>CM057452.1:181542083-182784166 GCA_016271365.2 Neoceratodus forsteri | reverse complement strand
ATTTCTAACTGATCCAGAGTATGTTCCCTTGCAATTATTTCCAGAAACCCTTTGTCCATGGTGATCTTCTGCCATTGTTTCAGATGCAGGGAGATCCTGCCCCCTACACTCACCCCTGGAGATAACAGATGAGAAAGGGATAGAGACGGAAGAGAGTCAGGCAGAACCAGGGTAGCAGAGACACCAGAACAGATTCCTTTGGGTGGCTTTGTGTGGGCACCGGGGAGGAGGGGACTATCACCTCTACCATGGCCTTGCTGATGGTATGCAGTATTACCCCCTGCAGCAGGCCTATAAAAGGAACCCCTACTATGACCTCTAGTGGGAGTGCAGTACAGAAACTTGACAGACCTCAGTGTCATTTTAGAAGTCTGAAGGCCAAGCAGGGCTTCTCTGACATCACAGCTAAAAAGTTTGGACCCTTTAAAGGGGGCATTTAAAAGAACCTGTTGCACACACATCAGTGGCAAAGCCGGCAACTATGAGCAAAGAATATCTTCTCACACATATGCCAGAAACTTGTAGGCTAAAAGAACTGCTGGCTCAGTACTGGTGCTGCAAACCCATAACTATAGTCCAGAAGAGAAAAGGATTCAGCACTCAGTTCAAATTCACAGAAAAAGAGTCAAAAGCTGGGTCTTCTTGTCTGTTGGACTATGCACTTTTTTTGCTTGTTTTGCACAACTGGGACTTTGCAATAAATTATGCTTGTAGCACTGAAATCCCATAAGCTAAGCGCATTAAATGTCTTCCAACCTCAGCACCAGCGGACAATGTTTAAAGTACAGCAGTCTTGGCAGAGCCATCAGGCTAAGCCTGAGCAGCTTTCCACAGGATGTTCTGATACTTGCTCAAAAGGGCCTGATAGTTTGCAGTCTGAAAGCGTATGTATGCTTGCCCGTAACATCCAGCCTCCTAGGTTCCTTTTCAGGAGGTACTCATATGTCTCAGAGCCCCAGACCTAGCAGCCATGCTGACTACGGAGTCAGTTTCAGGCTGATTAGCACAATAAGGCTTAGTTGATGGGGCTCGATAATGCTCATCATCCTTTCTAGGGACTGCAGGCAGTGAGTTAGGTCTATGCCATGCATCAAACATAGCATCCTCTAGAGCAGGATACACAGGTGGAATAATAATAGAGGGAGTGCAAGGCATCTCTAAGAACTCCATTAGATACCTCTTAGTAGAATCTTCCTGTTCCACTTCAAAGCCCATGGCAGACAGCATTTGCTACAGCAAGGCTTTGAAAGAGGGATCTTCAGGTGGAGACCTCGGGATATATACCAAACAGTCTTCACTACAGGACAAGAGGGTAGAGCTAGAGGGCAGGTTTCTTTCAAACTGCTCCTCACCCTCATATTTATACCATAGTTAATGCCTACTTATAATAATGTACGACTGTACTATTGCCTGTTCCCTTCCTGTTATGACCCGTTCCATGAATTGTTTAGTTGGCTGTAGTATCTTTGCTATTGTTGCATGTAATACTAGCTAATGTTTTGTTAGCCAGTCTACTGTTATCTGTGTCTACATGGCTAAAAATAAGCTACTTTGTTTTGTTGTCAGGCACTTCACTTTACTGTTTATTGTCATCTTTGTCTCCATGGCTAAGAACAAGCCATACTGACTACTGTCATTCATTTCTGAAATGCTTTTCTGTATGCATTGCCTTGTACTCTCCTGGGTCGTGCCTGAAAATAGTCATTTACTGGCTAGTACACTTACCCAGTTAACAAAAACTAAATAAATAAATATTCTTCTAAATTCACGAGGTCAGGATTATATTCTATTGTTGTTGTCATCATGAAAGATGAAGGGAGGCACTAAAAGAGCCAGTGATGCTGATGGCAGCTTACAGGCAGGAACCTGCAGCATGCTAGCTGATTGTGTCAATGGGGGCCATGCGTCAGAAGGCTCCATTAAAGGAACTGCCTGAAGTGATAACCCTGGCAGAATGGGTCGAATCACTTCAGAAAATGATGCCAGCACAGCCTGGAAGCCAATG
Organism: Neoceratodus forsteri; assembly: GCA_016271365.2. Taxonomy (NCBI): domain Eukaryota; kingdom Metazoa; phylum Chordata; order Ceratodontiformes; family Ceratodontidae; genus Neoceratodus; species Neoceratodus forsteri. The sequence goes on along the minus strand of CM057452.1, from coordinate 182,782,161 downwards.
GCACCCTGAAAATTGTAGGGGACTACATGTGGCCAAAGCCTGAGGACGTTGGCGCCATAATGTCCATAATAGGTATGGCAATGTCTGAGCCAAGCCCCAACCTTGGTGTCTAAACAATGGTTGGGCAGGGGGCTTTGTCGGCACTGCCAGAGTGATCACTGACGAGGATGTACCTATTCTCAATGGCGACTAGGACCTCGCCGGTGAAGCAGATTTATGTTTGTCCGCGTGTTTTGTACTTATAGCCAGACGAGGAGGAGGTATGAGTTGATGCTCTTTCCTTGTCCTTTGATTTCGAAGGTCGTTTTTGGACACCGACGAGGGAGAAGCAGACTGCAAGCTCTTCTTCTTCTTCATGGCTTTGAATGCTTTCAAAGCAAGGACATTTTCTAGAGCTTTCTTACAGTGTCGCCTTGTACCCTGGTTGAAACTCTGGCAAATCTCACAAGCTCTCATAGTGTATGAAACACCCAAACAGCACACACAAACCGAGTGGGTGTCTTCTTTGTAAATGTTGTAACCACACTTACAATAAATAAATAAATAAAACTTCTTTAAAATTCAGTCTGCCAGCCCGGACTTTGTTCCTTAATGAAATGTTGCACAATGAGTCATTGTTTGAAACAGTATGATCAACTGGTTTATTGGATAGCCCTTCTGTACCCACCTCTCTTATTACATCATGCACCTCTCCTATGGTTCCCACTTAACCCCCCTCCCGTCCGTTTCCTTTTAGGGTTCGCTGCCCCCCCCACGCCCATCCTTTCTTACTCCCCTTTCTGTCTTCCCATTATAGTATTCTCACTTTAAGACTATATATGATTTAAATGATTAATTTACGGATTAAGTGCCCGAGACTAAAAATGTACTAAATGAAAATTACGGACTAAGTGCTCTCAGCTTCTATGTATGTATTGTTTATCTGTAGGTCTATTGTTGTACGTTGTGTTCATTTGTAAGCAGAAATGATAAAATAAAGTTAGTTTTAAAACTCAGTCTGCCCATTAACTCCTCCAGGTGGTGGGAAAAAACCTTAGCCTTTGTGTCCCATAATGCCTGTATGTGGTGACTTAACTGTTCATTTGTGCCCTACAAACGGTTGTGGAAGACTTGCTTGTACTGCTCACAGACCATAGTAGTAGCTACATACAAAGTGAGAGTGGCAAAACTGTTCAGCACAAAATTACCTTTCTAATGATGGTAGGCAAGCCAATGTAATCACTTCAGTTGTTTTATATACCTTAAGAAATACCTAATAAATGATTTTTTTTAACAATATGCACCAAAGCAATGCAACTTTTTGTATAAGACATATGTAACATAAACTGCATGTGCATAAGCAGTACATACGTAAATATAGATGCATGTACAGTTTAAGTTTGGTATGTCTTATATTTTATGAAAGAAATTATGTTTGTGTGGCAGATTTTGTTGATCCCCTAAAAATCTGTTTTTCAGTATTTTCCCTAGGTACACAAAAAGAACAGGTTACTCACCTGTAAAGTACAGTTATGTAAGAACTTACCGTAACAGTAGATCTTCGAGAACAGCTCTTGCAGCAGGTTACACCATTAGGACTGAAGCCGGCAGCTGCCAGGACCCCACGGAAATTTTCTAGCTAGCAGTCCCCCCATAATCCTCAGTTCTCCCGCCGGAGACTCCCGGCCGCAGGATGACATCAGAAGGGGAGACCGAGGATCTGCCATCTGATGGTAAAACAAGTAAAAAGGAATGTCCCATCAAATGAGATGGGAGCTTGACTCCGACCTACCTCCAGCGGGGATGGTGGGAGGGAAGATACCTGCTGCAAGATCTGTTCCCGAAGATCTGTTACGGTAAGTTCTTACGTAACTGTACTATTTTACTTTGAGATACAGCTCTTGCAGCAGGTTACACCATTAGGACTAATTTCCAAGCAGTAGTGGCAATCATGCACTATCGGGAGGAGGAAAGGTAGAGACCTCGAGGTAACTTGAGCCTAGGACAGAAATCCCTGAAGGACAGCTAGACCGAACCCCGCTCTTCGCCTCGATGCAATGTCCAGACTGTAATGCCTGATAAAGGTATGCACAGAGCTCCAAGTAGCTGCAGCGCAAATAGCTGAGGTGGAGATGTTCTTTAACGCCACAAAGGAAGTAGCCACCCCTCTAGTGGAATGACCCTTGACCGCGCCAGGTAAGGTTTATTGCGCTTCTCATAACAGAAAGTAATGCACTGGATGAGCCACCTAGACAGTGACCGTTTAGAGATAGGAGCTCCCTTCATCCTATGGGCAAAGGAGATGAAAAGTTGGTCCGACTTTCCGTGCTGTTTGGTTCTGGTCAGGTAATATCTGAGGCACCTGTGCACATCTAGGGTGTGCAGAAGGGCTTCTCCTCGATTAGAGTATTTTGGAAAATACACTGGTAGATCGATGTCCTGATTAAGGGTGAGAGCTGAGACCACCTTATGCAAAAATTTTGAGTTTGTCCTTAGGGATACCCTGTCCTGGTGGAAAACCAAATAAGGCTCTTTGCACATAAGAGCGTGCATTTCCGAAATTCTTGTGGCAGAAGTAAATACAACTAAAAATAACGTTTTCCAAGAAAGAAAACGTAGCTCGCAATCCGTGGCTGGTTCAAAGGGTGGCAGTGTGAGCTGCTCCAGGACAAAAGGTAAGTCCCATGGAGGGATTGGATCTTTAATTGGAGGCCTAAGATGGAGGACGCCCCTTAAAAAGGTACGAGTAGTGTCCAGTTGGGCCACCGTCCGATGGCCTATGGGGGCATGGTAGGCTGAAATGGCATAAAGGTGCACTTTAAGCGAGGAGTAAGCCAGTCCAGAGTGGAAAAGGGAAAGCAGGTAGTCCAGCACCAGCTTTTCTGGACAGTCTAATGGCCGAAAGCCACGCGCTTGAGCCCACAAGCAGAATCTACGCCATTTCATGGCATAGGTTGCGTGGGTAGACAGTTTTCTGGTGGCAGAGAGCACGTCTGCCACTTCTTGCAGACCTGTATCGCATCATGGCTGTGTCTCTAGGAGCCAAGTGTGCAGGTTCAATGAACGTAGGTCTGGATGGACCAAGGAACCCGCCTCCTGAGACAATAGATGGGAGCTGATTGGCAAAGGCACTGGAGGTTTCCGGGATAGCTGGTGCAAGAGAGGGAACCAGATCTGTCTGGGCCAGAAGGGTGCGATCAGAATGAGCGTCGCTTGCTCCCTGCAAAGTTTTAAAAGAACTCTCTGGATCAACGGGAAAGGAGGAAAGACATAGAGAAATCCGCCCGCCCAGGAGAGGGACAACGCGTCTCGCCAGAAAACACCAGGCCCTGGATCTAGCGAGCAGAAATTGGGCAGTTTTGCGTTGGATGGGGACGCGAAAAGGTCTAATTCTAGAGTACCCTATCTGTGGAACAGATCCTCTGCCACCTCTTGCAGAAGTTCCTGTTTGTGGACTCTGGCCTGAGAGCGGCTCAGGCTGTCAGCGATGATGCTGTCCACTCCGGGAACATGAACTGCAATCAGGTTTGCGCCGTGTTGCAAGACCCACTCCCACACTCTCATGGCCTCCCTGCAAAGTGGGTAGGAGTGGGTGCCTCCTTGTTTGTTGAGGTAATACATCACCGTGGAATTGTCTGTTTGTAACAGAAGTGTACCCGGTGGAATCTCCGACTGGAAGGCCTGCAGAGCGTAAAGGACTGCCCTCATTTCTAGGATGTTGATGTGGAGATGAGACTCCTGGGCTGTCTACAGGCCCTGAGACCGAACACCATCAAGGTGTGCTCCCCACCCGAGCCCCGAGGCGTCTGTGGAGAGAGTCACAGTCGGGGACGGCACTGTAAAGGGAACTCCCGCAGAGAGGTTCCCTGGATGTAGCCACCATTGCCAATCTCGAATTATGGTTTTCATGATCCGGACTGGATGCTGCAGATGGTCTTGCCTTTGGTCCCATTGTACCTGTAACATCCACTGGGTTACCCGCATGTGGAGACGGGCTAGCGGGACTGTTGCAATGGCCACAGCCATGTGTCCGAGCAGGCAAAGGACCAGTCTGGCTGGGACGGTCTTCTTCGCCGACAACTCCCTGATGAGGGAATCTGATGTGTTCCGCTCTGTCCGTGGGAAGGAAAGCTTTCCCTCTAACGGTGTCCAGAACTGCTCCGATAAACTGCAGCTTCTGGGACGGAACCAGGCGTGACTTCTTGTAGTTGATGAGAATGCCCAGGGACTGAAACAGAGACTGGGTGCAGTGGATGGCAGTCATCAAGGCCTCACTGGAAGGCGCCATGAGAAGCCATTCGTCCAGGTATGGGAACATGTAGTGGCCCTGTCTCCTCAGAGATGCGGCTACGACCGCCATGTACTTCGTGAACATGCGAGATGCTGTTGACAGCCCGAAGGGAAGAGCTCGGAACGGATAATGGCGGCTCTGAAACTCGAGGCGCAGGAACCTCCGGTGCGCCTGAGCAATGGGAATGTGCAGGTAGGCATCCTGCATGTCCAAAGACGCCAGAAAGGCGTCCTGCTTCAGCATGGGAATTAGGCCCGGGAGGGTCACCGTGAGGAAGCGTTTGTAAGCGACCGAAAGGTTGAGGTCGCTGAGGTCCAGTATTGGACGGAGGTCCCCTGTTTTCTTTGGAAGCAGGAAGAAGTGAGAATAGTACCCTAGTCCTCTCTGGTTCTATGGAACGTGCTCTAAGGCTTCCTTTTCCAGCAGCGCGAGCACTTCCTGCTGTATGAGCAGGGCATGCTGACCTGAATAACGGGAAAGCAGGGGAGGTCTTGTAGGTGGGCTGCCTACAAACTCTATGTAATGGCCTTTTTTGACCAGCTGCAGAACCCACCTGTTGGTGGTGATTGATTGCCACCCGGGAAAGTGGCGTGCGATGTGACCCCCGACCTTCTTTTCCCATTGATCCTGGGGAGAGGTGGGGGCCCGGGAAGGAGTCATGTTGTGGCAGCGTTTGACCCTGCAGGCTGGGCCGACTTTAAGAATCGTTGGCCTCTGCCTGGGGATGACTTGGCCTGGGTCTTGCATGAGAAAGTGCCCCTCTGCTGCTGACTGGAACGATGCTGTTGCCTTTGTAGCCGGCCGCGGAAACGGCTCTGGTTCCTGCGAAAGGAACTAGGCTGAGACCTGTACATAGCTTGTACAGATCGGACTGCCTTCCCTGCGTCCTGGAGTTTAGTGATTACTCTTTCAGAGGCTTCACCAAACAGGACCTCGTCGTTATAAGTGACGTCTAGGATGTTTTTCTGGATGTCCAGGGTAAATCCGGAGACACGGAGCCAAGAGTGTCTCCGGAGACAAACGCCTGAGGCTGCAGCTCTGGCTGAAGAGTCTGCAGAATCATATGCGGCTCTGAGCACTTGCGTCCCCACATCTGAACCCATGCAGGGGAGGTTCAAGAGCTCCTCGTGTTCGCCATCGGGCATCTTCTCAACAAGGTTCTGACCCTGTTCCCATAGGGCGTTCTGGAAATACAGGTTACTCACCTGTAACAGGAGTTCTAGGAATGGTATATGTTGTTCATCCACACTGTCTGGCAGGTATCCTTGCCGCTTTAAATCTTGCCGGAAGGTCTTCAAGCTGGCTCCTCCCACCCACCCGGTGGTAAAACTCTTGGCTCCCCCCATGACGCCAGATCTGGCCGCTGGAAGCTCAGGTTGTGCATGAAGCCAGGAGGTCGGTAGTGGTGTGGATGAACAACATATACCATTCCTAGAACTCCTGTTACAGGTGAGTAACCTGTATTTCTAGGACATGGATATGTTGTTCATCCACACTGTCTGGCAGACTCCTAGCAGTTCTCCGGGAGGAGGGAGGCAAGCACACACCCCGATACTTACTTGGGAAGAGAGACTGAGAACCGAGGCCCAAAACCAGCATCCCGGCGTGACTCAAGGTCGATGTGGTAATGGTGATGAAGTGTGTGCTGACTTCAGGTAGCAGCCCTGCAGATTTCCTGGATAGGGACGCCCCTGGAAGCAGCCACCGATGCAGCAGTATGGTGGGTAGAATGAGCTCTTATCCTCTGGGAGGCTCCATGCCCGCCAACTTATAGCAGAGATCTATGCAGGGTGACCCACCTGCCTATCAGTCCGCCTATTGAAGGTCTGCCAGGTGCGGCTTCAGCGAGGTGAAAACAGCTGGTGAACCTCTCCCAATTTCAGCCGCGCTCTCCTTATAGTAGCGAGCCTTTCACGGTCCAGAGTATGGAGCCTATATCGCCTCCGAGGTGTGACTGGGGTAGAACACCAGCAGAGTCAACACCTGGTTAAGGTGAAACTCCGACACCACCTTCGGAAGGAATTTCGGGTGGGCGCAGGACAACCTTGTCCCTGTGGAAGACCAGGTAAGGAGACTCGATGCAGAGCGCCTGGAGCTCTCCCATCCTTCTGGCTGATGTGATAGCCACCAAGAAGGCGATCTTCCACGACAGGTGAGAGAGTTCACACCTGTGCAATGGTTCGAATGGCTTGCCCATGAGCTTTGCCAGTACCAGCAGTAGATCCCACGGAGGTGGAGGTTCTCGCACCGGAGGGGAAATGTGATCAAGGCCTTTGAAAAAGCACCAGACCACCTTCTCCTGCGCCACCGACTGCTTCCCGGCCCGCGCCCGGTAAGCAGAGATGGCTGCCAGGTGCACCTTAAGGGTCGTCGACCTAAGCCCTTACTGAGAAAGGGACCAAAGGTAGTCCAATATGCTCGTCAAGGAACAGGAGGAAGGGTCCAGGCCCTTGCCCTGGCACCAAATGGAAAATCTCTTCCATTTGAAGGTGTAGCATTTTCTGGTGTCGACTCCGGGACGCCTCAACTACGTTGAGGACCCTGCGGAAAGACCCAAGGCCTGGAACTCTAGCAGCCAGGAACCAGGCCGTCAGGTGCAGGGATTGAAGGTCCGGATGGAATACCTTCCTGATTGACTGAGAGCAGGTCCGGGCGAGCTGGAAGCTGCCTCGAGGAGCCTGGAGCTGAGGCTGAGGAGATCTGGGTACCAGTACTGGCGGGGCCAGTCTGGGGCTATCAGAATCACCTGCGCCTTGTCCCTCCTTGCTTTGAGAAGCACCTTGTGCATCAAGGGGAACGGGGGAAAGGCGTAGAAGAGGCCCGGGGTCCACGGCCTCGAGAAGGCATCCCCCTGCAGCGATCCCTGCTGAGGGGCGGCATGAACAGCCTCAGCTCGATTCTCCTGAGGCAAACAGGTCCACCTGAGGTGTGCCCCAATGGGGAACAGATCTTGTACTACTCCGGCAGGAGAGACCACTGTGGGACGAGCCCTATCCGGCTTAGGGCATCGGCCAGGTGTTGGAGGCTCCTGCCACATGAATGGCTAGAGATCCGCCTCCAGGCTGCGACGAGTGACCAGATGCGAGAGCTTCCTTCGCATAGAAGCATGGAGCACGTCCCGCCCTGGCGGTTTAGATAGTACATGGTGGTGGTACTGTCCGTCTGGACCCGGACCACTTGACCCGAAGAAATGGAGCAAAGGCGGTGAGAGCTAGGCGGACCGCTGGAGCTCCAGCAGGTTGATCGTGACATTGGGACTCCCGGGGGACCAGAGGCCGTCGCTCGGTGTTCCCCAGATGGGCACCCCAACCCATCAGAGAGGCATCGGTCGATAGAGAGACTGTCGGCTCGGGCGGACAAACGGGATGCCCTCCTGCAGATGAACTGGAACGGTCCACCACTGGAGAGCTGCCCACATCCCCTGGGTCACCGTCACTAGCTGGTCCAATGGATTGCAGCGTTGGGACCACTGGCTGGCCAGCCCCCACTGAAGGGGGCGCATGTTCCAGTGGGTCCAACGGACCACGATGGTACAGGCCGCCATGAGACCCAGGAGGTGCAGGAAGTCCTGGGCAGGGTGCAATTGCCCAACCAGAAATGACTGGGTAAAGGAGGAAAGAACCTCGGCCCTGTCCGCTGGGAGCCGTGCTCTGGCTCAAAGAGAGTCGAGCTCTGCCCCGATGAAAAGAATCACCTGCTTCGGCTCGAGTTCCGACTTGGCCTCGTTGATGAGGAGGCCGACCTGAGAGCAAACCTGGAGGGCCAGATCTCTGGACCGCTCCACCTCCTGTCTGAGAGGGGGCTGCTATCAGCCAATCATCCAGGTAAGGGTAAACCGGACCCCTCAGCACATGAGAATGCTGTCACCACTGCCATGCATTTGGTGAAGACCCTGGGAGCTGGAGATAAGCCGAAGGGCATGGCTTGGAACTCGAAAAGGGATCCCTCCGCTCAAAAGCGAAGGAACCTTTGATGGGATGGACGGATAGGGACGTGAAAGAACGCGTCCTGTAGGTCCAGAGAGCAGAACCACACGCCGTGTTCCAAGGATGGTATTATCTGAGCCAGAGTGACCATCCTGAAGGTTCGAGACCTTAGGAACTTGTTTAGGTCGTGTAGGTCGAGAATGGGGCGCCAACCCCCCGTCCGTTTTAGAACCAGGAAGTACCTGGACACGAGCCCCAGGTTTGAGGGAGGGTCCGCCACCTCTCTTATCACCTCCTTCTTGAGGAGGAGAGCGACGTCGGCTCGGCGAGCTGACAGCGAAGCTTCGGACCCCGAGGCGCGACGGCTCTGAAGGGTGGGGCCTGCTCGAACTCCAGAGGCAGGCCCTTTCCACCACTTCCAACACCCACCGTCTGTGGTAATAGCAGACCAGGCGGAAAGGAAGTGCTGAGCCGCCCCCACCGGGGAACCTGGGTGAGGTGACGAGGTTGGGGGCGACACCCCTCAACCCGTCACTGTGCAGGCTTGGAGGAGGGACCGGCCGAGGGACCTCCTGGGCCTTTACCTCCCTGCTTCCTGGAGGAAGAAGCCGCGGGCTTGGGTTTGGGACGCCAAGCGCGAGCCTGCTGGCCCTGATGTTGCTGGGCCGGACGTGACGAGGGCGCAGACGGACGAAAGGGCTTGGGTTGCGGTCTGCGGCCCTTGTCCCTCTGAGCGGATGAGACCGAGTCCAAGGTGGCATTGGACTTTTCGATCCTCTGGAGGTGACCTTCCACTCCAGGGCCGAAGAGGTCGGTCTCCAGGAAGGGGACATCCGCCAATTTGTGCTGGGTATCTGCAGTGAAGGTGGATATCCTCAGCCATGCCCGACGGCACATAGCCACTGTGGCCGCGACTGACCTGGCGCATGAGTCTCCAATGTCCAGAGCAGTCTGAAGTTGCTGCTTGGCCACTGCCCTGCCCTGGTCCCGCACCTGCCTAACTGTGGTCTGCAGGTCAGCCGGGAGATGAGGGACTACCCGTTCAGGAAGCCCAACAGGGCATGGGAGAAATGTTATGCACGGCCGAAGCTTGCCTGACGAAGGCCAAGGGAGGACGCAGACTTTCGCCCGGCATAGTCCAATTTCTTGGACTCCTTGTCGGGAGGTTTGTCCACGTCCCTAGCATTTCCGGCACGCCGGAAAACGCTGTCAGTAACTAACCCCTCGGCTGAGGGATGTTCCGAGAAATCGGACAGGGAACCGGTAGGGACCGCATACTTCCTGGCCATCCTGCCCGAAGGCGCAGGGCAGGAAGCAGGGCGCTGCCAGAGCTCCAAGGCTGGGCCCACAATGGCCTCGGCCACAGGAAAGGCCTCCGTAGGGGAATCCCCTCGGTCCAATATCTCCGTGAGGGGATACTTGGCCCGCTTGGATAGGGGCTCGAGCTGCATCCCGGTGGACTCCGAGATGAGCCTGAGCAAACCCAGGAAGGACGAAGGGCTGTCGTCCAGCGACTGACCTCCAGAGGACTCCAAGTCCACTCGCTTGGAGAAAAGGAAGGAATCGTCGGACTCAAAAGAGTCCGCAAAGAGCTGCCTCGGGCCTGAGCCACCCTCCACCTGCCGAGGGCGATCGGGAGTGAGGGTGACCGACAGCCTATGGGGCAGACCCTGAGCCGACCGAGAGTTCTTGGTCGGAGCCCCAAACAGTGGCTGTGGAGGCGGAAGTTCCACTGGAATCGGTGGGGCAGCGGTTTTGGCCGAACAACCGGCCTGGGAACAGGCTCCTCGGTAAAGCGAGGGTTGTTTGCCGCTCTGGTGACAGCCACTTAATGGCGGGGAAAGCGCGGCGTCGCTTGTTCCCGTCAGAAGGAGCTGTTGCCACATGAGGTCCTCGTATACGTTGGACGGAACTTACGTCGAAGCCTCCCCTCATCCGAGGACGAGGATGAAGACGAGCGGCGGATCCGCTTACCGCGGTGCTGAGACCACCTATGGCGGTGGGATCGGCTGGATCGCGAAGAAGTCCGAGACCGAGAACCTCGGCCTTTCCGAGGAGGTTCACCCGAGGGCTCCAGAACCGGAGGCACTGGCAAGCCCGTGGGATCCTCAACTCCCACCGGGGGAACCGGGAAGAGGGGATTTTCGGCTTCGCCGGTCGACAACCCGTCCAACGGGTCGAGAAAGATCTCGACTGCGTCGACGGGAGTCTCAGTCAACTGACCTGACGGGGACACCGTGAGACCAGTGGCCGAAGCCGAACGATCAACCGAAGTCGATGGCCGACAACTCTGGGAGAGGGACCCTTCCTGCTCCCAAGAGCGTCGACGGAGGGACTTACCCTTGTCTTTCTTTTTGGACCGAGAAGAAGGTCCAGCAGACTTTGGTCCCTCTCCTCTAGTGGAGAGGGACAGACAAAGCTCCTTAAAGGAAGCTGTGTAAGAGGAACCCAGGGAGAGCGGGATAAATACTGTGGTCGAGGAAGATGCAGCCCGCGCCGCCTCCTCTTCGAGGGCGATCATCTGCTCTAGCTGATCCGTCAAGCCGCCGCCGCAGGGAAACCGCCGACCGGGCCTCTTTTGACTTTACTGGAGGAAAACGTTTCTCGGGGCGCCCCAGTTGTAAACGGGCAGCACGGTCTTCGAGGACGTAGGCTGAGAAGGAAGAGCACAGGTCGCAAGCCTGCGGGTCATGCTCAAGGCCTAAACAGTAGACACACGTGGAGTGCGGATCCGTCCGAGACATCTTCTGCCTGCAAGTGCACCGCCGAAAAACGGGAGTCGATTTGTCCATCGCAGCTGCGAGGGATAGAAGACCGAAGTCTATAATGCAAAAAACCTTTAAATTCGGAAAACCGAAGAATTAGGAACCAGTCTTATATGCAGAGCGTTAAGGAGGGAACCTGAGCTTCCAAGTGGTAAGGAAGATCCGGCGTCATGGGGCGGAGCCGAGAGTTTTACCACCCGGGTGGGTGGGAGGAGCCAGCTTGAAGACCTTCCGGCAAGATTTAAAGTGGCAAGAATACCTGCCAGACAGTGTGGATGAACAACATATCCATGTCCCTAGAACTGAACCATATGGGTCAGCTAGTTCAGTGACCTGATGGCACAAGTAGCAGCCGTGTACGTGCGCCTTCCCAGGATGTCCAATTGCTTGGATTCCTGGTCTGGTGGCTGGGTGCTCAAATGCTGAGGTCTCTGAGACCGGTCATGCGAAGCAGTGATGACCAGGGAATCAGCCAGAGGATGGCTCGCCAAATACTAGTCCTCCCTAGGGGCCTTGTATAGGCGGTCAGCCTTCTTCGGCACCGTGGGAGTGGAATGCAGACGTTTCCATACAGCCTTGGTGATGTCTGCGAAGGTATCCACCAAGGGCGGCACTACCACAGGCTTCGGGTCTTTTTGGCGAAGGTGGCGGGCAAGGCATTGTCGCTCGGGGTCAAGCTCCTCGGCATCCCACCTCATGTTCTCCTGGATGTGCCTCATGATCTCAGCAAAGGAGGGATCACCAGAGGAGACCTGGGTAGGTCGTGTGGGTCAGGAGAGGGAACGCTGAGAAGAGAAGGTGATCTGGAACACTCTGAAGTATCAGACCTGGAATCCTCCCCCGATGGAGTGTACCGGTGTTGTCTGGGTCTCTTGGGGCTGGGTGATCCTGAGGGGGATCTGGAGGGAGGCCTTCTCCTTTCTGAAGATCTACCCCTAGGAGGTGGCATCTGCTCCTTGGGGGATGGAGGTCATCCTACGGGTCCCTTAGGTGGAGGAGGGGGCATAGGCAGTGAAGGAGTAGGTGGAGGTGGAGTAGCAGGAGGACGACGTGCGGGGACCACATCTTTCTTGATGGTGTCCCACCAGAAGGTAAAAAGCTCCTTTACCTCTGCAAGATTCGTACCCGATGACAGGCCTGGCGCCGGTGGCCTGTTTCCGGGGTCAGGCGTCGGGTCCCCGGGCGTCTCCCGCTCCGGGGAAGGTTCCCTTGGGAGCCCGGCGTCTCCGGTGTCGCCCGCCTGGTCTTCGGGCTGTTTGGCGTCCTCCTCGGTGGAGTTCCTCTGACCGGCGTCCACCGGCAATGGGGGTGCGGTCCTCTTCTCCAGGGTAGCCGTCAGTCCCCTGGCCGACGTCTTTGGAGGTGAACGCCTGGCCGGCGACGGGTGTCTGGGTGTCGTCGGCTCCTGTGAGCGCCGGTGATGTTTGGCCGACGTCGGGTCCGACGTCCGTTTGAGGGACGTCAGGTCTTTAGTTTTGCGGGGCTCCGGATCCGGACCTCGGGTGGCTGGGAGACTGACCTGGCGTCGGTGTCCCTGCGACGGGAGGAAGATTTATGGCGCTCACCCAACTTCGACGAGGCCTTGGAAGGTGTAGAGGAGGTCGAGGGCCTCGAAGTCTTCAGAGGCTGGAGAGAGGAGGATCCACTAGATGACCTGACCTGGACCGGGGGAGGTTGCGACCGAGCCCTGGAGGGACAGCGGTCTAATTTGGAGCCAGAGCTTCCGTAGTCCGAGGCCCTCGCAGGAGACCTGGACCTCGCCTTTTCCCGGTGCTTGTCCTGGTGTTCATGGGATTTGCTTGAAGGCTGTCCCCGGGAGGAAGGTTCCTGGTCCATGCTTTTTAGTTTCTCTTCCAGGAGAAACGCTTGAAGTGCCTTCTGGCGGCGGATCCTGGTGCAGCTGTTGAAGCCCTGGCAAAAGGAGCAGGCCTTGGTGTCGTGGTCCGGCCTAGGCAGCACACACAGTCCGAATGGGGATCCTTGAGGGATCTGTTTGCCTTGGCGCACTCAGTGTGGTGACCCTCTAAGGATGTAGCTGGAGAGGACATCAGTTGCTCAAATCCAAAAAGACGACGAAAATCGTCGTAGTTCTACAGTCGTCGCGCGCTAGAAAAGGAGACCGAGAGGCTGATACTGGCGAGTTGACGGCGGGAAAAGAACTGAGGATCATGGGGGGACCGCCTCCTTATGTACTACGCCCGACGTTGGGGGTGGGACCAACGTCGGAGGCGGTCCCCACTGAAGACTGCTAGCTAGAAAATTTGGTTCTTGCCCGAAGATCCCTTGGCAGAAGTGGCGTCCAAGGTGGCACTGGACTGTTCTATGCGCTGAAGGTGACCGGGCACTCCTGGGCCAAACAAGTCGGTCCCAAAGAAGGGCACATCAGCTGATTTGTGCTGAGTATCCGCCGGGAAGGAGGAGAGCCTCAGCCAAGCCCTGCGGCGAGAGGCAACTGCGGTGGCCATCGAGCGGGCACAAGAGTCCCTGATGTCCAGGCCCGTCTGGAGCTGCTGTTTAGCAACAGCTTGGCCCTGGTCTCGGACCTGCTTGACTGTGGTCTGCATGTCTGCGGGGAGATGTGGGAGGACTTTGTCTAACGACCTGAGAAGGGCGTGAGAGAAGTGTGCCATGATGATGGACAAATTTGCCTGATGAAGGCCCAAGGAGGAAGCCGCACAGACCCTCTGGGCTGACTGGTCCAAGGGCTTGGACTCTTTGCCAGGGGGTCAGTCAGCATCGGCAGAACTGTCAGTACGCCTGAACACAGAAGCGGTCACCAGGCTCTCAGCCGAAAGGTACTCTGTGAACCCCGCTAGGGACCCCATGGGCACCACGTACTTGCGGGCCATGCGGGCAGACGGAGCTGGACAAGAGGAAGGGTGCTGCCATAGTTCAAGGGCCGGGCTGACAATGGCCTTGGCCACTGGAAAGGCCTCCATTGGGGTATCCCTTCTCTACAGGATGTCCATGAGAGGGTACTCCGCCTTTTTCTGGATGGGCTCCAGGGGCATCCCTTTGAACTCAGAGATGAGGCGAAGGATCCCTTGGAAGGAGGAAGGGCCTTCCTCCATCCCTAGGCCAACCGATGACTCATCATCCCCAGGATGAGAGTGGAGCCCAGCGACGTCCGAATCTGAGGAGTTGGGATACAGCGGCCTGCCCCCCAAATCACCCTCGATATGCCGAGGGCGGTCCGGGGTGACCGTGACTGACAGACTTTGGGGAAGCCCGGTGTCTGGTCGGTCTTCTTTGGAAGGAGCCCCTCCCACAGGCTGTTTATTCGGCGGTTCCACCACGATCGGTGGCGAGATCGGTTTAGGCCGAACATGTAGTTGCGCCGGCCCCGCAGGCAGAGGAACCGAAGGTTTCGGGTTCGAAGGGGTTGGCTTCAGCCTTGGAGGTGAAGTCAGCTTGTGCCCGAAGATCAGCTGTTGCCACATGAGGTCCTCGTAGCACCAGAGTTTCCACCGGAGCCTCTCCCCATCCGAGGAGGACGACCGATGGCGTTGCCTCTTTTTGGAGTGCTTTTGGCTCTTCCTCAGCCTGTCAGTCAAGGGGGTCCTAGACCTCGACTGAGATCAGGCAGGCCGACTCGGTCGCTTGGGAGACACTGGCGGGACCGGTGATACCTAGGGGTCCGGAACAGGGTCCTCGATAGGGACACCAGCGGGGGGTTTCCTCATCGGGGAAGATGTGGACCGGAGTCCTCTCTAAAGAGTCGTCGACCGGGGTCATTGACAGTGGGTCGACTGGGTCAAGAACAATCTCGACCTCATCGGCCGCATCCTTGGTCGGCTGGCCTGATGGAAGATCCGTGAAGCCGGCGGTCGAAGAAGCAATCTCGACCGAGGTCGAGACCGCATGTTCCTGGGACTGAGACCTCTCTCAGTCCCAAGAGTGCCTTCGACGAGATGAAGGCTTGCTCGGTTCCCTCTCCCTCTTGTGAGATCGGAAGGAGTGCGAGCCCGTGGGTGCCTCTCCCCTGGTGGGAAGAGACTGGTACAACTCCTTGAAGGAACCTGAGAAGGTGGAGCCCAGGTTGAGAGGAACGAAGAAGCTCTGAGTGTCCATGGCACGAGTGGCTTCTTCCTCGAATGCCTGCATGCGCTCCAACTGCTCGGTGGACCCGCAGCCACGGAAACTGCCTACCTAGCCTCCTTGGACTTCACTGGAGGATTTCTCTTCCCCGGTCTCCTCAGTTTCAAACGTGCAAGTTGGTCATCTAGGACGCTGGGATGGAAGGACAAGCAGAAGCGGCAGGACGAGGTGTCATGGCCGACACCAAGGCAGTAAACGCACGTGAGGTGGGGCTCGGTGGGTGACATTTTTTGGCCGCAAGGACACCGGCGAAATCCAGGGGAAGATTTTTCTTCCATAATCGAAGATGTGAAAAGGCGATCGCTAATTCAAACTATTTTTAATTTCGGTAAAACCGAAGTTTTGAAAGCCAGGGCCAATGAAATACGTGAGCAGGAGGGAGGCAACCTGAATCTTCCGGCGGAAAGGAAGATCTGGCATCACGGGGCGGAGCCGCGGTATAAACCACCTGGGTGGATGGGAGGAGCCAGCTTGAAGACTTCCGGCAATTCTTAAAGGGAAAGGGACCTGCCAATAAGTGTGGATGAACAACATATCCACAATCCTAGAAATGGAAGTACAGTGCAGCCCTCTTAAACGTATACCCTTGGGACCAGCAAAAAGTATGCATTTAAGTGGGCTATGCGTTTATGACATCTTGTATTTTTTTAATGGTGAACGCAACTTGCAGTATGTACCAGGGAGCTGGGTAGGGAAAAGAAATGCCAGTAGCACAAAAGTGCTTCTTTGGGCAGGATAAAATGATTTGTGATATGATGTGGCATTCTTTGGTTTGATTCCTTTGTGAGGGAGGGTGCTTCTGGGATTCATGTAAAGTGCTTCAGTGACATTCTTCATGGTTCTCTGCTTTGATTTCATTGTGAGGGAGGGTGCTTCTGTGACTTGGGTTTGATGTTTTTTTTTTTTTGTTTATTTAGTTGTTTAACCAGGTATAGCACACTAAGCTGGAAGCTTTTTTTACAGGAGTGACCTGGGAGCACAAGGAGGTTAAGTGACTTGCTCAGGGTCACACAGTATGCAAGTAGAAGCTGTGGGATTCAAACCCAGGTCTGGTCTGCTGGATATCACCAGATTTGCAGCTCAGAGCCTTAGACCACTGCGCTATACTGCCTCCTAATGCCCTCTCTGAGGATCGAACTCAGGACCTTCAGATTATGAGACTGACACGCTGCCTACTGCGCTAAGAAGGCATGCCTAGTTAAAATGTTAAAGTAGGTGATTAACACCTCATTTTAAACAGAGCAGCCCATTTACTGACAATTAATTGCTAATTAGCAGAGCCACCGGAAAACTGCACAAAAAGTTACCCAAAATTGCGGGGAAATTGTGGGAGTTCTACTACAGACCCTGAGTGCTTCACAATAAATCTTTTAATGTTTTCTGTGGCATGTATTAGTCAGTATAAACTGCTAAATGACTACACTGTCACTTGAATATGTTAAAATATAAAAAAAAGTTTATTTTCCTAAAATGAATACTAAGCTGATAAGCTATTGTAAGCGTTGCCTATCTTCCAAAATTAAAAAACATCTGCCTCATACAGTGCTAATTAAAGTCTATAAAGTGAGTCACAGCAAATCAATATTAAATAAATCCAGAAGAAATACATTTTTCTGTTTCTGGATCTAGAATAATGAAGTCTAATCAACAGCTGTTTACAGTGCTCTGCCACATAGTCACCCACTAAGGTACAAGAAAAAATAAGTAGATGGCGTGAAAAATTAAGTTTTAGTAAAATGTTGTTAAAGTGTTTAACGTTCATAATTTGCACTGTAGGTACTGTACACTATTTTTGAAATCACATATAAATCTGGGGGTTATTGGGGCTGGCAGTATAGACTACAGGTTACAGTAATAAACTGTGAATGAGCTGGGGACATCTAGCAGACCTGGGTTTGATCCTCACAACCTCCACTTGCAAACTGTGTGACTCTGAGAAAGTCATTTAACCTCCTTAGTGCTCCTGGGTTGCCCCTGAAAACAGGCACGTGTGCCTAGTGGGCCTTACCTGGTTACCAAAAATAAAAAAATACCAATATATTTTTACTGCATCATACAGTAGTCAGGGTACCCTATAATTTACCTTTGTTTTACTCTGGTTACAATGCTTTTGTTTAGCTAAACATAAATGTTCAGATACATTTTATGTGTTTTATAAGCTTGTTTTCAGACTTCAGTCAGGTTTGTATTGTAGTCTTTGCATGTGAGCATCTAGGTGGTAGATTGTTAAGAGTGAGATCACTGTTAGCAACTAGCTTATTCAAGTTTAAAATCAGCAGGGCCATCCAAAAATCCTCAGCTGTTTGAATCAAAACTAGTCTGAATGAAAGTATACTCACAAGGAAAAACTTGCCCTGCAACTTACAAAACGACTTCATACTGTAGTTGGCACCCCATTTAGGTGACTGGGATAATTTGCACCTTTTTTCCACATCTTTTGTTTCAGTCTCTTGGGTAACGAGAAGGTTTCTGTTAAGACTGCTTCAACACAAAACAAATGTTAAGTGTTTAAGTGTACCTACGCTTGGTCAGTGGATTTTGAAACAAGGCCAGGATTCAAAAGAAAGCAGTACCACATAAAACCCTTGCCCTACCTTGCACTGCATTGTTTTGGCCAAACCCAAGTCTGCATGCAAAATTGTCAATATATTTGAGAGTATTTTATTGAAAATGTTAATACTTTTTACACAGTTCACTGAAAAAACAAAAATTGCAAGAAATGTTGGAACATATCAGTTTTTGCGGAGAATGGTGAAAATTGCAGATTCCGAAAAAAAACTGCAGGTGCAATTTTCCAGTGGCCCTGCTAATTATAATTACTAAGGCAACTACAGTACAGGCAGCTTCAGTAAAACTGGGCCAGTCAGTCCACGCTTGAACAACAAAACTGAGGGAAAAACTATGCATTTAAAATATGCATTTAACAGGTCTCTTTTAAGAAGGAAGTACAGGAAAAAAACTGGGACTTGGAAATTCTATGCGTTTATGCAGGCTATTTGTTTATCAGGTATGTGTTTACGTGGGATGCACTATATTACTTTGACTTACCAACCATCACTAGAAAGGTTAATTCTGTGCTGAACAACTTTGCTGCTCATATTTTGTCAGTAACTATTACGTTTTTTTTCAAGATATTTGCATTTGTCTGCAGTATGGGGCCTTGGACCGAATTTCAAAGTTACAACTGCAAATCGAAATAAATATATAAAAAGTACATTTTTCGCATATACAAAATTAATGTTTAAGTCAGTACACTGAATAACTGTAAATTACATGTGCATGTGTAGTTTTGGGTTAGATATGCCTTATATTTGACAAAATACTGTGTTATTTTTGTGGATTCTGTTGAAATTTTTTTGTTCTGGTATTTCACAATGCATAGAAAAAAAACCCAGAAATGATTGCATGGGTTTATTTTACAGTCATTAAAAAGATCATTTTGTCATGAACAACTCTGCCACTCGCACTTTGCGTGTAGCTATTACGGTCTGTGAGATAATTGCATCTGTTTGAGGTATGGTATATTGAGCTGTATTTTGGCTGTAACGGCTCAGGATAACACCTGCGGTTTGCTGCGGACACAAGGGCGGAACACTCAGAGTTGTACTCTGGAGGGAATAAGTTAAATTAAGGCGGCATACACAGATGATGATGGTAAACTTCAGAAAATAATAAACGTCAACGGCTTGTTCAGTGTTATTTCCTTCAGCTAGTCCAACAACGATGATCAACGTCAGCAGAAAGAACTAAGGAGTGATGGGGCTCCATGCATCCCGTTGCCAGTCTCAAACCCCCGTCTTGTATGCCTGGCACTGGTATAGTATCCTGGTTCGTCATGGTTAGAGGCCCTCTGGGGCTAATCTCCGGTGGGAAACTGAGGAGTGATGGGGTTGCCCATGATGTATACGCGTTGATGCTGCACGTCACTGTAGGTGGCCCCGGCTAGCACAATGTTTCTGTGTGATCCGGATACGGATGGCTTACAGTTCCAAAGATGTGGCCTAATGCAGGAGATATCCTCGACAAAGATCACTAGTGATTTGGAGGGGCAAACTCCTGAATCAACAGTCTGGTTATCAGGACCACAGAGAGTGTTACTAAGGCTTCACATCTGTACCGAATACTAACAAATGAACAGTAATAAACATCACTCCACATATACAATATAGGTACACTGCGTACAGCAGTATAGAACACTTGCTTACCCCTTCTAGGGGGGGCCTGTGAAATCCCATTCATCACTGAGGCACCAGACATATTTCTAGATGGGCAGTACCCAATCTTCTACCCCTTATGAGTGGGAGCAGAAGTTAAAAGACTGGGCCCTGTTCTTTCCCTCTTCCTGACAGAAAGGACAGCCATGATGGAGAAAGCAAACCTCATACAAATAGCAGTAATAGGCTGCAATGGGATAAGGGCACTCTTCAATGCTTAAACAGAACCAAAGAAACATTAAGGCACAACCCCTCTTTGAAGACACCACATCAAATGTCTGGATACAGTGCTCAAGTGACTACTTCTCCATGGTTGTACAAAGTGCAAACAGTTAACTAAGCATGCCTCCAAAGCTTGAGCACTTTTTATTTTTTTTTTATTTAGTTTTTGTTGACCGGGTAAGTGCACTACACAAATCCTGCCTATTTTCAGGCACAACCGGGAGAGATAAAGATGAATGCCAACTGATCTTGAACCAGATTAAGCTGTTGGTGGTATTTTTAGTGAATAAGGAAATTTGGTCAGGACACAGGGGAAATTCCCCTACTCTTTTCGATAAGTGCCATGGGATCTTTAACATCCACCTGAACTACCACCAATCCTGGCAGATGGGACCTCAGTTTAACGTCTCATCATAAAGACGGCACCTCAGAAATGCAGCACCCCTCTCATGTTGCACTACAGTGTCAGTACTGGGATAGTAACCCAAGTGCCAGATGTGGGAACTGAACCCACAGCCCTCTGATCTCCCGGCCTCAGAGGAGAGTGTGCTACCTACTGAGCCACAGACACCTGATGTACTTCCTTCAAAGAGGGGGCGAGTGCCTCAATTTTTCTTTGTTTAGAAAGCAAACCTGCAGCTCAAGATCATATTCAAACATTCTGCTGCCTTTAGGAAGAGATGAATTATGTCATACATATATAACATGATCTTTGAATGCTGATGTACAGATTACTTGAGAGGAAAGACTAGAAATCAGCCATTTACAGTCAACTGCAGTCCTCTCTTTCATATGAAAGATGAGCAACAGGCTGGCCCAGTGGTGCGACTGCACTGCGTTCTGCTTCCACCCGAGAGACCAGGGTTCCCATTCAATTCCCAGAATCCAAAGTTGAGTTCAGGAGGCTTGGCTCCCAGCGTGTGGAGGGCGTGGATGACCTAGTATTTGTACATGCCCTACTGGCTGACTACAGGATGGCAGTGAAGAGAGGCACTTGCTTCTCCTCTTGGCTGATAGAAATGTGCAGCTGTAGCAACCCAAAACATCCGGGTAGGGGAGACACGGGGATCCAAAGTGACAGAGAGAGAAGCAACATGATTAGAGCAACACAGCGCCGACATACAGAACTTTAAACACTTCAACAAACGTCAGTACAGCCTAATTAGTTCTATATAGCTCCATAGCTAACCCACGCCATTTATAGTCAAGTTTTCTGGCAACAATATCATGGGCTACTGGGTCATCAGCAGTCCACCCACAAGTGAAATATAAGAGGAAGTCAGCTGATAGGTTTTGCTTCATGTAAAAGCCTGCAGTGCTACGTAGGGGGTTGGAGACAATTTTTAAACCTAGTTCTTTAATGATCCTTGCTGTGTTTACATAAGGGCTTCCACAGACAATGATTTTCCTGTAAAGTGGGTGTTTATTTTTATTAGTTTGGTTTTGGTAGAGAAAACCAAAAGGCATGGATTTGGAATGGTGATGAATGTGCGTAGTGACAAACCAGGTGTGATGGAAGGCATGCAAGTCTCACTTCACATCTGCAACAGTCACCACAAAGAAGGATTTCCCTAAAGCCACTTCATATAAAGAGATTCGCAGCTAAATTTGACCAAGTTGACCTACTGCAGGTTGAGTTGTGTGAAACTGCTGAGACAAGAAAAAAAGCATGCCTAGTGCAGACATTACTGTACCAGCCACAGCTCCTTCTATGCTTATACACTGAACTGACACTCGGACATTAACAAAAAACAGTTTTTGTTTAATCCCCAAGCCCAAAAAAAAACAAATATTTAACTTTCTGAGATTAAGTACATGGTGAAATGGGCAAGAGAGTCCGCTGCAGGCATCAGAGTTAAATCCAATACCAGTGCAAACAAGGACAATCACAGAGACAGATCCCATGGATACAGATGCAAAGACATGGTGTCTGCATTTTGTGGACAGAAAGTGTATGGTGGGGTGTTCTATTTCTTCTCCTATACAAGTTCCTGACATTTCTCAGAGGTTTTTATGTGGGAAGGTAGTGAGCTCAATCTCTAGCAGATGATCAGGTCCTGATGGTTTTGCTGGCAGCGTTGTAAAATCGTGACAGTTTTCCACCTCAATCCAATGTGTTGACTTCGTTTTGAGATGCCAGCAACTAATTATCCAAGATGTTGTATTAACCCAGATTGTGGTGCATGTCTCCTTGCACTAGTGCAAACAGTGTATCATTGTTATGCAGTCATAAATAACTTTCCTGTCATGAGAGTTGTCTAGTTCAAAGTATAGGACATGAGCTTGGAAAGGCTTGAAGTTATACTTTCCAGAAGCCATGCTTCTTCCACCTGGTTGACTGTCCCGCTACCGCCAAGCCCGGTTCAGCAGTTTCACCTGAGCAAGTCTCTTTGTGATCATGGTAGCAAAGACCAGTCCGAGGAGGACGCCACTGATCAGCACATAGTCGTAGTCATCTTTTAATACATCAAACTGTTTGGAGGGGAAGACACGCGTCTGGTAAATGTCCAGTCCATATGCAACAACCTGGAGGGAGGGTTATAGATGAGAAAGAGAGAGCAGTTACCAGGAGACAAATCATCAGAACACAACAGCACACTGCTGAAAATGAACACATTTTACAAAGAGCCAGCCCACTTGTGAGCCATAGTGCTACTGCTTGTGACACCGGTGACTCTGGTTGGGAACCCAATTTGGGTTGTTGGGGGCAGCCAGGAAAGGGAGGGAGAAGTCAGTGTCCCAGTTACAACTCTACTCATTCAGGGTGGGAGGGATGTGTGCCTCACCACATAATCATTACCTATTGGAGGCTACAGGGATTGCAGTCAGGGCAGCCAAAATAGATGGGACAACACTAGACGCTGGCATGGCTGCACGTTGATGTGCGCTCCTGCACATCATTGTACACCTGGTATCCCTGTGGGAGAAAAACCTGGAAAAGAAATACCTTGGTTCATCAAGGATGATGCCATTACCCCCAAGCAGGCCAACACATTACTGACATGGCACTCCACTGACCATGCAATGGTCCTGGAAAAGTGGTAGTAAGCATTAGTCCATGAGAAGCTAGGTGACTGGACCAGAGGTGTGCCACCGTCAGAAGGGGGAGGACCGGGTTACACAGAAAAATGCCCTTTGGAGGGGGAAAAAAATGGTTACTCACCTATAACAGCAGTTCTAGGAGAGGTATATGTTGTTCATTTACACTGTTTGGCATGTCCTTTCCCTTTAAGATTCTTGCTGGAAGGTCTTTAAGCTGGTACCTCCCACCCATCTGGGTGGTATATGCCTCGGCTCCGCCCCTTGATGCCAGATCTTGCCCACTGGAAGCTAGGTTGTGTGTCGAAGCCAGGGAGGTCAGGTGGGTTCGTGTGGATGAACAACATATACCACTCCTAGCACTACTTTGTTACAGATGAGTAACCCGGTTTTTCTAGGATCGTGGATATGTTGTTCTATCCACACTGTTTGGCAGACTCCAAGCAGTTCTTTGGGAGGAGGGAGGCAAGGTGTACACACCCTTGATACTCACTTGGGGAACGGACATTGGAGAACTGAGGCCCCAAAAATCAGCATCCCGGTACGATTCTAGGTCAATGTGGTAGTGGGTAATGAAGGTGTTTGCCGTCTTCCAGGTAGCAGCCCTCCAGATTTCCTGGATAGGGATGTCCCTGGAAGCAGCCACCGAAGCAGCAGTATGGCGGGTAGAATGAGCTCTTATCCCTCTGGGAGGCTCCTTGCCTGCCAACCGGTAGCAGAGATCAATGCTGGATGTTATCCATCTGCCAATCGTCTGCTTTGCTGCAGGTCTGCCAGGTACGGCTTCAGCGTAGGTGACAAACAGCTGGTGAACCTCTCCCTGAACTTCAGCTATCCGCTCCTTATAGTAAGAGAGCGCTCGTCTCAGGTCCAGGGTATGGAGCCTGTACTCTGTCTCTGAGGTGTGGTTAGGGTAGAACACTGGTAGAGTCAACACTGGTTCAGGTGAAACTCCGACACCACCTTCGGAAGGAACTTCAGGTGGGGGCGCAGGACAACCTTGTCCCTGTGGAAGACCAGACAGGGAGACAACAGAGAGCGCCTCTAGTTTCCCCAGTCCTTCTGGATGACGTGATAGCCACCAAGACGGCGGTCTTCCACGACAGATGTGACATCTCACACCTGTGCATCGGTTCGAATGGCTTGCCCATGAGCTTTGCCAGTACCAGCAGCAGATCCCACAGTGGTGGTGGTTCACGCACTGGAGGGGAAATATAGTCAAGGCCTTTAAAGAAACCCCAAACCAAATTCTCCTGTGCCACCGTCTGCTGACCACCCCGTGCCCGGTAAGCAGAGATGGCTGACAGGTGCACCTTGCCACCACTGCAATGCATCTGGTGAAGACCCGGGGGGCATGACAGGCTGAAAGGCATGGCTCAGAACTCAAAGAGGGCTTCCTCTACTCGAAAACGAAGGAACTTTTGGTGAGACGGACAGATCGAGATGTGAAAGAACGCGTTCTGGAGATCCAGAGAGCAAAACCACATGTTCTGCTCGAGGGATAGTATGATATGGGACAGAGTTACTATCCTGAACGTGCGGGACCCGAGAAACTGGTTCAGTTCGTGCAGATCTAGAATGGGGTGCCAGTCCCCCGTCCACTTTGGGACCAGGAAGTACCTGGAAATGAACCCTGGGTTGACAGGGGGTCCGTGACTTTGGCCACTTCCTCACTGCGAAGGAGTTGGGCGATGTCGTCTCAGAGGGTCAACCGAGTGTGTACGGACACCATTTCCTCCCATGGGGTGTGGGCTCGGCTCAGTGGGTACTGCTCGAATTTCAGAAGCAGTCCCTGGCCGACCATTTCTAGAACCCACCTGTCCATGGTAACAGTAGACCAGGCAGAACGGATGGTGGAGCCGGTCCCCCACGGGAGGACCCAGAGCTTGCATGGCAGGTATGGGGGTGGCCACCCCCATCCTATCACTGGGCAGGCTTGGAGGAAGAGGGTCCAGTTTGGGGACCACCTGAACCCCATCCTCCAAGTTTACGGGCCGCTGAGGGCCTGGACTTGGGCCGAGGGCCCCAAGGTTGAGCTTGCTGCTGATGCTGCCCCAACTGAAAATGGGGCCACGGGGCAGAATGCTGAAAAGGCTTCTTCTTCTGCTTTTTGGAACCTTGGGCTTCCTTCTGTGCAGAGGTCACAGAGTCCAAGGTGGTGTTGGACTTTTTGATGTGTTGCAGGTGACAGTCCACACATGGGCTGAAGAGGTCGGTACCCAGGAAAGGGATGTCCGTTAGCTTGTGTTGAGTGCCTGCCGTGAAGGTGGAGACCCTTAACCAAGCGCATGCCAACCACGGCCACCACTGAGTGGGCACAAGAGTCCCCGAGGTCCACAGCAGTCTGGAGTTTCTGTTTCACAAAAGCCCGACCCTGGTCATGGACCTGCTTGATCGTGGTCTGGAGGTCTGTGGGGAGGTGAGGTAGAACCTCATCAAGAGAGCCCAGGAGGGCATGACAGAAGTGTGCTAAGATGACAACCGAGCTTGCCTAACGAAGGCCCAGCGAAGAGGCGGCACAGACTTTCCAGGCAGAATGGTCCAGTTTTTTGGACTCTTTGTCCGGGTGTCTATCGGTGTCTCCCGAATTACCAGAGTGCCTGAACACAGATTTGGTCACCAATCCATCGTCAGAGGGGTGCTCTGTGAATCCAGAAAGGGACCCAATGCTCACAGCATATTTGCGGGCCATATGGGCTAAAGGTGCAGGACAGGAGGCAGGGTGCTGCCACAGCTCCAAGGCCAGACCGACAATTGCCTCAGCCACTGGGACAGGCCTCCGTCGGGGATTCCCCTTGTTTAAGAATGTCGGTAAGGGGATATTTAGGCCCATTTCTGACTGGGAGATGAAACAGAGGACCTTCCTCCATCAATAGACTACCAACAGATTCCTCGTCCAGGGGACGGGAATGTAGGTCAGCGTCCTCAGACTCCGAGGAGTCCGGATAAATCATCTGGCCACCGTAGTCTCCCTCCACCCACATAGGATGGTCAGGAGTGAGGGTGACGGAAAGCCTATGTGGAAGGCCCGGAACAGGCAGACTCCTTAGCAGGAACCCCCGAAGGGGGCTGTTTAGTTGGCAGCTCCATCAGGATCAGTGGAGAGGTCAATTCTGGCTAAATCGGAATGGTCTTGACCAGCTCCGAAGGTGGAGGAATGGTGCGGACTGGCTCCTGAGAAGTTGGCGTCGGCCTAGGGGGTGACAGCCAAGTGATGGCCGGGGTAGAAGCCGGGGCCAGCTTCTGGCTGGACATTATCAGCTGCTACAATATTAAGTCCTCGTAGCGTCAAGGGAGTTTTCGACGAAGCCTCTCCTCATCCGAGGAAGAATGGTGGCGGCACCACTTTTTACAGCGCTTGTGCGCCTTCTTTGGCCTATCAGTTGAAGGGGTCCAAGACCTCGACCTAGATTGTTGGGGGAAGGGGACAGATGGCGTCATTCAAAAGGAGCCGTGGAGGACCGGCAGGGACCAGGTCCCCGAAGGGATTCACAGCAGGCTGGGTCTCCTCCTCCTCAGTGACAGGCAGGACCGGGGTCCTGAATAGGGAGTTGTCGGCCTCATCGAGCAACAACGGGTCGACTGGGTTAAGAATAATCTCAACTGGGTCGTCGTCCTGCGTTTGAGCCGGCTGGCCTGACAGGGGTACCGAGAAGGTCAGCGGCTAAGCCAGCAACCTCGACCGAAGTCGAGACAGGTGATTCCTGGGATTGAGATCTCTCACAATCCCAAGAACATCGTCGGTGAGACGAAGTTTCCCCTCGGTTCCTTGTCCTTTTTACGGGACCGAGAGACATGTGCACCTGAGGGCCCCTCACCCTTGGTGGGAAGGGATTGACAACTCCCGAAAGGAACCAGAGAAAGTGGAGCCCAAATGGAGCGGGATGAAGGAGGACATCGAGGACCGATCTGCGGCCCGAGCCGCCTCTTCTTCGAAAGTCTTCATCTGTTTGAGCTGCTCAGCGGACCCCGCAGCCATGGAGACCACCTATCTGGCTTCTTTGGACTTGACCGGCAGATTCCGTTTCTCCAGTCTGCCCAGCTGAAGTCATGCAAGACGACTGTCCAAGATGTTTAGGTGAAAAGCGGGACACATTTCACAGGCCTGAGTGTCATGGCCGACATCCAAGCAGTACACACACGAGGCATGCAGGCTGGTGCGAGACATCTTTTGCCCGCATGGGAAGCGGCAGAAACTGGGTGAAGATTTATCCTCCATCGCAGCAGATATCGTGAAGCAATTTGCAGAAACTCTAACGAGTTGAAGTTTAGGTAAATCCGTGGATTTAAGCGCTAGGGCCTAGAATAACGCGTGAGCGGTACGGAGGGAACCTGAATCTTCCAGCGGAGAGGAAGATCTGGCGTCAAGGGGCAGAGCCGAAGCATATACCACCCGGGTGAGTGGGAGGAGCCAGCTTAAAGACCTTCCGGCAAGATTCATAAAGGGAAAGGACATGCCAAACAGTGTGGCTAGAAATTAAAATTAATATACCTACCGTAATTCTTGTATCTTCACCATTCATTACTGCTTGGGTTAGTGCCGGAGGCGCGCACCCGCTCTGGGAGTTTTTGTTTTTGAGTCAGCTCCAACGGCGCTGCCCTCGAGAGTGACGCACTGCGTTACGCGCCAGGGCAGCCGTTAGGGTGTCGCGTAGACCTCCCATCTCAGTTCTGGTAGCTGGAGAGGCGAAAACAAAGGGAAGGAAAAAAGGAGAGCGAGGCAAGAGAGCCAAGGGACAGAAAAAGGAAAGGATATAAACTGAAAAAGGTATAAGCCGGTAGAGGACAGACAGCGGAGAGAGAGAATTCCTACCCTAAGGGACCGAAAAGCCTCCTTTCCGGGGCGGCTCTGGGGAGGAACAGAGAGAGGGAAAGGGAAAAGAAGAGGAAGAAAGAGAGGAAAAGAAAGCATGTTGAGAGGGAGAACAGTGCCCATCGAGCATTGGTTGAGAGGCTTATAAGCTCGAGACTAAAACAAGGGAGCAAGAATCCCTGTTGATAAGACTGAGAGAAGGTTCAACCGAACCACCTGCACAGATCAGACACAAGGGCAGATTCTCTGATCTCTCAACATGCCAAGTCCCTACATCCTAGCTGAGGGCTCACAGACTGCCCGGGCAGGAATCTGTTCCGGGGAGAGCGCCCACCCAGGAAGGGGACTATGTCCCTTAGCACCCTGTTAAGTGCTAACACAGCAGTGTATGGGGAAAGATTAGGCCTTACTAAAGGCAGCTTTGTATGAAAGGATAGAGTGGGAACTCAATCAGACTCCCCAAGGCAAGGTAAGAGCAGTCGCTCAAGGCTGACAAGTGCAAAGCACCAGCTAGAATGAGCTTAAAGATAATACCTGCCAGGGGAATCTAAATTTTTGTTGAGGCCGAGCCAGAGCACGGTCTCTTAAGCTATGAAACTGCGAACATGATCAAGGTACCCAGAAGTTGCACCCTAGGGGCAGTCAGAAAGAGTTCCCTCAGAATAAGTGAAAAATACAGACAGTGCTCGTTCCTCTTTACCTTGAGGAAAAAAGGAACCATTCACTAAGAATGGAAAACAGAAAGTTGTTTTTTTTTGGCATGAAGGCCAAAGGAAGGAAGAGAGCGAGGCGGGAGGAGGCATACAGTAGGGAGGCCACTGAGGGGAAGGTGGGTGGGTGTCAGTAATGAATGGTGAAGTACAAGAGAAGATCAAGAATTACAGTGATCGTAATTTTCATATCTTCGTTGTCAATCTTCTGTCCATTCTATGAACAATGCAAGCCCCCACCCCAAAAGAGTAGAAACCCTGAGGAACAAGACCCCAGCCTCCTGTTGGTGAGAAACAGAAGGGAAGACCCTGGGCTAATCACAGAGAGAAGCCTATGGTGGAGAGAGCTAGGAGGTGCCCCGAGGATGAGAGACGGAGGAAGCCCCTGCAGTAGTCTCCTAGCTCTGGAGGAAAGAGACGGGTCCCCCGGAAAGCGGAGCGAATCACCCTACGCCGGGCCAGGGGTGACAACCTTGATAGACGAAGCCATGCCGTCTGTCTAATGCAGATCATTGTCCCCGCAAGCCTGGAAGCCACCTCACTGGCGTCATAAGATGCCCTTGCTTGGTGTCTTGCCAGCTCCAGGCCTATAGCAGAGAGGGCAATAGCTTGTCTGGTTTGCTCCGTATCAGGCATTGATGCTAAGATCTGAGAAAGCATCGAACACAAATGCCTACTGTAGGCAGCATGATGGGCCTGATGAGATGCAATGCAAGACATCGCACGAGAGGAAGAGAACACTCTTTGCCCCCCAACGGTCGAATTGTAGGGAATCCGAGTCCGGTGGATGGTCGTGTGCCAGGCGGCGGTGCTGCCGCCCGGAGGGAGTCTCTAGGTATGCCAAACACGAAGGTGGGTTGGGGAGAGTACCCAAGGATTCCAAAGGGGCACAATACCTACATCGGCAGTCTGCCGGGGCTGGAGAAAGGGCGGCTGGCGACTGCCAGGACCGGATAGATGCCTCCTGGAACGGAATAGGCCAGGATAGTACCACGAGGTGCTGGGCACTGAATTTGCCAAGGAATTCACGCGTCCCCGTTCAGTATTGTCTCGTCTAACGTAGGAAATTCAAAAATCCCTCAGCATCCTCGAAAGGTATCGCTGATATTCAGTGAAATCAGCATCGGAGGAGAGATGAGCAGGGGGTTCCTCTCCCTCAGAGGAGGGAGACGAGAATGATGGAGAGCTCGAGTGTCCAGAGGATTCTGCGGGCGGGGATGAGGCGAAAAACCCGCTCATTCATGCATCTGACATATGAGGGGAAGGCCGCCGCAGAACCTCTGAACGCCTCCCAGGATAACGGGCCCGTGGGACCGACATGGCCTGGGAGAGCGGGGGTGGCTGCAGAGGAATGGGAGATGGGCACCTACAGAGGCAACTGTCCTCTGCTAGGGCTCTGAAATCCAGGAGCGGAGCCCGAGCTGGCGGGATCCCGGACAACAGACCAGGTCAAAAGCGGAACCCTGGGGATGCGAAGCCTGGAACAGCCAGAAGGATCTTCCCCAGTGACGAACCTGGGACTGCATGGATCCAGAAGGGCAGCCCACAGCAACGCCACCAGAGGGGACCCCGGGGTCCAAGAGGGAAAGGTGGGGCCCGGCGCTACGGCTCCTAGCCACACCCCGAGGGGTGGCTGACAGAGACCGAGACGCCTGAACCCTGCCCCTCAACCCGTCAGACTCCAAGAACGCCCTCCTCCTCGACCCCAGCGATCTTCCAGGGTGCAGCAGCACCAGGGTCGGTAGCTGCCACGAGCCCCTCCCTCCACCCCCGCTCCATCGCCCCCCAGGGACCCCAGACCACCCGTAGCCTGGGGGGCCTCAGGGGAAGACAGCAGCGGGGACAGAGGAAGAGGCCCGCTGGGCCGCCTAGCACCCCGTGCCACCGGGGACTCTGACTCCGAAGAATCAGGTTGCCAGGACGGGTCCACGTCTGAATCATCAGCCTCCGAAGAGGAAGAGATCAGTTGGACCACAATACTAGCAACCCCAGGGGTCCCCGGTGAAACGGCGCCAGAGGCGGCGCCAGACGACCTCGGACTCCCCGAGCCAGCTAAGCCCGGCCCTGGCTCCCCATCGGCGCTGGCCAGGCCCACGGCACCACCATCGGCACCAGGACCCAATCCGGTGCTGCCAGGAGAGCGAACTGGGCCCGCGGCGCCGAAGGCCAGAACGGCACCGCTAGCAGCGCTGTCTCGATCACTGGCGCCGCTCGCGGCGCCAGGATCCAAAACAGTGCCGGAAGGCAGCGTCAAGGGTCCACCGGTGCAGGGCCCAGCAGGCGTGGGCCTTGACACTGGGGGAGCCTGCACCTCTGAGGAGGTGACTGCCGAGGCGGTGTCTCCGCCGCGGCCCCGGGAGGGACCTCGACGTTCCTCCGACACCGCAAAAGAAGCTTCCTCTTCGGCAAGAGAAGATGAGGAAGCCTCCTCCTCCTCCTCTCCGGACTGTATAGGCCTGAGATGGGACCCGGAGGAAGGGCCTAGAGACCTTACCTGGGAATCCCTGGCGACACCGTCCCCGAAGTCGGCGGGGCCTTGCTGATCTTGACGCGGACTTAGGACACAACGGTCCATGGAGAAACAGGCATCGCATGCATCCATATCGTGGTTGGGTCCCAGGCAACGAAGACAAACATCATGCCGATCCTTGAGATAAAATGCCGGCCACAGGAGCACCGGCGCATAGGGGCACGGGGCGCCTTCGACTTACATTTTGCCCCCAAACCTGACATGATGTGAACAAAATAAGACTAAAATTAGCAACAAAGCACCGGCGCCCGTCGACAGAAATAAAAGAAACGGTCTTACTGGGAGATGGCGTCGAGAGAAATCATCGAGGAGTCTGGCTTGTGGCGCGAAGGCCTAGTTCAACTATCGCGCAGCAGGTGCAGCCTCGATGGCGGGAGAAACAGAACTGAGAAGAGGAGGAGTCTGCGGCACCTAGCGGCCCCCTCGCGCATGGCGCTGGTCGTCACTCCTAGAAGCCTTGATTGAGCAGACTCCAAAAAAAAAAACTCCCGTAGGGTGCGCGCCTCCGGCACTAACCCAAGCAGTAATGAATGGTGAAGACTGACAAGGGAAGATCATATCCATGATCCTAGAAAAAAAAGTTGACAGAGGCACCAGACCTGCCTGGCTGCATAAACTTCTTGTATTTTATGCTAACCATCTGAACAGCAGGGTAGAATGAGTGACAGTCTCTAAACAAGTGCAGCCAACAGATCTGACAGGGCAGAGGGGCTGGCTCAGCAGGGCAGCTACTGTGCATCTCATAAAGACCTGAGAGACCCTGTTCTGGAAACAGACATCTCTGGTCAATAGACTGACACACCTCCATAATGGACTCAGGTCCTGGGGGCCTGAAGAACTGGGAATGATTAAATCCTGGGTCCTGGAAATAACTGGGCACTCAGAACCGTCAGAGTACATTCCTTTCAATGTGTCATCTTTAAAAAACACACAAAAAAAATCTCTCACTGGAATCATTACCTGATCAGCTGGCAGTTCTAGTAAGAAATCCCAGGGCTAACAGTTTAATACACTACATGTTACTTCAAGTTTTGGAACATGCAACATTTCTCAGTAGGATGCAGATTGCCCCTCTGTACTGGAGCCCACCCAAGAGCTTACTCACACCAGCCCTCGCAGCGAGCAAAGAAATACAGGTTACTCACCTGTAACAGGAGTTCTAGGAATGGTATATGTTGTTCATCCACACTGTCTGGCAGGTTCCTTGCCGCTTTACATCTTGCCGGAAGGTCTTCAAGCTGGCTCCTCCCACCCACCCGAGTGTTAAAACTCTCGGCTCCGCCCCATGACGCCAGATCTAGCCCGCTGGAAGCCAGGTTGTGCATCGAAGCCGGGTAGGTCAGGTGGGTCGTGTGGATGAACAACATATACCATTCCTAGAACTCCTGTTACAGGTGAGTAACCTGTAATTCTAGGGACATGGATATGTTGTTCATCCACACTGTCTGACAGACTCCTAGCAGTTCTCAGTAGGATGCAGACTGCCCCTCTGTACTGGAGCCCACCCAAGAGCTTACTCACACCAGCCCTCGCAGCGAGCAAAGAAATACAGGTTACTCACCTTTAACAGGAGTTCTAGGTATGGCTGAGCTCATGGGCAAGCCATTCAAACCGATGCACAGGTGTGACATCTCTCACCTGTCGTGGAAGACCGCCTTCTTGGTGGCCATCACGTCAGCCAGAAGGATGGGAGAGCTCCAGGCGCTTTCCATCGAGTCTCCTTATCTGGTCTTCCACAGGGACAAGGTTGTCCTGCGCCCCCACCCAAAATTCCTTCCGAAGGTGGTATCGGAGTTTCACCTTAACCAGGTGTTGACTCTGTCGGTGTTCGGCCTCCGAGGCGTGGGTAGAATATAGGCTCCATACTTTGGACCCTAGAAGAGTGCTCGCTTATTATAAGGAGCGGACGGCTGAAGTTCGGGGAGAGGTTCGCCAGCTGTTTGTCAGCTACGCTGAAGCCGCACCTGGCAGACCTGCAGCCAAGTGGATGATAGGCAGGTGGGTCACCTCCTGCCTAGATCTCTGCTATAGGTTGGCGGGTATGGAGCCTCCCAGAGGGATAACAGATCATTCTACCCGCCATACCGCTGCATTGGTGGCTGCTTCCAGGGATGTCCCTATCCAGTAAATCTGCAGGGCTGCTACCTGGAAGTCAGCACACACCTTCATCACCCACTACCACATCGACCTTGAGTCACGCCGGGATGCTGGTTTTGGGGCCTCGTTCTCAGTCTTTATTTCCTAAGTAGAGGGTGCTTGCCTCCCTCCTCCCGGAGAACTGCTAGGAGTCTGCCAGACAGTGTGAATGAACAACATATCCATGTCCCTAGAAATACAGGTTACTCACCTGTAACAGGAGTTCTAGGAATGGTATATATTGTTCATCCTACATACCGACCTCCCCGGCCCGACACACAGCCTGGCTTCCAGCGGGCTAGATCTGGCGTCATGGGGCGGAGCCGAGAGTTTTACCACCCGGGTGGGTGGGAGGAGCCAGCTTGAAGACCTTCCGGCAAGATTTAAAGCGGCAAGGAACCTGCCAGACAGTGTGGATGAACAACATATCCATGTCCATAGAAATGGAAATTACGTACCTACTGTTAATTCTTGATCTTCTTGGACGAAGTCTCCACCACTCATTCATACTAATGGAAGTTCGCTGGAGGCGCTAGGACCCAGCGGGAGCAAACTTTTTTCAAGAGGGCTGGCGCCCGAGATGGAGCCGCGAGGCAGCGGCACCGCGAGCCTTGGCTCGTGCGGTAAAGACCAACTCGGCGTTGACCCTCCAACCGCCTCAGTACCTCTTCTTCC
This sequence comes from Neoceratodus forsteri, assembly GCA_016271365.2. Classification (NCBI taxonomy): domain Eukaryota; kingdom Metazoa; phylum Chordata; order Ceratodontiformes; family Ceratodontidae; genus Neoceratodus; species Neoceratodus forsteri. Next base: position 182,748,763 of record CM057452.1, on the reverse strand, counting down.
GAGGAGGTGCAGCGTTACTAACCTAGAAGGACTAACTTAAAAATCAGACATAAGATAGTCCGAATGACTCGAGTAAGAATAGTCAACAATAAAGTCTTCACAGCCCAGCCACTGAGGGAGTGAAGACCAAAAACAGAGAGGTGAGCTCGGATGATGGTGGGTGGGCATGTGAATGAGTGGTGGAGACTTCGTCCAAGAAGATCAAGAATTATGGTAGGTACGTAATTTCCATATCTTCCTGGACATAAAGTCTCCACCTCTCATTCACACTAATGGGAGAGTACTGAACTAAATAATCCCCCGAGACGGGCAGCAGGAGATAAGAAGCTCACATGCTTAGGACAGAAGTCCATTAAGAATGGTCCTGCCAAATGACAGATGCCATCTGGTATGGACATCCAAGGCGCAGTACTTACCGAAAGCCCCAAGTGGCCGCATTGCAAATATCTGTGATGGGACTGTTGTGGACTTCTGCCAGAGATGCTGCAACTGCTCTGGTAGAGTGAGCGTACACTCTCCCTTTGAGCTTGACCTGTGCCATAGAATAGCAGTGGTGAAGGCAAACCACTAGCCATGCTGAAATACATCTGATAGCGATAGGTTGACCCAGCTGGGTCTCGCTGAAGGAAACAAACAGTTGCTGAGCTTTGCAAATTTCTTTTGTTCTATCTAGATAGAACCGCAATGCTCTTTTAACATCCAGTGAATGAAGGGTACACTCCCCTTCATTCTGGAAATCTGCAAAGTAGGTAGGAAGGACTAAAGGTTGGTTTAGATACAACTCAGACAACCTTAGGGAGAAACTTAAGATGAGTCCTAAGAACCACTTTGTCCCTGTGAAGTACAGTGACGGTGGGTCAGTGATCAGTGCATGTATTTCAGAAACTCCACGGGCTGAGGTGATGGCCAACAGGAAGGCCGATTTCCAAGTGAGGAACTTCAATTCGCAAGTAGCTAGAGGCTCAAAAGGTTTACGAGTGAGCATGTCTAGCACAAGATTAATGTCCCAGGCTGCGACTGGGCATCTGATAGGAGGTCTAGTATGCAGAATACCCCTAAGAAACCTTTTAACCACAGGCAACCGAGCCAGTGACATGGAAAGTACTGACTCATGATATGCATGGCCCAAAGATGAACTTTGACTGTAGAGTACTGCAGACCTGTATTTGAGAGATCTAAATAGAGAATACAGGATGGGTAGCCATGCAGAACCAAATGCGGAGAGCTTCCTTGCACAGAGGCAAGGAGTGCGTCCCTCCCTGATGGTTGAGCTAGTACATGGTGGTGCTGTTGTCTGCCTGGACCTGAACCACCTGACCCCGTACAAACGGAACAAAGGCAGTGAGGGCTAGCCATACTACTCGAAGCTCCAGCAGGTTGATGTGGCATCGAGACTCGAGGGGACCAGAGATCATGGGCACCCCAACCCATCAAAGAGGCGTTGGTCATAAATATGACCGTTGGTTCGGGGCGGACAAACGGGATACCCTCCTGCAGATGAGCTGGGATGAGCCACCACTGAAGGCCGTCCCGACATATTCTGGGTCACTGTTACTTGCTGGTCCAAAGGACCGGAGCGCTGAGACCACTGGCGGGCCAGCCCCCATTGCAGGGGACGCATATGCCAGTGGGCCCAACGGACCATGCTGGCGACAGCGTCAGTTTGTTGCCGGCCAATAAGAGCTGCTGCCACATCATATATTCATAGCGCAGATGCAACCTGCGTCGGAACCTATCCTCCGAAGAGGATGATGAGGAAGAGCAGCGGCGCCGTTCTCCATGATGTCGGGACTGAGACCGCCGATGTGGGCAGGATTTACCCGACATGGAGAAGGACCAAGACTGTCTGGGTGGCTGACGGTGGGTAAAAGAGGGGGCGGGGGAAACCGCTCATGCCCTGGTTCAAGGTCCTTGACCGAGGACTGCGGCTCGGGAGGCTGAGGAAAGTCCTCGGTAACCACCGGTGAAAATGGTGAAAGAGGGTTATCGGCTTCTCCAGTCGACAAACCGCCTAACTGGTCGAGAAAAATCTCGACCGCATCGACGGGTGTCTCGGCTGGCTGACCTGATGGGGACACCGAAAAGCCAGAGACCTTAGCCGCAACCTCGACCGAAGTCTATAAGAGACACTCCGGGGAGCGAGATCTCTCCCGCTCCCACGAATGTCGATGGTGGGACTTACCTTTCGGTTCCCTCTTCTCTGACCGACAGAAGTAAGTCCCTGAAGGCCCTTCTCCCTTAGTGGAGAGGGATTGACAAAGCTCCTTAATGGAAGCAGAATAGGAGGCGCTCAAGGAGAGTGGGATAGCGCCCGACACGGAAGTAAGATGAGCCAGCCTGGGCCGCCTCCTCCTTGAGGGAGGTTATTAACTGCTCCACCTACGCCGCGGAGCCTGCAGTCGATAGAGCCGGTACCCCCGCACCTTCTAGGGATGGGCTTCTATTCCCATTTCTTCCTGGTCCCGATGAAGTTAGGAGAGATGAGGCCGATTCTCGATCTCAGCTCCCTGAACTGGTTTGTGGAGTACAAAAGGTTCAGGATGCTCTCTCTCTGCAGAGCCTTCTGCCCCTCCTTCAGCCGGGACAGTGGCTGTACGCTCTGGATATACAGGATGCTTATCTGCATTTCTCTATTCGCCCTTCCCACCGCAAATACCTGCGTTTTGCTTTTCAGGGAGACCACTACCAGTTCAAAGATAGTACAGTTACGTAAGAACTTACCGTAACAGTAGATCTTCGAGAGACGCTCTTGCAGTAGGTAATGCCTTCCTACCCTCCATCCCCCTAAGCTTCTTCAGCTCCTTTTCCAGGATGGGAAATATCCGCTTCTCTCTCGTCTCGCCTTTTGGCCTTTGGCGGGAGAGAACTGGAAGGCGGGCTTGGGGGACCGCCTCTTTATAGTGACATCGGTCACCTGACATGGGGGCGGTCCCCCGCCAGAGACTGCTAGCTATAAATTTTTCTGTGGGGTCCTGACGCCTACCGGCTTCAGTCCTATATGTAATTTCCTACTGCAAGAGCCCTCTCGAAGTAAGATCCTGAGCTTCCAAGCGGTAAGGAAGATCTGGCGTCATGAGGCGGAGCCGAGGGTTATACCACCCAGGTGGGTGGGAGGAACCAGCTTGAAGACTTTCCAGCCCATCTAAAAGCGGTAAGGAACCTGCCAGACAGTGTGGATTGAACAACATATCCATGTCCCTAGAAAGGTGTTAGCCGACTTCCAGATAGCAGCCCGGCAGATCTCCTGGATAGGGATGTCCCTGGAAGCAGCCACCGATTTAGCAGTATGGCGGGTAGAATTAGCTCTTACCCTCTGGGAGGCTGAGCCCACCAACTCATAGCACAGACCTATCTGCATGATGTAATCAATCTTGCTTTGGTCCATTTGGCTGCAGGTCTGCCAGAAGCAGCTTCAGCGTAGGTGACAAACAGCTGGCGAACCTCTCCACAAATTTCCACCGTCCGCTCCTTATAACAGAAGAAAGCACGTCTCAGGTCCAAGGTATGGAGCCTGTACTTGGCATTCGAGGTGTAATTAGGGTAGTATACTGACAGAGTCAACACCTGATTAAGGTGAAACTCTGACACAACCTTCGGAAGGAATTTCGGGTGGGGGCGCAGGACATCTTTGTCCCTGTGATAGACCAGATAAGGGGAGTCCACCAAAAGTGCCTGGAGCTCCCCTGGTCCTTCTGGCTGATGTGATAGCCACCGGGAAGGCCGTCTTCCATGACAAGTGTGAGAGCTCACACATGTGCATGGCTTCGAATGGCTTGCCCATGAGCTTTGCCAGAAACAGCAGTAGATTCCACGGAGGTGGAAGGTCACGCACCGGAAGGGATATGTGATCCAGGCCTTTGGAAAAGCGCCTGACCACTGTCTCCTGCGCCAATGTCGGCTGACTGGCCCGCGCCCGGTAAGCAGAAATGGCTGCCAGGTGCACCCTAAGGGTCGATGACCATAGGCCCCTTTTGAAGACAGACCAAAGGTAGTTGAGAATGTTAGCCACAGAACAGGATAAGGGGTCCAGACCTTTACCCTGACACCAAATGGAAAACCTTTTCCATTTGAAGGCATAACATTTCCTGGTCGATTCCTTTGTAGATGCCTCCACCACGGTGTAGACATCTTCGGAAAAACCCAAAGCCTGGAAGTCTAGCCACTCGGGTACCAGGCTGTGAGGTGCAGGGATTGAAGGTCCGGATGGAAGACCTTCCCCTGGTTGAGAGATATCAGGTCTGGGCAAGTACCAAGCCACTCCGGGGGCCTGCAGCTGAGGCTGAGGAGATCTGGGTACCAGAACTAGCGCGGCCAGTCTGGGGCTACCAGAATCACCTTCGCCTTGTCCCTCCTCACCTTGTGGATAAAGGGAAATGGTGGGAAGGTGTAGAGGAGGTCTGGGGTCTACGGCCTCAAGGAGGCATCCCCCTGCAGCGAACCCTGCTGAGGGGGAAGGGCATGATACAGCCTCAGCTTGGTGTTTTCCCTTGAGGCAAACAGGTCCACCAGTGATTTGCCCCAATGAGAGAACAGGCTGTAACTACTGCTTGGATGGAGAGACCACTCGTGGGATGTCAGACCTATGGCTGGAGCATCCGCCAGCTGGTTCGAGGCTCCTGCCACATGGATGGCTAGGAGATCCGCCTCCAACCGGCTTACGAGGGTCCAGATGCGGAGGCCTCCTTGCACAGCAGATGGGAGTGTGTGCTGCCCTGTTTCTTGAGGTAGTACATGGTCGTGGTACAGTCTGTCTGGACTTGAACCACTTGACCCCGGAGCTGAGGAGCAAGAGCTGACAGTACCAGTTTGACTGCTCTGAGCTCCAACAGGTTGATGTGGCATCGGGACTCCTCGGGGGTCCTGGACCCGGGGGCCCTGTTGTCCCCATGTGGGCTCCCCAGCCCATGAGAGAGGAATCGGTTGTAAGGATGACCGTCGGCTCGGGGCGGACAAACAGGATCCCTTCCTGCAACCAGTCTGGGGTGGTCCACCATTGGAGAGCGTCCCATATCCTCTGGGTTACAGTGATCAGCTGGTTGAAATGACCATATCGCTGAGTCCACTGGGCAGCCAGCTCCCATTGGAGGTGGCGCATGTGCAACCGGGCACAAGGGACCATCAAGGTGCACACTGCCATGTAACCCAGAAGGTGCAGAAAGTCCCAGGCAGGGCGCAAATGCCCAACGAGAAATGATCGGGCAAAGGAGGAGAGAATCTCAGCCCTGTCCGCCGGGAGCCGAGCTCTGGCTTGACGATAGTCGAGCTCTGCCCCGATGAAGCCCACTACCTGGGAAGGCACGAGTTCTGACCTGGCCTTGTTGATCAGGAGGCCGAGTTGGGAGCAGGTCTGGAGGGCCAGATCCCTGGACCTCTCCACCTCCTGTTGGGTGGGACCTGCCAGGAGCCAATCGTCGAGATAAGGGTAGATTCGGACTCCTCGCCGAAGATGGGCCACCACCACTGCAATGCATTTGGTGAAGACCCGTGGGGCCGATGACAGGCCGAACAGCAATGCTTGGAACTCGTACAGGGTCCCCTTGACCCTGAAGCGGAGGAACCGCTGAGGGGACGGATCCACATGTTTCGCTCCTGGGATGGTATGATCTGGGACAGAGTGACTATATGCAAGGTGCAAGACCTGAGAAACTGATTCAGGTCGCGGAGATCTAGAATGCGGCGCCAACCCCCCCCCCCATCCGCTTGGGCACCAGGAAGTACCTGGAGACAAAGCCTGGGTTTAATGGACGTTCTGCCATGGGGGCTACTGCCTCCTTGTGGAGGAGCCGAGCCACGTTGTCTCAAAGAGCCAACTGGGTGCATGTGGAAATCTGTTCTTCCCGAGGGGCGCGGGCTTGACTTGGAGGATACTGCTAGAATTTTAGAGGCAGTCCCTGACCGACCACTTCGAGAACCCATCTGTCCGAAGTGATAGTGGACCAGGCAGAAAGGAAGTGGCAGAGCCGATCCCCCATGGGAGGGCCCAGAGGTGGCTTGACGGAGATAGGGGTGGCAACCCCTATCCCATCACTGGGCAGGCATAGAGGAGGAAGAGGCTCTGGAACCTGAGCCTCTGCCTCCTTTGCTGCCCTTTTGGGGCCAGGCTTGGGCCGAGGGCACCAAGCTTGAGCCTGCTGCTGATGTTGCTGTCCTTCTTGGTAGCAGGGCTGCCGCACCGCAGGGAAAGAGTGCCAAAAAGGCTTCTTCTTCTGCTGGTTCTTACCCAAAGGACCTTTTGCAGAAGTGGTGTCCAAGGTGGCATTGGACTGCTCTATACGCTGTAGGTGACCGGCCACTCCTGGACCGAACAAGTCAGTCCCCAGGAAAGGCACATCAGCCAGCTTGTGCTGAGTATCCACCGGGAAGGAGGAAAGCCTCAGCCAAGCCCTGCGGCGAGAGGCCACTGCGGCGGCCATCGAGCGGGCACAGGAATCACCAATGTCCAGGGCCATCTGGAGCTGCTGTTTGGCAACAGCACGGCCCTGGTCATGGACCTGTTTGACTGTAGTCTGCATATCTGCGGGGAGATGAGGGAGGACTTCATCTAATGACCCGAGAAGGGCATGAGAGAAGTGTGCCATGATGACTGCTGAGCTGGCCTGACAAAGGCCCAAGGAAGAGGCTGCATAGACCTTTTGGGCACTGTAGTCCATATTTTTTGACTCCTTGTCCAGAGGTTGGTCAGCGTTGGCCGAACTGCCAGTATACCTGAACACAGAGGCAGTCACCAGGCTCTCAGCTGAAGGGTGCTCTGTGAACCCCACAAAGGACCCCATGGGCACTGCGTACTTGCGGGCCATGCGGGCAGATGGTGCTGGGCATGAGGCAGGGCGCTGCCAGAGTTCAAGGGCTGGGCCAACAATGGCCTTGGCCACTGGAAAAAGCCTCCGTCGGGGTATCCCCTCTCTTTAGAATATCTGTGAGAGGGTACTCTGCCTTTTTCTGGATAGGTTCCAGGGGCGTTCTGGTGGAGTCAGAAATGAGACGGAGAATTCCTTGGAAGGAGGAAGGGCCTTCCTCCATCCCTGTGCCAACGGACAACTCGTCATCCCCTGGATGAGAGTGGAACCTGGTGACATCCAAGTCCGAAGAGTCATGATACAGCGGTCTGCCACCTAAATCACCCTCAATCCGACGAGGGAGGTCCAGGGTGACTGTAACCAACAGACGTCGGGGAAGTACAGTGTCTAGTCGGTCCTCTTTCAAGGGAGCCCCTCCCTTAGGCTGCTTAGGTGGCAGTTCCACTGGGATAGGTGGAGAGACCGGACTAGGCCGAACTGGTGGACGGGATGGCCCCACGGGCGGAAGAACCAGAGGCTTCAGTTCCAGAGGGGTTGCCTTCGGCCTGGGAGGCGAAAGCCAAGTAATGGCCAGGGTGGGTGGTGAAGCCGGCTTCTGCCTGGTCAGGATCAGCTGTTGCCACATAAGATCCTCATAGCGCCGATGGAGTTTCCGCCGGAGCCTCTCCTCATCTGAGGAGGATGAGGATGACCTGTGGCGTTACCTCTTTTTCGAGCGCTTATGGCTCTTCCTCGGTCATTCGGCCGAGGGGGTCCTGGACCGTGACCGAGATCAGGGAGGCTGACTCGGTCGATCGGGAGACAGCGGTGTGATCGGTGAAACCCTAGGGTCCGGAACCGGGTCCTTGATGGGGACACCAGCGGGCTGGGTCTCCTCATCAGGAAAAACCAGGACCAAAGTCCATTCTAATGAGTCGTCGGCCATGGCTGGCGACAAAGGGTTGAGGATAATTTCGACCTCGTCGGCCATGTCCTTGGTCTCTTGGCCAGACAGAAGATCCGTGAAGCCGGCGGCTAAGGATGCGATCTCGGCCGAGGTCGAGACCGTGTGTTCCTGGGACTCAGAATTTTCTCAGCTCCAAAAACGTCTTCGCCGGGATGAAGACAACGGGCCTTTATCTCTCTTCCGAGAGCGGGAGGAGTGCAAGCCCGAGGGCGCCTCACCCCGGGTGGGGAGAGACTTGCACAACTCCTTGAAAGAGCCCGTGAAGGTGGAGCCCAGGTTCAGCAGGACAAAGAAGCTTCAACTGGCTGAAACACGAGTGGCTTCTTCCTCAAACGCCTTCATATGTTCCAGCTGACTGGCAGAGCCCCCGGCCACGGAAACCACCCACCTAGCCTCCTTCAACTTCACCGGAGTGTTCCTTTTTTCCAGTCTCCCCAGCTTCAGACGTGCCTTGCGGTCGTCCAGGACGTTGGGATGGAAGGCCAAGCAAAAGCTACATGACGAGGTGTCATGGCCGACACCTAGGCAGTAGACGCTCGTGAGGTGGGGATTGGTGCGCGACATCTTCTGGCCGCAGGGACACCGGCGAAATCCCGGGGAAGATTTCTCCTCCATGATCGATGCTACAAAAGCGTGATCGCTAACTCGAACGAGTTTGAGCTTCGGTAAAACCAATAATTTGAAAGCCAGGGCCTACAAAATGCGAGAGCACGAAGGAGGCAACCTGTATCTTCCAGCGGAAAAGGAAGATCTGGCGTCATGGGGAGGAGCTGAGGTATATACCCGGGTGGGTGGGTGGAGCCAGCCTGAAGACTTCCAGCAGATTTAAACTGGAAGGGGACAATGCCAAATAGTGTGGATGAACAACCTATCCACGTTCCTAGAAGGATAATTTTGTCCCCCTGAGACTCGAATTTGAGAAGTACCCTCTGAATTAGGGGATGAGGAGGAAAGGCGTATAGAAAGCTTTTTGTCCACTGCATCCTGAATGCATCCTGACAGAAAATGCCAGGTCCAGGATTTCTGGAGCAGAAGAGAGGCAGTTTTGCGCTGAGTGGGGACGCAAAAAGGTCCATGTATGGAGTTCCCCATTCTTTGAAAAGTGACTGAACGATGGTTATGTCGAGAGACCACTCGTGGGGATCTGTCTCCGTCCTGCTGAGATGGTCTGCCAGTTTGTTTTGTACTCCTGATAGATAAACCCTGTGGATTAGAGCCTTGTGTTCCAGGCATCATTCCAACACTCTCACTGCACAACACTGTAAAAACTCGAGACGCCGATGGTAGCCCAAAGGGCAGGACTCTGAACTGATAATGTTGACCCAATGTCACAAACCTTAGGTATCTGTCGTGCGTTGGGTGTATAGGAATGTGTTGGTAGGCATCCTGCATGTCCAGGGAGGCTAGCCTATTGTGTTGATGAAGCAAAGATAGCAGGGTACCTAGCGATATCATCTTGAACTTTTCCTTGAGAAGGAACTTGTTTAACTTTCTGAGGTCTAGAATGGGGCCCATGCGGTCAGTTTTCTTCGGGACCAGGAAGTAATGGGAGTAGAAACCTGTGTTTCGTTGATCCAGTGGAACTACATCTACTGCCCTGTTGTTCAGAAGGCCTTGTACCTCAGAAGCAAGCAGGTCTGACTGTACTGCTGACAGCCTGGGCTGTCGTTTGGGGGAATGATCTTGAGGGGTTTCCGAAAGATTGAGCGAGTACCCCTCGCGGATTATCCGGAGGACCCATTTGTTTGATGTTATGGATTTCCACTGGTTGTAGAACTGAGTCAGACACCCTCCCACTGCTGAGGAAGAGTCCCCCTCATACAGTTGAGGTGGGACCTGGGCCAGAAACTCAGGTGGTGGCACTGGGCGCTTTGGGGCCTTCTGCCACGTTTTCTTTTGTGGCTAAGGGTTGGGGTTTTTGTTAAAACCTCCTCTGCCCCGAAAGGACTGATGGTTGTGAAATTGTTGCTTGTTGGCACCCCCTTGGGAGGAGGCGGGTGCAGGTCGAGCTGTCTTAATGGCAGACCTAGTCTTCTGTGTGGCCTCCAGAGCTTGCTCCACCTGGGACCCGAACAGATACATACCGAAGGGTAAAGCCATGTCCCTGCTGCTGGGCATCATTCGTGAAACCCAAAGTACATAGCCAAGAGTGACGACGGGTGCAGATGGCAGCCGCCAGCACTCGGGAAGCAGTATCGAAAGTGTCCACTGCAGCTTTAACCTGTTGTTTGTTGGACTCGATACTCCTGGTTATGGTCTGAAGTAGTTCTGAATTAGTTTCTGACTCGGGCAGAGCTTCTACCATTTGTTTGAGCGAATGCCAAAGAACTTCACTAATATTGAGAAAAATAGCCCTAATAGCTGGCAGAATGCATATCCAGGGTGGAAGCAGCAAAAACTCTCTTACCTAAGGTGTCTATCTTGCGAGATTCTTTATTTGTATGGGGCTGTAGATGTCTGAGGGAGGACAGCCTTATCATTCTCTGCTAGGACTACAATGGGATCAGCAAAGGCTTGTGAGGCCAAAATGGGGCGATTCTTGGGAGGAGCATACTTCCTACCTATGGACTTAGCCACAGAAGGGATGAGGGCAGGATTGTTCCATACCATCTGAGAGAGTGTCTCGAAAGAGGGTTGTACCGGAGGAGTTAAATCCATAGGGATCCCCGGGACATGTAGGTATTGGAGTCTCAAAAGCTTCCCAGGATTGATTTCTGTAGTCTGGAGAAAAAAAGTAGAATTTAAATATTTAAGCAGAGACTTAAAGGAAAGGTCTTTGACCACATGCTCTGCAGCAGGATTGATCCCTGCTCCTTCAACATCATGACCCAGTCGAAGATCTAGGTCAGGCTCCAAATCATCTCCTGACAGTCCAGGAGGGACAGGAAAGGAATGAAAATCAGTAGGAAAAGTAGAAGAGGAAAGAATCAGAGAGGAGAACCCCTGGAGGCTGGACAGTGCCGCACCAAGCCTCGACGCTGACGAACACGGCGCCGAACACAAGGAAGTCAGCGCCATCGGAAACAGCCCAGCACATGGCGCCGACATAGCCTGCGGCGCCACAGATGTTGCCGACAGAGCCCACGGTACCGACAGACTCCTTGGAGCCACAAATGGTGCCGACAGAGCCCCCGGCACCACAGATGGTGCTGACAGAGCCCCTGGCACCACAGATAGCTCCAAGAGTGTCCTTGGCGCCCAGGACGTCGCCGAGGGTGTCCCAAGGGTCTGAAAACTGCAATTTGAGGTAAAAGAAGGAAAATTGGCATGAGATAGAGGCATCGGTGTGGACACCTGTGCTGCAGCCATGTGAGGGGGGGAAACACCCGAGCACGGAGTCGACGGCAGCAAAGAAGGTGCCGCGCGACTAGGTAGGTCCAACCGCCCTACCTGTTCCCTTGAACGGCCTGAGGCCTCGGAGTGACCGGATCAGGCAGCTGGACCAACCTCCGAGCCCATTACTCCATAACAGCAGCCCACTGGTGAAACTGCTCATCGGAAGCCCCTCCAATAGGCGGAGACGGGCTCCGATATCAAGGAAGTCAGCCACCGGAGACAGAAACCGGCGACTCTGACAGAGGTGTAGACTGGCGCCTGGCCCTAATAACCGACCGTCGCGCGCAGACATACCAGAAGGCGACTTCGAGTGATGCCTTCTCTTCTTTGACTTGTGAGCAGAGGCTGAATGGTGCTGAGAGTGGGACCGGTTCCTTTTATGCTTTTGGGGGGACCACCCATCTCCCCGAGCATCGGACTGCCAGTTGTCAGACCCCCCTCCAGAAAGGGTGGTGGACCGGACCCAGCCCAGCTGAATGAACAGCTTTAATACGAAGTCTCCCTACCGTCAGCTGACCCGCTCATGGTCGACTCCGTCAATGAGGGCTGAAGATTTCTTTCTTATGATAAGTAAAATTAAATATAATCGGTACTTATTTCTCAGATAAATTACAAAATAATAAACTGAAAACTATGCTGCTAGTTTGAAGTTTGACTCCCGGGGGAAAGTGTCTTCGTCACTGAAGTGCACTCGACAGCGGGAAAAAAAGGAACTGAGGTGGTTGGAGGGTCGACCTTGAGACAGTCTTATCAAGTACGAGCCAGGGCTCATGGGTGTCGCCTTCCTCGAGGGCTCCATTTCTGGCACCGCCCTCTGAAAAGTTTGCTCCCACTGGGTCCTGGCACCTCCGTCATAGATCCCATTAGTGTGAATGAGTGGTGGAGACTTTATGTCCAGGAAGATCACCACAGCACAGAGACGACGGCACTGGAAGAAGGCGCCACGTGACTAGGAAGGCCCAACTTCCTACCCACCCCGGAGCCAAATGGGCCGAAGGCCCTGTGTTGGATTGACCGGCTCAGGCAACTGGACCAACCTCCGAGCCCATTGCTCCATAAGAGCAGCCCACTGGTGAAACCGCTTATCGGAAGCTCCCTGGAAAGGCGGAGAGGGGATCCGATGTCAGCCATCGGAGACAGAGACCGGTGACTCCGAAAGAGGTGGAGACCAGTGCCTGGCCCCAACAACTGACCATCTATACACAGATATACCAGAGGGTGACCTCGAGTGATGCCTTTTTCTCTTTGACCTATGAGTCAAAGAGGAACTCGAGGTCGAACAGTGCCAAGAATGGGACCATTTCCTTTTATGCTTTCGCGGGGACCGCACATCCCCCTGAGCTCTGGACTGTCTATTGTCGGAACCCCCCTCTGGAGAGGGCGGTAGACCGGAACCGGCCCGGATGACTGAACTGCTTTCATACGAAGTCTTCCTACCGTCACCTGACCCACTCATGGTTGACTCCGTCAATGGAGGGCTGAAAACTTCTTGATGTATAATTTAAATATACAGAATATAATCGGTACTTCGAAATAAAACTACAAAATAACAAACTGGACTATCGCTGCTAGTGAAGTTTAACTCCCGGCGGGTGAACGACGTTGTTACTGGTAGTGCACTCGACAGCAGGGAAAAAGGAACTGAGGCGGTTGGAGGGTTGATGCCGAGACTGTCTTTACCACACGAGCCAAGGTTCGTGTGCCGCTTCCTCGTGGCTCCATCTCTGGCGCCGGCGCTCTTGAAAAAAGTTTGCTCCTGCTGGGTCCTAGCGCCTCTGGTGTACTTTCATTAGTGTGAATGAGTGGTGGAGACTTTATGTCCAGGAAGATCAGGTTAAATGATCCAGGGCAGTCCAAGACTAAGTACAGATGTTAGACTTTGGCAAGGAAAAGTCTGATATACTTGTGAATTTGTTTACAGGTCCACCTTCCCTGGGTCTGCCCCCTACATATCTTTACATTCTTCATGGAGTGGGTCACAGAAAAGCAGAATGATTTGCCCAACACTGTGGTCAACGTAGGTACCAGTGCTGTGTTCAAAGCTCACTGGGATAGTTTCAAAAGGCTAGTCAAATGGGGCGGGGGGGGGGAAGAGAGGGGATGGACAAAATGGCGGTAGTTCCAAAGGAAAATGGGGACAGCTATCCGCACAGGTGTGGCCTATAGACCACCAGCCCAGGAGGAAGAAACAGATAGGGAGCTGATGCTAGCCATCCAAAGGATGGTAGACAAGGGTGAGGTAGTACTGGTTGGAGACTTCAATATTCCAGATGTGGACTGGAGTATCCCAGCAGCAGCATCAACTAGGAGCAGATTTATCCTGGACTCCCTTCAGGGTGCCTTCCTTAAGCAACTGGTCATGGAAACAACTCGGCAGAAGGCAATACTGGACCCTTGCTCACAAACAGGGACAGTGTGATGGGGGTAACAGTGGGGAGCACCTGGGAAACAGTGACTACCAGTCATTGTGGTTTGAAATCACAGAAAGAGCAGAACCAAACCACACAAAACATTATCCTGGATTTAGGGGGCAGCTTTGGAAAATGGGGAGATACTTGAAAGAGGCATTAAGAGAATGGGACAGGAATCAGGGGTTGAGGAACTGTGGGCAGTATTTAAAATGGGATTACAAGAACAACAGAATTATGCATTAAGCAGGTTAGCAAGAGGAAAAGGAAGAGGAGACCATTATGGTTTTCCAAAGAGTAGCAAAAGAAAGTGAAAGCCAAAAGATTGCATTCAGGCAATACAAAAAGACACAGGCAGAAGGGGATAGGGAGAAGTACTGGGAGAAGCAAAGGGAGGCAGGAGGTCGGTAAGGAAGCCAAAGCTCAGACAGAAGGCACTGCAAAATCAGTGGGTAGGGACAAAACCTTTTACAGGTACACAGAAGTGAAAAAAGAAAAAGACAAAGGGAGGGGATGAGTGAGACTGAGGGAGGATGGGGGAGCGTGGAGGATGACAACAGTAAAGCTGACATATTGAACATATTTCTGCTCAGTCTTTACTGAGAAGAAAGAGAGGGTAATGGTCTGAAGGAGTACAAAGGGTGAGAATGGTGCAGAATGGACACAAGTCCCTTTACACTAAAAAAAGGGTCCTGAAGAACTGGAAGTAACAAGAGTTGATAAAGCAATGGGGCCAGATGGGGTGCACCCCAGGGTCCTTAAAGAACTAAGAGAGGTGGTGGCTGAACCTCTGGCTATCCTGTTTAGCCGATCACTGGAAACAGGGGAGGTACCCAAAGACTGGAGGACAGCAGATGTAGTCCCCTTATACAAAGTGGGAACAAAGAGGAAGCAGGGAACTACAGACCAGTCATCCTCACCTCAGTAGTGGGGAAGATCATGGAAGCACTACTGAAGGAGAGATTGGTGGAACATCTGGTTGTCAGTGGACTTCGGACCCAAGGCAGCATGGTTTCACCAGGAGAGTCATGTCAGACCAACCTGGTTGAATTTTTGACTGGGTGACTAGGGACGTGGATCTGGGAGGGCAGTGGACATGGCCTATCTGGACTTCAGCAAGGCCTTGACACTGTGCCATAGAAGACTATTACACAAACTGGGGAATATGGGTGTGGGCAGGACAGTAGTGTGGTGGGTAGGTAACTGGCTGGGTGGCAGGACACAGAGGGTGGTGGTAAATGGCTGTCACTCCACAGAGGGAAGAGTGACCAGTGGGTACCACAGGGATCAGTGCTGGGACCGGTCCTATTCAACATCTTCATCAGTGACATGCTGCAGGACCTAGAAGGTAGAATTTCACTGTTCGCTGATGACACAAAGCTCTGTAACAGTGTAAGACACACCAGAGGGTGTAGACAGAATGAGATCTGAACTGCAGAAACTTGAAGAATGGTCAGGGGTTTGGCTTGAAATTCAATGCAAGAAGTGCAAGATAATGCATATGGGGCACAAAAACCCTGGCACAATATATCAGTTGTGGGGTGAGGATATAGCATGCACCAAGCAGGAAAGGGATCATGGAGTTATCATCTCTGATGACCTCAAGGTAGGGAAACAGTGTGACAAGGCAGCAGGTAAAGCAAATAGGATGCTGGGATGTATAGGCAGGGGCATCACCAGCAGGAAAAGGAGGTCATAATTCCAGCTATACAAGACACTAGTGAGGCCCCACCTGGAATACAGTGTACAGTTCTGGAGACCATACCTACGTAAGGACATAGACAGGGTAAGAGAAGGTTCAGAGGAGGGCAACAAAAGATGGTGCATGGATTGCATCACATGTCCCATGAAGACAGGTTGAAGGAACTGAACATGTACTCTCCTGGAGGAGAGGAGGAGAGAGGATATGATGAGAGACATAAAAGTATCTTACAGGGAGGAACAGGGTGCAGGAAAACACTATTTTTAAGCAAAAAGATGTTCCAGGACAAGAGGGCATGGGATGAAGTTGGAGGAGGGCGATTCAGAGAAACATGAGAAGAATTTCTTCACAGAATGGGTGGTGGACAAGTGGAACACCCTGCCAGAGGAAGTGGTGGGGGCTGAAACAATCACGGGATTTAAGAATGCATGGGATAGACACAAAGGAATTCTGGAGGTCAGGGGTAAGGGGCAACAGACTTCTAGGAAACAAACTGAACTTACAAGCTCAAATGGGCAGACTGGGTGGGCCATAGGCCCTCATCTGCCGACACTGTCTATGCATCTATGTAGTTTCAAGGTAGGGTCTTACGACAAACTGGATCAACTTCATGTCTTTATTTGTCCTTATCTTTCTACGGTTCTATATCATATTGGTCATAATGATGGACAAGACCTCTGCTGGGGATGTCATTATTACTATGAAGTTGGCAGGTGGGGGAATTCCGCAGACAAAGCTTAGCCTCTATGGGCTTGAGGTAGAAATCACAAGGTCAATACTGGGAGTGCAGATCTCCTTGCCAGATATGGAGACTGACTAACTAAGACTGGCCCTGACAACCACAAGAACCATACCCTGCTAAATATGGAGACGTACTGCCAACTGCAAGGATCAGCACAAACAAATATGGAGCCCAATCACCCCTGACTTTACCAGCCATGGGTATAAACATCACTGGCCCTCTGGATAGAAGGGAATTATATCTAGCTTTATGCCTACCAGGCAGCTTTATACCTACCAGGCATGTAGACTCTAATCCAGAGGGTGCAGTGTATATTCCACGCACTTGAGACACAGTCTGATTGTAGTTTATGAACCACTCAGGACGGATAGGCAGCTCTGGAGCATAAGGGATTAGGTTCTCTTCTCTAGAGGGAAGAAAAAGAAAGAACAGATCAAAGCAAAGTATTTCACATAATCTGTGACCCCACCCTCCCCCAAATTTTCCCTTTTTTTGGATTCTGTTTATCTCTGGCAAGGACCTTCTTGTGCATTCTGCCAGCATCTACTCCCATCCCTTGAGACTCCTCCTACCTGTACTTCCCAGGACTCCACAGTCACATCACTGCATTACCCTCCAAGGCAGAGTTCGCCATCAGCTCCTCTGCAATTCCATCCCTCTTCATCCAGTCACCCACGGCAGAGGTAAAACTCAGAATTTTTTTTTTTCAGTTGTTTAACCAGGAGTAGCACACTAAGTTGACAGCTTTTTTACAGGTGCAACCTGGGAGCACAGGGAAGTTAAGTGACTTGCTCAGGGTCACACAGTATGTAAGTGGAAGCTGTGGGATTCAAACCCAGGTCTGGTCTGCTTGTTCAAATAAAACTCCAGAAGACACTGTACAGGGGCACAGCAAAGACCTTTTATTACTAGATAGGCCAGTGATAACAGCTTCCAGACCTTCCACTACAGCCACAGGAAGTGCTCACCCACAAAAACTTCCCCCTTACTGGAGCACCTGAAACTAAGTCCCCAGGTACCATAATTACATGTGTAGTAGGCTACTTAAAATAAAGTTAACTTAACACTGCTGGATATCACCACATTTGCAGCTCAGAGTCTTAAACCACTGTGCTATACTGCCTCCCTATTACTGTCAGAAGTCCAGCGAGGTAACCCAAGTTGGACATGGGGAGGGCGCAGGCAGGGCTTCATCTGATCGGCTAGTGCAATTTTCCGTTTTCTGCCCTCCCCTGAGACTCAACTTGTGAGCGACACCCGGGGCAGTACTCACACATGGGCACGCTGTGCTGGTATTAGCGGAGTTCTGACCCTTCCTTGCTGTGGCTGCTCCAGTCGTGCTACCACTAAGCCTTTGCTGGGTTTAGGCATCTAGGCAGAAGACACCAGGAGAAAGGACTGCTGTGTGACTGGACTTCTCTGCTGGGACTAAAGCAGAAGAACTTTTGTACTTGGACCTTTAATTTAGAGTAAAAAAACAAACAAACAAAAAAAAAAACTAACATACAAAAAAAAAAAAAGTGTGTGTGTGTGTTTGTCTGGGTTAACTGAACTGAATGGGTATCTGAACAGTTATAGGTGTAAATATCAGGTGATTGAAAGGACTTAACTGCTGTGAGGTTTAAATTACTGGTAGAAAGATCTAGTAAATAGAGGGGAGTGGCTTAGCTAGAAGGAAGCTACATTTAAAGACTGCCTTAGAAAGATTCTGCTAATATCTAGGCAGAAGACACCAGGAGAAAGGACTGCTGTATGACTGGACTTCTCTGCTGGGACTAAAGTAGAAGAAATTTTGTACTTGGACCTTTAATTTAGGGTAAAAAAAAACAACAAAAAACTAACATACAAAACAAAAAAAAAAGTGTGTGTGTGTTTGTCTGGGTTAACTGAACTGAATGGGCATCTGAACAGTATATGTAAATATCAGGTGATTGAAAGGACTTAACTGCTGTGGGTTTAAATTACTGGTAGAAAGATCTAGTAAGTAGGGGAGTGGCTTAGCTAGAAGGAAGCTACATTTAAAGACTGCCTTAGAAAGATTCTGCTAATATCTAGGCAGAAGACACCAGGAGAAAGGACTGCTGTGTGACTGGACTCCTCTGCGGACTATATTGCCCTGCTTCCTCCCTCCACCCAAAGCTAGTTCTCATTTTTATAGGCACAGGATTTGACTGATAACAGGAACTTCCTGTTTGGGAGCAGGAAGTGAGTGATCACAGAACCACCAAAGACCCACCATCTTAGAAGGGCAAGAGTAGCCTCCGCCCCTCTAGTTGCTGGAGGTCTGCCTCTGAGCAAGTAAGTGGTCACTGAGAAATATAGGATATTCTTGTCTCAGAACAGGACAATCAGGAGCTTAAAGGGCACACAGGCAGAAAGTAAGGAGAAAGAAAAAAAACAGAGGAAAGAGTAAGGATTGAAAACAGTTAAGGGCCAGAAATAAGACATGATTGAGTGGTGCAGTGCAGTGCAGTGGCTGTGGAGCAGCAGTCTTCGGGGAGACGCTCTGAGGATGCGGTGTTGTCCCATCTGCAGGAGCACCTCTCTGGGCTGGGGAGGAGGTTGCTCATCCCAGGCTGAGTTGACCAGAATTTGGGACCTCCTCTTCCATCCAGGAACCACCAGTGCCACTGCCGCCCTCAGAGGTTGCCAAGAAAGAGGAGCTGCTGGACCACAGTGGGCTCAGGAGGGTGAGGGTGGTGGAACAGAGTAGCATCCCTCCAGTTGTACCTTTCCACAATTCCTATGCCATTCTGGCAAAGTGTGGTTCCTCTATGGAGGCACCCATGAGTGGAGACCAAGGAGGATGTTGGGAACCTCCACAATGGAGACCCACAGGAGGGTGGCAGGGGGACCCTGCAGGGGAAGGAAACAACTCCTGTGGGGGACCATTGTCAGAAAGGTAGAACTGGGGAAGGAAGGGAAGAGGGAGGTGGTACTGCCTGGCGCCATGGCTTGAGGGACAGGAGCGCAACCTCGTGGATTGCCGAGCAGCTGCACAGGAGGAGCTGATGTCATTGTCCACCTAGGAAACAAATGACCTGGCTAAGAAAGGGATTAGAGAAGGCAGGAAGAGCTTCAGGAATTGGGAGGGCCTTAGTCAAGCTAGCACGCACGGTAACCTTCTCGGAGGTGCTGACCATCTATGGCAGAGGTGAGGCTAGGGGTGTTCTGCACCATGGGATTCAATCAGTGCTGAAAGACTGGTGTGAGCCCAGGGATTTGGCTTCATTGGGGACTGGGGTCCACCTGAGTGATGCAAGCCTATACTGGCATGATGGGCTGCATCTGTCCGGGAGGTAGAACCAGGATCCTAGGTGATAGGTTTAAAATGCTTCCATTGGCAAGCTTTTAAACCAGCCAAGGGGAGGCACTGGAAAGGAGCAGGAACTTAGCCCCCAAATAATCATGGTAGTAAGTGCGGCAAACACCAACATAGAGGTGTCGATAGGGAGAAGGGCAGGGGTAAATGGAGAAAATGACAAAGGCAAGAAGGACAGGGATGGGGGAAAAGGGAGTAAGGCCACCAGGAAATGGAGGATAATGAGTACCAATGCCCGTAGTCTGGGCAACAAGCTCCCTGAGCTGGTGGCCTTGATGGAAGAGGGATGCCTGGATATCGTAGCAGTCACAGAAATATGGTACACAGAGAACCATGACTGGGATGTTAACATACCAGGGCATATAACAACCCCACAGGAGAGACAGGCAGGCAGGAGAAGAGGGGAGAGCTCTCTATGTAAAGGAAGGATAAAAGCAACTGAACAAAGAGTAAACCGGGAGGAGAGGAGGCACTGTGGGTCACCTGAGACTGGAAAGGCACCACAATCTGCACAGGGGTTAGTACAGACCCCATGTCAGGGGAGGGAATGGACAAGATATGATAGAAGGCATCTTAGAATGGCAGAGAAAGGATATACTATTGATGGGAGACCTGAATGCCAGATGTTAACTGGAGCACATTTGCTGCAGCCACATCCAAGAGCTGGGCCATTCTTGATGCCCTACAGGTGGCAGGCATTAGACAGCTAGTTTCGAACCCACCGTGAGGGAGCAATCTTAGACCTCGTATCAAACGGGCAGTGAGAGGATCTCAGATCTAGAAGTGGGTTACATCTGGGGACAAGTGACCATCAAACAGTGTGGTTCACGTTAAACTCAGCTACAGAGCCAAGCCATACAAAGTGAGGGTACCGGACTTTGGAGAGCTTGATTTTGGCAAGATGGGAGAGTCCTCAGAAAGTACTAGCAAACAGGCTAGAAGGAGGTGTGGAGCAACAATGGGGAATCATCAAAACTGTCATCACAGAGGCACAAGCCTTGTGTGAAGCAACAAACAAATCAAAACGAAAGAAAAAGCCACCAAGGTTCTCAAAAGAGGTGGCTGTGAAAGTCAGGAAGAAAAAGATAGCATTCCGGAAGTATACGGAAACACAGAAGGAGCAGGGTAGAGAGCTGTACCAGTTAAGGCAGAAGGAAGCAGGGAGGGAGGAGGGAAGCTAGAATAGGCAAAGGCGCAAACTGAGGAAAAAGATAGCCAATTCAGCTAAGTATGGAGGATAAAAACTTTATAGGTACATCAGCGAGCAGAAAGACAAAGGGAGGGACAGTGAGGCTGAACAGAATGAACAGTGGGTGGGCAGAGGGGAAGTGAAAGCAGGGATACTGAACGAATATTTCTGCTCAGTATTCAGCAAAAGAGGAGGGGAAGTGCCTAATCCAATTAACAGAAGCACCTTGATAGGGGGTCGATCCCAGTCCTTTCACAGAAGAAAGGGTTCTGCCAAAAAGATTGCATTCAGGCAATACAAAAAGACACAGGCAGAAGAGGATAGGGAGAAGAACCAGGAGAAGCAAAGGGAGGCAGGGAGGTCAGTAAGGGAAGCCAAAGCTCAGACAGAAGAACACATTGCAAAATCAGTGGGTAGAGGGGACAAAACCTTTTACAGGTACACAAGTGAAAAAAGAAAGACAAAGGGAGGGATAGTGAGACTGAAGGGGAGTGATGGGCCATGCAGGAGGATGACAACAGTAAAGCTGATATATTGAACAGGTATTTCTGCTCAGTCTTTACTGAGGAAGAGGAGGGTAATGGGTCATGAAGGAGTAAAGGGGGAGAATGGTGCAGAAATGGACAAGTCCTTTACACAAGAAATTGCCCTGCTTCCTCCCCTCCACCCAAAGCTAAGGTTCCCATTTTTATAGGCACAGGATTTGACTGATAACAGGAACTTCCTGTTTGGGAGCAGGAAGTGGAGTGATCACAGAACCACCAAAGACCCACCATCTTAGAAGGGCAAGAG
This sequence comes from Neoceratodus forsteri, assembly GCA_016271365.2. Classification (NCBI taxonomy): domain Eukaryota; kingdom Metazoa; phylum Chordata; order Ceratodontiformes; family Ceratodontidae; genus Neoceratodus; species Neoceratodus forsteri. The sequence continues at coordinate 182,727,529 of CM057452.1, read as the reverse complement.
TAGCCTCCCCCCTCTAGTTGGTTGAGGTCTGCCTCTGAGCAAGTAAGTGGTCACTGAGAAATATAGGATATTCTTGTCTCAGAACAGGACAATCAGGAGCTTGAAGGGCACACAGGCAGAAAGAGAGAAAGAGAAAAACAGAGGAAAGAGGTAAGGATTGAAAACAGTTAAGGCCAGAAATAAAGACATGATTGAGTGGTGCAGTGCAGTGCAGTGGCTGTGGAGCAGCAGTCTTCTCGTGGGAGACGCTCTGAGGATGCGGTGTTGTCCCACCTGCAGGCAATTCCCTCTGGGCCAGTGGCGGGAGGAGGTTGCTCATCTCCAGGCTGAGTTGACCAGAATTTGGGACCTCCTTCCATCCAGGGACCACCAGTGCCACTGCCGCTGCCTCAGAGGTTGCCAAGAAAGAGGAGCTGCTGGACCACAGTGGGCTCAGGAGGGTGAGGGTGGTGAACAGAGTAGCATCCCTCCAGTTGTACCTTTCCACAATTCCTATGCCATTCTGGCAAAGTGTGGTTCCTCTATGGAGGCACCCAGGAGTGGAGACCAAGGAGGATGTTGGGAACCTCCACAATGGAGACCCACAGGAGGGTGCAGGGGACCCTGCAGGGGAAGGAAACAACTCCTGTGGGGGACCATTGTCAGAAAGGTAGAACTGGGGAAGGAAGGGAGAGGGAGGTGGTACTGCCTGCGCCATGGCTTGAGGACAGGAGCGCAACCTCGTGGATTGCCGAGCAGCTGCACAGGAGGAGCTGATGTCATTGTCCACCTAGGAAACAAATGACCTGGCGCAAGAAAGGGATTAGAGAAGTGAGGAAGAGTTTGTGGAATTGGGAGGGCCTTTAGCCGTTGCACGCACGGTAACCTTCTCGGAGGTGCTACCATCTATGGCAGAGGTGAGGCTAGGGGTGTTCTGCACCATGGGATTCAATCAGTGCTGAAAGACTGGTGTGAGCCCAGGGATTTGGCTTCATTGGGGACTGGGGTCCACCTGAGTGATGCAAGCCTATACTGGCATGATGGGCTGCATCTGTCCGGGAGGTAGAACCAGGATCCTAGGTGATAGGTTTAAATGCTCATTGGCAAGCTTTTAAACCAGCCAAGGGGAGGCACTGGAAAGGAGCAGGAACTTAGCCCTCCAAATAATCATGGTAGTAAGTGCAAACACCAACATAGAGGTGCTCGATTAGGAGAAGGGCAGGGTAAATGGAGAAAATGACAAAGGCAAGAAGGACAGGGATGGGGAAAAGGGAGAAGGCCACCAGGAAATGGAGGATAATGAGTACCAATGCTAAGTCTGGGCAACAAGCTCCCCTGAGCTGGTGGCCTTGATGGAAGAGGGATGCCTGATATCGAAGCAGTCACAGAAATATGGTACACAGAGAACCATGACTGGGATGTTAACATACCAGGGTATATAAACCTACAGGAGAGACAGGCAGGCAGGAGAAGAGGGAGGAGTAGCTCTCATGTAAAGGAAGGATAAAAGCAACTGAACAAAAGAGTAAACCGGGAGGAGAGGAGGCACTGTGGGTCACCTTGAGACTGGAAAGGGCACCACAATCTGCACAGGGGTTGTGTACAGACCCCCATGTCAGGGGAGGGAATGGACAAGGATATGATAGAAGGCATCTTAGAATGGCAGAGAAAGGGGATACTATTGATGGGAGACCCTGAATGCCAGATGTTAACTGGAGCACATTTGCTGCAGCCACATCCAAGAGCTGGGCCATTCTTGATGCCCTACAGGTGGCAGGCATTAGACAGCTAGTTTCGAACCCACCTGAGGGAGCAATCTTAGACCTCGTATCAAACGGGCAGTGAGAGGATCTCAGATCTAGAAGTGGGTTACATCTGGGGACAAGTGACCATCAAACAGTGTGGTTCACGTTAAACCAGCTACAGAGTCAAGCCATACAAAAGTGAGGGCACCGGACTTTAGGAGAGCTTGATTTTGGCAAGATGGGAGAGTGCTCTAGAAAGTACTCAGCAAACAGGCTAGAAGGAGGTGTGGAGCAACAATGGGAATCATCAAAACTGTCATCACAGAGGCAACAAGCCTTGTGTGAAGCAACAAACAAATCAAAACGAAAGAAAAAGCCACTAAGGTTCTCAAAAGAGGTGGCTGTGAAAGTCAGGAAGAAAAAGATAGCATTCGGAAGTATACGGAAACACAGAAGGAGCAGGGTAGAGAGCTGTACCAGTTAAGGCAGAAGGAAGCAGGGAGGGAGGAGGAAGCTCAGATAGCAAAGGCGCAAACTGAGGAAAAATATAGCCAATTCAGCTAAGTATGGGGGATAAAACCTTTATAGGTACATCAGCGAGCGAAAGACAAAGGGAGGGACAGTGAGGCTGAAACAGAATGAACAGTGGGTGGGCAGAGGGGGACAGTGAAAAAGCAGGGATACTGAACGAATATTTCTGCTCAGTATTCACAAAAGAGGAGGGGGAAGTGCCTAATCCAATTAACAGAAGCACCCTTGATAGGGGGGTCGATCCCAGTCCTTTCACAGAAGAAAGGGTTCTGCCAAAAAGATTGCATTCAGGCAATACAAAAAGACACAGGCAGAAGAGGATAGGGAGAAGAACCAGGAGAAGCAAAGGGAGGCAGGAAGGTCAGTAAGGGAAGCCAAAGCTCAGACAGAAGAACACATTGCAAAATCAGTGGGTAGAGGGACAAACCTTTACAGGTACACAAGTGAAAAAGAAAGACAAAGGGAGGGATAGTGAGACTGAAGGGGAGGATGGGGCATGCGGAGGATGACAACAGTAAAGCTGATATATTGAACAGGTATTTCTGCCTCAGTCTTACTGAGGAAGAGGAGGGTAATGGGTCTGAAGGAGTACAAGGGGTGAGAATGGTGCAGAAATGGACAAGTCCCTTACACAAGAAAGGTCCTGAAGGAGTACAGTTACGAAGAACTTACCGTAACAGTGATCTTCTGGTGAACAGCTCTTGCAGCAGGTTACACCACTAGAACTGGCCGGCAGGCTTAGGACCCCGGAGATTTTTCTAGCTAGCTATCTTCAGCGGGATCCGCCCCCGACGCCGCCCTCCCACGCCAGGCGGTATAAGAGGGGCGGTCCCACCAGAATCCCCAGGTTCTCACCGGAGACTCCCGGCCAGAGGTTGCAATAGCGGGGAGACCGAGGATCCACCCATCAGAAGGCAAAAGGAGTACTGAAACCCTGAGTAGAAAAGGGAATTTCCTTACAAGTGAAAACTGACTCCCGCGCCGCCCAGCTATGCGGAAGAAAGCAACATCCTGCTGTCTGATCATTCAGACTGGCTGGCTGCAATACTCACCATCCTTTCTTCCCTCACCCTCCGCCCCTAGAGGAGCAACTGGAGCCAAGACCTCCTCCAAGGGGATACGGTATGGAGAGTATTGCGGTAAGAGCTGTTTCGAAGATCTACTGTTACGGTAAGTTCTACAACTGTACTATCTTACTTTGAGATACAGCTCTGCAGCAGGTTACACCATTAGACTGATTCCCAAGCAGTAAAGCTTGACCCCTTCACATCGGGAGGAGGAAAAGAAGAAACCGAGGAGCAGCTGCCCAACTCGATTCAGGACAGAGGTCCTGCAGCACGGCCTGGCCGGAATCAGCCCTTCGCCCCAGAGGCTTAAGTATCCAGACCGTAATGCCTGATAAAGGCATGCACAGAGTTCCAAGTAGTTGCAGCGTTAAATAGTTGAGGTTGAGACACTTCGAGAGTCATAAAAAGAAGTGGCTACACCCTAGTAGAATGGCCCCGGACTGAACCCGGAGGGCTTTTGTTTGGATTGTAGTAATGAGAGATGCGACTGCACAAGCCAGCGGGATAAGGATTGCTTAGACACTGGCCACCCTCTCATTCTCTGCAGCGGCGACACACAAAAGTTGCTCCGGCCCGAAAGGACTTAGTTCTATTGAGGTAATACCTCAGGCTGCGGTGAACATCAAGAGTATGGAGCAAAGCCTCTCCTCTATTGGAATAGTTCGGGAAGTAGACCGGAAGGTCAATATCCTGATTTAAGGTCAGAGCTGAAACCACCTTAGGCAAAAATCTAGGATTCGCTCAGAGACACTCTGTCTCGTGAAAACCAAATAAGGCTCCTTACACATCAAGGCATGAAGCTCAGAAATCCTTCTGGCTGAAGTAATCTGCAACTAAAACAACGCCTTCCCAAGATAGAAAACGTGAGCTCGCAATCCGCTGGCTGGTTCAAAGGGAGGGAGCGGAGTTGCTCCAAAAAAAAAAGGAGATCCCATGGAGGAATCGGATCTTTAATAGGAGGCCTAAGGTGCAGCACCCTCTCAGGAACTCCCGAGAAGCCCAGTTGAGCAATGGTGCGGTGGCCCACCGCGGTGGACAGGCCGAAATAGCACAAAGTGTACTTTAATAGAGGAGTAGGCTAACCCCGGTGCGAAAAAGGGAGAGGAGGTAGTCCAAGACCCTCCTCACAGGGCAACTCCTAAAGGAGAAAGGTCACAAGCCCATGACCAAAGACAGAATCGGCGCCATTTCATGGCATAAGTAGCGAGAGACTGGCTTTCTGGCTGCAGAGAGTACCTCTGCAACCTCCCGCGAGACCCCGTCGTGATGATGGCTACCGCCTCTAGGAGCCAAGTGTGCAGGTTCAAAGACCGCAGATCCGGATGTAATAACGAACCTGCTCCTGAGACAGAAGGTGAGAACTGCGCGGCAGTGGGAGTGAGGTTCTCGTGACAGCTGCGCCAGCAATGGGAACCAGATTTGTCTGGGCCAGAATGGGGCTACCAGAATCAAACGCGCCCGCCTCCCGCGCAGTTTGAGCAGAACTCTCTGGATCAACGGAAAGGAGGGAAGCATAGAGGAACCTGTTCTCCCAGGAGATGGACAACGCTGGCCTCGCCAGAAAACTCCAGGCCCTGGATCTAGCAAGCAGAAATTGGGCAGTTTTATGCTGATGGGGATGCGAATAAGTTCAACTCTGGAGTTCCCCATCAAGGAACAGATCCTCTCATGACCTCCTGAAGAAGTTCCCACTGTGACTCTGGCCTGGGAGCGACTCAGGCCAGTCTGGGCGATCGTGTTGTCCACGCTGGAACGTGTACCGCGACTAGACTCAAGCCGTGTCCGACACCCAATCCCACACTCATGGCCTCCTGCAAAGGGTAAGAGTGTGCGCCCTTGTTTGTTGAAGTAGTACATCACCGGTGTTGTCCGGCCTGCAGCAGGATGGTACACGTGGATTATGGACTGAAAGCCTGGAGAGCGAGAGTACTGCTCTCATCTCCAGAACATTGATGTGCAGATGAGCTTCCAGCGGACTCCATACGCCCTGAGACTTCACCCATCCAGGTGAGCTCCCACCCAAGACCTGAAGGCCCGTGGTGAGGGTAACTTGGGGATCAAGGCTATAAAGGGACGCCTTGGAGAGCGACTCCGGCTAACCACCATTGCTACTCCTGGAATCACTCTGCTTTTGTGATTCTTACCGGTGCTGTAGATGGCTTCTGTTCTCGGTCCCACTGACGCCTTGAGCGCCCACTGCATTACACGCAGTGGGAGCCGCCGCGAGGGACTGTGGGAATGGCTGCAGCCATGGACCGAGCAAGCGAAGGACCAACCTGGCCGGAGCGGTCTGATTCGCTGATAGGTCCTCTATGAGGACCTGATGCGTCTCCCGCCTTGTCGCCTGGGAGGAAGGTCCTCCCTGACCGCAGCCCAGCACTGCCTCATGAACTGCAGGTTCTGGCGACGGTACCAAGACCGACTCTCCTGGTTTATCAAAAATCCCGAGCGATCTGAACAGGATCTGAGTGTCCTGATCGTCTTGCAGAAGTTGCCTCTGAGGCGGCGCGAGAAGCCAAATCGTCGAGGTAATGGAACACAGTAGTGGCCTTCCTCCTTAGAGCAGCTGCCACGACCGCCATGCACTTGGTGAAACCCTTGGAGCGGATGACAGTCCAAGGGAAGAGCTCGAATTGGAAATGGTGGCCTAAAACTCAAGCGCAGGAACCCTCTGATGCGCCTGAGCTATGGGGATGTGCAGGTAGGCATCTTGTATGTCTAAGGACGCTAAATAGGCGCCTTTGTTTTAGCATGGGAATGAGACCGGAAGGGTCACCATGCAGATCTTTTGTAAGCTGAACCGACAGGTTGAGGTCGCTAAGTCCAGAATTGGACGGAGGTCCCTGTCTTTGGGAACCAGGAAGAAGTGAGATAATACCCCTAGTCCTCTGGTTTCCTGGGACAGGTTGAATTGCTCCTTGTCCAAGAGAGCGATCACCTCTTGCCAAATCAAGTCGCTGGTGCTGACCCGAGTACCGGGAAAGCAGAGGAGGCTCAAGGGTGGCTGTTCTGCTAACTCCAAAAGTGGCCTATGCTGACCAGCTGAAGAACCCACCTGTCTGTGGTTACCGCCTGCCAACCCGACAGGAAGTTCGCAATGCGCACTTCCCCGACCGAAAAGTCCCGCTGATCCTGAGGCGCGGGCTGAAAGGAGTCATGCCGTAAGCGGCTGAAGGACCCGCCGCTGGGTGGCCTTGAAGGCGGCGCTGACCTCTGCTGGCGGGCTTCCCCTGGGTCCTTCGGAAGCCAGAGCCCCTGTGTTGTGTGAAGGAGCGGGGCTGTTGCCTCTGAGTCCACTCTGACCGAAAACGGCCTTGGCTCCTACGAAGGAGCCGCCTCGCCGGTACATCGCCTGACTGTCCGGACCGCCTTTCCAGCCTCTTGAGTTTGCACACGCGCCTGACGGGTTACCAAACAATATCTCACCTTCAAAAGTAGCGCCCAAATTATTTTTCTGGACGCCTGGGGTGAAACCTGAGACATGGCCAAGAGTGCTCCCGAGGCAAACACCTGAAGCAGCCGCCTATTGACGAGTCCGCTGAATCATATGCGGCTCTCAAAACTTGGGTTCCCACGTCTGAACCCATCCGGAGGAGCTGAAGCATCTCCTCCTTCTGCTCACCTTCAGGCAACCTCTCGGCCACCTCTAGGCCCTGCTCCCACAGGGCGTTCTGAAACTGCACCATGTGGGTGAGGTAGTTCAGGGACTTAAGGGCGCAAGTCGCAGAAGTGTAAGTGCGCCTCCCCAGAGAGTCCAGCTGTTTGGACTCTGGGTCCGGTGGCAGGGTGCTCAAATGTTGCAGTCTCTGGGACCGATCATGTGAGGCAGTAATCACCAGGAGTCAGCCAGAGGGTGCTGTGACAGGTACTGGTCCCCTTAGGGGCCCTGTACAGCCTGTCAGCCTCTTTGGCACCGCTGAGCTGATGTGGACGCCTCCACGCAGCCTTGGTGACGCCCACGAAAGACCACGCTTCGCCGCTAGAACTAACTCCAGAGATCGAGTGCATGCACTTCACGGCGGAAAGAACTGGGATTCTGGCGGACCGCCTCTTCATACCACGCCTGACGCCGGAGGTGGGTCGACGTCAGGGCGTCCCCGCTGAAGATAGCTAGCTAGAAAAAATCTCCGTCCCGCACCTGCCGCTTCAGTCCTAATGGTGTAACCTGCTGCAAGAGCTGTATCTCGAAGTAAGATCTGGAAGTAATAAGAGTTGATAAAGCAATGGGGCCAGATGGGGTGCACCCCAGGGTCCTTAAAGAACTAAGAAAGGTGGTGGCTGAACCTCTGGCTATCCTGTTTAGCCGATCACTGGAAACAGGGAGGTACCCAAAGACCGAGGACAGCAGATGTAGTCCCCTTATACAAAAGTGGGAACAAAGAGGAAGCAGGGAACTACAACCAGTCAGCCTCACCCCGTAGTGGGGGAAGACTGGGCATGGAAGCACTACTGAAGGAGAGAGATTGGTGGAACATCTGGTTGTCAATGGACCTGCAGGACCCAAAGCAGCATGGTTTCACCAGGGGAGGTCAGTGTCAGACCAACCTGGTTGAATTTTTGACTGGGTGACTAGGGAGGTGGATCAGGGAGGGCAGTGGACATGGCCTATCTGGACTTCAGCAAGGCTTTGACACTGTGCCACACAGAAAACTATTACACAAACTGGGGAATATGGGTGTGACAGGACAGTAGTGGGTGGGTAGGTAACTGGCTGGGTGGCAGGACACAGAGGGTGGTGGTAAATGGCTGTCACTCCACAGAGGGAAGAGTGACCAGTGGGGTACCACAGGATCAGTGCTGGACCGGTCCTGTTCAACATCTTCATCAGTGACATTGCAGGACCTAGAAGGTAGAATTTCACTGTTCGCTGATGACACAAAGCTCTGTAACAGAGTAGACACACCAGAGGGTGTAGACAGAATGAGAAGCGACCTGCAGAAACTTGAAGAATGGACAGGGCTTTGGCAGTTGAAATTCAATGCAAAGAAGTGCATAATGGCGATGGGGCACAAAACCCTGCACAATATATCAGTTGGGGGTGAGGATATAGCATGCAACAAGCAGGAAAGGGATCTTGGGGTTGTCATCCTTGGATCTACCTCAAGGTAGGGAAACAGTGTGACAAGGCAGCAGGTAAAGCAAATAGGATGCTGGGATGTATAGGCAGGGGCATCACCAGCAGGAAAATGGAGGTCATAATTCCGCTATACAAGACACTAGTGAGGCCCCACCTGGAGTACAGTGTACAGTTCTGGAGACCATACCTACGTAAGGACATAGACAGGGTAGAGAAGGTTCAGAGGAGGGCAACAAAGATGGTGCATGGATTGCATCACAAGTCCTAGGAAGACAGGTTGAAGGAACTGAACATGTACTCCCTGGAGGAGAGGGGGGAGAGGGGATGATAGATACGTATTAGGTCATTACAGGGAGGAACAGGGTGCAGGAAAAATACAGGTTACTCACCTGTAACAGGAGTTCTAGGAATGGTATATGTTGTTCATCCACACTCATTGGGAGTATCCTTGCCGCTTTAAATCTTGCCGGAAGGTCTTCAAGTTGCTCCTCCCACCCACCCACCGGGTGGTATAACCTCGGCTCGCCCCATGACGCCAGATCTCGCTCCGGGCTGGAAGCTCAGGCCGTGCCGGCCGGGAGGTTTGGTGGGTCGCGGTGGATGAACAATATATACCATTCCTAGAACTCCTGTTACAGGTGAGTAACCTGTGGCTCTAGGGACATGATATGTTGTTCATCCACACTCATTGGCAGACTCCTAGCAGTTCTCCGGGAGGAGGGAGGCAAGACGAGCACCCTTCTATACTTACTTGGGAAGAGAGACTGGAGAACCGAGGCCCCAAAACCAGCATCCCGCGTGACTCAAGGTCGTGTGGTAGTGGGTAATGGAGGTGTTTTGCTGACTCCAGGTGCAGCCCTGCAGATTTCCTGGATAGATGCCCCTGGAGCAGCCTTTGCAGCAGTATGGCGGTAGAATGAGCTCTTATCCCTCTGGGAGGCTCCCATGCCCGCTAACTTATAGCAGAGATCTATGCAGGAGGTTACCCACCTGCTTATCGTCCGCTTGGCTGCAGGTCTGCCAGATGCGGCTTCAGCGGGGTAGTACAAACAGCTGGCGCAATCCTCTCCCAATTTCAGCCGTGTGCTCCTTATAATAAGCGAGCGCCTCTGGGATCCAGGTATGGAGCCTATATTCGGCCTCCCAGGTGTGATTGGGGTAGAACACCGGCAGAGTCAACACCTGGTTAAGGTGAAACTCCACACCACCTTCGGAAGGAATTTCGGGTGGGGAGCAGGACAACCTTTGTCCCTGTGGAAGACCAGGTAAGGAGACCTCGGTGGGAGGTGCCTGGAGCTCTCCCATCCTTCTGGCTGACGGATAGCCACCAAGAAGGCGGTCTCCACGACAGGTGAGAGAGAGCACACCTGGTGCATAGGTTCAATGGCTGTCCCATGAGCTTTGCCAGTACTAGCAGTAGATCCCACGGAGGTGGGGGTTCCTGATTGAGGAAATGTGACCAAGGCCTTTTGAAAAGCCACCAGACCACCTTCTCCTGCGCCATCGACTGCTTCCCGGCCCGCTACTGCAAGGCAGAGAGATGGCTGTCAGGTGCACCTTAGGCCGCCGACCTGCTTCCCTTGACTAGAAAGGGACTATGGACAGTCCAAGATGCTTGCCAAGGAACAGGAGGAAGGGTCCAAGCCCTGTTCTGACACCAAAATGGAAACCTTTCCATTTGAAGGCATAGCATTTTCTGGTCGACTTCACGGACGCCTACTACATTGAGGACCTCACGGAAAGACCCTGGGCCTGGAACTCTAGCCAGGAACCAGGGCCAGGGTGTAGGGATTGGAGGTCCGGATGGAACACCTTCCCCTGATTGACTGAGAGCAGGTCCGGGCGAGCTGGAAGCTGCCGCGGAGTCCTGAGCTGAGACTGAGGAGACCACCAGAACTGGCGAGGCCAGTCTGGGCCATTAGAATCACCTGCGCCTTTTGTCCCTCCTCGCCTTTGAGAAGCACCTTTGTGGATCAAGGGAAATGGGGGAAAGGCGTAAAAGAGGTCTGGGGTCCATTGCCTCGAGAAGGCATCCCCTCGCAGCGTAGCCCTGCTGAGGGGCGGCATGGAACAGACTCAGCTTCAAGGCTCTCCATGGAGGCAAACAGGTCCACCTGAGGTGTGCCCCAAAGGAGAACAGATGCTGTACTACCGTGCAGGAGAGACCACCTGTGGGATGCAGCCCCCATCCTGCCCAGGGCATCGGCCAGGGTGTTGGAGGCTCCTGCCACGTGAATGGCTAGGGAGATCCGCCCAGGCTGGGCACGACGTGACTCAAATGCGGAGAGCTTCCTTGCATAGAAGCATTGGAGCGGCCCCGCCCTGGCGTTTAGATAGTACATGGTCGTGGTATTGTCCGCCTGACTCGGACCACTTGACCCCGGAGGAACGGAGCAAAGGCGTGTGAGAGCTAGGCGGACCGCCTGAGCTCCAGCAGGTTGATGTGGCATCGGACTCCCTGGGGACTAGAGGCCATGAGCCCGTGTCTCCCAGATGGGCACCCAACCCATCAGAGAGGCATCGGTCGATAGAGAGACCCGCTGGCTCGGGCGGACGAACGGATGCCCTCCTGCAAATGATCTGGAACGGTCCACCACTGGAGAGCCGCTCTACATCCCCTGTGTAACCGGCTACACAAGCTGGTCCAAGGGATCGTGAGCTGCTAGGACCACTGGCTGGCCAGTCCCTACCGAAGGGGACGATGTTCCAGCGGCCCAACGGACCACGCTGGTACAGGCCGCCATGAGACCCAGGAGGCGCAGGAAGTCCCGGTAGGAAGCAATGCCCAACCAGAAATGATCGGGCAAAGGAGGAAAGAACCTCGCCCTGTCCGGCTGGAGCCGCGCCTGGCTCAGGAGAGTCGAGCCGTGCCTCGATGAATAGAATCACCTGCTTCGCTCGAGTTCCGACTTGGCCTCATGATAAGGAGGCCCAGTTGAGAGCAGAGACCTGAGGGCCAGGATCTCTGACCACTCCGCCTCCTTCCTGGAGGAGTGGGAGCTGCTATCAGCCAGTCGTCCAGGTAAGGACACCTCGACCCTCGGCGCCAAGAGGGAATGCTGTCACCACTGCCATGCATTTGGTGAAGACCCTGGGAGCTGGAGACAAGCCAAGGGCATGGCTTGAACTTAAGAGAGATCTCCGCCTCGGAAGCTAAGGAATCTCTGGTGAGATGGACGGATAGGGACGAAAACGCGCCCTGCAAGTCCACAGAGAGCAGAACCACACGCCTGCTGCCCAAGGATGGTATTATTCGAGCCAGAGTGACCATCCTGAAGGTTCGAGACCTTGGGAACTTGTTTAGTCGTGTAGGTCGGAATGGGGCGCCAGCCCTCTGGCCTGTTCTTGGAACCAGGAAGTACTTGGACACAAACCCTGGGTCTGAAGGAGGTCCACCACCTCTTACCACCTCCTTCTGAGGAGGAGAGCCATGTCGGCTCGACGAGCCGCCAGTGAGTTGGGATCCGGTTTCCGGGGGCATGGCCTGAAGGGTGGTGCCTGCTCGAATTCAGAGGCAGGCCTCTTCCCACCACCTCTCTGAAGACTCCACCTGTCCTGCAACAGCGACCAGGAACGGAAGTGCTGAGCTGCCTCTCAATGGGACCTAGGGGTAAGGTGACGGGATGGGGCTATACCTCTCAGCCTGGCTCACTGGCAGGCTTGGAGGAGGGACTGCCTGAGGGACCTCTGGCCCTTTTCTCCCTGCCTCCTGTTAGAGGATGCCGCGTGCTTGGGTTTGGGATGCCAAGGTCGGGCCTGCTGGCCCTGACGCTACACGGGCGCCGGGGCACACAAAGGACTAAAGGGCTTAGGCTGTGTCATGGCCTTGTCCTTCTGGAGTGGAAGAGCACCGAAGTCCAAGGTGGCATTGGACTTCTCGATCCTCTGCAGGTGACCTTCCACCCCAGGGTCAAGAGGTCGTCCTCAAAAAGGGAACATCCGCCAACTTGTGCTGGGTATCCAGTAAAGGTGGATATCCTCAGCCAAGCTCGTCGACGCATAGCCACTCGCGGCCGCCACCGATCTGGCACATGAGTCCCTTGGCATCCAAAGCAGTCTGGAGCTGTTTGGCCACTGCTCTGCCCTGGTCCCGCACCTGCTTAACCGAGTCTGCAGATCGGGCGGAAGATGAGGGATGACCTCATCCAGGGAGCCCAACAGGGCATGAGAAAATGTGCTATGAGGACGGCCGAACTGGCCTGGACGTAAGCCAGAGAGGACGAGCGAGTTTTCGCCCGATAGTCCAATTTCTGGACTCCTTGTCAGGAGGTTTGTCCACATCCTTGGCGCTACCGGGCGCCGAAAACGCTGTCGGTAACCAACCCCTCAGCAGAGGGGCTATTCCAAAACCGGACAAGGAACTCGGACTATACTTCCTGGCCATCCTGGCCGGGGCGCGAGGGCAGGGAAGCAGGGCGCGCCACAAAGTTCCAGTGCTGGACTCACCATGGCCTGCCACCGGAAAGGCCTCCGTCGGAGAATCCCCGGTCCAGAATCTCCGTGAGGGGATACTCTGGCCCGCTTTGGAACGGGTTCGAGCTTCATCCCGGTCAGACTCGAGATGAGTCGAGCAGTCCCTAGGAAGGGACGACGGGCTATCGCTCATTGGCTGACCTCCTGAAGACTCCAAGTCCAGTCGCTTGAGAAGAAGGAGGAATCATCTTCGGACTCGAAGAGTCCTCGAAGAGCTGCCTCTGGCCTGAACCACTCCTTCACCCAAGGCCGAGGTCGGTCGTGGGAGTGAGGGTAACTGACAGTCATGGGTGAACCCTTAGCCGACCGAGGAATCCTTGGTCGAGCCCAACGGTGGCTGTGGAGGCGGAGGTTCCAACGCAATCGTATAGCTGGTTTCACGAACAACCGCCTGGGTATAGCTCCTCGGGCAAGTCGAGGGGTTGTGTCGGGCTGCCCGTGACAGTTATTTAATGGCTGGGGCGCCGGAGTCGGGCTTATTCCCGCCAGGAGGAGTGTTAATAATGTAAGGTCTCGCACTGTCCGACGCACTTACGCCAGGCTTCCTCATCCGAGGAGGAGACGAGGACAAGCACGCCGCCATCACGTGCCGAGATCGAGACCGCCTATGACGTGGGAACGGTGGACCGCGAAGAGGTCCGAGACCGAGACCGAGAGTCCCGGAATTTCCGGGGTCGGTGCAGGGAGGTGTCGGCCGGAACCGACACTCCCTTCGGCTCGGAAGGTCCATCCGAGGGCTCCGGAACCGGAGGCACAGGCGAGCCCACGGGATCCTCAACTCCTCCCGGGGGAACCGGGGAGAGGGGAATCTCGGCTGCTAAAGGCGACAGCCCGTCCAATGGGTCGAGGAAAATCTCGACTTCATCAGTGGGAGTCCCGTCAACTGACCTGACGGGACACCGTGAGGCCAGTGGTCAAGCCGCAGCTGTCGATCGAAGCCGACGGGTCGCACACGTCCGGAGAGGGACCTTCCCGCCCCAAGAGCGCCGACGGAGGGACTTACCCTTGTCCTCTTTTGACCGAGAAAAGGTCCAGCAGACGAGGCCCTTCCCTTTAGTGAGAGGACGACAAAGCCCTTAAAGAAGCCGTGTAGGAAGAACCCAGAGAGAGCGGGATAAATGCCGCGGCCGAGGAAGACTCGCCCGGGCCGCCTCCCTCTTCGAGAGGTATGCACCATCCGCCGAAGCTGATCCGCCGAAATACCCGCCATCGATACCGCCAACCGGGCCTCCGGACTTCACACCGGAGGGAACGCTTCGGACGGCCCAGTTGTAAAATCGGGCACGGTCTCGAGGACGAGGGCTTGAGAAAGATGAGCACAGGTCGTGAAGCCTCATGGTCGTGCTCAAGGCCTAAGCAGTAGACACACGTGGAGTGTGGATCCGTCTCGAGACATCTTCTCCTCGCATGGGCATCTCCAAATCCGAGTCGATTTATCCATCGAAGCCGCGAGGGATCAAGACTGAAGTCTTTTGCAAAATATTATTTTTAAATCCGCAAACGGAGAAATAGGAACAGTCACAAACGCAGAGCGTTAAGGAGGAACCTGAGCTCCAAGCGGTAAGGAAGATCTAGAGGCCATGGGCGGAGCCGAGTTATACCACCCGGTGGTGGAGGAGCCAGCTTGAAGACCTTCCGGCAAGATTTAAAGCGGCAAGGATACTGCCAATGAGTGTGGATGAACAACATATCCATGTCCCTAGAACACTATTTTTAAGCAAAAAAGATGTTCCAGGACAAGAGGGCATGGGATGAAGTTGGAGGGAGGACGATTCAGAGGAAACATGAGAAAGAATTTCTTCACAGAACGGGTGGTGGACAAGTGGAACACCCTGCCAGAGGAAGTGGTGGGGGCTGAAACAATCACGGGATTTAAGAATGCATGGGATAGACATAAAGGAATTCTGGAGGTCAGGGGTAAGGGGCAACAGACTTCTAGGAAAACAAACTGAACTTACAAGCTCAAATGGGCAGACTGGGTGGGCCATAGGCCCTTATCTGCCGACACTGTCTATGTATCTATGCAAGAACTCCTAAAACTGAAGGTGGACAAAGCAATGGGTCCTGATGGAATTCACCCAGAATTCTAAAAGAATTAAGGGAGGAACTAGTGAAACCACTGGCTACTCTTTTAATAATTCATGGGAGGATGGTGGTACCCGAGGACTGAGGAAATGGATGTGATTCCCTTCACAAAGTGGGACCAAGACAGAGGTAGGAAACTACAGACCTGTCAGTCTGACCTCTGTGGTAGGGAAAGTGATGGAGCACTTCTGAAGGAAAGAATAGTTGAGTACCTAGAGGCCAGTGGAGCACAGGACCCAAGGCAGCATGGATTCACAGTGGGAAGGTCATGTCAGACTAATCTAACAGATTTCTTTGACTGGGTGACCAAAGTAGTAGACCAGGGAGGGGCTGTGGACATGGCCTACCTAGACTTTAGCAAGGCATTTGACACAGTCCCACACAAAGATTAATAATCAAATTAACCAGCCTGGGAGTGGGTCCCAGGGTGGTAGCTTGGTAAAACATTGGCTGCACAACAGGACACAGAAGGTAATTGTAAATGGAGTCCACTTGAAGAAAGAGAGGTTACTAGTGGGGTACCACAGGGTTCAGTATTGGTCCAGTCCTTTTAATGTCTTCATCAGTGACATTGCAGAGGGACTGGAAGGAAAAGTATGCCTTTTTGCAGATGACACAAAGATCTGCAACAGGGTTGATACACAAGGAGGCGTGGAAAGGATGAAAAGGGACTTGGCAAGGTTGGAGGAATGGTCAGAAGTATGGCAGCTAGGATTCAAATGCAAAGAAGTGCAAAATAATGCACCTGGGAAACAAGAACCCAGGGGAAGAATACACAATGGGTGGGGAGGTAGTAACAACAACAAAAAGGAAAGGGACCTGGGGTAATCATATCAGATGACCTTAAGGTTAGCAAGCAAGTGAGAAGGCAGCAGGAGGGCTGGGGTATACTGGGATGTATAGGGAGAGGCATCAGCAGCAGAAAACAGGAAGTTGTTATCCCTCTGTAAAGACAGTTGGTGAGACCCCATCTGAGTACTATGTCCAGTTCTGGAGACCCCATCTCCGCAAGGACATAGACAGGATAGAGGTAGTCCAGAGGAGGGCAACTAAAATGGTGCAGGGTCTGCAAGAGAAGCCGTATGAGGAGAGACTAAAGGAGCTTAATATGTATACCCTTGAGGAAAGAAGGGAGAGGGGGGACATGATAGAAACTTTTAAGTACCTCAGTGGAATCAACAAAGTCCAAGAGGGTAGCATCTTTCAGAAGAGAGACTTGCAAGAACAAGGGGACACAATTTAAAGATAGGAGGAGGGCGGTTCAGCAGCAATGTGAGGAAGTATTATTTCACAGAGAGGGTAGTGGATGCATGGAACAGCCTTCCTGAGGAGGTTGTGGGGTCTAAAACTGTGGTAGAATTCAAGAATGCATGGGACAGACATAAGGCAATTCTTGTGGGGGGTAGGAAGAAATAGGCTGTTGGTTAACTAGGATCTACGGCCTATCCTGTAGGTAGGGAAATGGGCAGACTAGATGGGCCAAGCGGTCCTTATCTGCCGTCAAAGTGTATGTTTCTATGGGTGACAGTCAAACAGTGGAGAGAGCAGGCCTCCCTCCCCGAAGGAGCACCATTCCGATGGACACTCCTACCTCCTCCCCCCTGTAGGCCAACAACAACTACAGCTCATTTCCAAACTCGGGTCACCAGTGTCGAAGCAGTAATGCTACCACTGTGCTGATGAGCTGGCTTGTTCCTTTTATCATGGTGCTCTGTCACCACCTGGTTATTAGCTTACTCTAGCAACATTCACTGGTGGGCTGGACAACCATAAAACACATCTGATCCCCACAGCGCAGGCAGTAGTGCTTTACATCATCAATCATACTAGCCAGTTTAAGAGAGGAAAGCTCCTGTAGGCAGTTCAGCTGCGGGACAAAGATTCATCCTGCAGTTTGTGGGCTCTTACAGGGAATATGAGACCCTCTGTCCAATTTATTTATTTATTTATTTAAAATTTGGTCATTGAGAAAGGCACACTGAGCCAAGGCTTGTTTACAGGTGTGACCTGGGGTTGGGGTAACAAAAGACAAAACATGATACAGTACAAGACAAAATATAACTATCCACAGCATACAAACTTGGGTGGTTACAGGCAACTTCTAATGGCATGATTACTGCTGGTGCCACTCCGTGACTCCCACTGTCTGAGAAGTCTAAGGTGCAATCAAAGATCCTCAGCTCCCCTACTGGCCAGTTTGCTGAGCCAGGATATGTCACTGTATCTGCAGGTCAGCTTCTGGATCTGCCAGACCAACACTGCCTCAGCTGGGAACGAGAGTGGTCCAAGATGACTGATGGATCCTTCCAAAAGCCTTTCATTTGGGTCACAACAGAGGTGACCAACTTTCCCTCACTGAAAGTGTCAACTGCAAGCAAAAATTGTGTCCTGCTGTCTGCTACTAGCAACACAGAGAAGGAAGAATGGAAGGACCACCCTGTTGTCAAGTACTACAATGCAGAAGAACTGAGGTTGAGAGAACTCAATCAGATTACGAGGCACGAATGCATCTCTCACCCTTTCTTCCACTTTACACCAAAAGGTACCTCATTCACCCCCTACTTAGACTTCCTCAGTGCCCTCTCCGCCCCTAAAACTACCGGAGCACTCTCCCTCCTTACCATCAATTACAATTTTCGTAGCACTACACAAAACACCAAATCCCTATCTCTGGCATCTTCATATGGGTGTTCTCAAAGAAAGAAAACTCTCGTATCCATTATATGCTTCATAAAGAAGCTGCTATTGCTTCTCCTACTTTGCTCGGGGAACACTGAGGTAAACCCTGGTCCTCCAACCTCAAAATGATGCTAGTTAATATTCTGAGTCTGACCAAGAAATCTGACTAGCTGTAAGTTTGGGCTGCCCACACCGAACCAGACCTTATTATAATCACCGAATCTTGGCTCAAAAATCTCACATCCGACCAGCAAATTGCACTGCTAGGCTATACGCATTACAGGGCTGATAGAGCTTCAAAGGTGGTGGTGTGATCATTTACACCAAAAATAATTATATTGTAACTGACATACGTTGCATGATTAAGCCCAAAGAATATGAGCCTGTCTTTCTTAAATTACACCTCCCATCTACTGAAACCATTACTATTATTGGCTACTATAGGCCCCCATCTGGTGGTTACTGAAACCTCAGTATCCTGAATCTCTTGTCACCTCCACCAACAATGAATATATCATACTTGGGGATCTAAATATGGGCTGGCTCACCCATAAATCTAGCGCCCTTGAAAGCCTCTGCGATGAGCTCAGCTTGTCCCAGGTCATCATTGAACCTACCAGGCCTAACACTGTGAATAATGCTAACAGCTCGATCCTTGACATCAGTGTAGCCAACTGTCCCCATAAAATCCTTAATTCTGCTGTTTTTCACAATGATATTAGTGATCATGGGATTGTGGTTTGCGCCAGAGCCCAACATAAGTTACATTCGTCACCCAGGCTCATCATAAAACGGTCCTTCTGAAAGTTCAACACTAATAGCTACCTGTCTGATCTAAGTAATGTTAAATGGCAAAGACTCTACTTAGCCACCATGGTAGACAAAACCAACAAGCATGCCCCACTCATTAAAATTAGAGCTCGCAATCTCTCATACCCGTGGTTCACACCAGAGCTCAAAATCGCACTTTCCAACTGGGACAAATTATGGTCCAAGGCTAGGCGTACTAAGTTCCCAGCTGACTGGCAGGCATTCAGAGCAGCTAGGAATGCCTGCATAAAAATTATATGTGCAGCTAAATTAACTTATTGTCACTTCCTTGGGCAGGAAGGAATCCAGCTAAAATTTGGAGGACATTAAATTCGGTAGAGGTGGTCAGCTACACCCTCCATCCCAGCCAGGATTCACCTTAAAGGTATTGAGGATGAAAACAGTGATCAGATCCTCAAAGAACTTAACTTGCATTTTGCCACCGCCGGGATGGCTTTTGACACGTCTTCTTATGCAGGCCTTGTAAAGCCCAACTTGGTCACCTATTCTTCCAAATCTCCATACTCTCTTTATCCCTTCCAGCTGCAATCTGTCTCATTCAAAGAAGTTAGAAGACTTCTTGTAAATTTATACACTAGAAATGGTGGTGACGAAGATGGGCTAGAACCTTTCTTTTAAAACTAGGCTATTACCATCTTACAGTCCCCTATTTCACATCTTTAACCTCTCCGTTTCCACAGCCACAGTCTCCTCATGTTGGAAATCTGCACATATCATCCCTCTTTTCAAATTTGGTGACCCTTACGTATCCTAATTACAGGCCTATCTCTATCCTGCCTATCCTAGCTAAAATCTTTGAAAAGCCAATCTACTTCCAACTAAGACACCATATCGAAAACCGCCTCCTCAACCTGTCCCAATCAGGCTTCAGGCCCAAACACAGCACCATCTCTGCCTTCTTGCTAAAGTCACAAACGATCGAGTACAAGACACCAAAAAAGGTCACTGGGGCCATTTTTCTAGATCTCAGCAAGGCGCTTTGTCACTGTTGACCATAATCTCATACAGACAGTCTCTCAGTCTAGGTGCTTCACCTCAGCAGTTCAGTGGTTCACAAGCTACCTGTCGGGTAGAGCCCAGAAGGTCAAAGCTGATGTGGTGGCTTTCAGCCTCCCTACCCATTACCAGGGTGTCCCCAGGGATCCATACTTGGCCCTATTCTCCCTCTTTATCAATAATCTTCATATAAACTCCACTGTTTTATGGATGACACAGTGTTGTATACCCAAACCAACATTAGTGAAGAAAGAAATTAACTCCAAGTAGATTTTGCTCAACTAGAAAGAAACCTTCTCAGTTCCAAACTTCTTCTCAATGCAAAAAACAAACAAAAAAAAAAACAAGACTATGTTCTTCACCCTTAATAACTCAGTACCCTCAGCTTCAAATCCATTACATAACCACATTCTCACCTCCTTAGGTGAGCCGCTTGAGGTTGTGTCCAAATTTAAATACTTAGGTATGTGGCCTGACAGTAAGCTCACCTTCAGTGCACACACTGACAACCTCACTTGCAAACTCATAACTAGACTAGGCTTCTTTTTCAGAAACAAGTCTCTATTCTCACCTGAGTTTAGAACAAGGCATGTCCAGGCTACCTTCCTGCCATTACTTGATTACGGTAACATAATCTACAACCCATCTCAGCAGAAATAGTTCACACAAACTGGAATGTCCTCTTTCATGAAGCCCTTCAGTTCGTAATAAATGCCCCTTTCGATCTCACCATTGTGACCTATAGTCATCTATCGGGTGGACGTCAATCTCAACTAGACGCATCTTTCTTGCTGGGACATGGACGCTTAAAATCCTTTTGGATAAGCTTTCAGGATACTCATCCTCCCTTGTTACTTTCTCCCACTGTATATACTCCCTCAAGAAAAAACAGGTTACTCACCTGTAACAGTAATTCTAGGAGTGGTATATGTTGTTCGTCCACACTGGCTGGCATGTCCCTTTCCCTTTAAATCTTGCCGGATGGTCTAAAAGCTGGCTCCTCCCACCCACCCGGGTGGTATATGCCTCGGCTCTGCCCCTTGACGCCAGATCTTGCCCGCTGGAAGCAGAGGGTTGTGCGTCGGATCCAGGGAGGTCGGGTAGGTTCGTGTGGATGAACAACATATACCACTCCTAGAACTACTGCTACAGGTGAGTAAGAACAGGTTACTTACCCGTAACAGTAGTTCTAGGAGTGGTATATGTTGTTCATCCACACCGTCTGGCATAGGCCTTTCCCTTTAAATCTTGCCGAAGTCTTCAGCTGGCTCCTCCCACCCACCGGTGGTAATACCCCTCCGCCCCCCATGACGCCAGATCTAGCCGCTGGAAGCCAGGTAGTGCGCCTAAAGCCGGGAGGTCGGGAGGCAGTGGATGAACACACATACCACCCCTAGAACTACTGTTACAGGTGAGTAACCTGTTCTTCTAGGAGCGTGGATATGTTGTTCATCCACACTGTCTGGCAGACTCTAAGCAGTTCTCCCGGGAGGAGGGGGCAAGGCGACACCCCCTACTTAGGGAATAGAGATTGGAGAACCGAGGCCCCAAAACCAGCATCCCGACGTGACTCTAGGTCAATGTGGTAATGGGTAATAAAGGTGCTTGCTGACTTCCAGGTAGCGGCCCGACAGATTTCCTGGATAGGGATGTCCCTGGAAGCAGCCACCAAAGCAGCAGTATGACGGGTAGAATGAGCCCTTAGCCCTTTGGGAGGCTCTTTACCCGCCAATTCATAGCACAGACCTATGCATGATGTGATCCATCTCTCAATAGTCCGCTTGGCTGCAGGTCTGCCAGAAGCGGCTTCAGCGTAGGTGACAAACAGCTGGCTAACCTCTCTCTCGATTCTGCCTGGCCCTCTCCTTATAATAGGAGAGAGAGCACGCCTGAGGTCCAGAGTATGGAGCCTATACTCGCGTCCGAGGTGTAATTAGGGTAATATACTGGCAGGGTCAACACCTGGTTAAGGTGAAACTCTGACACCACCTTCGAAGGAATTTCGGTGGGGCGCAGGACAACTTTGTCCCTGTGAAAGACCAGATAAGGGGAGTCCACCGAAAGTGCCTGGAGCTCCCCTGTCCTTCTGGCTGACATGATAGCCACCAGGAAGGCAGTCTTCCACGACAAGTGCGAGAGCTCACACTTGTGCATGGGTTCGAATGGCTTGCCCATGAGCTTTGCCAAAACCAGCAAAAGATCCCACGGAGGTGGAGGTTCACGCACCGGAGGGGATATGTGATCCAGGCCTTTGAAAAAGCGCCCGATCACCGTCTCCTGAGCCAACGTCGGCTGACCGGCCCGCGCCCGGTAGGCAGAGATGGCTGCAAGGTGCACCCTAAGGGTCGATGACCGAAGACCTCCTTTGGAGAGAGACCAAAGGTAGTCCAGAATGTTAGCCACTGAGCAGGATAAGGGGTCCAGACCTTTACCCTGACACCAAATGGAAAATCTCTTCCATTTGAAGGCATAACATTTCCTGGTCGATTTCTATCGAGATGCTCCACCACGGTGTAGACATCCTCAGAAAGACCCAAAGCCTGGAACTCTAGCCGCCAGGAACCAGGCTGTGAGGTGCAGGGATTGAAGGTCCGGATGAAGGACCTTCCCTGGTTCAGAAAAAATCAGGTCCGGGCGTGTACTGAGCCGCCCGGTTCCTGCAGCTGAGGCTGAGGAGATCTGGATACCAGAACTGGCGTGGCCAATCTGGGGCTACCAGGATCACCTTTGCCTTGTCCTTCCTCACCTTGAGTAACACCTTGCGGATCAAGGGAAATGGAGGGAAGGCGTAAAGGAGGCCTGGGGTCCATGGCCTCGAGAAGGCATCCCCCTGCAGCGAGCCCTGCTGAGGGGCGGGCATGGAACAGCTCAGCTTGTGTCCTCCTGAGGCAAACAGGTCCACCAGCGGTTTGCCCCAACGAGAGAACAGGTAGTAAGCTACCTCTGGATGGAGAGACCACTGTGGATGTCTGGCCTAGGCGGCTGAGAGCATCCGCCAGTTGGTTCTGACTCCTGCCACATGGATGGCTAGGAGATCCGCCTCCAGTCGGCTGACGAGGGTCCATATCCGGAGCGCCTCCTTGCATAGCAGACGGGAGTGCGTGCCACCCTGTTTGTTGAGGTAGTACATGGTCGTGGTATTGTCCGTCTGGACTTGAACCACTTGACCCCGGAGCTGAGGAGCGAAAGCTGACAGAGCCAGTCTGACTGCCCTGAGCTCCAACAGGTTGATGTGGCATTGGGACTCCTCTGGGGTCCAGAGCCCAAGAGCTCTGTGGTCCCCCATGTGGGCTCCCCAGCCCATGAGAGAGGCATTGATCGTAAGGACGACCGTCGGCTCGGGGCGGACGAACGGGATCCCTTCCTGCAGATGACTCGGGACGGTCCACCATTGGGGAGCGTCCCACATCCTCTGGGTGACCGTGACCAGCTGGTCGAAAAGACCCTGACGCTGAGACCACTGGGCGGCGAGCTCCCACTGGAGGGGGCGCATGTGCAGTCTGGCCCAGCGGACCACCGACGTGCACGCCGCCATGTAGCCCAGGAGGCGCAGGAAGACCCGGGCAGGCGGAGTGCCCAACAAAAATGATTGGGCAAAGGAGGAGAGAACCTCTGCTCAGTCCGCCGAGCCGAGCTCTGGCTTGATGAGAGTCGAGCTCTGCCCCGATGAAGCCCATCACCTGGGAAGGTACGAAGTCTCGATTGGCCTCTCGATCAGAAGGCCCAAGTGTAAGCAGGTTCGAGGGTCAGGTCCCTGGACCTCTCCACCTCCTGAAGGGAGGATCCGCCAGGAGCCAATCGTCCAGGTAGGGGTAACACAACCCCTGACGCTGAAGATGGCTGCTACCACTGCAATGCATTTGGTGAAACCCTTGGGGCCGGCGACAGGCCGAACGGCATGGCTCTGAACTCGTACAGGGTCCTTCGACCCTGAAGCGGAGGAACCGCTGATGAGACGGACGGATAGGGACATGGAAAAGCGCCCTGAAGATCCAGTGTGAGAACCACATGTTTCGCCCAGGGATGGTATGATCTGATTTAGAGTTACCATCCGAAAGGTGCAGACCTGAGACACCGATTCAGGTCGACAGATCTAGAATGGGGCGCCAACCCCCGGTCTGTTTTGGCACCAGGAAATACCTGGAGACAAAGCCTGGGTCTGAAGGAGGATCCGCTACTGGGCCACCACCTCTTTGAGGAGGAGTAGCAATGTCATCTCGGAGGACAGACTGGGTGACTGAGATCCACTCCTCTCGTGGGCACGGGCTCGGCTGGGCAGGTACTGCTCAATTCTAAGGCCAGACCCTGCCTGACCACTTCCAGGACCCGTCTGTCCTGGTGATACCGGACCAGGTGGAACGGCGGCGGAGCCAGCCCCCACCGGAGGACCTAGAGCTGAGTGACGAATGGGAGGACACCCCGGCCCGGCCACTGGGCAGGCTTTAGAGAGGAGGAGGCACTTGACCAGTGCCTCGGCCTCCCTTGGTGGCTGCTGGGGACCTTGCTTGGGCCTAGGTGCCAAGCCTGAGCCTGCTGCTGTTGTTGACCCCCTGGAAGGGTGGTTGCCTGATCGCAGGAGAAGACTGACGAAAAGGCTTCTTCCTGCGCTCTGCTGGTTCTTACTTGAAGAACCCTTAGCAGATGTAGCATCTAAGGTGGCATTAGATTGCTCGATATGCTGCAGGTGACTGCGCTACCCTGGCCTCAAGAGGTCGGTGCCAAGGAAGGGCACATCAGCCAGCTTGTGCTGAGTATCCACGGAAAGGAGGATAACCTCAGCCAAGCCCTGGCGAGTGTATACCGCTGCAGCTAGTGAACGGGCACAGGAATCACCCACGCCCAGAGCAGTCTGGAGTTGTTGTTTAGCAACAGCTCTGCTCTCAGTCTCTGACCTGCTTGACCTGGTCTGCATGTCAGCTGGGAGGTGGGGAAGAACTTGGCCCAGCGACCCCAAGAGGGGCGTGAGAGAAGTGTGCCATAATCACCGCTGAGCTTGCCTGACGAAGGCCTAAAGATGATGCAGCATAGACCTTCGGCCGAGTGGTCTATGAGTTTGACTCTTTGTCTGGAGGGCGGTCAGTATCGGGCTGAGCTGCCCGTCCGCCTCTGAATACTGTGGCAGTCACAAGACTTTCTGCCGGGGTGCTCAGTAAACCCTGCCAAAGACCCTGTGGGCACCGCGTACTTGCGTGCCATGCGGGCAGATAGAGCTGGGCAGGAGGCTGGACGCTGCCGGAGTTCCAAGGCCGGACCCATAATGGCTTCGGCGACTGGAAAAGCCTCCGTAGGGGTATTCCCCCTCTTAAGGATATCCGTAAGGGGGTATTCCGCCTTTTTCTGGATAGGCTGTAGGGCCATCCCCGTCGATTCAGAGATGAGCTGGAGGATGCCCTGGAAGGAGGAGGGCCCTTCTTCCAAGCCTGACGCCGAAAGCTCATCGAGAGAGTGAAGTCCAGTGTTATTGGAATCGGAGGAGTCCCGATATAAAGGCTGCCCACCTAAGTCCCTTTGATACGCCTAGGGCGATCAGGGGTGACCGTAATTGACAGTCTGTGGGGAAGACCCGAAGACTGTCGTGCCTCTTTGGAGGGAATCCCTCCGAGGGGCAACTTAGGTGGAGGTTCCACCAAAATAGGTGGGGAACCTGAAACCGGTTGCGTCGGAAGACGCACCGGGGCCCCCGAAGAGACCGGCACCGGAGCAATCGGTGTCTGAGGCGGCCGAAGAGGCTGAGGCCAGGAAACAGCCGGGACCCCCGAGGGGGCCGCTAGCAGGAATTGCTGCCACATGAGATCCTCGCAGCGTCGACGAATTTTTCGTCGAAGCCTCTCCTCATCCGAGGAGGAAGAGGAACGGTGGCGGCGCCTCTTACGGGAGTGCTTGTGTCCTTTTAGGTCGATCGATCGAAGAGGATCTTACCTCGATCGAGACCGACCGGTGTCGGCTTTGTCGATCGGGAGAGACTGGCCCGTGAAACCGAGGTTCGGTTCTTTCTCGATCGAGACCCGCAGGGCGGGTCTCCTCGTCGGGGAAGGAGAGAATCGGCGTTCTCTCCAAAGAATCATCGACAGGAGTCGGTGATAACGGCTCGATCGGGTCAAGAATAATCTCGGCCGGATCAGCCGACTCCTCGCCTCTACGCCCGGTACAGACGGGAGGTCTGAAAACCCAGCGGCCGAGGATGCAATTTCGACCGAAGTCGAAACTTCGGACCGCTCCTGATCCCAGGAGTGTTCTCTCAACTTCAAGAAGATTTAGGATCCTTTTCTTCTAATGGGAAGAGTGCGAGACCGAGGCGCCTCACCCTTGGTAGGGAGAGACTGGCACAATCCTAAGTATCCTGAGAAGGAAGTGCCCAGGTTGACGGCACGAAGAAACGCCGGCTAGCCGAGGCTTGAGCGCTTCTTCCTCGAAGCCGCCATGCGCCGAGCTGCTCATGGATCCCGCAGCCGCTGAAACCGCCCACCTGGCCTCCTTGGATTTTACCGTGGGTTGTGGAGCCCGTCTACCTAGCTTCAGGCGCCGCCTGACGATCTTCCAGGACGCTAGTTGGAAGGAAGCAATGGAGCACTCGCGAGGTATCGTGAATCGAACCGAGGCAACAAACGACGAGAGGTGGGGATCGGTGCGCGACATTTTCTGTCCGCAAGGACACCGGCGAAACCCGGGGGATGACTTGTCATCCATGTCCGAATCAGAGTCATAAACTCTAACGAGTTTCAGAGCGAGAAGATGCGGTGAAAACCCGTAAAACGTAATCCAGGGCCTCAGCACTGCAGAAAGCACTCGAGGAACCTGAATCTTCCAGCGGAAAGGAAGATCTGGCGTCATGGAGCGGAGCGAGGTATTACCACCGGGTGGGTGGAGGAGCCAGCTGAAGACTTCCGGCAAGATTTAAAGGGGAAAGGGACTATGACAGACAGTGTGGATGAACAACATATCCACGCTCCTAGAAAAACAAGTTACTCACCTGTAACAGTAGTTCTAGGAGAGGTATATGTTGTTCATCCACACTTATTGACAGATTCCCTTTCCCTTTAAATCAGCCAGAAAGTCTTCAAGCTGGCTCCTCCCATCCACCCACCCAGGTGGTATAACCCTTGGCTCCGCCCCATGGCACCAGATATGAAAATTATGTACCTACCGTAATTCTTGATCTTCTTGGACGAGTCTCCACCACTCATTCACACTATTGGGATCTGCGCCGGAGGCACTATGACCCATCGGGAGCAAACTTTTTGCCGGAGGGTCGGCGCCAGAGATGGAGCCACGAGGAACAGCACCACGAGCCTCAGCTCGCTCGATAATGACTACCTCGGCATCGACCCTCCAACCGCCTCAGTACCTTTTTTACCAAGGAGGTGCAGCATAACTAACCTAGAAGGACAGCCTAACGTAAAACCGGATATAAGATAGTCCGGGCGACCTGTATAAGAAGGGTCAGTAAAGAAGTCTTCACAGCCTAAAGATTTGAGGGAGTGAAGACCAACAACAGAGGTGAGCCTCGGGATGGAGAGGTGGTAGAATGAGTGGGGACTCGCCCAAGAAGATCAAGAATTACGGTAGGTACATAATTTTTATATCTTCTGGACACAAGTCTCCACCACTCATTCACACTATTGGGAGAGTACCAAGTTAATAATCCCCCAAGAGGGCTGGGCAGGAGAGACCAAGAGCTTCATATTTCTCTAGGACAGAAGTCCATTAAGCATGGCTCTGCCAAAGGAAGAATGCTCGCCTGGCATGGACATCCAGTGCATGCATGTTTAACGGAAGTATGCACTGAGCTCAGGTGGTGGCCGTGTTGCAATATTTCGTAATGGGTACGTTGCTAATTTCCGCCAGAGATGCTGCAACTGCTCTAGCAGAGTGAGCATAAACCCTACCTCCAACTTAACTCTGCGCCATGGAATAGCAGTGGCGAAGGCATGCCACTAACCATGCTGAGATACATCTGATAGTGACAGGTTGACCCAGCCGGGTCTCGCTGAAGGAAACAAACAGTTGTTGGGCTTTGCGAAAGTCCTTGGTTCTATCTAGATAGCAACGCAAAGCTCTCTTAACATCCAAAGAATGAAGAGATCGTTTCTCCTTCATTTTGGAAGTCCAGTAGTAAGAGGGAAGGACCAAAGGTTGGTTTAGATGAAATTCCTACACAACCTTAGGAAGAAATTTAGGATAAGTCCGAAGGACTACTTTGTCCTTATGGAACACAGTATACGGAGGGTCTGTGACCAGGGCATGTATCTCAGAAACCCTGCGGCTGAGGTAATGGCCACTAGGAAGGCAGTCTTCCAGGTGAGAAATTGTAGCTCACAGGTAGCCAGAGGTTCAAAAGGTTTCCGAGTGAGCATGTCTAGCACAAGATTAATGTCCCAGGCTGCAACTGGACATCTTGTAGGAGGTCTGGTATGCAGAATTCCTTTAAGAAATTCTAACTACAGGTAACTGAGCCAAGTGTTAAGGGAAAAACGCTCATGATAATGCTGAAATGGCACTAAGGTGAACTTTTGACTGTAGAGTACTGCAGACCTGAAATTGAGAGGTCCAAGAGGTACTCCAGAACCTTATCTGGTGGGCAGGAAAAGGGATTCAAAGAGGACTTTGTACACCAGAGCTAAAAAACGCCTCCACTTGGCTGTGGGTTTTCCGAGTGGCTGGCTTCACAAGTAGCCAGAAGAATATCTGGAAATCCTTCGAGAGACATTGAACCAGTTTACTTCTACCTCTTCAGGAGCCAAGCGTGAAGGTGAAGCTTATCTCAGGCTGGGATGTACCACCGCCCCTGAGTCAAAAGGTTCATCTGAAGGGGAAGTGGTCTCGAGGAACCGCAATATATTGTTGAGTACTGGAAACCACAGCTTCCGCACGCCAGAAGGGAGCAATGAGTATCATCTTGTCCCCTGGGATTAACTGAGGAGTACTCTGAATTAGAGGAAGAGGGAAAGGCGTAAAGAAAGCGCTTTTGTCCACGCAAGAGCCTGAACGCATCCTGACAGAAAATGCCAGGCCCTGGATTTCTGGAGCAGAAGAGAGGCAGTTTTATGCTGAGTGGGGATGCAAAAGGTCCAGGTCTGGAGTTCTAACTCTTTGAATAGTGACTGAACTATGGTTGAGTCGAGAGACCACTCAGGAGGATCTGTCTCGTTCTGCTGACAGACGGTCTGCCAGTTCTGCTCTGTATTCCTGGTAGACAGACCGCTTGAATTAGAGCCTCGTGCTCCAAGCACCATTCCCATACCTTCATTGCTTCCCTGCATAAAGGGTAAGAATGAGCACCGCCCTGCTTGTTGATGTACTACATCACTGCTTTGTTGTCCATTTGAAGGAGAATGCTCTTGTGACAGAGAATGTCCTTCAACGCTCGGACCGCATAAAGGACGGCTCTCATTTCTAGGACATTTATGTGAAGCTGGGACTCAACCTGAGTCCACATACCCTGAGTGTGCACAGCCCGACAGTGAGCTCCCCACCCATTAGGGAGGCATCTGTGGTAATGGAGATCTGATGGTCCAGAGGAGCAAAGGGATACCCTTCCAGGAGTTTACTCTCTTGAGTCCACCAGGTGAGTGAGCTCTTTAGAGGTTCTGTCACTTTGATGGGATAGGACTGCGGGTGAGTGGTTGGGGACCACTGAGTACTGAGCATCCACTGAGTGGTTCTACGTGCAGACGCAGCTAGGGGTACAGTGAACACCGAGGATGCCATGAGGCCTAGTATCCGCTATCGAGAGAGCTGGGACTGAGTTGTTTTCCCGATGTGACGGGCCATTTGAGGATATCGCTCCTTCTGTCTTCTGGAAGAAAAGCCTTGACAGGAGGTGTCCAGAAGAGTCCCTATAAAAGGAGCCCCTGGAGGGCTGCAACTGCGATTTTTGAGGTTCAGCAGAACTCCCATGGACGTGAAGGAAGCTTGGTAGTCATCTCTACGGTGTCCAGAGCTCCCTGCCTGGAAGGGTTTGCCAGAAGCCAATCTCCAGATAAAGGGAACACCTGTATTCCGGACTTTTCTGATGTGTCATGTAGAACTGCACAACACTTGTAAAAACCTGCGGCGCCGAGGATAGCCCAAAGGGCAGGACTCTGAACTGATAATGTTGTCCCAGAGCCACAAACCTCAGGAATTTATGATGCCTCGGGTGAATAGAAATGTGCTGGTAAGCATCCTGCATGTCTAGGGAGGCTAGCAGTTGTGTTGATGAAGCAAAGGTAACAAGGTTCCCAGAGAAATCATTCTGAATTTCTCCTTGGGGAGAAATTTGTTTAACTTTCTGAGATCCGGGATGGGGCGCGTGCCCCCGGACTTCTTTGGAACCAGAAAGTAATGGGAGTAGAACCCTGTGTTCCGTTGATGCAGCGGCACTACTTCTACTGCCCTGTTGTTCAGAAAGGCCCTGAAACTGGCTACAGAAGGTCTGACTGAAGGGTTGACAGCCTGGGCTGTCGCTTGGGAGGACGATCTGGAGGGGTCTCTACAAGACTGAGCAATACCCTCGCGAATTATCTGAAGGACCCATTTGTCTGAGGTTATGGACTTCCATTGGTTGTAGAAGTGCATCAGACGACCTCCCACCGGAGAGGAAAAGTCCACCTCGGGCAGCTGAGATGGGACTTGGGCCAGCAACTCATATATGGCGCTAAGACTTTGGGCCCTTGTGCTTTCTGTTGTGTCTCCTTTTGAGGTTGGGCAGGTTGATTTTTATGGAAACCTCCTCTGCCTCGAAAGGACTGACTGTTATGAAACTGACGTTTATTGACACTACCTTGAGAGGGGACAGGAGGAGGTTGAGCTAACTTAATGGCTGACCTAGTCTTTTGCGTAGCTTCTAGAGCTTGTTCTACCTGAGGACCGAAGAGATATGCACCATCAAAAGGCAACGCCATTACCTGCAGCTGTGCGTCATTCGTGAAGCCTGAAGTGCGCAGCCAGGAATGATGGTGGGTACAAATACCAGCAACCGCTGAACGGGAAGCAGTGTCGAAAGCATCCATAGCTGCTTTAACCTGTTGGTTATTAGATTCGATACCTCTGGTAATGGTTTGAAGAAGCTCTGGCTTTGTATCCAATTCCGGTAGAGTTTCAACCATCTGCTTGATAGAGTGCCACAGGATATACTCATATTGGGAGAAATAGCCTTGGTAGCTGGCGATACGCATACTCAGGGTAGAAGCAGCAAAGACTCTCTTACCTAAGGTGTCTATCTTACGAGATTCTTTGTTAATAGGTCGAGCTGTAGTAGTTTGGGAAAGAACGACCTTATCATTCTCTGCCAGGACTACAATAGGATCCGCAAAGGCTTGAGACACCAAAATGGGACGATACTTGGGGACTGAATATTTCCTATCTATGGAATTAGCCACCGAAGGGGTGAGAGCAGGATTATTCCATACCATTTGAGACAGCGTCTCGAAGGAAGGCTGAACCGGAGGAGTCAAATCTGTAGGGATCTCCGGGGCATGAAGGTATTGGAGTCTTAATTTCCCAGGATCGATGTCTGTAGTCTGGAGAGAAAGAGTGGAAATCAAATTTTTCAGCAGAGACTTAAAGGACAGGTCCTCGACCACAGACTCTGTAGCAGTAATAGATCCTGCTTCCTCCACTTCATCACCCAGCCGAAGGTCTGGGTCAGGCTCAATGTCATCTCCTGACAGTCCAGGAGGGACTGTATGGACAAGAAAGGAATGAAAGTCAGAGGAAAGGGATGAAGGAAAAGAGTGAAAGGAGGAGTCCTGAAAAGCGGAAGACGCCCTGAGAGCCCCCAGTGCTGCAGAGGCACACGGCACCGAGAACGACGCAGAGGGACCACGCGGCGCTGAAAACGGCACCGAGGAGCCACACGGGCGCCGAGACGACCGGCGCCAAGATGGCGCCAAGCGGCCGTCAAAGCCGGAGGTGCCAAAACACTCCAAGACCAAAACAGGCTTTGAAGCAAAGGAAGGAAGAACAGTAGGAGATAAAGGCATCAGGCCTCGTCAGCAGCCACATGTGTGTGTGGGGGGAGACACCTAAGCGGCTGGAGTCGACGGCACCGAAGATTTGTGCCAGCATCAGGGAAGTTCAACTCCCTACCTGGTCTCCCAAGAAGCCAGAAGGCCCTGAGTGACCGAGCCAGGCAACTGAACCAACCTCCAGCCCATTGCTCCATAAGAGCTGCTCACTGATGAAACTGCTCATCTGAAGACCTACCTGTGGGCGGGGTAGGGCTCCGATGTCGAAGACGTTGGCTACTAGAAACAGAGGTTGTGCGACTCCGGAGGAGGACTGCAACTAGCCCAATAACCGAGCGTCTACGTGCAGACATATCAGAGGCGACCTCGAGTGATACCTTGTCTTTTTGACCTGTGGGCGAAGAAAGAGTTCAAGCCAACGTGCCGAACGCGACTGCTTATTTTTTATGCTCGCTGGGACCACCCGTCCCCTCGGGCATTGAACTGACCGTTGTCAGACCCCCTCCCTTCCGGAGAAGGCGGCAGACCGGACCCAGCCCGACTGACTGAACAGCTTTCATATGAAGTCTCCCTACCGTCACCTGACCTGCTCATGGTCGACTCCGTCAAAGTAGGCTGAGACTTCTTTTATTGTAAAAATAACCGATACTTATCGAGATATTACTACAAAAATAACAAAACTGAAAACTATGCTGCTAGTTTGAGAGTTTGACTCCTGGCCAGGTGAGCGACGTGCGTCACGAGCCTTTCGAGCGGAAAAAGGAACTGAGGCGGTTGGAGGGTCGGCCTTGAGATAGTCATTATCGTGGGAGCTGAGTCTCTGGTGCTGTTCCTCGCGGCTCCATCTCTGGCGCCGACCCTCCGGCAAAAAGTTTGCTCCCAATGGGTCCTAGTGCCTCCGGCGCAGATCCCAACAGTGTGAATGAGTGGTGGAGACTTATGTTCAGGAAGATCTTAGCCTGCCGGAAGCCAGGTTTGTGCATCCGCAGCCAAGGAGGTCGGGTGGGTTGGTGTGGATGAACAACATATACCACTCCTTGAACTACCAACATACTAAAATGGCAGCAGAATAAGCCTAACGGTCTTTCGTGACTGCTCGTTTGGTTAGCCCCCCCATCCTGGGAGCTGACCTTGCTGCCCCCCTCGCCCTCTCTGGCTTCTCCCTTCCCAGTTTCGGATATACTTGCTGCACTGGATTTTGCTTCCAGAACCCTTCCCCTGTATCTGTCCCACCCTCTCTTGAACCCCTTCACCTTCTCTGCCTCCACCAGCCCCCTAGGCAGTGCATTCCATGGCTCCACCACCCTCTCAGTGAAGTGGCACTTCCTCCTTTCTCCCCTGAATCTTCCCCTCTCCAGCTTCCACCCATGCCCTCTAGTTGCCCCTTCCTCCTTCCTTCGAAGCACCCTGACTGCTCCTCCACCATTTACCCCCTTCATGTACTTGAAGACCTCTATCATGTCCCCCAGTCCCTTCTCTCTTCCAGTGTGTACATATTTAGCTCCTCGAGCCTCTCCCCATAGGTCCTGTCCCCCAAGCCCCAAATCAATTTGGTTGCCCTCCTCTGGACCCTCTCCAGGAGATTCATGTCCCTCTAAGTGTGGCCTCCAAAACTGCACACAGTACTCGAGGTGCGGCCTCACCAAGCAGTTATACAGAGGGAGTGTCACTTCCCTCCTTCTGGAGGTGATCCCCCTAGTGATGCATCCCAGCATCCTGCTGACCTTGGCTGCTGCCCTCCTACAAGTCTCCGAGTTGTTCATCTTGACATCCACCACCACCCCCAGGTCCCTCTCAGCCATCGAGACTTGTAGCATTTCCCCACCCAGGGTGTACACTTGGCCCGGGTTTCTGGCCCCCAGGTGCAGTACCTTGCATTTCCCTGCATTGAACCTCAGCTTCACTTTCTAGACCATCTTTCCAGATCCTCCAGGTCCTCCTGTAGGGCCATTCTCCCCTCCTCCCCATCCACCACTGACCCCAGTTTTGAGTCATCCACAAATAGACTCATCTCACTCCTGATACCTGTCCTTATGTCAGAGACATAGTCGTTGAACAGGAAGGGCCCAAGAACTGATCCCTGCGGGACCCCACTAATGACCCTCCTTGGGGATGAGACTATCCTGCCAACTACGACCCTCTGGGTCCGGTCCTGGAGCCAATTGCCTATTCATCTGATCGTACTGTTATAGGTGAGTAACCTGTTTTTCTAGGATTGTGGATATGTTGTTTATCCACACTTATTGGCAGACTCCTGGCAGTTCTCTGGGAGGAGGGAGGCAAGGCGCACTCTGGGAGGAGGGAGGCAAGGCGCACACACTCTACTTGGGAAACAGAGATTGGAGAACTGAGGCCCCAAAACCAGCACCCCGGCGTGACTCAAGGTTGATGTGGTAGTGGGTAATGAAGGTGTTTGCTGTCTTCCAGGTAGCAGCCCGACAGATTTCCTGGATAGAGATGTCCCCGGAAGCAGCCACCGATGCAGCGGTATGGCAGGTAGAATAAGCTCTTATCCCTTTGGGAGGCTCCTTGCCCGTCAACTCGTTGCACAGACTAATGCAAGATGTTATCCATCGAGCAATTGTCCACTTTGCTGCAGGTCTGCCAGAAGTGGCTTCAGAGTAGGTAACAAATAGCTGGCGAACCTCTCCCCGAATCTCTGCCATCCTCTCCTTATAATAGTAGAGAGCTTATCTCAGGTCCACAGTATGGAGCCTGTACTTGGCCCTCTAGGTGTAACTATGGTAGTACACTGGCAGAGTCAACACCTGATTAAGGTGAAACTCTGACACCACCTTCGGAAGGAATTTCAGGTGGGGGCGCAGGACAACCTTGTCCCTGTGGAAGACCAGATAAGGGGAGTCCACCAAGAGCGCCTGGAGCTCCCCTGTCCTTCTGGCAGACATGACAGCCACCAGAAAGGCCGTTCTCCACAAGTGTGACGGCTCACACTTGTGCATCGGTTTGAATGGCTTGCCCATGAGCTTTGCCAGTACAAGCAGTAGATCCCATGGAGGTGGAGGTTCATGCACTGGAGGGGATATGTGATCCAGGCCTGCGAAAAAGTGCCAGACCACTGTCTCCTGCTCCGTCGACTGACCGGCCCGCACCTGGTAAGTAGAGATGGCTGCCAGGTGCACCCTAAGGGTTGATGACCGAAGACCCCCTTCGGACAGAGACCAAAGGTAGTCGAGAGTGTTAGCCACAGGACAGGATAGAGGGTCCAGGCCCTTGCCCCGACACCAAATGGAAAACCTTTTCCATTTGAAGGCATAATATTTCTTGGTCGATTCCTTTCTGGATGTCTCCACCACTGTGAGGAATTCCTTGGAAAGACCCAAAGCCTGGAACTCTAGCCGCTCAGGTACCAGGCTGTGAGGTGCAGGAATTGAAGGTCCGGATGGAATATCTTCCCCTGGCTGACTTGAGATCAGGTCCGGGCATGCTGTAAGCTGTTCCAGGGGCCTGTTGCTGAAGCTGAGGAGATCTGGGCACCAGAACTGGCGTGGCCAGTTTGGCGCTACCAGAATCACCTGTACCTTGTCCCTCCTCACCTTGAGGAGCACCGTGTGGACCAAGGGAAGTGGAGGGAAGGCACAGAAGAGGCTTGGGGTCCATGGCCTCAAGAAGGCATCTCCCTGCAGCGAGCCCTGCTGAGGGGGGCGGGCATGAAACAGCCTCGGCATTTTGTTCTCCCTTGAGGTGAACAGGTCCACCCAAGAGGTGCCCCACTGGGAGAACAGAACAGACTGTGAACTACCTCTGGGTGGAGACACCACTCGTAGGACGCCTCGCCCACAGGGCTGAGGGCATCTGCCAACTGATTTGAGGCTCCTGCCACATGGATGGCAAGGAGATCTGCCTCCAGTCAGCTCACGAGGGTCCAGACACGGAGTGCTTCCCTGCACAGAGGCTGGGCGTGCATGCCACCCGATTTGTTGAGGTAGTACATGGTCGTGGTGTTGTCTGTTTGTCTGGACCTGACCCACTTGACCCCGAAGGAACGAAGTAAATGCAGCCAGTGCCAGCCGAACTACTCAAGAGCTCTAGCAGGTTGATATGGCATCGGGATTCCTCGAGTGTCCAGAGCCCGTGGACTCTGTGATTCCCCATGTGGGCATCCCAGCCCGTGAGAGAGGTATCGGTTGTCAGGACGACCGTCGGCTCAGGGCGGACAAACAGGATCCTCCCCTGCAGATGTTCTAGGACTGTCCACCACTGGAGAGTGTCTAACATCCTCTGGGTCACAGTGACCAGCTGGTGAAATAACCATGTTGCTGATACCACTGACTGGCCAGTTCCCATTGAAGGGGGCGCATATGCCACCGGGCCCATCGGACCACAGAGGTGCAGGCCACCATGTAACCCAGAAATCGAAGGAAGTCCTGGGCAGGGCGCAACTGCCCAACCAGAAATGACCGAGCAAAGAAGGAGAGAACCTCTGCCCTGTCCACTGGGAGCCTGGCTCTTGCTTGGCAAGAGTCGAGCTCTGCCATGATGAAGCAAATCACCTGCGAAAGCACGGGTTCTGACTTGGCCTTGTTGATCAGGAGGCCAAGGCTGAGGCAGGTTTGGAGGGCCAGATCCCCGGACCTCTCCACCTCCAGTCTAGAGGGACCCGCTATGAGCCAATCATCGAAATAGGGGTAAATCCTGACTTCTCGACACCGAAGATGGGCTGCCACCACTGCAATGCAATGCATTTGGTGAAGACCCTGGGGGCCGATGACAGGCCAAACAGCATGGCTTGAAACTCATAGAAGGTTCCCTCCACCTTGAAGTGGAGGAACCTTCGGTGGGACGCATGGATCGGGACGAGAAAGAACACGTCCTGCAGATCCAGGGAGCAGAACCACATGTTCTGCTTGAGAGATGGTATGATCTGAGACAGAGTTACCATCCGAAAAGTGCAGAACCTGAGAAACTGATTCAGGTCATGCAGATCTAGAACGGGGCGCCAGTCCCCGTCTGTTTCTGGACCAGGAAGTACCTGGAAACTAACCCTGGGTTGATAGGGGGATCCGCGACTCTGACCACTACCTCCTTGAGGAGGAGTTGGGCAAGGTTGTCTCTGAGAGATAACTGAGTATGAGCAGATACCGTCTCCTCCCGTGGGGCGCGGGCTCGGCTTGGAGGGTACTGCTCGAATTCCAGAGGCAGTCCCTGGCCGACCACTTCCAAGACACACATGTCCATTGCGACAATGGACCAGGAGGAAAGGAAGTGGCGGAGCCAGCCCACCACGGGAGGACCCAGAGTGGTCATGACGGCATGGGGTTGGCTACCCCCATCCCGTCACTGTGCAGGCTTGGAGGAGGATCCAGCAGGGGGACTGCTGGGGCCCTTCCCTTGGGGCTTATGGGCTGCCAAAGCCCCTGACTTGTGCCGAAGGTGCCAAGACTGAGCCTGCTGCTGTTGCCCAGATTGGTACTGGGGCTGTTTGGCTGCAGGGGCAGAAGGTTGAAAAGGCTTCCTTTTCTGCTTCTTCAAACCCTGGGGTTCCTTCTGGGCAGAGGTAATGGAGTCCAAGGTGGTACTGGACTTCTTGATATGCTGGAGGTGACTTTCGACTCCTGAACCGAACAAGTTGGTACACAGGAAAGGAACGTTCACCAGTTTGTGCTGGGTGTCTGCCATAAAGGTCGAGACTCTCAGCCAGGCCCTGCGGTGCATGGTGACTGCAGCTGCCACCGAACAGGAAGAAGAATCCCCACTGTCCAGAGCCGTATGGGGTTGCTGCTTAGCAACAATCCGACCCTGGTCACGGACCTGCTTGACTGTGGTCTGAAGCTCCATGGGGAGATGAGGAAGCACCTTATCCAGAGAGCCCAAGAGGGCATGGGATAATTGTGCCATAATGACGGGTGAACTTGCCTATCGGTGTCCAAGCGAGAAGGTAACAGACCTTTCTGGCCGAATGGTCCAATTTCTTGGACTCTGTCCAGAGGTCTATCCATGTCTCCTGAGTTGCCCAAGTGCCAAAACACAGACTCGTTCACCAACCCCTCAGCTGAGGGATGCTGTGTGAACCTCGAAGGGGAGCCTATGGGAGCCGCGTACTTGCGGGCTGAAGATGCAGGGCAGGAGGCTGGATACTGCCAAAGCTCCAAGGCTGGGCCAACTATGGCTTCAGCCACTGGGAAGGCCTCGGACAGAGAATCCCCTTTTCTGAGGTTATCAGTTAGGGGATATTCAGACTGTTTTTCAACAGGCTCCAAGGTCATCCCCACTGATATGAAGATGAGACGGAGGATGCCCAAGAAGGACGTGGGACTTTCCTCCATTGAGAGACCCATGGAATCGTCGTTGCATGGACACGAATTCAAGTCTGAATCCTCAGACTCAGAGTCAGGATAGAGCAGGCGACCACCAGAGTCACTCTCGACCCGCCGCAGATGTTCGGAAGTAAGGGTGACGGACAGCCTGTGCGGGAGGCCCTGAACAGGCTGAGACTCCTTTGCAGGAGCCCCTGAGGGAGGCTGCTTAGGTGGCGGCTCCACCAAAATAGGTGGAGAGGCCAGCTTTGGCTGAGTCGGGAGGGTCTTCACTGGCTCTGTGGGTGGAAGGATGGTGTTGACCGTCTCCAGAGCAGTCGACATAGGCCTGTAAGGTGACATCCAAGTGATGGCTGGAGTGGAAGCCGGGTTCGACTTCGGACTCGACACTGTCACTTGAGGTCCTCGTAGTGTCGACGCAGCTTGCGTCAAAGCCTCTCCTCATCTGAGGAGGACAAGGATTAGTGGCAGCATCACCGCTTCTTGGAGTGCCGCTTGTGAAATTTCCTCGACCTATTGGTCGAGGGTGTCCAAGACATCAACCTTGATCATCATGGGGACCGAGTGGAGGCTCTCAGAAGGGGCTGGGGAGAACCACAGCTCCTCCTGGTCAGGGACAGAGACCCCAGGTGGGGCACCAGTGAGCTGGGTCTCCTCCTCAGTGACCGGTAGGACCGGAGTCCTAAATAGAGAATTGTTGGCCTCATCAGTCGACAACGGGTTGACAGGGTTGATTACTAGTTTAACCTGGTAGTCATCCTGCATCTAAGCCGGCTGGTGTGACGGGGGTACCATGAAGCCAGCTGCCGAGGTCACAATTTCTACCCAAGTCGAGATGGGAGACTCCTGGGACCGAGATCTCTCTCTGTCCTAAGAGCGTCATAGATGCGTCGAATCTTCTCTCGATCCTTTGTCCTTCTTGCGGGACCGGGAGGTGTGTGAGTCGGACGGGCCCTCTCCATTTGTCAGGAGAGACTGGCACATCTCCTTGAAGGATTTGGAGAAGGAAGTGCCCAGTTTGAGCAGAACAAAGACCAAGACTGAAGAGGATTGCTTGGTGGCACAAGCCACCTCCTCAAAAGCCTTCATCTGCTCCAGTTGGTCGGCGGATCCTGCAGCTGCAGAGACCACATGACAGGCATCTTTGGATTTTACCGGCGGGTGCGGTTTTTCCGGTCATCCGAGTTGCAAACATGCGAAGCAATCATCCAGAACTGCAGGATGAAAGGCGCGACAAAGATCGCATGCCTACATATCATGCGCATGACCCAGGCAGTAAACGCACATGGCGTGCGGGTCGGTACGGGACATCTTCTGCCCACAGGGACACCGACGGAACCCGGGCGAGGACTTATCCTCTATTGCAGACTTAAGCAGAGAAACTCTAATGAGTTTGATTTTTGGTAATTTATCCGAAGGATTAAGTGCCAGGGCCTACTCAACGCGGGAGCAGTTAAGGAGGGAACCTGAATCTTGGAAGCGGAAAGGAAGATCTGGCATCAAGGGGTGAAGCTGAGGCATATACCACCTGGGTGGGTAGGAGTAGCCAGCTTTTAGACCATTCAGCAAGATTTAAAGTGAAAGGGACATGCCAATCAGTGTGGATAGAACAACATATCCACGCTCCTAGAATAAGATATTTTACTTCTAGATTTCCCACGGACTCATACCACCTTTGGTAAACGGGCTATATCTTATACACTCCCTGCTGCTACCTGGAACCAGCTCCAGTCTGTACTGAAACTTACCAGGCTGGTGTCTATTAAAATCTTAAAAACCTTACGAACACAAGAAAATGCCATCAGATACAGGCCTCACGTTCTATTGAGTCTGCTCGATTGCGCAGCTAGCCCCTCACCTTGCAGCTGCCCCACCCACCCCTCTTCATAATTTCCCCCCTCTTGCTCTGTCCCATCCCCTCTTAAAGCCGTCCACCGTGCTACAGGCTACTACCTCCTCAGGCAGAGTATTACACTTGTCCGCCACCCTCTCTGTGAAATACTGTCTCCTGACTTCCCTCCTGAATCTTCCCCCCTCCAATCTCAGCTGGTGCCCCCTCGTGACCCTGCCCTTCTGATCCGGAAAATCCCTTCTGTACTAGTCCTGTTTATTCCCTTTAGGTATTTAAAGGTTTTGATCATGTCCCCCCATCCCTCCTCTCCAGCAGGGAATACATGTTTAGCTTGTCCAGCCTTTCCTCATAGGAGTATCCCGCTAATCCCTGGATCATCTTTGTCACCCTACGCTGTACACTCTCCAACAATTTGATGTCCTTCTTCAGGAATGGGTGCCAGAACTGCATGAAGTATTCCAGGTGCGGCCTGACCAGTGACCTGTAGGGGGCAGGTTCACCACCCTATTTCTAGAGGAGATTCCCCTCACTACGCACCCCAGCATCCTGCTGCCACCTTCCTGCACTGAGTCGAGTTGTTCATACTCCCTGTTATGAGTACCCCTAGATACTTCTCCTTGGTGCATTCCAGCTGGAAATAAACTGAAGCATATATGCAGCTGCAATCAGTCTGGCCAGTACCACAAATTACTATGACTAGCCTTTCCTCCTCTCTCTTCATTCACTCAACCTCCTCTCCTTACAGCTTCCTCATACAATTAGGTCGTCTAAAGGTTGCTTTGTATATATGTGCCTGTAAGTTATATATTATGTACACCTTTGTACTGCTAATTATGCTTCATGATGGTTTGTATTTTATTATGCTTTGTCTGTCCTTGTATGTATCTGCATCCTTAATATGTATTCATTATACCCTGTATATGTATGTGCCCCTGATTTATGCTCTCAGGACCTGCTTGTGAATGAGCCTGCTCAATGGAGTTATTCCTGCAATCAACTTGAACTAAAGACAGCTGATGCGTGGCAGTGCACCTTGGCCGGGGATGGCATTACAGTGACAGTGACCCCAGTGGCTGGGCCAGGAAGCTTGCTCCTGTGCATGTGCACATCCAGGAAGGTTGTATCTATGCCTGGGGAGGAGTCAGTGAGAAAAAAAAGCAAGAGGGAAAGTCCCAGGTTTCACCACAGATAACATCTGCCAGCAAGTCTGGGCCTCACACCATGCAGCTCCATTGCTTACAACGGGATCTGGGCCTGGGCTGCAGGGGGTTTCCTCCCCGACTCCCTGCCACAGAGGGTTGAACCACAGGGGACTTAAAAGCAGTGCGGTTAGTGTCCAGTGGAGTGTTAGCTGGAGAAAGCCCAAGGGCAAGGTGAAGGCTGGCAGGGGCAAAACATGAAAATTACATACCTACCGTAATTCTTGATCTTCTCTTGTATCTTCACCATTCATTACTGCTGGGTGTAAGCTGGAGGCGCACACCTGTACAGGAGCTTTTTTTTCTCTCTGGGGAAGAAGTTGGTGCAAGGCCGATGCACTGCGTGGCGCATGAGGGTTGGCCGTTAGGCGCCGCAGACTCCTCTTCCACCCCAGTTCTGTTCTACCAGAGAGGATGAAACAAAGGGGGATAGAAAAATCCAAAGTAGAGGCAAGACAGCCGAGGGATAGGAAAAGGAAAGGATATAAACTGAAAAAGGAATAAGCCGACCAGAGGACAGAGGGAATGGAACTTCTCCAACTGGCCTTAGGGCTCCAGCATAGGAAAAAAGACAGAAAAGAAAAAAAACAGTACATATATGTGTTTGTGTATATATACATATATACACATACATATGTGTGTGTGTGTATATATATATATATATATATATATATATATATATATATATATGTATGTATGTGTGTGTGTGTATATATCTGGGGAAAAAGGGGATACCTCTGCCATGCTAAGCTGGAAGACCATTGGCTTATTTTTAGCCTCAAAAACCTGCAAGGTATGAAGACACAGGTGCAAGGATCCCGTTAACTTCAGGGATCACTGGATCTAGGTCCAGAAAAATAATTTCAGATGGTCTTGCATAATATAAAGCATGGCGGGGTCTGATCCCCCCTCCAACCCACATTCGGGATGAAAGTCCTGAAGCATATCCCTCTCTAGCTTACCACCTGAGGGATTAGCCAAGGGGAAAAACCCCTAAACAGGAGAGGATTCTGTCCAGAATGACCCCTATAAGCAAAAGGATAGCGAGAAGAGAAGAAAGAATGGGGGATCCTAAAGGTCCCCACCAGAATCGCAATGATGAAGTCCCCAACCTTAAAAACAGGTTGACAACGGACAAACAGATCTGTGCTAGAAATGGATGAAGCTTGCAAGTGCACCCTGAGAATCCCAGGAGTTCCCTCAAGGCCAGGCGAGAGCCCTGCTCCTTCCCTCTCTAGGTTGGGTGCTCTGTGACTTTAGAGAAGGAAACAGAGGGCCCTGAGGTACCTGGGGACTCTATCCCAACTGGCCTCGAAGAGGGGGAGGGCCCTGAGCAGGGTGGAGGCTGCGTCAGGAGCTAAGGCCCAAGAGGGGAAGGTGGGAAGAAATCAGCAATGAATGGTGAAGATACAAGAGAAGATCAAGAATTACTTTAGGTACGTCATTTTCATATCTTCCCTTGTCAACCTTCACCATTCATTACTGCTGGGTGAGTACCAAGCCCCACGGAGGGGACCCAGCACTGCCCTGAGGGAACAGACTCCCTCAGCCTCCTGTGGGGCAAACGCAGGCAAAGGAGACCCTATAGCAATACTAGACCAACATGGCCTAAGGCTGGTCAGGATGAGAAGGCTTCCCCTGTGGCCGGGGGGGGGGGGAGAGACAGAAGACACCCCTGTAAATTCCTCCTTGCCCTGTGGGAGAAAAGGCGGGTCCCCCGGAAGGCGGAGGAAATCACCCTACGCTGGGCAACGGGTGACAATCTAGACAGGTGAAGCCATGCCGTCCGCTTGATGCAGATCGCTGTCCCTGCCAGTCCCTTGCTTGGTGCCTTGCAAGCTCCAGACCCTATGCAGAGAGGGCAATGACTTGCCTAGATTTCTCTGAATAAATCAAAGATGCTAAAACCTGCGCCAGCATCAACTACAGGTGCCCGTTGTAGGCCGCGTGGTGAGTGTTATGTGAGCTGATGCAGAGTAACACACTAGCTGAAGAGAAAACTCTTCTTCCCCACCGGTCGAACTCAGCGGAATCCGGATCCAGTGGCCAGTCATGTGCCAGGTGTTGAAGTCTGGAAGGAGTATCTAAAGCCGTCAGCTCTGAGGGAGGGTGAGGCAGAGAACCAAAAGACTCAAGGGGAGTACAATACTCCCTCCTGCAGTCCGCTGGGGATGAGGTGGCTGGTGATTGCCAGGTGCAGATTGACGCTTCCTGGAAGGGAATGGGCCAGAAAGGTACCATCAGGTGGTTAGCTCTAAAGTCGCTCAAAAAGGAGCACATCTCCCACTTGGTACTGCGTCTTACCACATGGGAAATGTGGAGCTCCTGAACGAACCTTGGGAGGAATTGCTGATATTCAGTGAAATCAGCATCGGAGAAAAGGTGGATGGAACGTTCCTCTTCCTCAGATGAGGAAGCAGAGGAGCTCGGATGCTCAGAGTCCTCCTGCGGCAGTGGAGACAGGTGAAAGACCTGTTTGTCCAAGGCTCTAACATACCTAGGGAAGGCCACTGCAGTGGCCCTTGACATCTCCCAGGTTAAGGGTCCCGTAGAGCCCACATGGCCTGGGAGAGGGGGAGGTGTCTGCAGAGGGATTGGGGAAGGGCACCTAAGTAAAGTGCCCGGCCTCTGCCAGGGCTCCGAGACCCCGCAGTAGATCCTCCTACATGGGGGGGACCTGGGGGTTGATCCAGTCAGCGGAAGCTGTAAATGTGAAAACAAACCTGGTTGAGCCCTGATGGAGAATCTCCCCTGTGGGATGACCGGGTTGCATGGATCCAGAAGGGCAACCCCAGCGCCACCACTAAGGATGCCCTAGAAGTTCAGAGGTGGAAGCGGGGCTCGTCCTGTGTCCTCCCCACCCCTGCAGGATGGTGGAAGAGGTCCCACTTCCACCTCGGCCTCTGACCTCAGACCTGAGGACGCCCCCTCCCAACCCAGTGGAGGGTCCCCTGATCCCACACAGGGCCCCCAAAGAGGGGTCTCATCCAACTGTGGTAGCCAGGGCAGAACGAGGGGAAATGTCCGGCCCACAGGTTGAGACCGGCACCCCAGGCACCTCAGCATCGGCTTATCCGCCACTGGGTTCCAACACTGCGATCGACGTGGTGACTCGCAGAGACCACCCCAGCTCCGGGAGCCCAGGAGGCAGACACTGGGCCACCTGCAGGTGTTGCATCCAAGAGGCTCCTGACTCAGGAGTCAGGGCGCCAATCAGATCAACCAGCGAATCATCCTCCTCTGAAGAGGAGGGGAGCACACATACCACCAGACTAGCAACCCTGGGAGCTCCCCTGCCAATGGCGCTGCCATGGGACATGACATCGCCTGCAGTGCCGCTCCAATAACCGGCACTGCGAATGGTGCCAGGATCCAAAATGGCACTGACAGGCGGCGCTGAGGGTCCACCAGTGCTGGGCCCAGCAAGTGTGGGCCGCAACACCGGGGGAGTCTGCACCTCTGAGGAGGTGACTGCCGTAGCTGTGCTCCCGACCCGCCCGCAGGGAACCAGGCCGTTCCTCTAGCACTGTGGAAGAAACTTGATGGCAAGGCTGGAATTACAAAAGGAGGTTTCCTACTCACTGGGCCATATAGACCCAGGACGGGACCTGGAGGCAGGGTCAAGAGTTCTCGCCATGGCATCCCTAGAACGACGCCGTCCTCCGAAAGTCGGCGGGGCCCTGCTGACTTTAAGCATGCAGATCTCGAGAATGTGGTGGTCCATGGAGAAGCAGTCATCGCAGTTGTCCATATCGGGGTTGGGACACGGGCAATGAAGGCAGATGTCATGCCAGTCCGTAACGGAAAAATACCAGCCACAGGGCACCGATACATTACGCCGGCACGCCCGTTTAGGTTTCTTCCCAGCCCCAGACTAAACATGGCAAAACAATTTAACAAAACTACAGAAAAGACCCGGTGCCGTCGATAATCAAAATAAAAGGAATGAGCTTACCAGGGTCAACGGCGTCAAGT
The DNA here is from genome assembly GCA_016271365.2 of Neoceratodus forsteri. NCBI lineage: Eukaryota > Metazoa > Chordata > Ceratodontiformes > Ceratodontidae > Neoceratodus > Neoceratodus forsteri. Next base: position 182,682,817 of record CM057452.1, on the reverse strand, counting down.
AGTACTCAGAACCGGGATGGAGGAAAACGGAGATGCAGGAATGCGGTGTCGAATTTCAGCCAAGGCCTAGTGACACAGCAAACTCTGTGAACTCGTGCAGCAGGTGCGACCTCGACAGTGGGAGAAACAGAACTGGGGTGGAGGAGGAGTCTGGTTGCGCCTAACGGCCAACCCTTGTGCACCACACAGAGCATCTGCCTCGTGGGCGTCGTTGTCAGTGCCAACTCTCCCCACCCCCCACCTGGGAAAAAACAAACCCCAAAAGGACTCCCGTACAGGTGCGTGCCTCCAGCTTACACCCAGCAGTAATGAATGGTGAAGACTGACAAGGGAAGATCCTCTATAAACAAACAACAAAAAATAAGACAGAATAGACCAATGGAGCGGCCTTTATAAGGCTCTATGAACTATGGGGGCAGAAGAACACTATGGGAGTTGAACTATAGTCCGTGAGAACTGTGATGATATTTACCGTGCATTCATGCTGGACTACTGAGTTAGTGTTTTGCACTTGTTTCTATTTGCTGCTAACTACTAAAAAAGCGCTTATAACCTATAACACTGTAAAACTGGAGAGGAGATATTGGAGAGGAAGGCGGGTAATGTTAAGCATGAGTAATGTAAGGTAGGGCCTCGTGACAGACTTGATGAACTAAGAGTCATTTTCTCTCTTTACTTTCGATTTCAATATTTCTAATAGAAACTTCCATGTGATGTTATAAAATCACTTCTCCGGGGCACTTCCCACATCGGATGTCCAACTCCATCCGCTGCATGACGCATCAATGTCAATACCTGCTCTGTTCAGAAGGAACTTCTGGACGTCGAGGATCCAGAAACATCTTAGGTAAGGAGAGGATGGCTCCAGATGGCAGTCCAACTGTGGAACGGAGAGAAAACCCCCAACATTAGAAGAAGAATCAGCATTTATATAGCACTTTTCATACACAATGTATCCCAAAGCACTTTACAAGCAAGCTAGACTGGTAGTAAAGTGACTGAATGTGTAGTAGGGCCATATCACACATCAACACCCACACACAGCCTGGACAATTGTACGAAGCAGTTTTATGGGAAAGGGAATATTTTCGAGGACACCGGGAATGTCCCCTACTCTTTGCGAAGAGTGCCTTGGGTTATTTTACTTCCACCTGGACTCCCACCAGGATGGGTAGAAGGGACCTCGGTTTAACGTCTCATCCAAAGGACGGCACACCCCAACAGTACAGCACCCCCAATACTGCACTTGGGTGCCAGTGTTTAGGGACAAGTCCAATCTCGGTGTGGGACAATATTGAGATTTACATCCATTCCACTGCGACACCCCCCCACACCACAATTTTTGCAAGTGGGAGACAAAATTAAATATCCAACAATGTAAATTAGTGACTTAGTATATCAAATAACCAGAGTTCAATATAAAAGGTTAAGTACTAATATGTTAGCTGTCTCAGAATTAGAGATTAATATCCCTCCATCTACATTTTTGTAGTTCAGTAATCCCATGACACATATACATAACAAAGAATGAAAATTTATCACATCGCATGACTTAATCAGTATGGACGCTAATCAAGTATATAGTATCTAGACAAGCACATAAAATCATTAAACAATAAGAAAAAATTATTAGTCACATTATAATGATAGGAGGTCAAACCATTGACCTTTAGCATATTAATATTTTGAGTGATCTTTAGAGAGCTGGTCAGTATTTATTCAATTAACTCCTCCATCCGCATGTTTCCCTGCTGTTACACTGGAAGAGATGGCCCCCCCCCTATATTAATCCCTTTTTAAAAAAAAAAAAAACCTTTTAGGCAGGAGGGACCACTTCTGCCAGCATGAGTGGATAGTGGTTTCTTTCAGATGAAAGGCCGAGCCTTGAGACAGTCCGCGCCAGTAACGTCATCACAGTGCAGCGCGCATTGCTTGCAAAACTACTGACTCAGCCTCACTCAAAGCTGCGGAGATGGAGCATGTAAACTAGGGAAACGCAACTTGGCGTCCGAGTCTAATGGCAGCGGTACTGAGGATATAAATTCCACTGCAAAAATAAGTTACCCTTCTCCTTAAGTAAAAGGACTTTTGCAAATTGCACTAAAAAAAAGCAAAATATGGAACGGGGTTTGTCTTTTCACTAAAGGTAAGCCACTAGTTTAGGCAACCTGTTCACACACACTTCAGGCTTATTAAGAACGCTATAATGGACAACTGAATGGACTCTAACTTTATGTTTTAGGTTCCAAATACCTGCTGTATTTAAATATAGAGCATGAGAGTTCCATCAGCATTTCAAGGTAAACAGAAAAATAATTTAGAAAAAATACAATAAAAAATCTTTTGATATAGGTAAGATACACTGAATGGATTGCTATAAAATATACTTATAAAATGGGTAGGCTATATCAAGCAATTTGATTGGCTACTTACCCATGCATGAAATATGTTCCATGCATGGGTAAAAAAAAGGTCAGAGAAGCAGAACCGCATTTCCAAATGAAATCAGGAGCGTTAGAATGTTGGCATTTAAAATGCCGCCATCTTCTATTCACTCGCTAACGCTCCGTTGATTACATTTTTAATTTATCAACATTTGAATAGCTTTGTGCCTTTTGAATAGAATGCAGTTTACAAATTCCCCGCTAAAGATTGTTGTTACTGTCCACAAATCTGTTTCTGGCAGTCAGAGTCAGCCCCTGTGAAGCAGCGCTATTTCACTTCTTGTACGGCAGTCAGCCCCTGTTGCCCTCTAGTCTTTTTTTTTCCTACTGCTTGCTCCCAGGTAGTTTCCTGCGGCAATTGCTGTTTTCTGCTGTGTGGGTCTCAATCTGATTAATCGAAATGCCCCTGTAAATTCAGAGAAAGGCTCAGTCAACAATGGAAGGGGAGTGAAGGAACGCATGAGAGCAGCACAAACATACAACTGCTGGCGGGAGGTACGTGGACTGGGGATAGCATACTTCAGTCAGCTTCAGTAGGCGTGTTTACAAAAAAAAAAAACAGGCTTCAGCATTCGTTTGCAAACTGTGCACACTACAATTATAGCAAATTGGAGTCACATAAATGCAAATCTAAATATGTTTCAGCACAGACTGCACAGTACACATAACCTGGAGTCAGAAATGCAAATCAGCTCATGAATAATATAACTCAGTGTCTGCGGAAGGACTATTTTAGCTTACATTAGCATCTTAAAGTCTTTTTTTCCACATGCAAGCAAGATTTTTCTATCTGTAAAATTAAAAATAAATATAGGTGCCCATTTTATAAGCGCAGTAATAAGACATTCCAGGTGGGTGCATGTAACATATTTAACCGCACCTAGGGGCTAAAGGTACTCGGCCAAGGCCTCGTGCCTTATTACGCCCCTGGCCGTGCGGTAAAATATGTTCCATGCACACCCTGTCATGTCTTATTGCTTACATATAGTTCTTTGTTTTTTTTGTCCTCTCAGGCATTTAAAGAATAACACAGTCTAAACAGATGTGCATATAAATTATTTTGAGACAATTCAATACTTAACAGAAGGTATGTCATAGCAGTTGTGGTCCGAAAAAGGTGAATTTTGGAAATGTGTTCTTTATATCTCTAATTTAACTGTTTAAATAAATAATAATATGGGGTATTAAATATATATGTTTTATTACTTTAGCTTTCAAGTTCTGATGAAGGGAACAAAGTAGATTCCTGAAATGTTAATATATGCTGAAAGCTTAATTTTGAACTCTGAATTGAAATATATATTGAAAGCCTAACTTTTGAACTTTGAACTGATCCATTCATATGGAAAATTGAACTTCTGAAATGCATAATGGAATGGAAATGCAAGAAATTATACTGGAATGAAATGAGAGTATTAAAAAAGCAGAAAGAGCATCTTTGCATTCCTGATGATTCATTTTAAAGGGGTTGAGAGAGTTAGAGTTACTACTGTGTCTATACAACTGTCCCACTCTTCATGGATTTAAGTCTGGCTTGAAAGTGTACCAGTTGGAGCTTTGTCTCTGTGGCTGCAATCACTAGCTCCCAGTTTGTGAACTTGATGGTGTGATTATAATACCCTGCTACTTTACTGCTGGCACTACCTCACCATCTAAACTTTTGTGTCACGTTGCCACATGTATTGTGTCTGTATTGTCATACTTTGTAATGTACTCTATGCCTAATCCAATGAATGTAATCTGCTATGTCAGTGGCTCAGTAGGTAGCACACTTGCCTCTGAGGCCGGGAGATCAGAGGGCTGTGGGTTCAGTTCCCACATCAGGCACTTGGGTTAATATCCCAGTACTGACACTGCAGTGCAGCATGAGAGGGGTGCTGCACTTCTGAGGTGCCATCTTTCGGATGAGACGTTAAACTGAGGTCCCATCTGCCTGGACTGGTGGTAGTTCAGATGGATGTTAAAGATCCCATGGCACTTATCGAAAAGAGTAGGGGAATTTCCCCGGTGTCCTGGCCAAATTTCCCTCATTCACTAAAAATACCACCAACAGCTTAATCTGGTTCAAAGTCAGTTGGCATTCATCTGTATCCCCCTCCCCCGGGTCGTGCCTGCAAATAGGCAGGATTTGTCTAGTGCACTTACCCGGTCAACAAAAGCTAAATAATAAATAAATAATATACTCCTGCCAATGTATGTAACCTCAGTTGAAACTAATCCCAGGTTGCTCCTGAAAAAGCGACCTCTGGTCTCAGTGACCGTACCTGGTTATCAAAAGCTAAATAAATAAATTAATGACACCAATCTTGAAGCTGTAAACATAAGAGAACGCGGAAACTGACAAAAAGGTGGCTGGGCCTGGTACAAGGAAAAGGAGTATTGTGCCAGCCAGTCAACAAAGTCCACAATGAGCACTGCAGTACTAGCAGACACAAACATGCAGCAAGTCATGAAAATGCTTGCCCAACTGCTTAAGGACACAGCAGAGCTCAAAACAACAGCAGTAGAAAACAAAAACCGACCTTGCTCAGCTAGGGCATATAATTACTGCAACCGAAGAAAAAAAAACAGGTTACTCACCTGTAACAGTAGTTCTAGGAGTGGTATATGTTGTTCATCCACACTGTTTGGCATGTCCCTTTCCCCTTTAAATCTTGCCGGAAGTCTTCAAGCTGGCACCTCCCACCCACCCGGGTGGTATATACCTCAGCTCCGCCCGATGACGACAGATCTTAGCCCGCTGGAAGCCAGGTAGTGTGCGTCTGCAGCCGGGAAGGTTGGGTGGGTCCATGTGGATGAACAACATACTGTATACCACTCCCAGAACTACTGTTACAGGTGAGTAACCCGTTTTTCTAGGATCGTGGATATGTTGTTCATCCACACTGTTTGGCAGACTCCTAGCAGTCCTCCAGGAGGAGGAAGGCAAGACATACACACCCTACTTAGGGAACAGAGACTGGAGAACAGAGGTCCCAAAACCAGCATCCTGGCGCGACTCAGAGTTGATGTCGTAGTGGGTGATGAAGGTGTTAGCGGACTTCCAGGTAGCAGCCCGACAGATTTCCTGGATAGGGATGTCCCTGGAAGCAGCCACTGATGCAGCAGTATAGCGGGTAGAATGGGCTCTTATCCACCGATGCAGCAGTATGGCGGGTAGAATGAGCTCTTATCCCCCTGGGAGGCTCCTTGACCGCCAACTCATAACACAGACCTATGCATTATGGAATCCACCTTGCTATGGTCCTTCTGGCTGCAGGTTTGCCAGAAGGGGCTTCAGCATAGGTGACAAACAGCTGGCGAACCTCTCCACAAATGTCCACCATCCTCTCTTTATAATAAAAGAGAGCACGTCTCAGGTCCAAAGTATGGAGCCTGTACTCTGCCTCCTAAGTGTAATTAGTTTAGTATACCGGCAGAGTCAACACCTGGTTAAGGTGAAACACTGACACCACCTTTGGAAGGAATTTCCGATTGGGGCGCAGGACAACCTTGTCCCTGTGGAAGACCAGATAAGGGGAGTCCACCAAAAGCGCCTGGAGCTCCCCTGTCCTTCTGGCTGACGTGATAGCCACCAAGAAGGCCGTCTTCCACGACAAGTGTGACAGCTCACACTTGTGCATTGGTTCGAATGGCTTGCCCATGAGCTTTGCCAGTACCAGCAGCAGATCCCATGGAGGTGTAGGTTCACGTACTGGAGGGGATATGTGATCCAGGCCTTTGAAAAAGCGCCTGACCACTGTCTCCTGCGCCCGGAAAGCAGAAATGGCTGCTAGGTGCACCCTAAGGGTTGATGACTGTAGACCGCCTTTGGAGAGACAGCACAGGTAGTCGAGAATGTTAGCCACGGAACAGGATAAGGTGTCCAGACCCTTGCCCTGACACCAAATAGAAAATCTTTTCCATTTGAAGGCATAAAATTTCCTGGTCGATTCCTTTCTAGATGCCTCCACCATAGTGAAGATATCTTTGGAAAGACCCAAAGCCTGGAACTCTAGCCGCTCTGGTACCAGGTTGTGAGGTGCAGAGATTGAAGGTCCAGATGGCAGACCTTCCCCTGGTTCAGAGATATCGGATCCGGGCGTGTACAAAGCCGCTCCGGGGCCCTGCAGCTGAGGGTGAGGAGATCTGGATACCAGAACTGGCACGGCCAGTCTGAGGCTACCAGAATCACCTCCGCCTTGTCCCTCCTCACCTTGAGTAACACCTTGTGGATCAAGGGAAAGGGACGGAAGGCGCAGAGGAGGCCTAGGGTCCACGGCCCTCAAGAAGGCATCCCCCGCAGCTAACCTTGCTGAGGGGGCTGGGCATGAAACAGCCTCAGCTTGGTGTTTTCCTGGAGGCAACTGGTCCACCATTGTTTTTGGCTCCAATGGGAGAACAGGCTGTAAGCTACCTCTGGATGGAGAGACCACTTGTGGGATGTCTGGCCTAGGCAGCTGAGAGCATCCGCCAGCTGGTTTGAGGCTCCTGCCACATGGATGGCTAGGAGATCCACCTGCAACTGGCCTACGAGAATCCAGAAGCGGAGTGCCTCCTTGTATAGCAGATGGGCGTGGGTGCCGCCCTGTTTGTTGAGGTAGTACATGGTCGTGGTATTGTCCATCTGGACTTGAATCACTTGACCCCGGAGATGAGGAGCAAAAGCTGACAGTGCCAGTCTGACTGCTCTGAGCTCCAACAGGTTGATGTGGCATCGGGACTCCTCGGAGTCCAGAACCCATGGGCCCTGTTGTCCCCATGTGGGCTCCCCAGTCCATGAGGGAGGCATCGGTCGTAAGGACGATTGTCGTCTCGGGGCGGACAAATGGAATCCCTTCCCTGCACCACTGGGGAGTGTCCCACATCTTCTGGGTGACTGTGACCAGCTGGTCGAAAAGACCCTGACGCTGAGTCCACTGAGCGGCCAGCTCCCACTGGAGGGGACGCATGTGCAACCTGGCACAATGGACCACTGAGGCTCGCGCCGCCATGTAATCCAGAAGGCGCAGGAAGTCCCAGGCAGGGTGCAAGCGCCAAACCAGAAATGATTGGGCAAAGGAGGAAGGAACCTCCGCCATGTCTGCCGGAAGCCTAGCTCTGGCTTGACGAGAGTCTAGCTCTGCCCGGAAAAAGCCCATCACCTGAGAAGGCACGAGTTCCGACTTGGCCTCGTTGATCAGGAGGCCTAATCGGGAACAAGTTTGGAGGGCCAGGTCCCTGGACCTCTCCACCGCCTTCAGGGAGGAACCCGCCAGGAGCCAGTCATCGAGGTAGGGGTATATGCGAACCCCATGATGCTATAGATGGGCTGCCACCACTGCAATGCATTTGGTGAAGACCCGAGAGGCCGATGACAGGCCGAATGGCATGGCTCGGAACTCGTACAGGGTCCCTTCGACCTTGAAGCGGAGGATCCACTGGTGGGATGGACGGATTGGGACGTGAAAGAACGCATCCTGTAGATCCAGTGAACAGAACCACATGTTTTGCTCCAGAGATGGTAAGATCTGGTTCAGAGTTACCATCCAGAAGGTGCGAGACCGGAGATATTGATTCAGGTCGTGGAGATCTAGGATGGGGTACCAACCCCCCATCCGCCTGGGCACCAGGAAGTACCTGGACACGAAGCCTGGGTCTGTAAGAGGATCCGCACTGGAGCTACCGCTTCTTGTGGGAGGAGCTGAGCAATGTCGCCCCAAGGTCTCACTGAGCCGCCAATTGAGATCCTTTCCTCTCTCCGTGAGCACGGGTTCGGGCAAGGGGGTACTGCTCGAACTCCTAGAGGCAGTCCTCGACCAACCACTTCCAGGACCCACCCGTCCGGGTTATACCGACCAGGCTGAAAGAAAGTGGCAGAGCCGGCCCCCACGGAGGACTCCAGAACCTGGCGGACGGGAGTAGGGTTGGCCACCCCGGACCCATCACTGCGCAGGCTTAGAGGAGGAGAAGGCTCCTGGACCAGCACCTCTGCCTCTTTTGCGGGGCTGTTGGGGACCCTGCTTGGGCCTAGAGCGCCAAGCTTGAGCCTGCTGTTGCTGCTGATGCTGCTGACCTCCTTGGAAGGGGGGCTACTTAACTGCAGGGGAAGAGTGCAGAAAAGGCTTCTTCTTGCACTTCTGCTGGTTCTTGCCTGAAGAATCCTTTGCAGAAGTGGCATCCAAGTTGGCATTAGACTGCTCAATGCGCTGGAGGTGATCTGTCACTCCCGGACCGAAAAGGTCGGTGCCAAGGAAGGGCACGTCAGCTAGCTTATGCTGAGTATCCACCGGGAAGGAGGACAATCTCAGCCAGGCCCTGCTGACAAGTGACCACTGCAGCTGCTAGCAGTGAAATGTGCAGGAATCTCAATGTCAGAGCTATCTGGAGCTGCTGTTTTGCAACAGCACAGCCCTGGGCACGGACTTGCTTAACCGTGGTCTGCATGTCTGCTGGGAGATGAGGGAGGACTTCATCTAGAGACCTCAAGAGGGCGTGAGAGAAGTGTGCCACGATCACTGCCGAGCTGACCTGACGAAGGCCCAAGGATGAGGCAGCATATACCTTCCAGGCAGAATGGTCCATATTTTTGGACTCCTTGCCTGGTGGGCTGTCAGTATCCATTGAGCTACCCGTGCCGAACACACTGAGGCAGCTCAAGGTTCGGTCGAGGGATGCTCAGTGAAGCTCGCCAAGCACCCCATGAGTAGTAGTGTGTACTTGTGGGACGCCATGCAGGCAGACTGAGCTGGCATGGAGGCAGGGGCGCCACACAGCTCAAGGGGCCAGGCTAACAATGGCTTCGCCACTGAGATAGGCCTCCATCGGGTATCCCCCTTGGGATATCATGAGAGGATATTCCTTCCTTCTTTTGATAGGCTGCAATGGCATACCAGGGTGGACTCCAGAAAATGAGTCGAAGGGATGCCCCTGGAAGGAGGAAGGACCTTCCTCCATGCCTGTCACTGACAACTCATCATCAGGGTGTGAGTGAAGACCAGTGGTATCAGAGTCCGAGGAGTCGGGATACAGGGGTCTCCCGCCCATGTCCCCTTCAATGCGCCTAGGGCGATCAGGAACAACAGTGATGGATAGACGACGGGGCAAGCCCGTATCTGTCCGATCCTCCTTTGAGGGGGCCCCTCCCTGAGGCTGCTTAGGCGGTGGTTCCACCAAAGTTGGTTGGGAGACTGGAACAGGCCAAGCAGGAATGCGTGCCGGTCCTACCGGAGGGAGAACCGGAGTCCTCGGTACTGGAGGAGTCTGTGTCAGCCAAAGAGGCTGGGGCCAAGTAATGGCCGGAGTAGCCGGCTTTTGACCAGTCAGAATTAGCTGTTGCCACATAAGGTCCTCATAACGTCGACGGAGCTTCCGTCTAAGTCTCTCCTCATCTGAGTAGGATGAGGAACGGTGACGGCGCCTTTTCCGGGAGTGTTTGTTACCCTTTTTCGGTTTTTGACTTGATTGAGTTCTATTCCCTCGATCAGACTGGACGGTAAGTCGGCTCTTGTCGATCGGGAGAGGCCGGATTCAGTGCAAACCGAGGTTCCAGCTCCTGTCCCTTGATCGGGATGCCCAGGCGATGGTTTCGTCGGTAAAGAAAGCGATGAGTGTCCTTTTCCAAGGAGTCGCTGCCGGGTCGGCTACAACGGGCTCAATCGGAAGTCATGTATCTGACCGCCTCGGTCCCAGGAATGTCTTCTTCAGGCAGAAGATGATTTGGGGTCCTTGTCCCTTTTCTTGGGGCTGGAGGAGTACGAGCCCAATGGCGCCTCACCCTTGGTAGGGAGAGACTGGCACAGCTCCCAAATGGACCCAGTAAAGGTGGAGCCCAGGTTAAGCGGCACTAAAAAACTTCGGCTGGCCGAAGCTTGGGTAGCTTCCTCTTCGAAAGCTATCATCTGTTCGAGTTGCTTGGCAGATCCCGCAGCGCTGAAACCGCCCACTTGGCCTCCTCTTCTCGATTTCACTGCAGGATTTCGCTGGTTCTGTCTCCCTAGCTGTAGGTGCTCGCTTTGTGGTCGTTCAGGACATTGGATGAAGGCTGTGACAGATGGTGCAAGCAGTGCCTGCTGCGTATGGCACCCAAGCACAAACGCGACGAGAGGTGGGATCATGTGGGACATTTTTGTCTGCAAGGACACTGGCAAAACCAGGGGACGACTTGTCCTCCATGTCCGATGCGCTCGGATCGGAATCGTAAACTCTTACGAGTTTTAAAGAAAGCAAATGCGGTGAAAACCACTGATTAGACTCCAGGGCCTACGGTACTTATAAAAGTAGCACGAGGGAACCCGAATCTTCCAGCAGAAAGGAAGATCTGGCGTCATGGGACGAAGCCGAGGTATTTACCACCCGAGTGGGTGGGAGGAGCCAGCTTGAAGACTTCTGGCAAGATTTAAAGGGGAAGGGGGGATGCCAGAGAGGTGATGAACAACATATACACGCCTTAGAAAACACACCTTCCAGGAAAGGAACGTGAGCTCACAATCCACTGCCGGGTTAAAGGGAGGGAGAGTAAGTCTCCAACACAAATAAGGAACTGAAGGCGGTTGGAGGGTCGTCACCGAGATAGTCATTGCCGCTACATGAAGCTAGCGCTACGTGGCACCATGCCTCGCGCGCCATCTCTCGTGCTCGACCCTCCAGCAAAAAGTTTGCTCCCGATGGGTCCTAGTGCCTCCGGCGCAGATCCCACTAGTGTGAATGAGTGGTGGAGACTTATGTCCAGGAAGATCTATGCACGATGTAATCCATCTTGCTATGGTCTGTTTGGCTACAGGTCTGTCAGAAACAGCTTCAGCGTAGGTAAAGAGCTGGCGAACCTCTCCACGAATTTCCGCCACCCCCTTCTTGTAATAGGAGACAGCATGTCTCAGGTCCAGAGTATGGAGCCTGTACTTGGCGTTCGAGGTGTAATTAGGGTAGTAAACCAGAAGAGTCAACACCTGGTTGAGGTGAAACTCTGATACCACCTTCGGAAGGAATTTCGGGTGGGGGCGCAGGACAACTTTGCCCCTGTGAAAGACCAGATAAGGAGAGTCCACCGAAAGCGCCTGAAGCTCCCCGGTCCTTCTGGCAGACATGATAGCCACCAGGAAGGCTGTCTTCCACAACAAGTGTGAAAGCTTACATGTGTGCATGGGTTCGAATGGCTTGTCCATGAGCTTTGTCAAAACCAGCAACAGATCCCATGGAGGTGGAGGTTCACGCACCGGAGGGGATATGTGATCCAGGCCTTTGAAAAAGCACCCAACTACTGTCTCCTGTGCCAGTGTTGGCTGACCGGCTCACGCCCGGTAAGCAGAAATGGCTGCCAGGTGCACCCTAAGGGTCAATGACTGTAGACCCCCACTGGAGAGAGACCAAAGATAGTCGAGAATGTTAGCCACAGAGCACGATAAGGGATCCAGACCCTTACCCTGGCACCAAATGGAAAATCTTTTCCATTTGAAGGCATAACATTTCCTGGTCGACTCCTTTCTGGATGCCTCCACTACAGTGAAGACATCTTTGGAAAGACCCAAAGCCTGGAACTCTAGCCGCTCAGGTACCAGGCTGTGAAGTGCAGGGATTGAAGGTGCAGATGGAAGACCTTCCCTTGGTTCAGAGACATCAGGTCCGGGCGTGTAAAAAGCCGCTCTGGGGGCCTGCAGCTGAGGATGAGGATATCTGGGTACCAGAACTGGCGCGGCCATTCTGGGGCTACCAGAATCACCTTCGTCTTGTCCCACCTCACCTTGAGTAACACCTTGTGGATCAAGGGAAATGGAGAGAATGCGTAGAGGAGGCCTGGGGTCCACGGCCTCGAGAAGGCATCCCCTTGCAGCCAGCCCTGCTGAGGGGGTCGGGCATGAAACAGTCTTAGCTTGGTGTTCTCCCTGGAGGCAAACAGGTCCACCATCGGTCTGCCCCAAAGGGAGAACAGACTGTAAGCTACCTCTGGATGGAGAGACCATTCGTGGGATATCTGGCCTATGCAGCTGAGAGCATCCACCAGCTGGCTCGAGGCTCCTGCCACATGGATGGCTAGGAGATCTGCCTCCAACCAGCTTATGAGGGTCCAGATGCGGAGCGCCTCCTTGCACAGCAGACGGGAGTGTGTGTGCCACCCTGTTTGTTGAGGTAGTACATGGTCGTGGTATTGTCCGTCTGGACTTGAACCACTTGACCCCGGAGTTGAGGTGCGAAAGCTGACAATGCCAGTCTGACTGCTCTGAGCTCCAACAGGTTGATGTGGCATCAGGACTCCTCAGGGGTCCAGAACCCGTGGGCCCTGTTGTCCCCCATGTGGGCTCCCCAGCCCATGAGAGGCACATTGGTCGTAAGGATGACCGTCGGCTCGGGGCGGACAAACGGGATCCCTTCCTGAAACCAGTTTGGGGCGGTCCACCATTGGAAAGCATCCCACATCATCTGGGTTACAGTGATCAGTTGGTTGAAGTGATCATATCGCTGAGTACACTGGGCGGCCAGCTCCCATTGGAGGGGGTGCATGTGCCATCAGGCCCAATGGACCACTGAGGTGCACGCCGTCTTGTAACCCAGAAGGCGCAGAAAGTCCCGGGCAGGGTGTAAGTGCCCAACCAGAAATGATAGGGCAAAGGAGGAGAACCTCCACCTGTCTGCCAGAAGCCGAGCTCTGGCTTGACACGAGTCGAGCTCTGCCCCGATGAAGCCCATCACCTGAGAGGGCACGAGTTCCGACTTGACCTTGTTGATCAGGAGGCTGAGTTGGGAGCAGGTTTGGAGGGCCAGTTCCCTGGACCTCTCCACCTCCTGAAAGGAGGAACCTGCCAAAAGCCAGTTGTCGAGATAAGGGTAAACTCTGACTCCTCGATGCCGAAGGTGGGCTGCCACCACTGCAATGCATTTGGTGAAGACCCGAGGGGCTGATGACAGGATGAACGGCATGGCTCGGAACTCATACAGGGTCCCTTCGACCCTGAAGCAGAGGAACAGCTGATGGGACAAACGGATTGGGATGTGAAAGAATGCGTCCTGTAGATCCAGTGAACAGAACCACACGTTTTGCTCCAGGGATGGTATGATCTGGTTCAGAGTGACCATCCTAAAGGTGCTGGACCTGAGATATTGATTCAGGTTGTGGAGATCTAGGATGGGGCACCAACAACCCCCCCATCCTCTTGGGCACCAGGAAGTACCTGGAAACAAAGCCTGGGTCTGTCAGAGGATCTGTCACTGGAGCTGCTGCCTCCTTGCGGAGGAGCTGTGCCACGTCGTCTCGAAGAGCCAACTGGGTGCAAGCGGAGATCCATTCCTTCCGAGGGGCTCGGCTGGGAGGGTACTGCTCGAATTCCAGAAGCAGCCCCTGACTGACCACTTCGAGAACCCACCTGTCCGAAGTGATAGCAGACCAGGCGGAAAGGAAATGGCGGAGCTGACCCCCCACGGGAGGACCCAGAGCTGGTGTGACGGGTATAGGGGTGGCGACCTACAACCCGTCACTGAGCAGGCTTAGAAGAGAAGGCTCCAGGACCTGCGCCTCGGCCTCCTTACGGGGCTGTTGAGGACCTGCTTGGGCTCAGGCGCCAAGTTTGAGCCTGCTGCTGTTGCTGCTGACCTCCTTGATGGGGGGCTGCCTGACTGCAGGGAAAGTGCCGAAATGGCTTCTTCTTCTTTCTCGTCTGTTGGTTCTTGCCTGAAAACCCCCTTTGGCAGAAGTAGCATCCAAGGTGGCACTGGACTGCTCTAGACGCTGAAGGTGACCGACCACTCCTGGACCGAACAAGTCTGTACCCAGGAAAGGCACATCAGCAAGCTTATGCTGAGTATCCGCCGGGAAGGAGGAAAGCCTCAGCCAAGCCCTGCGGCGAGAGGCCACTGTGGCTGCCAACGAGCGGGCACAAGAATCTCCTATATCCAAGGCTGTCTGGAGCTGCTGTTTTGCGATAGCACGACCTTGGTCACAGAGCTGCTTGACCACAGTCTGCATGTCCGGTGGGAGATGAGGGAGGACCTTGTCCAATGACCCCAAAAGGGCATGAGAGAAGTGTGCCATAATAACAGCCAAGCTGGCCTGACAAAGGCCCAGAAATGAAAATTACGTACCTACTGTAATTCTTGATCTTCTCTTGTATCTTCACCATTCATTACTGCTTGGGTTAAGCCAGAGGCACGCACCCGCTACGGGATTTTTTTTTTTTGGGAGTCGGCTCCACAGGCGGCTGTCTCGAGGATGACGTGCTAGCGCCATGGAGGCGGCTGTTAGTGTCGTGAACCTCCTCTATCTCAGTCTGTACTGGAGAGGCGAAAATAAAGGGTAAGAAAAAGAAAGCTGAGGCAAGAGAGCCGAGGGATAGAAAAGGGAAAGGAAATAAATTGAAAAAGGAATAAGCCGATGGAGAACAGACAGAGGAGAGAGAATTCCTACCCTAAGGGACCACAGGGCCTCCTCTCCGGGGCGGCTCTAGGGGAGGAACAGAGAGAGGGAAAGGGAAGTAGAAGAAGAAAGAAAGAAAGAAAGAAAGAAAGAAAGAGGCATGTTGAGAGGGGAAACAATGCCCATCAAGCATTGGTTGAAAGGCTTATAGGCTCGAAACTAACAAGGGAGCAAGAATCCCAGTTGCTAGGACTGAGGGGAGGTTCAACCGAACCACCTGAACAGATCCGAATGAGGGCAGACTCTCTGAACTCTCAACATGCTAAGTCCCTTCATCCTAGTTGAGGGCTCCTAGACTGCCCGGGCAGAACCTGTTCCGGGTAGAGCGCCCATCCAGGAAGGGACTAAGTCCCTTAGCACCTTGTTAAGTGCTAACACAGTAGTGTATGGGAAAGACTATGCCTTCTCGAAGGCAGTTTTGTATGAAAGATAGAGTGGAACTCAATCAGACTCCTAACGCAAGGCAAACAGATGCTCAGAGCTGACAAAGTTCAGTCAGTAGCTAGAAGAGCTAAAATAATACCTGCCAGGAGGATTCTGAGACTTTGCGAGGCCAAGTCAGGGCATGGCTACTTGAACATGAAACTGCTGCCAACCTGAAGAAAGTATTTAGGAATCACACCACTAAGGGCGGTCAGAAAGAGTTCCTCAGAATTAGAGAAAATACAACCGTGCTCGTTCCACTTTATCTTGAGGAAAAAGGGATCCATTCACTAAGAATGGAAAACAGAGAGTTTTTTTGGCATAAAGGCCAAGGGAAGGAAGAGGAATGAGGCGGAAGGGAGGCATACAGAAGGAGGCCACTGAGGGAAGGTGGGTGGGTATCAGTAATAAATGGTGAAGATACAAAGAAGATCAAGAATTACGGTAGGTATGTAATTTTCATATCTTCCCTTGTCAATCTTCACCATTCATTACTAACGGGTGATCCAAGCTCCTCCCCTTAAAAAAAAGGGGGGGTAGAACCCTGAGGGAACAAGACCCCCAGCCTCCTGTTGGTGAGAAACAGAAGGGGAAAACCCTGGGCTAATGCAGAGAGAAGCCTAAGTGGGAGAAGAGCTAGGAGGTGCCCCCCGAGGACGGGGAGACAGAGGAAGCCCTTGCAGAAGTCTCCTAACTCTGGAGGAAAAGAGACGGGTCCCCCGGAAGGTGCATCGAATCACCCTACGCCGGGCCAGGGGTGACAACCTTGACAGACGAAGCCATGCCATCTGCCTAATGCAGATCGCTGTCCCCGCAAGCCCGGAAGCCACCTCACTGGCGTCATAAGATGCCCTTGCTTGGTGTCTTGCCAGCTCCAGGCCTATAGCGGAGAGGGCAATAGCCTGTCTAGTTGCTCCATATTAGGCATTGATGCTAACAGCTGGGAGAGCATCGACCACAGATGCCTACTCTAGGCAGCGTGGTGAGCCTGATGTGACGCAATGCAAGCCATCGCACGAGAAGAAGAGAACACTCTTCGCCCCCACCGGTCGAACTGTAGGGAATCCGAATCCGGTGGCCGGTCGTGCGCCAGGCGGCGACACCCGGAAGGAGTCTCTAGGTATACCAAACCCGAGGATGGGTTGGGAAGGGTACCCAGGGATTCGAAGGGGCACAATACCATAAGTCGAGCAATCTGCGGGGCTGGAGAAGGCGGCTGGCGACTGCCAGGAACGGATAAGCGCCTCCTGGAAGGGGATAGGCCAGGAAGGTACCACCAGGTGCTGGGCACTGAATTCTCCAAGGAATTCCCGCGTCTCCCGTTCAGCACTGTCTCGCCTAACATAGGAGATTCGAAGATCCCTCACCATCCTCGAAAGGAATCGCTGATATTCAGTGAAATCAGCGTCGGAGGAAATATGAGCAAGGGGTTCCTCTCCCTCAGAGGAGGGAGATGAGGATGATGGAGAGCTCGAATGTCCAGAAGATTCCTCGGCCGGTGGGGAGAGTCGAAAGACCCGCTCATGCATATATCCAACGTATGAGGGGAAGGCCACCGCAGAACCTCTGAACTGCTCCCAGGATAACAGACCCGTAGGACCGACATGGCCTGGAAGAGTGGGGGGTGGTTGCAGAGGTACTGGAGAAGGGCACCTGCGAAGAGGCAACTGACCTCTGCTAGGGCTCAGAGATCCGGAGAACGGAGCCCGAGCTGGCAGGATTCCGGACAACAGACCAGGTCGCAAAATGGAAACGTGGGGATGCGAACCCTGGAAGAGCCCAGGAGGGGAACCTCCTCTGTGACGAACCTGGGACTGCATGGATCCAGAATGGCAGTCTTCAGCAATGCCACCGGAGGGGACCCCAGGGCCCAAGAGGGGAAGGCGGGGCTCGGCGCTACAGCTCCTAGCCACCCCATGAGGGGTGGCCGGTGAACAGCGACGACTGTCCCCGGCTCCTCGGCGGACTCCGAGAAGCGTCCTCCTCAACTCAGCGTTCTCCCACCCGGAGGTGGCAACAGCACCGGAAGGGTAGCTGTCACGGACCCCCTAGGAGGAGAGCCCCCCTTAGTCCCCACCACATCGCCCCTCCGGGACCCGGGGCCCACCTAGCCTGAGGGTCCTCAAGGAGGAGCGGAGGCGGAGACAGCGGGAGGGCCCGTTGTGCCGCCCTAGCACCACGTGTTACCGGGGACTCCGACCCCGGAGAGTCAGGGTGCCAGGATGGGTCCACATCCGAGTCATCGACCTCCGAAGAGGACGAGACCAGCAGAACCTCAATGCTGGCAACCCTGGGGGTCCCTGGAGGAACAGTGCCGGTGCCAGGGACGGCGCCGGATGACCCTAGCCCACTTGTAACTGCTAGGCCCAGTTAGGCTCACGGCGCTGCCCCCGGCGTCAGAACCCAACCCGGCGCTACCGAGAGCACAAACCGGGCCTGCGCCACCGCGAGCAGTGGCGCCACCTACGGCGCCATCTCGATCACTGGCGCCGCTCCAAAACGGCACCGGAGGGCAGCGTCGAAGGTCCACCGGTGCCAGGCCCAGCAAGCGCAGGCCTCGACACTGGGGGAGCCTGCACCTCCAAGGAGGTGACTACCGAGGCGGTGTCCCCGTCGCGGTCCCAGGAGGGACCACGACGTTCCCCCACACCCTGAAAGAAGCTTCCTCTTGCAAGAGAAGAGGAGGCCTCCTCCTCTGTGGACCGGATAGGCCCAGGAGGGGACCCGGAGGAAGGGCCTAGAGATCTTACCTGGGAATCCCTGGGCGACGCCGCCCCGAGGTCGGCGGGCCTTGCCGAGCTTGAATGCGCGGACTTCGAGGACACGACAGTCCATGGAGAAACAGGCATTGCACGTGTCCATGTTGTGGTTGGGTCCCAGGCAATGGAGACAGACATCATGCGGTCCGGGATGGAGAAATGCCGACAGGAGCACCGGCGCATAGGGGCCGCAGCCGCCTTGACTACGCTTGCTCCCAGACCTGACAGTCACCCGAACTAAACAAGGCAAAAAACAATAAAGCACTCGGCGCCGTAGATAGAAAAACAAGAACGGTCTTACCGGTAAACGGCGTCGAGCGAGTCGCTGAGGAGAAAGTGAGGAGTCTTGAGGATTAGAAAAACCCGAGAACACTATTTCGCTACTGTGCAGCAGGTGCAGTCTCGACGGCGGGAGAAACAGAACTGAGATAGAGGAGGAGTCTATGGCACCTAACGGCCGCCCCTCACGCATGACGCAGTACGTCGTCCTCGAGGGCAGCGCCATTGGAGCCGACTCAAAAACAAAAAAAAACTCCCGTAGCGGGTGCGTGCCTCCGGCTTAACCCAAGCAGTAATGAATGGTGAAGATTGACATGGGAAGATAGGAGGCAGCGTAGACCTTGCGGGCAGAGTGGTACCTATATTTGGACTCCTTGTCCGGGGGTCGGTCTGTGTTGGCCGAACTACCCGTACGCCTGAACACAAAGGCGGTCACCAGGCTCTCAGCCGAAGGGTGCTCTGTGAACCCCGCAAGGGACCCCATGGGCATTGTGTTCTTGCGGGCCATGCCGGCAGATGGTGCTGGGAAGGAGGCAGGACGCTGCCAAAGCTCAAGGGCCGGGCCAACAATGGCCTTGGCCACTGGAAAGGCCTCCGTCTGGGTATCCCCTCTCTTGAGAATGTCAGTGAGAGGGTATTCCGCCTTTTTCTGGATGGGCTCCAGGGGCATTCCGGTGGAGTCGGAGATGAGGCAGAGAATGCCCTGGAAGGAGGAAGGGCCTTCCTCCAACCCTGTGCCGACAGACGACTCACCATCCCCAGGATGTGAGTGCAAGCCAGTGACATCTGAGTCTGAGGAGTCGTGATAGAGCAGTCTACCGCCCAAGTCACCCTCGATCTGCCGAGGGCAGTCCGGGGTGACTTATCGACAGACGTCTGGGAAGCCTGGTGCCTGGTCGGTCCTCTTGAGGGTGCCACTCTCTCAGGCTGTTTAGGTGGTGGTTCCACCCGAATTGCTGGAGAGACTGTGATAGGCCAAACTGGGAGACGGGCGGCCCGACGGGCAGAGGAACCGATGGCTTCAGTTCCGGAGGGGTCGGCGTCAGCCTAGGAAGCGGGAGCCAAGTTATGGCCGGGGTGGGCGGCGGAGCCGTCTTCTTCCCGATCAGGATCAGCTGTTGCCACGAGGTCTTCATAACGCCAATGGAGCTTCCGCCAGAGCCTCTCCTCGTCTGAGGAGGATGAGGACCTGTGGCGACGCCTCTTCTTAGAGCGCCTGTGGCTCTTTCTCTGTCGTTTGGCCGAGGGGGTCATGGATCCCGACCCAGATCAGGGAGGCCGACTCTGTCGATCAGTAGACACCGGGGTTGGTGAAAACAGAGGGTCCGGAACCGGGTCCTTGATGGGGACGCCGGCAGGCTGGGTCTTCTCATCAGGGAATACAAGGACCGGAGTACATTCCAAGGAGTCGTTGGGGTTAGTCGACGACAAAGGGTCTATCAGGTCGAGGATAATTTCGACTTCGTCGGCCACTTCCTCAGTCCCCTGGCCAGATGGCGGCCAAGGATGCAATCTCGACTGAAGTCGAGACCTCATGTCCCTGGGACTCTGACGTCCCTCGGTCCCAAGAACATCTTCGCCGAGACAAAGACACGGGGTCTTTATCTCTCTTCCGAGAGCGGGAGGAGTGCGAGCCCGAGGGTGCCTCACCCCAACTGGGGAGAGACTGGCACAACTCCTTGAAGGAGCCCGTAAAGGTGGAGCCAAGGTTCAGAGGAACAAAAAGGCTTCGACTGGCGGAAGCGTGAGCTGCTTCCTCCTCGAACGCCTTCATTTGTTCCAGCTGTTCAGCGGACACCGCAGACACAGAATCCGCCCACCTCGCCTCCTTCGATTTCACTGGTGGATTCCTTTTCTCCGGTCTCCCCAGCTTCAAGCGTGCCTTGCGGTTGTCCAGGATGTTGGGATGGAAAGCCAGGCAATAACTGCACGACGTGGTGTCATGACTGACACCTCATCAGTAGACGCACGTGAGGTGAGGATCAGTGCGTGACATCTTCTGGCTGCAGGGGCACCGGCGAAATCTGGGGGAAGATTTTTCTTCCATGGTAGATGCGACGAAAGCGCGATTGCTAACTCGAATGAGTTTAATTTTCGGTAAAAAACAACGGTTAGAATCCAGGGCCTACGATATGCTGAGAGCACGAGGGAACCTGTATTTTCCACTGGAAAGGAAGATCTGGCATCATGGAGTGGAGCAGAGGTATATACCACCCGGGTGGGTGGGAGGAGCCAGCTTGAAGACTTCAGGCAAGACTTAAAAGTGGAAAGAGACATGCCAAGAAGTGTGGATGAACAACACATCCACACTGCTAGAAATTATTTTTCTTAACAGGATTCATGCTGCATGGCAATCAACCGTTGCTCTGTGTGGTAGGCCTATAGGGTGTTCTGGTGTTGGATCCGCGTCCGGCTGTTGAATTTTTGACAGTGTGAGCAATTCTGGGTGCTGTGGTCTGGGCCCAGACACAGTAGACAGGCAAAGTGGCCATCCTTGGATGGGATCTGCTTCCCACAGGCACACTTGTTAACGTGCCTAGAAGAGGGCATCAGGGAAGACGACATGCAGGAGAAATAATCACTAAAAGTGGAACTTTCGAAGAAAATAAACTCTAAATTGTAGAAAATATGGCGGTCAGAGTAGCGAGAGGCAAGCCGTGAAGCCGATGAACGGGAAAAGTACTGGGGCACGTTGAGGACCACCCACTCTTTACACCGTATGTGACGTGGGGTGGGGGTGGACCCCGCCATAGACTGCTGGCTAGAAGTTTGCCGTGGGGTTCTGTTGCCTGCTGGCTATAGTCCTAATTATGTTACCTGCTGCAAGAGCCAACTCTCTAAGTAATATGGCAGAATTCCTGTCCAGGGAGATTGCCACTGCGCAAAATCGACCAGCTCGGCTCTTCCGGACTGTGGACAGATTGTGCAATCCAATCTGTCTTCAGTCTGGCAGAGCCTTTTCACAAGAGAAGTGTGACAAGTTTGCTCAGTTTTTCACAGATAAGGTTGCCACCATCAGGTCCAGAATCGGCCTGGCCCTCGCTAAGGGGTGATGTGGTGGTTGGCAGGAGGTTGTGAGAGCCCAGTTTGCTTGGACTGACTTCGGTTGGCTGGCATTCATGGACACTGAGAATTGTCCAGACTTTGTGACCAACCAGCTTTAGTTTGGATCTGGGGCCCCACACGACTCCTTGTAGGATGTGTGGATGAAATCAGTGCAATCCTGGCCGAGATAGTCTGGAGTTCATTGGCGAGGGGAATCTTTCCTGATCCCCTAAAGGAGGCGGTTGTGCAACCACTCCTGAAAAAGCCCTCCCTTGACCCAGACTGTCCCACCAACTACAGACCTGTCTCTAACCTGCCTTTTGTGGGCAAGGTTATTGAGAAGGTGGTTGCACTGCAGCTGGATGATCATCTTACTACTCACAATGTTTATGATTCTCTCCAGTCCGGATTTAGGAAGAGGCATAGTACCGAAACAGCCCTTGTCCAGGTGCTAAATGTTCTCCTAATAGCGAGAGATAGGAGGACTCGTTCCATCTTGGTCCTCCTTGATCTCTCTGTGGCATTTGACACTGCGGACCATGGTGTGCTACTGGAGCGTCTGCGGTTCATCTGTGGACTATCTGGTATGGTCCTTAGGTGGTTTAGATCTTTCCTCGAGGGTAGGACTCAGAGTGGTCATTGGGATTTATTCCTTTGATGCTCTCTCCCTATCCTTTGGGGTTCCGCAGGGCTCCATTCTGTCACACATGTTGTTCGTGGTGTATATGCTGCCGTTAGAAAACATTATTAAGTGGTATGGTTTGAGTTTTCACTGCTATGCAGACGATACTCAGCTGTACATGTCCTTTGTACCCGAGCAGGAGGATGCTGTCTCAGTATTTAACAACTGCATTTCTGAGATCCAGGACTGGATGAGTGCGAAATGGCTGAGGCTGAACCAGCTAAGACTGAGGTGTTGGTAGTGGACCCAGATCGTTGGGTGGCAGGTTTGTTGGCTGGACAACCTTCTGGGCTTTGACTTGGGGATGTTCAGCTGGCCACCTCAGCTCGGGTGCATAACCTGGGTGTTATTTTTGATGATGGACTGACCCTGAAATCACAGTTGTTACCTGTTGTCAAGACCTCATTTTACCATCCGAGGAATATCGCTTGGGTGAAACATCTGGTTCCTCACGATGATCTTCCAACTTTGGTCCACACCTTTGTGACCACCCACCTTGACTACTGCAATGCCCTGTACCTAGGGCTACCGGGGGTTGATATTTGCTGCTTGCAGCTAGTGCAGAATGCAGTGGCCAGGCCTGTGACTGGTACTTCTAGGACCAGTCACATTACACCTGTGCTCCGTGGACTGAACTGGCTGCCTGTACAGTGGCAGATCACCTTCAAGGTCGGCTTGCTGACCTATAAAGCCCTACATGAACAGGGACCCTGCTATCTGTAAGATCCCCTTTGCCCCTACTGCCCCTCCCGACCACTCTGATCCACCGAAGAGGGATTGCTACAGATTCCCAGGTTGTGTTTGAAAACATCTGGGTCTTGATCGTTTGTGTTTGCGGCCCCTACCCTGTGGAATTCTCTACCTCGTCGGGTAAGGGTTGCCTGACCATCCAGAGTTTTAAATCAGTCCTTAAAACTCACTTATTTAGTCTAGCTTTCCCGGATTAGGTCAGTTGATGGGAAATTTATTGTATAATACTACTGAAGATTATTAATGTGGATTTTAAATATCTGATTTTATGAATATGTCTATTGGAGATGTTATTTATTGTGTGCATTTTATTTATGTATATGTTCAGCACTTTGATCTCTTGGAAAGGCGCTTTATAAATAAAGCTGAATGAATGGTCAAGGCGAAGGGTACACAGGAGTCACTGGGAAAGCGCTTCGGCATGTAGGAACTTGGCACCAAAACTGCCGATGTCGGACACGGCACAGAGGTCACGCTGGACATGGCACTAAGGTCAACGCCACCTGCAGCACTGAGGCCGATATCACACATAGCACGGAGGTTGACGCCTCGCATGGCACAGAAGCCCCAATGCCGTGCATGACACTGAACCTGCTGCCGGCTGTGTCACCGATGAAACTGGACCCATCAGACCTAGAGGAAAAGGGGGAGGAAAATGGTACCTGTGCCGGCCTCTGCATGAAAAATTAGTGAGGGGGTAGGCATGTGGAACCGGCGTCAGAACCGGAGGGGGAGAAAACTCTGTTTCTGGCACCGAACGCGCAGTCTGTCCCAACCGCCCTGGCCCTGGCTCAGTGGCCCCAAGACCCAGGTCCACAGGGGTTTTATGTGATAACAGCGAGTCCGTAAGACCGCTGATCATATAAAGTGAGACAACAACCGCCCGGCATCAAAAGGGTGAACCGCACACCACCGACTGTCACAAACAGTGACGGCTGCGTATTTCACGAAAACAAAAATAAACTTTTTTATGTGGGGGGGGGCTGCCGCCCCCCCCGCCCACCAAAATAAGGATTCTAAACTCCAGGGGAAGTGGACTTAGGAAAAAACAGCAACTCCCCCTGGAAGCAAAATATCCACCTGCACCTGGATCCAAACCCGGCACCACAGGCTCCAGGGGCAGTGGCTCAAGCCACCACGCCACACCACCAGCTCGGCAGGGCTTGGCCAAATCAGTCTTTTTATCCCCTTTCTGACGAGTGTAGCGCGTACCCTCAGTGCTACACTCACTATACTCATTCAGTGCTCTTTTCCCCCACTCACTCTACATGGGAGTGGTATTATTGAATCACTAAATAATACCTGCCCATATAGGGTGTTACAGTCCACAGGCAAGGGCAGACTAGACAGATGTTGTACCCACTGCTCCGTAACAGTGGCTCAGTGGTGAAACTGCCTACTGGAAACCATGTAAAGAGGACAGAGGGGCTCCGATGTAGAGAGTCCCAGCCATTACAAGCGGAAACCACTGGGGACCCGGGGTGGGGTGGGGGGTGGGTCTACTGCTCTCCACAACTGAAGACTCCCTAGCAGACCTACCAGAGGCCGACATTGAGCGATATCATTTCTTCTTCCTCTGATGGGAAGAAGAATAGCTTGAGGCCAAGCAGCGCCAGTCCCCAACCGGGCCCGCTTCTTTTTGTGCTTTTGGGAGTACAGTCCTCCCTCCCTTGCACCGGACTGCCCGTGGTCAGACCCCGAAAAGGGTGGCTGATCAGACATAGCTCCGCTGCTAGAACAACTTTCCAGCGAAGTCTCCCTACTGTCACCGATATTGACCATGGGCGACTGAAGATGGTAGGCCAAGAGCTTTTTTCAAAACATAATGTTTTTCTTTTTTTTTTTTTTTAAATAATAAAACAAATAATACTAAACAAAACAAACAAAACTGAGCAACTAAATGCTGCTGTTGCATAGATGTGAAGTTTTGACACCCGGCAGGTGACCAGCGTCAATCACTGAAGTGCACTCAGTGGGGGGAAAAAAAAGGAACTGAGACGGTTGAAGGTAGACACCGAGACAGTCTATATGGGCGCAAGCCAGTCTCACGGTGCCATGCATGCATGGTCCTACCTCGGTGCTGGCACTCCTGAAGATTTTTGGCTCCCGCTGGGTCCTAACATCTCCGCACAGTCTCAACAGTGTGAATGAATGGTGAAGACTTTTAGTCCGGGAAGATCAAGGTCTTGCACAGGCCATGGGTGATGACATCATGCTCTGCCCCAAGGCAGTAAATCCACGAGGTATGTAGGGTCCATTCTCGACATTTTTTGGTTGCACTGTATGCAACACTCACATCCTGGACCCATTTTGGATTAGTCTTGGTCCACAGCAGCATCAACAACTAAGTAGAGCCAAGACGTACACTCACAAAGTAGCTAGAAACAAGTCTGCCAGTGTCACACTTAGAATAGGCCTACACCGCATGGAGCTGTGAAGGAGGAAACCTGACTCTTCCAGTAGAAAGGCAGATCTGACATCACAGGGTACAGCCAATTAATATACCACCCAGGTGGGTGGAAGGACCTTAGCTTGAAGACATCTGGCAAATTTAAAGGGGAAAATGAAGACTGCCAGAGCGTGGCTGGTGTACCAGAGCCACGCCCCTAGAAGCTACAGTTACGTAGGAACCTACCGTAACAGTAGATCTTCGAGAGAGGTTCCTTCAGTAGGTCATCACATATAGGACTGAATCCCAAGCAGTCCCTCCACAGAGAGACAGAGAGAAACACTCCAACAACTAAGGAAAACACAGAGTGGAACCAGCCTAGGACAGAAGGCCCTGCAGGACAGCTAGGCCAAAACCTGTCCTCTGCCTAGAAGCAATGTCCAGACTGTAGAGTTTGGTAAAGGTATGGACAGAACTCCATGTTGCTGCTGCGCAGATATCAGCTACTGAAACGCTGCGCAGGAAAGCCGCGGAAGCAGCCATGCCCCTTGTAGAATGACCTCTGACTGGTCCTGGCAGAGGCTTGTCATACTTCTGGTAGCAGAAGCGAATACAGTTGCCCAACCAATTGGAATGGCACTGCTTAGAAACAGCTTTGCCCAAAGACCTGGGGGCAAAAGAGACAAACAGTTGGTCATCCTTATGAAACTCGTTCATATGGTGAGTATAGCATTGGAGGGCGTGATGCACATCCATAGTGTGCAGAAGCGCCTCACCTCTATTCGCAGGAGATTGAAAATATACAGGGAGCTCCACTGATTGGTTCAGTGTGACCTCCAAAACCACCTTAGGCAAAGACGTAGGATTTGTCCTGAGGACCGCCCAGTCCCTATGGAAAATTAAACAGGGCTCCTTACAAACTAGAGCCTGAAGCGCCGAGATTCTTCGAGCTGAGGTAACGGCAACTAAAAACATCTTCCAGGACAGGAAGCATAAATCACAGCTCATCGCTGGTTCAAAAGGAAGGAGAGTGAGCTTCTCCAAAACGAAGTTTAAATCCCAAGGTGGTGTGGGGTTGCAGATGGGGGGGTTTCAGATGGAGAATCCCTTTCAGAAATGTTTTTGAGACTTCCAACTGAGCCATGGGTTTACCATCCACCAGCTTGTGGTATGCCGAAACAGCAAAAAGCTGGACCTTCAAGGAGGAATAGGACAGGCCCGAATCTGAAAGATGAAGGAGGTATTCCATGACTTGTGGGGCAGAACAAGAGAAAGGGTTCCAATTTTTGGAAGCCACCCAAATGGAAAAACGTTTCCACTTCATAGCACAGGTGGATCGAGCAGACAGCTTTCTAGCCTCAACAATTATCTGGGCGACCTGAGAGGAGACCCCAATGCGGGAGACTGCTATGTCTGCATGAAGATGCAGGGTCCCGAGCCCTGGTTGGACGAGCAGGCCTTGATTCTGTGTCAAGAGGTTGTGAGTCACAGGAAGTGGAACTGGTGGTTCCTCCTCTAAATGTTGCAGAAGCAGGAATCAAATCTGTCTCGGCCAGTGGGGGGTGATGAGGATCATCCACGTCTTCTCTGCCTGAAGCTTGAGGAGAACCCTCTGGAGAATAGGAAATGGAGGGAAGGTGTACAAAAATGTCCCTGTCCAAGAGAGAGAATGCGTCATGCCAGAAAGCACCATGCCTTGGAACGAGCGAGCAAAAACTGTGAAGGTCTGCATTGAATGGGGATGCGAAAAGGTCGAGATCCGGACACCCCCACCTTAAGAAGAGCGACTGCCACTTCCTGACTTAGTTCTCATTCGTGACTGAGGGCTCAAGATCTGCTGAGACTGTCCGCCAGGACGTTTTGGATGCTTGGAATGTGCACTGCCACTAAGGACAGATCGTGCTGCACTGCTCAGTTCCACACTCTCATCGCTTCCCTACAGAGAGGGTACGAGCGAGTTCCTCCTTGTTCGTTGAGATACCAGACCACTGCCATGTTGGCCATCTGGATAAGCAATGATCCCTTGGGGAGAAGGGTCTGGAACACTTAAAGCGCGTACAACACCACTCTCATCTCCAGGACGCTGATATGCAACAGCGCGTCCAAGCTGGACCAAAGTCCCCATGCTTGGTGTTCCCCCAAACGTGCCCCCCAGCCCATGTTCGATGCATCTGTAGTCAGAGATGCCAAGGGGATGGGGGGGTCCTGAATGGGAGACCCAAGGAAAGTTTGCAGGGATCCCTCCACCACAGCAAGTCTTTCTGGGCTGCCGACGATACCAGGACAGGACGGTCCAGGTCATCTAGGAGTTGATCCCATTGCACCCGCAAGGACCACCGAGTGATTCTCATGTGGAGCCTCACCAGCGGAATGGTAGTGATGGAGGCCGCCATCAGGCCGAGAAGGCAAAGGACCTCCCTTGCTGGAATGGTCCTGGATGAGGCCACCACTGAAGCTTGATGGACCAGAGTTTCCATCCTGTCCGAAGGAAGGAAGGCTCTGGCATGTGTCCAAAACTGCCCCGATGAACTGAAGTCTCTGATTCTGGGAAAGAGATGACTTGGGGAAATTGTCAGTAATCCCCAACTTGGAGAACATATCCAAAATGAAATGCAGAGCTTCAGAAAGAGCATCCCTGGAAGAGGCTGAAATCAGCCAGTTGTCCAGGTAAGGGAAAACTGCTATGCCCTGGTGACGCAGAAAGGCTGCCACCACCACCGCCAGACACTTGGTAAAAACCCGAAGTGCCAAAGACAGACCAAAAGGGAGGGCCTGGAACTGGAAATGCTCCCCCTGGAAACAAAACTGAAGGAACCGGTGGTGGCTGGGGAAAACTGGAATGTGCAGGTAAGCATCCTGCAAATCCAGAGCATAAAGCCACTGGTTCTCCAGTTGGAGACGAAGAAAGCTTTGGAGGGTAAGCATTCTGAATCTTTTGTACTCTACGAACAGGATGAGACTGCTCAGGTCAAGAATGGGTCTCATGTCGCCTGACTTTTTTGGAACCAGGAAGAAGTGGGAGTAGAACCCCCTTCCCCTTTGCCGAGGGGAATGCTTACTATAGCCTCCTTAAGCAAGAGAGAGTTGATCTCTTCTTGGACAAGTGGAGCCTGGTCTCGAGAGTAGGACGACCGGATTCGTGAAGAGTCCAGTGGAATCTCCAGAAACTCTATGGTGTGTCCGAAGAACACCAACTGCAGGACCCATGCATTGGAGGTAATGCCCTGCCACTCCTGAGTGTGGTGGGCGACCCCACCCCCCACCACAGCTCCTCGCGCTGAGGCTGAGGCTGAGGAGGGGGTGGGCCGAGGGAGTGTGGAGGTGGCAGGATGGTCAGGGGGATAGGCCCCCTGAACGTCTCCGATTCTTGAAGGTGGGCGGAATGGTGGAACCCGTGGACTTACGCTTGCCCTGGTGACGAGCCGGGGCTTGCTTCCTTTGCCTCCAGGTCCTTTTCCGAAAGGGCTGCTGCTGTTGTTGGGCACCCAATCGGTACATGGACCGCACTGATCTCAGGGCCTGACCTTTATCCCGGAGATTGGTGATGATGTCTTTGGTGTCGCCGCCAAAGAGCACCGAGCCCCGAAAGGGGGCATCCTGAATCGCAGACTGGACCTCATTTACGAGGCCAGAGATGTGAAGCCAGGCCTGTCATCTTAAAGTAACGGCAGTCTCAGGCTACTGAATCAACAGAGTCATAAGTAGCCCGCTATGCATGCCTGCAAGAAAAACGACAGACAGAGTTCCTTGGCGAGCTCCTCCTTAAGATCCAAAGATTCCATTGATTGAACTTGGGCCCTGAACCTGACCAAGGTAGCTTTTTGGTGCGACACCATGTGGGCCACATAATTAAGGGACTGAAGTGCACATGTTGCTGAAGAATAGACCTTCTTACCAAACTGGTCCATCTGCCTTGACTCCTTGTCAGGAGGAGAGGTGCTCATGTTCTTGGGTGCTGAAGAGCGATCATGAGTAGCTGAAATCATGATGGAGTCCGCCCTCGGATGAGCGTTAAGAAACGGAGCATCCTTGGGCACCTGGTAAACCCTGTCTGCCCTCCTGGGGACAGCCAGGATGGAAGGAGGCATCTGCCAGACTGTAGAGGTGAGGTACTATCCATGGGGGAACAGGGATCGGGGACAAAGACTCCAGGTCCAAGTGTTCGGCGAGTCTCTGCTGCACCAGATCCTGTTCCTCTGACTCCCACTCGAAGCAGTTCTGCATGGACCGCAGGAGGTCCGAAAAGATAGGGTGCTCCAGAGGGGATTTGGGGGAAACCTTGCCCTTAGGGACCGAAGACTCGTGATCCGAGGGCTCCTCCAGTGACTCATCATCATCATCCCCCATGTCAGGATAGTCTCCAAGATCCGGAAGATTTATCTCCTTACGAGAAGTACCCAGGACGTGAACCGTAGAGGGGGACGAGCTCCTTAGGGACGGAGCATGGAAGTGGGAGTCTGCTCTCCAGGTCAAATACCAGCTCCGAGCACGCCCCCTGCCACCAAGACTGAATAGCAGTCTTGAAGTCTGGTTGGACCGGAGCCTGTGGAGGAGGAGGTTGAGGAGGAGGGGGAAGAGGAGGTGGTGGAGAGTAGTGATACCCCTGGTAACCTTGGTAGCCATAACCCGGGTACCGATCATAACCCTGGAAATAATGCCTAGCACTACTCCAATCTGGAGGAGGGCCAGAAGGGAGGTGGTCCCCAGGATACCCTCGAGGGGTCATCCGGGACAGTCCGGGGTCTTGAGTAAAGGTCCAATGTCAAAAGGTCTGACGGAGGGGGAACTCGCGTACGGCACACCATTGTATAAATTGGTGGCAGGTCTGGCGACAGGACCACCGTTGTCGGGACCGGTACCACCCAATCCGGCGCTGGAAAGGGGTCTAGCGTCAGAGTCAGGCGAAAGGATTCCAACGGAGGGACCGCGTCTGGCACCAGAGTCGAAGGCTGGGGCAGACAACTGAGCCCAGGCTCAGAGACTGTCGTAGGGGATTCCGGCGTTGGAGGGATCTTGACTGGGACAGGCATCGGGTCAGGAGTGAACCCCCAGAAGGGATAGGAGGGGCCTCTGGAGTAGGGTCAGACGGCTGTGGAGGAGCCTCCATCCCTGCAACCTCATCAGGGGAGTGTGGAATGGATCCAGAAGGGTGGACAATACCAGGGTTCTGCACTGTTGTTGCTCAAGGTAGCAGCCTGAAGAGGGGAAGTTACTGGCGAAGAGGAAGGGGGGAGAGGGGCAGTCTCCTCCAGGCTCTTGTGGACGTCGGGTTGGTCGCTGTTAGGCCCCGATGTAAGAGCCACGTCTGAGTGCCTGCCAGGGACGGGCGTCTGACCAGACTGAGCCAGATGGGAGGGGGAATACCCCCTGTCGACTTAGCGGCTGGTGCTGTGCTGGTCCCAGAGGCCTGGTGAGCCATCTTACCAGTGGCTGGGCGATCCCCGGAGGAGCAGGGGGCCGACTTAACGGCAGCCGTGGTGTGGCCATCAGAGGAGCCGGCGGCCGACTTACCCATAGAAGAGGACTTGTCCGACTTACCTTTTAAAGCCGACTTGGCCTTAGGTGGCAGCTGAGAAGGAGCCTTGCTGGTCGAGGGTTGAGAGGCCTCGGGCTGGGACACCTCCGCGGAGCACTCCCACTCCCTGTGTTTCTCTTTCCCATGTTCTTTTTTGGAAGGAGATGAAGAAGAAGATCGGATCCGCTCCATCTGCTTTTCTAAAGACGCCAGCCTGGTCTTCAAAAGATGGGCCTCCAGAGCCTGCAGCCTCCTTTTACGCATGGCCTGGTTAAAAGGCTGGCAGTCCAGGCAAGAAGAGACTGGGTGGTCTGGGCCTAAGCAGATCATACACTTCACATAGCCAACTTTGTGTGGAATTTGCATGCCACAAGTGGAACACATCTTCGGTGAAGACATAGAAGAAAATTCGACAAACAGAAGGAAAAAACGAGGTGAAAACCGATGAGAAAAAAGCACTTTTAACGACGATTGCTTGGAAAGTCTGCAATGCGACTGACATGAGGCGGTGGCGGGAAAGAACAGGAGGGCGGGTGTGGGGACTGTCCACTATATTGCGTCACACTGACATCGGTCACGTGACGTATGGTGGGCGTTCCCGTCAGGTATTGCAAGAAAAAGTCTGCTGTGCGGCCAGATGCCAGGTGACGCTAGTCCTATATGTGATGACCTACTGAAGGAACCCTCTCAAAGTAAGATCTGTAAATATATGCGCTTAAACTAGCACAAAAATAACAAAGTGGAGTATTTAAAATTAAAACCGAAGAAGAAACACTGTTGTATTCTGGCCCCAAGTAGTACGCTGACACTACTGATGCATGCTCAACGGCAGGAAAAAAGGAACTGAGGCAGTTGGGGTTGGTGCTGCTGTAAACCAGTGGTATGTGCAGTGAAATGTGCAGGGCCTACTCGCTCTAACAGCCCTCCAGAAAAGTTCTGGCTCCTGCAGGGTCCTAGCACCTCCAGCAGATCCATTAGTAGGAATCTATGGCTGTTCCATCCCAAACTAGAATCACAGCCTTCAGCGACACTTTAGTTACCAACCAGCACTGAAAGTACCCCAAATCCATCCCATGCCCCATGTCCTTTCACAAACAGTGTAAGGGTTCATTTTACCCACTCTAATGAATAACATTACATGTACTACTGTACAATCCTGATCCTCATTTACCAGCGTGCCTAGCTGTGAACCTCCTGTATGCAGATGTCCAGCTGTGACCCTCATTTACATTTCCATATACAACCGACCAGTTTACTTTTGTATCCAGCTGTGATCATCTTTTAAAATTGTGCTCAGCTGAGAGCTGCATTTACCTGTGTGTCCAGCTAAGATCTTCTTTTACTGATGCATACAGCTGTGACCTTGCTTTACCAATATGCCCAGCTGTGCTCCAGCACCTGCCTTACCAACATGCCCAGCTATAATCTTCTTTTACTTGTGTGCCCAGCTGTGCACCTCCCCACCCCCCACCACTCCCTTTCTAGCATTAATCGGGGCTCTCCCTTAACTGTGTCCAGCTGTGACCCTGACCCACCCTCACCTTTTTGCCACAATACTCACTCAGAAGATGGCGACTGGTGATGCCTTTCTCTGTGATTGTTGCCTCAATCATGCTGATAGCTGATGGGAAGATGTAGGACTGTTGGATGACATGAGGCATCTGAGGGCGATCAAGAGAGCTGAATGCTGTGCTGTTGTACTGTTCTGCGCCTTCATACAACTCTTGGACAGTGAACTCGTTACGGCGAGCCTTGGTGTTCCAGTACTGGTACTGACATGACAAAAACACAAGTCACTGACTCTCACAAGGAAAAGCCTCTTTCATCAACAGGTGTTACTCACCATATGCTCTGACATTCCTAACACTCTGATACTGTGAGATTCTGTGCGTCTTCACAGACTTGAAGTCACACTCCCTTCCCCTCCCCTACCATACTCCGATAAGACAACCCCTCCTTCCCCACTCCCCTGACCTAGTATAGCTTCAGAAACATACCATCCTTGTCTGCTCTCCTGAAATTCCATATATAAACTCCCTCTCAATCTGCTTATTATGTTACAGTACCACGGATTCTGTGCATGTAGGGATGCAGAGTTTCTATCCTGCAGAAAAAAAAACAGGTTAGTCACCTGTAACAGTAGTTCCAGGATTGGTATATGTTGTTCATCCACACTCTTTGGCATGTCCCTTTCCAGTTTACATCTTGCTGGAAGTCTTCAAGCTGGCTCTTCCCTCCCACCCACCCAGGTGGTACAACCCTCGGCTCTGCCCCATGGCGCCAGATCTTAGCCCGCTGGAAGCCTGCTGTTGTGTGTCTGCAGCTGGGGAGGTTGGGTGGGTCTGTGTGGCTGAACAACATATACCACTCCTAGAAGAACAGGTTACTCACCTGTACCAGTAGTTCTAGGAGTGGTATATGTTTTTCATCCACACTTCTTGGCATGTCCCCTTCCACTTTAAATCTTGCCGGAAGTCTTCGAGCTGGCTCCTCCCACCAACTCACGTGGTATATACCTCGGCTCTGCCCCATGATGCTAGATCTTAGCCCACTGGAAGCAGGGTTGTGCGCCCAAAGCCAGGGAGGTCGGTGTGTGTGTGTGTGGATGAACATCATTTACCACTCCTAGAACTACTGTTATAGGTGAGTAACCTGTTCTTCTAGGAGCGTAGATATGTTGTTCATCCATACTTCTTGGCAGACTCCAAGCAGTTCTCCGGGAGGAAGGAGGCAAGGCGCAAACCCCCTACTTAGGAAATAAAGATCGGAGAACTGAGGCCCCAAAACCAGCATCCCAGCGTGACTCAAGGTCGATGTGGTAGTGGGTAATGAAGGTGTTTGCTGACTTCCAGGTAGCAGCCCGACAGATTTCCTGGATAGGGATATCCCTGGAAGCAGCAGTATGGCGGGTAGAATGAGCTCTTATCCCTCTGGGAGGCTCCTTGCCCACCAACTCATAGCACAGACCTATGCATGATGTAATCCAACTTGCAATGGTCCGTTTGGCTGCAGGTCTGCCAGAAACGGCTTCAGCATAGATGACAAACAACTGGCGAACCTCTCCAAGAATTTCTGCCGTCCACTCCTTGTAGTAGGAGAGAGCACGTCTCAGGTCCAAGGTATGGAGCCTGTACTCGGCCTCCGAGGTGTAATTAGGGTAGTAAACCAGAAGAGTCAACACCTGGTTAACGTGAAACTCTCTGACACCACCTTCGGAAGGAATTTTGGGTGGGGGCGCAGGATAACTCTGTCCCTGTGAAAGACCAGATATGGGGAGTCCACAGAAAGCACCTGGAGCTCCCCTGTCCTTCTGGCAGATGTGATGGCCACCAGGAAGGCAGTCTTCCATGACAAGTGTGAAAGCTCACATTTGTGCATAGGTTCGAATGGCTTGCCCATGAGCTTTGCCAAAACCAGCAATTGATCCCACGGAGGTGGAGGTTCACGCACCGGAGAGGATATGTGATCCAGGCCTTTGAAGAAGCGCCCGACCACTGTCTCCTGCGCCAGCGTCAGCTGACCGGCCCGCGCCCGGTAAGCAGAAATGGCTGCCAGGTGCAACCTAAGGGTCGATGACCGTAGACCCCCTTTGGAGAGAGACCAAAGGCAGTTGAGAATGTTAGTCACAGAACAGGATAAGGGATCCAGACCCTTACCCTGACACCAAATGGAAAACCTTTACCATTTGAAGGCATAACAGTTCCTGGTCAATTCCTTTCGAGATACCTCCTCCACGGTGTAGACATCTTCGGAAAGACCTAAAGCCTGGAACTCTAGCTACTCAAGTACCAGGCTGTGAAGTGCAGGGATTGAAGGTCCGGATGGAAGACCTTCCCCTGGTTCAGAGATATCAGGTCCATGCGTGTACAAAGCCGCTCCAGGGGCCTGCAGCTGAGGTTGAGGAGATCTGGATACCAGAACTGGCGCGGCCAGTATGGGGCTACCAGGATCACCTTCGCCTTGTCCCTCCTCACCTTGAGTAACACCTTATGGATCACGGGAAATGGAGGGAAGGCGTAGAGGAGGCCTGGGGTCCACGGCCTCAAGAAGGCATCCCCCTGCAGTGAGCCCTGCTGAGGGTGGCAGGCATGACACAGTCTCAGCTTGGTGTTTTCCCTGGAGGAAAACAGGTCCACCATTGGTTTGCCCCAACGGGAGAACAGGCTGTAAGCTATCTCTGGATGGATAGACCACTCGTGGGATGTCTGGCCTATACGGCTGAGAGCAACCGCCAGCTGGTTCGAGACTCCTGCCACATGGATGGCTAGGAGGTCTGCCTCCAACCGGTTTACGAGGGACCAGATGCAGAGCACCTCCTTGCAGAGCAGACAGGAGTGTGTGCTGCCCTGTTTGTTGAAGTAGTACATGGCCGTGGTAATGTCCGTCTGGACTTGACCCCGGAGCTGAGGAGTGAAAGCTGACAGCGCCAGTCTGACTGCTCTGAGCTCCAACAGGTTGATGTGGCACTGGGACTTATCAGGGGCCTAGTACCCGTGGGACCTGTTGTCCCCCATGTGGGCTCCCTATCCCATGAGAGAGGCATCGGTTGTAAGGACGACTGTCGGCTCAGGGCAAACAAACGGGATCCCTTCCTGCAACCTGTCTGGGGGGGGGGGGTCCACCATTGGATAGCATCCCACATCATCTGGGTTACAGTGATCAGCTGGTTGAAATAACCATGGAGCTGGGTCCACTGGGCGGCCAGCTCCCATTGGAAGGGGCGCATGTGCAACCAGGCCCAACGGACCACTGAGGTGCACGCCGCCATGTAATCCAGAAGACGCAGAAAGTCCTGGGCAGGGCGCAAGTGCCCAACCAGAAGTGACTGGGCAAAGGAGGAAAGAAACTCTGACCTGTCCGGCAGGAGCTCAGCTCTGGCTTGACAAGAGTCTAGCTCCGTCCCGATGAAGCCCATCACCTCAGAAGGCACCAGTTCCGACTTGGCCTCGCTGATCAGGAGGCCAAGTTGGGAGCAGGTTTGGAGGGCCAGATCCCTGGACCTCTCCACGTCCTGTCGGGTGGAACCTGCTAGGAGCCAATCGTCGAGGTAGGGGTAAATTCTGACCCCCCAACACTGTCGATGGGCCGCCACCATTGCAGTGCATTTGGTGAAGACCCATGGGGCCGATGACAGGCTGAACGGCATGGCTCGGAACCTGTATAGAGTCCGTTCGACCCTGAAGCGGAAGAACCGCTGATGGGATGGATGGATTGGGACGTGAAAGAACGCGTCCTGCTGATCCAGTGAACAGAACCACATGTTCCGCTCCAAGGATGGTATGATCTGGGACAGTGTGACCATCCAAAAGGCGTGTGACCTAAGAAACTGATTAAGGACATGGAGATCTAGAATGGGGCGCCAGCCCCCCATACGCTTGGGTACCAGGAAGTACCTGGAGACAAAGCCTGGGTCTGCAGACTGCTCCGCCACGATAGCTACTGCCTCCTTGAGGAGGAGCTGAGCAATGTTGTCTCGAAGAGCCGACTGGATGCATGCAGAAGTTGGTTCTTCCCGAGGGGCGTGGGCTCTGCTGGGAGTGTACTGCTCGAATTCCAGAGGCAGCCCCTGACCAACCACTTTGAGAACCCACCTGTCCGTAGTGATAGCGGACCAAGCGGAAAGGAAGTGACGGAACCGGCCCCCCATGGGAGGACCCAGAGCTGGCATGACGGAGATAGGGGTGGCAGCCCCCATCCCATCACTGAGCAGGTTTAGAGGCGGAGGCTCCAGGACCTGAGCCTCGGCCCCCTTTGCAGGCCTGTTGGGGTCCAGGCTTGGGTCGAGGGCACCAAGCTTGACCCTGCTGCTGATGCTGTTGACCTCCTTGGTAGGAGGACTACTGGACCGCAGGGGAAGAGTGCTGAAAAGGCTTCTTTTTCTTCTGCCTGTTCTTGACCGAAGAACTCCTGGCAGAAGTGGTGTCCAAGGTGGCAATAGACTGTTCAATGCACTGTAGGTGACCAGCCATTCCTGAGCCGAACAGGTCGGTCCCGAGGAAAAGCACATCAGCTAACTTATGCTGAATATTCACTGGGAAGGAGGATAACCTCAGCCAAGTCCTGCGGCGAGAGGCCACTGTGGCTGCCATCGAGTGGGCACAAGAATCCCCAGTGTCCAGGGCCGTCTGGAGCTGCTGTTTGGGAACAGCACAGCACTGATCCCGGACCTGCTTAACCGTCGTCTGCATGTCCGCGGGGAGATGTGGGAGGACTTCATCTAATGACCCGAGAAGTGTGCCATGATGATGGCTGAACTGGCCTGATGAAGGCCCAAGAAGGAAGCCGCATAGACTTTCCGCGCCGAATGGTCCAAAAGCTTGGACTCCTTATCGGGGGGTCAGTCAGTGTCAGCAGAACTGCCAGTACGCCTGAACACAGAGGCGGTCACCAGGCTCTTGGCCGTAGGGTGCTCTGTGAACCCCGCAAGGGACCCCATGGGCACCGCATACTTGCGGGCCAAGCGGGCAGATGGTGCTGGACATGAGGCAGGGCGCTGCCATAGTTCGAGTGCTGGAGAAACAATGGCCTCGGCCACAGGGAAGGCCTCCGTCTGGGTATCCTCACTCTTCCGGATATACGTGAGAGGGTACTCCACCTTTTTCTGGATGGGCTCCAGGGGCAGATAAGGGCCACTTGGCCCACCCAGTCTGCCCATTTCCCTACCTAATGGATAAGCTGCAGATCCTAGTTAACCAGCAGCCTAATTTTTCCTACCCGCCCCCCCCAGAAATGCCTGATGGATAAGCTGCAGATTCTAGTTAATCAACAGCTTACTTCCTCCTGCCCCCCACCAGAATTGCCTTATGCCTGTCCCATGCATGCTTGAATTCCACCATTGTTTTTGACTCCACAACCTCCTCCGGAAGGCCGTTCCATGCATCCACAACCCTCTCTGTGAAAAAATACTTCCTTGCATTACCTCTGAGCCGCCCCTCCTCTATCTTCAAATTGTACCCCCTTGTTCTTGCACACCTCTTTTTCTGAAAGATGCTACCCTCTTAGACTTTGTTGATTCCCTTGAAGTACTTGAAAGTTTCTATCATGTCCCCCCTCTCCCTCCTTTCCTCGAGACTATAAATATTAAGCTTCTTAAGTCTCTCTTCTACACTTTTTATGTAACAGTACTGTTTTGTATGTCTCACCACCAGCCAGTTCTCGGAGTGCACTAGGTACACAGGTCCCTTGGCCTTCCTCTGCACCGACTCATGGATGATCCTCCCTGTCACCGCATCAATGAAGTAGATCCCAATAAATGTTCGTTCATGGTGTGTATCAGTACTCTCAGTCACCACCGCCAACAAGTTTGGGTTCAGATACTGCGGGAAAAAAAAGGAAGCAAGAGAGGATGAGTCCATGCATATTGCAGCTCACTGCTATGTTACACTCAACTTTACCCAGGCAATACTCCACTTGCCTCAGGAATGCAGCTGAGCTCTCACCTAGCATCACACCTCCCACTTGTAGAACAAATCCTAGTCTTTATCCAGCACAAAAGCAACAAGCAAACAAATCACTGCTCTTCGTAATCAATCAGCCAAAAAAAAAAAAGAAAAAGAAAAAACACCAGAGCTGGCCCAGTGGTGTGGCAGGCTGAGGTACTCTACACTGATGACTCTGGTTCGGGAACGGACAAGGGCGATTCAAGGGCTGGCTGGTGGAAGGAGGATTGAGGGTCCACTGATGGTGGACACTGCATATAGCTGCTTGGCTGCCACCTAGTGGAGGCTAAGTGGCACATCACTGACTACCTCCTGATTGGCCAAGCACAGACACACAGTGTGTATGGCATCTTTATGGTGCATGCCTACATCACTGCACATGTGCCAGCCTTGGAACAGAGGGGAAAAATGGAAATTTCTTACCTACCGTAATTCTTGATCTTCTTGGATGAAGTCTCTACCATTCATTCACACCAACAGGACTATGCCGGAGACATTAGAACACAGTGGAAGCCAAAAATCTTCAGGGGGAGCTGGCGCCAACGTAGGACCATGCGTATGCTTGATGCGCATAAGACTGGCTGCGCCATATAGGCTACCTTGGCCTCCACCCTTCAACTGCCTCAGTACCTTTTTAACCGAGGTGGTGCAGCGTAAACTAACCTATTCCGGACTTTAAAAAATCTGTATGATCCGTGTAAGAAGGGTCAACTCAACAGAGTTTTCACAGCCCAAACGAGGGGGTGAAGGCCAAAAACAGGACGAGTGCACTCAGGGGATGGTGGGTGGGCACGTGAATGAGTGGTGGAAACTTCGTTCAAGAAGATCAAGAATTATGGTACTTACATAATTTCCATATCTTCCTGGACATAAAGTCTCCACCACACATTCACACTAATGGGAGAGTACTGAGCTAAAATAATCCCCCGAGACGGACAGCAGGAGCGAGGAGCTCACTTAGGACAGAAGTCCATAAAGGACTGTCCTGCCAAAGGACTGATGCTGCCTAGCAGGACATCCAAAGCATAGTGCTTTATGAAGGTGTGCATGGAGCTTCACGTGGCGGCACTGCAGATGTCCTCAATGCGCACGTTTTGGATTTCTGCCAGAGATGCCGCAACTGCTCTGGTAGAATGCATGTATACGCTGCCTTCCAGCTTAACCTGTGCCATGGAGCAGCATAGGTGAAGACATGTCACCAGCCATGCTGAAATGCATCTGATAGCAACAGGCTGACCCAGCCGGGCCTTGCTGAACATTTGTTTTGACATGAGGATTTCTTTAGTTATGTCTAAATAGAACTGCAAAGCTCTCTTCACATCCAGAGAATGCAGGGTACGCTCCCCCTCATTCTGGAAGTTCACGAAGTAGGTTGGGAGGATCAAGGGTCGAGTCAGATGGAATTCTGAGATAACCTTAGGGAGAAATTTAGGGTGAGTCCTAAGAACCACCCTGTCTTTGTGAAATACAGTATACGGGGGGTTTGTGACCAAAGAACAGGTTACTCACCTGTAACAGAAGTTCTAGGAGTGGTATATGTTGTTCATCCACACTGATTGGCATGTCCTCTTTCCCTTTAAATATCCACTGGACGTCTTCAAGCTGGCTCCTCCCACCCACTCCAGAGGAATATACCTTGGCTCCGTCCCATGACGCCAGATCTTAGCCTGCTGGAAGCCAGGTGTTGTGTGTCCGCAGCAGGGGAGGTCGGGTGGGTCCGTGTGGATGAACAGCATATACCACTCCTAGAACTACTGTTACAACGTGAGTAACCTGTTCTTCTAGGATCATGGATATGTTGTTCATCCACACTTATTGGCAGACAAAGTCCAAGAGGGCAGCATCTTCCAGAAAAAGAGATGTGCAAAAACAAGGGGGCACAATTTGAAGATGGGGGGGAGGCGGCTCAGAGGTAATGTGAGGAAGTATTTCTTCACAGAGAGGGTTGTGGATACATGGAACCAGCGTTCTCACTGAGGCCTCAGCTCTGGGGGTACACTGTACCCACTCCTGAATTTTAAGGGGGTACAAAATACATTTTAGGGGTGCAAGCAGGCCTATGAAGAAAATTTGGTGCAACACACAAAACATATAATCTGTTTTTGGATGGAGGACTAGAGACTGCAACTGGCCATTAACAAAAATCATGGCTTATTAGCAAGGCACAACTATCCCTGAAGTTGTAATCTGGATATTAAAGTAGGCAGAATGAATTCCATCCCCCCTCACCAGTTTAAAAAATGCCAACTTGGCACATTGTCTTTTTAAACGGTTTGGGGGAGGGGGTAGTACTGCCTACTTTAATATCCAGAATATAACTCAGGATATGTGCTAATAAACCCATGATTATAATAACAGTTGCAGGCTCTAGTCCCCCCATCCAAAAACAGATATAAGTTTGCCAAGACCACATCACAAACCTTTCCACTTAAGAGCCCACTTCATTCACTTTTGCCAGTGTTGCATCAGGCTACCTACCATCTCTACTTCTGCAGAAATATTTATTAAAATATATCTCTTGGGGCTAAAACATGCCCTGTTTTAAAACAAACTCTTGAGTCAGGTGGGTTCCTTGCTTGCTCATTTACCCAGCTGCAAGTTTAAAAACCTCCAACAAACTCTTTCCCTACACTGAGCAACTTGCCAATGATCAGTTAGCCAAAACTAACTACCACCTGTGAAATTTCTCCACACAAACTGCAGTTCCAAGATTCGAAATACAAATTAAATTCTCTTGCCCTTTATTGTGTATTTACTTTTCACTCCCCTCCCACTGCTGTCACTTACACTTTGCTGTGTCTAGTTTCGGCTCTCATTTCACTAGTATGCATCTGAGTACAGTATTTTCTCGACTTAGCGTCGCCCTCGCCTTGTCTGCACTCTGTTCATGGTCTGCCATCGCACCATGCGGTTTCTGACTCGCTCGTACCAACACAGGCACTGTGATCACGACTATGCGCTGAGTGTCCACAACTGTGTTTCGCGTCTGTTTAAGTTAGCTTGCCTTCACGCACTTTTTGCTTGTTCCTGCTCTGACCGACACAATATAGAACTGGAATCTAGCATGCACCAATCAATGGCCAGCAGTGCAGCAGGCATGTGGGAGTAGTTGGGGCGTGGCTTGCAGGAGCGGAGGAGAACTGCCAAGAAAAAGGAATTGAATGCATCAGTTGTGACTTAGAGTGGGAACCAAAACACAAAAGGGCAGACTAAGAAAGCATAGAAATGCGCTAGTAGCTTTGCATGCAGTATACCCCCTCCACATATAAATGTTCGTGAATTTCATAATTTATACATGATTCACGTACATTTATGCGTGAATGGGAACACTGCATGGAACAGCCTTCTTGAGGAGGTCACAGAGTCAAAAACAGTGGGGGAATTCAAGAAGGCTTGGAGGAACAGGAAGCATCCTTAGGATCACGAGAACAGTTGCAGGGAGTCTGAGCTGGATGTCATTGTCCACCTAGGGACAAATGACTGAGCTCACCATGAGATTAGAGCAGTGCAGAAGGACTTTGTAGAGTTGGGAGGGCTTAGACAAGTAGACACACAGTATCCTTCTCAGAGGTGTTGCCTGTCAGTGGCATGGGTGAGGCGAGGGTACTTTGCACCATGCAGTTTAACAAATGGTTGAAAAATGGTGTGGAGCACAGGGTTTGGCTTCATGGGGACTGGGGTTCCACCTTGAGGGACACCAGCCTATACTGGCAGGATGGTCTGCATCTGTCCAGGAAGGGAACAAGTATTTTGGGCAATTGGTTTAAATACTTCATTGGCAAGCTTTTAAACTAGTCAAGGGGGGAGGCAATGATAAGCAGCAGGAAAATCCCAGCCTCCCCCTACAAAACAGGGTACTAAATGAGAAAAAGACAAAGATAGAAAGGTCAGTGGGGGATGCTGCTACAGAAGGTAAAGCCATCAAAATATGGAGGGCAATGAGTACCAATGCCCGTAGTCTGGGTAACAAGCTTCCTGAATTAGTGGCCTTGATGGAGGAGGAACGTGGCAGTCACAGAAACATGGTACACACAGAACCATGACTGGGACGTAAACATACTAGGATACACTATCTACAGTAGGGACAGGGAGAGTAAAAGAGGAGGAGGAGTAGCTCTCTACATCAGAGAAGGAATCAAAGCAACAGAACAAAAGGGTAAACAGGGAGGAGAAGAAGTATTGTGGGTCAATTTGGAGGCAGGCAATGGCACCACAATCTGCACAGGGGTTGTATACAAACCTCCCTCGCGGGGGGGGGGGGTGGAGAAGGAAATGATAGAAAGTATACTTAGAATGGCAGATAAAGGGGAGATACTGCTGATGGGTGATTTGAATATGCCAGATGTTAACTGGAGTGCAGTTGCAGCAGCCACTTCTAAGAGTGGGGTTATTCTAGATGCCCTACAGGGGGCATGCCTTAGACAACTAGCATTGGAACCCACTCGAGAGGGAGCAATCTTAGACCTGGTCCTCTCAAATGGAGATGGAGAGAGGATCACAGATGTAGAAGTGGGTAGCCATCTGGGAATTAGCGATCATCAAACAGTATGGTTCTCAAACACAGCAACAGAGTCAAGCCACACAATGGCAAAAGTACTGGACTTCAGGAGAGCTGATTTTGCCAAAATGGGTGAGTGCCTAAGGAATGCACTAGCAAATGGACAGGAAGGAGGGGTGGAAGAACAATGGGGAATAGTAAAAACTGCCATCACAGCGGTAACAAGCCTTTGTGTGACACAAATAAACAAAACAAAATCATGTAAGAAACCATTATGGTTCTCAAAGGAGGTGGCAGTGAAGGTTCAAGAGAAAAAGAAAGCATTCATAAAGTACAAGGAATCACAGAAGGAGCAGGACACAGAATAGTATCAGTTAAAGCAAAAGGAAGCTGGGAAGGCAGTCAGAACAGCAAAGGCTCGAACTGAGGAAAAGACAGCCAACTCAGTTAAGAAGGGGGATAAAACCTTTTTTAGGTACATCAGGGAGTGAAGGAAGACTAAGGGAGGATAGTGAGGCTTAATAAAGGGAGGGGTGGGCAGAGGGTGACTGTGAAAAGGCAGAGATACTAAACAAATATTTTTGCTCAGTATTTACAAAATGAAGAGGGGAGGTACCTAAAACAAACAACAGAAACACTCTGGATACAGAAGTTGATACCAGCCCATTTACAAAAGAAAGGGTTCTGAAAGAACTCTTACAACTAAAGGTGGACAAAGCAATGGGGTCTGATGGGATTCATCCCAGAATTCTAAAAGAACTAAGGGTAGAACTAGTGACACCACTGACTACCCTCTTTAACAAATCATGGGAGGATGGGGTGGTACCTGAGAGGACTGGAGGAGGGCGCTGTGATTCCCCTTCAAAAAGTGGGAGCAGGGCAGAGGCGGGAAACTACAGACCAGTTAGTTTAACCTCAGCGATAGGAAAATGATGGAATCACTTCTGAAGGAAAGAATTTCAGTACCTAGAGGCCAGAGGTGCACAGGACCCAAGGCAGCATGGATTCACAGCGGAAGGTCATGCCAGACAAATCTAATAGATTTCTTTGACTGGGTGACCAAAGTAGTAGATCAGGAAGGGCTGTGGACATGGCTTACCTAGACTTTAGCAAGGCATTTGACTCAGTCCACACAAAGATTAATACACAAGTTAGCCAGCCTGAGAGTGGGTCCCAAGATGATAGCCTGGGTAAAGAATTGGCTGGAGAATAGGACACAGAGGGTAATAGTAAATGGAGTCCACTCTGAAGAAAGTGGGGTTACTAGTGGGG
Organism: Neoceratodus forsteri; assembly: GCA_016271365.2. Taxonomy (NCBI): domain Eukaryota; kingdom Metazoa; phylum Chordata; order Ceratodontiformes; family Ceratodontidae; genus Neoceratodus; species Neoceratodus forsteri. The sequence goes on along the minus strand of CM057452.1, from coordinate 182,638,961 downwards.
TGCCGCAGGGTTCAGTATTAGGACCGGTCCTCTTCAATGTCTTTGTAAGTGACATTGCAGAGGGACTGGAAGGAAAAGTATGTCTCTTTGCAGATGACACAAAGATCTGCAACAGAGTTGATGCACACGGTGGGGTGGAAAGAAAGAGAAGGGACTTGGCAAGGTTAGAGGAGTGGTCAAATGTATGGCAGCTTAGATTTAATGCTAAGAAGTGCAAGGTAATGCACCTGGGAAACAAAAACCCAGGGGAAGAGTACACAATGGGAGGTGAGATACTTACAACAACAAAAATGGAAAGGGACCTGGGGGTAGTCATATCGGATGACTTGAAGGTGGGCAAGCAATGTGAGAGAGCAGTAAGGAGGGCTGGGGGAATATTGGGATGCATAGGGAGAGGCAACACCAGTAGAAAACAGGAAGTTGTTATCCCTCTGTACAGACAGCTGGTGAGACCCCATCTGGAGTACTGTGTGCAGTTCTGGAGACCCAATCTCTGCAAGGACATAGACAAGATGGAAGCTGTCCAGAGGAGAGCAACTAAAATGGTGCAGGGTCTGCACCAGAAGACATATGAAGAGAGGTGTGCAAGAACAAGGGGCCACAATTTGAAGATAGAAGGGTGGGTGGCTCAGAGGTAATGTAAGGAAGTATTTTTTCACAGAGAGGGTTGTGGATGCATGGAACGGCCTTCCGGAGGAGGGTTGTGGAGTCAAAAACAGTGATTGAATTCAAGAATGCATGGGACAGCCATACAATTCTAGGGGGTGGGGGTAGAAAGAAGTAGGCTGCTGGTTAACTAGGATCTGCAGCTTATCCATTAGGTAAGGAAATGGGCAGACTGGGTAGGCCAAGCGGTCCTTATCTGCCATCAAATTCTATGTTTCTAATGCATGGGACAGACATAAGGCAATTCTAGTCAGGGTAGGAGGAAGTAGGCTGTTGGTTAACTAGGATCTGCAGCTTATCCGTTAGGTAGGGAAATAGGCAGACTAGGTGCGCCAAGCGGTCCTTATCTGCCGTCAAAATACAGGTTACTCACCTGTAACAGGAGTTCTAGGAATGGTATATGTTGTTCATCCACACTTTCTGGCAGGTATCCTTGCCACTTTAATTCTTGCCGGAAGGTCTTCAAGCTGGCTCCTCCCACCCACCCGGGTGGTAAAACTCTCGGCTCCGCCCCATGACGCCACATCTGGCCCATTGGAAGCTCAAGTTGTGCATCGAAGCCGGGGAGGTCGGGTGGGTCGTGTGTATGAACAACATATACCATTCCTAGAACTCCTGTTACAGGTGAGTAAAGTACAGTTATGCAAGAACTTACCGTAACAGTAGATCTTCGAGAACAGCTCTTGCAGCAGGTTACACCATTAGGACCGAAGCCGGCAGGCTTCGGGACCCTACGGAAAAATTCTAGCTAGCTATCTTCAGCGGGGACCGCCCCAGACGTCGGTCCCGCCTCCGACGTCAGGCGTGGTACTTAAGGAGCGGTCCCGCCAGATTCCCCAGTTCTCCCGCTGGAGACTCCCGGCCGCAGGATGACATCAGAGTGGGAGACCAAGGATCCACCGTCAGAAGATAATAAAGGAGGAAAATCCCAACATTAAAAGGCAAAGCCATGCCTTCTCCAAGGGGGAAGGTGGGCGGGAAGGTACCTGCTGCAAGAGCTGTTCTCGAAGATCTACTGTTACGGTAAGTTCCTACGTAACTGCCACCACTGCCAGTCTCGGATCACTGAGTTCGTGATCCTGACGGGATGCTGCAAGTGGTCTTGCCTTTGGTCCCACTGCACTTTGAGCATCCACTGTGGAGCCTTGCGAAACGGACAGTAGGAATGGTCGCAGCCATGTGTCCGAGCAAGTTAAGGACCACCTTGGCAGGTATTTATCTTGTTCTGACGACAAATCCTTTATGAGGGATCTGATGCGCTCCGCTCTTGTCGTCTGGAAGAAAAGCTCTTCCTGAACAGTGTCCAGTACTCGCCTATAACTGCACAGTTTCGTGACGGTACCAGAAGAACTTCGTGAATTGATGAGAATGCCCAGAGATTGGAACAAGTCCTGGGTGCTCTGGACCCAGCGAGTGACAACGCCTCTGGAGGCGGCCATGAGAAGCCAGTCGTCCAGGTAGGGAACACATAGTGGCCCTGTCTCCTCAGAGATGCTGCCACAACTGCCATGCACTTGCAAAGACCCTTGAAGCGGATGATAGTCCAAAGGAAGAGCTCGGAACTGAAAGTGGTGGTCGAGAAACTCGAAGCGCAGGAACCTCTGGTGCGCCTGAGCTATAGGGATGTGCAGGTATGCGTCCTGCATGTCTAGAGACGCTAAAAAGGCGTCCTGTTTCAGCATGGGAATAAGACCTGGAAGAGTCACCATGCGGAATCTCTTGTAGGCGACCGACACGTTGAGGTCGCTGAGGTCCAGAATCGGACGGAGGTCCCTTGTTTTCTTGGGAACCAGGAAGAAGTGGGAATAATATCCTTGTCCTCTCTGGTTCTCTGGGACGTACTCTATCGATCCCTTTCGCAGGAGCGCGAGTACCTCTTGCCAGATCAAATTTTTGTGCTGACCCGGATACCGGGAGAGCAAAGGAGGCCTCGAGGGTGGCTTTTCTGCGAATTCTATAAAGTGGCCTAGACTGACCAACTGAAGAACCCACCTATCGGTGGTTATAGCCTGCCATCCCGGCAGGAAGTTCGCAATGCGACCCCCGACCATGATTTCCCGTTGATCCTGAGGGGCGGGGGCCGGAAAGGAGTCAGGCTGTGGCGGCAGATGGGCCCGCTGGCTGCGCCGGCCTAGCAGAATGCTGACCTCGGCTGGCGGGCTGTTTTCCCTGGGTTCTACGGAAGCCGGAGCCCCTCTGATGTGTAGCGGAGCGGGGCTGCTGCCTCTGCGTCTGCCCACGAAAACGGCTTTGGTTCTCACGAAGGAACCAAGCTTGGTCGGACATGGCCTGAACCGACCTTACCGCCTTCCCGCCTCTTGAAGTTTGGTAATGATCTTCTCGGAAGGATTACCAAACAAGACTTCTCTCTCGAACGGAGCATCCATAATGTTCTTCTGGACGTCCGGTAAAACCAGAGACCGTAACCAGGAGCGTCTCCGAGGCATACGCCAGAAGCTGCTGTCAGCCGATGGAGTCCGAGTCAGACGCGCTCGGGCACTTGGGTCCCCATGTCTGAACCTGACGGAGGAGCTGAAGATTCCTCCTTCTGCTCACCTTCCGTCAGCTTTTCAGCCACCTCCAGACCCTGTTCCCATAAAGCGTTCTGGAATTGAACCATGTGGGTCATATAATTCAAGGATCTGATGGCGCATGTAGCGGAAGTATACGTGCGCCTGCCCAGGGTGTCCAGCTGCTTGGACTCTGGGTCCGGTGGCAGGGTGCTCAAATGTTGTGGCCTCTGTGACCGGTCATGTGAGGCTGTGATGACCAGAGAATCGGCCTGAGGCTGCTGCGTCAAGTACTGGTCATCCTTAGGAGCCTTGTACAAGCGATCAGCTTTTTCCGGCATCGCCGGGAGCGAATGTGGACGCTTCCATGCTGCCTTGGTGACGTCCATGAAAGTGTCCACCAAGGGTGGTACCACCACAGGCTTGGGGTCCTTCTGCCGAAGGTATTTGGTGAGGCGTAGCCTTTCGGGGTCTAGCTCTTCTGCATCCCATCCCATGTTCTCTTGGATATGTCTCATAATGTCCATGAATGAAGGGTCATCCGGAGGAGATCTCGGCGTCTCACGTGGGTCGAGAGAAGGGATGGAGAGAGGAGATGGGGATCTAGAGGAAGAGTAGATTGATCCCATGTCCTCGGTCGACGGCGAACGTCGGTGTCTCCTGGATCTCTTGGGGCTGGGTGACCCAGAAGAGGATTTACGAGGTCTCTCGCTTTTCTGATCTTCCCTGGGAGAGATCTAGGCCCTGGGAGGTAAACGGCCTGCCGACCCCGTTGGTGAAGGGGGTGCAGGAACCGGAGGAGGAGGAGGAGAGGTGGGGACCATGTCCCTCTTATTGGTGTCCCACCAGTAAGTGAAGAGATCCTTCACTTCCGCTAAAGAAAGGCCCGGCGGCGGCCGGGCGGTGGCGCCGGCCAGATCAGCGTGAGTTCCATAGGGGCCTCGGGTAGGCGAGGGTGCCCTGGGAGTTTCGGCGAAGCCGGGGTCGCCCGTCTGGTCCTCGGGCTGCGTTAAGTCCTCCTCAGTTAAAGACTCCTGACCGACGTCGGTCGGAAGCATCAGGGCCCTCTTCTCAGGAAGAGCAGACGTCAGTCCCCCTACCGGCGTCCGCTGGGATGGTTTGGCCGACGGCGGCTCAAGGGAGGACCTGGGCCGAAAAGGTCGGTACCCAGGAAAGGGATGTCCGTCAGCTTGTGCTGGGTGTCCCCCGTGAAGGTATAGATCCGCAACCAAGCCCTGCGCACTAGGGACCAAATGCGGCTCTTCCTGGTCCGGGATCTGGACCATGGGGGGATTCCCAGCAGGCTGGGTCTCCTCCTCCTCGGTGGGCAGCAGGACCAGGGTCCTGAATATAGGGTGTTGTCGGCCTCATCGAGCGACGACGGTTCGATGGGGTTGAGGATAATCTCAACCAGATCATTGTCCCACATCTTAGCCGGCTGGCCTGATGGGAGTACCATGAGACTAGAGTCCTAGGCTGCAACCTTGACCAAAGTCAAGACAGAAGATTCCTGGGACCAAGCACTCTCACTGTTCCAGGAGTGTTATCGGTAAGACAAAGTTTCCTTAGGCTCCTTGTCCTTTTTACATGACCGAGAGACATGTGCCCGAGGGTCCCGCTCCCTTGGAAGGCAGGGACTGGCACAACTCCTGAAAGGAGTCTGAGAAGGTAGAGCCCAGATTGAGCAGGACAAAGATGGCCATGGAAGACCGATGCATGGCCTGAGCTGCCCCTCTTTGAAGGTCTTCATCTGTTCGAGCTGCTCGGTGGACCATGCAGCTGCGGAGACTGCCCAACAGGCTTCCTCGGATTTCACTGGCGGATTCTGTTTTTCAGGTCTGCCCAGTTGCAGTCATGCGAGACGATCATCCAAACGTCTGGATGAAAAACGCAACTCATTTCACGTGCCTGGGTGTCACGACCGAGACCCAGACAATAAATGCACGAAGCATGCAGGTTGGTGTGAGACATCTTTTGCCTGTACGGGCAGCGGTGGAAACCGGGTGAGGACTTGTCCTCCATCATGGTCGAGATCGCAAAGCGATTGGGAGAAACTCTAACGAGTCAGAGTTTGGGTAAATCCGCAGATTAAACACCAGAGCCTACAGTAATGCATGAGTGATAAGGGAAAAACAGGTTACTCACCTGTAACAGTAGTTCTGGTATATGTTGTTCATCCACACTCCTTGTCATGTCCCTTTCTCCTTTAAATCTTGCCGGGAAGTCTTCAAGCTGGCTCCTCCCACCCACCCTGGTGGTATAAACCTCGGCTCCGCCCCATGACGCCAGATCTTAGCCCGCTGGAAGCAAGGTGATGCGCCTAAAGCCGGGGAGGTCGGGTGGGTGCGTGTGGATGAACAACATATACCACTCCTAAAACTACTGTTACAGGTGAGTAACCTGTTTTTCTAGGAGCGGGGACATGTTGTTCATCCACACTCTTTGGTAGAGTCCTAGCAGTTCTCCGGGAGGAGGGAGGCAAGGTGCACACCCCCCTACTTATGAAACAGAGACTGAAGAACCGAGGCCCCAAAACCAGCATCCCAGCGTGACTCAAGGTCGATGTGGTAGTGGGTAATGAAGGTGTTTGCTGACTTCCAGGTAGCAGCCTGACAGATTTCCTGGATAGGGATGCTCTGGAAGAGGCCACCGATGTAGCAGTATGGCAGGTAGAATGAGCTCTTATCCCTCTGGGAGGCTCCTTGCCTGCCAACTCATAACACAGACCTATGCATGATGTAATCCACCTTGCAATGGTCTGTTTGACTGCAGGTCTGCCAGAAGCGGCTTCAGCGTAGGTGACAAATAGCTGGCGAACCTCTCCTCGAATTTCCGCCGTCCTCTCCTTGTAGTAGGAAAGAGCACGTCTAAGGTCCAGGGTATGGAGCCTGTACTCGGCGTCCGAGGTGTAATCAGGGTTACATATCGGCAGAGTCAACACCTGGTTGAGGTGACACTCTGACACTACCTTCGGAAGGAATTTTGAGTGGGGGCGCAGGACAACTTTGTCCCTGTGAAAGACCAGATAAGGGGAGTCCACCGAGAGCGCCTGGAGCTCCCCTGTCCTTCTAGCTGACGTGACAGCCACCAGGAAGGCAGTCTTCCACGACAAGTGAGAGAGCTCACACTTGTGCATGGGTTCGAATGGCTTGCCCATGAGCTTTGCCAAAACCAGCACAAGATCCCACGGAGGTGGAGGTTCACGTACCGGAGGGGATATGTGATCCAGGCCTTTGAAAAAAAACACCCAACCACTGTCTCCTGTGCCAATGTCGACTGACCGGCCCGAACCCGGTAAGCAGAGATGACCGAAGACCCCCTTTGGAGAGAGACCAAAGGTAGTCCAAAATGTTAGCCACAGAGCAGGATAAGGGGTCCAGACTCTTACCCTGACAGCAAATGGAAAACCTTTTCCATTTGAAGGCATAACATTTTTTGGTCGATTCCTTACGAGATGCCTCCACCACAGTGTAGACATCCTCGGAAAGACCCAAAGCCTGAAACTTTAGCCGCTCAGGAACCATGCTCTGAGGTGCAGGGATTGAAGGTCCGGGTGAAATACCTTCCCCTGGTCCAATGATATCAGGTCTGGGAGTGTACAAAGCTGCGCCGGGGCCCTGCAGCTGAGGCTGAGGAGATCTGGATACCAGAACTGGTGGGGCCAATCTGGGGCTACCAGGATCACCTTCGCCTTGTCCCTTCTCACCTTGAGAAGGACCTTGTCAATCAAGGGAACTGGAGGGAAGGCGTAGAGGAGGCCTGGGGTCCACGGCCTCGAGAAGGCATCCCCCTGCAGCGAACCCTGCTGAGGGGGGCGGGATGGTACAGCCTCAGCTTGGTGTTTTCCCTGGATGCAAACAGGTCCACCAATGGGAGAACAGCCTGCAAGCTACCTATGGATGGAGAGACCATTCGTGGGATGTCTGGCCTATGTGGTTGAGAGCATCCGCCAGTTGGTTCGAGACTTCTGCCACATGGATGGCAAGGAGATCCGCCTCCAACCGGCTAACGAAGGTCCAGATCCGGAGCGCCTCCTTGCAAAGCAGAGGGGAGTGCGTGCTGCCCTGTTTGTTGAGGTAGTACATGGTCATGGTATTGTCTGTCTGGACTTGAACCACTTGACCCCTGAGCTGAGGAGTGAAAGCTAACAGTGCCAGTCTGACTGCTCTGAGCTCCAGCAGGTTGATGTGGCAATGGGACTCCTCGAGTGTCCGGAACCCGTGGGCTCTGTGGTCCCCCATGTGGGCTCCCCAGCCCATGGGAGAGGCATCGGTCGTAAGGACGACCGTCAGCTTGGGGCAGACAAACGGAATCCCTTCCTGCAGACGACTTGAGACGGTCCACCATTGGAGAGCATCCCACATCTTCTGGGTGACAGTGACCAGCTCCCACTGGAGGGGACACATGTGAAACCATGGCCAACGGACCACTGAGGTGCACGCCGCCATGTAACCCAGAAGACGCAGGAAGTCCCGGGCAGGGCGCAAGCGCCCAACCAGAAATGATTGGGCAAGGAAGGAAAGAACCTCCGCCCTGTCTGCCGGAAGCCGAGCTCTGGCTTGACGAGAGTCGAGCTGGGCCCCGATAAAGCCCATCACCTGAGAGGGCACGAGTTCCAACTTGGCCTCGTTGATCAGGAGGCCTAATCGGGAACAGGTTCAGACGGCCAGGTCCCTGGACCTCTCCATCTCCTGCAGGGAGGAACCCACCAGGAGCCAGTCGTCGAGGTAGGGGTATATGCGAACCCCTTGATGCCGTAGATGGGCTCCCACCACTGCAATGCATTTGGTGAAGACCAGAGGGCCGATGACAGGCCAAACAGCATGGCTCGGAACTCGCACAGGGCCCCTTCACCATGAAGCGGAGGAACCGCTGGTGGGACAGACTTGATTGGGATGTGAAGAAAGTACAGTTACGTAAGAACTTACTGTAACAGTAGATCTTTGAGAACAGCTCTTGCAGCAAGTTACACCATTGGACTGAAACCGTCAGGCATCAGGACCCCACGGAAATTTTCTAGCTAGCAGTCTTCAGCGAGGACCACCTCTGACGTCGGTCCCGCCCCCGACGTCAGGCGTAGTACATAAGGAGGCGGTCCCGCCATAATCCCCAGTTCTCCTGCCGGAGACTCCCGGCCGCTGGCTGACATCAGAAGAGGAGACCGAGGATCCGCCATCAAATGGCCAAGACTAGAGACAAATCGTTCCATCCTGAATGACGGAAATTAGGCTATAACCTATCTCCTCCAAAGGGGGAATGGTGGCGGAAGGTATCTGCTGCAAGAGCTGTTTTCGAAGATCTACTGTTACGGTAAGTTCTTACGTAACTGTACTATCTTACTTCGAGATACAGCTCTTGCAGCAGGTTACACCATTAGGATGGATTCCCAAGCACTGGCGACAATCTTACGCCATTGGGAGGAGGAAAGACAAGAGATTACAACCCTGCCCAAGCCTAGGACAGAAGTCCCTGGAGGATGGCTAGGCCAAAACCTGCCCTTCGCCTTGCAGCGATATCTAGACTGTAATGTCTAATAAAGGTGTGCACCGAGCTCCAGGTAGCCGCAGTTCAAATAGCTGAAGTTGAAACATTCTTCAGCGCTGCAAAAGAGGTAGCCACACCTCTGGTAGAATGACCCTTGACCACGCCTGGCAAGGATTTGTTGAGCTTGTCATAACAGAAAGAGATACACTGGATGAGCCAACGTGAAAGGGACTGTTTAGAAACAGGGGCTCCTTTCATCCTCTCAGCAAAGGAGACAAACAGCTGATCCGCTTTCTGGTACTGTTTGGTTCTGGTCAGATAATATCTGAGACACCTGTGAACATCCAGGGTGTGAAGCAGTGCTTCTCCTCGATTGGTGTACTTGGGAAAGTACACTGGTAAATCGATATCCTGATTAAGGGTAAGGGCTGAAACCACCTTAGGCAGAAAAGTACAGTTACGTAAGAACGTACCTTAACAGTAGATCTTCGAGAACAGCTCTTGCAGCAGGTTACACCATTAGGACCCCACGGATATTTTTTCTAGTTTAACGCCATCGGTAGGAAGAAGAATAGAGATTACCACCCTGCTCTAGCCTAGGACAGAAGTCCCTGAAGGACGGCTAGGTCGAAAACTGCCCTTCACCTTGAAGCGATGTCCAGGCTGTAATGCCTAATAAAAGTATGCACTGAGCTCCAAGTAGCTGCAGCACAAATAGCTGAAGTGGAAACATTCTTCAGCGCTGCAAAGGAGGTGGCCACTCCTCTAGTAGAATGGCCCTTGACCTCTCCAGGCAAGGGTTTGCTGCGCTTGTCATAACAGAAAGAGATACACTGAATGAGCCAACGTGAAAGGATCTGCTTTGAAACAGGGGCCCCTTTCATCCTCTCAGCAAAGGATACGAACAGCTGATCTGCTTTCCGGTACCGTCTGGTTCTGGTCAGGTAATATCTGAGACACCTGTGGACATCCAGGGTGTGAAGCAATGCTTCTCCTCGATTGGTGTACTTGGGAAAGTACACTGGTGAGTCAATATCCTGATTAAGGGTAAGGGCTGAAACCACCTTAGGCAGAAACTTAGGATTTGTCCTCAGAGACACCCTATTCTGGTGAAAAACTAAATAGGGCTCTTTGCACATGAGCGCATGTAATTCGGAGATTCTTCTCGCCGAAGTAGCTGCAACTAAAAACAACGTTTTCCATGACAGAAAACGTAGCTCGCAATCCGCGGCTGGCTCAAAAGGTGGCAGGGTAAGCTGCTTCAGGACAAAGGGCAAGTCCCACGGAGGAACTGGGTCTTTGATAGGTGGCCTAAGGTGGAGGATCCCCCTTAAAAAGGCACGAGTAGTGTCCAATTGAGCCACCATACGATGGCCGATGGGGGCATGATAAGCCGAAATTGCACACAAGTGCACCTTAATCGAGGGGTAAGCTAGTCTGGACTGAAAAAGCGAAAGCAGGTATTCCAGGACCAGCTTCTCGGGACAGTCTAAGGGCGAGAGACCACGCGTTTGAGCCCATAAGTAAAACCTGCACCACTTCATGGCATATGTCACATGGGTTACTGGCTTTCTTGCAGCGGAAAGTACTTCCGCCACTTTCTGCGAGACCACGTGCCGCATCATGGCTATGTCTTTAGGAGCCAGGCATGTAGGTTCAATGAATGTAAGCCCAGGTAGACTAGTGAACCCTGCTCCTAAGACAACAGATGGGAGTTGATTGGCAAAGGAAGCGGAGGTTCCTGGGATAGTTGATGTAGAAGCGGGAACCATATTTGTCTGGGCCAGAAAGGCGCTACCAAGATAAGCTTCACGTGATCCCTGCGAAGTTTGAGAAGAGCTCTCTGGATCAATGGGAAAGGAGGGAAGGCATAGAGGAATCTGCCCGCCCAGGAGAGGGACAACGCGTCTCGCCAGAAAACACCAGGCCCTGGATCTAGCGAGCAAAAACTGGGCAGTTTTGCATTGGATGGGGTGCAAATAGCTCTAATTCTGGAGTGCCCCATCTGTGGAACAGATCCTCTGCCACCTCTGGTAGAAGTTCCCACTCATGGACTCTGGCCTGGGAACGACTCAGGCTGACTGCAACAGTATTGTCCACCTCGGGGACGTGAACTGCAATAAGGTTTGTGCCGTGTCGAATTACCCATTCCCACACCCTCATGGCCTCCCTGCAAAGGGGGTAGGAGTGTGTGCCTCCTTGTTTGTTGAGGTAATACATCACCGCAGTATTGTCTGTTTGCAACAGGAGGGTACTCGGTGGAATCTCCGACTGGAAGGCTTGCAGGGCATAAAGGACTGCCCTCATCTCCAATATGTTGATGTGGAGATGGGATTCTTGGGTTGTCCATGTTCCGGAGACCTCACCCTGTTCAAGTGCGCTCCCCACCCCAGCCCTGAGGCGTCTGTGGAGAGAGTTACCGTTGGGGACGGCGCTGCGAAGGGAACCCCCACGAAGAGGGTTCCCGGATCTAGCCACCATTGCCAGTCCCGAACCACGGCCTTCGTGATTCGGACTGGTTGCTGCAGATGGTCTTGCCTTTGGTCCCACTGCACCCTTAACATCCACTGGGTTACCCGCATGTGGAGCCTTGCCATCGGGACTGTAGGAATGGCCGCAGCCATGTGTCCGAGCAGGCGAAGGACCAGTCTGGCTGGGACGGTCTTCTTCGTTGACAGGTCCCTTATGAGGGATCGAATGCGTTCCGCTCTGTCTTCGGGAAAGAAAGCTTTCCTCTTGACGGTGTCCAGAACTGCCCCTATGAACTGCAGTTTCTGGGACGATACTAGGAGAGACTTCTCATAGTTGATGAGTATGCCCAGGGACTGAAAAAGGGTCTGGGTACATTGGATGGCTATCAGAGGTGCCTCCTTGGAAGGAGCCATGAGAAGCCAATCGTCCAGGTACGGGAACACGTAGTGGCCCTGTCTCCTCAGAGACACTGCCACAACTGCCATGCACTTGGTAAAAACCCGAGGTGCTGATGACAGTCTGAAGGGAAGTGCCCGGAACTGATAGTGGCAGCCGAGAAACTCGAAGCGCAGGAACCTCCTATGCGCCTGAGCAGCAGGAATGTGCAGGTAAGCATCCTGCATGTTCAGGGATGCCAAGAAAGCGTCTTTCTTCAGCATGGGGATTAGACCCGGAAGGGTCACCATGCGGAAGCGCTTGTAGACAACCGACAGATTGAGGTCGCTAAAGTCCAAGATTGGACGGAGGTCCCCTGTTTTCTTGGGAACCAGGAAGAAGTGCGAATAGTATCCTGCTCCTCTCTGGTTCCCTGGAACGTGCTCCAAAGCTTCCTTCTCTAGAAGCGTGAGCACCTCCTGCTGAATAAGCAGGGCGTGCTGACTCGAATAGCGGGAGAGCAGAGGAGGCCTTGTGGGCGGGTTGTCTACAAACTTTATATAATGGTCTTTTTCTACCAACTGTAGCACCCACCTGTCGGTGGTGATCGATCACCACCCTGGCAGGCAGTCGACGATGCGACCCCCGACCTTCACTTCCCGTTGATCCTGAGTGGGGCCGGGGGCCGGGAAGGAGTCATGCTGTGGCAGCATTAGATCCTGCAGGTTGGGCCGACTTTGTGGCTCGCTGGCCTCTGCCTGAGGATGTCTTGGCTTGGGCTTTTCGGGTGAAGGAGCCCCTCTGTTGCTGACCGGAGCGAGGTTGTTGCCTTTGGATCTGGCTGCGAAAGCGACTTTGGTTCCTGCAAAAGGAACTGAGCCGAGACCTGTACATGGCATGGACAGATCTAATCGCCTTCCCGGCTTCCTGCAATTTGGTGATCACCTTCTCCGAGGCTTCACCAAACAGAACTTTGCCATGATAAGGGGCATCCATGATGTTCTTCTGGACGTCCGGGGTAAACCCGGAGCCATGAGTGTCTCCAGAGACACACGCCTGAGGCTGCAGCTCTGGCTGAAGAGTCTGCAAAGTCGTATGTGGCTCTAAGCACCTGGGTCCCCATGTCCAAACCCATACGGAGGAGTTGCAACAGCTCCTCTTTCTGGCTACCGTCTGGCAATTTTTCAGCTAGGTCCTATCCCTGCTCCCACAATGCATTCTGGAATTGAACCATGCGGGTGAGGTAATTCAACGGCCTAATGGCGCATGTCACAGCCGTGTACGTGCGCCTGCCCAGGACGTCCAACTGCTTGGATTCTGGGTCCGGTGGCTGCGTGCTTAAGTGCTGCGGTTTCTGAGACCGGTCATGTGAGGCTATAATGACTAGGGAGTCGGCCAGAGGACGGTTCGCCAGGTACTGGTCCTCCCTTGGGGCCTTGTACAGGCGGTCAGCCTTCTTCGGCATTGCTGGGGTCGAATGTGGACGCTCCCATGCTGCCTTGGTGACGTCCACAAAGGTGTCCACCATGGGTGGCACTGCCACAGGCTTGGGGTCTTTTTGCCGAAGGTAGCGGGCTAGGCATAGTCTTTCGGGGTCAAGCTCTTCAGCTCCACCCCATGTTCTCCTGAATATGCCTCATTATCTCGGAGAACGAGGGGTCATCCGGAGGGGACCTGGGAAGGTTGTGTGGGTCCGGAGAGGGGATGCTGATTGGAGAAGGAGATCTGGAGCACTCAGAGATGTCAGATCTGGAATCCTCTGCAGACGGGGTATACTGACGTCTTCTGGGTCTCTTGGGGCTGGGTGACCCTGAAGTGGATCTTGACAGAGGCCTTCTCCTCTCCAAAGATCTGCCCCTAGGAGGTGATGCTGGCTCCTTGGGGGACGATGCCCATCCTGATGACCCCCTGAGTGGAGGAGGGGGTGCAGGCTTCAGAGGGGCAGTGGGCGCAGGAGGAGGTTGTGTGGTGACCACATCCTTCTTGATGGTGTCCCACCAGAAGGTGAAGAGCTCCTTCAGTTCTGCCAGATTTATGCCCGATGATGGACTGGGCGCCGGTGGCCTGTCATCGGGGCCGGGCGTCGGGTCCCCGGGGGTCTCTGGTTCCGGAGAGGATTCCCGTGGGAGTTCGACGGGTCCGGGGTCGCCCGCCTGGTCTTCGGGCTGGGTAGATTCCTCCTCCGACAACGCCTCCCGACCGATGTCGGTAGGCGCTGGTGTGGTCCTCTTCTGTGTAGTCGACGCCGGTCTTCGCCGTATCCGCGGGGCGTAATGCCTGACTGGCGACGGGTGACAGACAGCGTTCGTTCCTTGAGTGCCTATGTGTCTTGGCTGACGTCGGGTGGGCCGACGTCTAGTCCGACGTCCGCTTGAGGGAGGTCAGCTCCTTAGTCTTGCGCTGGGGTGGCGGCGGTTGGGAGACAGACCTGACGTCGGAGGCCGGATGATGGGAGGAAGACTTGTGGCGCTCCCCAGACCTGGACGAGGCCTTAGCCGGAGTGGAAGATGCAGGCCTAGAGGTCTTGACAGGCTGCAGAGAGGAGGAACCACTAGCCGATTTGACAAGAACCGGGGGAGGCTGAGAGCGGGCCCTCGACAGAGAGCGGTCAGACCTGGAGCCGGAGCTGCAGGAGTCTGAGGCCCTGGAAGGGGATCAGAGTCTCTCCTTCTCCCAGTGCTTTTCACGGTGCCTGTGGGACTTCCCTGAAGTTTCCCCTCTGGGGGAAGGGTCTCGATCCATTGCCTTGAGTTTCTCCTCGAGGAGGAAAGCTTGGAGGGCCTTCTGGCAGCGGATCCTCGTACGGCTGTTAAAGCCCTGGCAGAAGGAGCAGGCCTGCGTGTCATGGTCTGGGCCCAGGCAGCGAACGCAGGCTGAGTGAGGACCCTTAAAAGCAATCTGTTTGCCGCAGGCACACTTCAATGAATGGCCCTCCAAGGAAGTTGGAGAGGACATCAGACGAAATCCAATGAAAAAGAATGGTTGAAATTCTCCTGGTTGTCGCGCACTAGAAACTGACCGAGAGGCCGATGCTGCGAAGTCGACGGCGGGAAAAGAACTGGAGATTCTGGCGGGACCGCCTCCTTATGTACTACACCTGACGTTGGGGGCGGGACCGACATCGGAGGCAGTCCCCGCTGAAGACTGCTAGCTAGAAAATTTCCGTGGGGTCCCGACGCCTGACGACTTCAGTCCTAATGGTGTAACCTGCTGCAAGAGCTGTATCTCGAAGTAAGATCGCGTCCTGTAGATCCAGTGAACAGAACCACGTTTCGCTCCAGAGGTGGTATGATCTGGTTCAGAGTTACCATCCGGAAGGTGCAAGACCTGAGATACGATTCAGGTCGTGGAGATCTAGGATGGGGCACCAACCCCCCCCCCGTCCGTTTGGGCACCAGGAAGTACCTGGACATGAAGCCTGGGTCCGCAGGAGGATCCGCACTGGAGCTAACACCTCCTTGCAGAGGAGCTGAGCAATGGCATCCCGAAGGGCCGACTGAGCGCCAACTGAGATCCTTTCCTCCAGTGGGGCATGGGCTCGGCAGGGAGGGTACTGCTCAAACTCTAGGGGCAGATCCCGACCGACCACTTCCAGGACCCACCTGTCCGAAGTGATATTGGACCAGGCGGAAAGAAAGTGGCGGAGCTGGCCCCCCATGGGAGGACCCAGAACTGGCGTGATGGGAATAGGGTTGACCACCCCCAACCCGTCACTGCGCAGGCTTAGAGGAGGAGGTGGCTCCTGTACTGCCACCTCGGCCTTCTTTGCGGGGCTGTTGGGGACCCTGTTTGGGCCTAGAGCGCCAAGCTTGAGCCTGCTGTTGCTGCTGATGCTGCTGACCTCCCTGATAGGAGGGCTGCCTAACCGCAGGGGAAGAATGCCGAAAGGGCTTCTTCTTGCGCTTCTGCTGGTTCTTGCCTGAGGAACCTTTTCAAGAGGTAGCATCCAAGGTGGCATTGGACTGCTCTATGCACTGGAGGTGACCTGCCACTCCGGGACCAAAGAGGTCAGTGCCAAGGAAGGGCACGTCAGCTAATTTAAGCTGAGTATCCGCAGGGAGAGAGGATAACTTCAGCCATGCCCCGAGGCGAGTGGCCACTGCGGCTGCTAAGGAGCGGACACAGGAATCTCCAATGTCCAGGGCCATCTGGAGCTGCTGTTTTGCAACAGCACGGCCCTGGTCACGGACTTGCTTAACCGTGGTCTGCATGTCCGCTGGGAGATAAGGGAGGACTTCATCTAGTGACCCCAAGAGGGCATGAGAGAAGTGTGCCATGATTACAGCCGAGTTGGCCTGACGAAGGCCCAAGGATGAGGCCGCATATACCTTCAGGGCAGAAAGGTCCATATTTTTGGACTCCTTGTCCGGAGGGCGGTCAGTATCCATTGAGCTACCCGTACGCCGAAACACTGAAGCAGTCACGAGGTTCTTGGCCGAGGGATGCTCAGTGAAGCCTGCCAAGGACCCCATGGGTATGGTGTACTTGTGAGCCATGCGGGCAGACGGAGCCGGGCAGGAGGCAGGGCGCTGCCATAGCTCAAGGGCTGGGCCAACAATGGCTGCAGCCATTAGGAAGGCCTCAGTCGAGGCTGCAATGGCATACCTGTGGACTCAGATATGAGTCGAAGGATGCCTTGGAAGGAAGAAGGACCTTCCTCCAGGCCTGTCACTGACAACTCATCATCAGGGTGTGAGTGAAGACCAGTAGTATCCGAGTCAGAGGAGTCAGGATACAGGGGTCTCCTGCCAACGTCCCCCTTCAATGAGCCTAGGGTGATCAGGAAGTACAGTGATGGACAGACGGGGCAAGCCCGTATCTGTCGGATCCTATTTTGAGGGAGCCCCCCTATGAGGCTGCTTAGGCAGTGGTTCCACCAGAATTGGTGGGGAGACCTGAACAGGCCGAGCAGGAATGCGTGCTAGTCCTGCCGGAGGGAGAACCGGAGTCCTCGGTACCGGAGGAGTTGGTGTCGGCTGAAGAGGCTGGGGCCAAGTAATGGCTGGTGTAGCAGGCTTCTGACCGGTCAGAATTAGCTGCTGCCACTTGAGGTCCTCATAATGTCGACGGAGCGTCTGTCTAAGTCTCTCCTCGTCCGAGGAGGATGAGGAATGGCGGCGGCACCTCTTTCAGGAGTGTTTATGATCCTTTTTCAGTTTCTCAACCGATGGGGTCCTACTCCTCGATCGAGACCGACGGTGTCGGCTCTGTCAATCGGGAGAGACCGGATTCGGTGAAAACCGAGGATCCAGCTCCTGTCCATCGATCGGGATACCTGCAGAACGGGTCTCCTCGTTGGGGAAAGAAAGGATGGGTGTCCTTTCCAAAGAGTCGTCGACAACGGCTCGATAGGGTCAAGAGAAATCTCGGCCGGTTCTGCCGTATCCTCGGCCTCGGTGCCTTGGCCTGACGGAAGGTCCGAAAAGCCGGTGGCCGAGGAAGCGATCTCGACCGAGGCCGAGACCGCCTGGTCCTGTGAATTGGACTGCTCTGGGTCCCAGGAACGCCTTCTTCAGCCAGAAGAAGATGATTTGGGGTCCTTGTCCCTTTCTTGGGGGGAGGAGTGGAGCCTGAGGGCGCCTCACCCTTGGTAGGGAGAGAGACTGGCACAGCCTGAAAGGACCCAGTAAAGGTGGAGCCCAGGCTGAGCGGCATAAAAAACTTCGCTGGTCAAGCTTAGGCAGCTTACTCTTTCAAAGCTACCATCTGTTCGAGCTGCTCGTCATGCACGTCATGGAAACTGCCCACCTGGCCTCCTTCGATTTCACAGGTGGACTGCGCAGTTCCGGTCTCCCTAGCTGTAGGCACGCCTTGCGATCATCCAGGATGTTGGGATGGAAGGCCAGACAGATAGTGCAAGCAGTGGTGTCATGCACGGCACCCTAGCAATAAACGCATGAGAGGTGGGGATCAGCGCGAAACATTTTTTGTCCGCAAGGACACTGGCGAAAACCGGGGGATGACTTGTCTTCCATGTCCGATGCGCTCGGATCGGATTTGTAAACTCTTACGAGTTTTCAAGAAAGCAAATGCGGCGAAAACCGTCGATTAGACTCCAGGGCCTACGGTACTTGTGAAAGTAGCATGAGGGAACCTGAATCTTCCAGCGGAAAGGAAGATCTGGCGTCATGGGGTGGAGCCGAGGTTTATACCACCCAGGTGGGTGGGAGGAGCCAGCTTGAAGACTTCTGGCAAGATTTACAGGGGAAAGGGACATGCCAGAGTGTGTGGATGAACAACATATCCACGCTCCTAGAATCAATTTTCTAGCGGAAAGAAGATCTGATGTCAAGGGGTGGAGACGAGGCATATACCACCCGGGTGGGTGGAAGAAGCCAGCTTTTAGACCGTCCGGCAAGAATCTTAAATTGAAAGGACATGTTAAGTGTGGACAGAAAAACATCCATGATCCTAGAAGAGTGTGCTCCACCCTGCTTGTTGATGTAATACATCACTGCTTTGTTGTCCATCTGAAGGAGAATTACTTTGTGACAGAGGATATCCTTCAGGGCTCAGACAGCGTGCAGAAAAGTTCTCATTTCCAGGACATTTATATGTAGCTGAGACTCATCCTGACTCCACAGACCCTGGGTGTGGAAATCCCGACAGTGAGCAGCCTAGCCAATCAGAGATGCATCTGTGGTGATGGTGATCTGTGTCTCCAGTGGGGCAAAAGGAAAGCCTTAAAGAAGGTTGTCCTACTGAGTCCACCAGGTGAGTGACCTCATTAGGGGCTTTGTCACCTTGATGTGAAAGAAAGTACAGTTAAGTAAGAACTTACCGTAATAGCAGATCTTCGATAACAGCTCTTGCAGCAGGTTACGCCATTAGGACCGAAGCCGTCAGGCGCCAGGACCCCACGGAAATTTTCTAGCTAGCAGTATCCAGCGGAGACCGCCCCCGACGTCAGGCATCATACAAAAGGGGGTGGTCCGCCAGAATCCCCAGTTCTCCCACCGGAGACTCCCGGCCGCTAGATGACATCAGAAATGGAGACTGAGGATCTGCCTTCAAAGAAGGTGTTCAGAGCGGTGTTACAAACACCCAATCCTAGGTAGTGATTAAAGTACCAAACTCTAACTCCAGAGGGGATGGTGGGTGGGAAACTACCTGCTGCAAGAGCTGTTCTCTACTCTGTTATGGTAAGTTCTTACATAACTGTACTATCTTACTTCGAGAAACAGCTCTTGCAGCAGGTTACACCATTAGGACTGATTCCCAAGCAATTCTGGAAATCCCTCGTAGGTGGGAGGAGGCTAGGTAGAGATCGTTAGTTGGACCTAGGATAGTAGTCCTTGAAGGACTGCTAGACCAAAACCAGCTCTTTGCTGTGACGAAACGTTCAGGATATAATGCCTGATAAAGGTGTGCACGGTGCTCCAAGTAGCTGCTGTGCAGATGGCTGAAGTGGACACATTCTTCAGAGTCACAAAGAAGGTAGCTACCCCCTTGTGAATGTCCCCTAACCGAACCCGGTAGGGATTTGTTAAGTTTCTGGTAACAGAACGTGAAACAATGGATGAGCCACCTGGACAGCGATTGTTCAGAGACTGGAGCCCCCAGCATCCTATGGGCGAAGGAAACAAAAAGCTGATCAGATTTACGGTGGCGCCTGGTTCTGGTCAGGTAGTATCTTAGATGCCTATGCACATCTAGAGTGTGCAGCAGGGCCTCTCCTCTATTAGAGTACTTAGGAAAGTACACTGGCAGGTTGATGGCCTGATTGAGGGTGAGGGCTGAGACCACCTTCGGTAGAAACTTTGGGTTCATCCTTAGGGACACCCTGTCCTGGTGAAAAACAAATAAGGTTCTTTGCACATCAGTGCGTAAAGCTCAGAAATCCTTCTGGCTGAAGTAACAGCAACTAAAAATAACGTCTTCCATGCTAGGAGATGTAGTTCGCAATCCGTGGCTGGTTCAAAAGGTGACAGCGTAAGTTGCTCCAGGACGAAGGGCAAGTCCCATGGAGGAATGGAATCCTTAATCGGTGGCCTAAGGTGGAGGCCGCCCCTCAGGAATGCTCGTGTGGTTTCCAACTGGGCTATGGATCGTAGGCCTATAAGAGTGTGATAGGCCGAGATGACGCAAAGGTGTACTATTATTGAGGAATAGGCCAAGCCTGCCTGAAAAAGGGACAGGAGGTAGTCTAGAACCGAACCTTCTGGACAATCCAACGGGGAAAGTCCTCGTGCTTGAGCCCAGAAGCAAAATCTGCGCCATTTCATGGCGTATGTGGCATGAGTGGCCGGTTTTCTAGCAGCCGCTAGAAAGTACAGATACGCGACAAGTTACCGTAACAGAAGATCTTCGAGAGAGGCTCTTGCAGTTGGTAATTACATACAGGACTGAATCCCAAGTAGTCTGGAACAAAGAGAGGCACAGGGAGGAGGAAAACTCCAAAAAGCAGTTCTACCTGTGCACGCCTGAAGATAGGAGGCCTTGCAGAACAGCCAGCCCGAAGCCTGCTCTACAGTGAGAGGCAACATCCAAACTGTAGTGTTTAGTAAACGTATGGACGGAAGTCCAGGTGGCTGCAGCGCAGATGTCTGTCGCAGACACATTCTTGAAAAAAGTCGCTGAGGCAGCTACTCCTCTTGTGAAGTGGCCTCTTACTTGATCCGGGAGGGTCGTCTTGTATTTGTCATAACAGAAAGTGATGCAATGAGCCAACCACTTAGATAGGCATTGCTTGGAAACAGCACTGCCTTCCCTTTTATGAGCAAAAGAGATGAACAATTGATCAATCTTTCTGAGATCCTTCGTCCTGTTGGTGTAGTATCTCAGAATCCGGTGACCATCCATAGTATGGAGTAAATACTCCTCTTGATTAGAGTACTGCGTGAAAAAGGCAGGTAACTCTATGGACTGAATTAGACTAGACTCTGCTACTACTTTAGGAAAAAAATCAGGATTCGTGAGAAGAGCAACACGTTCCTTGTGAAAAATCAAGTATGGGATTTTACACATCAGGGCCTGGAGTTCAGAAATTCTCCAAGCAGAAGTAATGGCCACCAGGAAGAGAGTCTTCCACAAAAGGAACTTCAAATCCACAGAAGCTGCGGGTTCCAAGGGAGGGAGAGTAAGTTTCTCGAGAACAAAGTTCAAGTCCCAAGGGGGAGCAGGAGTACAGATGGGGGGTCTCAGATGGAGGACCCCTCTGAGAAAGGTCTTAGAGACCTCCAATTGAGCAAAAGTTTTGTCTGCAAAGGGAACATGATAGGCCGAGATGGCTGCCATGTGTACCTTCAGAGAAGAATGACTGAGACCCAGGTCAAACAGATGACGTAGATACTCCAGCAGAAGCCCCGCTGAGCAGGAAAAGTGTTCCGCGTTCTTGGAAGTGGCCCAGATAGTGAATCTTTTCCACTTCATGGCATAAGTGGATCTGGTGGAGGGTTTTCTGGCCTCCACCAGAATCTCTGCCACTTGGGGAGACACCCCAAAATGGGATTGAGCTAAGTCTGCAGGAGCCATGCATGCAGTTGAGGGGATTTGAGGCCGGGATGGACCAGGGTCCCCTGATCCTGGGTAAGTAAACCTCGAGATAGAGGAAGAGGAAGAGGAGGATCCTCTGAGTATTGTTGTAGAACAGAGAACCAAACTTGTCTTTGCCAGAAAGGAGCAATCAGAATCATTCATGCTCCTTCTGAAGCTAGTTTCTGCAAGACTCGTGGGATATGCAGAATTGGGGGAAAGGCAAGACTAATCTGTCCTTCCAGTCTAGAGAACAAAGCTGCTGTCTAAAAAGCACCTCACCTGGAACGAGCGAGCAGGAGACGGTAAGTTTTGCATTTAGAGGGGATGCGAACAGGTCGACCTGTGGTGTTCCCCAAAGTCGGAAAATACTGTCTAGGACCCCTTGGTCCAGTTCCCACTCGTGAGTCAGAGCAGAAGAGCGACTCAGCTCGTCTGCCAGGGTGTTGTCGACTCCTGGAACATGAATTGCAGTGAGGTGAAGGTCGTATTGTGTTGCCCAATCCCAAACCCTCATTGCCTCCCTGCAAAGAGTGTAGGACCGAGTCCCTCCCTGTTTGTTGATGTACCAAACCACGCACATGTTGTCTGTCTGGACGGCTAGGTGGCCGGGAAGGATGTATTGGTGAAGGGCTTGGAGAGAGTACAACACTGCCCGAGCTCGAGCTCACTGATGTGGAGAGCTTGCTCTGGCTTGGACCAGGAGCCATGGGTCAGATGAGGGTCTAGATGGGCTCCCAAACCTCAGCCCGAGGCGTCTGTGGTTAGAGTCTGGGAGGGGGGAGGACGAAAGAAAGAAACTCCCCGAAAGAGGTTCTCTTGAACCATCCACCATTGCAAGTCTCGAAGCATCGGCGAGGAGACCAGAACTGGGTGATCTAGGTCATCCACTAATTGATCCCATTGGGAGTGTAGAGTCCACTGAGAAATTCTCATGTGGAGTCGAGCGCGAGGAACTGTCGGGATAGCAGCTGCCATGAGCCCGAGAAGGTGAAGAACCGACCTTGCAGAGACCCTCCTGCGGTCGGACAGCAGACTTATTTGTGTCTGGAGGGTGGATGCCCTGTCCGGAGGCAGGAAGGCCTTGCCCGTGGTCGAATCGAGAATCGCCCCAATAAAGTGTAGTCTCTGGGATGGGACCAGATGAGACTTGGAATGGTTGATGGTAATACCCAGGCAGGCAAAAACCTGCTGGGTAAGGGAGAGGCAGCGCAGGAGTTCCTCACTGGATGAGGCCGCCAGGAGCCAATCGTCCAGGTACGGGAAAACCAGTACTCCCCTGGTACGCAGGTGGGCCGCCACCACTGCCAGGCATTTGGCAAATACTCGAGGAGCCGAGGATAGACCAAACGGGAGCACCTTGAATTGGTAGTGGTCCCCCTGGAACGCAAAATGAAGGTATTTGCGGTGGGACAGGCGAATGGAAATGTGCAGGTAAGTATCCTGCATATCCAGAGCACAGTCATTGACCCGGCCGGAAGAAGGGCAGAAGGCTCTGCAGAGAGAGCATCCTGAACCTTTTGTATTCTACGAAAAGATTCAGGCAACTGAGATCCACAACTGGTTTGAGATCTCCTGTCTTTTCTGGGACCAGGAAGAAATAGGAATAGTAACCCGTCCCTTGCAGATGAAGGGGGATGGGTTCTATTGCTTGTTTCAGCAGTAGAGCTGAAATTTTCTCCTGGACCAAGAGAAGATGTTCCCCTGAATATGACTACTTCAGAGGGGGGTGGCAAGGTTGTCTCTGAAGAAACTCTATTGAGTGTGCTTCTGCAATGAGCTGAAGCACCCAAGAATCTGTTGTTATCCTCTCCCAACCCGGAAGGTGGAGAGAAAACCTCTCTCCTACCAGTTCCTCCGGGGAGTCCGGAGGCCGTGGGAGAGGGAGGAGTCAGGTGGTGGGCAGCTCCACAGCTGAAGCACCTGTTTTTTTGGGGTGGCTAGCAGCTGTTGGGCCTGGCGCTTGTGGTCCGCCTTCCCTGGGGTTTCGCCAGATTCTGTCTGGGCGAAGGGATCGGCGCTGCTGCTGATGGGGACGGTACATGGAATCAACTGACTTCAGTGCTGTCCCTCATCAGTTAACGGTGATGATGTCCTTGACATCACCCCCGAAAAGCATCGACCCCCGGAAGGGTGCTTCCTGGATAGCAGATTGCACCTCCGGGACCAACCCTGACAAGCGGAGCCAAGCATGATGCCGTAGGCCTACGGTGAAAGCTGAGCTCCGTCCAGCAGTGTCCACTGCATTGTATGTTGCACGAAGCATGTGTCAACTGGCCGAACGAGCAGAGCGGACAAGATCAGCCAACTCCTGCTTGACTTGGGAGTCAGGCAGGGAGTCCAATTTGGCTTCCACCTGGGTCAGAATGGCCTTCTGGTAGTCCCCCATATGGCCGACATAATTCAGGGCCCTGATCCCCAGCATGGAGGAAGCATATATCTTCCTCCCATACTGGTCCAGAAGGTGGGATTCCTTATCAGGTGGCGACGAGCTGAGGTGTTTTGGTTAGGCCGACCGGCCGTGAGTGGCGCTAATCATAACCGAGTCGGCACGAGGGTGAGAATCCAGGAAATCAACACCCTCTGGAGCCTGATATAGCCTGTTCAACTTCCTAGGAAGTGGGGCTAAAGCCGACGGCTGTTTCCATATGGTGGTAATGAGGTCAGCGTGAGGCTCTATCCAGGGTGGCACCAAAGTAGGAGCTGTCACGGGCAGATCCAGATGTTCAGCGAGTTTCAGACGCTGAGGATCTGGTTCCAAGGAATGCCACTTATGAACCTCCTGGATTTTCCTTAGCAACTCCGTAAAAGAAGGATCTTCTGGAGGAGACTTCGGAGGAGTCCTTGGCCTGTGCTTCGATGGAGAGCACGGCTCGTCGTCTCTCTCGGAGCAACTGTCAGAAGAATCCGAGGAGTCCAGGGTGAAAAGGAGGATGAAGAGGAAAAAGACTCCCTTTCCCGATCCGGGGAAGGAATGGACCCCTTGGGAAGTCCCCAGGGAAGCGTGTCCTGCCCCTCTCTGGACCCAGACAGAAGAGCCCTGGAGTCCGGAAGTGGTGAGGGGGTGTGCCGCCTCGGAAGTAGGGGAACCTGAGATGGCAGCGTAGTCGGAAGGCAGCTCTCGACCTCTTTGGTGAGCTGAGCCTTGCCCTCAGCCCACCAGGAGGCCATAGTCTCCTGCAGGTCCACCGGTGGCTGTGGGGGCAGTGGAGGAGAAGGAGGTGGGGGATAAGGATATGGGTTGTACCTGTATGGAGAGTAACCAAAACCTGGCTGCGGAAAGCTCGGCATCGGGTATTGTGGCGTCGGGTACTGCGGCGTCGGAAAAACCGGCGTTGGGTACTGCGGTGCCGGATACTGTGATCCCGGGTACGTCGGATAAGACAGAGGGTACCTGGGAGACGGGGGAGCTGCCGGAGCAGACGGCCTGGCTGGCGGCCTCATGGGCGGGTCCACATTGAAGGGCCCGGAGGGCAGAGGCCTGGGGGGAGACATCCGGAAGCGGATGTCTCCTGGAGTCAGTAGAACCGCGCCAGGGCGGGCGGGCGGTACTGGTGTTGGAGCCGGGCGTCTGGGAGCCGACGTCAGATTTGGCGACCAACCGGAGGATGGTCTGACGGAGGAGGAAGATTCCAGTGTCGCCAGGGATGGAGAGAAAAATCCCCGAGTTGGGCTGGGGGACTCTGGGTCCTAGATGGCAGCGAAGGCTGCGGGAACCAGGTACGACGGACGGGGGGTCCCGTCTGCTCTTCATCGTCCGGACGCTAGGACGAGCCGACGCGGCGCTTGAGGGCGAGCCCCCGCGCCTGGCTTATGGGAGCTATCACCGTGGCAGGCCGAGGAGAAGATTCAGCCTGGTCCGGTGGGAGTGAGGCCGCACGTCACCTGGAAGCGGTCGCGCCTTACTGGCCTTCGCTGCGTGGACGTCGGAGGAGCCGACGCCTGACTTACCGGAGTCGCCCACGCCAGTAGGCCGCAAGCCTGTGGCCGAACCAGGGGCGGAGGCCTCCAATTGCTCGGAGGCGCCTGCAAGGCCTGAGTGCGAGCCATACGGGCGGGCTGACGCCCCCTCGGAAACCTCCGAGGCAGTCATCGAGGAGCAGTCCCCCAGAGGGGACATTACCTGTGTCCTGGCGGCTCCCGAGGGAGACGCAGTAGAGGACCCCTTGTCCTGCTGCCTCTCCTTATCCTCCTTCTTCTGATGGCCTTCGGGGGAAGTGGACGCCTGCCTCAGTTTTTTGAGCTCCTTCACCACTGAACTCATCTTTTTCTTCAAAATATGGGCTTCCAGGGATTAATTCCGCCTTTTCAGGGTAGCCGAATTGAAGCTGAGGCAGTGCTGGCACTTCTCGACTGGGTGATCGGGGCCTAGGCAGAACAGGCACAAGGAATAGCCGTCCTTGTGCAGTAGTGGGCGCCGCACGAATCGCACTTATTTTTGTGCTCGGAGGGCGAAGGGGATGACATACACCGATGACGGTACCTGACAGTTGAAAAAACAAATTATTTCGGTAAAACTGATGAAGATTGGGCTAACAAAGCACGAACTTTTCCATGAGGCGCTGCACGAGCTAACGGCGGGAAAGAACTGGAAGGCGGGCATCAGGGACCGCCCCTTTATACCGACGTCTCCTGACGCTGGTCACCTGACGTGAGGGCGGTCCCTCGCCAGGGACTGCTAGCTAGAAATTTTTCCATGGGGTCCTGCCGCATGCCGAGGGCCAGTCCTATATGTAATTACCTACTGCAAGAGCCCTCTCAAAGTAAGATCATCTGCTATCTCTTGCGAGACCCTGTAACGCATGGCAGCTATGTCCCTAGGAGCCAGGCGTGTAGGTTCAGAGAGTGAAGGTCCAAATGGACCAAGGATCCTGCCTCCTGGGACAATAAGTGACAGCTGAATGGCAGAGGCACCGGAGGTTCCTGAGACAGCTGGTGCAGCAGAGGAAATCAAATCTGCCTGGGCCAAAAGGGCGCAATTAGTATCAGCGTCGCCTGCTCTCTGCGGAGTTTCAAAAGAACCCTTTGGATCAATGGGAAGGGAGGAAATGCATAGAGGAATCTGCCCATCCAGGAGAGGGACAATGCGTTTCACCAGAAAACTCCAGGCCCTGGATCTAGCGAGCAGAAATTGGACAATTTTGCATTGGATGGAGACTCGAAAAGATCAAACTCTGGTGTCCCCATCTGTGAAACAGATCCTCGACCACCTCCTGGAGTAGTTCCCATTCGTGGACTCTGGCCTGAGAGCGACTCAGACTGTCTGCGATGACGCTGTCCACTCCTGGGACATGAACAGCAGTGAGGTTTACGCTGTGTTGCAGATCCCAATCCCACACCCTCATGGCCTCCCTGCAAAGCGGCTAAGAATGGGTGCCTCCTTGTTTGTTGAGGTAATACATCACCGCAGTATTGTCTGATTGTAACAGCAGCATATCCAGTGGGATCTTCGACTGGAAGGCCTGCCAGGCATAAAGAACTGCTCTCATATTCAAAATATTTATGTGGAGATGAGCTTCCTGGGGTGTCCATGAGCCTTGAGACATGACCCCGTCAAGGTGTGCTCCCCAACCGAACCCTGAGGCATCCGTGGAGAGTGTCACAATCGGAGACAGTGCAATGAAGGGGACCCCAGCCGACAGGTGCCTTGAATCGAGCCACCATTGACAATCCCGGATGACGGCATTCGTGATCCGAACTGGAAGCTGCAAATGGTCTTGCTTCTGATCCCATTGTACCCGTAACATCCATTGGGTCACCCGCATGTAGAGACGGGCTAAAGGGACTGTCGCAATGGCCACAGCCATGTGTCCGAGCAGGCAAAGGATCAGTCTGGCTGGGACTGTCTTCATTGTCAAGATGTCCCTGATGAGGGATCTGATGTGTTCCGCTCTGTCCTGGTGCAGAAAAGCTCTCCCCTGGATAGTGTCCAGAACTGCACCTATGAACTGCAGATTCTGCGACGGAACCAGGTGTGACTTCTGATTGATGATGATGCCTAACGACCCGAAGAGGAACAGAGTACAGTGGATTGCGGACATCAGAGCCTCCCGAGAGGGGGCCATGAGGAGCCAGTCGTCCAGGTATGGGTAAACGTAGTGGCCTTGTCTCCTCAGAGCCACCGCTACGACTGCCATGCACTTCATAAATACCTGAGGTGCCAAGGACAGTCCGAAGGGGAGGGCTCGGAACTGATAATGGCGACCGAGAAATTCAAAGCGCAAGAATTTCTTGTGCACTCGAGCTACGGGTATGTGCAGGTAAGCATTCTGTATATTCAAAGACGCTAGGAAGGCACCCTGCTTGAGCATGGGAATCAAACCGGGAAAGGTCACCACGCGGAAGCGTTAGTAAAGGACCAAAGCGTTGAGATCGCCGAGATACAGAATCGGACGGAGGTCCCCTGTCTTTTTGGGAACCAGAAAGAAGTGGGAATAGTAGCCTGCACCTCTCTAGCTCCGCGGTACGTGCTCTACAGCCTCCTTTCTCAGAAGCTCGAGCACTTCCTGCTGTATGAGCAGTGCGTACTGACCTGAATAACGGGAAAGCAGGGGAGGTCTTGACGGTGGGTGGTCGAGAAATTCTATTAAGTGTCCTCTCTCGACCAGTTGGAGGACCCACTGGTCACCGGTTATTGCCTGCCATCCTGAAAGGTGGCAAGCGAAGCGACCCCCGACCTTTTCTGTCCGTTGATCCAGAGGAGGGTCGGGGGCTGGGAAGGAGTCATGCTGTGGCGGCATTACAGCCCCCGCAGGCTGGGTCGGTTTGGTATACCTCTGACCTTGGTCTGGGGAAGACTTAGGCTGGGCCTTACAGTGGAAGTTGCCCCTTTGCTGCTGGCCGGAACGTTGGCTGCTGCCGTTGTTGCCGGATGCGAAAATGGTTCTGGTTCCTATGAAGGAACCAGATTTGGGTCTGTACATGGCCTGTACAGTCCTTACTGCCTTCCTAGCGTCCTGTAATTTGGTGAACATCTTTTCGGAGTCTTTACCAAATAGGACTTTGCCGTTATAGGGAACGTCCAGGATGTTTTTCTGGACGTCTGGACTAAATCCAGAGACACGAAGCGATGAGTTTCTCCAGAGACAGATGCCTGAGGCTGCTCCCCTTGCTGCGGAGACCGCCGAATCATAGGCGGCTCTCAAAACTTGGGTCCCCACGTCTGACCCAGTGCGAAGGAGGTTGAGAAGCTCCTACCTCTGCTTGTCATCTGGAAGTACTTTAACTAGGTCTTGACCCTGTTCCCATAGGGCATTCTGAAACTGAACCATGTGTGTCAGATAGTTCAGTGACCTAATGGAGCATGTAGCAGCCGCATACATGTTCCTACCCAGTGAGTCCAATTACTTGGACTCCTGGTCCGGAGGCTGTATACTCAAATGTTGTGGTCATTGAGACCTATCATGGGAGGCCATAATGACCAGGGAATCAGCCAGGGGTTGTTGCACCAAGTATGGGTCCTCTGCAGGGGCCTTGAACAGGCGATCAGCCTTCTTCAGCACCGCGGGGGTGGAGAGCGGACGTTTCCACGCTGCCTCGGTGACGTCCCCGAAGGTGTCCACCAAGGGTGGTGGTACCACCACAGGCTTAGGGTCTTTCTGCCAAAGATAACAGGCCAGGCGCTGTCGTTCGGGGTCTAAGTCTTCCGTTTCCCATCCCATGTTCTCCTGGATGTGCCTCATGATTTCGGAAAAAGATGGATCATCCGGAGGTGACCTGGGGAGGTCTCGCGGGTCAGGCGATGGGATGCTGATTGGAGAAGGAGACCTGGAGGTATCTGAGGTGTCAGGTCTAGAGTCTTCCCCCTGCGGAGTGGACAGTATACATCTGAGTCGCTTGGGACTGGGAGACCCTGAGGGAGATCTTGAAGGGGACCTTCTCCTTTCTTTGGATCTGCCCCTAGGAGGCAGAGTAGGCTCCTTGGGGGTCGGTGGTCTTCCTACTGGCCCCTGTGGTGATGGAGGAGGAGGAGACGGAGGAGGTTTTACTAGGACCACATCTCTCTTGATTGTGTCCCACCAAAAGGTGAAGAGGTCTTTAACCTCCTGAATATTCATACCGGGCGACGGTCCTGGCATTGGGGTTGGCCTGTCGCCGGTATCAGGCGTCGGGTCCATGGGCGTCACTGGATCAGGCAAAGGCTCCTGCAGAAGCCCGGCGTCCTCATTGTCGCCTGCCTGGTCCTCAGGCAACGTTGGATCCTCCTCCGTAGATTCCTGGCGACCAGTGTCCACCGGTGACGAAAAGGCAGTCATCGGCTCCTTGGAACGTGAGGCCAACGTCGGGTGTTTGCCTGATGTCTGGTCCGACGGGTGCTTAACCGGGGACGGGTCGGCAGCCCATTTTGTGTCTGTCGTCTGCTTAAGGGACGTCAGGTCCTTGGCCTTCTTGGGAGGGGGGGGGTCTGGTCCCCTAGGAGGCCAATTTGGCGTCGGGTTTAGCGGCGTTTATCCGAGGAAGACAGAGACTTTGGAAGAGAACTTGGACCGGTGACCATCAGCAAACTTCGTGGAAGCCTGAGAGGGCGCTGGAGAAGGGTCCGAGGCCCTGGAAATCAATCGGATGTAAAGAAGCCGAAGAACTGCCTGAAGTCCTAACCTTCACGGGACGGGGCTGAAAGCGAGCCCTGTAGGGAGAGTGGTCTGAGCGTGTGGAGCCGGAGCTGGTGCGAGAGTCCGAGGCCCAGTTCGGGGATCTGGACCTGGCCTTCTCCCGGTGCTTGTCCTTGTGTTTGTGGGTCTTAGAGGTGGACTCACTTCTGGAGGCAGGGTCTTTATTCATATTTTTTAACTGTTCTTCCAAGAGGAACCCCTGAAGTGCCTTCTGGCGGTGGATCCTGGTGCGACTATTGAACCGCTGGCAAAAGGAGCAGGCCTTGATGTCATGTTCTGGGCCTAGGCACCGCAAGCAGGACAAGTGCAGATCCTTAAAAGGTATCTGTTTGCCGCAGGCACACTTACAGGGTGTCCTTCTGAGGAAGGAGTTGGAGATGCTGACATTTAGTAGTCGAAAGCTGGAAGTTCTAGTCGTTGTTCGCTGAAGCGGGACTGTGAGGCTGATGCTGGCGAGTCGACGGCGGGAAAAGAACTGGGGATTCTGGGGGACTGCCTCCTTTTGTATGATGCCTGACGTCTGGGGTGGTCCCCGCTGGATACTGCTAGCTAGAAAATTTCCATGGGGTCCTGGCGCCTGCTGGCTTCAGTCCTAATGGTGTAACCTGTCGCAAGAGCTGTTTCTCGAAGTAAAATCTATGGATGTGTGGTATGGGACCAGTGAGTGCTGAGCATCCACTGTGTGGTTCTCGTGCAGGCAAACCAGGGGCACCGTGAACACCGATGACACCATGAGACCCAGCATCCGCTGCATCGAGAGAGCTCGAACAGAGTCATTCTCCTTGATGAAGCAAGCCATCTGGAGGATATCGTTCCTCCTATCTTCCGGAAAGACTGAATTGGTACTGCTGGCCCCGAGCCACAAAGCGGAGATACTTATGGTGGGTGGGGTGCACCAGGACATGTTGGTAGGTGTCCTGCATGTCTAGGGAAGCCAACCAATCGTTTTGATGAATCAGGAGGTAGGAGCGTACCGAGCAATATCATCTTGAATTTCTCTTTGAAGAGGAATTTGTTTAACTTCCTTTGGAACTAGGGAGTAGAAATCAGTGTCCCGTTCAGTTTGTGGAACCACTTCTACTGCCCTGTTGTTCAGAAGGCCTTAAATCTCGGAAGCAAGGAGGTCTGACTGAGTGATAGACAGTCTGGGCTGTCGCTTGGGTGGATGATCCAGAGGAGTATCCGAAAAATTTAGAGTAACGCTCGCAAAGTATCCCGAGGACCCATTTGTCCATTGTGACTGACTTCCACTGGTTATAAAACTGAGTCAGACGGCCCCCTACTGCCGAAGAAGAGTCCCCCTCAGGCAGCTGAGGTGGGAATTGACTAAGTCTTCCGAGGGTGGCACTAGGTGCCTTCGGGCCCTGTGTCTTTTCTGATGCATTTTCTTTTGCAGCTGAGTGGCTTGGTTCTTGTTGAAGGCCCCTTGGCCTTTGCCACGAAAGGACTGGCGGTTATGAAACTGCTGACGATGTCCACCCTACTGAGGGGCAGCAGGGGCCGGCCTGGCCGTCTTAATAGCAGTCCTAGTTTTCTCAGTGGCCTCTAGTGCCTGCTCCATTTGTGGGCCAAACAGATAAACTCCATCAAATGGAAAATTCATGACTCTCTGTTAAGCATCAGCTGTGAATCCCGAAGTCCGTAACCATGAGTGACACCGGGTGCATATCCCAGCTGCTGCTGCTCTCGAAGCAGTGTCAAAAGTGTCCACAGCAGCCTTAAGTTGCTGATTGTTGGACCCAGTGCCTCTAGTAATGGTTTGGAGAAGCTCTGAACTAACATTCGACTCTGTAAGAATCTCCACAGTGGCTTTTAGCACGTGCCAGAGGGTATATTCATACTGGCCCCTATGCACCAATGGGCGGAGTGGCAGCACACCGTGTATCTGGGGCACGCAGCACCTACATGCCCAATCCCCTGGCCGCGCGAAGAGCAACGTGCCGGGGCGCGCAAAAACGGGCTGGCACCACATCATGCACCACGGCATGGTGCTGGGCTGGGGGTGCGGAGGAGGGCACAGACTACGGCAGGGGAGACCCTGCCGTAACGTACTACGCGCCAATGGAACATGTTCCTCCTGTCGACGCGGACCAGGGAAACAGACAATACAGCCTCCACAGCCCACAAGGATGATGGCGAGGGCTGGGGTCGCTGGCCATGGCACCATCTCTGCGGGTGTTTGGTGCTGGGAAGGGGGGGTTGCTGGACCAGGCGTTGGATGTGCAGGTCCGGGCAACGACGGGGGCTGGGGGCCTGCTGCCCCTACGTGTTGGCCGGGAGGTGCGGCAGTACAGCAGGTGGTGCCCCTGCTCCAGGGGCTCGGCGATGTGGGATGTCAGACTTGTATGAGCTGATGGGTCCGGGTGGGCGCCGATGTTATGCACGCACCCGGACCCGCTCCCTGCTGCACAAGAGATCCATTCTGTGGCCCCGACTGGGCCTCCAATTGGATGCTCGGCTGGTCCGTGACCCCAGCAGCTCTGCAGTGTCCTGCACACCAGGGGGGCGCCACAGACAGGTGGCCGGCGGTCATGAATACCACCAGTGCGCACCTGTCTGCGGGTGTGCTGCTACGCGGGCGGGGTATGTGTGGATTCTGCGTACCCTCACCCCAATAGTGCACAGGGGCCACTGAGAGAAACAGCCCTGGTAGCTAGCAATATGCATTCCTAGGGCAGCAGCAGGGAACACTCTCTTCCCTAGAGTGTCGATCTTATGGGATTCTTTATTTATTGGACAAGCCATAGACTCCTGAGGGAGAACGGCTTTGCCATTCTCTGCCAAGATCAATATGGCGTCCATAAAGGCTTGAGAGCTAAGGATTTGCCTATCCTGGGGGGGAGCGCATTTCCTTTCTATATGGATGTAGCCACAGAAGGAACGAGTGCCGGACTGTCCCACATGATCTGTGAAAGAGTCTCGAAAGAGGACTGTACTAAGGTGCGAGTCAGTGCATTGGGGCAGAAGTTTGATGGCTTTGCAGAATATTTAAACTAGCAAATGGGGAGAGGGGTGCAGCACCAGATACATCGAATGGGAAGAACACCCCTCCCTGTCAGCTAATGACCAAACAGGAGTTCAGCATGCTTGTAGTTCATTTGCATCACTAGGCAAGGAAAAAGGTCCAGCTCCCCATACGATGCGCGCAGGGGAAACGCCGGACCTCGCCTGTCATCGAGGCATAGGTCAGGAAGCATAGGAAAACCAGGAGCAGTTGTAAAATTCACCAAAAATATTTATTGATAGTATCAGTAACATAATAAATAAACTTGTTTAGAGTAACTATGTACAGAGAAGAAATGACATGTTTTTTTTTTCAGTCTCTGTGTCCTTTTTCTTCTAATCTTTTTTGCAGCTGCAGCTTAGCTCTTTTACAAGTCTTTTCACTCCCATCCTGTTTTTGTAAATATCAGGCAGGAGCAGCTAGAACACAGTGTGCTTCTTGAGGGCCCCTTTGCACAGCTTTTGCAAAAGGCTCAAACATTTGCACTTAAGTAACCTCTGGAGTTTTCCATTAGCTTTTTACAATCATCTCAAATTATAATTATATACATTTCAACAGT
The DNA here is from genome assembly GCA_016271365.2 of Neoceratodus forsteri. Classification (NCBI taxonomy): domain Eukaryota; kingdom Metazoa; phylum Chordata; order Ceratodontiformes; family Ceratodontidae; genus Neoceratodus; species Neoceratodus forsteri. The sequence goes on along the minus strand of CM057452.1, from coordinate 182,605,805 downwards.
AATACTATATATTTTCCAAACAAAAGGGATCCCAATATCAGTTACATTTCCATATAATGATTTTCACATATTTTTATATCAGCAGCTCTAGATATGAAAGGGAGGAAAAACAGAGAGCAAGGGAAAACTGAGGCGCAGAGAACTGCGAGATTATCGGGGGGGGGGGATGAAGTCCAAGACCTCACAGGAAATTAGGGTTGCATAACCAGACAGAGAAGACGCATAAAAGAAAAGAATAGATCCTTGCATTTAAACACTTTCTCCATAACAAATGAGACAGGGTCCTATTCCACCCTGTCACATTGCCCAACAACTAACACGCCGAAATCTGGCCAATAGAAAATCATGTACACAAATGCCCGCAGTCTGGGAAACAAGATCCCAGACCTGCAGGCAACAATGACAGAGGGTAAACTGGACATAGTAGCCATTAAGTGAGACATGGTTCACCAGTAACCACACTTGGGAGACTTCAGTACCCGGCTATGTACTGTTCAGAAGAAACAGAGGTACAAAAAAGGGGGGGGGGTGGCCCTTTATGTCAATGAAAATATCAAAGCTATAGAAATTCAGAATACACATAAGGAGCCAGGAAAACTGTGGGTCACCCTGGAAACAGCAAATTGGATAGCCATACGAACTGGGGTTGTCTACAGGCCTGCAGACCAGGGGAGGACATAGACAAATTACTGTTAGAAAATATACAAAATAAAGGGGAGGTTCTGATAATGGGAGACTTCAACATGCCAGTTACAGACTAGTCAATACCAGCAGTAACATCTGCCAGAACTAGACACACGGTGGATTCCATGCGGGGGAGGGCCTCAAGCAACTGGTACAACAACCCACAAGACACAGGGCTTTCCTAGATCTAGTACTAACAGGGAAAGGATCACAGATCTCCAGGTAGAGGGTCATCTGGGGGCCAGTGACCATCACATGGTATTGTTCAATTTGGCCACTAGAACTAAAAATACAGGTTACTCACCTGTAACAGGAGTTCTAGGAATGGTATATGTTGTTCATCCACACTCATTGGCAGTATCCTTGCCGCTTTAAATCTTGCCGGAAGGTCTTCAAGCTTGCTCCTCCCACCCACCCGGGTGGTATAACTCACGGCTCCGCCCCATGACGCCAGATCTGGCCCGCTGGAAGCTCAGGTTGTGCGGCCGAAGCCGGGAGGTCGGTGGGAATGTGGTGGATGAACAACATATACCATTCTAGAACTCCGTTACAGGTGAGCAACCTGTATTTCTAGGGACATGGATATGTTGTTCATCCACACTCATTGGCAGACTCCTAGCAGTTCTCCGGAGGAGGGAGGCAAGACGCACACCCCATATACTTACTTGGGAAAGAGAGACTGGAGAACCGAGGCCCCAAAACCAGCATCCCGGCGTGACTCAAGGTCGATGTGGTAGTGGGTAATGAAGGTGTTTGCTGACTTCAGGTAGCAGCCCTGCAGATTTCCTGGATAGGGCGTCCCTGGAAGCAGCCACCGTTGCAGCAGTATGGCGGGTAGAATGAGCTCTTTATCCTCTGGAGGCTCCATGCCCGCTAACTTATAACTTAACAGAGATCTATGCAGGAGGTTACCCACCTGCTTATAGTCCAGCTTGGCTGCAGGTCTGCCAGATGCGGCTTCAGCGTGGGTGACAAACAGCTGGCGAACCTCTCCCGAATTTCAGCCGTGCGCTCCTTATAATAAGCGCCCTTCTAGGATCAGAGTATGGAGCCTATATTGAAACCTCGAGGGTGTGATTGGGGTAGAACACCGGCAGAGTCAACACCTGGTTAAGGTGAAACTCCGACACCACCCTCGGAAGGAATTTCGGGTGGGGCGCAGGACAACCTTGTCCCTGTGGAAGACCAGGTAAGGAGACTCGATGGAGCGCCTGGAGCTCTCCCATCCTTCTGGCTGACTGGATAGCCACCAAGAAGCGGTCCTCCACGACAGGTGAGAGAGAGCACCTGTGCATAGGTTCGAATGGCTTGCCCATGAGCTTTGCCAGTACCAGCAGTAGATCACCGGAGGTGGGGGTTCCCGCACTGGAGGAAATGTGATCAAGGCCTTTGAAAAGCCAGACCACCTTCTCCTGCACCGACTGCTTCCTGCCCGCGCCCGGGGCAGAGATGGCTGCCAGGTGCACCCTTAGGGTCGCCGCACCCAAGCCCTTGACTAGAAAGGGACCATAAATAGTCCAAGATGCTTGCCAAGGAACAGGAGGAAGGGTCCAAGCCCTTGCTCCTGACACCAAATGGAAAACCTTTTCCATTTGAAGGCATAGCATTTTCTGGTCGACTCACGGGACGCCTCAACTACATTGAGGACCTCGCCGGAAAGACCCAAAGCCTGGAACTCTAGCCGCCAGGAACCAGGCCGTCAGGTGCAGGGATTGAAGGTCCGGATGGAACACCTTCCCCTGATTGACTGAGAGCAGGTCCGGGCGAGCTGGAAGCTGCCCGAGTCCTGGAGCTGAGACTGAGGAGATCTGGTACCAGAACTGGCGAGGCCAGTCTGGGGCTATCAGAATCACCGCGCCTTGTCCCTCCTCGCCTTGAGAAGCACCTTGTGGATCAAGGGAAATGGGGAAAGGCGGAAAGAGGCCCGGGGTCCATTGCCTCGAGAAGGCATCCCTGCAGCGAGCCCTGCTGAGGGGGCGGGCATGGAACAGACTCAGCTGCTCTCCATGGAGGCAAACAGGTCCACCTGAGGTGTGCCCCAAAGGGAGAACAGATGCTGTACTACCTCCGGCAGGAGAGACCACTGTGGGATGCAGCCCTATCCGCTCAGGGCATCGGCCAGGGTGTTGGAGGCTCCTGCCACGTGAATGGCTAGGAGATCCGCCTCCAGGCTGCGCCAGCAGTGACCAAACGGAGAGCCTTGCATAGAAGCATGGAGCGCTCCGCCTCTGGCGGTTTAGATAGTACATGGTCGTGGTGGATTGTCCGCCTGGACCCGACCACTTGACCCCGGAGGAACGGAGCAAAGGCGGTGAGAGCTAGGCGACCGCCGGAGCTCCAGCAGGTTGATGTGGCATCGGGACTCCTGCGGGACCAGAGGCCATGAGCCGGTGTTCCCCAGATGGGCACCCCAACCCATCAGAGAGGCATCGGTCGACAGAGAGACCGTCGGCTCGGGCGGACGAGACAGGATGCCCTCCTGCAAATGATCTGGAACGGTCCACCACTGGAGCGTTCCACATCCCTGTCACCGACACAAGCTGGTCCAAGGGATCGCAGCGTTGTGACCACTGGCTGGCCAGTCCCCACTGAAGGGGACGCATGTTCCAGCGGGCCCAACGGACCACGCTGGTGCAGGCCGCCATGAGACCCAGGAGGCGCAGGAAGTCCCGGCAGGCGCAATTGCCCAACCAGAAATGATCGGGCAAAGGAGGAAAGAACCTCGGCCCTGTCCGCCGGGGCAGCGCTCTGGCTCGAAGAGAGTCGAGCTGCCGATGAATAAAATCACCTGCTTCGCCTCGAGTTCCGACTTGGCCTCGCTGATAAGGAGGCCCAGTTGAGAGCAGACCTGGAGGCCAGATCTCTGGACCACTCCGCCTCCTTCCTGGAGGGAGCTGCTATCAGCCAGTCGTCCAGGTAAAGTGCACCGGACCCTCGGCATAGAGGAATGCTGTCACCACTGCCATGCATTTGGTGAAGACCCTGGGAGCTGGAGACAAGCCGAAGGGCATGGCTTGGAACTCGAAGAGATCCTTCCGCCGGAAGCGAAGGAATCTCTGGTGAGACGGACGGATAGGGACGTGAAAAACGCGCCCTGCAAGTCGAGAGCAGAACCACACGCCGCTGTTCCAAGGATGGTATTATCTGAGCCAGAGTGACCATCCTGAAGGTTCGAGACCTTAGGAACTTGTTTAGGTCGTGTAGGTCGAGAATGGGGCGCCAGCCCCCCGTCCGTTTCGGAACCAGGAAGTACCTGGACACAAACCCTGGGTCTGAAGGAGGGTCCACCACCTCTCTTACCACCTCCTTCTGGAGGAGGAGAGTGATGTCAGCTCGACGAGCCGCCAGTGAGGCTGGGGATCCCGAAGCCCCCCGAGGGGCGACGGCTCTGAAGGGTGGTGCCTGCTCGAATTCCAGAGGCAGGCCTCTTCCCACCACCTCCAAGACCCACCTGTCCGTGGTAACAGCGGACCAGGCGGAACGGAAGTGCCGGAGCCGTCCCCAGGGGACAGGAGCAGGTGGACGGGGATGGGGCGACACCCTCAGCCCGTCACTGGGCAGGCTGGAGGAGGGACCGGCCAGGGACCTCCTGGGCCCTTCCTCCCTGCCTCCTGTTAGAGGAAGCCGCGGCTTGGGTTTGGGATGCCAAGGCCGAGCCTGCTGGCCCTGGTTGCTGGGCCGGGCGGCAGGGGCACAGAAGGACGAAAGGGCTTAGGCTGTGGTTTGGCCTTTGTCCTTCTGAGGAAGAGACCGAGTCCAGGTGGCATTGGACTTCTCGATCCTCTGCAGGTGACCTTCCACCCCAGGGCCGAAGAGGTCAGTCCCCAAAGGGAACATCAGCCAACTTGTGCTGGGTATCCAGTAAAGGTGGATATCCTCAGCCAAGCCCGCTGACGATAGCCACTCGGCCGCCACCGATCTGGCACATGAGTCCCCACATCCAAAGCAGTCTGGAGCTGCTGTTTGGCCACTGCCCTGCCTCTGGTCCCGCACCTGTTAACCGTAGTCTGCAGGTCGGCGGGAAGATGAGGATGACCTCGTCCAGGGAGCCCAACAGGGCATGAGAAAAAATGTGCCATGAGGACGGCCGAACTGGCCTGACGAAGGCCGAGAGGGACGGTAGACTTTTCGCCGACATAGTCCAATTTCTTGGACCCTTGTCAGGAGGTTTGTCCACATCCTGGCGCCCGCGCAGCGAAAACGCTGTCGGTAACCAACCCCTCAGCAGAGGGTGTTCCAAAACCGGACAAGGAACCGAGGGGACCGTGATACTTCCTGGCCATCCTGGCCGAGGCAGGGCAGGAAGCAGGGCGCTGCCAAAGTTCCAGTGCCGGACCCACTATGGCCTCGCCACGGAAAGGCCTCCGTCGGAGAATCCCTCCGGTCCAGAATTCCGTGAGGGATACCTGGCCCGTTTGGAACGGGTTCGAGCTCCATCCCGTAGACTCCGAGATGAGCCAGCAGTCCTAGGAAGGACGACGGGCTATCGCCCATTGACTGACCTCCTGAAGACTCCAAGTCCAGTCGCTTGGAGAAGAAGGAGGAATCATCTTCGGACCGGAAGATCCTCGAAGAGCTGCCTCTGGCCTGAGCCACCTTCACCTGCCGAGGTCGGTCGGGAGTGAGGGTAACTGACAGCCGATGGGTAAACCTCCTTAGCCGACCGAGAATCTTGGTCGGAGCCCCAATTGGTGGCTGTGGAGGCGGAGGTTCCACCGGAATCGTGGAGCAGCTGGTTTGTCCGAACAACCGGCCTGGTATAGGCCCTCGACAAGTCGAGGGTTGTGTCGGCCGTCCGGTGACAGCCATTAATGGCGGGAAGGCGCCGAGTCGGCTTATTCCGGCCAGGAGGAGCTGTTGCAACATAAGGTCCTCGCATCGCGACGCATTTACGCCAAGCCTCCCTCATCCGAGGAGGAGGACGAGGGAGCGGCGACGCCGCTATCACAAAAGCCGAGACCGAGACCGCTTATGACGGTGGAACGGGTTGGACCGCGAAGAGGTCCGAGACCGAGACCGAGAGTCCCGGAATTTCCGGGTCGGTGCGGGAGGTGTCGGCCGAACCGGCACTCCTTCGCCCGGAAGGTCCATCCAGGGCTCGGAACCGAGGCACAGGCGAGCCCAGGATCCTCAACTCCTCCCGGGGAACCGGGGAGAGTGGAATCTCGGCTGCTAAAGGCGACAGCCCGTCCAATGGGTCGAGAAAAATCTCGACTTCATCAGTGGGAGTCTCGGTCAACTGACCTGACGGGGACACCGTGAGGCCAGTGGCGGCCGACGGTCGACCGGCCGACGGCTCGCACGGCCCGGGAGAGGGGACCTTCCGCTCCCAAGAGCGCCGACGGAGGGACTTACCTTGTCCCTCTTTTGGACCGAGAATAAGGTCCAGCAGGCACGAGGCCCTTCTCCTTTAGTGGAGAGGGACAGACAAAGCTCATAAAGGAAGCCGTGTAGGAAGAACCCAGAGAGGCGGGATAAATGCGCGGCCGAGGGAAAATCACGGCCAGCGCGCCTCTCTTCGGCGAGCCATCCGCTCGGCTGATCCGCCCGAGGCCGCCGCCCGGGTCGCACGGGCCTCATGGACTTCAGCCGAGGGACGCTACTCGGGCGCGTTGCAATCGGGCAGCACGGTCTCGAGGACGTAGGCCGAGAAAGATGAGCACAGTCGTCAAGCCCGCGGGTCGTGCTCAAGGCCTCAAGCAGTAGACACACGTGGAGTGTGGATCCGTCCGAGACATCTTCTGCCCGCATGGGCATCTCCAAACCGAGTCGATTTGTCCATCGCGAGCCGCGAGGGATCGAAGACTGAAGTCTTTTGCAAAATATTATTTTTAAATCCGCAAACGGAGAAATAGGAACCAGTCGCAAACGCAGAGCGTTAAGGAGGGAACCTGAGCTTCCAAGCGGTAAGGAAGATCTAGCGTCATGGGGCGGAGCCGAGAGTTATACCACCCGGGTGGGTGGGAGGAGCAAGCTTGAAGACCTTTCGGCAAGATTTAAAGCGGCAAGGATACTGCCAATGAGTGTGGATGAACAACATATCCATGTCCCTAGAACATCCCATTCCAAGGCAAAAATATGGGACTTCAGAGGAGGTGACTTTGATAAGATGGCCAACAGAGTTGAGCTAGCCCTGGCAAGAAGAAATACAGGTGAGGGGGGCACAGGCAAAGTGGGCAAGTTTTATGGATACAATACCTGAAGCAACATCCCACTACATTAGACAGAAAGGCAAGAGCAAAAGGAGGAAACCACTTTGGTTCTCAAAAACAGTAGCAGAGAAGGTCAGAGCCAAAAGGCTGGCCTTCAGGAAATATAAGGGAACGCAGCGGAATGAAGATAGGGAGGCATACCAAACTTGACTAAGGGAAGGCAGTAAGGCAGGCAAAGGCCCAAACCAAGGAAACACTAGCACAAAAGTCCAGAGGGGGTACTGCTAAGATCAAAGCGGATAAGGGGGAGTGTGTGGAGGAGAACCAAGGAAAAGCATCTATCCTAAATAGATACTTCTGCTTAGTATTTACTGAGGAGGAGGTAGGGCAGGGTCCACAGCTCAGTACCATGGACACCGGGGGAGGGAGGTGTGCACTAGTCCCTTCACAAAAGAAAGGGTCCTACAAGATCTCGCTAAGCTCAAGGTGGACAAGGCAATGGGACCTGATGGCATACATCCCAGGGTACTAAAGGAGCTAAGGGTGGAACTAACAGAGCCATTATCAGAACTGTTTAGCGAGTCTCTGAGCACAGGAGAAGTCCCAGAAGACTGGAGAAGGGCTCATGTGATCCTGTTACACAACAGTGGTAGCAGGGTGAAGGCAGGGAACTACAGACCACCCAGTCTTACCCCAGCAGTGGGCAAGATTATGGAGGCACTCCTTAAGGAAAGGATAGTGCAACACCTGGAATCCACAGGAGCACAGGATCCAAGACAGCACGGGTTTACAATAGGCAGGTCCTGTCAAACTAATCTCATAGATTTCTTTGACTGGGTAACCAGAGTGGTGGACCAAGGGGGTGCAGTTGATGTTGCCTACCTTAACTTCAGCAAAGCTTTTGGTACTGTTCCAAATAGAAGATTGATTAATAAGTTGGGTAGGCTCGAGGTAGGTCAGAAGTTGGTCGACTGAGTGGCAAACTGGTTGGCAGGCAGAAAACAAGAGAGTGGTGGTAAACAGTATACAGTCAGAAGAGATGCAAGTCACATGTGGGGTACCTCAGTGATCAGTCCTGGGGCCAGTCCTCTTCAGTATCTTCATCAGTGACATTGCAGATGGACTGGAGGGTAAGGTTTGTTTGTTTGCAGAGGACACCAAGATCTGCAACAGAGTAGATGAGCCAGATGAGGTGGATAGAATGAGAAGTGATCTGGATAAACTGGCAAAATGGTCGGAAGAGTGGCAACTGGGGTTTAACGCAAAGAAGTGCAAGATCATGCACATAGGGAAGAGAAATCCTGAAGCCACCTATAGGTTGGGAGAGGGCTGAGAGCACAGCAGCCTGAGACCAGGAAGTATAAGGGGATTGGTTGCGGCAGGCAACCCTGTAGGCACGCACGCATGGGAGCGTGCAAGCCCGTGTGAGGACGCATTGCATGTCTGAGCCAATGAGGAGGGACCTAAAGTAGAAATCCCCATCTTCGGGGATAGGCGATAGCACCACCACCATCAGCCACACTCCAACAGCTGGACTCCCTCCACTCCTGGGCAAAGCCCAGCCCGGCCCGAATTATAGATAGAGCAGATAGGGTGGCCCTACCACGGGGGGATAGCTGGGCTGGTGCCAGGACGACTGAGAAGTTTCAGGTTAGGAGGTAGAGTTGTGAAGTGGGGGATGCCTGAGAGAGTTCCCCGAGTAGACGGAGTAGAAAATAAGAGTTTGAAGAAAAATATAAAAGGTTGGGAGGGGAGTTGCTGGCAATCACAAGGGAAGAAACACTTGGGCATCATCACATATGACCTGAAATGATCCAAGGAGACCACTAAAGCAGTAGGTAAGGCTAGAGGGATGTTGGGGTGTATTAGTAGGGGTATCGCAAGTCGTAAGAGGGAGGTAATAATCCCTCTTTACAAGACACTGGTTAGGCCCCATCTGGAGTACTGCGTGCAGTACTAGAGGCCGCACCTACACAAGGACATTAACAAAATGGAGGCAGTCCAGAGAAGGACAACCAAAAATACAACAGGGACTGCATCAGAAAACATAGGAGGACTGATTAACGGAGATCAAAATGTATACCCTACAGCAAAGGAGGGAGAGAGGTGATATGATCGAAACATTCAAGCATCTTAAGGGCATTAACAAGCTGAAAGAGTCTAACATGTTTCAATATAAGAAAAATAGCAGGACAAGAGGACACACCATGAGATTAGAGGGAGGCCGATTAAGGGGTAATGTGAGTAAGTCCTTTTTCACACAAAGGATGGTGGATGCATGGAACGGCCTATCTCAGGAAGTGGTGGATATGAATACAGTGCAGGGCTTCAAACAGGCATGGGACAGACATAAGGGAGCAATACAGATGAGTATCAATAGATAGGCCATTGATAGTGTACAAGCCTATGGCACATTCATAAGGTAGAAAAAATGGGCAGACTGGATGGGCCTTGCAGCCCTTATCTGCCGACAACTTTATGTTTCAACTTTTATATACTGGAGGTGTCAATTCCACAGGGATTTCAGGAACATGCAGACACTGAAGGCACAACAGCCTCCTAGGATCCACCTCAGAAGACTGGAGAGAGAGGGTGGAATTCAAACTGTTTAGAAGAGACTTAAAGGATAGGTCCTCAACCAAGGGCTCCACTGAAGTAGAAAGCTTACTTTCCACTCCAAAAGGATGAATCCTCATCCAAATCATCCCCTAATCGCAGATCAGGATCAGACTCAATATTATCTCCTACTAGCCAGAAGGGATAGTATAAAAAGGAAAAGGAGGAAAAAGAGTAGGAGGAAGTGCTCCCCGAATTGAAGTCAAACACCCCAGTACCTGAAGTGGCACCGGTCATGGCACCGCCAAGGCCAGACCTTGGGCGGTGCCACAACTGGCGCCAGACGAGCACCTGGAGACCCCAACCCCAACATCGGGGCACCCAAGGCTGAAGACCTGAAAACATGAGTAGGAGAAGGTAGTACCTGTGCTGGTCCCTGCGCCGCAGCCATGTGAGGGGGAAAAGCAAGAAAGGCGGCACCAAAGGTGTCACGCTGCTATGTTGACCCAACCACCCTGCCCGCAGGTCTGAGGCTCCCAGGAACGAAGGCCCTGGGGCTGGCTCCATAGGCACGGGAAGCTGTGACAACCGCTGGACCCATTGCTCCACAACAGCAGCCAAATGATGAAACTGCTCACCGGAGGACCCCCCGGGGGCGGGGAAGGACTCCGGAGTTGAGGATCACGGCTGCTGGGAACAGAGGCTGCAGGTGACCCCGACAGAGCCGGGGTCGGCCTGTTGTCCCCGGCTACTGATGATCTCCGTGCAGATGTACCAGAGGAAGACCTTGAGCAGTACTGCTTCTTCTTCGACTGATGGAATGAAGAAGAACTCGAGGCCGAGCGGTGCCAGTTCCCTGACCTCAATCAGGAATGGGCCCTTTTCTTTTTGTGCTTTCGAGAGGACTGTCAGAGGTAGAGCCAGTGCCTCCCTGATCTTTCTCAATACTCTTGGATGCACACCATCTGGCCCCACTGCTTTGTCCACCTTCAAATTAGTGAGTTCCTTCAAGACTCCTTCCTCCAAAAAAGGACTAATGTCCACCTCCCATCCTCCAAAAATTCTGTTACTTTCTTGGGGCCCTTCCCCTTCTCCTGTGAACAATGAAATGGAAATTATGTACCTACCATAATTCTTAATCTTCTTAGACAAGTCTTCACCACTCATTCATACTGTTGGGAGAGTACCAAGCTAAAAACCTATCCCTCGAGCAAGGTGCAGGAGACAGAGCTCACTCAGGACAGAAGTCCATTAAGGACTTTCCTGCCAAAGGAAGTGTGCTGTCTAGCATGGACATCCAGAGTGTAGTGCTTCACAAAGGTGTGCACTGAGCTCCATGCAGCCACTTTGGAGATGTCCACAATGGGCACGTTATGAATCTCCACCAGGGATGCCGCAACCACTATGGTAAAGTGGGTGTAAACTGGCCTTCCAACTTGACTTGTGCCATCAAGTAGTAATGGCTAAGGCATACCACGATCCAAGCAGAAATGCATCGAATAGCCACAGGCTATCCCAGCCAGGCCATGCTGAACGATAAAAAGAGTTGCTTGGTTTTACAAATCTCCCCAGTTCTATCGATGTAAAATCATAGAGCCTTCTTGACATCCAAAGAGTGAAGGGTGTTTTCCCTTTCATTCCGGAAGTTAGCAAAATAAGTGGGGAGAACCAAGGGCTGATTGAGGGGAAATTCTGAAACCACTTTGGGCAGGAACTAAGGGTGTGTACAAAGTACCACCTTGTTCTTGTGAAAGACAGTACATGGAGGGTCTGTGATCAAGGTATGTATTGCAGAGACCCTGTGAGCGGAAGTGATGGCCACTAGGAAGGCGGTCCTCCAGGTCCGAAACGTCAAATTACAGGTGGCTAGAGGCTCAAAAGGTTTACGAGTGAGCATGTCTAGCATGAGATTAATATCCCACAGGGCCACCAGTTTCCTGACAGGGGGTCTAGTTTGCTGGATTCCCTTGAGGAACCTCTTGACTAACGGCAACTGAGCCAGCCTCATGTTCTGCACTGGCTCATGATAGGCAGAAACTGTGCAGAGGTGCATCTTTACTGTAGAGTATCACAGTCCTGCATTTGGCAGATATAAGAGGTACTCCAGCACCTTATTCAGTGGCAATGGAAGGGGTCCAGATAAGACTTAGCACACCAAATCGAGAAGCGCTTCCATTTCTCCAAGTAAGTCTTCCTGTTGGAGGGCTTACACGCTGCCAAGAGGATCTCTGAGAAACTTTGGACCTACCCACTTCTACGTCTTCAGGAGCCAGGCACGGAGATGAAGGGATTGTAGGTTGGGGTGGACCAGGGGTCCCTGTGTCAGGATGTCCGTTCGTGATGGAAGCTGCCTTGGGGGGGACTTTCAACAACCTGTTGATCAATGGAAACCACATCTGTTGAGGTCGGTATGGAGCAATCAGAACCATCTTGCACCCTTGTGCCTCCAATCTGAGCAGTACCCTCTGAATGAATGGAATAGGAGGTAATGCATACAGAAAGTGTCTTGTCCACCGCAGTATGAAGGCATCCTGACAGAAAACGCCAAGTTCTGGATTTTTGGAGCAGAATAGAGGCAGTTTTGCATTGAGTGGGAACGCAAAAAGGTCCAGGTCTGGAGTGCCCCATTCGTCGAATAGTGACTGCATGTCTGGTATGTGCAACCATTCATGTGGACCATCCTCCGTCCTGCTGAGGCAATCCACCGGGTTGTTCCGAGTCTTCGGCAGGTAAACTGCCTGAATTAGAGCATCGTGCTCGAGGCACCATTCCCACACCCTCATGGCCTCCCTGCACAGAGTGTAGGACTGTGTTCCACCCTGTTTGTTGATGTAGTAGATCACAGCCTTGTTAGTCTAAAGGAAAATTACTTTGTGACACAGTGTGACAGGGTTGAACAAGGCCCTGCCCCATTTGTTATGTGGAAAGAGTTTAAATGCAAGGATCAGTTCCATCCTCTCCTTTTCTGTCTCTTCTCCATCTGTCTGTGCAACCAATTTTTCTTGCAATACCTAGGAACTGATCACTCTGACCATTTTGCAATTCTCTGCCTCTTGCTATCGCTCTGCCTTCCCTTGCTCTTTCGGTCTTTTCTTCCCCCTTGCATATCTACAGTTATTAAAAATATATGTGAATCTTCATATGGAAATGTCACTGATACTGGGATCCCTTTGTTTAAAACTGTATATATTTATACTGTTGAAATGATTGCAAAACGCTATTTGGAACTCAAGGGGTTAACCCGAGATTAGTTTTTTTAGCCTTTTGCAGAACTGTAAACAAGAGGTCAGTTCTGGTTCATTATGTTCTTTTTGCTGCACCTGCATCAAAATTGACAAGAACATTCTGTAAACTGACAAGAACATTCTGTGAGAAGCAGGATGTCAATGAGGCAAAGACTTGTTATAAAAAGAGCAGCATAGCTTTTGCTAGAGAGACAAGGAGAGTGAGGAACAGACAGATTTGAAATTGAGAAAAAAACTCAGAAGGACTCTTTTCTGTGTTTGTACTGCCTTCGTAAATAGTTATTTTGAACAATTTATGTTTTTATTTTACTGTTATTGGAAAAAAGAAAACACACTTGAAAATTTTGCAGCTGCTCCTGGTTTTCCTATGCTTCCTGACCTGTGCCTTGACAACACAGAGAACATCCTTCAGTGCTCGAACAGTGTACAGGACAGCTCTCATCTCTAGAACATTTAAGTGCAGATGAGACTCCTACGGACTCCACACCCCTACAGCGTGGAGGTTTTGGCAGTGAGCTCAGCACCCGATCAGAGAAGCATCCATGGTGATCTGAGATTTGGGTGGGACAAAACCCTGAAGAAGTCTGTCTTCCTGAACCCACCATGCAAGTGATCACGTCGGAGGCTCTGTCACTTTTATATGATAGGACTGCTGATGCGTGGATGGTGACCTCTGTGTGCTGAGCATCCACTGAGTGGTCCTCATGTGCAGACGGGCTAGAGGTACAGTGAACACAGACTATGCCACGAGGCCCAGCATCCGCTGCATTGAAAGAGCATGAACAGAGGTGTTCTTCCTTATGTAGCGAGCCATCTGGACAATGTCATTTCTCCTGTTCTCTGGAAGGAAAGCTTTTGCCCTGGAGGTATCCCGGAGGGCTCCTATGAAGAGGAGCTGCTGGGAGAGTTGAAGCTATGATTTTTCCAGATTCAGAAGAACTCCCATGGAGGTGAGGAACTGAGACTGCTTCCTGTATCTCCTGTCTGGATGGGCTTGCTAGGAGCCAATCCTCCAGGTAAGAAAAGACTTGAACGCTGAGTTTTCTGAGGTGTGCCACGAGAACTGCAAAGCACTTTGTAAAGACTCGAGGCACAGAGGACAGCCCAAAGGGCAGGACTCTGAACTGATACTGCTGACCCAAGGCCAGAAAGCGAAGATAGTTGTGGTGACTTGGGTGTACCGGAACGTGCTGGTAGGCGTCCTGCATATCCAGGGATGCCAGCCAGTCATATTGATGGAGAAGTGGAAGAACATTTCCTAGGGAGATCTTGAACTTCTCTTTGAACAGATACTTAACTTTTTGAGGTCGAGAATTGGGCGCATCCCACCCGTCTTTTTCTGGACCAGAAAGTAGTGAGAGTAGAAGAAAAAATTACTCACCATAGTAATCTTGTTTCTTCAAAGGGATCACTCATTATGACTAAACAATGCAGTCAGCCTCCTGTGTTGAACTGCCCGGAGAGATAGAATTTCACGCAAATTATGCAACTCTCAGTTGGCTCATGCCACTTTCAAACTGCTGCCCTAGCAACTGCTGCACTCTGAGTACTTCAGATTCTTACGGAGCCTAACCGGGTAAAAGACCCACTAGCTAAAATTAGCAACCGTAAAAAATATTTTTTTGCTCTTTCAGGTCAAAACATCCTTAACCAACAAACCTAAGAAACTTGAGACCACCTGGACACCAACTGGTTAAACAAAGTGAGTCTCTATCTTAACCTATATAGCAGAAAATCAAAAACCCTAATGCAGGGATGCAGAGCATACCTCTCAACTGTACCACATTAGGAGGAACATTCCTCATTTTACTTCGCAAAAACTCCTTGTTCCACATTGTGAGGACGTGTTCCACATTCAGTATTAACATTTTAAAGCAAAAATCTATAGTAAATTATGCAAAAAATACATTATTCAATTAATAACAGACTTTCTGAACATAAATGCAAACATTTTAACAGTGTCCTGAGCTTCCTAGGTAAAGATTTGACTAAGTGTTCCACATTTTGCTCATTTGTTCCACATTTTGAGAGGCAATGTTCCACATTTGGGCTTGGGGCACAAAAGGTTGAGAGGTATGATGCAGAGCAACTTCTATAGGTTCTAGTAGGGGAGGTAGGGAGGGTCTTTAATCATAATGAGTGATCCCTTTGAAGAAACAAGATTACTATGGTGAGTATTTTTTTCTTCTAACCCCAGGAATCACTCATTATGATTAAACTTAATGAAGCCAGCCTCCTGTGCTGAACTGCCCGGAGAGATGGAATTTCATGCAAATTATGCAATTCTCAGTTGGCTCATGCCACTTTCAAACTGCTGCACTCTGAGTACTTCAGATTCTTACGGAGCCTAACTGGGTAAAAGACCCACTAGCTAAAATTAACAACCTTTAAAAATAATATTTTTTTGCCCTTTCAAGTCAAAACATCCTTAACCAACAAACCTAAGAAACTTGAGACCACCTGGACACCAACTGGTTAAACAAAGTGAGTCTCTATCTTAACCTATATAGGAGAAAATCAAAAACCCTAATGCAGGGATGCAGAGCAACTTCTATAGGTGCTAGTAGGGGAGGTAGGGAGGGTCTTTATAATGAGTGATCCCTTTGAAGAAACAAGATTACTATGGTGAGTATTTTTTCCTTCTAACCCCAGGAATCACTCATTATGATTAAACATAATGCAGACTACCAAGCAGTACCTTTGGAGGTTGGGCAGAGAACCTATTTCGGAAACAAGCTCTGCAGTACTGCTGTACCAAACCTATCATCACCTCTGTATTGCAAGTCCAGGCCGTAATGCTTTGTGAAGGTGTGTACTGTTTTCCATGTAGCTGCTTTACAGATTTCCAGTAGCAGAATTTCTCTTGAAGCTGCCACTGAAGCAGCTGTGCCCCTGGTGGAGTGTGCTCTCAGGCCCAGAGGTACCTGTTTACCCACCTTACTATAACAAAACTGTATACATGCCACTCTCCAGTGAGAAATTGTACGTTTTGTTGCAGCTCTGCCCTTACCAACTTCACCATATGTGAGAAAGAGCTGTGATTGACTTGTCCTTTAAGACTTGGTTCTGTCAATGTAGTGGCTAAGAGCCCTTTTGACATCAAGGGAGTGAAGTCTCCTTTCTGGAGAACTGGAGTTGTCTGTAAAGAAGACAGGTAGAGTGATAGACTGATTCAAGTGAAAATCAGTTACCACCTTGGGAAGGAATTTTCTATTAGTCCTAAGGACCACCTTGTCCCTGTGGAATGAGATGTAGTCCACATCAGTGCACAGGGCTTGTAATTCACTGATCCTTTTGGCTGAAGTAATGGCAACCAGGAAAACAGTTTTCCAAGTGACATACTTCAAATCTGCGGTTGCCATAGGTTCAAATGGTGCATCCATGAGTTTAGCAATGCAAATATTTAGATTCCAGGCCAGAACCGGTTCCCTTAGGGGAGGGTGCAGAAGATTAAGGCCTTTAAAATATTTTCTGAATACTGGATAAGAAGTCATAGACCTCTCCTTACCAACTGACAGGTAAGCAGAGACTGAAGCTAAATGAACCTTGAGGGTGGAAGGCTTCAGACCTAAGGAATGTCTCAATTTCAGTAGGGTCCTGAATATCATAGGAAAAGGAGAGAATGCATACAGAAATTTCCCTGTCCAATCCAGGGTCAAGGCATCCAGGGGGATTGTGCCCCTGAGAGGAGGCCTGCAACAATACATTGGAAGCTGGTGGTTTTCTGGGGAGGTGAAGAGATCCACCTCTGGAGTGCCCCATTTTCTGAAAATTGTACTGAGTACCTGAGTATTCAGGCACCACTCGTGGTGGTCCTGACTTATCCTGTTTAGTAAGTCTGCCAGCACATTGCCCTTCCCTGGAAGGTGTACGGCTGACAGGGATACTCCCACGGAGTATACCAGGGACCACAGTCTCATTGCTTCTGTGCACAGTAGATGTGACCTGGTACCTCCTTGCTTACTTGATGTAATACATGGTTGTGGTGTTGTCTGTTCTGACTTGCACCACCTTGTTTTTCACGCAAGGATTGAATGTTTTCAAAGCCAGGTAAACAGCCCTGAGCTCCAAGAGATTTATGTGCAACAGAGACTCTTGGGGGACCATGTGTCACTTGCTGTGTGCTCTAACATGTGCCCCCAGCCTAGAAGAGAGGCATCTGTTGTGAGGATTACTGAAGGTTGTTCCCTTATAAAAGGCACACCCACCCTGAGGTTGTGCTTGTCCAGCCACCACTGTAAGGCCTGGACTAAACTTTCTGTGACTGGAACCAGTTTGGACATAGGATCCGTCCTTTGAGACCAATACTGTCTGAGATGGAACTGAATATCTCTCATTTGAAACCTGGAGCCCATTACCACTGCCGTGGCAGATGCCATGTGGCCTAATAGCCTGAGAAATTCTCTAGCTATTCTGGGTCTCCCAGACACAAGGATTTTGCAATCTGCAGAATGCTTGTCGCCCTGTCCTGTGGCAGGAGGGCTCTTCCCTGTCTGATGTTTACATAGATACATAGACAGTGTCGGCAGATAAGGGCCTATGGCCCACCCAGTCTGCCCATTTGAGCTTGTAAGTTCAGTTGTTTTCCTAGAAGTCTGTTTCCCCTTACCCCTGACCTCTAGAATTCATTTATGTCTATCCCATGCATTCTTAAATCCTGTGATTGTTTCAGCCCCACCACTTCCTCTGGCAGGGTGTTCCACTTGTCCACCACCCGTTCTGTGAAGAAATTCTTTCTCACGTTTCCTCTGAATAAGTCCTCCCTCCAACTTCATCCCATGCCCTCTAGTCCTGGAACATCTTTTTCGCTTAAAAATAGTGTTTTCCTGCACCCTGTTTCTCCCTGTAAGATACTTGTATGTCTCTATCATATCCCCTCTCTCCCTCCTCTCCTCCAGGGAGTACATGTTCAGTTCCTTCAACCTGTCTTCATAGGACTTGTGATGCAATCCATGCACCATCTTTGTTGCCCTCCTCTGAACCTTCTCTACCCTGTCTATGTCCTTACGTAGGTATGGTCTCCAGAACTGTACACTGTACTCCAGGTGGGGCCTCACTAGTGTCTTGTATAGCGGAATTATGACCTCCCTTTTCCTGCTGGTGAGGCCCCTGCCTATACATCCCAGCCAGTTTAGTTCTGCTCCAATAAACTCCAGCACATGGAGTGGTACCTGTTGAGGTTTTTCTTTGTTTATCAGAAATCCCAGGGACTCTAGTGTGGATTTTGTGAGCGCCAGTGATTGTACTGCATGCGGCAGAGACTGTCCTACTATTAACTAGTCGTTCAGGTAGGGGAAGACGGTTATACCTTGTTTTCTCAAAAACTCTTATCACCACTGATAGGCACTTTCTAAAAACCCTTGGTGCCTAAGTTAGCCCAAAAGGGAGAGTTGCAAACTGATAATAGCCAGAAGCCAGCCTGGATCTCAAGAATTTTCTGTGAGATGGTTTGATGGGAATATGGAAATAAGCATCCCTTAGATCTAGGGAGGCTAGCCTGTCTCCCTTTTGCAATGAAGGAATGATTATGGCAAGAGTGACCATTTTGAACTTTGGTTTCAAAATAAGCTTGTTCAGAAGTCTTAGATCCAAAATAGGCCGCCAATCCCAGTTTTTCTTCCTTATGAGGAAGTACCTGGAGTAAAAACCTTTTCCCCTGCTTATTAGAGGCACAACCTCTACTGCTTTGATTGCTAGCAGATGTTTTATCTCTGCTTCCAACAGAATCCTGTGTGCAGCTGTTACCGGAGCAAAGGTTCTTGTTCTCAGCTTTGGGAATGATTTGAAACTGAGTGCCAGGCCCTGGCTCACTACCTCCAACACCCACTTGTCTGTGGTGATGGAATGCCAAGCGTGAAGGTAATGAGTCAGTCTGCCACCTACAGGTGGACCTGTAATAGGGGATGCGACCTGCACTAGCCCGTCAGGGATTCTGTGCAGGCTGTGCCTGAACCTGTGGTGCAGGAGCCGCTCTTCTCATGGCTCTCCTGCACCTTCCTCTAAAATAACCTCTAGCTTGCTGCTGAGGCTGGGAGGCTTGCACTTGAAAGAAAGGTCTGGGGTAAAAAACCCTACTCCTACCTCCCCTATTCTGGGATCTATAAGAGGTGAAGGGCCCATCCTTGGAATTGCTCCGATAGGTGGATTTATATTCCTCCACCTTCTTCACATATGCCTCAGTTTTATCCCCAAACAAGGAGTTGTTGTCAAGGGGGAAATCCATTGCTTTGGCCTGGGTGTCTAAAGTTAGGTTGGTGGCTCTAAGCCATGCAAACCTCCTGAGTGAAACTGACAAAGCCATTAACCTGGATGCAGCATCATTGGCATCCACTGCCATATGAAATTGGTACCTGGTAGCATCAAGTGCAGCCCTTGCTGTATCCTGCAAGTCTACAGTCACTTCCTCTGGGACCCTATCAGCCAAAGCTAGAACAGTGTTCCACAAAGCTTTTTGGTACTGCACTGAATATGCCATGTAATTGGCCTGCCTAACTAATGAAGAGGTAGCCATGTACCCTTTCTTTCCCATAGCATCCATTTTTCTTGAATCTTTGTCTGGTGGATGGGTAGCTAATGGGATCCTGGCCTTGTCACAGGTGGCAGCTTGGACTACTCCCTCAGGATCAGGATGCGTAAATAGAAAATCAGCTGTAGTTCTGTCCTGCTGGTATTTCTTGTCAGCTTTCTTATCCACACCAGGGATAGAGGCTGGAGTTTTAAAAATCTGCACTGCAGCCTTCTTTAAAGATTTATGCATGGGCAGAAGTAGACATTTCGTGGGGGTTAACCCCATCATTTCTAGAAAGTCTGCCTCCTCCATATCCTCCTGTTTCCTGAAGAGGAAGGTTCAGGGTTTCCACCATGTTCTTAACAAAAGCATAGTAGGAGGAGTATTCCTCAGGACCCCTAGGAGGAGATCCAAACCCTTGCTCAGGAGAGACCTCTGGATCTATAGGTTCCTCTTCAAAGTCATCCTCCTCCTCACCAAACACTTCCAGCACTTCTTGCATTGCTGGGGCTGTAGGAGGAACCAGGGCAGTTCGCGTAGGAACAGGGATTGCACCCTGTAGGGCTTGTAACACTTGTAGTGCCTTAGCAATATCCTCAGCTGAGGGCATAATATGCTTGTCTGCTGGGAGCTCCTTAGCCTTCTCGGCAGGAGGCGCAGCGACATGTTTTTCTTTACACTTTTTCTTTAATGGAACAGGTTCAGCGCCTGTTTCCACAGCCCTTTTTGTTTTACCTTGTTCAGATTTATCTGAACTCCTGTCAGGATCCTTGGCTTTACCTCCATCCTTTTTGTGGGAGGAGAAAGAAGCAGAATTATCCCCAGAAGCAGAAGCCATCTCCTCCAAAATTTTAGACCTTTTCTTTAATGTTTTTGGGCAAAAAGTCTTACAAATATTACAACTGGCAAATATGTGACTTATACCCAAACAAGAAACACAGAGAGAATGTCTATCTGCTTTTGCTATAAGTTGCCCACAAGACTCAACATTTAAAACCTGTGGGTCCTGTGCGTTTTTTAGGTTTATCCAAATGGACCTCTGACATTTAAGCTAGCAAAAAAGATTACTTTAAAAAAACGTTATTTAAAGTAACTCGGAACCGGAGATTACTTTAAAATAACTACCGCTAGCGGTTTCTGGAACCGAGCGCTATTCGGTTCCTGAAGAAAAAGGAACCGAGAAATTTACTGAATTTAGACAAAACTAAAGCGGTTCAAGGAACCGACCACTAAATATATCTAAATAATAATAAATTGAGATAAAAACCTTTAAAACAGACTCAGAACCCTCGGTTCCAAGGAACCGTGAGGGAACCGCGAATATAAATAAAAAACTACTAAAACACTAATTTACTATACTAAATAATGTTTCTAAGGCAGCAATTTAAAATTAAACTGAAAATGAGTACTTGTCTACAGATAAACTTTAGTCAGAGACGGTTCAAGGAGAGCTCTCCGGGACGTCCTTACTAGGCAGGAGGAGTAAAGAATCTGAAGCACTCAAGAGTGCAGCAGTTGCTAGGGCGGCAGTTTGAAAGTGGCATGATCCAATTGAGAGTTCCATAATTTGCATAAAATGCCATCTCTCCAGGCAGTTCAACACAGGCGGCTGACTGCATCGAGTTTAACCATAATGAGTGATTCCTGGGGTTAGAATCCTGTGTTTCTTTCTGCCCAAGGAATAACTTCTACTACCCTGTTCCTGAGAAAGCCCTGTATTTCGGAAGTGAAAAAAGTCTGACTGAACAGCAGACAGGCTGTGCTGCCACTTGGGTGGAAGATCCGGGGGAGTTCTGCAAAACTGAGAGAATAACCTTCCTGAACAATACTGAGGACCCACTTGTCCGAGGGGACAGATTTCCACTGGGTGTAAAACTGAGTCAGACGACCTCCCACTGCCTCCGAAGCGTCCCTCTCGGGCAGTTGAGGTGGGATTGGGGCCAGACTTTCAGAGGGTGGAACTGGGTGCTTTCGGGCCCTGTGCCTTTTGCTGCGTTTTCTTTTGTGGCTGAGGAGTCTGTTTTCTGTTAAAGGCTCCTCGGCCTCTACCTCAAAAGGACCGCCTGTTACGGAACTGTCGACCGTTCCCACTCCTCTGTGGAACAAAAGGAGCTGGCCTGGCTGTTTTAATGGCAGTCCTGGTTTTATGAGTGGCCTCTAGTGCTTGTTCAACTTGGGGGCCGAAGAGACAAGCGCTATCAAAGGGGACACTGATGACCTGCTGAGCATCAAGTGAAAACCCCCATGTTCTAAGCCAGGAGTGATGCCTGATGCAGATTCCAGTGGTAGCCACCCTGGCTGCAGTGTCACAGGCGTCCATAGAAGCCTTCAGCTAGTGACTATTGGACTCCGTGCCTCTGGTGATGGTCTGCAGAAGCTCAATGGTAGTGTCAGACTCCGGGAGGTTCTCAACCACAGAATTAAATGAATTCCACAGAATACAGTATATTTGTACTGGGAGAAATGCCCCTGAATGAGTACAGTTACGTAAGAACTTACTGTAACAGTAGATCTTTGAGAGAGGCTCTTGCAGTAGGTAATTACGTATAGGACTAAAACCGGCAGGCATCAGGACCCCATGGAAAAATTTCTAGCTAGCTGTCTCTAGTGGGGGACCGCTCCCATGTCAGTATAAAGGGGCAGTCCCCCACGCCTGCCTTCCAGTTCTTTCCCGTCAAAGACCAAAAAGGCAAGACGAGAGAAGCGTGGATATTTTCCTCCTTGGAAAAGAAGCTGAAAAAGTTAAGGGGGATGGAGGGTGAGAAGGCATTACCTACTACAAGATCCTCTCTCGAAGATCTACTGTTACGGTAAGTTCTTACATAACTGTACTATCTTACTTTGAGAGGGCTCTTGCAGTAGGTAATTACATATAGGACTGAATCCCAAGCAGGCTGGAACAAAGAGAAGCACTCGGGAGGAGGAAAACTACCAACCAACAGAACCTCCAGCTGTAAGGGTCTTAAGAAAGAAGACCTTGCAGGACAGCCAACCCGAAGTCTGCTGTACGGCGAGAGGCAATGTCCAAACTGTAGTGTTTTGTAAAGGTATGGACAGAAGTCCAAGTTGCGACTGCGCAGATATCTGCCGCTGACACATTCTTGAAACAAGCTGCAGAGGCAGCTGCTCCTCTGGTGGGGTGACCTCTGACCTGACCCGGCAGGGTCTTGTTTTGGTTGTCGTAACAGAAAGTGATACAATGAGCCAACCATTTGGATAGGCATTGCTTGGAAACAGCATTGCCCTTTCTTCTGGGAGTAAAAGAGACACAAAGCTGATCAGATCTCCTGAGATCCTTAGTCCGAGAGGTGTAATATCTCAGTATTCTATGAACATCCAGAGTATGCAGGAGATACTCCCCTTGATTGGAATGTTGCGTAAAGAAAGCAGGTAGCTCAATGGATTGATTCAGCATAGATTCCGCCACCACCTTAGGGAGAAACTTAGGGTTGGTGCGCAGAGCCACACATTCCTTGTGGAAAGTCAAGTAAGGAATTTTGCACATCAAGGCCTGGAGCTCGGAAATTCGACGAGCTGAAGTAATGGCCACTAGGAAGAGAGTCCTCCAAGAAAGGAACTTCAAGTCTGCTGAAGCTGCCGGCTCAAAGGAAGGCAGAGTAAGCTTTTCAAGGACAAAGTTCAAATACCAAAGAGGAGCAGGGACATAGATGGAGGGTCTTAAATGGAGGACCCCTGTAAGAAACGTCTTGGGGACTTCCAACTGCGCAAAAGATCTGTCTCCAAAAGGTACACGGTATGCCGAGATAGCCACCATGTGGACCTTCAAAGAGGAAAGACAGACACACAGGTCAGAGAGATGACACAAATAGTCCAGGACTCTCTTGACAGGACAAGAGAAAGGCTCAAAGTCCTTCGAAGAGGCCCAAATGGAAAAACGTTTCCACTTCATGGCATATGTGGACGGCTGGCTTCCTGGCCTCCATCAGAATATCTGCGATGAGTGGAGAAACCCCGCAGTAGGCTTGAGCTACGTCTGCAGGAGTCACGCATGCAATTGAGGGATTTGAGACCTGGATGCACCAGGGCCCCCTGATCCTGGGTCAGCAAATGCTGTGACAGAGGAAGAAGCAGCAGAGGTTCCTCTGAAAACTGTTGCAGAAGACAGAACCAAACTTGCCTGGGCCAGAATGGAGCGATGAGAATCATCTGAGCTCCTTCTGAACCGAATTTGTGTAAGACCCTCGGAATTAAGGGAATTGGAGGGAAGGCATAGACAAATCTGTCCTTCCAGTCGAGAGACAGAGTGTCCTGCCAGAAAATGCCTCGCCCTGGAGCGAGCGAGCGAGCGAGCAAAAGCCGGGAAGTTTTGCATTTAGAGAGGACGCGAACAGGTCTACCTGAGGGGTTCCCCAGCGCAGGAAGATATCGTCTGCTACCTCTTGTTCCAGTTCCCATTCGTGTACCTTGGCTGATGACCAACTGAGGTGATCTGCCAGCGTGTCTTCCACTCCCGGAACATGAACTGCCATCAGGTGAAGGTTGTGTTGAACTGCCCAATTCCAAATTCTCACTGCTTCCCTGCACAAAGGGTAGGAACAAGTTCCTCCCTGTCTGTTGATGTACCAGACTACGCACGTTGTCCGTCAGGATTGCCAGATGGCCGGGAAGAACGCAAGAGTTTAGAGCATAGAGCGCGTACAAAACTGCCCTGAGCTCGAGCACACTGATATGAACAGTCTGCTCCAGACTGAACCAGGAGCCCCGGGTCCTGAGAGACCCTAGATGGGCTCCCCAACCTTCTCCTGAGGCATTTGTTGTCAGTGTTTGGGATGGGGGTTCGAAGCAGAAGGGAAGTCTCCGGCAAAGGTTCTCTTGCACCATCCACCATTGCAAGTCCCGAACCATGGGATCAGAGACCAGAACTTCCTGGTCTAGGTCATCCAATGTCTGGTCTCACTAAGACTGAAGCATCCACTGAGAGATCCTCATATGGAGCTGAGCACAAGAGACTATCAGAATAGCAGTCGCCATGAGCCCGAGAAGGCGAAGGACTGACCTGGGCGCTGACCCTTCTGTGACTGGACAACAGACTCGCATGAGCCTGGAGGGTGTCCACCCTGTTCAGAGGCAGAAAGGCCTTGCCAATGGTCGTGTCCAGGATCACCCCTATAAACTGGAGCCTTTGGCAGGGGACCAGATGGAACTTGGCCTGGTTGATGGTGATACCCAGGCTGGTGAAAACCTGCAGGGTAAGGGAAAGGGAGCACAGAAGTTCCTCCCTGGAAGGGGCCGCCAGGAGCCAATCATCCAGGTATCGGAATACTTGCACCACCTGGGTACACAGGTAGGCCGCCACCACAGACAGACATTTGGTGAACACTCGGGGAGCCGAGGAAAGACCAAATGGGAGGGCCCTGAATTGGTAGTGGTCCCCCTGGAACGAAAAACGTAAGAATTTGCGGTGGGAAGGGCGGATGGGGATATGCAGGTAGGCATCCTGCATATCCAGCATGCACAGCCACTGTCCCTGCTGAAGGAACGGCAGAAAGCTCTGCAGGGAGAGCATTCTGAAATGCTTGTACTCCATGAACATGTTCAGGGAGCTGAGGTCTAAAATAGGCCTCACGTCTCCCGTTTTCTATGGAACTAGGAAGAAATGGGGAATAGCACCCTGTCCCCCAAAGGTGGGTCGAGACAGGCTCTATCGCCACCTTCAAGAGAATGGAGGAAATTTCTTCTAGGACCAGAAGATGATGTTCTGGGGAGTAAGACGACCTGGGGGGTGGTTTTCTGGGTGGTTCCTGGAGAAACTCGACTGAGTGTCCTGCTGCTATCAGTTGGAGCACCCAAGCATCTGATATAATCCTCTCCCAACCCGGTAGATGGAAGGAGAACCTCCCTCCTACAGGTTCCTCTGGGAGGCCCAGAGGCTGTGGGAGAGGAAAGGAGAGGCAACGTCGCGGCTGAAGCTCCAGACGCTTTTTTGGGTTGGGGGGGGGCTTGGCAACCCGGAGGGCCTGACGTTTGTTGGCCCGCTTGCCCTTAGGTTTCGCTTTAGGCCGAGAACGTCTGCGAAAAGGGCGACGCTGTCCCTGAGGGGGCCTGTACAAAGAGTCAACAGACTTAAGTGCAGTGCCCTTCTCTTGCAGGTTGGTGTTGCTGTCCTTGACATCTCCACCGACCAGCACAGAACCGCTGAAGGGCGCATCCTGGATAGCAGATTGCACCTCCGGGACCAAACTTGACACCCGGAGCCAGGCATGACGCCGAAGACCTACGACAAAAGCTGAGTTCCGACCTGCTGTGTCCACTGCATCATATGTGGCATGGAACATGTGCTGACTGGCCGAACAAGCAGAATGGATGAGATCAGCCACTTCCTGCTTGGCCTGCGACTCAGGAAGGGAGTCCAATTTTGATTCCACCCGACTCAAGATAGTCTTCTGGTAGTCCCCCATATGTGCCACATAGTTCAGAGCACTAATTCCCAGTGTGGAAGAAGCATACACCTTCTTCCCGTACTGGTCCAGAAAACGGGATTCCTTGTCTGGTGGAGACGAGCTGAGATGTTTAGGGTTTGCCGACCGGCCATGAGCGGTGCTAATTACAACAGAGTCGGCCTTGGGGTGTGTATTCAAGGAATCCACACCCTCCAGAGCCTGGTATAGCCGATCCGCCTTCCTCGGAAGGGGGGCTAATGCGGACGGTTGTTTCCAAATAGTGGAAACAAGGTTGGCGTGAGGCTCAATCCAGGGTGGAATCAATGTTGGAGCAGTTTCGGGCAGATACAGGTGGGCAGAGAGCTTCTTCTGCTGCGGATCTGGCTCCAGAGATTGCCACTGGTGAACCTCCTAGATCTTTCTCAGTAGCTCCAGAAAGGAAGGATCTCCCGGGGGTGACTTTGGAGGAGTCCTTGGCCTGGGACGGTCTGGAGTACGTGGCTCGTCAGGATCGGAGCACCCCCGAGTCACATTCTGAGGTCTGCGATGAAGATGAAGAAGAAGAAGAGGAAGACTCCTCCCGCGGCAGGGGAGGAACGGACCCCTTGGGCACGCGTATCCTCCCCACCCCTGGCGCCTGAGGGTACACTCTGATGTCGGGTGAGGGGAAGGAGCTCCCCGCCCCCGCGCAGGGGATCCCATACAGGGTCCGCACTAGTAGATGGTTTCTCCACTTCCTGAGAGCTGAGCTTTGGCCTCAGCCCACCAGGCAGCCAGAGTCTCCTTCAAATCCACTGGCGGGGGGGGGGGCGGTGGAGGAGGGGGCTACGGATACTGAGGATATCCGTAGGGCGAGTATCCGTACCCCAACGGCAGGAAGCTCAGCGTTGGGTATTGGGGCATCAGGTACTGCAGTCTCGGATAGGCCGGCGTCGGGTACTGTGGTCCTAGGTAGGATGGCACCGGATCGGATAGAGTTGGATACCTGGGAACCAGGAGCTCTGTCGGTGCAGAAGGCCCTGGAAGAGGCCCAGCGTGTAGGCCAGGAACAGGTGGCCCCACGAGCGTCGGGCTCAGCGGTGGGACAGCGTCCGCTAAAGGGATGTCGCCCAATGTCGGGTAGGCTGGTGTCGGAGCCGGTGTCTGAGGGTCCAGCGTCAGGGGATCCAGCCCTGAGGGAAGGAAGGCCTGACGGCAGCGTACCGACATCCTCTGTGTTGCCCGGGGAAGGAGGTCTAAAATCCCTGGGGTCTAGCAGGGGAGATGCTGGAGCCTCAGTACACAGTGGCGGGCGCTGCAGCGAGCCAGGAACAGTGGACGGGTCGATGGGGTCCGGCGTTGGCTCTTTTGCCGTGCATTCGTCAGAGGAGCCAACGACTGCCTTACCAGTGGGATCCGGTTGGGCGTCGGCGGAGCCGGCGTCAGACTTATTGGATCCAGCGCCCGAGGAAGGCCACGTGGGAGAGGCGGCCTTGGCGGGCTGCTTGGGGGCTGTGCGCCCTTGAAGGGGCCGGCGACTTATTGGCCCTGTCCGGGTGGACATCAGTGGCACTGGCGTCCGACTTACTGGACCCACTCGACCTGGAGGGCCGCGAGACAGCGGCCTTCCTGGAAGTGGTCGACTCTTTTCCGGAGGCTCCTAAGGGGACCGAGCGTGAGCCCGATGGGAGGGATGCTGCTGCCTTGGACCCCGCCAAGACGGCCGAGGGTCAGTCCCCTGGGGGGCACGTTACCAGTAATACGGCGACACCAGCCGGAGTTGCGGTAGCCGTGGAAGTGGAGTCCCAGTCCTGGTGCTTCTCCTTCTTATGATGTCCCTCAGGTGAAGTGGATGCCTATCTTAGCTTCTTCAGCTCCTTCTCCATGAAGGCCATCTTCTTTTCTAAAATATGGGCCTCCAGAGACTGCTGCCTCCGTTTACGGGTGGCGGCGTTAAATTGCTGGCAGTGCTGACACTCCTCCATGGGGTGATCTGGGCCTAGACAGAAGAGGCACTGGGAATGACCGTTCTTATGTGGGAACTGGGCGCAGCACGAGTTGCACTTGTTTTTATGTGAATTGGATGTGAAGGGGAAGACATACACAGCGTTTGACGAAAAAACAAGAAAAAATATGGTTTGAAGACCGACGAATGACTGACGAGCAGTAGGAACTTAACCACGAGACACTAAGACAAGCAGATGGCAGGAAAGAACTGGAAGGTGGGCATGGGGGACCGCCCCTTTATACTGACGTCGCCTGACGGCGGACACCTGATGTGGGGTTGTTCCCCCGCCAGAGACTGCTAGCTAGAAATTTTTCAGTGGGGTCCCGATGCCTGCCAGCGTTAGTCCTATATGTAATTACCTACTGCAAGAGCCCTCTCAAAGTAAGATCTGGCAATAAGCATGCCCAAGGTTGCAGCAGTGAAAGCCCATTTTCCCAAGGTGTCGGTTTTACAATACTCCTTATTGATAGGATGTGCTGAAGCTTCTTGAGGGAGAACAGCTTTGTAGTTTTCTGCCATCACAATCAAAGCATCTGTGATAGGTTGTGAAGCCAAGAAGGGTATCTCCTTAGGAGGGGCATATTTCTTATCAATGGATTTGGCAACAGAAGGAAACACAGCAGGCCTCTCCCACACTGCCTCCGACATAGTCTCAAAGGAGGGAGGTATAGGAGGCATAAGGCTCACAGGAACATTAGGGATATGAAGGAACTCGAGGTGTAAAAGCCTGTCTGGGTTCACAGATGAAGTCTGCAGAGATAGTGTTGAATTCATGTTCTTGAGGGACTGGAAAAGGTCCTCAACGGGGTCTCCACTGGACCAGAAGGTTTCCTATCTGAGCCTAACAATGAGTCATCCTGACTGTCATCAGACAAAATCAAATCAGGATCAGACTCATCAAGTTCCACCTCTGCCCCAGAGAAATCCAGAGTGAGCCCTGCCAGGCCAAAGCCCGGCCTAGGAGAGGGGTAAACGGGTGATATCGGGATTGCTACTGGCATGGAAGAGCATGGCACTGAGGGACCTGGCACCATGTGCAGAGGGATCTGGTGCTGCATGCAGCACCGAAGAACCAAGCACCGGCCACGCCACTGAGGACCTTCTTGCCGACAGAGGCCCCAACACACTGCCAGACCTATAGACAGGAGGAAAGAGGTACCTGTGCAGCCCCTGCGTGGAAGGAAAGTGAGGGAAAGAGGCACGTAGAACCGGTGTAAGAGGCGCAGGTACCAGTCAGGAAAGAATATCCGTTGTGGCCACTAATCGCCCTCCCTGTCCCGAAGACCCCCAACCGCAGTCCATCGGCACCAAGATCCAAAGGCCCAGGAATCAGGTCCACCAGCAAAGGCACCCAAGACAGACACTGTACCCATTACTCCATAAGAGCGGCCCAGTGGTGAAACTGCCCACCGAAAACCGTGCAAGAGGACAGAGAAGGGCTCCAGTGTCAAGAGGCCCGGCCGCAAAGAATGGAAACCCTGGAGAGGTCGGGGTGCATCTACCACACTCTGCTACCGGGTCCCTGACAAAGATCAGGAATGGGCCCCGCTTCTTTCTGTGCTTATGGAAGGACTGCCCCCCCACCCCCGAGCACCGGACTGTCCATGGTCTGACCCGCCCTCCGGAGAGGGCGGCAGACCGGACATCACCCCACTGCCAGAACAGCTTTCAACCAAAGTCTCCCTACCGTCACCGATACCATCCATGGTCGACTCAGTCGAGGGCATGCTGAGAGAATTTCCTTCTTCAAACTATTGTTTTTATTTTTTTTTTTAAATAAATAGAAACTACTAATGCTAATCGAATACTGAACGACTATAGCTGCTGCTGTATAGACATGAAGATTTGACTCCCAGCAGGCGAGCGACGCAGTCACTAAAACGCTCTCAATGGCGGGAAAAAAGGAACTGAGGCAGTTGGAAGGTCAACGCCGAGATAGCCTACACAGGTGCGAGCCAGTTTCGTGCTCCCGCGCATGCGCAGTCCTATCTCGGTGCTGGCCCTCCTGAAGAGCTTTGGCTTCCGCTGGGTCCTAGCGCCTACGGCGTAGTCCCAACAGTATAAATGAATGGTGAAGACTTTAAGTCCAGGAAGATCAAAAGAACAGGTTACTCAACTGTAACAGTAGTTCTAGGACTGGTATATGTTGTTCACTCACACTGTTTGGCATTGTCTCTTTCCTCTTTAAATCTGCCGGAATTCTTCAAGCTGGCTCCTCCCTCCCACCCGGGTGGTATATACCTCGGCTCCATCCATGACGCTAGATCTTAGCCTGCGGGAAGCCAGGCTGTGTGCGTCCGCAGCCGGGGAGGTCGGGTGGGTCCGTGTGGATGAACAACATATACCACTCCTAGAGCTACTGTTACAGATGAGTAACTTGTTCTTCTCGGAGCATGGATATGTTGTTCATCCACACTGTTTGGCAGACTCCTAGCAGTTCTCCGGGAGGAGGGAGGCAAGGCACACACCCCCTACTTATGGAACAGAGACTGGAGAACCGAGGCCCCAAAACCAGCATCCAGGCATGACTCAAGGTCGATGTGGTAGTGGGTGATGAAGGTGTTTGCTGACTTTCAGGTAGCAGCTCAACAGATTTTCTGGATAGGGAAGTCCCTGGAAGCAGCTATTGATGCAGCAGTATGGCGGGTAGAGTGAGCTCTTATCCCTCTGGGAGGCTCCTTGCCCACCAACTCATAGCACAGACCTGTGCATGATGTAATCCATCTTGCTATGGTCCGTTTGGCTGCAGGTCTGCCAGAAACGGCTTCATCGTAGGTGAACAGCTGGCGAACCTCTCCGCGAATTTCTGTCATCCTCTCCTTATAATAGGAGAGAGCACGTCTGAAGTCCAAAGTATGGAGCCTGTACTCGGCGTTCGAGGTGTAATTAGGGTAGTATACCGGCAGAATCAACACCTGGTTAAGGTGAAACTCTGACATCACCTTCGGAAGGAATTTCGGGTGGGGGCGCAGGACAACTTTGTCCCCGTGAAAGACCAGATAAGGGGAGTCCACCGACAGCGCCTGGAGCTCCCCTGTCCTTCTGGCTGATGTGACAGCCACCAGGAAGACTGTCTTCCACGACAAGTGTGACAGCTCACACTTGTGCATGGGTTCGAATGGCTTGACCATAAGCTTTGCCAAAACTAGCAGCAGATCCCATGGAGGTGGAGAGTCACGCACCGGAGGGGATATGTGATCCAGGCCTTTGAAAAAACACCCGACCACTGTCTCCTGCGCCAACGTCGGCTGACTGACCCATGCCCGGTAAGGAGAAATGGCTGCCAGGTGCCCCCCAAGGGTCGATGATCGTAGACCCGCTTTGGAGAGAGACCAAAGGTAGTCGAGAATGTTAGCCACAGAGCAGGATAAGTGGTCCAGACCCTTACCCTGGCACCAAATGGAAAATCTTTTCCATTTGAAGGCATAACATTTCCTGGTCGATTCCTTTCTAGATGCCTCCACCACAGTGAGGAAATCTTCGGAAAGACCCAAAGCCTGGAGCTCTAGCCGCTCAGGTACCAGGCTGTGAGGTGCAGGGACTGAAGGTCCAGATGGAAGACCTTCCCTTGGGGGCCTACAGCTGAGGCTGAGGAGATCTGGATACCAGAACTAGTGCGGCCAGTCTGGGGCTACCAGAATCACCTTCACCTTGTCCCTCCTCACCTTGAGTAACACCTTATGGATCAAGGGAAATGGAGGGAAGGCGTAGAAGAGGACTGGGGTCCAAGGCCTCGAGAAGGCATCCCCCTGCAGCGAGCCCTGCTGAGGGGGGCGGGCATGAAACAGCCTCAGCTTCATGTTTTCCCTGGAGGCAAACAAGTCCACCATCGGTTTGCCCCAACAGGAGAACAGGCTGTAAGCTACCTCTGGATGGAGAGACCACTCGTGGGATGTCTGGCCTATGCTGCTAAGAGCAACTGCCAGCTGGTTCGATGCTCCTGCCACATGGATGGCTAGGAGATCCACCTACAACCGGCTTACGAGGTCCAGATATGGAGCACCTCCTTGCACAGCAGACAGGAGTGCGTGCCGCCCTGTTTGTTGAGGTAGTACATGGTTGTGGTATTGTCCGTCTGGACTTGAACCACTTGACCCCTGAGCTGAGGAGCGAAAGCTGACAGTGCCAGTATGATTGGGCAAAGGAGGAGGAGAGGACCTCCGCCCTGTCCGCTGGGAACCAAGCTCTGGCTTGACAAGAGTCGAGCTCTTCCCTGATAAAGCCCATCACCTGGGAAGGCATGAATTCCGACTTGGCCTCGTTGATCAGGAGGCTGAGTTGGGAGCAGGTCTGGAGGGCCAGATCCCTGGATCTCTCCACCTCCTGCCGAGTGGAACCTGCCAGGAGCCAGTCGTCAAGGAAGGGGTAGATTCTGACACCCCCCGACACCGGAGATGGGCCGCCATCACTGCAATGCATTTGGTGAAGACTCGTGGGGCCAATGACAGGCCGAACGGTATGGCTTGGAACTCGTACAGGGCCCCCTCGACCCTGAAGTGGAGGAACCGCTGATGGGACAGACAGATTGGGATGCGAAAGAACGCGTTCTGTAGATCCGGAGAACAGAACCACATGTTTCGCTCCAAGAATGGTATGATCTGGGACAGAGTGACCATCCGAAAGGTGCGAGACCTGAGAAACTGATTCAGGTCGTGGAGATCTAGAATGGGTGCCAACCCCACCATCTGCTTGGGCACCAGGAAGTACCTGGAGACAAAGCCTGGGTCTGCTGGAGGATCCACCTCAGGAGCTACTGCCTCCTTGCAGAAGAGCTGAGCTATGTCGTCTCCAAGAGCCGACTGGGTGCATACGGAAATCCGTTCCTCCTGAGGGGCGCGGACTCAGCTGGGAGGGTACTGCTCGAACTCCCGAGGCAGTCCCCGACTGACCACTTCAAGAACCCACCTGTCGAAGTGGTAGCGGACCAGGCGGAAAGAAAGTGGCACAGCCGACCCCCCACGGGAGAACCCAGAGCTGGCGTGACTGAGACAGGGGTGGCAAGGAAACCCCCATCCCATCACTGGACAGGCTTAGAGGAGGAGACTGCTCCAGGACTTGAGCCTCGGCCCCCTTTTCGGGCCTGTTGGGGTCCAGGCTTGGGCCGGGGGTGCCAAGCTTCAGCCTGCTGCTGCTGTTGATGTTGCTGTCCTCCTTGAAAGGAGGGCTGCTGGACTGCAGGGGAAGGAGTGCTGAAAAGGCTTCTTCTTCTTCTGCTGGTTCTTGCCCAAAGAACCCCTGGCAGAAGTGGCGTCCAAGGTGGCACTGGACTGCTCTATGCACTGTACTTGACCGGCCACTCTTGGACCGAACAAGTCTGTCCCAAGAAATGGCATGTCAGCAAGCTTATGCTAAGTATCTGCTGGAAAGGAGGAAAGCCTCAGCCAAGCCCTGCGGTGAGAGGCCACTGCGGCGGTCATCGAGCGGGCACAAGAATCTCCGATGTCCAGGGCTGTCTGGAGCTGCTGCCTGGCAACAGCACGGCCCTCCTGATCACTGACCTGTTTGACCGTGGTCTGCATGTCTGTGAGGA
Source organism: Neoceratodus forsteri (assembly GCA_016271365.2). Taxonomy (NCBI): domain Eukaryota; kingdom Metazoa; phylum Chordata; order Ceratodontiformes; family Ceratodontidae; genus Neoceratodus; species Neoceratodus forsteri. The sequence continues at coordinate 182,572,742 of CM057452.1, read as the reverse complement.
GATGAGGGAGGATTCTGTCTAAATGACCTGAGAAGGGCATGAGAGAAGTGTGCCATGATGACGGCCGAGCTGGCCTGATGAAGGCCCAAGGACGAAGCCGCATAGACCTTTCGTGTGGAGTGGTCCATATTTTTGGACTCTTTGTCCACAGGTTGGTCAGTGTCAGCCGAACTGCCAGTACGCCTGAACACAGAAGCGGTCACCAGGCTCTTGGCCAAAGGGTGCTCTGTGAACCCCGCAAGGGACCCCATGGGCACAGCGTACTGTCGGGCCATGCGGTCAGACGGTGCTAGGCATGAGGCAGGACGCTGATAAAGTTCAAGGGTCGGGCTGATGATGGGTTCGGCCACAGGAAAGGCCTCCATTGGGGTATCCCCTCTCTTTAGAATATCTGTGAGAGAGTACTTTTTCTGGATAGATTCCAGGGGCATCCTGGTGGAGTTGGAAACGAGACGGAGAATCCCTTGGAAGAAGGAAGGGCCTTACTCCATCCCTGTGCCAACGGACGACTCAACATCCCCAGGATGAGAGTGAAGCCCAATGACATCCGAGTCCGAAGAGTCAGGGTACAATGGCCTGCAGCCTAAATCACCCTCGATCCTCAGAGGGCGGTCCAGGGTGACTGTGACCGATAGACGCCGGGGAAGTTCAGCGTCCTGTAGGTCCTCTTTCAAGGGAGCCCCTCCCACAGGCTGTTTAGGCGGTGGTTCCACCCAAATAGGTGGAAAGACCGGAACAGGCTGAACCAGGGGACGGGCCGGCCTCATGGGCAAAGGAACTGAGGGTTCAGGTTCCGGAGGGGTCGGCTTCAGCCTGGGAGGCGAGAGCCAAGTAATGGCCGGGATGGCTGGCGGAGCTGTCTTCTACCCGGCCAGAATCAGCTGTTGCCACAGAAGGTCCTCATAGCGCCGACGGAGTTTCCGTTGGAGCCTCTCTTTGTCAGAGGAGGATGAGGACGACCTATGGCGTCGCGTCTTCTTACAGCACTTATGGCTCTTCCTCGGTCGTTCGGATTAGGGGGTTCTGGACCTCGACCAAGATCGGGCAGGCTGACTCGGTTGATCGGGAGACACCGGGGGAAAATCGATGAAACCTAAGGGTCTGGATAGGATCCTTAATGGGGACACCAGCTGGCTGGGTCTCCTCATCAGGAAACACTACGACCAGAGTCCTTTCTAAAGAGTTGTCGGCCACGGCCGGCGACAAAGGGTTGATCGAGTTGAGAATGATCTCAACCGCATTGGCCACTTCGGAAGGTCCATAAAGCCTGCGGCAGAGGAGGTGATCTCAATGGAGTTCGAGACCGCATACTCCTGGGACTGAGACCTCTCTCAGTCCCAAGATCGCCTTCGTCGGAACAAAGACGAATAAGGTTCTTTTTCCATCTTCCAAGGGCGGGAGGAGTGTGAGCCCGTGGGCGCCTCACCCTATGTGGGGAGAGACTGGCACAACTCCTTAAACGAACCAGTAAAGGTGGAACCTAGGTTCAACGGGATGAAGAACCTTCGATCAGCTGAAGCGCAAGCGTCTTCTTCCTCGAATGCCTGCATGCATTCCAGCTGTTCGCCGGAGCCTGCGGCCACGGAAACCGCCCACCTAGCCTCCTTGGACTTCACCGGAGGGTTCCTTTTCTCCAGTCTCCCCAATTTCAGGCGTGCCATGCGGTCATCCAGGACGTTGGGATGGAAGGCCAAGCAGTAACTGCAGGACGAGTGTCATGGCTGACACCCAGGCAGTAGAAGAATGTGAGATGGGGATCGGTGCGCGACATCTTTTGGCTGCAAGGACACCGGTGAAACCCCGGGGAAGATTTCTCCTCCATGATCGAAGACGCAAATGCGCGATCGATAACTTGAACAAGTTTTAATTTTGGTAAAACCAAAGATTTGAAAGCCAGGGCCTATGAAATGAGAGAGCACGAGGGAGGCAACCTGCATCTTCCAGCGGAAAGAAAGATCTGGCGTCATGGGGCGGAGCAGAGGTATAAACCACCTGGGTGGGTGGGAGGAGCCAGCTTGAAGACTTCCAGCAGATTTGGACAGGAAAGGGACAATGCCAAACAGTGTGGATGAACAACGTATCCACGCTCCTAGAAGTATTTGTTCAGGATGTCTGGCTTTTACCTGGTCCCCATCTGTACAGTCCCGTCCCTCCCCTTTTTAATCTTACAATCCCACCCCTGGTCTTCCTCTTTTCATTTACATATCTAAGAAATGTCTTGCTCCCTTTTGTTACTTCCTCGGCTATTCTCTCTTTAGTTTGCGCCTTTCTGCTTTCCCTGCTTCCCCCCGATATACCTCCCCATCTTCCTCCAGCGTTTCTGTCCTTGTGAAAGGGAGCATCTCTCTTTCTTTTTGCATGGGATGGGGTCTGGCTTGTTAGAAGAGATGGAAGTGTAAAACACAACAGAAAAGTACAGTTACGTAAGAACTTACCGTAACAGTAGATCTTCGAGAGGCGCTCTTGCAGTAGGTAATTACATATAGGACTGACGTCGGCAGGCAGCAGGACCCCACGGAAAAATTTCTAGCCAACAGTCCCTGGCGGGACCGCCCACCGGCCAGGTGGCCGCGCGACCATCGCCGGTATAAAGGGGCGGTCCCGACGCCTGCCTTCAGTTCTTTCCTGCCACAGGCCCAGAAGCCGGACGGAGAGAAGGCAGATATTTCCTCAATGGAAAAGGGCAGAAAAAGCCTAGGGGATGGAGGTGGGAAGGTGTACCTACTGCAAGAGCCCTCTCAAGGTCTACTGTTATGGTAAGTTCTTACGTAACTGTACTATCTTACTTCGAGAGGGCTCTTGCAGTAGGTAATTACATATAGGACAGAATCCCAAGCAGTCTGGAACAAATGAAAAGGCACTGGGAGGAGGAACTACTCCAAGAAGCAGCAAACAACCTTGCAAACCTCAAGATAGGAGGCCTTGCAAGACAGCTAACCCGAAGCCTGCTCTACGGCGAGAGGCAATGTCCAAACTGTAATGTAATGTTTAGTAAATGTATGGACGGAAGTCCAAGTGGCGGCAGCACAGATGTCTGCCGCAGACACATTCTTGAAACAAGCCTCAGAGCCTGCTACTCCTTGAGTAGAGTGGCCTCTGACTTGAGCCGGTAGGGTCTTGTTGTACTTGTCATAACAGAAAGTGATGCAATGGGCCAACCACTTTGATAGGCATTGCTTGGAGACAGTATTGCCTTCCCTTTTGTGAGCAAAAGAGACGAACAATTGATCAGTCTTTCTGAGATCCTTCGTCCTATCGGTGTAGTATCTCAGATCCTGTGGACATCCATGGTATGGAAGCAAGTATTCTCCTTGGTTGGAATGCCTGCGTGAAAAGGCAGGTAATTCAATAGGCTGATTTAAGGTAGACTCCACTACCACTTTTGGGAGAAACTTAGGAATAGTGCGAAGAGCTACTCTTTCTTTGTGAAAGATCAGATAAGGATTTGCACATAGAGGCCTAGAGCTCAGAAATTCTGCAGCAGAAGTAAGGGCCACCAAGAAGAGAGTCTTCCATTTATAAAACTTCAAGTTCATGAAGCCGCAGGCTCAAAGGGAGGAAGGGTAAGTTTCTCGAGAACAAAGTTCAAGTCCCAGGGGGGAGCCGGAGTCCGAACAGGGGGTCTGAGATGAAGGACCCCTCTGAGAAAAGTCTTGGATACCTGCAATTGGGCAAAAGCCTTATCAGCGAAAGGGACATGGTAGGCTGAAATAGCCGCCATGTGGACTTTCAAAGAGGAGTGACTGAGACCCAGGTTGAAAAGATGACGTAGATAATCAAGCAGAACGGCCACAGGACAGGAGAAAGGCTCCACGTCTCCTGGAGGCAGCCCAAATGGAAAATCTTTCCATTTCATGGCGAGGTGGACCTAGTGGAGGGTTTTCTAGCCTCCACCAGAATCTCGGCCACCTAGGAGAGACGCCAAAGCGAGATTGGGCTAGGTTCGGTGAGCCATGCATGAAGTTGAAGAGACTTGAGTCCCGGATGGACCAGGGTCCCCTGATCCTGGGTCAGCAATCCTCGAGATAAAGGAAGAGGAAGAGGAGGAACCTCTGAGTATTGTTGTAGAAGAGAGAACCAGATTTGCCTGGGCCAGAAAGGAGCGATCAGAATCATTCTCGCTCCTTCCAATGCCAGTTTCTGCAGCACACGAGGGACCAGAGGAATTGGAGGAAAAGCATAGACGAATCTGTCCTTCCAGTTTAGAGACAGAGAGGCGCTCCAGAAAGCGCCTCGCTCTGGAGCGAGCGAGCAAAAGGTTGGAAGCTTTGCGTTTTGGGAGGAGGCGAACAGGTCTATCTGTGGAGTCCCCCAAATCTGGAAGATGCTTTTTAGAACTTTTTGCTCCAGTTCCCACTCGTGTGGCAGAGCCGAAGAACGACTTAGCTTGTCTGCCAGGACACTGTCGACTCCCGGAACATGGATCGTCGTGAGGTGAAGGTTGTGTAGTGTTGCCCATTCCCAAACCCTCATTGCATCCCTGCACAGCGGGTAGGACCAAGTCCCTCCCTACTTGTTGATGTACCACACCACGCACATGTTGTCTGTTTGGATGGCTAGGTGACCGGGAAGGATGTATTGGTGAAGGGCCTGGAGAGCATACAGCACTGCTCAAAGTTCGAGCACAATGATGTGGAGAGCTAACTCCAATCTGGACCGTAAGCCCTGGGTTCGGTGAGGACCCAGGTGGGCTCCCCAACCTTCGCCTGACGCGTCCGTGGTCAGAGTCTGGGCGGGGGGAGGATGAAAAAAGGGGACCCCCCGGAATAGGTTCTCTCGAACCATCCACCATTGCAAGTCTCGTGCCATCGGCGAGGAGATCAGCACTAGATGATCTAGGTCGTCTACAAGTTGATCCCACTGAGAGCTAAGAGTCCACTGAGAGATCCTCATGTGGGAGGTGCGCGGCTGAACCATCGGGATGGCAGCCGCCATAAGCCCCAGGAGATGGAGCACTGACCGCTGAACCCTCCCTAGTGCTCCAAAGAAGGCAAATCTGGGACTGGAGGAGGGAGGCCCCCCTGTCCGGAGGCAGGAAGGCCCTGCACATTGTCGTATCGAGGATTGCCCTGATGAACTGGAGTGTCTGGGAAGGGTCCAGATGAGACTTGGAATGGTTGATGGTGATACCCAGACCAGTGAAAACCTGCTGGGTGAGGGAGAGAAAATACAGGAGTTCCTCCCTGGATGGGGCTGCCAGGAGCCAGTCGTCCAGGTAGGGAAAAACCTGAACTCCCAAAGTACGCAGGTGGGCCGCTACCACCGCCAGGCATTTGGTAAAAACCCGGGGAGCCGAGGAAAGACCAAAAGGGAGCGCCCGGAATTGGTAATGGTCCCCCTGGAACGCAAACCTGAGGTACTTTCGGTGCGGAGGCGAATGGGGATGTGCAGGTACGCATCCTGCATATCCAGTGCACAAAGCCATTGGCCCGGCCGAAGAAGGGGCAAGAGGGTTTGAAGGCAGAGCATCCTGAACCTCTTGTATTCCACATAGAAGTTCAGGGAGCTGAGATCGAGAATGGATCTGAGATCTCCCGTCTTCTTTGGTACAAGGAAGAAATGGGAATAGTAACCTGTCCCGTGAAGGTGAGGGGGCACGGGCTCTATGGCCTGCTTCGCGCGGAGAGCAGATATTTCTTCCCTGACCAAAGGAAAATGGTCCCTTGAGTAAGAGGAGTTCAGAGGGGGGTGACATGGAGGTTTCTGTAGAAACTCTATAGAGTGCCCCTCTCCTATGATCTGAAGCACCCATGAATCCGATGTTATCCTCTCCCAACCCGGAAGGTGGAGGGAGAATCTCCCTCCTACCGGTTCCTCCGGGGAGTCCGGAGGCAGTGGGAGAGGGAAGGAGTCAGGTGGTGTGAGGCAGCGCTGCAGCTGGGGCACCTGGGCCTGGCAGCTGTGAGGGCCCGACGTTTTGTGGCCCACCTTCCCTGGGGTTTCGCTTGAGGCCGGCTGCAACTGCGAAAGGGACGGCGCTGCGGGGGATGGGGATGGTACACTGAATCAACAGATTTGAGGGCCGTCCCCTTCTCCTGCAAGTCAGTGATGATGTCCTTGACATCACCACCGAAAAGCACAGAACCCCTGAAAGGTGCTTCTTGAATTGCTGACTGCACCTCCGGGACCAGACCTGACACATGGAGCCATGTGTGACGCCAAAGACTTACGGCAAACGCAGAGCTCTGTCCTGCGGTGTCCACTGCATCGTAGGTCGTCCTCAGAATGTGACGACTGGCCGAACGAGCAGAACGGACAAGGTCGGCTAACTCCTGCTTGACTTGGGAGTCAGGCAAGGAGTCAATCTTGATTCCGCCTGGGTAAGGACAGCCTTCTGGTAATCCCCCATATGTGCTACATAATTTAGGGCTCTGATCTCCAGTGTGGAAGAAGCATAGATCTTCCTTCCATACTGATCCAGAAGGCGAGATTCCTTATCCGGGGGAGACGAGCTCAAATGTTTCGGGTGTGCTGACCGGCCGTGAGCGGCACTAATCACAACCGAGTCTGCACGGGGTGAGAGTCTAAAAGTATACACCCTCCGAACCTGGTATAGCCTGTTGGACTCCGAGGAAGTGGGGCTAAAGTCGATGGTTGTTTCCAAATGGTGGAAACAAGGTGGGCATGGAGGCTTGATCCAGGGTGGCACTAGAGAAGGGCGTGGGCAAGTCCAGATGTTCGTGAGTTTAATCTGCTGAGGATCTGGTTCTAAGGAACGCCACTGATGGACTTCCTGGATCTTCCTGAGCAACTCCGTGAAGGAAGGATCCTCCGGAGGAGACTTCGGAGGAGTCCCCGGCCGGGGTTTGGACGGAGAGCGAGGCTCGTAGCCTTTCTCGGAGCATCCATCGGAGGAATCCGAGGAGTCCAGAGAGAAGAAGAAGAGGAATTTGAAGCAGAATAAGACCCTTAGCTTGTCTAGGGAGGAACGGGTTCCTTAGGGGATACCTGACGCTGTCCTGCCTTCTGGATCCCAAGGGAGAGCTCGAACCGGAGGCGGAGAGGGAGTGTGCCGCCTTGGGCGATGAGAGCCGGGGTGGCACCTGCCGCCAGAAGACGGTTCTCGACTTCCTTGGTGAGCTGAGCCTTGGCCTCAGCCTGACCAGGAGGCCAGAGTCTCCTGAAGATCCACCGGCGGCCTAGGGGCGGTGGAGGAGGAGGGGATACTTGCACGGATGATATCCGTGAAGGTAAGTATCCGTAACCCGGCTACCGGGAATACCGGAGCTGGGTATTGCGGCGTCGGGTACTGCGGCGTCAGTGGAGTCGGCATCGGGTACTGCGGCGCAGGATACTGTGGACCCGGGTAAACCGGCGTCGGATAAGACGGCGGATACCCAGGTACCGGAGGAGCTGCCGGAGCAGACGGCCCAGTAGGGAACTCCACAGGCGGATCAACCGTGATAGGCCCGTAGGGTGGAGGGCCCTATGGGAGAGGAATATCCCCCACCGGCGTCGGTGGGGCCAGTGTCGGGGCTGGCGTCAGATCCGGTTCTGTAGGAGGGGGATCTGACGGCGGGAAAGCATCCTGAGCATCGCCCGGGACGGAGGGAAAGTCCCAGGGTCAGGCAGGGGACTCGGGCTCCCGGACGGCAGCCGGCTGGCGGGGAACCTGGGACGACAGACGGAGCAGGGTCTGTCGAGGCTCGAGGTCCGGCGCACGCCGGAGGAGCCGATGTAGACTTAGGGGCCAATCCCGGCGGACATCAGAGGAGCTGTGTCAGACTTGGAGACCCTCTCAGAGGCGGGCCGAGGTGGGAAGAGGCCCGGTCTGAGGGGACACTCATGGCGCCCGCTCAAGGGTCGGGCGCCCAGCGGCCTTCTTCCCGCGGACGGGCGGAGGAGCCGACGCCTGCTTATGGGAGGCTCAAGCACCAGTAGGCCGCAGAAGCCCGCGGCAATACTGGGGCAGAAGCCTTTGCTCAGAGGGCACCCGGGCGGCTCGAACGCCGAACCCGACGGGCGGGACGACGCCTCCTTCAAAGCCTTGGAGGCTGCCTTCGGGCGATCCCCGGAGGGGACGTTACCTTAGCCGCGTCTCCAGCCGGAGTCGCGGAAGAGGAGGCCTTCTCCCGGTGCCTTTCTTTGTCCCGCTTCCTGTGTCCTTCAGGGGAGGTCGATGCCTGCCAAGCTTCTTCAACTCTTTCCATTATGGACATCTTCTTTTAAGGAGATGGGCTTCTAGAGACTGCTGGCGCCATCTGGTGGCCATGTTGAAATGCAGGCGCGGGCAACTGGTTTCCACCATGGTCGGGGCCTAAACAAAAAAAGGCAGAGGGAGTGACCGTCTTTGTGAGGCAGTTGGGCGGCACGAGTCGCACTTATTTTTTGAAGGGGACGACATAAACCGACGTTCACCTGACGAATAAAATACAGAATACTGATACTTTGAAAACCGACGAGCAACAGGACTGAGCTTTTACGAACTTACCGCTGGCTTGTAACGAAGGACGGCGGAAAGAATTGGAAGGCGGGCGCCCGACCGCCTTTATACCGACGTCGTCTGACGCTGGTCACCTGACGTGGGGGCGGTCCCCGCCAGGGACTGCTGGCTAGAAATTTTTCCGTGGGGTCCTGCCACCTGCCGACGTCAGTCCTATATGTAATTACCTATTGCAAGAGCCCTCTCGAAGTAAGATCTAATGTGAGAAGCTATAGAGGTGGTCCATGAGGGCTCTCTTACCTTGTACAACACACTACGATCCCCCATCACACGTCCTTGGGAGTGCACATGCTCATTCGACCTCTTCCCCTTCACACTCACTATCCGTTGCAGTTCTGGCGGGATCACTACTTGCCAGATCTCCTCGGTCGTCAGATCCTGAGGTACATGGAGGGAAAAAGAGAGAAAAGGTTAATTTTTGTAGATTTTACCAAGCTGTGCCCCACTGATACTGAAATCTCTTTTACAAGGATGATCAGGAAATCAGACAGGTTTAAGGAAAGTACAGTTATGTAAGAACTTACTATAACAGTAGATCTTCGAGAGGAGCTCTTATAGCAGATAACACCTTTAGGACTGAGGCCGGAAGGCGCCAGAACCCCAGGGAAACTTTCTAGCTAGCAGTACCAGGCAGGGGACTGCTCCTTACGCTATTCACTCTCATGAAAATGGTATAAAAGGGCGGCCCCCAGCCCATTCCTGTAGTCTGGAATGGCTATGATAAAAAGTACAAAGGAGAACTGAGCAATGCAGGTATCTAAAATGGAGACGAAATTACCAGGAGAAGGAGGGTGGGAAAAACAGTACCTGTTGCAAGAGCTCCTCTCGAAGACCTACTGTTCCAGTAAGATCGTACATAACTGTACGATCTTACTTCGAGATTCGCTCTTGCAGCAGGTAACGCCTTTAGGACACAGTCCCAAGCAGTAGTGGAAAAATCCTTGGTAGGACGGTGGAGGAAGAAATCTCCTCAGAGAAAATTAGGGCAGAAGTCCCTGAAGGACGGCGAGACCAAAGCCAGCTCTGCATCGGGAAGCAATGCCAGACTATAGTGTTTTACAAAGGTGTGGACAGAACTCCAAATGGCAGCCACACAAATGTCTGCAGCAGAAACATTTCTCAGTGAGGCAAAGGAAGCTGCAATGCCCCTGGTAGAGTGACCCTTTACTGAGCTCGGTAAGGGTTTGCTGTACTTCTTGTTACATAACACAATGCAGTTAACCAACCATTTTTGTTTGGTATCCTACATCTGGAAGGGTGGGGGGTTGCTGGTGGGCAACGACAGCAATGGGTAGGGTGGTAGGCTGCAACAACTGCGGTGCACCAATCTTTCTAAAAATTGCCTGGAGTGTGGGAGGATGTTTAGTGAGCAACCACATAGAAAAACTTAGAAAGGAGATTGAGGGTCTGCAGGAGGAACTAAGACAGGCAAGGCAGAATGGGGGTGGGTTTAACCCAATACTGGAGGGAGGAAGAAGGGGAGATGAGGGAGGGCGATTTAAGCCAACAGTGGTGAGGAGAGGGTCAGAAGAAGGGAAGCAGAGACAAAGGGGCCCAGGCCAGGAGGAACAATTGTCGGGGAAACCAGGTCAGGAGACAAAAGACAAATGGAAGGAGGAAATAGGGACTTGTGAGGGGAGGCGAAGAAGTGGCAAAAGTCATGGAGTGGAAAGGAGAGAACAAGTTACTATGAAGAGAGGGAGGGGATTTGTGAAGGGCTTTAGAAAATAGTTGTGCACTGCTAGAGAGGAAGAAGGTGGAGGAGGGAAATGATGAAATTAGAGGAGTAATTGATAAATGCCTGGACCAAACTGGAGCGGGGGGAAGTTCTGCTGGGAGAATTGCAACAGGGGTAAAAGGGGGAAATAATATGCAGGAGGAAGAAGAGGAGCTGGAAATGAGAGAGGGAGATGAATGGAAGCAAGCAGAGTAAGAGGAGTAGAATCTTAGTGCTGGGGGACTCAATACTAAGAGGAGTTAGGTGGGGTAGCAAGGGGGAGAGGCACAGTCGCATTTGGGTGGAGGCCATGCCAGGAATGACAGCGGAAAGGGTGGGACAGTCTGTTCTGAAATATGCTAGATGGGGTAGGGACAAGCCTCATTTAATTATACATCTTGGGACAAACGACCTGGCTGACAAGACAGTAGATACAGTCCAGAGGGGGTTTGAGGAACTAGCACAATTATGTGACGGGGCAGGAAGAACAGTAACTTTTTCAGAGATACTTCTGGTGCCAAAGGCAAGCACAAACCCACCCAAACCCCTCACCCACCCCTGGTCAATTATTCCCTTTGTAGTAGGGGTTCTGACATCACTTCCTCAAACAGGCAAAGGATTTGCACCTGTCATAACAGAAGCAGACATCCAGGAAAGAAACTGCAGCAAGTGAAGAGGTGACTGCTCTCTCAGTGGAAGGGAAGTAAATGCAAATCTAGGCGCTTTCATTATTACTACTTCACATAGTTATTGCACTGCGTAAAGGAGGAGTAGGAGTTGAAGAAGGTTGTGCAATGGCTACTTAAAGTATTTTTGAGTGTGGATAGGAATATATAAAGCAGTTGATAAAACATCTGAACGTGTGCAACAAAGGAGGTAAGGGAAATAAAGAATGTTTTGCACTGATAGAGGGGGGAGAGTGGGACTTTGGGGAGTGTTTGGTATCCTGCATCTGGAAGGGTGGGGGGTCGCTGGTGCAACTACAGCAATGGGTAGGGTGGTAGGCTGCAACAACTGCGGTGCACCAATCTTTCTAAACATTGCCTGGAGAGTGGGAGGATGTTTAGTGTGCAACCACATAGAAAAACTTAGAAAGGAGATTGAGGGTCTGCAGGAGGAATTAAGACAGGCAAGGCAAATTGGGGGTGGGTTTAGCTCAATACTGGAGGGAGGAAGAAGGGGAGATGAGGAAGGGCAATTTAAGCCAACAGTGGTGAGGAGAGGGTCAGAAGAAGGGAAGCAGAGACAAAGGGGCCCAGGCCAGGAAGAACGATTGCCGGGGAAACCAGGTCAGGAGACAAAAGTCAAATGGAAGGAGGCAATAGGGACTTGTGAGGGGAGGCGAAGAAGTGGCAAAAGTCATTGAGTGGAAAGGAGAGAACAGGTTACTATGCAGAGAGAGGGAGCAGGCATTTGTGAAGGATCTTCAGAAAATAGTTTTGCACTGCTAGAGAGGAAGAAGGTGGAGGAGGGAAGTGATGAAATTAGAGGAGAAATTGATAAATGCCTGGACCAAACTGGAGCAGGGGGAAGTTCTGCTGGGAGAACTGCAACAGGGGTAAAAGGGCATAATAATGTGCAGGAGGAAGAAGAGGAGCTGGAAATGAGGGAGGGAGATGAAAGGAAGCAAGCAGGGAGTAAGAGGGGTGGAATCTTAGTGCTGGGGGACTCGATACTAAGAGGAGTTGGGTGGGGTAGCAAGGAGAGGCATAGTCGCATTTGGGTGGAGGCCATGCCAGGAATGACAGCGGAAAGGGTGGGACAGTCTGTTCTGAAATATGCTAGAAGGGTAGGGACAAGCCTCATTTAATTATACATCTTGGGACAAACGACCTGGCTGACAAGACAGTGGATATAGTCAGAGGAGGTTTGAGGAACTAGCACAATTATGTGAGGGGCAGGAAGACAGTAACTTTTCCGAGATACTCCGGTGCCAAAGGCAAGCACAACAAGAAAGCTGAGAATAGAGGAATTTAACAGATGGCTAAGAACCTGTGTTGTGCTAAAGGGTATGGGCTGTTGGGGGGGGGAGGACCTGGGAGGACAGTAGTCTCTATGCCAAGGACAGACTACATTTGAGTGAGGAAGGAAAGAAAGTGTTGAAGCAGAGGATGGAAGAATATATGAGGAAGTTGGGAGTTTAAACTAGGAGTGGGGGTGGCAGTTGGGAAGAGATATGCAGAGACCACAGGTTGGGAAATCATATGAGCTTACCCCCATAACAGTGACAAAGGACAAATGGCAAGTACTATTGGTGATGCTAGGAAAGGAGGGCAGGATGGGAGGAGGGGAAGGGTGGAAGGTGGTTACCCTTAATGCTAGGAGCCTTGGGAGGAAAACTGCAGAGTTGCAGGTTCTCATGGCAAAGGGAGAGGTGGACATTGCAGCCATCACGGAAACATGGGCCACCCAATATAATGACTGGGACCTGTCTGTACCAGGGTACAGGTTATTTCGTAGGGACAGGGTGACTGGGAAAGGAGGTGGGGTGGCACTATATGTGAAGGAAGGACTGAAGTGTTTAAGGGAAGAAGGGGAGGAGGGTAGTACAGAGTCACTTTGGGTGCAAATCCAGGATTCCAAGAATAGGAGTCTTAGAATGGGAGTGGTGTATAGGCCACCATCTCAGATGGAGGAGTTAGACAGGGAACTAGCGGGGCAGATCAGGAGGACCTGCGAGAAGGGTAGTGTGGTGATTGTGGGGGACTTCAACATGCCAGGAGTGGACTGGAGCACCCCAACAACCAGGAACAGAAGGGAGCAGGTACTGCTGGATGCCTTCCAGGACAGCTTCCTGCTGCAAATGGTCAGTGAACCAACCAGGTTAGGAATACCTTGACCTTGTGCTGGCAAATGGGGACTTGTGAGAGAACTACAGTGGAGGAACACGGCTGTCAGGGGAGTGACCACCACTCAGTATGGCTCACATTGGATATGGGCAAGGAAGGGTAGAATCTGGCACAAGAGTGCTGGACTTCAGGAGGGCCGACTTTGGGAGGATGGGGGAAGTGGTAAAGGGTATCTGGCCAGAATTCAATCTGGTATGGATGACTAACCAGAGATGGGAGCTCATAAAGTTGGGGATAGTGGAGAGCAACAACCTGCTGCAAAGCCCAGAGCAAGAAGGCTAGGGCTAAGAAACCGAGCTGGTTGAGCAAGGAGGTCATGGAAAAGGTAAGGAGGAAAAGAGCTGCCTTTAGGAAATACAAGAAAACAGGGAGGGGAGGACAGAGGAGTACTTGACAGAATCGAAGGAGGTGACAAGGGCAGTAAGGGGAGCCAAAGGATCTACGGAACTCAGGCTGGCACAAGGCATTAGAAGGGGAGAAGGACTTTTTAAGTACATCAGGAGAAAAGGAGCTGTAAGGACCACATAGTAAGGATTAGGAAGGAGGGGTTGGGTGGAAGCAGGGTGCGATAAGGCGGAAGCACTAAATGAGTACTGCTCAATATTTACTAAAGAGAAGAGGGGTGACACCCAAGATGGGAGAAATGGCAGACGAGGGGGGAAGTGGTGACAGATGGGGAAATCATGGAGGCAGGAGTTCAAGAGGGTTTGAAGGCACTGAGGGTGGACAAGGCGCCAGGCCCAGATGGCATCCACCTCAGGGTACTGAAGGAGCTGGCAGAGGTCCTGCAGGACCTTTGGCAGACGTGTTAATGCCTCACTACATTTGGGGTGTGTGCTTCAGGACTGGAGGATGGCTCATGGTGCCCCTCCACAAGAGTGGCCCCAAGGATGAACCGGAACTACAGACCAGTGAGCCTCACATCCATCGTGGGTAAGCTAATGGAGACTATCCTGAAGGAGAGGCTGGGGCCCTCTTAGAGGCCAAAGGACTACAGGACAGCAGACAGCATGGCTTACACGTGGCGATCCTGCCAAACCAACCTGGTGAGTTCTATGACTGGGTAACTAGGCAACTGGACAGGGGACATGCAGTGGATGTCCTGTATCTGGACTTCAGTAAGGCATTCGACTCAGTGCCACATGGAAGGCTGGGAAGAAAGTTAGTGAGGCACAGGGGCAGGTGCAATGCTGGTGAGATGGGTGGGAAACTGGCTGCAGGGAAGGCAACAGAAGGTGGTGGTGGTGGTGGGTGGGGAGTCGCACACCAAGGGCAGTGACGACGGTGTCCCACAGGCGCGTGTTGGGACCAGTGTTGTTTGGGATATTCATTGCAGACATATCATGGGACATCAAGAGCAAGATCAGTCTGTTTGCTGATGATACCAAGGTTGGCGCGGTGGTGGATGATCTAGGGGATGGCAGGGTTGCAGGATCATCTGGCAAAGCTTGAAACCTGGTCAGACACCTGGCAGCTGGGCTTTAATGCCAAAAAGTGCAAGGTGATGCATTTTGGGATGAAGAACCCAAGGAGGACTTACCAGCTAGAGTGCAGCTAGCAGACAGAGAAGGAGAAGAGATCTGGGTGTGCTCATCACCAGGGTCAATGAACAACTTGGCACAATGTAGGAAGTCAGCTGCAAGGCCAACAAAATGCTGGGTTGTATTGCAAGGGGTATATCCTCGAGGAGGGAGGAGGTGATTCTGCCACTGTATAGGTCATTAGTTAGACCACACCTGGAGTACTGCGTGCAGTACTGGCGTCCGTATCTGAAGAGGGACATTAAGTTACTGGAGGGAGTGCAGCGCAGGGCACAAAGATGATCAAGGGTCTGGGGACTTATCATATGAGAGGAGGTTGAAGGAGTTGAACATGTACTCACTGGAGGAGAGGAGGCGGGGGACATGATTGAAACCTTTAAATACATGAAAGGAATAAACAAGACAGGTACAGAGGGGTGTTCAAAGTAAGGAGGGAGGACCACCAGGGCCATGATATGAGACTGGGCGAGGAAGGTTCAGGAGGAGATGAGAGACACTTTTACAGAGAGGTGGTGGCTGGGTGGAATGCGTTACCTGCAGAAGTGGTATGCAGTAGAACAGTGGACTGCTTCAAACGAGGATGGGACAGGACAAGGGGGAGGGTTAATGAAGGGGAAGGGTGGAAGGGAGGGGCAGCTGCAGAATAAGGGGTGCTAGCTGCACATTTGAGCAGACTTGATAGACCTCTAGGCCTTTATCTGCTGCCAAATTTCGTATGTTCGTATGTTCACAACAAGAAAGCTGAGAATAGAGGAATTTAACGGATGGCTAAGAACCTGGTGTTGTGCTAAAGGGTATGGGCTGTTGGAGGGGGGGGGACCTGGGAGGACAGTAGTCTCTATGCCAAGGACAGACTACACTTGAGTGAGGAGGGAAAGAAAGTGTTGAAACAGAGGATGGGGGAGTACATAGAGGAAGTTGGGAATTTAAACTAGGAGTGGGGGGTGGCAGTTGGGGAAGAGATATGCTGAGACCACAGGTTGGGAAACCATATGAGCTACTCCCTAACAGTGACAAAGGACAAATGGCAAGTACTGTTGGTGATGCTAGGAAAGGAGGGCAGGATGGGAGGGGGAAAAGGGGGAAGGTGGTTACCTAATGCTAGGAGCCTTGGGTGGAAACTGCAGAGTTACAGGTTCTCATGGCAGAGGAGAGGTGGACATTGCAGCCATCACGAAACATGGGCCACCCAATGCAATGACTGTGACCTGTCTGTACCAGGGTACAGATTATTTCTTAGGGACAGGGTGATTGGGAAAGGGGAGGGTGGCACTATATGAAGGAAGGACTGAAGTGTGTAAGGAGGAAGGGAGGAGGGTAATGGAGTCACCTGGATGCAAATCCAGGATTCCAAGAATAGGATTCTTAGAATGGGAGTGGTGTACAGGCCACCATCTCAGATGGAGGAGTTAGACAGGGAACTAGCGGGACAGATCAGGAGGACCGAGGAAGGGTAGGTGTGGTGATTGTGGGGACTCAACATGCCAGGAATGAACTGGAGCACCCAACAACCAGGAACAGAAGGGAGCAGGTACTGCTGGATGCCTTCCAGGACAGCTTCCTGCTGCAAATGGTCAGTGAACCAACCAGGTTAGGGAATACCCTTGACCTTGTGCTGGCAAATGGGGACTTTGTGAGAGAACTTACAGTGGAGGAACCGCTGTCAGGGAGTGACCACCACTCAGTATGGCTCACATTGGATATGGGCAAGGAAGGAGTGGAATCTGGCACAATAGTGCTGGACTTCAGGAGGGCCGACTTTGGGAGGATGGGGGAAGTGGTAAAAGGGTACCTGGCCAGAATTCAATCTAGTATGGACACTAACCAGAGGTAGGAGCTCATAAAGTTGGGGATAGTGAAGGCAACCAAAACCTGCTGCAAAGCCCAGAGCAAGAAGGCTAGGGCTAAGAAACCGATCTGGTTGAGCAAGGGTGGTCATGGAAAGGTAAGGAGGAAAGAGCTGCCTTTAGGAAGTACAAGAAAACAGGGAGGGGGGAGGACAGGGAGGAGTACTTGACAGAATCGAAGGAGGTGACAAGGGCAGTAAGGGGAGCCAAAGCATCTACGGAATTCAGGCTGGCACAAGGCATTAAGAAGGGGGAGAAGGACTTCTTTAAGTACATCAGGGAGAAAAGGAGCTGTAAGGACCACATAGTAAGGATTAGAAAGGAGGGGGGCTGGGTGGAAGCAGGGTGCGATAAGGCGGAAGCACTAAATGAGTACTTCTGCTCAGTATTTACTAAAGAGAAGAGGAGGGTGACACCCAAGGTGGGAGAAATGGCAGTAGCAAGGTGGGAAGTGGTGACAGATGGGAAATCATGGAGAGCAGAGTTCAGAGGGTTTGAAGGCACTGAGGGTAGACAAGGTGCCAGGCCCAGATGGCATCCACCCAGGGTACTGAAGGAGTTGGCAGAGGTCCTTGCAGACCTTGGCAGACCCATTTAATGCCCTCACTACATTCGGGTGTGTACCCTAGGACTGGAGGATGGCTCATGTGGTGCCCCCTCCACAAGAGTGGCCCCAAGGATGAACCGGAAACTACAGACCAGTGAGCCGCACATCCATCGTGGGTAAGCTAATGGAGACTATCCTGAAGGAGGCTGGTGACCCTCCCAGAGGCTGAAAGGACTACAGGACAGCAGACAGCATGGCTTCACACGGGGCCGATCCTGCCAAACCAACCTGGTCAGGTTCTCGTGACTGGATAACTAGGCAACTGGACAGGGCCATGCAGTGGATGTCCTGTATCTGGACTTCAGTAAGGCATCTCGACTCAGTGCCACATGGAAGGCTGGGAAGGAAGTTAGTAGGCACAGGGCGGGAAAGCTGGTGAGATGGTAGGAAACTGGCTGCAGGGAAGGCAACAGAGGGGGGTGGTGGTGGGTGGGGAGCTCTCACACCCAAGGGCAGTGATGAGCGGTGTTCCACAGGGCTCGGTGCTGTTACCAGTGTTGTTTGGGATATTCATTGCAGACATATCATGGCACATCAAGAGCAAGATCAGTCTGTTTGCTGATGATACCAAGGTAGACGCGGTGGTGGATGACCTACGGGGATGGCAGGGGTTGCAGGATGATCTGGCAAAGCTTGAAACCTGGTCAGACATCTGGCAACTGGGCTTTAATGCCAAAAAGTGCAAGGTGCTGCATTTTGGGATGAAGAACCCAAGGAGGAGTTACCAGCTAGGGGGAGTACAGCCAGCCCAGACAGAGGAGGAGAAGGATCTGGGTGTGCTCATTACAGGGTCAATGAACAACTCGGCACAATGTAGGAAGGCAGCTGCAAAGGCCAACAAAATGCTGGGTTGTATTGCAAGGGGTATATCCTCGAGGAGGGAGGAGGTGATTCTGCCACTGTCTAGGTCATTAGTTAGACCACACCTGGAGTACTGGTGTCCGTATCTGAAGAGGGACATTGAGTTACTGGAGGGGGTGCAGCGCAGAGCAACAAAGATGATCAAGGGGCTGGGGGACTTATCATACGAGAGGAGGTTGAAGGAGTTGAACATGTACTCACTGGAGGAGAGGAGAGACAGGGGTGACATGATTGAAACCTTTAAATACATGAAAGGAATAAACAAGACGGGTACAGATCGGCTGTTCAAAGTAAGGGAGGAGAGGGCCACCAGGGGCCATGATATGAGACTGGAGCGAGGAAGGTTCAGGAGGGAGATGAGGAGACACTTTTTTACAGAGAGGGTGGTGGCTGGGTGGAATGTGTTACCTGCTGAAGTGGTATGCAGTAGAACAGTGGACTGCTTCAAACGAGAATGGGACAGAACAAGGGGGAGGGTTAATGAAGGGGAAGGGTGGAAGGAAGGGGCAGCTGCAGAGATAAAGGGGTGCTAGCTGCACATTCGAGGCAGACTGATGAACCTCTAGGCCTTTATCTGCTGCCAAATTCAGATGTTCATATTTGTATAAACAACATGAAAATGAAGCCCCTACCATGGGGGGCGGAGAGGGGCAATGAAAAGACACAAATAACTGCTCAGACGAACAGGACGGCTACGCTCCACATAGTAAAGGAGCACCCTGTGGACATCCAAAGTATGCAAAAGAGCCTCCCCTTGGTTTGAGTACTCTGGATAGTAGACCGGCAGGTGTATATCTTGATTCAAGGTAAACTCTGAGACCACCTTCGGCAAGAACTTAGAATTAGTCCATAAGGACACCCTGTCCTTGTGAAATACCAAATACGGCTCCTTACACATCAGGACCTGAAGTTCGAAATTCTACGAGCAGAAGTAATGGCAACTAAAAATATTGCTTTCCACGACAAAAAGCGCAGCTTATGGCAGGTTCAAAAGGAGGCAGAGTTAGTTTCTCTAAGAGAAACAAAAGGTCCCAAAGGTGGAACAGGGTCCCAGATGGGAGATTTCAAATGAAGCATGCACTGCAAAAAGGAGCGGAAAAGGTCAAGCTGGGCAATAGACTTGTCCTCGATAGGCACATGGTAGGTGGAAACGGCAGACAAGAATACTTCAAGTGAAGAGTAGCAGAGTCCTACATCTGAAAGAGAGAGGAGGTATTTCAGAAGAACAGGTTACTCACCTGTAAAGTAGTTACGTAAGAACTTACCATAACAGTAGATCTTCAAGAACAGCTCTTGCAGCAGGTTACACCATTAGGACTGAAGCCGGCAGGCGCCAGGACCCCACGGAAATTTTCTAGCTAGCAGTATCCAGTGGGGGCTGCCCCCGATGTCGGCCCCGCCCGTGACGTCAGGCATCATACAAAAGGGGGCGGTCCCTCAGAATCCCCAGTTCTCCCACCGGAGACTCCCGGCCGCTAGATGACATCAGAAGTGGAGACTGAGGATCCGCCATCAGAAATGTATTCAAAGCGGTGTTAAAACACCTAATCCTAGGTAAAAAGACAACGGAACAACCCTACCTCCAGAGGGGATGGTGGGAGGGAAACTACCTGCTGCAAGAGCTGTTCTTGAAGATCTGCTGTTACGGTAAGTTCTTACGTAACTGTACTATCTTACTTCAAGAAACAGCTCTTGCAGCAGGTTACACCATTAGGACCGATTCCCCAGCAATACTGGAAATCCCTCGCAGGTGGGAGGAGGCTAGGTAGAGATCGCGAGTTGGACCGAAGCCAAGGATAGGAGTCCCTGAGGGACTGCTAGACCAAAACCAGCTCCTCGCCGTGATGCAATGTCCAGGCTATAATGCCTAATAAAGGTGTGCATAGTGCTCCAAGTAGCTGCTGCGCAGATGGCTGAAGTGGACACGTTTTTCATAGCCGCAAAGGAGGTAGCCACCCTCCTTGTGGAATGTCCCTTAACCGAGCCCGGTAGGGGTTTGTTATGTTTCTGGTAACAGAACGTGATACAATGGATGAGCCACCTGGACAGCGAATGTTTAGTAACCGGAGCTCCCATCATCCTATGGGCGAAGGAGACGAAAAGCTGATCAGAGTTACGGTGGTGCCTGGTTCTGGTTCTGGTCAGGTAGCATCTTAGACACCTATGCACATCTAGAGTGTGCAGCAGGGCCTCTCCTCTATTCGAGTATTTAGGAAAATACACTGGCAGGTAGATGACCTGATTGAGGGTGAGAGCAGTGACTACCTTAGGTAGAAACTTTGAATTTGTTCTTAGGGACACCCTGTCCTGGTGAAAAACCAAATAAGTTTCTTTGCACATAAGTGTGTGAAGCTCAACAACTGGAGCTCCCATCATCCTATGGGCGAAGGAGACGAAAAGCTCATCAGAGTTATGGTGGTGCCTGGTTCTGGTCAGGTAGTATCTTAGACACCTATGCACATCTAGAGTGTGCAGCAGGGCCTCTCCTCTATTCGAGTATTTAGGAAAATACACTGGCAGGTCGATGACCTGATTGAGGGTGAGAGCTGAGACCACCTTAGGTAGAAACTTTGAATTTGTTCTTAGGGACACCCTGTCCTGGTGAAAAACTAAATAAGTTTCTTTGCACATAAGTGCGTGAAGCTCAGAAATCCTTCTGGCTGAAGTAACAGCAACTAAAAATAACATCTTCCATGTCAGGAGACGTAGCTCGCAATCCGCGGCTAGTTCAAAAGGTGGCAGCGTGAGCTGCTCCAGGACAAAGGGTAAATCCCATGAAGAACTAGGATCCTTAATCGGAGGTCTAAGGTGGAAAACGACTCTCAGGAAAGCTTGTGCGGTGTCCAACTGAGCTATGGGCCGTGGGCCTATAGGTGTACGACAGGCTGAGATGGCACAGAGGTGTACTTTAATAAAGTAGGCCAAGCCTGCCTGAAAGAGAGACAGAAGGTAGTCTAGAACCGACCTTTCCAGACAATCCATCAGGGAAAGTCCTCATGCTTGAGCCCAGAGGCAAAATCTGCACCATTTCATGGCGTATGTGGCATGAATGGCCGGTTTTCTAGCAGCCGCTAGAACATCTGCTACCTCTTGCGAGACCCCGTACCGCATAATAGCGGTGTCTCTAGGAGCCAGGCGTGCAGGTTCAGAGAGCGAAGGTCCAGACGGAACAAAGAACCTGCCGCCTGGGACAATATGTGAGAGCTGACTGGCAGAGGCACCGGAGGTTCCTGGGACAGCTGGTATAGCAGAGGAAACCAAATCTGTCTGAGCCAAATGGCGCGATTAGTAACAGCGTCGCCTGCTCTCTGCGGAGTTTCAAAAGAACCCTCTGGTTCAATGGGAATGGAGGAAACGCCTAGAGGAATCTGCCCGTCCAGGAGAGGAACAACACGTCTTGCCAGAAAACACCAGGCCTTGGATCCAGCGAGCAGAAATTGGGCAGTTTTGCGTTGGATGGGGACACGAAAAGGTCCAACTCTGGTGTGCCTCATCTGTGAAACAGATCCTCTACCACCTCCTGGAGTAGTTCCCACTTGTGGACTCTGGCCTGAGAGTGACTCAGACTGTCTGTGATAACGTTGTCCACTCCTGGGCATGAACAGCAATGAGGTTTGCAGCGTGTTGCAGAACCCAATCCCACATCCTCATGGCCTCCCTGCAAAGCGGGTAGGAATGGGTGCCTCCTTGTTTGTTGAGGTAATACATCACTGCGGTATTGTCTGTTTGTAACAGCAGAGTACCCGTTGGGATCTCCGACTGGAAGGCCTGCAAGGCATAAAGAACTGCTCTCATTTCCAAAATATTTATGTGGAGATGAGCTTCCTGGGGTGTCCATGAGCCCTGAGACCTGACCCCGTCGAGGTACGCTCCCCAACCGAACCCTGAGGTGTCCGTGGAAAGTGTCACAATTGGAGACGGCGCAATGAAGGGGACCCCCACCGACAGGTGCTTTGAATCAAGCCACCATTGCCAATCCCGGATGATGGCATTCGTGATCCGAATTGGAAACTGCAAATGGTCTTGCTTCTGATCCCACTGTACCCGTAACATCCACTGGGTTACCCGCATGTGGAGACAGGCTAGCGGGACTGTCACAATGGCCGCAGCCATGTGTCCGAGCAGGCAAAGAACCAGTCTGGCTGGGACTGTCTTCTTTGCCAAGATGTCCCTGATGAGGGATCTGATGTGTTCCACTCTGTCCTGGGGCAGAAAGGCTCTCCCTTGGACAGTGTCCGGAACTGCACCTATGAACTGCAGATCCTGTGACGGAACCAAGTGCGACTTCTCCTGATTGATGATGATGCTCAACGCCCTGAACAGAGACCGAGTACAGTGGACTGCGGACATCAGAGCCTCCTGAGAGGGGGCCATGAGGAGCCAGTCATCCAGGTATGGGAACACGTAATCGCCTTGTCTCCTCAGAGCCGCCACTGCAACTGCCATGCACTTTGTAAATACCCGAGGTGCCAAGGACAGTCCAAAGGGGAGGGTTCAGAACGGATAATGGCAACCGAGAAATTTGAAGTGCAAGAACTTCCTGTGCGCTCAAGCTATGGGTATGTGCAGGTAGGCATCCTGCATGTCCAAAGACACTAGGAAGGTGCCCTGCTTGAGCATGGGAATCAAACCGGGAAAGGTCACCATGTGGAAGCGTTTGTAAAGGACCGAAGCATTGAGATCGCCGAGATCCAGAATCGGACGGAGGTCCCCTGTCTTTCTGAGAACCAGAAAGAAGTGGGAATAG
Source organism: Neoceratodus forsteri (assembly GCA_016271365.2). Taxonomy (NCBI): domain Eukaryota; kingdom Metazoa; phylum Chordata; order Ceratodontiformes; family Ceratodontidae; genus Neoceratodus; species Neoceratodus forsteri. The sequence goes on along the minus strand of CM057452.1, from coordinate 182,550,130 downwards.
TAGCCTGCACCTCTCTGGCTCCTCGGTACATGCTCTATAGCCTCCTTTCTCAGAAGCGCGAGCACTTCCTGCTGTATGAGCAGTGCGTGCTGACCCGAATAACGGGAGAGCAGGGGAGGTCTTGACGGTGGGTGGTCGAGGAATTATATAAAGTGTCCTCTCTTGACCAGTTGAAGGACCCACCAGTCGGCAGTTATCGACTGTCATCCTGATAAATGGCGAGCGATGCGACCCCCGACTTTTTCTGCCCGTTGATTCAGAGGAGGGCCGGGGGCCAGGAAGGAGTCATGCTGTGGCGGCATTACCTCTGAGGCTGGGGCCAGTTTGGTATACCTCTGATCTCGCCTGGGAAGACTTAGGTTGGGCCTACGGTGGAAGGTGCCCCTCTGCTGCTGGCCGGAACGTGGCTGCTGCCGTTGTTGTCAGCCACGAAAACGGTTCTGGTTCCTATGAAAGGAACCAGATTTGGGTCTGTACATGGCCTGTACAGTCCTTACTGCCTTCCCAGCGTCCTGTAATTTGGTGATCACCTTTTAGGAGTCTTCGCCAAATAGGACTTTGCCATTATAGGGGATGTTTAGGATGTTTTTCTGGATGTCCGGGGTAAATCCGGAGACACGAAGTCATGAATGTCTCCAGAGACAGACGCCTGAGGCTGCTCCCCTTGCTGCGGAGTCCGCCGAGTCGTAGGCGGCTCTCAAAACCTGGGTCCCCACATCTGACCCAGTGCAGAGGAGGTTGAGAAGCTCCTCCTTCTGTTCACCATCCAGAAGTATTTTAACTAGGTCTTGACCCTGTTCCCATAGGGCATTCTGGAACTGAACCATGTGTGTCAGATAGTTCAGTGACCTAATGGAGCATGTAGCAGTCGCACACATGCGTCTACACAGTGAGTCCAATTGCTTGAACTCCTGGTCCGTAGGTTGTGTACTCAAATGTTGAGGTCATTGAGACCTATCATGGGAGGCCGTAATGACCAGGGAATCAGCCAGGGGTTGTAGCGCAAGTACATGCCCTCTGCAGGGGCCCTGTACAGGCGATCAGCCTTCTTCGGTACCGCGGGGGTGGAGTGCGGATGTTTCCACGCTGCCTTGGTGACATCCACAAAGGTGTCCACCAAGGGTGGGACCACCACAGGCTTAGGGTCCTTCTGCCAAAGATAACAGGCTAGGTGCTGTCGTTCGGGGTCTAAATCTTCCGTTTCCCATCCCATGTTTTCTTGGATGTGCCTCATGATTTCGGAGAAAGATGGATCATCTGGAGGTGACCTGGGGAGGTCTCGTGGGTCAGGCGATGGGATGCTGATCGGAGAACGAGACCTGGAGGTATCCGAGGTGTCAGGTCTACAGTCGTCCCTCTACGGAGTGGACCGTTGACGTCTGGGTCGCTTGGGACTGGTAGACCCTGAGGGAGATCTTGAAGGGGGCCTTCTCCTTTCTTTGGACCTGCCCCTAGGAGGCGGGGTAGGCTCCTTGGGGGTCGGAGGTCTTCCTACTGGCCCCTGTGGTGGTGGAGGAGTAGGAGTAGGAGGAGGAGTAGGCAGAGGAATTTTTACTGGGACCACGTCCCTCTTGATTATGTCCCACCAAAAAGTAAAGAGGTCTTTAACCTCCTGACTTTTTTTCTGTGGGGTGGGGGTAGGAAGAAGTAGGCTGCTGGTTAACTAGGATCTGCAGCTTATCCAGTAGGTAGGGAAATGGGCAGACTGGGTGGGCCAAGCGGTCCTTATCTGCCATCAAATTCTATGTTTCTATGAATATTCATACCGGACGATGGTCCAGGCGTCGGGGTTGGCCTGTCGCTGGTATCAGGCGTCGGGTTCCTGGGTGTCACTGGGTCAGGTGAAGGCTCCTGTGGAAGCCCGGCATCCTCGTTGTCACCTGCCTGGTCATCAGGCAACATTGTATCTTCCTCCGCAGACTCCTGGCGAACGGTGTCCACCGGTGATGGAGAAGCAGTCGTCGGCTCCTTAGAGTGTGAGACCGACGTCGGGGGTTTGCCCGGCGTCTGGTCTGACAGGCGCTTAACTGTAGACGGGGCGGCAGCCCGTTTTGTGTCAGTCGTCCACTTAAGGGACGTCAGGTCGTTAGTCTTCCTGGGAGGGGGGTCTGGACCCCTAGGAGGCTGGGATGCAGATCTGGCATCGGGCTCCCGGCATTTATCCAAGCAGAAGTGACTTTGGAAGAGGACTTAGACCGATGACGGTCAGTAGACTTCTTGGAAGCCTGGGAGGGCACTGGAGAAGGGTCCGAGGTCCTGGAAGTTTTAATCAGATGTAAGGAAGCCGAACAGCTGCCAGAATTCCTAACCTTCACAGGAGGAGGCTGAGAATGAGCCCTGGAGGGACCGCGATCTGAACGCGTAGAGCCGGAGCTGGTACGTGAGTCCAAGGCCCGGTTCGGGGATCTGGACCTGGCCTTCTCCCGGTGCTTGTCCCGATGCTTATGGGTCTTAGAAGTGGACTCACCTCTGGAGGCAGGGTCTTTCTCCATAAGTTTTAATTGATCTTCCAAGAGGAACCCTTGAAGTGCCTTCTGGTGGCGGATCCTGGTGCGACTGTTGTACCATTGGCAAAAGGGGCAGGCCTTGGTGTTGTGTTCTGGGCCTAGGCACTGCAAACAGGATGAGTGCAGATCCTTAAAAAGAAACTGGTTGCCGCAGGCACACTTGGAGGGGTGCCCTTCTGAGGAAGGAGTAGGAGATGCTGATATTTAGAATAAAAGCTGGAAGTTCTGGTCGTTGTTCACTGGAGCGGCACCGTGAGGCCGATGCTGGCGAGTCGACAGCGGGAAAAGAACTGGGGATTCTGAGGGACCGCCCCCTTTTGTATGATGCCTGACGTCAGGGGCAGGGCCGACGTCGGGGGCGGTCCCTGCTGGATACTGCTAGCTAGAAAATTTCCGTGGGGTCCTGGTGCCTGCCGGCTTCAGTCCTAGAGGTGTAACCTGCTGCAAGAGCTGTTTCTCGAAGTAAGATCAGTAGTTCTAAGAGTGGTATATGTTGTTCATCCACACTCATTGGCATTGTCCCTTTCCTCTTAACCTGTTCTTCTAGGAGCATGGATATGTTGTTCATCCACACTCACTGGCAGACTCCTAGCAGTTCTCTGGGAGGAGGGAGGCAACGCACTCACCCCCTACTTGGGGAACAGAGATTGGAGAACCGAGGCCCCAAAAACTAGCATCCCTGAGTAACTCAGGGTCGATGTAGTAGTGGGTAACAAAGGTGTTTGATGACTTCCAGGTAGCAGCCAGACAGATTTTCTGGATAGGGATATGCCTTGGAGCAGCCACTGATGCAGCAGTATGGCGGGTAGAATGAGCTCTTATCCCTCTGGGAGGCTCCTTGCCCGCCAACTCATAGCACAGATCTATGCATGATGCAATCCATCTTGCAATGGTCTGTTTGGCTGCAGGTCTGCCAGAAGCGGCTTCAGCGTAGGTGACAAACAGCTGGCGAACCTCTCCACGACTTTCCGCTGTCCTCTCCTTATAATAGGAGAGAGCATGTCTCAGGTCCAAAGTATGGAACCTGTACTCGGCGTCCGAGGTGTAATTAGGGTAGTATACCGGCAGAGTCAACACCTGGTTAAGGTGAAACTCTGACACCACCTTTGGAAGGAATTTTGGGTGGGGGCGCAGGACAACTCTGTCCCTGTGAAAGACCAGATAAGGGGAGTCCACCGAAAGTGCCTGGAGCTCCCCTGTCCTTCTGGCTGACGTGCTAGCCACTAGGAAAGCTGTCTTCCACAAGTGTGACAGCTCACACTTGTGCATGGGTTCGATTTGCTTGCCCATGAGCTTTGCCAGAACCAGCAGTAGATCCCACGGAGGTGGAGGTTCACGCACCGGAGGGGATATGTGATCCAGGCCTTTGAAAAAACACCCGACCACTGTCTCCTGTGCCAATGTCAGCTGACCGGCCCACGCCGGGTAAGCAGAAATGGCTGCCAGGTGCACCCTAAGGGTCAATGACCGCAGACCCCCTCTGGAGAGAGACCAACGGTAGTCGAGAATGTTAGCCACAGAACAGGACAAGGGGTCCAGCCCCTTACCCTGACACCAAATGGAGAATCTTTTCCATTTGAAGGCATAACATTTCCTGGTCGATTCCTTTCTAGCTGCCTCCACTACGGTGTAGACATCTTCGGAAAGACCCAAAGCCTGGAGCTCTGGCCGCTCAGGTACCAGGTTGTGAGGTGCAGGGATTGAAGGTCCAGATGGAAGACCTTCTCCTGGTTGAAAGATATCAGGTCTGGGCGTGTACAAAGCCACTCCGGGGGCCTGCAGCTGAAGCTGAGGAGATCTGGATACCAGAACTGGCATGGCCAGTCTGGGGCTACCAGAATCACCTTCGCTTGTCCCTCCTCACCTTGAATAACACACCTTGTGGATCAAGGGAAAGGCAAGGAAGGCATAGAGGAGGCCTGGGGTCCACGGCCTCAAGAAGGAATCCTCCTGCAGCGAGCCCTGCTGAGGGAGGCGGGCATGATACAGCCTCAGCTTGGTGTTTTCCCTGGAGGTAAACAGGTCCACTATCGGTTTGCCCCAATGGGAGAACAGGCTGTAAGCTACCTCTGGATGGAGAAACCACTCATGGGATGTCTGGTTTATGCGGCTGAGAGCATCTGCCAGCTGGTTCGAGGCTCCTGCCACATGAATGGCTAGGAGATCCCCCTCCAACCGGCTCGCAAGGGTCCAGATGCGGATCGCTTCCTTGCACAGCAGACGAGAGTGCATGCCACCCTGCTTGTTGAGGTAGTACATGGTCGTGGTGTTGTCCGTCTGGACTTGAACCACTTGACCCCGGAGCTGAGGAGCGAAAGCTGACAGTGCCAGTCTGACTGCTCTGAGCTCCAACAGGTTGATGTGGCATCGGGACTCCTCTGGGGTCCAGAACCTGTGGGCCCTTTTGTCCCACATGTGGGCTCCCCAGCCCATGAGAGAGGCATCGGTCGTGAGGACGACCATTGGCTAGGGGCGGACAAAAGGGATCCCTTCCTGCAACCGGTCTGGGACAGTCCACCACTGGATAGTGTCCCACATCTCCTGGGTTACAGTGATCAGTTGGTCAAAGTGACCATGGCGCTGAGTCCACTGGGCGGCCAGCTCCAACTGGAGGGGGCGCATGTGCAACTGGGCCCAATGGACCACTGAGGTGCACGATGCCATGTAACCCAGAAGGCGCAGAGAGTCCCGGGCAGGGTGCGAGTGCCCAACCAGAAATGATTGGGCAAAGGAGGAAAGAACCTCCGCTCTGTCCACCGGGAGATGAGCTCTGGCTTGACAAGAGTTGAGCTCTGCCCTGATGAAGCTCATCACCTGGGAAGGCACAAGTTCCAACTTGGCCTCGTTGATCAGGAGAGAGAGTTGGGAGCAGGTTTGAAGGACCAGATCCCTGGACCTTTCTACCTTCTGTTGGGTGGAACCTGCCAGGAGCCAATCGTCTAGGTAGGGGTAAATCCTGACCCCTTGACGCCGGAGATGGGCCGCCACCACTGCTATGCATTTGGTGAGGACCCGTGGCGTTGACGACAAGCAGAACAGTATGGCTTGGAACTCATACAGGGTCCCTTCAACCCTGAAGTGGAGGAACCGCTGATGGGATGGATGGATTGGGACATGAAAGAACGCGTCCTGAAGATCCAGTGAACAGAACCACATGTTTTGCTCCAGGGGTGGTATGATCTGGGACAGAGTGACCATGCGAAAGGTGCGAGACCTGAGAAACTGATTCAGATCATGGAGATCTAGAATGGGGCGCCAACCCCCCTCCGCTTGGGCACCAGGAAGTACCTGGAGACAAAGCCTGGGTCTGCTGGAGGATCCACCATGGGGGCTCCTGCCTCTTTGTGGAGGAGCTGAGCCACGTCGTCTCGAAGAGCCGACTGGGTGCATGCGGAAATCCGTTCCTCCCGAGGGGCGCAGGCTCGGCTGGGAGGGTACTGCTTGAACTCTAGAGGCAGTTCCCGACCGACCACTTCGAGAACCCACCTGTCCGGAGTGATAGCAGACCAGGCAGAAAGGAAGTGGCAGAGCCGACCCCCCATGGGAGGGCCCAGGGCTGGCGTGATGGAGTTAGGGGAGGCAACCCCGTCACTGGGCAGACTTAGAGGAGGAGGAGGCTCCAGGAGCTGTGCCTTGGCCTCCTATATAGGGCTGCTGAGGACCCTGCTTGGGCCGAGGGTGCCAAGCTTGAGCCTGCTGCTGCTGTTGCTGCTGACCTTCTTGATGGGAGGGCTGCCTGATCGCAGGGGAAGAGTGACGAAATGGCTTCTTCTTTCTCTTCTGCTGGTTCTTGCCCGAAGAACCCTTGGCAGAAGTAGCATTCAAGGTGGCACTAGACTGCTTTATATGCTGAAGGTAACTGGCCACTCATGGACTGAACAAGTCGGTCCCCAGGAAGGGCACGTCAGCAAGCTTATGCCGAGTATTCACCGGGAAGGAGGAAAGCCTCAGCCAAGCCCTGCGGCAAGAGGCCACTGCGGCTGCCAACGAGCGGGCACAAGAATCTCCAATATCCAAGGCTGTCTGGAACTGCTGTTTAGCGGCAGCATGACCTTGGTCACGAACCTGCTTGACTGTAGTCTGCATGTCCGGTGGGAGATGAGGTAGGACTTCGACCAATGACCGCAGGAGGGCATGGGAGATGTGTGCCATAATAATAGCCGAGCTGGCCTGACGAAGGCCCAGAGAAGATGCAGCATAGACCCTGCAGGCAGAGTGGTCCATATTTTTGGGCTCCTTGTCCGGGGTCGGTCAGGATCAGCCAAACTACCCATGCGCCTGAACACCGAGGCGGTCACCAGGCTCTCGGCTGAAGGGTGTTCAGTGAATCCTGCAAGGGACCCCATGGGGACCGCGTACTTGCGGGCCATGTGGGCAGATGGTGCTGGGCAGGAGGCAGGATGCTGCCAAAGTTCAAGGGCCGGGCAATGATGGCCTCGGCCACTGGAAAGGCCTCCGTCGGGGTATCCCCTCTCTTGAGGATATCCATGAGAGGGTACTCCGCCTTTTTCTGGATGGGCTCCAGGGGCATTCTGATGGAGTTGGAGATGAGGTGGAGAATGCCCCGGAAGGAGGAAGGGCCTTCCTCCAACCCTGCGCCGACCATCTAATCATCCCTGAGATGTGAGTGCAAGCCGGTGACATCCGAATCTGCAAAGTCATGGTAGAGCAGTCTACTGTCTAAGTCACCCTCGATGTGCCGAGGGCGGTCCGGGGTGACTTATCGACAGATGTCGGGTAAGCCCAGTGTTCTGTTGGCCCTCTTCCGGGGGCGCCCCTCCCTCAGGCTGTTTAGGCAGTGATTCCACCAGAATCGGTGGAGAGACCGGAATGGGCCAAGCTGGAAGACGAGCCAGCCCCACGGGCAGTGGCTTCAGTTCTGGAGGGGTCGGCGTCGGTCCAGGAGGAGGGAGCCAAGTTATGGCCGGGGTGGATGGCGGAGCTGGCTTCTGTCTGGTCAAAATCAGCTGTTGCCAAATGAGGTCTTCATAGCACCGACGGAGTTTCCGCCTGAGCCTCTCCTCGTCTGAGGAGGATGAGGACCTGTGGCAATGCCTCTTCTTAGAGCGCTTGTGGCTCTTTCTCGGCCATTCGGCCGAGGGGGTTCTGGACCTCGACGAAGATTGGGGAGGCCGACTCAGTCGATCAGGAGACACCGGGGTCGGTGAAAACAGAGGGTCCAGAACCGGGTCCTTGATGGGGACACCAGCGGGCTGGGTCTCCTCATCAGGGAAGACAAGGACCGGAGTCCTTTCCAAAGAGTCGTCGGCCACGGCCGGCGACAGAGGGTCTATCAGGTCGAGGATAATTTTGATCTCGTTGGCCATTTCCTCGGTCCCCTGGCCAGACGGAAGATCCGTGAAGCCGCCGACCGAGGTTGCAATCTCGACCGAAGTTGAGACCGCGTGCTCCTGGGACTCTGACCTCTCTCGGTCCCAGGAATGTCTTCGCCAAGACGAAGACACAGGGTCCTTCGGTCTCTTCCGAGAGCGGGAGGAGTGCAAGCCTGAGGGCGCCTCACCCCGAGTGGGGGAGAGACTGGCACAACTCCTTGAAGGAGCCCATAAAGGTGGAGCCAAGGTTCAGAGGAACAAAGAAGCTTCGATTGGCCAAAGCTCGAGCTGCTTCCTCCTCAAATGCTTTCATCCATTCCAGCTGTTCGGCGGATCCCATGGCCGTGGAAACCGCCCACCTTGCCGCCTCCGATTTCACCGGCGGGTTCCTTTTCTCCAGTCTCCCCAGCTTCAAATGCACCTTGCAGTTGTCCAGGATGTTGGGATGGAAGGCCAGGCAAAAAACTACATGACGAGGTGTCATGTCCGACACCTAGGCAGTAAATGCACGTTAGGTGGGGATCGGTGCGCGAAATCTGGGGGAAGATTTTTCCTCCATGGCGGATGCGGTAAAAGCGCAATTGCTAACTCAAATGAGTTTAGGTTTCGTCAGAAACTGACAATTGAAATCCAGGGCCTACAATATGCTTTCAGAGCACGAGGGAACCTGTATCTTCCAGCGGAAAGGAAGATCTGGCGTCATGGGGCGGAGCTGAGGTATATACCACTCGGGTGGGTTGGAGGATCCACCTTGAAGACTTCCGGCTAGATTTAAAGTGGAAGGGGACATGCCAAGAAGTGTGGATGAACAACATATCCATGCTCCTAGAACTGGGCAGTTTTGCGTTGGATGGGGGAGGCAAATATATCTAGTTTTGGGTTACCCCATCTGGCGAAAAGATCTTCCGCCACTGCGGGAAGCAGCTCCCACTCACTGACTCAGGACCGAGTTCGACTGAGGCTGTCGGCCAGAGAGTTGTGAACGTCTGGAATGTGGACTGCTGAGAGTTCCAGTTGGTGAGCCACTACTCAAGTCCACACTCACATGGCTTCTCTGCAGAGAGGGTAAGAGTGTGTGCCTCCCTGCTTGTTGATATAAAATACCACCGACACGTTATCGGTTTGTATTAGTTGGGGACCAATCAAGATGATGGTCTGGAGGGCATAAGGAACTACCCTCATCTTCAGCACACTGATGTGGAGATGAAGCTCTTGCTAAGTCCAGGATCCTTGAATCTGGTGAGTGCCCAGATGAACTACCAACCCTGGCCCGACAAATCTGTGGTCAGGATCTGGAGAGTCTTTCCTGAAGAAATCTCTGGAAAGATTGGGAGTATCCAGCCACAATGCCAGGGACTGCTCGACTGGGCTGGATACCAGGCTCAGCTGGTCCAGGTCATCTGACCTCTGATCCCACTGGACCCAAAGATTTCACTAGAGCACCCTCATGTACAGGTGAGCCATAGGGACCGTGGCAATGGCCACTGTCATATGTCCCAATAGTGAGAGGACTGTCCTGGTTGGAACTTGGCGAGCTGAAAGCAGCTGCCGAGCATGGGACTGAAGGCACTCTGCCCTGTCCTGGGGAAGGAAGGCTTTGTCTTGTGCTGTGTCCAGGATTGCCCCTATGTATTGAAGCCACTGACTTGGCCAGAGGCAGGATCTGGGGAGGTTCGGCGTAATCCCCAGATCCTGAAATAGGGTGAACATCTCAAAGGGTTTCTACCAGCCAGTCCCAAGAGAGAGCGGTGAAAAGTCAATCGTCGAGGTAGGGGAAGACGTAATGCCCCTGCCTCCCGAGACTTGCTGCTACTATGGCCAGGCACTTGGTGAACACCCTCGGTGCTGAGGATAGCCTGAAGGGCAAGGTCCTGAACTGGTAGTGACAGCCCTGGAAGCGTAGGAACCTCTTGTGAGGGTGAAACATTAGAATGTGGAGATATGCATCCTGCATATTTAGTGATCATCACCAGTCTCCTTGGTGAAGTAAGGGAAGGAGACCTATCAAGATCACCATCCTGAACTTTTTGTACTCGGTGTACTGGTTCAGGTGACTTAAACCCAGGATAAGATGGAGATCCCATTTTCTCGGGCACAAGGAAAAAAGTGGGAGTAAAATCCTGTACCTTTTTGCTCTGGGGGCACCGACTCGATGGTCTTCTTCTGAAGGAGAGCCTGGATTTCCTCTGCTATAAAAGCGCTGTGGGCCTGAGAGTACTGGGACTGTATTGGAGGAATGTTTGGAGAAACCTCCAAGAATTCGAAAGTATGGCCTCTCTCGATGAGCTGCGGGACCCAGTGGTCTGAGGTTATCTGATGCCACTGTGCGGTGTGTAAAGAGAACTGACCCCCCCACCTCTTCCCCCACTGACTCTGCTGAGGGAGGAGCGTCGGGCAGAGAGTCATGCAGAAGAGCCGGGGAGGGGGAGAGCTGGCTGAGAGGTGTAAGGGGCCCGTGGGGCAGAACCTCCGGTGGCAGAAGCTATTGTTGCTGACCTCAAATGGCTGTCGTCCAAGCCTACAAAAGGACTGCTTTGGTGGCGGTTTGGGTCTGTATGTGGTCTGCACTGCCCCGACAGCCTTGCCTGCCTCCTGCAATCGGGTAATGATATTGTGGGCATCTTCCCCGAGTAATACCGACACTCTGAAGGGTGCATCCATAATCTTGGTCTGGACATTCTGGGCAAACCCTGAAACTCTCAGCCAAGAGTAAAGGCGGATACAGACCACAGAAGCTGCGGCTCTGCCCACCGCATCATATGAAGCCTGCAGGATGTGATTACCAACGTTCAAGCCAGACTTCATGACAGCCATGAGCTCTGCCCATCCTAAGGAGTCTGGCATATTCTGCACAAGCTCAAGCTCCATGTCCCACAGGGCATTCTGGTACTGTACCATGTGGGCTAGGAAGGTCTGTGACCGGATAGCACAGGTGGAGGAGGAGATAATCTTCATAGCCAGCTGGTTGAACTCTTTGGAGTCCCTATCTGGCAGCTGCGTACTGAGATGCCACGGACGTCTGGACCTGTCGTGGGCAGCATTCAGCACCACGGAGTCTACCTCCGGTTGTTCTCCATGATAGGGGTTGTCCCAGGGGACAGTATACAGCCGGTCCGACTTTTTGGAGACAGCAGAGGTAGAGAAGGGACACTTCAAGGCTAGCTTGTTGGCATCCTTGTACAAGTCTACCATTGGGGGAACAACCATGGGGAGGGCATCCTTCTTTCTTAGGAAGGCGGCCAACCTCTTTCGCTCTGGGTCGAGGTCCTCTGAGTCCCAGCCATTCAACTGAATGTGACGCATCACGTCCATGAAGGAAGGGTCGTCAGACAGGGAGCACGGAGTGCCCTTTCTGATGTTAGGGTCAGATGGAGAATCTGAATCCCCACGACTGGAGGAGTCTGCCTCCGAGTCCAGTGAAGGCAACCTCGGGGGGCCTGTGTGGTCGTGGTGACGGCAGGTCCCTGTCAGGTGTCTGCCTGCTCGGAGGCGGAAAAGTAGAGTGGCTGGAGGGCTTTACAGGCGTCAGCCCTTGCGGAGCTGGCCTGGCAGGGGAACGTCTTTATCTTTATCCTTAAAGAAGGACCACCAGGCGGCAAAAAGTTTGTTGAGGCCCTCCGAGATGGCTGGGTTGTCTGGTGCCGGGGTGGTGGGTGCAGAAGGTCCCGGCATCAGGTCTGGCTGAGGTAATCCCGTTGTTGGGGTAGACTGGCCCTGGCCATCCAGCGTCGGGGCCAAAGGAGTACCCTCAGGCATCGGAGGAACCTGACCCGACGTCCAGCCATCTGCTGTCAGATCATCGGCTGTTGGCTTGTTAGGGGTGCCAACGTCAACTGGCGTTTGCAGAGGTGCTGGATTCTCCTGAGGGGGTGCCGAGGAGGCTGGCGTAAGTGGAGGCCAGGTTGAAGGACTAGCCAGAAGATGCCTGGGTGGAGTCGCCTGAGGAGGAGGTGTCACTCCTTGGTGGGTCATGTGTCCATTACTCCAGGAGGGAGAGGACAACTGTACCAGGTGTCACTTCCCAGCATCAGGCCAGACTCAGCAGTCACCCTGGCTGGGAGAGCGTCAGACAAAGCTCTGCCGCCCGAGGAACCACTGGCCGAGCCACTAGGCTTAGAGCCCCATGGGGAGATGGGCTTAATCTTGAGTGGCTGAGAGGTGTGGGAGGACTTCCCACACTCTGAGAAGCCTTCTCCTGAGACTGAGATGAGGGAGGGAGGCTTCACTATTGGGAGCCCAGAGGATGAAGGGGTCACCGACTTCTGCGTCGGGGACCGAGAGCGGCCTTCTGCCCAGGATTTCTCCTTGTCTCTGTGCTTGAGTTTACGCATGATTTCATCTCCTTGTCAGAAGAAGATGAAGAGGGAGAAGAGGATGAGCTCTTGTGCTGAAGTTCCTTCTCCACAACAGATATATGTTTCTTTAGCAAGAAAGCCTCGAGGGTCTTCTGGCACTGGAACCTTGTGCGCTGGCTGAAGTCACAGCAGTGCTGGCAGGCCTCGATGTTACGGTCTGGGCCCAGGCTGAATGGCCATCTTTATGCGGGATATGCTTGCCGCATGCGCACTTGGAGGGGCGCCTCTTGATGGGAGACGGAGCAGAAGACGACATGCACGAAGACTTCACAAAACCTAAAAAAGAAAAGCAGGCATTGAAAACACGGTCAAAATAGCAGTCGACTAGCTGAAGGCATCTGCAGAGGTCCAACTTGCGCAGTCGACGGTGGGAAAAGAACTGGGGATGGGCTGGGGGAACTACCCCTTTTATACCATACGTGAAGTTGGGGGAGGGCCAATGTAGGGGGCGGTCCCCCGCAAGGTACTGCTAGCTAGGAAATTTCCGTGGGGTCCTGGCACCTGCCGGCTTCAGTCCTAAAGGTGTTACCTGCTGCTAGAGCGAATTTTGAAGCAAGATATAAGTTTACAAGTGATGTATAAGAGAAAAAGGTAGTTTGTGCTAAGCATCACCACCTAGTACTAAGACGTGAACAGAGATAAACAGTGCTGAATATTTATAACAACAGAGGAGACCTCTACTGGTGTTCTATGGGATAGCTCATATTTATTTCAATTATTTATTTATTTACTCCATCTGGCAGCTGAATCCCTCCCAGATAAGATAAAAGACAGCCCACTATATTTTTCTGGTTTAATATACATACCATTAAGTACTTACTGTTCTTGTTTCGTTTAGGCTGTTCTCTCATTGAGATACCTGACAGGGCAGTTTTTCCCACCGGCAGTCTGCTATAGCCACAGGGCATGCTCTTTATACATTAGCATGCTCTTTATACATTAATTTTCACCTATATAATACTTAGCCATAAATTACTATCGGCATCGTAGTTTACAGCCTGTGTCATATGTAGATCCACTTTTCTTGTTTAAAAAAAAAACAAAAAAAAATCAATAAAAGGGTCTGGTGTCAGAGGCATTAGGACCTCACAGGAACAAATGTTTAGCGGAAGGAAGCAGACGTCAGGTACGGACAGTGCCTTTGCACGTCAAGTGGTGACACATGCGTTAGCCATTAACCATCGCAGACTCCCTCACACACCTCAGTTTTTCTTCACCAGGAGAGAAACAAAGTGGAGAGAAAGAAAACAGAGGAGCTAGAGACTTAATAGCCCAAGGGGAAAGGATACAGGAAACAAAGTAAACAAGAAAACAGAAACTGACTTCCACATTAGAATAAAAACAGGGCACATTAGAAGGTACAAGGGTAAGTTGGGTCTATATAGAGCCAGAGTCTCATACCACTAGCCAGACAGAAGGTGGATAGTGGTCCAGAAAAATAAGGCAGCAGCCTTGAACATGTGGCTCTGGCAAAAGCATGAGGGAGATGCTCAAGAATGAGACTCTTGTAAATGAGATGGCACAATGTGCCAAAATAGGAAAAAGCCACACGGACTCCAGGAAAGGGGTAACTAAGTTACCAGATAGAGAACTAATTGAATTCATAAGTTAGTCATGTCCCTCTTTCTTACGTCAGGGAAGAAGAAAGGAGAAACCTGGGTACATCTGAAGTTGCAGGACTGGAGAGTCCAAAGGAGTCGAGATGTATTTATCTCACCAGGCACTGCTAAGGGTAGTAGGCCAAAGGCCCAGATACAAAAGAAAGAAGGGACATTACAACAAAAAAAAAAGTCTGACACAGAGAAAGGATTACAACAACATGACTGGCTTCCCCTGCAACCACAGGGATGTACCCTATGTGAAAGCTAGTGTACTTATCCACAAAGGTGTACAGCACACACTCCCATGAGCAGACCAGTTGCCCAGTGGAGTCAGACTGGACAGTGCCCAGGGCACATGTTGCATTTAGCAACTAACAGGCATATACCTGCAGAGGGAATACACCCTGGGCAGTGAGAAGGAGGACAAGAATGAGAAAGGGAAGAAGGAGATACCTTCAACAACAAGAGTCCTTTTATTGTTGCATTTTATTTTGGGTTGATGAGAGGGTCCCAAAGGACCCTCACCCCATTTTTATGGGGTGGAGGGGCGTGGGGGTGGACCTCTGAAGAGTGCCCAGCTCTCCTTTGTCATTTTTTTTGTTTTCAACATGAAAGGATGGAGAAAACCACCCAGGAAGGGTCTGACAGGGGAAATGCCCACAGAAAGCTCACAGTGCTGCCAGCACCAGCAGGGTGAATGTGCCCAGAGGCCATGGCTCGAACTGTGCAGGGACGATGGGCAGAGCGTGGTAATCAATGGTGAAGGTATTCTGCAAGATCATCACAGTACGTATGTATTTTTCATATCTTCCTGGAATCGATCTTCACCACTGACTCCCACTTCATACTGAGGTAAAACAGGAAGCAAGAGGAAGATGCGCATAAAGCCTCCCATCTGATAATCCATCACAGCGCACCCTACCATTTCCCAAGAGCAATATGTCCAGCTTGTGCTTAAAGATGGACTTTTTTTTTTACACTAAGTATTATGTCAAGAGGAAAACAGCTCCATGGATTAACTACCCAATGAGAAATCACATTTCTTTTAATAGTCTGGAGCACAAGGGATGGGAGGGTCTCGGCACCCAACTAAGGATCTAAAGTTCGAGCAGACTCGATAGACCGTAAGGCCTAATCTGCTGGCAAATAGTGTGTTAGTGTATTATATTTTATGCAACACAGTTGAAGTGGATGACCTCTGGTTTCTATTACATCCGGCTTAAATTCAAATCCCAGGCAACTCGTGATATGGGTTAACTAAACTGAGTGACTCAATTCGACTGCCTGTGAAGAGAGCAAGATAGGCAGAGAATGTTGGAAGGGCGAGTGTCAGAGAACAATAAACGCGATGGATGGACACAGCGACAGTAGGAGGGAGCTGATGTAAAGAAGGATATGGGAGGTAGTTTGGCCAGACAGTTCCGAGCTGGCCGTCTGGTGCTGCGGAGGTAGTGGATGCCTGCGGTGGAAGAGGTCCTGGGTTCTGAGCTGGCAAGTAGTAGGTAGATAATTTTTTTTTTTGGGGGGGGGACTCAAGTTTTTTTTGGTCTCCCGCTCCCTGATCCTGTGAATTTGTGCTGCATGGTTCCCCCATCCCTCCATTTTGGTGTCTTGAGATCCCCCCCATAAACAGCCCCCCTCCCAAGATGTTTCCTGTGCTCCAGTGTCATGCCCCCCTCAGAGCGGATTATATTAATGAAGGGGGGTGTGCCTCCCCATAAAAAATGTATGCCACATTTCATGTCCCCTAGAGTGTGTTGGGACCGTAGGTCATGCTGGTTTTGGTGTAGTCTACAGTTGCTGTATCTGTTTTAGGTGATGTGCACTCGCTGAGATGCCTGGCGCTGTTTTTCATTTGCCGTCGTGAGATGGAACCCCAAATCCCATCTCATTAAACAAATAAGGATTGTTAATTATGACCCACATCAGAAGTAGATCACCCCTTAGTCTTATTTCAAGTGACATAAGATTAAGTTTACTCAGTCTGTCACTGTGGTCCAAGTCTTTTAATCCTTGAACTTGCTTATTTGGTTAATGTCATTTTTCTTGAAGGGGACCAAAACTGTGAACGGTAATCTAAGTGAGGGCAGACATACTATCTGTATGAGGGCATCAACACTTCTGCGGTTTTGGACTTAATACTATGGGTCAGAACACCAAGCTCCCTTTTTCTGCGGGAGGACCTGCACACCCTGAGAATAAATAGGTTACTCACCTGTAACAGTAGTTCTAGGAGTGGTATATGTTGTTCATTCACACTGTCTGGCATGTCCCTTTCCCCTTTAAATCTTGCCGGAAGTCTTCAAGCTGGCTCCTCCCACCCACCCGGGTGGTATATACCTCAGCTCCGCCCCATGACACCAGATCTTAGCCCGCTGGAAGCCAGGTGGTGCGCCTAAAGCTGGGGAGGTTGGGTGGGTGCGTGTGGATGAACAACATATACCACTCCTAGAACTACTGTTACACGTGACTAACCTGTTTTTCTAGGAGCGTGGATATGTTGTTCATCCACACTGTCTGGCAGACTCCTAGCAGTTCTCCGGGAGAAGGGAGGCAAGGCGCACACTCCCTACTTAGGAAACAGAGATTGGAGGACCGAGGCCACAAAACCAGCATCTCAGCGTGACTCAAGGTCGATGTGGTAGTGGGAAATAAAGGTGTTTGCTGACTTCCAGGTAGCAGCCCTGCAGATTTCCTGGATAGGGATGTCCCTGGAAGCAGCCACCAAAGCAGCAGTATGGGGGGTAGAATGAGCTCTTAACCCTCTGGGAGGCTCCTTGCCCACCAACTCAAAACGCAGACCTATGCATGATGTGATCCATTTTGCAATAGTCTGTTTGGCTGCAGGTCTGCCAGAAGCGGCTTCAGCGTAGGTGACAAACAGCTGGCGAACCTCTCCCCGAATTTCCGCTGTCCTCTCCTTGTAGTAAGAGAGAGTACGTCTGAGGTCCAGGGTATGGAGCCTGTACTCGGCATCTGAGGTGTAATTAGGGTAATATACCGGCAGAGTCAGCACCTGGTTAAGGTGAAACTCTGACACCACCTTTGGAAGGAATTTCGGGTGGGGGCATAGGACAACTCTGTCCCTGTGAAAGACCAGATAAGGGGAGTCCACCGAGAGCACCTGGAGCTCCCCTGTCCTTCTGGCAGATGT
The DNA here is from genome assembly GCA_016271365.2 of Neoceratodus forsteri. NCBI lineage: Eukaryota > Metazoa > Chordata > Ceratodontiformes > Ceratodontidae > Neoceratodus > Neoceratodus forsteri. Next base: position 182,533,180 of record CM057452.1, on the reverse strand, counting down.
GATAGCCACCAGGAAGGCAGTCTTCCACAAGTGTGAGAGCTCGCACTTGTGCATGGAGTTCAATGGCTTGCCCATGAGCTTTGCCAAAAACAACAAAAGATCACGGAGGTGGAGGTTCACGCACGGAGGATATGATTCAGGCCTTTGAAAAAGCACCCGACCACTGTCTCCTGTGCCAATGTCGACTGACCCGACCCCTTGATGGCAAGAAATAGCTGCCAGAGTGCACCCTAAGGGTCGATGACCGTGAACCCTTTGGAAAGACCAAAGGTAGTCTAAAATGATAGCCACAGAGCAGGATAAGGGTTCCAGACTCTTACCCTGACACCAAATGGAAAACCTTTTCCATTTGAAGGCATAAAATTTCCTGGTCGATTCCTTACGGGATGCCTCCACCACAGTGTAGACATCCTCAGAAAGACCCACAGCCTGGAACTCTAGCCGCTCAGGAACCAGGTTATGAGGTGCAGGAATTGAAGGTCTGGGTGGAATACCTTCCCCTGTTTCAATATATCAGGTCCGGGCGCGTACAAAGCCGCTCTGGGGCCCTGCAGTTGAGGCGATCTGGATACCAGAACTGGCAGGGACAATCTGGGGCTAGCAGGATCACCTTGGCCTTGTCCCTCCTCACCTTGAGTAACACCTTGTGGATCAAGGGAAATGGAGGGAAGGCGTAGAAGAGGCCTGGGGTCCACGGCCTCGAGAAGGCATCCCCCTGCAGCGAGCCCTGCTGAGGGGGGCAGGCATGGTACAGCCTCAGCTTGGTGTTCTCGCTGGAAGCAAACAGGTCCACCAACAGTTTGCCCCAATGGGAGAACAGACTGTAAGCTACCTCTGGATGGAGAGACCACTCGTAGGATGCCTGGCCTATGCGGCTGAGAGCATCAGTCAGTTGGTTTGAGGCTCCTGCCACATGGATGGCAAGGAGCTCTGCCTCCAGCCGGCTGACGAAGGTCCAAATCTGGAGCACCTCCTTGCATAGCAGATGGGAGTGCGTGCCACCCTGTTTGTTGAGGTAGTACATGGTCGTGGTATTGTCCATCTGGACTTGAACCACTTGACACCGGAGCTGAGGAGCGAAAGCTGACAGTGCCAGTCTGACTGCTCTGAGCTCCAACAGGTTGATGCGACAACGGGACTCCTCAGGGGTCCAGAACCCGTGGGCTCTGTGGTCCCCCATGTGGGCTCCCCAGCCCATGAGAGAGGTATCGGTCGTGAGGTCGACCGTCGGCTCGGGGCGGACAAACGGGATTCCTTCCTGCAGATGACTTGGGACGGTCCACCACTGAAGAGCATCCCACATCCTCTGGGTGACAGTGACCAACTGGTCGAAAAGACCCTGATGCTGAGACCACTGAGCGGCCAGCTCCCACTCGAGGGGGCGCATGTGCAATCTGGCCCAAAGGACCACTAAGGTGCACGCCGCCATGTAACCCAGAAGGTGCAGGAAGTCCCGGGCAGGGCGCAAGTGCCCAACCAGAAATGATTGGGCAAACGAGGAAAGAACCTCCGCACTGTCCGCCGGAAGCCGAGCTCTGGCTGGACGAGAGTCAAGCTCTGCCCCGATAAAGCCCATCACCCGAGAGGGCATGAGTTCTGACTTGGCCTCGTTGATCAGGAGGCCTAGATGGGAGCAGGTTTGGAGGGCCAGGTCCCTGGACCTCTCCACCTCCAGCAGGGAGGAACCCTCCAGGAGGCAATCATCGAGATAGGGGTATATGCAAACCCCTTGATGCCGTAGATGGGCCGCCACCACTGCAATGCATTTGGTGAAGACCCGTGGGGCCGATGACAGGCTGAACGGCATGGCTCGGAACTCGTACAGGTTCCCTTCGAGCCTGAAGCGGAGGAACCGCTGGTGGGATGGACGGATTGGGACGTGAAAGAATGCATCCTGTAGATCCAGTGAACAGAACCACATGTTTCGCTCCAGAGATGGTATGATCTGGTTCACAGCTACCATCCGGAAGGTGCAAGACCTGAGATATCGATTCAGGTCGTGGAGATCTAAGATGGGGCGCCAACCCCCCATCCGCTTGGGCACCAGGAAGTACCTGGACACGAAGCCTGGGTCTGAAGGAGGATCCGGCACTGGAGCTACCGCCTGTTTGCGGAGGAGCTGAGCAATGTCGTCCCGAAGGGCCGAGTGAGCGCCAACTGAGATCCTTTCCTCCCGTGGGGCACGGGCTCGGCTGGGGGGGTACTGCTCGAACTCTAGAGGCAGTCCCTGACCGACCACTTCCAGGATCCACCTGTCCGAAGTGATGCCGGACCAGGCGGAAAGAAAGTGGCGGAGCCGGCCCCCCACGGGAGGACCCAGAACTGGCATGATGGGTGTAGGGGTGGCCACCCCTGACCCGTCACTGTGCAGGCTTAGAGGAGGAGGAGAAGGCTCCTGGACCGGCACCTTGGCCTCCTTTGCGGGGCTGTTGGGGACCCTGCGTGGGCTTAGGGCACCAAGCTTGAGCCTGCTGATGCTGCTGACCTCCTTGGAAGGAGGGCTGCCTAACCGAAGGGGAAGAGTACCGAAAAGGCTTCTTCTTGCACTTCTGCTGGTTCTTGCCCGAAGAACCCTTAGCAGAGGTGGCATCTAAGGTGGCATTAGACTGCTCAATGCACTGGAGATGGCCTGCCTCTCCCGGACCGAAGAGGTTGGTGCCAAGGAAGGGCACGTCAGCTAGCTTGTGCTGAGTATCCACTGGAAAGGAGGATAATCTCAGCCAGGCCCTGCGGCAAGTGGCCAATGTGGCAGCTAGTGAATGGGCAAAGGAATCTCCAATGTCCAGAGCCGTCTGGAGCTGCTGTTTTGCAACAGCACAGCCCTGGTCACGGACCTGCTTGACCGTGGTCTGCACGTCTGCTGGGAAATGAGGGAGGACTTCATCCAGCGACCCCAGTAGGGCGTGAGAGAAGTGTGCCATAATCATTGCCAAGCTGGCATGACGAAGGCCCAGGGATGAGGCGCATATCTCGGGCAGAGTGGTCCATATTTTGGACTCCTTGTCGGAGGCGTCAGTATCCATGAGAGCTACCCGTCTTGAAACACTGAGGCAGTCACAAGGCTCTCGATCGAGGATATTCAGTGAAACCCGCCAAGGACCCCATGGAGTGCAGTGTGCCACAGGCCATGCGGGCAGATGGAGCTGGGCAAGAAGCAGGGTGTTGCCATAGCTCTAGGGCCGGGCCAACAATGGCTTCGGCCACTTCGAAGGCCTCCATCGGGGTATCCCCCCTCTTAAGGATATCCGTGAGCATATATTCCACCTTCTTTTGACTAGGCTGTAAAGGCATGCCCGTGGACTCAGAAATGAGTCGAAGGATGCCCTGGAAGGAGGAAGGCCCTTCCTCCAAGCCTGTCACTGACAGCTCATCGTCAGGGTGTGAGTGAAGGCCAGTGGTATCAGAGTCCGAAGAATCGGGATACAAGGGTCTCCCGCCCACGTCCTCTTCAATACGCCTAGGGCGGTCGGGAACGACGGTGATGGATAGCCAATGGGGCAAGCCCATATCCGTCCAATCCTCCTTCAAGGGAGTCCCTCCCTGTGGCTGCTTGGGCAGTGGTTCCACCAAAATTGGTGTGGAGACCGGAACAGGCCGAGCCAGAATACGTACCGGTCCCACCGGAGGGAGAACCGGAGTCCTCGGTCCTGGAGGGGGTCGGTGTCGGCCGAAGAGGCTGAGGGCCAACAATGGCGGTGCAGCGGAGTAAAGCGGCTTTGACCGGTCAAAGTAGCTGCTGCCACCACGGCGTCCTCATAATGTCGCAGACTTCCATCTAAGTCTCTCCTCGTCCAAAGAGGATGAGGAATGGCGGTGGCGCCTCTTTGGGAGTGTTTATGACCCTTTTTCGGCTTTTCGACCGACGGGGTCTTACTCCTCGATCGAGACAGCGGTGTCGGCTCTGTCGATGGGGAAGCGGATCCAGCGAAAAGTACAGTTACGTGAACTTACCGTAACAGTAGATCTTGAGAGAGGCTCTTGCAGTAGGTAAGTACATATAGGACTGGCGCGGCGGTAACAGGACCTGGAAAAATTTCTAGCTAACAGTCCCTGGTGAGGGCCGCCCCCGATCAGGTGACCGGCGTCATGCGATGTCGGTATAAAGAGCAGTCCCGGACGTCATCCTTCAGTTCTTTCCTGCCACAGGCCGGATGAGAGAGAAGCAGATGTTTTCCTTCCTGGAAAGGAGCTGAAAAACCTAGGGGATGGAGGCGGGAAAGGTATTACTACTGCAAGAGCCTCTCTCGAAGATATTCAAGTGCATACTTACCGTAATTATGATCTTTCTGTGTATCTTCACCATTCATCACAGATGGGTACTGGCGGAATCAGGACCCCAGCTGAACCTTTTTTTTTTTTTTTAACATAGGGAGAGCCGATGCAGCATCGGCGCTGTCCTCGAGGCCGATGTACTACGTGGCACTCGAGGATTAGCCGTTAGGCTGCATCGACTCCACCTGCCTACCAGTTCTGAGTCGCCGGAGAGGTAAGAGGAAGGGATGGAGGGTGGGACAAGAGAGTCCAAGGGACAGAAAAAGGAGAGAAAACTGAACTAAAAGGAGAAATAATGACTGAGAGGACAGCATATAAGAAATAAGACTAAGGGGGATTGGGTAGGGGCCCCAATCTCTGGAAGCGGAAGAAGGGAGGGAAGGGAGATTTTAGGAGAAAGTGAGAGGTAACAGGGATCCAGGACCCTTGTCCGTCACCAGATTATAGGAACTGCAAGGAGTTAGCAAAGCCATTTGCCAGGATTCAAAACGCGGAATGACTGGCAATACCCCAAAAGCACAGTCGGTATTCTGGAGAAGGATAGGGTACAGGGATTCAGTACTCTCTCTCTAAAGAGATATTTGGTGAAACAAAGAAAATAATTTTTTTTTTTTTTTTAGATGGATAACAGAAGGAGGGCAACCAGCAGCTCCTACCCCATAGGGAGAAGATATGTAGAAGAGAGGAGTGCCACTCAAACTATACCCCTAGGGAAGACTGTCCCCCCCTGTGTGTGTCCCAACTAATCTCACTCAAGCAAGGGTGCCGGAAGATGGCAACAGTTGAGGGGGGCTAAGGAAGAAAGGGCACTTTCCCAATACTGGTTTAACCATACAGGAACAACAAGTGGAGGCTACACGCCTTTAACCCCAGAGGTTCCGGCACCTATGCAGTGAAGATAGGGAAGGCACAGAGGGAGGAGGATTCCAGAGACTGAAGCCCCAAGGCGGAAGGTGGGAGGGATTGTGATGAATGGTGAAGATACAGAGAAAGATCATAATTACGGTAAGTATGTAATTTGAATATCTTATCTGTGTCAATCTTCACCATTCATCACAGATGGGTGAGTACCAAGTCCCCCGAAGGGGGGTGACTGATTGCACCCTAAGGGACAGAGTCCCTTAGCCCTCAGTGGGTGACACACTAAGGGGGGGAACCTTCTGGGCCTGAGGAGGCCCTAGAGAGGGAGGCGGGCGGGGTTCCCCGGAGAAGAAGAATTGCCCCGACAAGCCGCCCCGCCCTCTGGGAAAAGAGGTAGGTTCCCTGGTGAGCGGAGCAAATCACCCCTACGGGCCAAGGGTGACAACCGGGAAAGGCGGCCATGCCAATCTTCTGGTGCAGATCGCTGTCCCCACGACCCTGGTAGCTACCTCACTGGCGTCGTAAGATGCCCTTGCTTGGTGCCTTGCTAGCTCCAGGCCACGTGCAGAGAGAGCAATGGCTTGCCTGGTTTGCTCTGAGTCAGGCAGAGCGGCTAGGAACTGACCTAGCGCTGACCACAAGTACCTGTTACAGGCAGCGTAGTGGGCCTGATGCGCAGAGATGAGAGAAGCAGCCGTGCCGAGTAGAAAGTCCTCCTTCCCCAGAAATCAAAATCCGAGGAGTCCTGATCTGGGGGCCAGTCACGGTGGAGGGCGCGAAGCCCATCAGGAGTGTCCAGATGCGTCAATCCGGACTGCGGATGAGGCAAGGAACCTGGAGACTCCGGGGGAGCGCAATACCTCTGGCAGAGGTCCCTAGGGGCAGGAACTCGGAGAAGAGCCTCTGCCAAGCATGGACGCTCCCGAAGGGAGGCGGGCCAAAAGCTGACCTGCAGTGGCTGTCCCAAAATCGCCTAGGAAGGCGTGCGCCCGCATGCTCGGATTGCTCACAGAAGAAGGAGAAGGTGAAGGTCCTCCATCATCCTCACGAGGAAGCGCTGATACTCAGAGAGATCAGCAGCAGGAGATAGTGGACGAAGGTTCCTCTCCCCAGAAGGGGGATGAGGAGCTGGAGTCTCATAGGCTCGGAGGGTGGCTGCTGGGGAAGGTTGAAAAACCTGGCTGTCCAAAGCCGTGAAGCAGGAACCGAGCAGCCACCGCTCTGAACTGTTCCCAGGTAGAGGCCCGCTAGGACCAAAAATACGGGGCGCGGGAGAAGGTGGCAGAGGGGTGGACAGAGCCAAGAGAAGAAGTCGGCTGACCTCTGCCAGGGCTAAGGAGGCGGACCACGGACTCCCTGAGGAGTCCTGGAGAGACTCATGATCGACAGCTGCACAACCGCTCGGTACTGCCTAGACTACCCCAAAGAATCCCCCAAGTGAGGCGACCGGGGCCATGAAGGTCCAGAAGGACGGTCCCCTGCCTCGAAAAAATGGGACCCTCTCAAGGAACCCGAAGGGGAAGGGCGGAAGTCCGCACTCCGGCTCCGTCCAGGACCCAGGTAGGTCCCAGAGAAGGGCCGGCGCGCCGAACCTATACCCCTCGACCCTTCGGAGTCCGAAAGGGTCCTAGCCCTCGAAGTGGCCAGTCTAGGCAGCTCCGTACCCAGGGCCGCCCCCGAAGGGGCAATCCGGGGAGCACCTTCCCCTCCCGTGGCCCTCTCGACAGGCCCCAAAGTTGGACGACTGAGAGATGCCACAGTAGGGGGTACCACGGCAGAGGGGTCAAGGAACCCCCCAAGGCTAGGCTGCAAGGCGATGGTGGCACGCACCACAGCCCGCTGGTCAGCACCACTGACCCTAGCCCTAGAGGAAACCCGACTCACCTCGGAGGGGACTGGCGCGACCTGAAGGAAACCACCAGCTCATCCTCCCTTGCAGACAACCCCGAAGGTGTGACTGCCATTAGAACTCGAGCTGGACTCCGACTCGAAGAGGAAGAGTCCGAGGCCCTAAGCCAAACAGTAGGGGGTCGAGGAAGGGACACCTTCCCGAGGGGCCCAGGAGCCAAAACAATCCCGCCCAGTCCACAGCACGCGAGCGGTGCCAGCAGAAGTGGCAGGGTGGCTTGGGCCACAAGTCCTAGGCCAGGCCAGCTGAGGCACCATCAGGTCCACCGGTGCCAGGGAGGCACCGGGGCGGAGGCAGTGCCGACAGCAACCTAGTCTCGCGGGCCGATGCCACCGCCAGGCATTCGGCGCCGCGTGCGGCGAGGACAAGCGGCGTCGGCGAGACGAGGACTCCAGCTCCGACCACGGCACCGTGAGACCGCTTGGCGCCCGCGAGTCCCAATGACGCCTACATCGGTGTCGACAGACGACACGAAGCCCCAGGCGCCGTGCTCAACCTCAGCGCCGAGACAGTGCGAGGTGAGACATGGCGAAGAGACGGCGTTGAAGGCGGTTTCACGGTGTCGCGAGCAGTGTCGGCGCCAGCGGAGCGCCCGGCAAGCTCCGATGCCGACAGTCGGGTCAGTGTCGACACCGACAGGGCCTTCCGGTACCGTGAAGCGGCACGAGCCCGGCGGCACGGACGGCGAAGCGTCGACCGGGCCTAGCGGACCGTGGCAGCGACAGGAAACCTTCACCTCGGAGTGATTGCTAGAGCGGCGCCTCCCGCCCGCCTCCTGGGGAAGCGGATGGGCCTCCTGCGCCCAGCGGAAGGAGCCTCGGCTAGGCTAGAAAGGCAGAGGCCCTCCTCCACGTCCGTAGAACTGGGAGGGACCCGGCGGAGGGGCCGAGAACGTGGCTTGGCCCGACGCAGTCGCTGCCTACCCCGAAGTCGGCAGAGCTCGCCCGACCTTAAGCAGCTGTTCAAAACTTGGCGGTCCATTCGAGAAGCAGGCGTGCGCGAATCCATGTCCTGTAGCGGGCCAGGCACGAAGGCACCGGTCATGTTGGTCGGGTGACAGAGTACTTGCGGCCGCACGGGCACCGACAGGGGCCGCTCACTTCTGCGATTTTTGCCCTCCGACCGCAACATGACCTCGGAGAAAAACACCAAAAACAGACTCGGCGTTGCTTAAAATGTAAAAAAGGAAAGATCTTACCGGCGTTGGTGGAGGCAAACACAGAACTAGTAGACCGGACGACTAAAGACGCAGGCTTCAAGGCCTAAAATTTTTGAATAAGGCTTCTTCAGGCTTCCCACGAGGCGACCTCGACGGCGGGAGACGAAGAACTGGTAGGCAGGCGGAGTCGATGCAGGCTAACGGCTAATCCTCGAGCGCCACGTAGTATGTCGGCCTCGAGGGCGGCGCCGATGCTGCATCGGCTCCGCCTATCTTTTAAAAAAAAAAAAAAAGGCTCCCGCGGGGTCCTGATCTCCGGCCAGTACCCATCTGTGATGAATGGTGAAGATTGACACAGATAAGATCTACTGTTCGGTAAGTTCTTACGTAACTGTACTATCTTACTCGAGAGGGCTCTTGCAGTAGGTAATTACATATGGACTGAATCCCAAGCAGTCTGGAACAAATGAAGGCACCGGGAGGAGGAACTACTCCAAGAGTAGCAAAATCCTTGCAAACCTCAAGACAGGAGCCTTGCAAAACAGCTAACCGAAGCCTGCTCTCGTCGAGAGGCAATGTCAAACTGTAATGTTTACGTGAAGGTATGGACAGAAGTCCAGGTGTGACAGCGCATATGTCTGCTGCAGATACATTCTTGAAACAAGCCGCAGAGGCCACTACTCCAGCGTGGGTGACCTCTGACTTGACCCGGAAGGGTCTTGTTGTACTTGTCATAACAGAAAGTGATGCAATGAGCCAACCACTTCTACAGGCATTGCTTGGAGACAGCATTGCCTTCCCTTTTGTGAGCAAAAGAGACGAACAACTGATCAGTTTTCTGAGATCCTTTGTCCTATCGGTGTAGTATCTCAGAATCCGGTGAACATCCATGGTATGGAGTAAATATTCTCCTTGGTTGGAGTGCCTGCATGAAAAAGGCAGGTAACTCTATAGAACTGATTTAAAGTGGACTCCGCTACCACTTTAGGCAGAAACTTAGGGTTCGTGCGAAGAGCCACTCATTCTTTGTGAAAAATCAAATAGGGGATTTTACACATAAGGGCCTGGAGCTCAGAAATTCTTCGAGCGGAAGTAATGGCCACCAAAAAGAGCATCTTCCACGAAAGAAACTTCAGATCTGTGGATGCCACAGGTTCGAAGGGAGGAAGGGTAAGTTTCTCGAGAACAAAGTTCAAGTCCCAAGGGGGAGCAGGAGTCCAGACGGGGGGCCTCAGATGAAGGACCCTTCTAGAAAAAGTCTTAGACACCTCTAATTGGGCAAAGGCTTTATCAGCGAAAGGAACATGATAAGCTGAAATAAGCGACCATGTGCACTTTCAGGAGGAATGACAGACCCAGGTCGAGAAGAGATGGCGTGAATATTCAAGCAGAGCGGCCACTGAACAGGAGAAAGGCTCCACGTTCTAGAAGCGGTCAAATAGAAAATCTCTTCCATTTCATGGCATAAGTGGACCTAGTGGAGGGTTTTCTAGCCTCCACCAGAATCTAGCCACTTTTGGGGAGACACCAAAGCGAGATTGGGCTAGGTCTGCAGGAGCCATGCATGAGAGTTGTAGGGACTTGAGGCCCGGATAGACCAGGGTCCCTGATCCTGGGTCAGCAATCCTCGAGATAAATGAAGAGGAGAGAGAGGAACCTCTGAGTATTGTTGTAGAAGAGAAACCAGATTTGCCTGGGCCAGAAAGGAGGCGATCAGAATCATTCTCACACCTTCTGTTAGTTTCTGCAATACGAGGGACCAGAGGTGGGGAAAAGCACAGGCGAATCTGTCCTTCAGTTTAGAGACAGGCGTCGCTCCAGGCGCCTCGCTCTGCAGCCAGTGAGCAAAAGGTGGGAAGTTTTGCGTTTTTGGGAAGGCGAACAGGTCTACCTGTGGAGTCCCCCAAAGCTGGAAGATGTCGTCTAGTACCTTTTGGTCCAACTCCCACTCATGTGGCAAGGCAGAGGAGCGGCATAGCTTGTCTGCCAGGGTACTGTCGACTCCTGGAACATGAATTGCAGTGAGGTGAAGGTTGTGAAGTGTTGCCCAGTCCCAAACCCTCATTGCTTCCCTGCATAGAGGGTAGGATCGAGTCCCTCCCTGCTTGTTGATGTACCACACCACGCACATGTTGTCCGTCTGGACAGCTAGGTGACCGGGAAGAATGTACTGGTGAAGGGCTTGGACAGCATATAGTACTGCTCAAAGCTTGAGCACATTGATGTGGAGAGCTAGCTCCAATCTGGACCATAAACCCTGGGTTCGGTGAGGACCCAGATGGGCTCCCCAACCTTCGCCTGATGCGTCTGTGGTCAGAGTCTGGGAGGGGAGAGGATGACAGAAGGGAACCCCCCTGAAATAGGTTCTTGCGAACCATCCACCATTGCAAGTCTCGTGCCATCGGCAAGGAGATCAGAACTAGATGATCTAGGTCATCTACAAGTTGATCCCACTGTGAGCGAAGAGTCCACTGAGAGATCCTCATGTGGAGCCGAGCGCAGGGAACTTCGGGATGGCGGCCGCCATAAGCCCCAAGAGACGTAGGACCGACCTCGCCGGAACCTTCCTGCGTTCCGATAGCAGGGAAATCTGTGACTGAAGAGAGGCTGCCCTGTCCGGAGGCAGGAAGGCCTTGCTCACCATTGTATCGAGGATGGCCCTGATAAACTGTTGTCTGTGGGAGGGATCCAGATGAGACTTGGAATGGTTGATGGTAATACCCAGGCAAGTGAAAACCTGCTGGGTGAGGGAGAGAAAATGCAGGAGCTCCTTCCTGGACGAGGCCGCCAGGAGCCAGTCATCCAGGTAGGGGAACACCTGAACTCCCACAGTACGCAGGTGGGCTGCTACCACAGCCAGGCATTTGCTAAAAACTCGGGGTGCTGAGGAAAGACCAAACGGGAGTGCCCGGAACTGGTAATGGTCCCCCTGGAAAGCAAACCAGAGGTACTTGCGATGCGAGGGACGAATGGGGATGTGCAGATATGCGTCCTGCATATCTGGCGCACAGAGCCATTGACCCGGCCGAAGAAGGGGCAGAACGGTTTGTAGGGAGAGCATCCTGAACCTTTTCTATTCCACGTAAAGGTTCAAAGAGCTGAGATCGAGAATGGGTCTGAGATCTCCCATCTTCTTTGGGACCAGGAAGAAATGAGAATAGTAACCCGTCACTTGAAGGTGAGGGGGAACGGGTTCTATGGCCTGCTGTCCTGAGAAGGGCAGAATTTCTTCGGACCAAGGAAGATGGTCCCCTGCATGGGGCGACTTCAGAGGGCGGTGGCGGGGTGGTTTCTGTAGAAACTCTATGGAGTGCCCCTCCGCTATAATCTGAAGCACCCATGAATCCGTTGTTATCCTCTCCCAACCCGGAAGGTGGAGGGAGAACCTCCCTCCTACCGGTTCCTCCGGTGTGTCCGGAGGCGGTGGGAGAGGGGAGGAGTCAGGTGGTGTGGGGCAGCGCCGCAGTTGGGGCACCCGCTGCTTTTTTGGGCAGTGGAGGCCTGGCAGCTGCGGGGGCCCGACATTTAGTGGCCCGCCTTCCTTGGGGTTTCGCTTGTGGCCGACTGCGTCTGCGAAAAGGACGGCGCTGTGGGGGATGGGGACGGTACATGGAATACACGGATTTCAGAGCCGTCCCCTTCTCCTGCAAGTTGGTGATGATGTCCTTGACATCACTGCCGAAAAGCACTGAACCCCTGAAAGGTGCTTCCTGGATTGCTGACTGCACCTCGGGACCAAACCTGACAAGCGGAGCCAGGCATGGCCTCGAACTTATGGCAGCGGAGCTCCGCCCGGCAGTGTCCACTGCATCGTATGTCATCCGCGGGATGTGACGACTGGCGAGCGAGCAGAGCGGACTAAGTTGGCTAACTCCTGCTTGACTTGGGGTCAGGTGAGGAGTCAATCTTGGATTCCGCCTGGGTAAGGATGGCCTTCTGGTAATCCCCCATATGAGCAACATAATTCAGGGCCTGAATTCCCAGTGTGGAAAAGGCGTAGATTTTTCTTCCATACTGGTCCAGGAGGCGAGATTCCTTATCCGGAGGAGACAAGCTTAGATGTTTGGGATGCGTTGATCGGCCGTGAGCGGCGCTAATCACGACCGAGTCTGCATGAGAGTAAGAATCCAAAAAGTCTACACCCTCCGGAGCCTGGTATAGCTTGTTAGACTTCCTGGGAAGTGGGGCTAAAGCAGACGGTTGTTTCCAAATAGTGGAAACAAGGTGGGCATGAGGCTCGATCCAGGGTGGCACTAAAGTAGGAGCTGTCAGGGGCAGGTCCAGATGTTTGGCGAGCTTGACCCGCTGAGGATCTGGTTCCAATGAGCGCCACTGATGTACTTCCTGGATCTTTCTGAGCAACTCCGTGAAGAAGGGTCCTCCGGAGGAAGACTTGAGGAGGAGTCCTCGGCCGGGGCTTGGGCCCGGAGTGAGGCTCGTCATCTCTCGGAGCATCCGTCGGAGAATCCGAGGCAAGAAGAAGAATCAGAGCAGAATAAGACTCCCTAACACGTCTAGGGAGGCAGGTTCACTTAGGGATCCTAGGCCAGCGTGTCCTGCCCCTCTCGGGATCCAGAGGGAAGGGCTCCGGAGTCTGGAGGTGGTGAGGGAGTGTGCCGTCTCGGGCGTACGGGGGCCGGGGGCAGCACCGTCGCCGTGAGGCGGCTCTCTACTTCCTTGGTGAGCTGAGCCTTGGCCTCAGCCCACCAGGAAGCCAGGGTCTCCTGCAGATCCACCGGCGGCCGAGGGGGCAGTGGAGGTGGAGGAGGAGGATAAGTATATGGATTGTATCCGTGAGGCGAGTATCGAAACCCGGCTGCGGAAAACCGGTGCTGGAGTACTGAGGCGTCCGGGTACTGCATTGTCGGCGGGACAGCGTCTGGTACTGCAGCGCTGGATACTGCGGACCCAGGTATGATGGCGTCGGATAAGGCGGTACCAGGCGCGGAGGAGCTGCTGGAGCCGGCTGGCCCGGAAGGTAGCCCCACAGGCAGGTCAACATTCAGAGGCCGGGGCGACAGAAGGGGAATATCTCCCGTCGGCGTCGGAGCCGGTCAGATCAGTTCTCTAGGAGGAGGGTCTGATGGGGTGGAATATCCCGCACCGCCCGGGGATGGAGGGAAAAGTCCTCGGGGTCAGGCTGGGGTGACTCAGGCTCCCTGGAGCAGCGAGGCTGCGGGAACCCGGTACTGACGGGGTTGGAGGGTCCGTCGTGGTTCCGTCGCCTGGCGCTTACATCGGGGGCCCGACATGTGGCTTGGGGCTGGTTCAGGCGCGCCGGAGGAGCTGGCGTCCGTCTTATGGGGTCCCTCGTCGGGAGGCGGGCCGAGGAGGAAGCGGCCCGGTCCGGGGGGCGAGGTCGTGCGCCACCCGGGTTGGGTGTCTTATCAACCTTCTCGGCGGACGCCGGAGGAGCTGGACGTCCCGACTTATGGGAGTCGCCGCGACCAGTAGGCCGCAAGCCTGCGGCGGAACTGGGCGGAAGCCTCCTTGCCCGGGCGCCTGCAAGGCCCAAGCTGAGCCTGGCGGGGCGGCGCCCACTCCTCAAAACCATGGAGGCTGCCGTCGGGACGGTCCCCGGAGGAGATATTACTGGGCGCGACTCGGCTGGAGTCGCGGGTGAGGAGGCCTTCTCCCGGTGCCTTTCTTTGTCCCGTTTTTTACAATGCCCTTCTGGAAAAGTTGACGCCTGCCTGAGCTTCTTCAATTCTTTTCCAACGAAGATATCTTTTTCTTTAGAAGATGGGCTTCCAGGGACTGTTGGCGTCGTCTGTGGGTAGCCGCGTTGAAGTGCAGGCAATGCGGGCACTTGTCGACCGGGTGGTCGGGGCCTAGGCAAAATAGGCAGAGGGAATGGCCGTCCTTGTGTGGCAGTTGGGCGCCGCACTTGTTTTTGGAAGGTGTAGGGGACGACATACACCGACGCTGACCTGACGATGAGAAGAAAAAATACTGAAAATCTCGGTAAAACCGGCGAAAAGAACAGGGCTAGCAACGAACTTTACGCGAGGCGCCACACGAGCTAACGGCGAAAGAACTGGAAGGCGGGTGTCCGGACCGCCTTTATACTGACGCCGCATGCGCCCGGTCACCTGACATGAGGCGGTCCCTCGGGACGCTAGCTAGAAATGTTCATGGGTCCTGCCGCCAGCGCGTCAGTCCTATATGTAATTACCTGCAAGAGCCCTCTGATACGATCTGAGGTTCCGGCTCTTGTCCCTCGATTGGGATACCCGAAGGACAGGTCTCCTCGTCAGGGAAGGAAAAGATGGGAGTCCTCTCCAAGGAGTCAGCGACAACGGCTCGATCAGGTCGAGAGAAATCTTGGCCGGTTCTGCTGTATCCTCAGCTTTGGTGCCTTGGCCCAACGGAAGGTCCGAGAAGCTGGCAGCCGAGGAAGCGATCTCGACCGAGGCCGAGACCGCCTGATCCTGTGTATCGGACCGCTCTCGGTTCCAGGAACATCTTCTTCGACTAGAAGAGGAAGATTTGGGGGTCCTTGTCCTTTTTCTTGGAGCAAGAGGAGTGCGAGCACGAAGGCGCCTCACCCTTAGTAGGGAGAGACTGGTACAACTCCCGAAAGGACCCAGTAAAGGTGGAGCCCAGGTTGAGTGGCACGAAAAAACTTCGGCTAGCCGAAGCTTGGGCAGCTTCCTCCTGGAAAGCCGCCATCTGTTCGAGCTGCTCGGCGGATCCCGTGGCCGTGGAAACCGCCCACCTGGCCTCTTTCGATTTCACCGGTGGATTGCAAAGCTCTGGTCTCCCCAGCTGAAGGCGCGCCTTTCAGTCATCCAGGACGTTGGGATGGAAGGCCAGACAGATGGTGCAAGCCGAGGTATCGTGCAAGGCACCTAAGCAGTAAATGCACGAGAGGTGGGGATCGGTGAGAGACATTTTTTGTCCGCAAGGACACTGCCGAAACCCGGGGGACGACTTGCCCTCCATGTCCGAAGAGCTCGGATCCGAGTGGTAAACTCTAACGAGTTTTAAAGAGAGCAAATGCATCGAAAACCGTTGATTAGACTCCAGGGTCTACGGTACTTGAAAAGTAACACGAGGGAACCTGCATCTTCCAGCAGAAAGGAAGATCTGGTGTCATGGGGCGGAGCCGAGGTATATACCACCCAGGTGAGTGGGAACACCAGCAGGCTGGGTCTCCTCATCAGGGAAGACAAGGACCGGAGTCCTTTGCGAGGAGTTGTCGGCCGGAGCCAGCGACAGTGAGTCAATGGGGTCGATGAGAATCTCAACCTCATCTACCGCATCTTCGGTCGTCTGGCCTATCGGAAGGTCCAAAAAGTCAGCGGCCAAAGAAGCAATCTCAACCGAAGTCAAGACCGCAGGCTCTTGAGACTGGGACCTCTCTTGGTCCCAACAGCGCCTTCGCCGAGACGAAGGCTTACTCGGTTCCTTCTCCCGCTTATGGGAGCGGGAGGAGTGCGAACCCATAGGCACCTCTCCCCAGGTGGGAAGAGACTGGAACAACTCCCGGAAGGAGCCCGAGAAAGAAGAGCCTAGGTTGAGAGGAACGAAGAAGCCTCGAGAGTCGGCGGCATGAGCTGCTTCTTCCTCGAACGCCTACATACGTTCCAACTGTTCGGCGGAGCCCGCAGCCGCGGACACCTCCCACCTAGCCTCCATGGACTTCACCGGAGGGTTCCTTTTCTCCAGTCTACCCAACTTTAAGCATGCCAGGCAGTCGTCCAGAATGTTGGGATGGAAGGCTAAGCAGAAGCTGCAAGACGAGGTGTCATGGACGACACCTAGGCAGTAGACGCATGTGAGATGGGGATGGTTGCGCAACATCTTCTGGCCGCAAGGACACCGGCAAAATCCGGGGGAAGATTTTTCCTCCATAATCGAAGACGCAAAGGAGCGGTCGCTAACTTGAACGAGTTTTAATTTCGGTAAAACCTAAGTTTTGAAAGCCAGGGCCAACGAAATGCGTGCGCACGAGGTAGGCAACCTGAATCTTCCAGCAGAAAGGAAGATCTAGCGTCATGGGGCGGAGCCGAGGTATATCCCACCCGAGTGGGTGGGAGGAGCCAGCTTGAAGACTTCCGGTGGATACTTAAAGGGAAAGGGGACATGCCAATAAGTGAGGATGAACAACATATCCACGATCCTAGAACTGAGAAGTTATGTGTTGTATTGGGAAGCGAAAAGGTCGCTTTCCGGATGCCCTCATCAAGAGAGATTCTGCCACTTCCCAATTTAATTCCCGTTTGTGAGTTAGGGTCCGAGACCTGCTGAGACTGTCCGGCAGGACATTCCGAATGCCTGGAACATGCACGGCCACGAGGAACAGATCGTGCTGGACCGCCCAGTTCTACACCAGCATCGCCTCCCTGTACAGGGGGTACGAGCGGGTTCCTCCTTGTTTGCTTGAGGTACCAAACTACCGACATATTGTCCATTTGGACCAGCAGTGATCCCTTGGGAAGGAGGGTCTGGAAGGCCTGGAATGCGTACAAGACCACCCTCATCTCCAGAACATTGATGTGTAATGATGCTTCCAAGCTGGACCACAGTCCTTGAGCTTGGTGCTCCCCTAGATGTGCTCCCCATCCCATGTTCAATGCATCTGTAGTTAGGGATGCCGAGGGAGCCGGGCTCCTGAAAGGAAGACCCAAGGAAAGGTTGCAGGGGTCCCTCCACCACAGCAATTGTTTCTGAACTGCTGAGGAGACTAGGACCAGATGGTCTAGGTCATCCAGGAGTTGGTCCCACTGCACCCGCAAGGACCACTGAATGACTCTTATGTGGAGCCTCACCAGGGGAACGGTATCGATGAAGGCTTCCATCAGGCCAAGAAGGTGGTGGACCCCCTGGGCCAGGATGATCCTGGATGAAGCCACCAAAGAAGCCTGACGGACCAGGGTCTCTCTCCTGTCTGGAGGAAGGAAGGCTCTGCATTGGACGTATCCAAAACCGTCCTGATGAACTGTAGTCTCTGGGACAGGGTCAAGGATGACTTGGGAATACTGACAGTAATTCCCAGTTTGCCAAAGAGGTCTAGAGTAAAGGACAGAGTCTCCAGTAAGGAGTCTCTAGAAGGGGCTGAAATCAGCCAATTGTCCAGGTAAGGGAAAACCGCAATACCCTGGTGGCGCAAAAAGGCTGCCACCACCGCCAGGCACTTGGTAAACACCCGAGGTGCTGAGGATAGACCAAAGGGGAGGGCCCGAAACTGGAAGTGGTCCCCTTGGAAAAGGAACCGCAGGAATCAGTGGTGGCTGGGGAAGATCGGGATGTGCAGGTAAGAATCCTGCATGTCCAGAGTGCACAAACAATGATTCTCCAAAAGGAGTGTGGAAGAAGGCTCTGGAGCGTTAGCATCCGGAACCTTTTGTACTTAAACAGATTGAGACTAAAGACAAGAATGGGTCTCAAGTCTCCAGTCTTTTTTGGAACCAGGAAAAAAATGGGAGTAAAACCCCCTGCGCTTTTGCTGGAGGGGAACGTGCTCTATTGCTTCCTTGAGCAAAAGGCTTTGAATTTCTTCCCGAACGAGAAGAGCCTGATCCCTGGAGTAGGAAGACCTTTTTGGCGGAGATTCTGGAGGAATTTCCAGAAACTCTGTAGTGTGTCCAACGGACACCAGTTGCAGTACCCATGCGTCTGAGGTTACTGCCTGCCATTCCTGCACATGGCGGGTGTACCTTTCCCCAACCTGCTCCTCGCTGTGAGACGAGGAGGTAGTGGGGATAGGGAGTCAGGAAGTGGCAGGGTGTTCAGGGGGAGGGCTTCCTGAAGAGCTCTCGTTTTTGGAGGTAAGAGGAGTGGCGGAACCCGTGGCCTTGCGTTTGCCCTGGCGTCGAGCCGGGGCCTGCTTCCTCTGCCTCCAGGTCCTTTTCCAAAAGGGCTGCTGCTGCTGTTGAGTGCCCGATCGGTACATGTACCTCACTGATCCGAGGGCGAGGCCTCTGTCCCTGAGATCTGTAATATCATCTTTGGTGTCCCCACCAAAAAGCTCCGAGCCCCGGAAGGGGGCATCCTGAATCACAGACTGTACCGCGTTGGCGAGGCCAGAGATGCGAAGCCAGGAATACCGTCGCCGTGGCGCAAGCTACAGAATCGACAGAGTCGTATGTAGCCTGCACAGCATGCCTGCAGGAGAAGCGAGAGAGGCGAAGATCCTTGGCAAGTTCCTCCTTGAGGCTCGAGGGGTCCATCGCTTGGACTCGGGCCTCTAACCTGGCCAAGGTAGCATTTTGGTGTGACACCACGTGGGCCACATAGTTAAGGGACCAAAGTGCACATATGGCCCGAAGCATAAACCTTCCTGATGAACTGGTCCATCTGTCTCGACTCTGTCTGGAGGAGAGGTGCTCATGTGCTTGGGTGCAGACGAGCGATCATGAGCAGATGAAATAATGACAGAGTCCACCTTGGGATGCGTCTTGAGAAAGGGAGCTTCCTGCGGCACCCGGTACACATTGTCCGACCTCTTGGGGACAGCCGGGAGAGAATGAGGCATCTGCCAGACTGTAGAGGTGAGGTCCTGGTGAGGTCTGATCCAAGGAGAAATCGGTACCGGAAACAGAGACTCTAAAGTCCAGGTGTTCAGCTAGTCTCTGTCTCATGGGGTCCTGATCCTCTGACTCCCAGTCGAAAAAAATCTTTCATGGACCTCAACAAGTCCAAAAAGGCAGGGTCCTCCGGGGGGACTTGGGGGAAACTTTGCCCTTCGGACCCTCAGGTTCCTCCAAAACATCCTCCTCCGACTCGTTGGCATCCTCGTCACCATCATCATCATCCGCCCCCTCATCCGGGAGAACATGTATGTCCGGAAGAACAATGGTTTGACGTGTTGTCCCAGAGACACGTCCCCAAGACATGGACCATGGAAGGAGAGGAGCTCCTCGGGGACGGAGATCTGGGAGAGCGTGGGAGTGGGGGCCTACTCTCCAGATCTAAGACAAACTCCGAGCGTGCCCCCCTGCCACCAAGACTGGATTAAGGTCTTGAAGTCTGGCATAGCGGGAGGTGGAGGAGGTTGATGCTTGGGGGGGGGGAGGAGGTGGAGGGGGTTAGTGATACCCCTAATAACCCTGGAAGTGGTAACCCTGGTAGGGATTGTTCACAGCGTAATACTGTCCCAAGGAACTCCAGGGAGGAGGACCAGTCAGGCAGTGGTCCCCAAGATACCCTGGTGGGTAATGAGGAAGAGTTCGGTGCCTGGCAAAAATCCCCATCGTCAAAGGGGTCTGATGGAGGGGGGACCCACGCTGGACCCACTGCTGTACAAACTGGCCGCTGATCTGGCATCGGGATAGCCAACGTCAGGGGTACTGTCGGGACCGGCACGGAAGGGGATCCCATCGGAGGGCGGCGTTGGGGCCGGACGAAGGGGACCCAATGGAGGGACCATGTCTGGTGATGGAGCCAAAGGATGGGGCAGACCACTGGGCCCAGGCTGAGGAATAGTCGTTGGAGGTTCCGGCATCAGGTTGGGAGTCGCTGGGTCCAACTGTGGGATCGGGACCGGGATATTCGCCGGATCTGAAAGGATCCCACCCAATGGAAGAGGAGGGGCCTCCACCACAAGACCAAACGGCTGAGGAGGAGACTCCTTCCCAGTGATCCTGTCGGGGGAGCGCGGGACAGACCCAGAGGAATGGTCTTCGACGTCAAGGGGTCCCACACTGTCCTCGCCTGAGGTACCCGCCTGGGAAGGGGAGGGTACTGGCGGGGAAGAAAAGCAGTCTCCCCCTGGTTCTGCTTGGTGTTGGGGGTGGCACCGTTAGGCCCTGACGGGAGAAGCATGCCTGAGTGGCCGTCAGAGACGGGCATTTTACCAGACAGAGCCGGGTGGGGGAGGAGCCCCTGGCCGACTTATTGGCTGTAGCTGGGTGGGTCCCTGAGGTCTGGGGAGCCGACATACTGGCGGCCGAGTGGTCCCCAGAGGAGCCGGGGGCCAACTTAGTGGCCGTGCAGCCATCAGAAGAGCTGATGGACGACTGACCCACGGAAGTTTTATAAGACTTACTGTCTGAAATCTTCTTAGGCGGTGGCTGTAAGACGGCCTAGCTCGTCGAGGGCCTCAAGGCCTCAGGCTGGGCCTCCACGGAGCACTCCTGCTCCCGAGATTTCTCCTTGTGGTGTTTCTTGGGAAGGAGAAGACTTTTCTGAAGAGGACTCGTGGATCCGGTCCATTTGCTTTTCAAGAGAAGACGACGAACTTCTAAAAGGTGGGCCTCCAAACCCTGCTGTCTCTGCTTTTTGGTGGCCTGATTAAATGTTTGGCACTCCGAGAAGGATGGTCTGGACCCAGACAGATCACACACTTCAGATGACTGTCCTTATGGGGTATTTGTATGCCGCAGGATGAGCACTTCTTTTTAGGTGAAGACACAAGCAAATATTTTGAAAGGAATGCCAAAGGAAAAAATCCGACGCAAGAACTAACACGACGCTCGCTGCTGGAAGTCTGTTATGATGGCGGGAAAGAACTAGAGGGTGGGCGTGAGGACCACTCACTTTATACGGCCACGCTGACGTCGGTCACGTGACGTCGGGTGGGCGGTCCCCCATCAGGGGTTGCTAGAAAAGTCTGCCGTGTGGTCCAACGCCAGGTGGTGGTACCAGTCCTTTATGTAATGATCTACTGAAGGAACCCTCTCGAAGTAAGATCTGTGCCATTTTTGTGTTTAACTACACTGACACAAAAATAAACTCTAGTGTATTTAAAACTAAAGATTAAGAACTGAATGCTGCTGTCATATAGATGACGAAGTTCTGGCCCCAAAGAGAAGAGTGGGATGGCACAAAAAAAAAAAAAAGAACCAAGACTACAGGGGCTGGTGCCACTGTATACCAGCGGGCATGTAAAGTGACATGCGCACAGGGCCTACTTGCATCACCAGCCCGCACCAGACATGTTTTGGCTCCCACATGGTCCTAGCGCCTGTGGCTCAGACCCACAGGCAGTAATCAGTGGTGAAGACTGATTCTTCGAAGATCAAACACTGTTATACACACACACACACACACACAAATACATAATCACTATCTGTTGGGTCACACACACACACACACACAGACCCACACCCCTAGACAAACTGTGCACAAACTGCTTACCTTCTGCAGTCGGAATCCTGACAGCTTGCCTTGGGCAGTGTCTACAAGGTAGAAGAAGATCGAAAAAGCCATTTCTTGCAGCTGCTGAAGAACATTCTTGGAGGAGGGGAAGGCAGTGACCTGAGAACACATCAGTTTAGCAGTTTGTAATCAGTCGCTAATCAGCAGTTACATTTCAATACCTTACAGTACTGTTGTACTTTACATGCTGAGAATTTAATTTTCTTGAAACCTTTTCTTGCTACAGGGTCCCATGGGGCCACGCATAGAAATATAGAATTTGACAGCAGATAAGGACCGCTTGGCCCACCTAGTCTGCCCATTTCCCTACCTAACGGATAAGCTGCAGATCCTAGTTAACCAACAGCCTACTTCCTCCTACCCCCCCCACTAGAATTGCCTTATGTCTGTCCCATGCATTCTTGAATTCCCCCACTGTTTTTGACTCTACGACCGCCTCAGGAAGGCTGTTCAATGTATCCACAACCAAATCTGTGAAGAAATACTTCCTCACATTACCTCTGAGCCGTCCTCCCTCTATCTTCAAATTATGCCCCCTTGTTTTTGCACATCTCTTTTTCAGAAAGATGCTACCCTCATGGACTTTGTTGATTCCCTTGAGGTATTTGAAAGTTTCTATCATGTCCCCCCTCCCTCCTTTCCTCGAGGCTATACATCTTTAGTTCCTTTAGTCTTTCTTCATATGTCTTCTGATGCAGACCCTGAATCATTTTGGTTGCCCTCCTCTGGACAACCTCCACCTTGACTATGTCTTTGTAGAGATGGGATCTCCAGAACTGTACACAGTATTCCAGATGTGGTCTTACCAACTGTCCGTACAGAGGGACAACAACTTCCTGTTTTCTACTGGTGATGCCTCTCCCTATGTTTCCCAGTATCCCCCCAGCCCTCCTTACTGCCTTCTCACATTGCTGGCCCACCTTTAGGTCGTCTGATAGGACTACCCCAGGTCCCTTTCCATTTTTGTTGTTGTCAGTATCTCACCCCCCACTGTGTACTCTTCCCCTGGGTTTTTGTTTCCTAGGTGCATTACTTTGCACTTCTTTGAATTGAATCTAAGCTGCCATACATTTGACCATTCCTCCAACCTTGCCAAGTCCCTTTTCATCCTTTCCACCTCACCTTGTGTATCAACCCTGTTGCAGATCTTTGTGTCATCTGCAAAGAGACATACTTTCCCTTCCAGTCCCTCTGCAATGTCACTTATAAAGACAATAAAGGACCAGCTCAGTACTGAACCCTGTGGTACTCCACTAGTAACCCTCCTTTCTTCTGTGGACTCCATTTACTATTACCCACTGTGTCCTGTTGTCCAACCAGTGTTTTATCCAGGCTACGACCCTAGGACCCACTCCCAGGCCGGCTAATTTGTTTATTAATCTTTTGTGCGGGTCTGTGTCAAATGCCTTGCTAAAGTCTAGGTAGGCCATGTCCGCAGCCTCTCCCTGGTCTACTGCTTTGGTCACCCAGTCAAAGAAATCAATTAGATTTGTCTGACATGACCTTCCCGCTGTGAATCCATGCTGCCTTGGGTCCTGTGCCCCACTGGCCTCTAGGTACTCAATTCTTTCCTTCAGAAGTGATTCCATAATTTTCCCTACCACTGAGGTCAAACTGACAGGTCTGTAGTTTCCTGCCTCTGTCTTGCTCCCACTTTTGTGAAGGGAATCACATCAGCCCTCCTCCAGTTCTCCAGGTACCACCCCCATCCTCCATGATTTATTAAAAGGGTAGTCAGTGGTGTTACTAGTTCTTCCCTTAGTTCTTTTAAAATCCTGGGGTGAATCCCATCAGGCCCCATTGCTTTATCTACCTTCAGTTTTAAGAGTTCTTTCAGAACCCTTTCTTCTGTGAAAGGACTAATATCAACCCCCCTATCCAGAGTGCTTCTATTGACCGGATTAGGTATTTCCCCCTGCTTTTTCATTGTGAATAATGAGCAGAAGTATTCGTTCAGTATCCCTGCTTTTTCACTGTCGCTCTCTGCCCAACCACTTTCCTCTTTGTTCAGCCTCAGTATCCCTGTCTTAGTCTTTCTTTGCTTCCTAATGTACCTATAAAAGTTTTATCTCCCTTCTTAACCCGACTTGGCTATCTTTTCCTCATTTGGGCCTTTGCTATTCTGACTGCCTTACCCGCTTCCTTCTGCTTACACACGCACGCGCGCGTACACACACACACACACACACACACACACACACACACACACGTATTAAAGCACCTGCAGACAAACTAACAGTTAAACTAAATGTCCAGCAGGGAGAAGAGATGAATATGAACTGGAAACTCTTTTTTTGTAGTCTACAACATTTCCTGCTCCAGGCCACAGTGGCAAATAGGTCACTACTCCCTACAGGCCATCTCTCTTGCTGCTCCAACAGTCCTTGAGAAGAAGACAGAATAAACAGATCTTACTTCAAGATTTTCTCTTGAAACAGGTAACACCTTTAGGACTGATGCCGGCAGGCACCAGGATCCCACAGAAACTTTCTAGCTAACAATACCAGGGAGGGGACCACCCCTTATGTCAGTCCGCCCCCATCACATATAGTATAAAAGGGGCAGTCCCCCAGCCCATCCCTAGATCTTTTCCCGCCGTTGACCACGTAAGTCGGACCTTTGCAGACACCTTCAGCTAGTCAACTGCCATTTTGATAGTGCTTTCAACAC
Source organism: Neoceratodus forsteri (assembly GCA_016271365.2). Classification (NCBI taxonomy): domain Eukaryota; kingdom Metazoa; phylum Chordata; order Ceratodontiformes; family Ceratodontidae; genus Neoceratodus; species Neoceratodus forsteri. Next base: position 182,509,205 of record CM057452.1, on the reverse strand, counting down.
CTGATTTTATTCTTTATTTTTTTCAATGATTACCAGTCTTTGTGCATGTCGTCTGCATCTTCCACATCTTCAATCGAGAGGCGCCCCTCCAAGTGCGTGTGCAGCAAGCAGATCCTGCATAAAGATGGCCACTCGGCGTGCCTGTTCTGTATAGGCCCAAACCACAACATCGAGGCCTGTCAGCACTGCCGTGACTTCAACCAGTGCATGAGACTCTGGAGCCAGAAGACTCAAAGTTTTGCTGCTAAAGCAACAGATATCTGTTACGGAGAAGGAACTTCACCTCAAAAGCTCATCCTCTTCTCCCTCTTCCCACAAGGAGAAGAAATCAAGAGGCAAGCACAAGCACCGGGACAAGGAGAAATCCCGGGCAGAAGGCTGCCCTTGGTCCCCAACGTAGAAGTCAGCGACCTCCTCATTTTCCAGGCTTGCCTCCGGGCTCACAGTAACAAAGCCTCCCTCCCTCATCTCTATCTCAGGAGAAGGCTCTTCAGGGCGTGGGAAGTCCTCCCACGGCTCTCAGACGCTCAAACGTAAGCCCACCACCCCTGGAGGCTCTAAGTCTGGCAGCTCAGCCGGTGGTTCTTCAGGTGGCAGACCGCTGCCTGTCTCCCTCCTGGCCAGGGTGTCTGCTGAGTCCACTCTGTTGTCAGGGGCCAATGCCAGGAAGTGACATCAGGGACTGCGTCCTCTCCCTCTGGGAGTCATGGTCTGATTCTGAATGCAGCACAAGGGAAATCAGAGTTTGGAACTGTCTGATTTTGAAAGCAGCACATGGGAAGTCAGAGTTTGGAACTGTCTGATTTTGAAAGCAGCACAAGGGAAATCACAGAGTTTGGAACTCTGCTTTGGCTTCTCAGAAGGAACTAGAAGGGGGACAAGATCAGATCTACAGTACAGGAGCTTCTTCTTGTTTTACATTGTTTCTTGTGGATTCTACTTGGTAGAAGGTTATTTCTTTTCTTTCTTACTACTAAGGGGCTAGCAGGGTATTGTTTGGGGCTGTTGGAATTTTTGAAACCTGTTTTGGTAGCTATAAGTGGGCTCATTTGTTTGATTCACTGTGTGGCAGGCTGCATTTTAGAGACCTATTTCTTCTGTTTTAAAACATAATTGGTGTGATTTAACTGGGTCTGTTTCTTTGAATTGGAGACATATATCTTCTAATTCCAAGCCTATTTTGATGTGTTGTTGGTGAAGCTGTTTGAATTGGAGTCCTGTTTCTTTGGGTAGCAAACCTATTTTGGGGGCTTTGAGTAGAATTGTGATTCACTGTTGCTGGCTTCACTAGCTGCAAAGTTTGAGTGCAGAGTGGGGGAAGGGTGCTAATGGTCTGACCAGAGGCCTCAGCTACCTGATTGTTTCTGGAAGACTTGGGCTGGTCCCACCCTTGGTCCATTATTTCCTTTATACCAGGGGTTCTGACATCACTTCCTCAAACAGGCAAAGGATATGCACCTGTCATAGCAAAAGCAGACATACAGGAAAGGAACAGCAGCAAGTGAAGAGGTGACTGCTCTCTCAGTGGAAGGAAGTAAATGCAAATCTAGGAGCTTTCATTATTACTTCTTAGCATTGATATTGCATTGGGAAAGGAGGGTAGGAGTTTGAAGAAGGTTGTGCAATGGCTACTTAAAGTCTGTTTTGAGTGTGGATAGGAAGGATAGGAATATAAAAAGCAGTTGCTCAATATATCTAGCGTGTGCAACAAAGGAGGTAAGGAAATAAAGAAAATGTTTTGCACTGATAGAGGAGGAGAGGGAGACTTGGGGAGTGTTTGGTATCCTGCATCTGGAAGGGTGGGGGTCGCTGGTGGGCAACGACAGCAATGGGTAGTGGTAGGCTGCAACAACTGCGGTGCACCAATCTTTCTAAAATTGCCTGGAGTGTGGGAGGATGTTTACTGTGCAACCACATAGAAAAACTTAGAAAGGAGATTGAGGGTCTGCAGGAGGAACTAAGACAGGCAAGGCAGATTGAAGGTGGGTTTAGCCCAATACTGGAGGGAGGAAGAAGGGGCGATGAGGGAGGGCAATTTAAGCAAACAGTGGTGAGGAGAGGGTCAGAAGAACGGAAGCAGAGACAAAGGGGCCCAGGCCAGGAAGAACAATTGCCGGGGAAACCAGGTCAGGAGACAAAAGACAAATGGAAGGAGGAGATAGGGACTTGTGAGGGGCGAAGAAGTGGCAAAGTCATGGAGTGGAAAGGAGAGAACAGGTTACTATAAAGAGAGAGGCGGGCATTTGTGAAGGGCCTTCAGAAAATAGTTGTGCACTGCTAGACAGGAAGAAGGTGGAGGAGGAAATGATGAAATTAGAGGGTAATTGATAAATGCCTGGACTAAACTGAGGCGGGGGAAGTTCTGCTGGGAGAATTGCAACAGGGGTGAAAGGGAAATAATGTGCAGGAGGAAGAGAGAGCTGGAAATGAGAGAGGAGATGAATGGAAGCAAGCAGAGAGTAAGAGGGTGGAATCTTGGTGCTGGGGACTCAATACTAAGAGGAGTTAGGTGGGGTGAAAGGGAGAGGCATAGTCGCATTTGGGTGCAGGCCATGCCAGGAATGACAGTGGAAAGGGTGGGACAGTCTGTTCTGAAATATGCTATAAGGGGTAGGGACAAGCCTCATTTAATTATACATCTTGGGACAAACGACCTGGCTGACAAGACAGTAGATACAGTTCAGAGGAGGTTTGAGGAACTAGCACAATTATGTGAGGGGGCAGGAAGATCAGTAACTTTTACAGAGATACTTCCGGTGCCAAAGGCAAGCACAACAAGAAAGCTGAGAATAGAGGAATTCAACGGATGGCTAAGAACCTGATGTTGTGCTAAAGGGTATGGGCTGTTGGAGGGGTGGGGAGGGACCTGGGAGGACAGTAGTCTCTATGCCAAGGACAGACTACACTTGAGTGAGGAGGGAAAAAGTGTTGAAACAGAGGATGGAGGAGTACATAGAGGAAGTTGGGAATTTAAACTAGGAGTGGGGGTGGCAGTTGGGAAGAGATATGCGGAGACCACAGGTTGGGAAACCATATGAGCTTACCCCATAACAGTGACAAAGGACAAATGCCAAGTACTGTTGGTGATGCTAGGAAAGGAGGGCAGGATGGGGGGAAGGGTGGAAGGTGGTTACCCTTAATGCTAGGAGCCTTGGGAGAAAACTGCAGGTTACAGGTTCTCATGGCAGAGGAGAGGTGGACATTGCAGCCATCATGGAAACATGGGCCACCAATACAATGACTGGGACCTGTCTGTACCAGGGTATAGGTTATTTCATAGGGACAGGGTGATTGGGAAAGGAGGGGGGTGGCACTATATGTGAAGGAAGGACTGAAGTGTGTAAGGGAGGAAGGGGAGGAGGGTAGTACAGAGTCACTTTGGATGCAAATCCAGGATTCCAAGAATAGGATTCTTAGAATGGGAGTGGTGTACAGGCCACCATCTCAGACGGAGGAGTTAGACAGGGAACTAGCGGGACAGATCAGGAGGACCTGCGAGAAGGGTAGTGTGGTGATTGTGGGGGACTTCAACATGCCAGGAGTGGACTGGAGCACCCCAACAACCAGGAACAGAAAGGAGTAGGTACTGCTGGATGCCTTCCAGGACAGCTTCCTGCTGCAAATGGTCAGTGAACCAACCAGGTTAGGAAATACCCTTGACCTTGTGCTGGCAAATGGGGACTTTGTGAGAGAACTTACAGTGGAGGAACCGCTGTCAGGGAGTGACCACCGCTCAGTATAGCTCACATTGGATATGGGCAAGGAAGGAGTGGAATCTGGCACAATAGTGCTGGACTTCAGGAGGGCCAACTTTGGGAGGATGGGGAAGTAGTAAAGGGTACCTGGCCAGGAATTCAATCTAGTATGGACACTAACCAGAGGTGGGAGCTCATAAAGCTGGGGATAGTGGAGGCAACAAAACCTGCTGCAAAGCCCAGAGCAAGAAGGCTGGGGCTAGAAACCGATCTGGTTGAGCAAGGAGGTCATGTAAAGGTAAGGAGGAAAAGAGCTGCCTTTAGGAAGTACAAGAAAACAGGGAGGGGAGGACAGGGAGGAGTACTTGACAGAATTGAAGGAGGTGACAAGGGCAGTGAGGGAGCCAAAGCATCTCTGAATTCAGGCTGGCACAAGGCATTAAGAAGGAGAGAGGACTTCTTTCAGTACATCAGGGAGAAAAGGAGCTGTAAGGACCACATAGTAAGGATTAGGAAGGAGGGGTTGGGCGGGCAGGGTGCGATAAAGCGGAAGCACTAAATGAGTACTTCTGCTCAGTATTTACTAAAGAGGGGGACACCAAGGTGGGAGAAATGGCAGAAGCAGAAGTGGTGACAGATGGGAAATCATGGAGAGCAGAGTTCGAGAGGGTTTGAAGGCACTGAGGGTGGACAAGGCGCCAGGCCCAGATGGCATCCACCCAGAGTTACTGAAGGAGCTGGCAGAGGTCCTTGCAGGACCTGGCAGACCTATTTAATGCCTCACTACATTAGGGTGTGTACCTCAGGACTGGAGGATGGCTCATGTGGTGCCCTCCACAAGAGTGGCCCCAAGGATGAACCGGGAAACTACAGACCAGTGAGTCTCACATCCATCGTGGGTAAGCTAATGGAGACTATCCTGAAGGAGGCTGGTGGCCCTCTAGAGGCCAAGGACTACAGGACAGCAGACAGCATGGCTTCATCGTGGCAGATCCTGCCAAACCAACCTGGTCGAGTTCTATGACTGGGTAACTAGGCAACTGGACAGGGCCATGCAGTGGATGTCCTGTATCTGGACTTCAGTAAGGCATTCGACTCAGTGCCACATGGAAGGCTGGGAAGGAAGTTAGTAGGCACAGGGGCGGGTGCAAAGCTGGTGAGATGGGTAGGAAGCTGGCTGCAGGAAGGCAACAGAGGGTGGTGGTGGATGGGGCTCTCACACCCAAGGGCAGTGACGCGGTGTTCCACAGGGCTCAGTGTTGGGACCAGTGTTGTTTGGGATATTCCTTGCAGACATATCATGGGACATCAAAAACAAGATCAGTCTGTTTGCTGATGATACCAAGGTAGGCGCGGTGGTGGATGAACTAGGGGGATGGCAGGGGTTGCAGGATGATCTGGCAAAGCTTGAAACCTGGTCAGACACCTGGCAACTGGGCTTTAATGCCAAAAAGTGCAAGGTGCTGCATTTTGGGATGAAGAACCCAAGGAGGAGTTACCAGCTAGGGGGAGTGCAGCTAGCCCAGACAGAGGAGGAGAAGGATCTGGGTGTGCTCATTACAGGGTCAATGAACAACTCAGCACAATGTAGGAAGGCAGCTGGAAAGGCCAACAAAATGCTGGGTTTATTGCAAGGGTATATCCTCGAGGAGGAGGAGGTTATTCTGCCACTGTATGGGTCATTAGTTAGACCACACCTGGAGTACTGCATGCAGTACTGGCGTCCGTATCTGAAGAGGGACATTAAGTTACTGGAGGGGGTGCAGCGCAGAGCGACAAAGATGATCAAGGGTCTGGTGGACTTATACGAGAGGAGGTTGAAGGAGTTGAACATGTACTCACTGGAGGAGAAGAGAGACAGGGGTGACATGACTGAAACCTTTAAATACATGAAAGGAATAAACAAGACGGGTACAAAGGGGCTGTTCAAAGTAAGGAAGGGGAGGGCCACCAGGGGCCATGATATGAGACTGGAGCGAGGAAGGTTCAGGAGGGAGATGAGGAGACACTTTTTTACAGAGAGTGTGGTGGCTGGGTGGAATGTGTTACGTGCTGAAGTGGTATGCAGTAGAAATACAGGTTACTCACCTGTAACAGGAGTTCTAGGAATGGTATATGTTGTTCATCCACACTCATTGGCAGTATCCTTGCCGCTTTAAATCTTGCCGGAAGGTCTTCAAGCTTGCTCCTCCCACCCACCCGGGTGGTATAACTCTCGGCTCCGCCCCATGACGCCAGATCTGGCCGCTGGAAGCTCAGGTTGTCGCGTCCCGAAGCCGGGGAGTCGGGTGGGTCGTGTGGATGAACAACATATACCATTCCTAGAACTCCTGTTACAGGTGAGTAACCTGTATTTCTAGGGACATGGATATGTTGTTCATCCACACTCATTGACGAACTCTAGCAGTTCTCCACGGGAGGAGGAGGCAAGGCAGCACACCCCATATACTTACTTGGGAAGAGACTGGAGAACCGAGGGCCCCAAAACCAGCATCCAGGTGACTCAAGGTCGATGTGGTAGTGGGTAATGAAGGTGTTTGCTGACTTCAGGTAGCAGCCCTGCAGATTTCCTGGATAAGGGCGTCCTGGAAGCAGCCACCGTTGCACACATGGTAAGGTAGAGAATGAGCTCTTATCCTCTGGGAGGCTCCATGCCGCCAACTTATAAGCAGAGATCTATGCAGGAGGTTACCCACCTGCTTATCGATCCGCTGCTGCAGGTCTGCCAGATGTGGCTTCAGCTAGGGTGACAAACAGCTGGCCAGAACCTCTCCCAATTTCAGCCGTGCGCTCCATATAATAGCGGCGCCCTTCTGAGGTCAGAGTATGGAGGCCTATATTAGACCTCGAGGTGTGATTAGGGTAGAACACCGGCAAGTCAACACCTAGTTAGGTGAAACTCGACACCACCTTCGGAAGGAATTTCGGGTGGGGGCGCGGGACAACATTCTTGTCCCTGTGGAAGACCAGGTAAGGAGCCTCGATGGAAGCACTGGAGCTCTCCCATCCTTCTGGCGTGATAGCCACCAAAAGCGGTCTTCCACGACAGGTGAGAAACACACCTGTGCATGGGTTAGATAAACGCCCATGAGCTTTGCCAGTACCAGCAGTAGATCCCGCGAGTGGGGGTTCCCGCACTGGAGAAATGTGATCAAGGCCTTTGAAAAAGCGCAGACCACCTTCTCCTCGCACCGACTGCATCCCGGCCAGCGCCCGGTAAGCGAGATATGCTGCCAGGTGCACCCTTAGGGTTCGTCGAGCCTAAGCCCTTGACTAGAAAGGGACCATAAATAGTCAAGATGCTTGCCAAGGAACAGGAGGAAGGGTCCAAGCCCTTGCCTGACACCAAATGGAAAACCTTTTCCATTTGAAGGCATAACATTTTCTGGTGACTCATACGGAGCGCCTCAACTACATTGAGGACCTCGTCGGAAAGCCCAAGGCCTGGAACTCTGGCAGCTCAGGAACCAGGCCGTCAGGTGCAGGGATTGAAGGTCGGATGGAACACCTTCCCTGATTGACTGAGAGCAGGTCGGGCGAGCTGGAAGCTGCGCGGAGTCCTGGAGCTGAGACTGAGAGATCTGGGTACCAGAACTGGCGAGGCCAGTCTGGGCTATCAGAATCACCTGCGCCTTGTCCTCTCCTCGCCATGAAGCACCTTGTGGATCAAGGAAATGGGGAAAAGCGTAAAGAGGCCGGGGTCCATTGCCTCGAGAAGGCATCCCCTGCAGCGAGCCCTGCTGAGGCGGGCATGGAACAGACTCAGCCGGCGTTCTCCATGGAGGCAAACAGGTCCACCTGAGGTGTGCCCAAGGAGAACAGATGCTGTACTACCTCCGGCAGGAAGACCACTCGTGGGATGCAGCCCCTATCCGGCTCAGGGCATCGGCCAGGGTGTTGGAGGCTCTTGCCACGTGAATGGCTAGGAGATCCGCCTCCAGGCTGCGCCACAGTGACCAAATGCGGAGGCTTCCTTGCATAGAAGCATGGGCGCGTCCGCCCTGGCGGTTTAGATAGTACATGGTAGTGGTATTGTCGTCTGGACTCGGACCACTTGACCCGGAGGAGCGGGCAAAGGCGGTGAGAGCTGGCGGACCGCTCGGAGCTCCAGCAGGTTGATATGGCATCGGGACTCCAGCAGGGGACCAGGGCCATGAGCAGTGTTCCCCAGATGGGCACCCCAACCCATCAGAGAGGCATCGGTGAACAGAGAGACCGTCGGCTGGGAGGCCGAGACGAGCAGGATGCCCTCCTGCAATTGATCTGGAGCAGGTCCACCACTGGAGAGCATTCCACATCCCTGTGTCACCGACACTAAGCTGGTCAAGGGATCATGGCGTTGTGACCACTGGCTGGCCAGTCCCCACTGAAGGGGCAGCATGTTCCAGCAGACTAACGGACCACGCTGGTACAGGCCGCCATGAGACCCAGGAGGCGCAGGAAGTCCCGGGCAGGGCGCGGTGCCCAACCAGAAATGATCGGGCAGGAGGAAAGAACCTCGTACCTGTCTTGAGGCGGCTCTGGCTCGAAGAGATCGAGCTGCGCCCGATGAATAAAATCACCTGCTTCAACTCGAGTTCCGACTTGGCCTCGTTGACAAGGAGGCCCAGTTGAACAGACCTGGAGGCCAGATCTCTGGACCACTCCGCCTCCTTCCTGGAGGAGCTGCTATCAGCCAGTCGTCCAGGTAAGGTACACCGGACCCCTCGGCGCGCGGGAGAATGCTGTCACCACTGCCATGCATTTGGTGAAGACCCTGGGAGCTGGAGACAAGCAGAAGGGCATGGCTTGGAACTCGAGAGAGATCCTTCCGCTCGGGCGAAGGAATCTCTGGTGAGGACGGACGGATAGGGGCGTAGCGCGTCCTGCAAGTCCAGAGAGCAGAACCACACGCCCGCGTTCAAGGATGGTATAATCTGAGCCAAGTGACCATCCTGAAGGTTGAGACCTTAGGAACTTGTTGGAGTCGTGTGGAGTAGGAATGGGCGCCAACCCCGTCGTTCGGAACCAGGAAATACCTGGACACAAACCCTGGGTCTGAAGGAGGGTCCACCACCTCTCTTACCACCTCCTTCTGGAGGAGGAGAGTGATGTCGGCTCGACGAGCCGCCAGTGAGCTGGGGATCCCGAAGCCCCGAGGCGGCGGCTCTGAAGGGTGGTGCCTGCTCAAATTCCAGAGGCAGGCCTCTTCCCACCACCTCCAAGACCCACCTGTCCCGTGGTAACAGCGGACCAGGCCGAGCAGTGCGGGCCGTCCCCCGGAGGGACAGAGAAATAGGTGACGGGGATGGGGCGTACCCCTCAGCCCGTCACTGGGCAGGCTTGGAGGAGGGACGGCCGAGGGACCTCCTGGCCCTTCTCCTGCCTCCTGTTAGAGGAAGCCGGCGGCTTGGGTTTGGGATGCCAAGCCGAGCCTGCTGGCCCTGGCGTTGCTGGGCCGGGCGCGGGGGCACAGAGGCGAAAGGGCTTAGGCTGTGGTTTGCGGCCTTTGTCCTTCTGGCGGAAGAGACCGAGTCAAGGTGGCATTGGACTTCTCGATCCTCTGCAGGTGACCTTCCACCCCAGGGCGAAGGGTCAGTCCCAAAGGGAACATCCGCCAACTTGTGCTGGGTATCCAGTAAAGGTGGATATCCTCAGCCAAGCCACTGACGCTTATAGCCACTCTGCGGCCGCCACCGATCTGGCACATGAGTCCCCTACATCCAAAGCAGTCTGGAGCTGCTGTTTGGCCACTACCCTGCCCTGGTCCGCACCTGTAACCCGTAGTCTGCAGATCGGGGAAGATGAGGATGACCTCATCCAGAGGAGCCCAACAGGGCATGAGAAAAATAGTGCCATGAGGGCCGAACTGGCCCTGACGAAGGCGAGAGGGCCATAGCGTAGACTTTTAAGCCGACATAGTCAATTTCTTGGACTCCTTGTCAGGAGGTTTGTCCACATCCCTGGCGTTGCCCGTGGCGCGAGACGCTGTCGGTACCAACCCCTCAGCAGAGGGTGTTCCGAAAAAACCGGACAAGGAACAGTAGGGACCGCATACTTCCTGGCCATCCTGGCCGGACGCGCGGGCAGGAAGCAGGCGCTACCAAAGTTCAGTGCTGGACCCACTATGGCCTCGGCCACCGGAAGAGCCTCCGTCGAGAATCCCCTCGGTCCAGAATCTCCGTGAGGATACCTGGCCCCTTTGGAAGCAGGTTGAGCTCCATCCCGGTAGACTCCGAGATGAGCGAAGCAGTCCTAGGAAAGACGACGGGCTATCGTCCATTGGCTGACCTCCTGAAGACTCCAAGTCCAGTCGCTTGGAGAAGAAGGAGGAATCATCTTCGGACTCGGAAGGAGTCCTCGAAAGCTGCCTCTGGCCTGAGCCACCCTTCACCTGCGGTCGGTCGGGAGTGAGGTAACTGACAGCCGATGGGGTAAACCCTTAGCCGACCGAGAATCCTTGGTGGAGCCCCAATGGAGGTGGCTGTGGGCGGAGGTTCCACCTAATCGGTGGAGCAGCTGGTTTGGCAGACAACGGCCTGGGTATAAACTCCTCGGGCAAGTCGGGGGTTGTAGTCGCGTTCCGGTGACAGCACTTAATGGCGGGGAAGGCGCGGTCGACTTATTCCCGGCCAGGGGCTGTTGCAACATAAGGTCCTCAATGCCGTCGGCGTAATTCATCGAAGCCTCCCTCATCGAGGAGGAGGGCCGAGACGGCCGGCGGCGCTTACGCGGTGCGAGACCCGAGACCGCCTGGTGGTGAGAGCGGCTGGACCGCGAGGTCAGACCGAGACCGAGTCCCGAATTTCGGGGTCGGTGCAGGGAGGTGTCGGCGGAACCGGCACTCCCTTCGGCTCGGAAGGTCCATCCGAGGGCTCCGGAACCGGAGGCACGAGCCACGGGATCCTCAACTCCTCCGGGGAACGGGGAGAGGGAATCTCGGCTGCTAAAAGACAGCCACGTCAATGGGTCGAGAAAATCTGACTTCATCAGTGGGAGTCTCGGTCAACTGACCTGGCGGGGACACCGTGAGACCAGTGTGGCTTGACAGTCGACCAGCCGACGGTCGACGGCCCGAGAAGGAGACCTTTCCCGCTCAGAAGCGTCGACGGAGGGACTTACCCTTGTCCCTCTTTTTGGACCGAGAAAAGGTCCAGCAGACGCAGGCCCTTCTCCATTAGTGGAGGGACAGACAAAAGCTCCTTAAAGGAAGCCGTGTGGAAGAACCCAGAGGCGGGATAAATGCCTTGACCCGAGGAAGATCTGACCCAGCGCCATGCCTCCTATCGCCGAGGCGACCATCCGCTCGAGGCTGATCCGCCGAGCCGCGCGTGGACACGCCAACCCGGGCCTCCTTGGACTTCACCGAGAAGCGCTTCTCGGGGCGGCCCAGTTGCAATCGGGCAACACGGTCTTGAGGGGCGTGGGCAGGAAAAAGATGAGCACAGGTGCAAGCCGAGGTGGCGTGCTCAAGGCCTAAGCAGTAGACACCGTGGAGTGTGGATCCGTCCGAGACATCTTCTGCCGCATGGGCATCTCCGAAATCCGGGAGTCGATTTATCCATCGCAGCCGCGAGGGATCGAAGACTGAAGTCTTTTGCAAAATATTATTTTTAAATCCGCAAACGGAGAAATAGGAACCAGTCACAAACGCAGAGCGTTAAGGAGGGAACCTGAGCTTCCAAGCGGTAAGGAAGATCTGGCGTCATGGGGCGGAGCCGAGAGTTATACCACCCGGGTGGGTGGGAGGAGCAAGCTTGAAGACCTTCCGGCAAGATTTAAAGCGGCAAGGATACTGCCAATGAGTGTGGATGAACAACATATCCATGTCCCTAGAACAGTGAACTGCTTCAAACGAGGATGGGACAGGACAAGGGGGAGGGTTAATGAAGGGGAAGGGTGGAAGGGAGGGGCAGCTGCAGAATAAGGGGTGCTAGCTGCACATTCGAGCAGACTTGATAGACCTCTAGGCCTTTATCTGCTGGCAAATTACATATGTTCGTATGGACGCATGTCCTGCTCAGGAGGGACGCCTCCTCCTCAGGCAACTCCACCCAGGCGTCCACTGGCTAGTTCTCCTACCTGGTCCCCGCTTATGCCAACCTCCCCATTGCCCCCTTGAGAGAACCCGGTGCCTTGGCCACCGCCAGTTGACACTGGTGCTCCTCGCAAGCCAGCACCCAAGGACCCGACAACTGCAGGTCAGACATCGGATAAAGTTGCCCCAACGCTTGAGGGTACTCCTTTGACCCCCGACACCAGATGGGCAGGGCCAGACTCCCCAGACACCAGATGGCCAGGATCAGAATACCCGGTGCCCGGGTTACCTCAGCCAGACACCAGAAGCCGGGCCTTCTGGCACCATCCAACCTGACACCAGACAAATCTGATCCCCACTGGGACTAAATTAAATTATTTGCGACCTGGTGGTCCTTCTTCAAGAACAATGAAAAAGAAGTACCCCAAGCTCCTGATAAACCAGTTCCCCAAGGTCCGACTCCAGCCAAGTCCGTGGGTCCCCTGGCTTCTCCGTCTCCCAACAGGCCACCAGACAAGATCCTGCCATCACCATGACCGCGCATGCCCCGGAAATCACCTTCACCTTTACCTGATTCAGAGGACTCGGAATTGAACTCCTACTCCTCCTCCAGCTATGAGGACTCAGCCCCTCCGCCTGACCCTGACATCAGGAAGGACACTCCACGTTCCCCGCCTGACGATCCTTCCTTCATGGATGTGATGAGTCACGTTCAGCAGTTGAATGGCTGGGATTTGGAGGACCTCAACCTGGAGCAAAAAAGGTTGCCCACCTTCCTAAGGAAGAAGGACACCCTCCCTATGGTAGACTCGTACAAGGGCATCAACAAGCGTACCTGGAAGCGTCCCTTCGCTACCTTTGCTGTCGCCAAAAGGTTGGACTGGTTGTATACCATCTCCCGGGATGACCCCTACTACAGAGAACTACCAGAGGCAAACTCTGTGGTACCTAATGCCGCCTACAACAGGTCCAGACATCCACGGCATCTCAGTACTCAGCCGCCAGACAAGGACTCCAAACAGTTCAACCATCTGGCTAGGAAGGTTTTCTCCTCCTTCATCTCTGCCATCAGATCACAGAACTTCCTTGCCCACATGGTACAGTACCAGAATGCCCTGTGGGACAAGGCACTTGAACTCATGCAGACAATGCTGGATGGGCAGAGCTCACGGCTATTATGAAATCGGGCTCAGATGTTGGTAATCACATCCTGCGGGCCCCGTATGACACAGTGGATGCCGTTGGCAGAGCCGCAGCTTCGGCGGTCTGCATTCCCCGTTACTCTTGGCTGACAGTCTCTGGGTTTGCCCAGGACATCCAGTCCAATATTATGAATGCCCCCTTCAGAGGGTCGGTCTTGTTTGGTGAAAATACCCATAATATCATTACCTGATTACAGGAAGCAGGCTAAGCTGTCAGGTCAGTACAGACCATGTACAGACCCAAACTACAGCCCAGTCCTTTCATAGGCAGGATCGACAGCCATTTTGAGGTCAGCAACAGCGGACTGGCTTCAACCATTCAAGCGCAAGGCCTCTACTCCTGCTGCCGGAGGTTCTGCCCCACAGACCCTTCGAACCGCTCAGCCGGCTCTCCCCCTTGGCTCTTATGCATGACTTGCTGCCAGACCCTCCTCCTTCAGCAGAGTCAACAGGGAAAGTGGTGGTGATGGGGGGTCAGTTTTCCCTGCATGCCGCAGGGTGGCGTCAGATCATCTCAGACAGCCGGGTCCTGCAGCTCATTGAGAGAGATCACACTCAAGTTCACGGAGGTCCCTCCAGTACAGGCCCAGTACACTCAGGCCCACAGTGCCCTTTTAGCAGAGGAAATCCAGGCTCTCCTTTGAAAGAGGGCAATTGAACCAGTGCCTCCAGAGCAAACAGGGACAGGTTTTACTCCCACTTTTTCCTCTTGCCAAAGAAAATGGGGGATCTCCGTCCCATCTTGGATTTAAGCCATCTGAACCAGTACACAGAGTACAAAAAGTTCGGGATGGTGATCTTGTTAGGTTTCCTTCCCTTACTTCACCAAGGGGACTGATTATGCTCACTGGATGTGCAGGATGCATACCTCCACATTCTGATTTTCCAGCCTCACAGGAGGTTCCTGCGCTTCTGTTTTGAGGGCCGTCACTATCAGTTCAGGGCCTTGCCCTTGCCCTTCAGTCTGTCATCAGCACCAAGGGTCTTCACGAAGTGCTTGGCCGTAGTAGTAGCAAGTTTCAGGAGGCAGGGACACTATGTCTTCCCTCACCTCAACAATTGGCTTCTCACCGCTCCCTCTTTGGACCAGCTCGTGGGAACCCCTCGAGACATGTTCGCCCTATTTCATGAGGATAGCTTTGAACCTCCCCAAATCCTCCCTCTGGCCAAGTCAGCGGCTTCAATACATAGGAGCAATCCTGGATACGGCTCAAGGCAAAGCCTTCCTCCCCAAGACAGAGTACAGCACCTTCAGTCTCACACTTGGCAGATGCTTTCAGCTCGCCAAGTTCCAGCCAGGACAGTCCTAAGACTATTGGGACATATGGCAGTGACCATTGCCATGGTCCCTATGGCCCGCCTGTACATGAGAGTGATCCAGTGGAACCTTCAGGTCCAGTGGGATCAGAGGTCAGATGACTGGACCAGCCAGTCTTGGTACCCACCCCAGTCAAGCAGTCCCTGGCATGGTAGCCGGATACCCCCAATCTTTCCGGAGGGGTTCTCTTCACGAAGGAGTCTCCCACCCAGATCCTGACCATGGATGCCTCGAGTCAGGGTTGGGGAGCTCATCTGGGCACTCGCCAGACTCAAGGATCTTGGGCCCAGCAAGAGCTTCATCTCCACATCAACATTCTGGAGATGAGGGCAGTTCTTTATGTCCTCCAAGCCTTCCAGACAGTCCTTCTGACTGGTCCCCTGCTAATACAAACCAACAACATGTCAGTGGTATTTTATATCAACAAGCGGGACACACACACACACACACACACACACACACACACACACACTCTCTTATCCTCTTTGTAGAGAAGCCATGCGAGTGTGAACTTGGGCGGTGGAACACCAACTCAAATCAAATCAAACTTTATTTAACCAGGCATCAACACCATTGAGCAAGCTCATTTTCAAAGTGGTCCTGGACAAGGAACAGTACAAATACACAGACACAGTAATAAAAAGATTGTAACATCAGCAGATTGTGGTACAAGGTCGGATGCAAAATACCCGAGTCCATCAAAGGAACTCGCAATTAGACATATGCAAAAAACAATACCAAATAGGGTAAAGTAAAAGGAAGATAGAAACTGTAAACAGACAGGGGCCTGCGAGTGGATATGTGAAGGCAGAGAAAGGAAGTGAGAGCCATGGAGTGGGGGAGGAAGTGTGTGTACTGGAATCCCTAGGGAAGAAGGAGGACGACATACTAACAATTATTAGAGCGGAGACATCAATAAATGAAAGGACAGATTACCTATAGCAACTACAAGGTTCCCACAAATACTCGACTAGCAGGGCTTTGAAGGAGAGAAAGCTCGGAAGTGAGATAAGCTTGAATGTGCTTTGTATAGTGTTCCAAAGTGAAGGGAGTGCATAGTTAACTGCGGACAATCCAAGGTTAGTTTTCATTCTGGGCACTTGGATGCAAAGAGTTGCATAACGTCTGAGACCATAGGAGGTAGAGGCATGTTTGAACAGGCTAGAAATATATGCAGGGAGCTTGTTTGTGATAGCTCTATAGAACCAAATGAGCGCGTTTCTTTTTCTTCTTGTTGAAAGTGAGGGCCAACCCGCCATTTGGTACAGAAGACAGTGATGGGTGCGAAAAGGCAGGTCCTCTACTTGCTTAAATGGAATTGTGGAAAACTGAATAAGGGAGGGTTTGGTTGATAAGGGTAAGGGAAGCATTTAAGTTAATTGAACTATCACCCGCATAGCTAAGCTTACTGGCGGGCAAGGTATCGAAGGCAAGTCCTGCGTGGAGAAATGGTTGTTGAACTGCTCTAAGATAGTGGCTCTATCTGTATAAGTAACTCCATTGGTCACGATTCTGGCTGGAAGAGAGGCAGCCGAATGCTGACCTTCGATTTCCTCTTGGCAGTCTACATTCCAGGCATTCACAACCGTCTGGCCAACAGTCTCAGTTGGACTTGGTCCTGAGCCCACGAGTGGCAGAAGATCTCTTCGTCCAATTGGGTCGACCCGAAATAGATCTTTTTGACTCCCCATCCAATGCAAAACTGCCCAGTTTTTGCTCACTAGATCCAGGGTCTGGTGTTTTTTGGCAAGACGCGTTATCCCTCTCTTGGACGGGAAGGTTTCGCTACACGATCCCTCTCTTCTGCAACGGGTTCTCATAAAATTGCAGTCGGAGGGGCCAGAAATGATCCCGGTAGCTCCATTTTGGCCTTGTCACATCTGGTTCCCCCTTTTGCAGCAGCTGGCGGTGGAACCCCCAGTGTCCCTGCCCCTCAGGTCAGACTTGCTCTCGCAGGAGCAGGGCTCACTGGTCCATCTGAATCTCGGAACTCTGCATCTTCATGCGTGGCTCCTGCAGACCTAGCCATCTCCAGATTTGGAGTTTCTGCAAGGGTAGCAGATGTTCTAGTGGCAGCGAGGAAATCCTCCCCTAGGGCGACCTAAGCTATGAAGTGGAAACGGTTCTGCATTTGGGCCACTGCATGGAGCTTGGATCCCTTCACTTGCCCAGTGAACTCAATTTTGGAGTAACTCCTCTCTCTTTCAGATACAGGACTCAGCTACTCCTTGCTTAAGGTACACCTCTCTGCCGTTTCCGCATACCATGTGCCTATCGAGGGCAAGTCTGCTGCCCAGCTGGACCTTCCCTGCACCTTTCTGCGGGGCATACTGCATTCGAAGCCTCCCATCTGGGACCCCAGCCTGTCCTGGGATGTCTTATTTGTGTCAGAGAAACAAACTCCGCCTCCCTCTGAACCTGCTGCAAGTTGCAACCTCCTCTTTTTGTCATGGAAAGCGTTATTTTTAGTTGCCATTACTTCTGCTCGAAGGATTTTTGAGCTTCAACCCTGATGTGTAAGGAGCCTTATTTGGTTTTCCACAAGGACAGGGTGTCCTTATGAACTAATCCTAAGTTCTTACCGAAGGTGGTCTCAAGAGTTTACCTTAAATCAAGATATCTACCTGCTGGTTTACCACCGAGGGTACGCAAACCAAGGGGAGGCTTTTTCACATACTCTGGATGTGCAGAGAGTGCTCGATTACCATGTGGACTGCACCTGATCAGTTATTCGTGTCTTTCACCCCCCCCCCCGGGATGGCAGGGGTTGCAGTTTCTAAACAGTGTTTATCCAAACGGTTGGTAAATTGCATTGTGTTCTACTACAGCAAGTACGACAAACCCTTACCGGGCTCGGTAAACGGTCACTCTACCAGGAGTATGACGGCTTCCTTCGCCTCACTGAGAAATGTCTCTGCCGCAGACGTGTGAAGCTGCCACCTGGAGTTCTGGCCACACCTTTGTAAAACACTACAGTCTGGACATTGCTTACCGATGCAAAGCTGGCTTCGGACTCAAGAGTCCTTCAAGGCCTTCTGTCCTAAATTTTCTCTGAGGAGCTCCTTCCTCCACGCTTCTGCTAAGGATTTCTCCTTTACTGCTTGGGACTCCATCCTAAAGGTGTTACCTGCTGCAAGAGCGAATCTTGAAGTAAGATACTACAGTTACATAAGAACTTACTGTAACAGCAGATGTTTGAGAGGAGCTCCTGCAGCAGGTGCCTCCCCCCCCCTCCTTCCACCTGGTAATTTCTTCTCTATCTCAGATACCTTTGTTCCTCAGTTCTCCTTTGTACTTTTACCACTAGCTGGTCTCCAGCAGTAGAACTGGGGATGGGCTGGGGGACCGCCCCTTTTATACTATACGTGACATCGGGCTGACATAGTGGGCGGTTCCCTGCCTGGTATTGCTAGCTAGAAAGTTTCTGTGGGGTCCTGGCGCCTGCCGGTTTCAGTCCTAAAGGTGTTACCTGCTGCAAGAGCTCTTCTCAAAGATCTACTGTTACGGTTAAGTTCTTACGTAACTGTACTTTATAAAGACATGAGTAACCGTGCCTTTGACTTAGCTTTTGTAAGAATAACTATTAGCTTCACACATGGGTGCTGTCAAGCTCTATTTTTCCAAAAATGTAATAATCTGCCAAAAATATCTATCTCCAGCTCACACTACAACAGAAAAACAGGAAGGCAAATTTACAGTTGACAGCACCAGGTAGTCCTGCAACAGCTACAAAAGTTGTAACAGGCCCTGGTTATGGCAGTCAAGGAAAAAAAGGCTGCCAAGGATGTGACAGACTATAAAACCGTATGTAACTGACCCGCCATTTCTGTCCAGGATGCTTGGTATCCAGCAAGTAAGGGATTACCTGGCTATTAAAGACCCACTGACACCTCAAGAAGAACTTTGAAAAACATAATATTTGGACATAAAGCAGCTTTATATTTCTCCATAGCTCTGTATTTCTGTGCCCTTTATTTATTATGGAGGTCATATACAGAAAAACATGCAGTGTATAGAGGAACATTGAGGATAATAGTGTACAGAGGAACGTTGCTCTAGATAGATTTCTATCCGAAGTAAAAGCTTGTTGTACCACAGTGCAAAGGTCAGGGAATGCAGTTGTACCTTTCTGGGGTATAATCGAGTTCCATGACCAAAACAAAAAAAAAAAAAAAAGACCACAAGCCCACCTGGTCCATTCACTGCACCTGAAAAGAGCTGCATGGCCATCTCGCTCAAACCGCAATGAAATCGAGATGGCAGCCACAGACTTTTCAAAGCAGTGCAATGTACAGCAGAAATTTATAGAACAGCACAAAAACAAATGAACATCACAGAAAACGATAGACGTTAACTACGTTTTAAGTAAAACATTAATGGCTTCAGTGTTTATCTGAGTTTTACAATGTCCGTAACTGGGACAACTTCTGTTTCACTGTTCTTATCAGTAAAGTTCGGCCATGCTCTTATGCACAGTAAAAAATGCTGGTTAGGAAAACCGTGCCCAACCAGCCTGTGCTGCCACCTCGAGGTTCAGATTCCTATTGATGTCTCGAGCTTCACACTCTGGGTCAACTGGAATCTGAACCTCTCGGTGGCAGCACAGGCTGGTTGCTCATGGTTGCCCAACAAGTATTCTCTATGTTGTTCCATGAGGGTTCATTAGCTCCTATTGCTTCTCACCAACCTGATGTCATAATACTCTGCTTGTAACATCACAGTTCTTCCCATGGCAACAGGCTGTGATGTCACAACAGAGCATTATCATTTCAAGAAGGGGAATAAGTTATAGAGGTAGATGAACACTAAGGGATAAATATCTTGCTTTTCTGGGAATTTCTTCAGTAATAAATAATGGAGATAAGAAATATATGCCAGATATATGAAATACAAGCTAAATTTTGCCTAAATATCATGTTTTCCAAAGCTTTCCCAAAGGCATGGACTGCTCTTTAGATTGCCTATCTGTATCCAGATGGGAAAAGGTGGTGTCTGAATATTAAACTGGCTGTATATATCCAGATGAGAAGTGGGGAAGGGTAACCTGGATAATAAATAGTTTGTCTGTGTCCAGAAGCAAGGGATACCTTGTGCTCGTCATCAATCACCAGGAGGACTTTGGCATAATCTTGATCCATGATCGGCAACAACAGCGACTGGAGGATGGGCCGGTGGAACAGAGGGGGGGCCACCTGGCTTTGCTTCCCAAAAATGGGGTTGAAGACATAGAGGGAGCTCAGTCCAGATTCCTAAAGTGGGCAATAAGAAGAAAAGACGGAGATTAAAAACTGAAAATTGTGGACATATCTTCAGCAACAAAGAGGCTGAGCAAACTGTCACCCGTCCAATATGCCGATTTCTTCACAACTTGAGTAAAAAACAGATCTTGGTTCATCATTACTATTTTTCTCTTTAGTTTCTCCTAGCTCAACAACTGCACCATTGCTCAGGCTTAAGTGCAGGCAAGCAAGTGGCTACCTTTGCTTATGAAGTTAATGCTTCTTTATCATCATCTGACTGGGAATTGGGGTGATGCGTAACACTGGGTACCAGTTGCTTCCCCTAGGAGCAAAGCAACTTACTTCTGCAACACTTGGCCAGGAGTTGGCCTCAGTGTGCGATTAACTGTTGCTGCCACTCCACTGGGTCAGCCATAAAACACACCTTTCTATAAAAGCAAACATTCCTTTAATGTGAAAGGAAACTGGATAACAGAAATCTTAAATAAAATGACCAGCAGTCAGCCACCGTTGATTCAATCACCACCAAACCTTAGTTAGCACACCTCAATGTAAAAAGGGTAATTATGCAGTAAAATGCTTAGGAATGCCATTCAGCTATTTTGAAGGTACCATACAAACACAAGAGAAATACTGCTTCATACTTACCCATGAAAGCAAATTTCAGTGCCATTTTTAGTGGTTTATCTCACAGCTTTAAACTGAATCAAATGGTTAAGCTCAGTGCCATAGCAAGATGACGCTGGCAGCTGAGCTGACCTGTTTCAGAAGTAGAATGTAACCTTTTTTTGACCTATTCAGGCTGGAATAGTGGTAAGACTGAAGCAGCTGAAGGTTATTCACCTGATGATTCATGTGGGGTGGTTTCTTACACCAGCAAAGTTTGAGCCTGATTAAACACAATATTCTGTAGATATCAATAGTGGTGGTGGAGTGCAGGATGTGAAAGTACTACGTACTAGGCAAGACAATTTTATTTGTTTGGTGCATTTTCCAAATGGCTCTTGGAGCCTTACAACAATAATGCAGCTTAATATAAATAAATATAATAGACAACTAAACAATTTCAGTAAACTAAACTATGTAGGCCAATGAAAACAAATAGGTCTTCAATTGTTTTTAAAGGCCTCCACTGTACGAGAAGATCTTACCACCTCTGGCAGGGAGTTCCAGAGCAGAGGGGCAGCAACCCCAAAGGCCCCAAATCAAATGACAGTAAACCACTGCAGGACGTTCCTTACCGTATTTCATTTTATATGATGGAATATCTCCTTCCCCCCTGCCTTTCCACTATGATTCCCTTGTGCTTATCCCACACAGTCTTGAATCCAGCACTGTTTTCGCCCCATCACCTCCGCTGGAAGGCTGTTGCCTGCCTGCAGTGAAACTCTAATCCATGCTTTCTAATGCTTTCACCAATAGAAGCATATACATGGCAAATACCACAGGTGCCAAGACTGAACCTTGTGGAATCCTATAGGTGACCGCAGCCACTCCAGAGATGACACTGCCTAAAGCCACATGCTGCGACCTCCCAGTAATGTAGGACTCCAGCGATCTGTGCTGGTAAGCCCCACTTAGTTCCTTAGGTGATCAATCAGTACACCATGGTCCACCACGTCAAATGTTGAAGAGAGATCCAGAAGGATAAGATGGATAAAGTCCCTAGTCTCTCACCATGAGGAGAACATGAAGCACTCTGACCACAGCAGTCTCAGTACTGGGGCGAGGCCTAAATCCTGACTGGAGATGCTCCTAGATGTTATATAGCTCAGGTACACCTCAAGCTGAGCCATTAACTACCTTCTCGATCACTTTCTCCAGAAAGGGAAGGTTCGAGATAGGCTTGTAGTGGTCCAATGATGGGTTCTTCAGGAAAGGTTTTGTCACACCCTTTTCAGAACTTAACGGGAAAACACCCTCCCTCAAGGAACATCTAACAATCTCAGTATATACTGCCCTAGAGATTCAAGGCTGCCAACAACACCTGACAATTTCAGTTATATTGGCCCTAGAGGTTCAAGGCTGCCAATAAACAGCCACGTAGGCCCAGGACTAAAGCACAGTAGGTGGGGTGCAGAACACAGGTCACCTGGACCACCTCCTCTTCTACAACCAGATGGAACTCAACCCAGGATGGCAGATCAACACTGTCCCTCCAATTCTGGATATCACCAGCCCATAACAGGCCATTTGAGGCTATCCCAGTTCAAATGGAGGAAGCCCCGTCAGGGAAAAAAAAAAAGGCTGAACTCTTTATACTTATCTGCTGAAAATGCTAGCTCGGACCACAACCTAAGAAGCAGCTAGAGAGGATTTATCAATCAGGCTACAGTGCAAAAATGCTGAGCTGGCTGGTTTTTACTTGTGGCAATGGTCCTTGATATGAACTCTTTTTCAGGTAACTGCCCTCTAATATTCACCACAGTGAGTTCTCAGTTTGTCTTCCTCAGAGTGGGAGTTCCACCAAAAAATGCTCCATCTTCTGTCCTTTAGTTTCAACTGCTTCAGCTCATCACAATACCATGGTGAGCTGCGGCAGGATGTCAAGAGACATACACATAACATTGCTAGGGAATCCAAGGCAGCCAATAGAACTGTGTTATAGTGCTCCATGGCTTTCTTGGCTCCTTGAGCATATGCCTTTCATCATGTCCAAAATGTCCAGAACTGCCTAGAGTTTGTGAGGCTCCAGATTCAGTTTCAGGAAATACCAGACCATCTCTACTAAATGACCGATCAGCCTTTTTTTTTTGTAATTATAATTTTTATTACTAGTTTCTTTGTGCTCTTTAGAGGTGTAAATAAGTCACAGCCAGTATACAGTGAACAAAACCAAAGTGTAACATATCTTAGCAGAGTCTATACATAGTCAGGAATAAAACATCCAATATTCTGCTTATGTTCTCCAGCAGTTATGCATAGTTATCTCATTGCTTTTATCTAAAATGGTAAACAGCAGGCTCATCGACACTATTACAGTGACCAGTCGTTTACAGCAACAAAGTGACAGGTCGCTGTGGATCGTTGTAATGGTTGCACTACACATGGTGGGATACCAGGCACATCTTCTCCGGGTGTTACGCCCCCTCCCCAAAACACCCCCACTGTGGAGGTGATTATAATAGGATCTGGGGAGTGCGGGGGGCACCTGTGTTCCCGACGGCACAATGTGGACCATGACTGACATTTGTGCCGTTGCTGTAAAGCCGGTTGGCAGGTTTTCAGTTGAACCGGCTTGGCAGAACAGTCTAAAATAAACCCACTGTATTTTAAACTCTCTCATCATTTCCTTATTTATTCAGAGACTAAGAGATATGATCGGATCAGCCTTGACTGCACTTATACCAAGCCCTGTCAAGAAGACCAAGTTCAGTGTGTGAACATGCAGGTGAGTAACAGAAGCAACTGCCTGTGTAATGTCCGGAGATGACATCAAGTGGAGGAGCTGCTGACCAAAAGGTGAGGTTTCACTGTTCACCCAACCACTGAAATCCCCCAGCACCAAAAGTCTGGGGCATCCAGCACCTTGGTCACCCATAAAATCCACCTGCTCCAGAAGTATATAACCCCCAAACCCCGGGGGCCAATATATGAGGATGATCCTACAGACTACACCTGCCTCACCCCTTAACAGCCGCACACTCACAAGACCTGGAAGTTCTTCAGGGGTATGCCACAAATCCAGCAGGGGATCTATAACAGATGGCCATCATGCCACCCCTGCGATCTCACCCTGGGTACTGCACCACAGAATAACCATCCTGAATCGACGACTTCAATTCAGGACTTGGGTCATCCCTCAATTAGGTCTCTGTGATACCAACAAGATCAGTTTTGGAATCAGCAATGAAACCCTCCATCACTGCCATCTTCCTCATTGATCTTGCATTACAAAGAATGGCCTGAAGGGGTGCAGCACAGTCATCTGCCCTGCAAACGTGTTGCCCACCAGTATTGGGCATGGCCCTAGGGAGGAGACCAAGGCAGGGAGGACTGCTGTCATTATTCCAACTGCTCCCTGGGCACCTCAGAGTCCTCACTAACCCTGTCCAACTCCCTCCACCATCAGCCCACTCAGATCATGTGCAATGACTCTTGCTCTGCTTTCTAATGCTCCCCAGCCCTGCGCAGTGGCTGAAAGCCCTGAATGGACATAATGACCGCAGCTGGTCCAAAGTTTAGTAGAGCCTTATTACACCCTCACCGTTACACATATTGCCAAACATAGCAACTAAGCTACCAACTCACTGAAGCACTATTCCCAGGCTTCATTGCTCTCAACAGATTACTTTTTTTGGTAGCCAGCGTCACCTCATGAGACACTGGAAACCTCCAGGTGCTGCTTTCAAAAGCAACCTGCCTACAAGTGCAGAACCGCTTCTTTTGCATAATAAAATGAAGACCCTCAACTGCCTTATTGTCAGTAATTTAGTAGCAATAAATATACACTGCCCGGCAGTATTATCCAGGTATTTCACCGCTCAGACTTATATGTTACAACTGTGTAAAAAGGTGGAAGTATAGACTCACCTTGTCTTTTATTAGGAGTGTACACTGTGGTGGGTGTGGGAAATGTGCTGTTGTTCTCTGGACCACCAGTTTGAAGGAGGAACCCGGCTTCACATTCTGAAGGTATTGCTTCCACAGGATTGTACCCAAACTGCTTTCAATACCGAACAGCTGCAACACAAACACAGAAGCCAGCAGTTAGAGGGGATGACTAAAACCATGGCCAACAGGTTAAAGACAACAAATACAAGCTTTGAGTAACAGAAACAGCAACAGGCCCAAGGTAAAAAGGGGGAGGGGCATGCAAACCTTACAAGGGCTACAGAGGAATGTCGACCAGAAGGGTTACAGATGAATGCTGCATGAACATGGCTTACAGGGTCTTTCACAAGCTGTTCCTTGCTAACCCATTTGGCCAAATGGCCAAAAGTTAGGAGTGCACAATGTAGAGACCCAGATTTGAACCTCACAACCACAGCTGGCCTTGGTAGTGCCAATCCATAATAGGGATGAAAAGGACAAGACTGAAAACTATAGACTTGTCTCCCTACTTAGTGTAGTAGCCAAAATTCAGGAGAGGCTATTATATAATCAACTGTCTGACATCCTAGTGGATAATTACTACTATACTACTATTACAGCGTGGCAAGGCAGTATCTCCCACCCTAGCCAATCACTGGTGGGGTGTCCCAAGGATCAATACTTGGGCCCTGTTGTTCAGTATATCTATTTACAAAAGGCAGTATAAATAGAGAAAGTCCATCTGGGTTTTTTCTCAATTTCCAATCTCAGTCTCTGTCTCTCTCTTGTGCAAAACATTGCAGCTCCTCTTTATAAGACTGCTCAAGAGCTCATTAAGAAAACAACATGCTTCTCACAATGTTCTAGTAAGTTTCCAATGCTCCTGTCATTTTCAGCAGGTGCAGCAAAAAGAACATTGTGACCCAGAACTGACCTCTTGTTTACATCTTCTGCAAAAGGCTTAAAAACTGCATCTCAGGTCAACCCCTTGAGTTCCAAATAGCTTTGCAATCATTTCAACAGTATACCTATATACAATTTCAGCTTTGTAATCATGTCAACAGTATAACTATATACATTTTTAAACAATGGGATCCCAGTATCAATTACATTTCCACAAAAAGATTCACATATATTTTTATACCAGCAGATATGCAAAGGGGAGAAAAGACAGAACAGCAAGTGACAGTAGAGAGATAGCGAGAAGCAGAGAATTGCAAGACTGTTGGGGTGATCAAGTCCTAGGTCTCACGAGAAAATCTGCTTGCTCAACCAGACAGAGAAGATAGAAAGAGAGAGGATAGAACAGACCCTCGCGTTTAAACACAGTCTGCACAACAACTGGGACAGGGCCGTATTCAACCCTGTCACAGGCCTCTGCTCTTCTTATTATTTATTAATGATATGTCACTTAATTGTGGTGCTGCTTCAGTGCACCTGTATGCCAACAAAGAAATCTACAGGTCATCGCCTGACTTAACCAGGTTCAACACCCTGCTGACTAACAAGTTCAGGGCACTAGAATGTTGGCTCCAGAAAAACAGGTTACTCACCTGTAACAGTAGTTCTAGGAGTGGTATATGTTGTTCATCCACACTTCTTGGCAGAGTCCCTTTCTCTTTAAATCAGCTGGAAAGTCTTCAAGCTGGCTCCTCCCAACCATCTGGGTGGTATAACCCTCAGCTCCGCCCCATGATGCCAGATCTCAGCCCTCTGGAAGCCAGGTTTGTGCGTCTGCAGCCAGGGAGGTTGGGTGGGTCCATGTGAACAACGTATACCACTCTTAGAACTGTTACAGGTGAGTAACCTATTTTTCTAGGATCGTGGATATGTTGTTCATCCACGCTTCTTGGCAGACTCCTAGCAGTTCTCTGGGAGAAGGGAGGCAAGGTGCACACCCCCTACTTGGGAAACAGAGATTGGAGAACTGAGGCCCCAAAACCAGCATCCTGGCATGACTCAAGGTCGATGTGGTAATGAAGATGATTTTTGTCTTCCAGGTAGCAGCCCGACAGATTTCCTAGATAGGGATGTCTCTGGAAGCAGCCACTGATGCCGTGGTATGGCAGGTAGAATGAGCTCTTATCCCTTTGGGAGGCTCCTTGCCCGCCAACTTGTAGCACAGACTAATGCAAGATGTAATCCATCGAGCAATCGTCCGCTTTGCTGCAGATCTGCCAGAAGTGGCTTCTGCGTAAGTGACAAAGAGCTGGCGAACCTCTCCCCGCATCTCTGCCGTCCTCTCCTTATAACAGGAGAAAGCTCTTCTTGGGTCCAAAGTATGGAGCCTGTATTCGGCCTCTGAGGTGCAACTGTGGCAGTACACCAGCACAGTCAAAACCTGGTTAAGGTGAAACTCTGACACCAGCTTTGGAAGGAATTTTGGGTGGGCGCGCAGGACAACCTTGTCCCTGTGGAAGACCAGACAAGGGGAGTCCCCCGAGAGTGCCTGGAGCTCCCCTGTCCTTCTGGCAGACGTGATAGCCAACAGGAAGGCAGTCTTCCATGACAAGTGTGGCAGCTCACACTTGTGCATAGGTTCGAATGGCTTGCCCATGCACTTTGCCAGTACAAGCAGTAGATCCTATGGAGGTGGAGGTTCATGCACCGGAGGGGATATGTGATCCAGGCCTTGGAAAAAGCGCCCAACCACTGTTTCCTGCATCGCCAGCTGACCATCCCGTGCCCGGTAAGCAGAGATGGCTGCAGGTGCACCCTAAAGGTCGATGACCGAAGACCCCCTTTGGAGAGAGACCAAAGGTAGTTGAGAATGTTAGCCACTAGATAGGACAGAGGGTCCAGGCCATTGCCCTGACACCAAATGGAAAATCTTTTCCATTTGAAGGCATAACATTTCCTGGTCAACTCCTTCCTGGATGCTTCCACTACTATGAGGACATCCTCTGAGAGACCCAAAGCCTGGAACTCTAGCCGCACAGGTACCAGGCTGTCAGGTGCAGGGACTGAAGGTCTGGATGGAATATCTTCCCCCGATTTAGCGAGATCAGGTCCGGGCGTGCTGGAAGCCGCTCCGGGGGCCTGTTGCTGAGGCTGAGGAGATCTGAGTACCAGAACTGGTGTGGCCAGTCTGGGGCTAACAGAATCACCTGCACCTTGTCCCTCCTCACCTTGAGGAGCACCCTGTGGATCAAGAGAAATGGAGGGAAGGTGTAGAAGAGGGCTGGGGTCTACAGCCTCGAGAAGGCATCCTCTTGCAGCAAGCCCTGATGAGGGGGCCGGGCATGAAACAGCCTCAGTTTGGTGTTTACCCTGGAGGCAAACAGGTCCACCGACAGTTTGCCCCAGTGGGAGAACAGACTGTATGCTACCTCTGGATGAAGAGACCACTCTTGGTATGTCTCGCCTATGTGGCTGAGAGCATCTGTCAGATGGTTTGAAGCTCCTGCCACATGGATGGCTAGGAGATCCTCCTCCCGACAGCTCACAGGTGTCCAGATGCAGAGCGCTTCCCTGCATAGCAGACGGGAATGCGTGCCACCCTGTTTTTTGAGGTGGCAAATGGTTGTGGTATTGTCCATCTGGACTTAACCACTTGGCCCCCGGAGCTGAGGAGTGAAAGCTGACAGTGCCAGTCTGACTGCTCTGAGCTCCAACAGGTTGATGTGATAACGGGACTCCTCAGGGGTCAAGAACCTGTGGGCCCTGTTGTCCTCCATGTGGGCTCCCCAGCCCATGAGAGAGGCATCGGTCGTAAGGATGACCGTCGGCTCGGGGCGGACAAACGGGATCCCTTCCTGCAATCGGTCTGGGGCGGTCCACCACTGGAGAGCGTCCCACATCTCATGGGTTACAGTGATCAGCTGGTCGGATTGACCGTGACGCTGAGTCCACTGTGCGGCCAGCTCCCATTGGAGGGGGCGCATGTGTCACCAGGCCCAACAGACCATGGAGGTGCACGCCGCTATGTAACCCAGAAGGTGCAGAAAGTCCCGGGCAGGGCACAATTGCCCAAACAGAAATGATCGGGCAAAGGAGGAGGAGAGAACCTACGCCTTGTCCACCGGGAGCCGAGCTCTGGCTTGACGGGAGTCGAGCTCTGTCCCGATGAAGCACATCACCTGGGAAGGCACGAGTTCTGACTTGGCCTCGCTGATAAGGAGGCCAAGTTGGGAGCAGGTCTGGAGGGCCAGGTCCCTGGACCTCTCCACCTCCTGCTGGGTGGGACCTGATAAGAGCCAATTATCGAGGTAGGGGTAAATTCTGACCCCCCCCCCCGAGATGGGCTGCCACCACTGCAATGCATTTGGTGAAGACCCGTGGGGCCGATGACAGGCCAAATGGCATGGCTCGGAACTCGTATAGGGTCCCTTTGGCTCTGAAACAGAGAAACCGCCAATGAGATGGATGAATTGGGACGTGAAAGAACACGTCCTGAACAGCCAGTGAACAGAACCACATGTGAGTGACTATCCGAAAGGTGCATGACCTGAGACACTGATTCAGGTCGTGCAGATCTAGAATGGGGCGCCAGCCCCCCGTCTGCTTGGGCACTAGGAAGTACCTGGCGACAAAGCCTGGGTCTGCTGGAGAATTCGCCGCTGGAGTTACAGCCTCCTTAAGGAGAAGCTGAGCGATGTCGTCTCAGAGAGCCGACTGAGTATGGGCGGATACTCTTTCCTCCTGCTGGTCGCGGGCTCAGCTTGGAGGGTACTGCTCAAATTCTAGAGGCAGTCCCTGACCGACCACCTCCAAGACCCACTTGTCCGTAGTGATAGCGGACCAGGTGGAAAGAAAGTAGCAGAGCCAGCCCCCTATGGGAGGACCCAGAGCTGGTGTGATGAGAGGGGAGGTGACAGCCCCAGCCCCGTCACTGAGTAGGCTTGGAGGAGGAGGATCCAGGACCTGAACCTCGGCCTCCTTTACGGACCTGGGAGGGCCCGGGCTTGAGCCGGGGGCGCCAAACTTGAGCCTGCTGCTGCTGCCGTCCTTGAAAGGAGGGTTGCTGAGCTGCAGGGGAAGAGTGCCAAAAGGCTTCTTTTTGTTCTGCTGCTTCTTACTTGAAGAACCTTTAGCAGAAGTGGCATCCAAGGTGGCACTGGACTGCTCAATATGCTAAAGGTGACCAGCCACACCTGGGCCGAAGAGATCAGTGCCCAGGAAAGGCACATCAGCTAGTTTGTGCCAAGTATCTGCTGGGAAAGAGGACAGCCTCAGCCAAGCCCTGTGGCAAGAGGCAACTGTGGCTGCCAGCGAGCAGGGCACAAGAGTCACCAATGTCCAGGGCCGTCTGGAGCCGCTGCTTAGCAACAGCCCGGTCCTGGTCCCGGACTTGCCTGACCGTGGTCTGCATGTCCATGTGGAAATGTGGGAGGACTTCATCCAAAGACCCCAAGAGGGGCATGGGAGAAGTTTGCCATGATGACGGACGAACTTGCCTGACGGAGGCCTAAAGACGAGGCCGTATAGACATTCCAAGCCGAGTGATCCAGGTTTTTGGATTCCTTCTTGGGAGGTCGATCAGTGTCTGCAGAACTGCCAGTACACCTGAACACAGAGGCAGTCACAAGGCTCTCGGCCGAAGGGTGCTCTGTGAACCCCTCAAGGGACCCCATGGGCATTGCATACTTGTGGGTCATGTGGGCAGACACAGCTGGACAATAGGCAAGGTGCTGCCAAAGTTCTAAGGCTGGGCCAACTATGGCCTTGGCCACAGGAAAGGCCTCTGTCGGGGTATTCTCTCTCTTGAGGATGTCCGTGAGAGGGTATGCTGCCTTTTTCTGGATAGGCTCCAGGGGCATCCCTGTAGACTCAGAGATGAGGTAAAGAATGCCCTGAAAAGACGAAGGACCTTCCTCTGTCTTAATCCCACCGGCCAATACCGTCATCCCCTGGGTGAGAATGTAGGCCGGTCTCATCCGAATCCGAGGAATCTGGATACAATGGTCAACTGCCCAAGTCACCTTCAACCCGCTGAGGGCAGTCCAGGGTGAAAGTAACCGAAAGATGCCAGGGAAACCCGGTGTCTAGTCCATCTTCCTTGGAAGGAGCCCCTCCCACAGGCTGCTTGGGCGGTGGGTTCCACCACGATTGGTGGAGAGATCGGCTTAGGCTGAACTGGAGGTTACGCCGGCTCCACGGGCAGGGGAACCGACAATCAGCTCCGCAGGAGTCTGCTTTGGCCTGGGAGGTGAAAGCCAAGTAATGGCCGGGGTCGGCTTGTGCCTGGTCAAAATCAGCTGTTGCCACATGAGGTCCTCGTAGCGCCGGAGTTTCTGCCAGAGCCTCTCCTCATCCAAGGAGGACAACGGATGGCATTGCCTCTTTTTCGAGCACCTGTGGCTCTTCCTCGGCCGGTCGGTCAAGGGGGTCCTGGACTGCAATCGAGATCGGCCAGGCCAATTCAGTCGCTCGGGAGACATTGGCGGGACCAGTGATTTCCCGGGGTCGGGACCACTTCCTCGACGGGATTCCCAGCGGGTTGGGTCTCCTCGTCTGGGAAAGCAAGGGCCGGAGTCCGAATGAGAGAGCCGGTGACAAGGGGTCGATCGGATCGAGGATTATTTTGACCTTGTCAATCGACACTTTGGTCAACTGGCTGGACGGCAAAGCTGAGAAGCCAGTGGCTGAAGAGGCAATTTTGACTGAGGTTGAGACTGCCGGTTCGTGGGACCGAGATCTCCCACGACCCAAAGAACCTCTTCGCCAAGACGAAGATAATCCCAGGTCCTTTCCACACTTACGGGACTGAGAGGAATGTGTGCCCGCAGGACCCTCTCCCTTAGTCTGGCACAACTCTCGGAAAGAACCAAGAAAGTGGAGCCCAGGTTGGGAGGAGCAGAGAAGCCCCCGAGAGGAGATTCCGCTGGCGCGAGGCAGCTTCTCCTCAAGGCCTGCGTATATGCTCCAATTGCCTGGCAGATCCCAGGCTGCAGAAACTGCCCACCGAGCCTCCTTTGATTTCACCAGAGGATTCAGTTTTTCCAGCCTCCCCAACTTCAGGAGTGTGAGGCGGTTGTCGGGGACATTAGGGTGAAATGCAAGACAAAAATCGCACTGCGAGGTGTCATGGTAGACACCCAAGCAATAGATGCCTACGGTGTGGGGATCGGTGCGCGACATCTCCTGGCCACACGAACACCAGCGAAATCTGGGAAAAGACTTGTCTTCCATAATCGAAGAGAAACAGTCGTGATCCCTAATGCGAACAAGACGAATTTTCAAAATAACCGAAGGTTTTGAAGCCAGGGCCTACAAAATGCGGGAGCACGAAGGAGGCAACCTGAATCTTCCAGCAGAAAGGAAGATCTGGCGTCATGGGGCGGATCCAAGGGATATACCACCCGGGTGGGTGGGAGAGAGCCAGCTTGAAGACCTTCCAGCGATCTTTAAAGGGAAAGGGACATGCCAAGAAGTGTGGATGAACAACATATCCACGATCTCAGAAATAACTTTTCTTTGTGTTCTAAGCCCTAATCAGCCACTCACTTCTCTAGCTGCCACAACACTGTTTTGCTACTGAAGACGTCATAGCTTTACACGTTCCCGCTGTCCCCTTGGTCTTCATCCCGATCGCAAAAGAAAGAAAAACTCGAGAACCACTGCGAGCGTATGTGGTGTTTAAACCACCAATCTCCACTTACAGATCGGCGCCTCTGACTTTTCCTACCGTGCTCCGCTCACAGATCTACAACTCTGAGTTTTCCTTTCTCCACAGACAGCAACCAAGTTCAAAGCAGCCCCAATGTGACCCACAGTAAAACAAACCAAAAAAGTGTAACTAAAGGAAGCCGTGACACCAAACGGCTTTTCAGTCTCCCTCACATCACATAAGATCACCTCAATGAGAAGCACTACAGGACTGGGCAAGGAGCATCAGTCAGGCAACAGCACCATCTAGTGGAGCAAAAAATAGGGCTTCCTTTTTTGAAATGTATACCTGCTCACAGAAAAATAAAAATACATAAAAAATATACTTTTTCCTTTTTTTATTAGCAA
The DNA here is from genome assembly GCA_016271365.2 of Neoceratodus forsteri. Lineage (NCBI taxonomy): Eukaryota > Metazoa > Chordata > Ceratodontiformes > Ceratodontidae > Neoceratodus > Neoceratodus forsteri. The sequence continues at coordinate 182,477,244 of CM057452.1, read as the reverse complement.
ACAAGCCATTGTATAATAGCAATAAGGCACTCCAGGGATGTGTGTCATTGTATAATAATGTCACTCCTGGGGTGGTGGAGCACTATGCTTTACCTTGTGCTTCAACCCACCCCAGCAGTGACATTATTACACAATGACACACACTCTGTTGTGCCTTATTGCTTAATCATGTATGCCTGATAGTTTGCAATTCTTAAGCCCAAGGATGCAGAGACATACATTCTTTTGCCCATAAGATCCAGCCTTCTGCACTGCTTGTCAGGAGGCAAAGTGCTCATGAGCAGCCATTATAAGCACAGAATCCTTTTTAAGCTGGGAAGCATAATAAGGCTTAACAGACATCGATACATAGATAATGACAGCAGAAAAAGACCAACAGTTATCTGACCATGGAACCTTTTGTCCATCTAGGGTCCTAGCCCTCCCTATTGAACTCCATATTCCCCTCCCAGTGTCTGTCGTCTTGAGTACCGTTATGTCCTTCACGCTGACTCAGTCGTGCCTGAAACCATTAATGGTGTTAGAACCCACCGCCTTGGCTGGTAAACAGTTCCAAGGTTCCACCACCTAATGTCCCTCCAGAATCTCCCTCCTGACAGTTCTCACTTGCGACCTCATGATCTCACACAGTTACTCATGCTAAATGATTTCCTGCAGTCCACCTTGTTTATTCTTTCAGGACCCTGAAGGTCTCTATCATATCCCCCCTCTCCTTTGTGGTCTCCAGTGAATACATATTCAGTGCCTTGAGGCGCTCCTCATAAGACCTGCCCTATTGGCCCCGAATCATCTTTGTTACCCTTCGCTGCACCATCACCGCCTGTCCCTATCTTTGCTAAGGTGAGGACTCCAGAACTAGGCACAGTACTCCAGGTGAGGCATCACCAAAGATGTATTAAAAGGGTAGTATTGCCTCTTTTCTTCTGGTGTCAATATCCCTCCCCATACAATCCAGCATCATGTTTGCCTTACTATAGGCTTTGTTGCACCTGCTTGATTGTTTGAGGGTGTCACTGATAACTCCAAGATCCTGTTCTTCAGCCAAAGTGCTAAGTCTTATTCTCACCCATCCAGCAGTCAGTCCTGAGGTTCTTGTTCCCTAGGTCCATCACATTGCACTTTTTGGTATTGAATTTCAACTGCCAAATCTTAGGCCACCTCTGTAGCCTTTGCAGTTTACTGTGCATTTCCTTGATTCCCTCGTCGCTATCCACCCTCCCACAGAGTTTGTCATCTGCGAAAAAACACAACCTGCCACGGATTCCCTCTCCGATGTTGCTGATGAACATATTAAGGAGGACTGGGCCCAGGACAGATCCCTGTGGTACCCTGCTGGTGACCTCCCCTCTATTGACCAGACCCAATTACCTAAAGCCCTTTGATGCCTCCCCCTTAGCCAGTTACCTACCCATCTTACTATGTCCCAATCCTCACCCAGATCCTCCATTTTCTTCAACAACCATCTGTGAGGCGCAGAGTTGAAAACCTTGCTGAAGTCAAAGTAGAGGAAATCCCCAGCGTGGCCCCTATCCAATGTCCTTGTCACTCAGTCAAAGACTATCAGGTTAGTTTTACGAACTCCCAGCCATGAACCCGTGCTGTTTGCTATCTCGGAGGCCACTGTACTCAAGGTAGTCAATGAGGTCCTCTTTAACAAGCGACTCCATAAGCTTCCCTACAGTACAGGTAAAACTGACAGGTTTGTAGTTCCCTGCTTGTTCCTTGCACCATTCCTTATGAAGCAGAACTACGTCCACCACCTTCCAGTCCTTTGTTACTACCCCTGTATGTAATGAGTTACTGAACAGCCCTATCTGGGGTACTGCCAGTTTCCTGAGCACCCTTGGGTGCATCCCAGTCAGTCCAGGGGCCTTATTCATCTTTAGGGCAGCTAGCCCTTTCCAGACCCTTTCGCTTGTAAGTACTGGCTACATTATCTCCGGGACCCCCTTTGTGGCTGCTCTGATGCCAATCTCTGGCAAAGGCCTGACGTCCTCACTAGTGAAGACAGAACAAAAGTAATCATTTAGGAAGACAGCCTTGTACTCATTCTCCTCTATCACATTACCCACCTCTGACAGTCCAACGATTATCACTCCTTTCTTCCTTTTTTCCCTAATATACCAGAAAAAATGTTCTTCTCCACCCTTGACCCAGTGACAGGGTTGAATAAGACCCTGTCCCACTTGTTATGTAGAAAGAGCTAAACGCAAGGATCTGTTCTATCCTCTCTTCTGTTTCTTGTCTGACTGCGCAATCAAATTTTTCTCTACCTTCACTTGCTGTTTTTATCTTTTGTTCCCCCCTTGTGTATCTGAAGTTATAAAATATGGGTGAATCTTTATGTGAAACTGGGATCCCTTGGTTTGAAAATGTATATAGGAGATACATGATGGGCAGGAGTGAGAATATTTATTTATTTATTTATTTTATTTAAACAGCAGTTTGGAAAACCTTTGAGCCATAGGCTCATTTACAAAAGTACCTTGTCACAGTAAGACAAACCAAAATACACAGTATAGCAGTACAACACATAAGTATAACAGTAAATTAAGACATAGATACAAACAAGCTGGTACAGGTAGGATGGATGCAAACAATACCAGAGTTATGTCGTCATGCAGCTTAGTAATAAGCTTTGTCATAAGTATTAGTACAGCTTTGACTAGCGCAGTTACAGCATCGGTGTTAATAAGGTGGTTACGTAAGGAAGTTTTGAAGCCGCGATATAGTTGGAGCTTGGAGATGGAGGGGCAGTGTGTTGAACCAGGAGGGGCCCAAAGCTGAAGGCTCTTTGGCCGTGAGAGGTCCTAGCTCTAGGGATAACAAGAGAGGTTTTCCCAGAGGTCAGTATGAACTAGTGGGACAGAGCGTACGATGGTGGTGGTCAATCCTGGTGAGGAAAGCCAAGGAGGGTCTTTTTGTAAGGGTACAGGTAAGATATTTGAGGCTCGTCGAGATCAAGTACCAGCGCTTTAGCATACAGTAGACAGGTGTGTGTCATCCTAGGTGCTCCAGTAATTAACCTGCAGGCCTTATTCAGAGTAGTGCGAATTTTATGGAGTGCAGTCTAGTCAGCAGCACCATACACGGCAGTCCATAGTCCACTAGGGACAGGATAGAGGAGGTGACTCGAGTGAAAGAGCCTCCGGGGGGAGGCAGTGTTTATACCGATGTAAGATGCCCAATCGGATATTAGTGGCAGTGGCTAGGGCAGCGATGTGTCCATGGAAGGAGAGGGAGGGGTCAAAATGGATCCCTAGGTATTTATAGGAGCAAACTTGTTCGAGTGGGAATGAGGACCCAGAGTGAATGAGGAGTTTGAAGTTGCAGGACTTGTTTTGGGGATGAGTGAAGAACATGGTTTTTGTTTTTTTAAGATTTATCACCAATCTATGCTCCTTGAACCAGCCCTCGGCTTCAGTGAAGGACTTCTGCAGCGAATCCTGGAGGGCAGTAGGGTTACAATTTGAGGCAAAGATGACTGCATCATCAGCGTACAATAGAATGTTCCCCGAGCAAGAGCGTGGAAGGGTGTTAAGGTAAAGGGAGAATAGTAAGGGTCCCAGAATGGAGCCCTGGAGAACCCCAGAAAAGATGGGACAGATGTCTGAGTAGGTCCCATTAATTTTTACATGCTGTGAGCGGTCAGACAGATAACTGGTGCACCAGGAGATAGGCCCAGCAGCAAAACCAGAAAGACTAAGGGCATCAAGAAGGAGGGGGTGGGAGACAGTGTGAAAGCTTTCGAGAGGTCAATGAAGACAGCACCAGCCAGGGAACCAGTGTCTAAGGAGGTGGAGAAAGTTGGAGAACTCTAGGAGGGCTGTGTTGGTACTGTGGCCCGCTCCAGAAGCCATGCTGCTCAGGACAAAGGACATTGTAGGTGGAGAGGTAGTCAGAGATTTGAGAGCCACACACTTTTTCCAAGGCCTTGGAGAGAGGAGAGAGAATGGAGATCGGTCAATAGTTTCCAGCCACAGTCCTATCACCACCTTTAAAGATAGGGGGTGACAGTGGCGACTTTCAGGCAGTTGGAACCTTCCCAGGCAAAGAGAGTGGTTGATGAGGCATGTGATCGGGGTAAGGACTGTGTCTAAGACCAGCCCGTGGGATACAACGGATCAGGGTGTCACTGCCTGTACTATTACTCTTGAGGGCAGTGACAAGGTCGGCCTAAGTTCTTGGGCAGAAACACGGTGGAGAAAGAAAATAAGGCGAGAGAAAGATTTCTGGCAGGTGCTGGGGAGGAGGCCAAAAATTTGTAGGGAGGATAGGGCTAAGGTCAGTGAATGAGGTGTTGCGGTGGTTGGCTATGAGGGCTGGGTCTGAGGAGATCACACCATTAATGTTGATCTGGGTGGGTGGGGGTGTGCACTCCCATTTAACTGTTTAATGTTATCCCAGAAGGTTCTAGGATTCCCCCATGAGGCAGTGAGTGAGGACGATGGTGCTCAGACTTGGCCTTTCTGATGGCCCAGTGCACTTGTTTGGTGACGGCATATAACCGCCTGTAATTGGGCTGGCCAGTCTCAATGGCACAGTGCCATAGGATGTCCCTATGTTTGAGCTGGTGGATCAAAGCTGGGGTAACCCAGGGGCATTCTTCCTTTTAGGCAGGCAGGTCAACACTGGGGCAAAGATATCACAGGCATTATTAAAGTTTGGGTAAAGAAGGAGAGCTGTGTCGATGTCAGGGTTGCCAGTATAGGAGACCAGTCAATTTGGGACAGAAGTTCCTTAAGTTTTATCAGTCCACCAGGTATTAGGCCGCACGTGCATGTGGACTGTGCAATGGAGCTTAGGGACTGAGGTTGACCAGTGGAATAGAATGGGGAGTGATCACTGAGAGAGTCTGGGAGGACTTGTACATTGGGATCCGATTAGGGCGGTTGGTGAGTACCACATCAAGCAGGGTACTGGAGCCTCTCTTGGGGTTAGTCCTGGTAGGGTGGGTAACTAGTTGCGTTAGGTCTACTGCAGAAAGGAGTCTCGGGTAGAGGAGGAGGAGGAGGGCTGAGCCAGTTGACATTTAAGTCACCACCGAGAATTTGATCAGCGGAAGGAGGTGAGAGGTAAGGTATTCTGTAAGAGGCAATGGCCTGCGTTTGGTCCCTGAGGCACGTATGCAGTAGTCAGATAAAGGGGTCCTTTAAAGGTCAGGGGTTAGTTTCAGCGCTGGGCCCTGGGTCAGAGATGGGAGTGGGCAGGAGGCTGAATGCGGAGAGATTCCTTGACATAAATAGCGCAGCAAGCCGCCCGGCTCCCAACACGGGTCGGACTGAAAAGGGTGAAACCAGAAGGAGAGACTAGGGAGTCAGGGAGGATTTCGACAGCCAAGTCTCCAACCAGGGTGATGACATCAGGGTTGATTGATGTGACCAGGCATTGTAGTGAGTCAACCTTCTTTAGAGGCTACAGATATTCATGGAGACCATGCATAGGCCTGTGGTGCCGAGTTGGGGAGCTCCTGGGAACTGGGCCAGGTTTGGATGAATGTTCCCTGACAGAGTAGTAGCATGACTAACACCCTGGCTGGGAGATGGAGAGGTTTCCTGCGATTGACATGGGGGGAGGCGGAGGGAGCAGGGGTGGGCAGGGAGGTACAGGAGGAAAGCAAGAATAAGAAGACACCCAGATGTGCCTGAGCTTGAAGAGAAAGCTAAGGGGAGGCAGGGGCGGGGGACACAGAGGTCCCATGGGGCAGGAGAGAGGAGGTTCAGGAGCAAGGGAGGGAGGGGTGCCAGGGCACAGTGTGGACTAGCAGATGGGTAAGTGGGTAAGTGCACTGCTAGGTGGGGATAGGCACAGGCAGAGCGTGAGGCAGGGCCAATGCATTGTGGTGAGCAAGATCCCAGGGAAGTAGTGCTGTACAGGTAGGAGTAGGAAGTAGTGAGGGAGCATAGGTCCCTCTAGTGGCCAGCAGGTATAACCTGCAAATGGGAAAGTAGAAAATTGGGAAATATTTCCCATATCTCATGATCTGCCCATCATGTGTGCTATTTATACAAATGGGGTGAGAGCGTATGAAGTGTCATGTTTTGCTGTATCTTTTTTCCCCTGTATCTATGTGCTTTTTCTTTTTTTTGAATTTTAGTCTTTAGTAACTAATTTTTGGTAGGCAGGTGAGTTTTTTAGGAGTACTGGGAAGTTAAGTGATTTGTTCAGATTTACACAGTATGCATATGGAGGCTGTGAGGCTGGGGAATATGGGTGTGGGCAGGACAGTAGTGTGGTGGTTAGGTAACTGGCTGGGTGGCAGGACACAGAGGGTGGTGGTAAATGGCTGTCACTCCACAGAGGGAAGAGTGACCAGTGGGGTACCACAGGGATCAGTGCTGGGACCGGTCCTATTCAACATCTTCATCAGTGACATTGCACAGGATCTAGAAGGCAGAATTTCACTGTTAGCTGATGACACAAAGCTCTGTAACAGAGTAGACACACCAGAGGATGTAGACAGAATGAGAAGGGACCTGGAGAAACTTGAAAGAATGGTCAAGGTTTGGCAGTTGAAATTCAATGCAAAGAAGTGCAAGATAATGCATATGGGGCACAAACCCTGCTACAATATATCAGTTGGGGGTGAGGATATAGCATGCACCAAGCAGGAAAGGGATCTTGGGGTTGTCATCTCTGATGACCTCAAGGTAGGAAACAGTGTGACAAGGCAGCAGGTAAAGCAAATAGGATGCTGGGATGTATAGGCAGGGGCATCACCAGCAGGAAAGGGAGGTCATAATTCCGCTATACAAGACACTAGTGAGGCCCACCTGGAGTACAGTGTACAGTTCTGGAGACCATACCTACGTAAGGACACAGACAGGGTAGAGAAGGTTCAGAGGAGGGCAACAAAGATTGTGCATGGTTGCATCACAAGTCCTATGAAGACAGTTTGAAGGAACTGAACATGTACTCCCTGGAGGAGAGGAGGAGAGGAGAGGATATGATAGAGACATACAAGTATCTTACAGGAGGAACAGGTGCAGGAAAACACTATTTTAAGCGAAAAAGATGTTTCAGGACTAGAGGGCATGGGATGAAGTTGGAGGGGGGACGATTCAGAGGAAACATGAGAAAGAATTTCTTCACAGAACGGGTGGTGGACAAGTGGAACACCCTGCCAGAGGAAGTGGTGGGAGCTGAAACAATCACGGGATTTAAGAATGCATGGGATAGACATAAAGGAATTCTAGAGGTCAGGGGTAAGGTGAAATAGACTTCTAGGAAAACAAACTGAACTTACAAGCTCAAATGGGCAGACTAGGTGGGCCATAGGCCCTTATCTGCCGACACTGTCTATGTATCTATGTGAGAATCAAACCCAGGTCTGGTCTGCTGACTGTATCAAGCTTGTTCACAGCTCATTACTCCAAGATCTAGGTTATACTGAAAGCAATGTTTGTCTGTGGTCTTAGAGTGTGGGAGTGTTTCTGAATGGGCTGTGATTGTTAGAAGCACTGTGGAACACAGGTGATTGTGTTTGGCTGTGCTAATTGTGTTAGTTGCATCTTGCAGTGAGAAAGAAACCGCTTTGTAAATGAGTTTCATTTGAATTCAGGTTGCTTTTATGTTGAGGGTAGCACAGAAATGGGCTAAGAGTGTTGACCACTTTGGAACACAGGTGTGTTTTTCTATGCTCTTTTTGTTAGTTGCAGCTTACAGTGAGAATGAAACTGCTTTGTAAATGAGTTTCATTTTAATTTAGTTTCTTTTGAAGCTGAGTTTACCACAGAAATGGATTAGAAGTTTGGCAACTTTGGAACACAGGTAAGTGTTTTTATATGCTACATGTGTTACTGCAGTTGCAGCTTGCAGTGAGAAAGAAACTGCTTTGTAAATGAGTTTCATTTGAATTTATTTTTTGAAGCTGAGTTTACCACAGAAATGGGCTAGGAGTTTTGGAAACTTTGAAACACAGGTAAGTGTGTTTTTCTATGCTGTATGTGTTAGTTGCAGCTTGCAGTGAAAAAGAAACTGCTTTCTAAACAAGTTTCATTTGAATTCAGGTTGCTTTTATGCTGATATTAGCACAGAAATGGCCTAAGAGTGTTGGAAACATTGGGATACAGGTAAGTGTTTTACAATGCTAACAGTGATTTGCAGGCTTCAGTGAGACACAAACTGATTTTTGAAGCACTTTCATTTGGAATGCTAGCTTGCGTGAGTGATGACATTAGCTGAATATATCTCACTCCACTGATGTCATCAGCATTTATCTCACCGCAGTGAGCATTTATTTCACTGCAGTGAGAATATCTCAATTTATTGCAATGGAATAGCTCTCACCCCCATCGTATAAATAGTTATATTGTTGAAATGATTGCAAAAAGTTATTTGGAACTTGGGGGGGTTAACCTGGAATGCAACATTAGCTGTTTTGCAGAGCTGTCAACAGGAAGTCAGTTCTGGGACACCATGTACTGTTTTGCTGCATCTGCAAGGAAGGAAACTGACAAGAATATTTTCTGAAAAACAGGATGTCTCTTCAATGAGTTACCAGGCAAAGACTGTTAAAAAGATCAGCAATACTTTTGCTAGACAGAGAGAGCAAGACCAGCTTGGAATTAGAGATATCCTCGGATGACAGACTTTGTTTTGTGTTTGTACTGCCTTTGTAAATAGTTATAATGAACATTTTTTTTTTTATTTTACTGTTATTGTAAAAAAATAAAATGCTACTTGCAAATTTTATACTTGCTCCTGGTCATCCTATGCTTCCTGCCCTGTCCCTCAATGACAGATGGTGTCAGACGAAGTGGGATTTACGCTGTGCATACTCTAAGTCAGGAGTTGTGCGCGTGGGTTCCAGACCTGGTACCAGGGAAGCATATCAGAAAAGTACAGTTACGTAAGAACTTATCGTAACAGTAGATCTTCGAGAGAGGCTCTTGCAGTAGGCAATAACACTTAGAACTGAGCCGCCAGGTGCTAGGACCACACGGAAAACTTAGCTAGCAGTGACTGGTGGGGGACTGCCCGCCCGGTGTCACGTGACCATCTGCCCAGCTTATATAGTGGGCGGTCCCAGCGCCCTGCCTCCAGTTCTCCCGCTGGAGACCCAGGAGAAGGAGAGGGCTCCTGGAGCCACTAGACTAGGCTGAAAAAGCAGTAGGGGGAAGGAGGGAGGGAAAAAGCTTGCCTACTGCAAGAGCCTCTCTTGAAGATCTACTGTTATGGCAAGTGCTTACACAACCCTACTATCTTACTTTGAGAGGACTCTTGCAGTAGGCAATAATACTTGGGTGCAGTCCCAAGCAGTGCAATTCAGGCAAAAAACTTGGGCAGTTTTGCGTTGTCTGGGGAGGTGAACAGATTGAGATCTGGGTGACCCCGGAGGTTGAATATGCTTTCGACCACCGATTGTCGCAGTTCCCACTCATGAGCCCTTGCCTGAGAGCAGCAGAGACTGTCCGCTAGGACGTTTTGAACACCCGGGACATACACCACTGACAGCTGGAGCTGGTGCTGAACCACCCAGTACGACACTCGCATCGCTTCCCTGCACAAGGGGTATGACTGAGTGCCTCCCTCTGTTCAGGTACCAGACCACACACAAGCTGTCCGACTAGGCCAGGAGTGGTCCCAGGAGGAGGGGGGGGGGGTTAGAAGGCCTGGATGGCGTACAGCACTGCAAGCATCTCTAGCATGTTTTTTTAAATACTTTATTTTTATTCAATAAGAGAACAAAAACAGATTACATTTAATTACAATGAGGAAAAAATACTTTTAGAAATTATTAATACATATATACAATATATAATTAAAGCACAAAAATTGTTTTTATGCTTTAGGGGGTTTAAAAAACCCCAACAATTATAGTATGTTGAGCTATAATATTTAAGTTAAATCTATTAAATGTAAGTTAATATTGTGCTCCAAGCTTTATACTTCCCTGCGTAAAAATAATATCTTGAAATTAAGCGTCCAACTCCCTATATAATATCTTAGTACCATAGTCAAGTCTGATCAATCAAAGAAAATAAAGAAACAAAAGACCCTAACAGAAGAATAACTGTATTCCATTATCTAAGAACACAGTCCAGTTACTCATACAGGGTGATATTCGGTCACCTTTGCCTCTTCCTCCTCATCCAAATCGGAGCCAATATCATCAGGAATCTTAACATTCTTCTCAAAAAAGAGCCAAACTGTGTCTGGATTATAGAAGTATTGAAACTTGCCCTGAAACTTGATTCTCAAATGGGCTGCTGCCAATAAAGCAGATGGCACCCCAGCATCCTTAAATTCTGACATTATAGGCAGCATTCTCTTACGTCTGCGTTGAGTTGCAGACAAAAGTCCGGATATAAATGAATTCGGTGACCTTCATAGAAACATTGTTTTTTCTGTCTTGCCCTCTGAAACAGCTTATTTCTATTGGACAGAGTACTAAAAGTTAGTATTATATATCATGCTCCAGTCTGCTGTATTTCGATGTTTGGATCCTTAGACTGCCACGCAAGTGGGCGATACACTGATTCCAGATAAATACAAGGTTCAATAGAAAAAAGTGCCATCTGAACTTCTTTTAAATCAGTATTAGAAACTGTCCCAAGGAAGCCTATAATAAGCCTCAAATTTCTCCTCAGCATTTTATTTTCCAGTCTTTCTAATCGTGACATATGTGCCAACTGTTCGCGAAGTGCCGCATTTGTGGCTCCTTCCAGAGTACGGACTCTTGTGGAGACAGCCTTAATCTCTATCTCACTGTTTTTTTTATTTCTTTCTCTGTGTTCTCAACTCATGCCTCTACAACCGCACACCAGCTAGCAATCTCCATTAGGGTATTTTCTATAAGGGAAGAAGACAGACTCACTTCAGCTTGGAACTCCGTAAGTAAAACTTGTAATGAGGCAAGAGTAGGCTTCTGTGATGCTTTCTGCTTACTTCTGAGCGGATATTAGACCTGGTACTCTCAAATGGAGAGAGGATCACAAACTTAGAAGTCAGTAGACATCTGGGAACAAGCGACCACTGCACAGTGTGCTTCACAATAAGCACAACCATGGAGACAAGCTATACAAAGACAAGGATACTGGACTTTAGAAGGGCTGACTTTGGCATAATGGGTGAATACCTGAGGAATGCATTAGCAAATGGCCAGAAAGGAGGGGTGGAAGAACAATGGAGAAAATCAAAACTGCCATCATGGAGGCAACAAGCCTTTGTGTGAAACAAATAAAGAAAACAAAGCGGAATAAAAAACCACTATGGCTCTCAAAAGAGGTGTCAGGGAAGGTTAAGGAGAAAAAGGCTGCATTCAAAAAGTATAAGGAATCACAGACAGAGCACGACAGGGAACTGTATCAATTAAAGCAGAAAGAAGTGGGGAAGGCAGTCAGAAAAGCAAAGGCCCAAACCGAGGAAAAGATAGCCAACTCAGTTAAGAAGGGATAAAACCTTTTATAGGTACATTATGGAGCATAGAAAGGTTAAGGGAGGATAGTGAAGATTAATAAAGGAGAGGGAAGTGGGCAGAGGAGACAGTGAAAAGGCAGAGATACTGAATGAATGCTTTGCTCAGTATTCACAAAGAAGAAGAGGAGGAGTTACCTAAACCAAACAGTAGAAGCACTCTGGATAGTGGGGTTGACACAGTCCATTTACAGAAGAAGAGTACTGAAAGAACTCTTAAACTCAAGGTGGACAAAGCAATGGGGCATGACGGGATTCACCCTAGAATCCTAAAATAGCTAAGGGAGGACCTAGTGACACCACTAACCACACTTTTTAACAAATCATGGCAAGATGGGGTGGTACCTGAGGACTGGAGGAGGGCAGATGTGATTCCCCTTCACAAATGTGGGAGCAAGGCAGAAGCAGGAAACTACAGACCTGTTAGCTTGACCTCAGTGGTGGGGAAAAAGAAGGAATCACTTCTGAAAGAAAGAATTGTTGAGTACCTAGAGGCCAGCGGGGCGCAGGACCCAAAGCAGCATGGATTCACAGCAGGAGGGTCATGTCCGACGAATCTAATCGATTTCTTTGATTGGGTGACCAAAGTAATAGACCAGGGAGGGGCTGTGGATATGGCCTACCTAGACTTTAGCAAGGCATTTGACACAGTCCCGCACAAAAGATTAATAATCAAGTTAGCCAGCCTGGGAGTGGGTCCCAGGGTGGTAGCCTGGGTAGCAAACTGGCTGCACAACAGGACACAGAAGGTAACAGTGAATGGAACACATTCTGAAGAAAGGGGGGTTACTAGTGGAGTACCTCAGGGCTCAGTACTGGGTCCAGTCCTCTTTAACATCTTCATAGGTGACATTGCAGAGGGTCTGGAGGGAAAGGTATGCCTCTTTGCAGATGACACAAAGATCTGTAACACAGCTGATATACAAGGGGGGTAGAAAGGATGAGAAGGGACTTGGCAAGGTTGGAGGAATGGTCAGACATATGGCAACTTAGATTCAATGCAAAGAAGTGCAAAGTAATGCACCTGGGAAATAAAAATCCAGGAGAAGAGTACATAATAGCAGGGGAGGTACTAACAACAACAATAATGGAAAGAGATCTGGGTGTAGTCATATCAGATGACCTAAAGGTTGGTAAGCAATGTGAGAAGTCAGTAAGGAGAGCCAGGGGGATACTGGGATGCATAGGGAGGGGCATCACAAGTAGAAAAAGGGAAGTGGTTATCCCTCTGTACAGACAGTTGGTGAGACCCCATCTGGAGTACTGTGTGCAGTTTTGGAGACCTCATCTCATGAGGACACAAGACAGAATGGAAGCAGTCAGAGGAGGGCAACTAAATGGTGCATGGTCTGCATCAGAAACCATATGAAGAGAGACTGAGAAGCTAATATGTATACCCTTGATGAAAGGAGGGATGGGGGGACATGATAGAAACTTTTAAGTACCTCAAGGGAATCAACAAAGTCCAGGAGGGTAGCATCTTTCAGAAAAAGAGATGTTTAAGAACAAAGGGGCACAATTTAAAGTTAGAGGGGGGGACGGCTCAGGGTAATGTGGAGAATTCTTTTCACGGAGAGTGGTGGATGAATGGAACTGCCTTCCTGGAGAGGTTGTGGGATCTAAAACAGTGGGGGAATTCAAACATGCATGGGACAGACATAAGGCAATTATAGTGGGGAGTTGCAGGAAGTAGGCTGTTGGTTAACTAGAATCTGCAGCTTATCCAATAGGTAGGGAAATGGACAGACTAGGTGGGATAAGTGGTCCTTATCTGCCGTCAAAGTCTATGTTTCTATGGATCGTTGCAGGACAGACTCCTGCTCTATGTCCTCCATGAGCGCCACAGGCCTTCAGGCTGGAGCTTCTCTCCCTGTAACTTTCAGGGAAATGAATTTATCCATATTTTGCTGTGGGATATTCATCAATTGTATCTGTTCTGGATTTTTGAGAATCTGTTGCGTTTTTCACAGAGATACGATGGATATTCCAACTGCAACCACGGAGCTCCAAACAAACGCATATAGCTTAAGTACAGCTCAGCAGGCCCCCCCCCCCATCTCTAATAAGCTGATGCGCAGTGAGAGGTCCTGCTGAGATCAGGATCCCTGGGTTCTGCAATCTCCCAGATGTGCTCCCCAGCCCTGACCCAAAGCATCCATGGTCAGGGACTGATCTGGCAGGGGAGGCTGAAAGGGTACCCCTCCGTAGAGACTGTCCAGATCTTGCCACCAAAGGAGATCCTTCTTCATCGAGTTAGACAAAAGAACCTTGTGGTCCAGGTCTCCAGGTCGCCCAAACTCTGGTTCCACTGAATCCTGAGGGTCCACTGCGTGACTCGCATGTGGAGCTGAGCCAAGGGTACTGTAGGAATAGCTGCCGCCATAAGGTCTAGGAGGCAGAGGACTGTTTTGGCCATAGTCCAGCAGCTGACGGCCACAAGTTGAGCTTGTTTCTGCAGCACTTCTGCCCTGTCTAAGGGAAGGAAGGCCTGCCCCTGTGTAGTATCCAGAACCGCTCCAATAAATTGGAGGCACTGGGAAGGAAAAGTGAGACTTGGTGTAGTTCACCGTGACCCCTATCCTGTGAAACAGGTCCAGGGTAGCCACTAGAGAGGCCTCCAGGCTATGCCTCGATGGGGCTGACAGAAGCCAGTCATCGAGGTATGGGAACACAGTGACCCCTGGCACCACAAAGCCGCCGCCACTACTGCTAGGCACTTGGTAAAAACCCTGGGTGCTGAGGATAGGCCAAAGGAGAGGGCCTTGAATTGGAAATGCTCCCCCTGGGGAAAAAAAAAACCTGAGGAAGCGGCAGTGGGCAGGGAAAACTGGGATATGCAGGTATATATATCCTGCATGTCCAATGTGCAGAGCCAGTGTCCCTGGTGCAGTAGTGGCAACAGACCTGGGAGGGTCAACATACGAAACCTTTTGTACTCCATGTAAAGGTTGAGTGTGCGGAGGTCAAGTATGGGTCAGAGGTCTTCCGTCTTTTTGGGGACCAGAAGAAGTGGGAGTAATACCTTCCTTCCTTCCTGCCTCGGAGGAACGCACTCTATGGTGCAGTACAGCCATAATTTCCTCTCTGATGAGTGGGACATGACCCTGCGGATAATGAGAGTGACCTGGAGGATTTTCTGGAAGTCTCTCTAAGAATTCCAGCGTGTGAGCTTGAATTGAAGCACCCAGTCTGTAGTGATTGCCTCCCACCCAGACAGGTGACTGGCGAATCTGCCCCCTACTGGCTCCTTCGGAATAGTTGGTGGTGGTGGTGGAGGAGTCCAGGCAGAGGGAGGAGTGGGGAACACCCCGAAGCTCTTTGAGACTTGGGGGGGGTTGGAGCCTGAAGAGGAAGCCCGACATTTGCCCTGAAGTTTGACAGGCTGCTGCCTCTGTTGGTGCCTTTGCTGGAGCAAAGGGCTGGCTTAGAGCTTGGTATGAAAGAGGGAGTGCTCTTACCGAAGGGCCTTCCCTCACTCCTGCAGGTCAGTCATGATGTCCTGGATGTCTCCTCCAAAAAGTACCTAGCCCCTGAAGGGAGCATCCAGGTTGGATGCTTGGACATCCTGGGCGAATCTGGACTCTCGCAACCAGGAGTGTCTGCACAGACAAACCGCCGTTGCCATGCTTCTCGCGGAGGAATCAACAGTGTCATAAGTCGCATGCAGGGTGTGACAACAAGTGATCTCTGCGGTCTTGACCGTCTGTTCAATTTTGGTGTTGGCCTCTGAGTCTGACAAGGTCTGGGACTAAGCCTTTAGCTGGCCCAAGATGGACTTCTGGTAACAGACCATATGGGCAATGTAATTCAATGCCAGCAAGACCAAAGTAGAGGACAAGTAGATCTTACAGCCAAACTAGTCTAGTTGCCTCAACTCCTTATCTGGAGGGGAGGTACTCATGTGCTTCGGCTGCTTGGAGCGGTCGTGAGCCACATTGATGACCACCAAATCAGCCTTTGGATGGTTTGCTAGGTGGTCTTTTCCTTCTGGGACGTGATACAATCTGTACGCCTTCTTTGCAAAAGTTGCAACAGACAATGGCTGCTGCCAAATCAGTGGTGGCAAGGTCGTCATGGGGCCCTGTCCAAGGGGGGGGGAGGGATGAGAAGCGGATTGAGCTCTGGAAGGTCAAGATGCTCTACCAATCTCCGACGCTGGGGATCCTGTTGCTCAGTCCCTCCAGCTGTTGGTCTCCTAGAGTTTCCGGAGAATGTCCATGAAGGAGGAATCCTCTGGGTGGAGACTTGGGCGTCTCCTTGGGTTTAGGCTCCTCTGGCATGGGGACTCCGTGCCAGAATGAGGAGGAGGAGTCTGACTCCAAGTCAGACGAAGGGCTCCTGTCGGAAGACCTCTTTCTGAGGGGCCTCCCGCCCATGACCCTGAAACTCCGCCACTGCAGCACCCACTGTGCGACCCGCGGATGAGGGGAAAAAATCCACGGGCATAAAGACCATGGCATAGGGGTAGGCCGGACCGGAGTGGGAGTTGTACCCAGTTGAAGTCGGTCCAGTTCTGAGACCAAAAGGTTCTTTGCCCTGTGCCACCAGGAGTCAAAGAGGGCCTCGTAATCCACCTGAGACTGCGGAGGGGCGGTGGAGGAGGCTAGTATATTGGCAGTGTATAGACCGGCGGATAACCCGGTGCTGGGTATCCCGGCGTTGGGTACCTGGGTGTCGGGTTTGGGTAGCCTGGTGTTGGGTACCCTGGCATTGGGTAACCCAGTGTAGGGTAGCCCGCTATGGGGCAATCCAGCGAGGGCCCCGATGGTGGAGCAGAAGGACCTGGCTGAGGCCTCAAATGGACTGGTTGAGGACCTGAAGGGAGGCCTGAGGGCCTGGTTGAATTTTTGGCAGGTCTCACAGCCCTCATTGTCGTGTTCAGGCACTAGGCAGATCAGACACACAATATGGCCGTCTTTCTCTGGTATCTGCTTGCCACAGGTGCACTTGTTTTTGTAAGACTCGGATGGAGTTGGTGAAGACATGTAATCCGATGTCGAAAGAACTAACTCTTAAGCGAACAGCAAGAAAATCGTAAGTGTATACTTATTGAAAATGGCGGTCGACTGTAGCAGCATTCTGCGAGGTCTGACGAGTGCAAGTCGACATCGGAAAAGAACTGGAGGTGGGTGTGGGGACTGCCCACTACATAGTGCCATGGCTGACATCAGTCACGTAATGCCGGGTGGGCGGTCCCTTACCAGACACTGCTAGCTAAGTTTTCTGTGTGGTCCTGGCAGCTCAGTCCTAAGTGTTACTGCCTACTGCAAGAGCCCTCTTGAAGTAAGATGGTATATATTCTGCAGCAGCAAGCCCAGGAGTAATTACCAGAAAGATGGCAGCCAAACTAGCAGAGACAGAAGTCCAAGCTGAGACTGTACAGCCAGCAACAGAGATTGGGGAGAAATGTAGTGACAAAACTGAAAGCTTCCTGACTTTTTTAAATAGTGGGCAATATAACAAAAAGAGATGGAGAAACAGAGAAGAGAAGAAATGCAACAACTCGAGGAGCAAAGTAAAGAAGAAATACAGCAACTCGAGAAGTAGAGAAAAGAAGAGATGCAGCAATGGATGGATGCCTTGCAAGTTATCAAAGCTGGAGGATCTGCCACTGGTCCAGCAGAGCAACAGGATACAAACTTAAGAGACATTATAAAAAGGGTCTGAGAAATGGAGCTTTCTGACTGGCTGCAAACATTCTAACAGCCTTATGTTAATCTTTTATTAACATACATGTAAACCTTAACCATTATGCTGAACAAGGTTTAACACTGTTTAAAAACATGTTTTATTATAATAGCAATAAGGCACTCCCAGGGATTATGTTAATGGTCAGTTAATTACCCTCTAGGGACATGTGGCACTCGGCTACACCTCGTGCCACAGTACACCCCTAGAAGGTGATTAACAGACCATTAACATAACCCTTGGTCATGCCTTATTGCTTAATTAAACTTACAAAGCTGTGTCCCTCGGATGATACTGAAGCATATCTGACAACTTCTGAAAGGGCTGTTGGAGCCCACCAGTGGCCAAAGCAGCAATGGGCAATCAGACTGGTACCTTACCTGACAGGTAAAACCCAAGTTGCCTATAGCAGAATGGACACTATGACTGTGTGAAAAGAGAAATCCTGAAAAGATACATCTCAGGAGAAACCTACAAACAAAGATCCCGGTCCCTTAAGTACAACTCATTCGATAATCTTCGAGAAGCCTTCACCTGACTCAGAGAACTCCTTATTAAATGGCTCCAACCAGAGGACAAAACGGTCCCACAGATCAATGACACCTTTGCAGTGGATCAGTTCATCCACATCTTGCCTACAGATGTGCAGCTTTGGGTGAAAGAACATCGACCAGAAAGTGGGGACAGAATTTCCCATTTTATATATCAGTAGGAAATTGCACGACAGAGAAAAAAGATACTCCACCATTCAAAAGGAATGCCTTGCGGCAAAGTGGGCAATGGGAGTCCCTTAAATTTTATTTGCTAGGAGCTCACTTTGTATTTCTAACCTATCATAATCCTCTCTGTTGGCTTAACCAAATGAATGGCAAAAATTCCAGAATCACAAGGTGGTACCTGGCACTACAGCCATTTAAATTCAAGGTGATACAGAAATCCGGAAAAGAGAATGTCAATGCTGATTTGCTGTCAAGATATGGATCACGAATTGAGAATTCATAAGGCTGAAAAAAAAATGTGCGAGTTTAAACTTCACTGTTTGCTGTACTTGTTATGGAGAAAAGGGATACTGCATATGCTGAGAACTGTAAAGCTTATAGCTAATGTTAACAGTGAATTTAAAGAAAGTTTTGTAGAAAAAAATATGTTGCAGGTGATACATTTTATTGGACTAACAAAAATGATTTCTGAGCCTCCACATTTCCTTTTTCCAAAAAAAAGATTGAAGCTGAAATATAAGTCTGAAGTTATAAAATATGTGTGAATATTTATGTGAAACTGGGATCCCTTGGTTTGAAAATGTATATAGTTATATATTGTTGAAATGACTGCAAAAAGCTATCTGGAACATAGAGGGTTAACCTGGAATGCAACACTAGTTCTTTTGCAGAGCTGTCAACTGGAGGTCAGTTCTGGGACACCACGTACTATTTTGCTGCACCTGCAAGAAAGGAAACTGACAAGAACATTTTCTAAATAACAGGATCTCTCTCCTTAACGAGTTCCCAGGCAAAGACATAAAAAATGCACACTGTACTCCTCCCTCAGCTGGCCCGCTCTAGAAAGGAGATGTCATCTTAAAATTCTCTCCTTCCTCCACAAGATATACCTCAGTATTCTCCCCCTTAGTATTAACTCCCTATTACCATTCGCAGCCCCCAGGTGGCTGACCAGAGGTGCCTCTAGTCTTGTCTTCGACACCCCTTTTAAAGTATTAAGCAGCACAGAAGTCTATCACCAACAAAAGCACAAAGCTGTACAACAAACTGCCCCCCCCCCGAAATCCAGGCCTGTGGATCCTTTTACTCCAACACCTCCCTCAAAGAGCACCTCCTTGCATCGTCTACTTGCCACTGCCCCGATAAGCCCCCAGCGTCCCACTCGCTAAATCCAGCGGTTTATTCTTCTGTGATACCTGCACTTTCCCCCATCCTTTAACACTATAACCATAGGCTCTATACATGGCCAGTCTCCCCTGTTTTCTTCCTCACCTTCTTTCTGCTTATCCCTTCAAGGAAACTCTTCAGCTACAAATTACTCCTCCTTTCTGCTTATCCCTTCAAGGAAACTCTTCGGCTACAAATTACTCCACCTTCACCTGACTGCTCTCTTTCCACTTCTTCGGGCAGCCTCTAACTACCCCGCCACACCTGTAAACACTGCTGTTCTCCTATTGCCTTTTGTATTCCTCTTATATCTTATTAACACTGTAATATTGTGTATATTGTGCATATAGTATGTGCCTGTTGGTTCTTGTCCTCTTCCACTGTAAACACAATGTGTGTATATATCATGTATTCTTTTTGACTTTGTAATCGTTTTATCTGTTAAGTCCAGCACTGGACGCACATACTATGTATTCTTTGACTTTGTAATTCTTTTACCCGTTATTTCCAACACAGGACGTTTGTGAAAAATGGTCATTTTTGCTCACATACCCTCCAGTATACAAATAAAATTGACTGACTGATTGAAAAGCAACACTAATTTTGCTACAGAAAGAGCAAGACTGAAATTTGGAATTAGAGATATCCTCGGATGAAGGACTTTTTTTTGCTTGTACTGCCTTTGTAAATAGTTATACTGAGCAATTTTATTTTTATTTTACTGTTACTGGAAAAAAAATAAAACACTACTTGCGAATTTTATACCTGCTCCTGGTCTTCCTATGCTTCCTGACCTGTGCCTCGACGACAGACCCCCTCTGCAATACGCAGCACTGTGTCTATTTTTGCCGCCCTAATGGCATTCTCTGTATTCTTATTTCTTGTTGAACATTCTCCCCGGAACACATTAAAGAGGACTGGGCCCAGGACAGATTCCTGTGGTACCCCGCTCGTGACCGCCCTCTCTATTGACCTGACCCAATTAACCAAAACCCTCTGATGCCTCCCCCTTAACCAGTTACCTACCCATCTTATTATATCCCAAGCTGCGCCCAGCTCCTCCATCTTCAACAAGCATCTGTGCGGCACCGAGCTGAAAGCCTTGCTGAAGCTGAAGTAGAGTAAATCCCCAGCGTGACCCCTTTCCATTGCTCTCAACACCCAGTCAAAGACTATCAGGTTAGTTTGGCAAGACCTCCCTGCCACAAACCCATGCGGTTTACTATCTTGGAGGCCCTTCTGCTCATCCTCCTCTATCACTCTACCCACCTCTAACAGCCCAACAATTACCACTCCTTTCTTCCCTAGTATACCAGAGAAATGTTTTTCTCCACCTTTGCCCCCTCTGCAATATGCAGCTCTGTGTCTGCCTTTGCTTCCCTAACGGCGTTCTTTGCATCCTTATTTCTTGGTAAACAGTCTCCCCGTTCCTCCTCTCCTCGCTTTTCTGCGTACCTGTAGAAGTCCTTTCTCTTCACCCTCACTGCTTCACTGACCCTTGCCGAGAACGGTGATGGTCTCTTGAACTTGTTTCTTTAGGTTACCATTCTGAGGGAATAAAATCAGATGCCTCGAGAATGGCCCCCTTTACTGCCCCATCTGTCTTCCACTCCCCCCTATGCAGTTACCCCAAGAAGTTGTTCCAGACCAAGTCCTTTAACCTGTTGAAGGTTGGTCTTCTGAAATCAACGACCTCTGCTCTTGAGTTAGGTTTCCTGCTCCCAAGGGCAATTCTGAACCAAATGGAGTTGTGGTAATTGTTTCCTAGCGTCTCCTCAACTCTCGCAGCTCCTACCACCTCTGCGTTGGTGAGCAACGCACTGAGAATGGCCTCCTGCCTGATGGGTTCCCTAACAAGTTGCACCAGTAGACAGTCTTGCAATTTATCCAACAAGGCTTGATTTCAGGCACTCCAGGCCACTGGAACAACCCAAATGATGTTCGGTAGGTTCAGATGCCCCACTACCACTACTTTCACCCTTTCTAATTCTTCACTGAGCTTTCTGTCCCACAGGTCTGCAGAGCACACCCAAGTGTATTTTCTTGCCTGAGTCCTGCGTAAGTTGCACACAGAGCAACTCTGTCTCCCCTTTATTACTCCTGATATACCCATCTTTCAAAACCTTAATGTCATCCTTGACATAAAGGGCTACATCACCGTTTCTACCTTTTCCTCTGTCCATCTTGAACACTGAGTACCCAGGGACTGTCAGGTCCTAGTCGGTATTTTCCGAGGCCCATGTTTCAGTGATGGCCACAAGGTCCATCACAGTGTCTGCCATCACTGCCTGGAGCTCAATGATTTTGTTACCCAGGCTCCCAACGTTAAGGCAGACCTCCTTCCGTCTAAATACCTGACCCCCCCTTTGTTTTGTAAATCTACCCTGGCTTTCTCCCTTTTTCTTCCCTCTAGTCCTTTCAGCTTCTCATTGTTCGTGTTTTGTGATCCCTCCCTCAACTGCTCCTTCCCCTACCCAGTTTGGTCACTGTTTCTACCCACTGTGTTGCTACTAGCCCAAAGATATGGGGGAGTACTGGCTCGGTTTCCCTTCCTCTTGCTTATTACGATAGTTCCCCAAGTCCCAATCTCTCTCACAGTCAGTTTTAACTGTCTGATACAGTTAAACTTCCACCCCAGTGCACTGGCCCCCTCTCGTCAAACTGAATCAGTCACCCTTGAACAGCCTCCTGTCCCAGAAGTCCCCACAAAACAGTGCCCGATCTCCTGACACCATCCATTAAAATGCTCTATCTCATCCTTCCCTATTATTTTCTTCTTCCCATCCTTGCCACACACAGGGAGACCTTGGGTAAAAAAAAAAAAACTAAAACAGGGAGGCTAAGTCTGCCGACAATCTGTCGCCCAGTGTGCAAAACTTGCGCTTCACCATCTTCACTGACTGGTTCACCGGATCATTGGTACCCAGGTGTACCAATACCTCTAGCTCCCGCCATTCCCGCTCCAACATCCTCCATATCCTCTCTAAATCCTGGATGGCTGATGCATCAGGAAGGCACCTGACTATCCCCCTCCTACCACACTCTCCACAACCCTAATCACGGAGTCCCCGACCACTAAGGCTCTCCTGGTAGACTTGCCCCCTTGGGTGCCATCACACTGTCCTGCTCTTTTCCTCCGAATGACTCAGAGTCCCTGCCCCCAAAGTGGAGTCAGGTAACTGCACCTCATTTACATAGATACATAGGTGCTGTCAGCAGACAAGGACCACTAGGCCCATTCAGTCTGCCCATTTAAGCTGCCTAACGAAGTGTCCAGTGATCCTATCTGGTCATTGGCTTTAGCTTTTTCTTCCTATCTCTATTATTCCTTTTTTCTGTCCCATGTATGTTTGAAGCCTGCCACTGTACGAGCTGCCACCACCTCCTGGGGCAGGCTATTCCATGCATCCACCACCCTTTCCGTGAAGAACAACTTCCTGACATTTCCCCTTGTGTGACCACCTCTCAGTCTCATGTTGGGGTGCGAAGCAGTTTGTCTCTGGATGGTGCTGGGCTGGATAGTCTCTCTGTGGCTAACCCTGCCTCCATTCCTCCTCCCCCACCACTCTCCACCCCCCGGACCAGTGGGCCTCTGGGGGAGTGGGACTGGTCTCCAGCTGAGCTGATGACGCAGCTGAAATACTTCTTCTCTTGCTGCCACTAGCAAAGCATGGAGCTCTGCCAAGGTCCTGCAGATGGGGCACTGTCCCTTCTTCCAGGGTGTATCCCTAGAGAAGAGTGACCCACAGCTGCCGCAGCTCACTGCCTCCCCTCAACCCCATCCCTATACAGAACCTATAAATAAGGCTGTGCCCATCTGTTTAGAATATGTAAAGTACAGTTATGTAAGAACTTACCATAACAGTAGATCTTCGAGAGGAGCTTTGCAGCAGGTAACACAATTAAGACTAAAGCCAGCAGGCAGCAGGACCCCATGGAAAATTTCTAGCTAGCAGTATACAGCGGGGGACCACCCTCAATGTCGGCCTGCCCCAGACGTCCCATGTGATATAAAAGGGGCGGTCCCCTAGTTCTCCCGCTGGACACTCCGGCACGTATGAAGGTTTGGATGGAGAAACCGAGAATCCTCCTAAGACATGGGAGGCAGACGCTCTTGCTGTGCATGAAGAAGGAATCCCTTGAGAGGAAGGTGGGTGGGAAACAGCACCTGCTGCAAGAGCTCCTCTCGAAGATCTACTGTGACAGTAAGTTCTTACATAACTGTGCTATCTTACTTCGAGATGGAGCTCTTGCAGCAGGTAACACAATTAGGACTGAGTCCCAAGCAGTACATAGTCCCTTCCAGACAGGGTGGAGGAAACAAAGAGACACAGACTGAGTTCCTCAGGAGAGAAGGCCCTACAGGACCACAAGGCCAAAGCCAGTTCTATGCCTCAAGGCAATGTCCAGACTGTAATGCTTAATGAATATGTGGACTGAACTCCAAGTGGCTGCTGCGCATATGTCTGCTGCAGACATGTTTCTCAAAGAGGCGAAAGAGGCTGCTACACCTCTGGTGGAGTGGCCCTTTACCGGTCCTGGTAAGGGTTTGTCGTACTTCTGGTACCACAAGGTAATACAATTTGCCAACCATTTTGAAAGGGTTTGCCTTGTAATAGGTGCCCTTAACATTCATGGGGCAAAGGAGACGAACAGTTGGTCTGATTTTCTAGATCCTCGGTTCAGGTTAAGTAGTACTGAAGAACCTGGTGGCTGTCCAAGGTATGTAACAGAGCTTCTCCTCGATTCGAGTGCTCTGGATAATAAATCGGCAGGTTGAGGTCTTGATTAAGGGTAAGTTCAGACACCACCTTTGGTAGAACTTAGGATTTGTTCACAGGGACACCCTGTCCCTGTGGAAAATTAAATATGGCTCTTTACACAGCAGAGTCTGAAGTTCAGAGATCCTCTGAGCAGAGGTGACTGCAACCAGAATTAATGCTTTCCAAGAGAGAAAGCGTAGCTCACAATCTGCAGCTGGTTCAAATGGAAGTAACCTATGTTTTCCCAGGATGAACAGAACGTCCCATTGAGGGACAGGATTCCTGATGGGGAGGTTTCATATGAAGACTGCCATGCAAAAAAGTGCATACAAGATCCGACTATGCCAGACATTATGGAAGAGTAGCTGAGGCCCGAGTTGGAAAGGGAAAGGAGGTACTCTAATACTGAGTTCACTGGACAAGTGAATGGGTCTGCTCGACGGCGGAGGGCCCACAGACAGACAGGCGCGTTTCCACTTCATTGCATATGTGGCTCTGGTGGATGGTTTCCTGGCACCCACCAGAACGCCGGCTACTCTAGCTGATGCCCCCATAGCGGGAAATGGCTAAGTTCGTAGAATCATGCATGCAGGTATAAGGATCTCAGGTCTGGATAGACTATGGTCCCGTTGTCCTGAGATAGCAAATGTGAAGTGAGTGGCAGTGGAAGAGGTGGTTCCCTCACAAATTGCTGAAGTAGAGGGAACCAAATCTGTTGAGGCCAAAAGGGTGCAACCAGTATCATGTCTGCCCCTTCTGACTGAAGCTTGAAAAGAACCTTCTGTATTAGGGGAAAGGGAGGAAGGCATAGAGGAATCTCTGTGTCCAACAGAGGGACAACACGTCTCACCAGAAAACACCAGACCCTGGATCTAGCGAGCAAAAACTGGGCAGTTTTGCACTGTGTGGGGATGCAGAAAGGTCCAACTCTGGCAGACCCCACCTGTCGAACAGATCTTGTGTGACCAACTGTTGGAGCTCCCACTCGTGGATTCTGGATCTTGACTGACTTACTACGTCCGCCAGTGTGTTTTGCACACCTAGGACATGAACTGCCGAGATCTCCATCTGGTGAGCCATGGCCCACTCCCAAACTCATGTTGCCTTGCAGCAGAGTGGATATGAGTGCATACCCCCTTGACTGTTGATGTAGAACACCATCAACATGCCGTTCATCTGGACCAGGAGGTGTCCCTGGAGTAGGTCTGTTTGTAATGACTGCAGGGCATACAGGATGGCCCTCATTTCCAGCACGTTGATATGAAAGGACTTTTTGACTGGGAAAGTACAGTTACGTAAGAACTTACCGTAACAGTAGATCTTCGAGAACAGCTCTTGCAGCAGGTTACACCATTAGGACTGAAGCCGGCAGGCGTCAGGACCCCATGGAAATTTTCTAGCTAGCAGTCTTCAGCGGGGACCGCCTCCGACGTTGGTCCCGCCCCCGACGTCAGGCGTAGTACATAAGGAGGCGGTCCCCCCACAATCCTCAGTTCTCCCGCTAGAGCCTCCTAGCCACCGGATGACATCAGAAGAGACCACCGAGGATCCGCCACCAGATGGCCAAAACTATAGAATACGAACGTCCCATCCCGTAAGATGGGTGCTTGACTACGACCTACCTCCAAAAGAAGGGGGATGGTGGGCAGGAAGGTACCTGGTGCAAGAGCTGTTCTCGAAGATCTACTGTTACGGTAAGTTCTTATGTAACTGTACTATCTCACCTCTGATACTATCTGATCAGAACCAAACAGTTTCGAAAGGCGGACCAACTTTTCGTCTCCTTTGCTCACAGGATGAAGGGAGCTCCTGTCTCCAAACAGTCACTCTCGTCTCATCCAGTGCATCACTTCCTTTTATGACAAGCGCAATAAACCCTTACCGGGCGTGGTCAAGGGTCATTCCACAAGAGGGGTGGCTACTTCCTTTGCAGCGTTAAAGAACATCTCCACCTCAGCTATTTGTGCTGCAGCTACTTGGAGCTCTGTGCATACCTTTATCAGGCATTACAGTCTGGATATTGCATTGAGGCGAAGAGCAGGGTTCAGTCTAGCCATCCTTCAGGGACTTCTGTCCCAGGCTCGAGTAATATCAAGATCTCTGCCTTTCCTCCTCCCAGTGTTGCATGATTGCCGCTATTGCTTGGAAATCAGTCCTAATGGTGTAACCTGCTGCAAGAGCTGTATCTCGAAGTAAGATAGTACAGTTACGTAAGAACTTACCGTAACAGTAGTTCTGGTCAGATAGTATCTGAGGCACCGATGCACGTCGAGGGTGTGCAGAAGGGCTTCGCCTCAATTAATGTACCTTGGGAAGTACACTGGTAAATCAATATCCTGGTTAAGGGTGAGGGCTGAGACCACCTTAGGCAAAAACTTTGGGTTGGCCCTTAGGGATACCCTGTCCTTATGGAAAACCAAATAAGGCTCTTTTCACATAAGAGCATGTAATTCCGAGATCCTTCTCGCGAAGTAACAGCAACAAAATAACGTTTTCCAAGAGAGAAGCGTAGCTGCGCAATCCATAGCTGGTTCAAAGGTGGCAGCGCGTAAAACTCTCCAGAATGAAAAGTAAGTCCCAAGGAGGAATTGGGTCCCTCATGGGGCCTAAGGTGGAGGACTCCCCTTAAGAAGGCACAAGTAGTGTCCAGCTGGGCCACCGACCGATGGCCTACTGGGAAATGGTAAGCAGAAATTGCACAAAGGTGCACTTTAATCGAGGAGTAAGCCAGTCCGGAGTGGAAAAGGGAAAGCAGGTAGTCCAGGACCCGCTTTTCAGGACGGTCTAATGGCGAAAAACTGCGCGCTTGAGCCCACAAGCAGAATCTATGCCATTTCATGGCATACGTTGCGTGGGTTGCCGGTTTTCTGGTGGTAGAGAGTACATCTGCCACTTCTTGCGAGACCCCATATCGCATCATGGCTATGTCTCTAGGAGCCAAGCATGCAGGTTTAATGAACGTAAGTCTGGGTGGACCAATGAACCCGCCTCCTGAGACAACATATGGGAGCTGATTGGCAATGGAACTGGAGGTTCCCGGGATAGCTGCTGCAGAAAAGGGAACTAAATTTGTCTGGGTCAGAAAGGAGCGATCAAAATGAGCATCGCTTGCTCCCTGCGCAGTTTTAAGAGAACCCTCTGGATCAATGGGAAAGGAGGGAAGGCATAGAGGAATCTGCCCGCCCAGGAGAGGGACAACGCATCTCGCCAGAAAACACCAGGCCCTGGATCTAGCGAGCAAAAATTGGGCAGTTTTGCGTTGGATGGGGATGCGAAAAGGTCTAACGCTGGAGTGCCCCATCTGTGAAACAGATCCTCTGCCACCTCCTGTAGAAGCTCCCACTCGTGGACTCTTGCCTGAGAGCGACAAACTGTCGGCGACGGTGTTGTCCACTCCCGGGACGTGTACTGCAATTAGGTTTGCGCCGTGTTGCGATAACCACTCCCACACTCTCATGGCCTCCCTGCAAAGCGGGTAGGAGTGAGTGACTCCTTGTTTGTTGAGGTAATACATCACCGCGGTATTGTCAGTTTGTAACAGGAGCGTACCCAGTGGAATCTCCGACTGGAAGGCTTGCAGAGCGTAAAGGACTGCCCTCATTTCCAAAATGTTGATGTGGAGATGAGACTCCTGGGCTGTGCAAAGGCCCTGAGACCGAACACCGTCCAGGTGTGCTCCCAACCCGAGCCCTGAGGCATCTGTGGAGAATGTCACAGTCGGAGACGGCGCTATGAAGGGAACTCCTGCGGAGAGGTTCTCCGGATCTAGGCACCATTGCCAATCCCGAATCATGGCATTCGTGATTCAAACTGGCTGCTGCAGATGGTCTTGCCTTTGGTCCCATTGCACCCTTAGCATCCACTGGGTTACCTGCATGTGGAGACGTGCCAGCGGAACTGTTGCAATGGCTGCAGCCATGTGTCCGAGCAGGCGAAGGACCGATCTGGCCAGGACGGTCTTCTTCATAGACAGGTCCCTGATGAGGGATCTGATGTGTTCCGCTCTGTCCAAGGGAAGAAAAGCTTCCCCTCTGATGGTGTCCAGAACTGCTCCTATAAACTGCAGTTTCTGGGACGGTACCAGGAGTGACTTCTCGTAGTTGATGAGAATACCCAGTGATTGAAAAAGGGACTGGGTGCGGTGAATGGCCATCATCAGTGCCTCCCTGGAGGGTGCCATGAGAAGCCAGTCGTCCAGGTATGGGAACACATAGTGGCCCTGTCTCCTCAGAGATGCCGCTACGACCGCCATGCACTTCGTAAATACGAGAGGTGCCGATGACAGCCCGAAGGGAAGAGCTCGGAACTGATAATGGCAGCTCTGAAACTCGAAGCGCAGGAACCTCCGGTGCGCTTGAGCAATCTGAATATGCAGGTAGGCGTCCTGCATGTCCAAAGACACCAGAAAAGCGTCTCGCTTCAGCATGGGAATTGGGCCCGGAAGAGTCACCATGTGGAAGCGTTTGTAAACGACCGACAGGTTGAGGTCACTGAGGTCCAGTACTGGACGGAGGTCCTCTGTTTTCTTTGGAACCAGGAAGAAGTGGGAAAAGTAGCCTAGTCCTCTCTGGTTCTCCAGAACATGCTCTAAGGCTTCTTTTTCCAGAAGCACAAGCACCTCCTGCTGTATGAGCAGGGCATGCTGACCCGAATATCGGGAAAGCAGGGGAGGTCTTGTGGGTGGACTGCCTACAAATTCTATATAGTGGCCTTTTTTGACCAGTTGCAGAACCCACCTGTCAATGGTGATCGACTGCCACCCTGGCAAGTGGTGTGCGATGCGAGCCCCGACTGTGTTTTCCTGTTGATCCTGAGGAGGGCCGGGGGCTGGGAAGGAGTCATGCTGTGGCAGCATTCGATCCGGCAGGCTGTGCCGACTTTGTAAATCGTTGGCCTCTGCCTGGGGATGACTTGGCCTGTGCTTTTCGGGTGAAAGTGCCCCTCTGATGTTGGCTGGAATGTGGCTGTTGCCTTTGTAGCCAGCCACGAAAGTGGCCCTGGTTCCTCCGAAAGGAACTGGGCCGAGACCTGTACATGGCCTGTACAGATCTGACTGCCTTCCCTGTGTCCTGAAGTTTGGTGATTACCTTCTCGGAGGCTTCCCCAAATAGGACCTCGCCGTTGTAAAGGACGTCTAAGATGTTCTTCTGGATGTCCGGGGTAAAACCGGAGACACAGAGCCAAGAGCGTCTCCGGAGACACACGCCTGAGGCTGCAGCTCTGGCTGAAGAGTCCGCAGAATCATATGCCGCCCTGAGCACCTGGGTCCCCACATCCGAACCCGTGCAGAGGAGGTTCAAAAGCTCCTCCTTTTGGTCGCCATCGGGCATCTTCTCGACCAGGTCCTGTCCCTGTTCCCACAGTGCGTTCTGGAATTGAACCATGTGAGTGAGGTAATTCAGTGGCCTGATGGCGCAAGTTGCAGCCGCGTACGTGCGCCTGCCCAGGACATCCAACTGCTTGGATTCCTGGTCTGGTGGATGTGTGCTCAAATGCTGAGGTCTTTGCAACCGGTCATGCGAAGCAGTGATGACCAGGGAGTCAGCCAGAGGATGGTTCGCCAGATACTGGTCCCCCCTAGGGGCATTGTATAGGCGATCAGCCTTCTTTGGCACTGCTGGAGTGGAATGCGGATGTTTCCAGGTAGCCTTGGTGATCCGCAAAGGTATCCACCAAGGGCAGCATCACCACAGGCTTTGGGTCTTTCAACCGAAGGTAGCGGGCAAGGCGTTGTCTCTCGGGGTCGAGCTCTTCAGCAACCCACCCCATATTCTCCTGGATGTGCCTCATGATCTCCGCGAAAGAGGGATCATTCTGAGGAGACCTAGGTAGGTCGTGTGGGTCCGGAGAGGGAATGCTAATCGGAGAAGGAGATCTGGAGCACCCCGAGGTGTCAGATCTAGAATCCTCCCCAGACGGGCTGTACTGGCGTCGTCTGGGTCTCTTGGGACTGGGTGACCCTGAGGAGGATCTGGAGGGAGGTCTTCTCCTGTCTGAGGATCTGCCCTGAGGAGGTGGTGTTTGCTCCTTGGGGGTTAGTGACCGTCCTATGGGCCCCTTGGGCAGAGGAGGGGGCGTAGGCGGTGAAGGAGTAGGAGGAGTCGGAGTAGGAGGAGGACGTGTGGCGACCACATCTTTCCTGATGGTGTCCCACCAGAAGGTAAAAAGCTCCTTTACCTCTGCCAAGTTCATGCCCAACGACGGGCCCGGTGCCGGTGGCCTGTGGCGCGGAGGTTGGGCGTCGGGCCCCGGGGTTCTCGCTCCGGGAAGGTTCCCGTCAGAGCCCAGCGCCTCCGATGTCGCCTCTCTGGTCCTCAGGCTGTGTGGTATCCTCCTCCATGAGTCCTTCTGACAGGCGTCAGCCAGCGGCAGTGGTGTGGTCCTCTTCTCTGGGGTGTGGCGGCTGGTCCCTGGCCGGCCTCGGGCCCGGCGCTGGCGGCGAGGTGTTTTGGTGTCGCTGGCTCCTGGGAGCCCCGGTGATGCTTGGCTGACGCCAGGTGGGCCGGACGCCTGGTCCCTACGTCCGTTTGAGGGACGTGAGGTCCTTGGTCTTGCGAGGAACTGGATCCGACCCACGCGGGGGCTGGGAAACCGACCTGGCATTGGAGTCCTGCCGGCGGGAAGAAGATTTATGGCGCCCCCCCAGACTTCGACGAGGCCTTAGATGGAGTAGAAGAAGCCGACGGCCTGGACGTCTTCAGGGGCTGCAGAGAAGAGGAGCCGCTGGAGGATCTGACCTGAACCGGGGGAGGTTGCGATTGAGCCCTGGAAGGAGAGCGGTCTGATCGCGAGCCAGAACTTCGGGAGTCCGAGGCCCTCGCAGAGACCTGGGCCTTTCCTTTCCGGTGTTTTCCCCGGTGCTTGTGGGTTTTACCCGACGACTCCCCCCTGGAGGAAGGTTCCTTGTCCATGGTTTTCAGTTTCTCCTCTAAGAGAAACCCTTGAAAGGCATTCTGGCGGCAGACCCTGGTGCGACTGTTGAAGCCCTGGCAGAAGGAGAAGGCCTTGGTGTCATGTTCCGGGTCTAGGCAGCCCACGCAGGCCGAGTGTGGATCCTTGAAGGGGATCTGTTTGCCGCAGGCACACTTCGATTGGTGACCCTCCAGAGAAGTATTTGGAGAGGACATCAGTTGAATCCAGAGTCGTGAAGGAAGAAGAAATCGTCGTAGCTCTAAAGGTCGTTGCACGCTAGAAAAAGGACCGAGAGGCCGATACTTGCAATGTCATCGGCGGGAAAAGAACTGGGGATTGTGGGGGGACCGTCTCCTTATGTACTATGCCTGACGTCAGGGGCAGTCCCCGCTGAAGACTGCTAGCTAGAAAATTTCCGTGGGGTCCTGACGCCTGCTGGCTTCAGTCCTAATGCTGTAACCTGCTGCAAGAGCTGTATCTCGAAGTAAGATCCACTGTCCTTGAGTCCTGTGATCGGAAAGGTGTTTCCCCCCACTAGCCTGTGCCTGAGGCATCTGTTGTCAGTATCTGGGTAGGCTGTATCCTCTGGAAGGGGGGGTACCCACTGACAAATGGGATGGGTCCAGCCACCACTGGAGGGCTAGCTAGATGGACCCTTGGACTGAGATGAGCTGATCCCATTGGGTTCTCAGTGTCCATTGGATCGTTCTCATGTGTAGTCTGGCCAATGGTACAGCAGCAATGGTTGCCGCCATGTGGCAGAGAAGTCTGAGTAATGTCCTGGCTGGGACCTGTCGTAATGACTGGATGTGGTGGGTGAGATCCCTTAGGTGGTCCACTCTGTCCTCTAGGAGGAAGGCTTTCCCCTGAGAGATATCAAGAAGTCCTCCTATGAATTGGAGCTTCTGAGTTGGCCACCGTAATGATTTTTGCATGTTTACTGTGATTCCCAATGCCATGAAGGGAGAAAAGGTATCTTCCACTGTATGTTGAAGAGTCTCCCTGGATGTGTCTGTGAGGAGCCAATCGTCCAGGTATGGGAAAACATAATGGCCTCTCCTCTGGAGGGCCGCTGCCACAACTGCCAGGCACTTGGTGAAGACCCTTGGTGCCGAGGATAGGCCAAATGGCAGCGCCCTGAATTCGAATCTTAGGAACCTCCTGTGGTGTCTGGTAATTAGGATGTGTAAATATGTGTCCTGCATGTCCAGGGATGAAATCTCCTTGGTGGATCATTGGAAGCAGGCCCTGTAGGGTGACCATCTGTAAGCGCCGGTATTCCACGAAGATAATAAAGTCGCTGAGATCCACGATGGGCCTTAGGTCTCCTGTTTTCTTGGGTACTAGGAAGAAGTGTGAAGAGTACCCTTGTCCCTTCTGGGAGGTTGGTACCGGCTCTATTGCTCTTTTGTCCAGCAGGGATTGTATTTTGCTCTGGATGAGAGCAGCGTGGGATTGGGAGTAATGTGAAAAAGGGGGTGGTCATCTCGGTGAATTATATCGTGTGACCCCACTGAATCAGTTGCAGAACCCATCAGCTAGGTAGAGGGAAAAGTGGCCTCCGACCACCTCTCCTGCTGAATTTGTTGAAGAGGAGGGTTAGGCCAAAAGTCAGGCACTGGTGGCTGAGGGCAGAGTGGAATGGGTGGGCTTGGCTGACAGCTGCCCTGAATTTCCTGAGCCATGAGCGGGGCTCTTGCGGCTGTAACCTCCCCTCTGTTGCTGTTGGTATCTGGATTGTTGGCCAGACTTGCCATGAAACGCTGTTTTCGAAATGGCTTCTGTCTGGGCTGGTACATAGTTTGGAACTGTGTGTACAGCTTTTCCAGAGTCTTGGATTCTAGTAATAATCTTTTCAGATTCCTCTCTGAAAAGAAGTGAGCCCTTAAAAGGGGTGTCCAGGATACCTGCTTGGACGTCTTGAGTGAAGCCAGAGACCCTGAGTCAAGAGAGTCTCCTGAGGCATACCCCCGTAGCAGCTGCTCTATCAGCAGTGTCTGTGGAATTATAGGCCGATGGAAGTACGTGGGTGCCTACGTCTGATCCGGTGTGCATAAGCTTCGCCAATTCAGCCTTTTGGGGGCAATCTGGTAGGTCACAAACAAAGTCCATCCCTTGTTCCCACATGGCATTCTGGACCTGGACTATATGGGTCAGGAAGTTCAGAGACTGGATAGTGTAGGTGGCAGAGAAATACACCCGCATGCCCATCGAGTCCAGCTGCTTGGATTCTCAGTCCGGTGGTTGTGTGCCAAGGTGTTTTGGTCTCTGGGACCTGTCGTGAGCAGCCATGATGATTACGGAGTCAGCTATAGGCTGTTCACCTAGGAAGGGTTCCTCTCGGGGTGCATTGTAGACACGATCTGCCTTCTTTGGTATGGTTGAAGAAGTGGAGGAATGCTTACATGCCGTCTTGGTGACATCCTGAAAAGTGTCCACCGGGGGTGGCACGACCACGGGTTTTGGGTCTTTTTGACGTAGGTATTTTGCTAGCTGGCATCTTTCAGGGTTGAGGTTCTCTGTGTCCCAGACCATATTCGTTTGACTATGACGCATCACCTCCATAAAGGAGAGGTCGGGTCATCAGGCAGACAGCTTGGTGTGTCTCTTGGGTCCAGCGATGGGAGGTCAGATTCTGAGGAGGACTCAGAAGCGGAATCTGGTGAATGGTCAGATTTCTCTGAGGAGGAGGACCTGGTGCGTTTGCACTTGTGACCCTCTGTGGAGTGTGAAGAGCTCCTGCTCCTAGTCCGGGAAAGTTTCCTGTGGCCCGAGTGACCCGTGCTGGTGGGTGGCGGGGTGGTCTCTTTGTGCAGATGTGTAGGTTCTTTAGGTAGGGGGGCTAGTTCCCTGGGGTTAGGTTCCTCTACCCCTATTCATTTGGCTGGGAGAACATCAGCTTTGATAGTGTCCCACCAAGAGGCAAATAGGTCCTTGATCTGTGACAGGTGGAGTCTTGGCTCCTGATCTGGTGTTGACCAGTTTGAAGGACCTGGTGTATGACCCATCGTCCGGTCCAGGGCCGGAGTTGGCAACATCTGTATACCCGTAGGCGACTCACGGTGGCGGCGACCACTTTGGCGGGGGCCTGGTGGCATCGGGGCTTTGGTGGGGATCTGAAGTCATCAGCCGGAGTCTGCGGAGAGGCTGATGTCGGACTACCTGATGGTGGATCACTGCAGTCATCGGTTGGCGTTGGCAGTCGACGCTGATTCCAAGTTATTCGGTGCCCTAGTCTGTCTGACATCGGGCTCCTTTACCTGATGATGGGTGTCATCGGATGCTGAGGTCATCGTCCGCTTATGGGACGTTGGGGCCTAGCAATATAAAGTGTCCTCGGCCGGCAGCCGTTTCTCTATCGCACTTTTCTCTGGAGTCAGCTCAAACGGTGTTAGGCCCCTAGATGGTTGTGAGACGGACCTCCCGGAGGAGTGGCCCGAACCCCCATGTTTGTCAAGGGAGTTGGCTCCCGAGGAGGCCGACTTGGAGGACATTTTTGTTGGTCTATCACCGGCGGAAGACCTGACATTGGTATCAGAATGCTGGTCTGAGGAATGGGAGTATGGCTGGATCTTCGGAGGCTGAAGGGTACAGGACCCTTGTGTTGAACTTCCCATTGCCCTTACGTGGGTGGGTGGTCTCACTACCATTAACCTGGTAGGAGAACGCATAGTCTGGGAGGCAGAGTCCGAGCTCCCCTTGGAGGCTGACTGGGAGTTGGGACAACCTAGATCCCAACAGGGATCTGTCTCTGTCCCTCTCTTTCCTCTTCTCTGTATGGTGATGTTTCCCCAATTTTTTGTGAGAGGAGCCCTCCTTGGCAGAGGAATCCTTCTGCATGGAGGCTAACTTCTGCTCCGTTAAGTAGGTCTGGAGGGTCTTCTGGTGGTGAATCCTAGTCCTGCTGTTGAATTTTTGGCAGTGTGGACAGGCCTCTGTATTGTGGTCTGGGCCTAGACAGCAGACAGGCCAAGTGTCCGTCTTGCAATGGTATTTGTTTGCAGCAGGCACACACAGACTGGCGCCAGTCTATAGATAACAATGGGGAAGTCGACATGCAGGAAAATAAAATCGAACTTATCGTAAATAAAGCGTTGAAAACATGGTTGAAAAGGCGGTTGATCGATAGCTGAAGGCGTCTGTGGAGCCGATGCGTGCGAGTCGATGGTGGGAAAAGAACTGAAGGACGCTGGAGGACTGTCCTTTTTATATCACATGGGACGTCGGGGTGGGCCGATGGGGGCAATTCTCTGCTGTATATTGCTAGCTAGAAAGTTTCCATGGGGTCCTGCCACCTGTCGGCTTCAGTCCTAATTGTGTTACCCGCAAGAGCTACTTCTCGAAGTAAGATCCATAAGTTATGGAGTTTACCACCTAAGACAGTCAACCTGACCTATACCAAGAAAGCAGCACACATCTGCATAAAACAGATCACATAATTAACAAGTAATGCTCACTCAAGACAGGGTGTAGCACTAAACACCAACTTTAGCACAAAATGACTAATGAAACTAGTGGTGCTCACCCAAGTAGGGTGTAGCGGTAAATACCACTTCAGCCCAAAATAAATGACCAATGTGAGTAACAATGCTCACCACGATTTTGTCTAGAAGCAAGGAACAACCTTAGCAAAAAACAGACGACTAATGTACTAGTAGCACTCACCCAGACAGGGTGTTACTAGGACTAGGCATAATTAGGATCAAACAGACATGGTAGTGCCCTTTACATATACAGTTTTATCCGATTTCTGAGACAAGCAGAGTTCCTGGCTGCTTCTACCTGGCAGACTCTCCAGACTTCCTTTGCACTGCGGTCCTTAGCGCTCCAAACTGCAGCAAAAAGGACCGTTAACAGTAGCTGCCTTTTGAGGGCTCATAAGCAATGCAGGCAACTGGTGGATTCAGCTGGAGGGGCAGAGTTACCACCAGGTAAAGTTGTTCTGAGGTGAGCTCCAAGGACAGCAAATGGCAATCGTTGGGGAGGGGAGAGTCACTGTAGCAGGCAGAAGTGATTTTGTTTCTGTACCACCACCACAAAGTCCTTAATTTCAAGGACTAGAGCTGGCTTTTTAAGTCGGACGGCTCAGAACAAGGGATTTCAAATTTATTTTATTTATTAGAATATCGTAATTACAATCCTTTGAGTCACAGACTCATCTCCAAAGGCTCTTCGTCGGATGACAAATACAGACATGACAGTAGTACAGCAAAGACAACGTTACATAACTGGCTGGATGGCAGGTGTACAAACATTATTAAACAATATAATACTTTGATGCGTACCTATACAGTGCTAGCTAAGCAGTTAGACAAGTCCTTTGCAGTGCTAAGCAGTTACAAACATACTTTGCAGTGGAGTAGTGCAGGCGCTACAATACATTGGTGTGTAACTATACAGAGTATTAATTTTATTGGTTACATACATTCTTTGCAAAGCAGTGGTGTAGGCTTAGACACAGTGATAGCTAAGCAGAATAACAAAAGATCAGAGACATGAAAGTGGGCTCTGGTGGGGTTAAGTTGAGCAGTCTTGCGTTAGCCCTTGTCTTGATGTGGGCCCACTTTAGTAGTGACTGGGCTGTGGTTTGAATTTTATTTGCGTGCCTCTTCCAGCAATTGGTGGATTAGCTGGGGGGGGCAGAGTTACCACTGGCTGGAGCTGTCCCTAGGTGAGTTCTGAGGATGGTGATAGGAGGGGAAAGTCGCTGTATTAGACTCACTTTCTCTCTATCCCAGCAACAAAGTCCTAGGTACAGGGTACTGTTTAATCAGTCTTCCCAGGCAATGCAGGCAAGGTATTAAGCCTATGCCAAGCAGCAACGGTTAGCATCCTGTAAAGTAAGATATACAGGCGGAACCACAAAGGAGGGTGTAGGGGAACCTCCAAAAACTCCATAACTTTTTCTTACTGGAGTCTTCCTTCTCAGAATAGGTATCCTCGAGTGGAGATCTTGGGGTATACACCACAGAGTCCTTGCAGAATGAGGAGCAGGTAAGAAGCTGAAAGGCAACCCCCACCCCATAGAGATCATTATGCCTTTCATCATCCTCTATATTAAGGAGACCAGGACTGTAATCTACCTTGTAGTTGTCTAAAATGTCGACTGGAGCAATCAGTTAAGAAGGTAGCAGCGACTGAGGAAAGACAGGTGTGCTTTGGGATCCCATCAATGATAATGGTGCAGACTGGGGAGGTCCAGTGACAGGATAGCCATTATGATAACAGGTGTTGAATTAGTTCAGAGAACGATGCCAGCAACACCTGGGAGTCGACGGCACCCTGTAAAGGGCCTGGGACAACCAACATCGAAGGGGTAGAACCAAACAACAGGGGCTGCATACCGTCCATAGTATGTATGACAGCTCCAGTGCCAGACCCTGACCTTGGTGTCTCATCAACGGTTGGGGAAGTGGGGCTGTAGTTGTCACTAGAGTGAATGTGGACTTACCCTCCTTTAATGCAGACCTTGACCTTACTCCCAAATGTGGTGATGGCTAGAAGAGGAGGACATCAACTCTGATTTTTCCTTGTCTTTGTCCCTCGGCCTCAACAACCATGGTGGTGACAGCGGTGCCGAACGCTGGAGAGTGTGCTTCCCCGAGGCAGTCCAACAAGAGGGAGAAGCTGGCTTGGAGCACGCCACCTTGGCTTGAGCTTTCATGGCCTTAACAGCAATGAAGGTTTTTAGAACCTTCTTTTGGCATCTCCTTGTGGCATGGTTAAATCCCTGGCAGATTTTGCAGGATTGGATGTTGTGGGACAGGCCCAAACAGCAAACACAAATCGAGTCAGTGTCATCACTGTAAATCTTGTAACCACAAAAGTTCAGTACTGCAGATAAATTATAAAGGGTATACAGCCCTGCTGTTCACACCTCTCCCAGTACCCAAGCAAAGCAGGGGAGAAGATGCTGGTTTTGAGAATGTCAGAGTAAAGCAGCATCATGCGCAAGGGGCAACACTGGGCAATAGAAAGAGTGTCTCTGGGCTAGGCCAGTGGGACAGAAGGCTGATGCGCTTTGCACCTTATCTCTTACCGCCAGCAACAGTGTTTGAATATGGAAAAACGCAGGTTGCGGATGGAAGGACAACTCCTCCTCTCCTGGGGTGGAAGGCTTATTAACTTGGCCTTTGGCTGCCGCCAAGTGCAAGCCTGGAGGCAGCACCGGCAGCTCAAGTGACATGAAGGGAAGGGCCGTGGTTCCGTGGTGTGTGTGCCTCCACGTACACATGCTTACGTGTTGCCATGACTGGGGAGGGACTGTGAAAGAAAATGGAAAACTGACTGGCACAGGCCACATGAAGTCCTGCCCACCTACCTCTGTCCCCGTGCCACTGCCCGTTCACTGACCCAACAGTCTGGATGCGAGTCACTGGGTGGGGGCAGGATGGCCTTCCCCTTCCCAGCCTGCCACAGGGGGCAATCTGTGGGGGATCTAGGGCTCGGTGGAAAGAAGAGATAGGTGCGGGGGGAGAGGAGGCAGGGACAGGGCTGAGAGCCCGCCCGCGGTGACCAGCAGAGAAAAAGCAAGAGTCTCTCTTGAGTTCTGTAGTGCCCCTGGATATCCAGAAAAATGTTAAGGGATTGATGTCAATATGTGATCTTTGGGGAAAACCAGAGGGGTTCAGTTCAGTATCTGAGAAAAAGGAAAGTGAGGGGGTGGGACCTCCAGGAGTCCATTGCCAGACTGTTACTGATCCACACGGAACTTCATCCACTTAGTGTAACATCTGTCCCCTCCCAAATCCCCAACAGGCAGGCACTCCAGAAGAAGGCAAGTGTTGCCATGAGATGGAGAGGCCTAAATCTCCCCATATGTGCCTTATAATGGTGGTGGGCTGCATTCAGTACAACTGCAAGTACAGTGTCTGGCTATGGCTTTCATATGCAGAGCATGCGTCTGGCCACGGGGATCCTGCTCCAACATGAGGGCCCCTTGCATTTGCTGAATGCAAACCATTACCACTTAAACAGCAATTAGCGAACTTGCGCCATTGGAGAGCATCACCAGGAGCCATGCACTAATGCACTGTGCCAGCAAGGCCCCTCACAGCCTGCGTCCTCCATCTGCACTAGATTTTGCATTTAATTTTCTTAAAAAGGTCAGTGCATTGCAGTAAGATTTGTAGGTGGCAGCTCGTGCACAGAGGGACGAAGTCAGTAGACAGAGCATTTAATTACAACAGGCAACCAGCCCAGGGAAATGCAGTGCTAAGGTAATGAGCTACTAGCTAATTTGAGAGCTGTAAATTTGTGCCAGCAAGAGGTGTCTAGGGGTGATAAAACTGGGAAGGACCCCTACATCTTGATCACTTTCCTTTGCTACCAGGGTTCCCCTTTACTTCACTTCAATCCTCCCGGATGCAACTGTTAGGACACAACCAGCATCAGTCAAAATGTTCGTATGACCTTATCTGCTCCAGTCTGCTAACTTTGTAGCGGAGGAAGTCACAGAGCTGATGACTGCAGGCCTAATCGGATAAGAGACTGTGATCAGAGTCCAACTGGATGGTCATCATTTACTGCATGTCAGTGTGCCCTTACCTTCCCAGAAGCTGTCACCATCACCATCATCTTCTGCAGGTTAAACTCGTCTCTTGCCAGGTTGTCGATGGTGATCTCATTCTTCACCTGGCTGCGGGGCTTACGGGCATCATAGAACATCTTCCACAGGTGGGTGATCCAAGCCTGCAACAGGATCAGCTGGGAGGAGAGGCGCTTCAGAAACATTCCCATCAGGCCATCTGTCCGAAAATATATCAGTCAGAACATGTATATAATTCTTTGCCATACTTAGAAACCTAGTAGCTCTTTTTTTGTTAGAAACCTTTATACCTTCCCCTTTAAGCTTTAGTCCTCGTTACTGACTGCACTATCATCGGTATTATTTTATTTCTATACATTTATTTTGATTACCAAGTAAGCTCACTGAGGAGCGGCCCTGGCACGACGAAGTGCATACAGCACATGATACAGACTAAATACCACTGACACACACTTGATATAAGATAAAATAAGAATATACTAGGAAGAAATAGGGAAATATAAATTAACTAAGTTTTACATTTTGGATTGTTCAGTAGTTAATTTTCCTGTTAAACCCACATTGCTATTTATTGCCTTTGTTTTAAAATAGAAATCATGTGAGACAATATTTGAGTCAAGGACACTGCAAACCTTTTGATGTCACCCTGCAAAGTCATTAGAGCCTCCAGCATGTCAAGGAAAACTTTGCAAGCTACAGTACCATGAACAGAATCAGAAATACCATGGGGATAGTTACCTTGAATGGCTGGATCCAGAGCAGCGGGAAAGAAATAGGAAACAGAGATTAGGACCAGGTGAGCAGCAGACAGGACTCTGGGAAGACTTTAACAAGACTTAGTTGGTGCAATTCTCTGTCATAAGGCACAGTACCAAAACCAGAGCAAGACGATCCTCTGACTGGCCCTGTGTTGTGATCCCCTTAAGCTGCACTTGGAGGTGGCGGGGGGTGGGGGCATTCTGCCGCAGTGCACATCAAAGTGCTCTGGTGAGTGGGGTTGGCATGTATATGGCACACAGTGCTATTCACATGTCACAGCATTTTTGCGATGGCTCCCATAAAAACTAATGGCAGGGGATCACAGCACTGTGCAGGTAGGTATAAACAGAGGACTGAGACAGTCATGGGACCAGTAAAGAAAGTCTGCAGGAGTGGGAAGGGAGCCAGAGAATGGGTACCACTGGACCAACAGGGATGATCAATCACAGAGGTTTGGGCAGGAAGCCCACTGGACAACAAGGGAGACTGGTAAGGGACAGATGACTGGACTTCAGTATCATGTTACAAGTGGCCCCAAGATACAGGTAGCAAAATTTACTGCTGTACCACACACACACGTGCATGACACTGTGCCATGTGTATACACGTTTGTCAGTAACAGGCACTGTTACTGTGCGCAATCCAGGTCTGCACACAGTAACATCCGGGTGCTCTAATATAAACATTAGAATTCATGCTGGGGGGTCTCTTATGCACACCCGCCTTCCCCACACAGATCACCACTTCTCAGAACAGGAAATTACTGGGTCAGTGCAACAGTGTGCATTTGCACATCATTTTCTGTCCTATAAATTTATGATTGAAAGTTAGGACCCCTGTGTGACTGTAAAAAACTGATGGCTTTACTTTGTGTGGAAGATCCCTGGTCCACCAGTATGGGATATACAGTGGAATATGCTGGCTTTTTTTTTGGGGGCAGAGATAAAGACTGCATAGCTTTTAGACACAAGACAATTAAAAAAATACAGGTTACTCACCTGTAACAGGAGTTCTAGGAATGGTATATGTTGTTCATCCACACTGTCTGGCAGGTTCCTTGCCGCTTTAAATCTTGCCGGAAAGTCTTCAAGTTGGCTCCTCCCGACCCACCCGGGTGGTAAAACTCTCGGTTCCGCCCCATGATGCCAGATCTAGCCCGCTGGAAGCCAGGTTGTGCGTCGAAGCCGGGGAGGTCGGGTGGGTCGTGTGGATGAACAACATATACCATTCCTAGAACTCCTGTTACAGGTGAGTAACCTGTATTTCTAGGGACATGGATATGTTGTTCATCCACACTTTCTGGCAGACTCCTAGCAGTTCTCCGGGAGGAGGGAGGCAAGGCACACCCCCTACTTGGGAAATAAAGACTGGAGAACTGAGGCCCCAAAACCAGCATCCCGGCATGACTCAAGGTCAATGTGGTAGTGGGTGATGAAGGTGTGTGCTGACTTCCAGGTAGCAGCCCTGAAGATTTCCTGGATAGGGACATCCCTGGAAGCAGCCACCGATGCAGCGGTATGGCGGGTACAATGAGCTCTTATCCCTCTGGGAGGCTCCATGCCCGCCAACCTATAGCAGAGATCTATGCAGGAGGTGACCCACCTGCCTATCGTCCGCTTGGCTGCAGGTCTGCTAGGTGCGGCTTCAGCGTAGGTAACAAACAGCTGGCGAATCTCTCTCTGAACTTCAGCCGTCTGCTCCTTGTAATAAGCGAGCGCTCTTCTAGGGTCCAAAGTATGGAGCCTATATTCGGCCTCTGTGGTGTGATTGGGGTAGAACACTGGCAGAGTCAACACCTGGTTAAGGTGAAACTCCGACACCACCTTCGGAAGGGATTTCGGTTGGGGGCGCAGGACAATCTTGTCCCTGTGGAAAACCAGATAAGGAGACTCGATGGAAAGTGCCTGGAGCTCTCTCATCCTTCTGGCTGATGTGATAGCCACCGTGAAGGCAGTCTTCCACGAGAGGTGAGAGATGTCACACCTGTGCATCGGTTCGAATGGCTTGCCCATGAGCTTAGCCAATACCAGCAGTAGATCCCACGGAGGTGGAGGTTCTCGCACCGGAGGGGATATGTGATCAAGGCCTTTGAAAAAGGGCCCGACCACCTTCTCCTGCGCCATCGACTGCTTGCCGGCCCGCGCCTGGTAAGCAGAGATGGCTGCCAGGTGCACTTTAAGGGTCATCAACCGAAGCCCTAGCTGAGAAAGGGACCACAGGTAGTCCAGAATGCTAGCCAAAGAAAAGGAGGAAGGGTCCAACCCCTTATCCTGACACCAAATGGAGAACCTCTTCCATTTGAAGGCATAGCATTTTCTGGTCAACTCTTTATGGGATGCCTCAATGACGCTGAGGACCTCGTCGGAAAGACCCAAGGCCTGGAACTCTAGCCGCTCAGGAACCAGGCCATCAAGTGCAGGGATTGAAGGTCCAGGTGGTGTACCTTCCCCTTGTTGACTGAGATCAGGTCCGGGCGGGCTGGAAGCCGCCTTGGGAGCCTGGAACTGAGGCTGAGGAGATCTGGATACCAGAACTGGCGGGGCCAGTCTGGGGCTACCAGAATCACCTGCGCCTTGTCCCTCTTCGCCTTGAGAAGCACCTTGTGGATCAAGGGAAATGGAGGGAAGGCGCAGAAGAGGCCCAGGGTCCAGGGCTTCGAGAAGGCATCCCCCTGCAGCGAGCCCTGCTGAGGAGGGCGGGCATGAAACAGTCTCAGCTTCGCATTCTCCCTGGAGGCAAACAGGTCCACCTGAGGGGTGCCCCAGTGGGAGAACAGATCTTGCACCATCTCCAGCAGGAGAGACCACTCGTGAGATGCAGCGCTTATCTGGCTTAGGGCATTGGCCAGACTGTTGGAGGCTCCTGCCACATGGATGGCTAGGAGATCCGCCTCCAGGCTGATCACGAGAGACCAAGTGCGGAGAGCCTCCTTGCACAGAGGCAAGGAGTGCGTCCCGCCCTGTCGGCTGAGGTAGTACATGGTCGTGGTGTTGTCCATCTGGACTTGGACCACTTGACCCCCGTACAAATGAAGCAAAGGCGGTGAGGGCTAGTCGGACCGCTCGAAGCTCCAGCAGGTTGATGTAGCATCGAGACTCCTGAGGGGACCAGAGGCTGTGAGCTCTGAGCTCCCCCAGATGAGCACTCCAACCCATCAGAGAAGCATCGGTCGTCAGAGTGACCATCGGCTCAGGGCGGACAAACGGGATACCCTCCTGCAGATGAGCTGGAACGAGCCACCACTGGAGGCCATTCCACATCTCCTGGGTCACTGTCACTGGCTGGTCCAGAGGACCGGAGCGCTGTGACCATTGTCGGGCCAGCCCCCATTGCAGGGGACGCATATGCCAGCGGGCCCAACGTACCATGCTGGTGCAGGCTGCCATAAGGCTCAGAAGGTGCAGGAAATCCCGGGCAGGGCACAATTGCCCAACCAGAAATGACTGGGCAAAGGAGGAAAGGCCCTTGGCCCTGTCCACCGGGAGCCGTGCTCTGGCTCAAAGAGAGTCGAGCTCTGCCCCGATGAACTGAATCACCTACGATGGCACGAGTTCCGATTTGGCCTCGTTGATGAGGAGGCCAATCTGAGAGCAGACCTGGAGGGCCAGATCTCTGGACCACTCCACCTCCAACCTGGAGGGGGCTGCAATCAGCCAGTCGTCCAGGTGAGGGTACACCCGGACCCTTCGGCGCCGCAGGAATGCTGTCACCACTGCCATGCATTTGGCAAAGACCCTGGGAGCAGGAGAGAGGCCGAAGGGCATGGTCCGGAACTCGTAAAGGGATCCCTCTGCCCTGTAGTGGAGGAATCACTGGTGAGACGGACGGATTGGGACATGAAAGGACGC
Organism: Neoceratodus forsteri; assembly: GCA_016271365.2. NCBI lineage: Eukaryota > Metazoa > Chordata > Ceratodontiformes > Ceratodontidae > Neoceratodus > Neoceratodus forsteri. The sequence goes on along the minus strand of CM057452.1, from coordinate 182,433,422 downwards.
GAACTGAAGGTCCAGAGAACAGAACCACATGCCTTGTTCCAAGGATAGAATGATCGGAGCCAGAGCGACCATCCTGAAGGTGCGAGACCTTAGGAACTTGTTCAAGTCGTGTAGGTCGAGAATGAGGCGCCAGCCCCCTACCGTCCGTTTTGGGACAAGGAAGTACCTGGACACAAACCCTGGGTCTGGAGGAGGGTCCACCACCTCCCTGATCACCTCCTTGTGGAGGAGCAGGGCAATGTCGGCTCAATGAGCCAACAGAGGCTGCAGAACCCATAGCCCTCCATGGGGCGACGACTCGATAGGATGGGGACTGCTCGAATTCCAGAGGCAGACCCCTGCCTACCACTTCCAACACCCAGCGGTCCGTGGTGATATTGGACCAGGTGGAAAGGAAGTGGCAGAGCCGTCCCCCCACGGGGGGAACCTGGGGAGGAGTGACAAGGTTGGTGGCGACACCCTTCGACCTGTCACTGGGCAGGCTTGGAGGAAAGGCCGGCCGAGGTGCTGCCTAGGCCTTTCCCTCCCGGTTTCCTGCTGGAGGAAGCAGCAGGCTTGGCTTTGGGGTGCCAAGTGTGAGCCTGCTGGCCCTGATGCTGGTGTTGCTGGGCCAGACGTGCCGCAGGGGCTGAAGGACAAAAGGGCTTACGCCACTGCTGGTGGCCTTTGTCCTTCTGGGCAGACGTGACTGACTCCAAGGTGGCGGTGGACTGCTCAATCCGTTGGAGATGACCCTCCACCCCGGGACCGAACAAGTCGGTACCCAGGAAGGGGACGTCTGTCAGCTTGTGCTGGGTATCCACCATAAAGGTGAAGATCTGCAGCCAAGCTCTGCGGCACATGGCTACTGCAGCCGCTACTGACCAGGCACATGAATCAGCGATTTCCAACGAAGTTTGGAGCTCCTGTTTGGCCACCGCCCTTCCCTGGTCCCACACCTGCTTGACCGTTGTTTGAAGGTCAGCCGGGAGATGAGGAATCACCTCATCCAGGGAGCCCAAAAGGGCGTGTGAAAAGTGTGCCATCAGGATGGCCCAGCTAGCCTGACGAAGGCCTAGGGAGGAAGCAGCATATACTTTCCTCCCTGAGTAGTCCAATTTCTTGGACTCCTTATCAGGTGGCTTGTCCACATCCCGAGCGTTCCCAGAACGCCGGAAAGCACTGTCGGTCACTAACCCCTCTGCAGAGGGGTGCTCCGAGAAACCAGAGAGTGAACCTGTAGGGACCGCATACTTCCGAGCCATCCTGGCCGAAGGTGCTGGACAAGAAGCTGGCCGCTGCCACAGCTCCAGGGCCGGGCCAACAATGGCTTCGGCCACCGGGAAGGCCTCCATAGGGGAATCCCCTCAGTCCAGTATCTCCGTGAGGGAATAATTGGCCCGTTTTGAAATGGGTTCGAGCTTCATCCCAGTGGATTCTGAGATGAGTAGAAGCATTCCTAAGAACGAGGATGGGCTCTCGTCCACCGACTGACCCCCAGAGGACTCCAGGTCAAGCAGCTTGGAGAACAAGGAATCGTTGTCGTCAGACTCCGAGGAGTCTGCAAACAGCTGCCGAGCACCTGAGCCACCCTCCACATGCCGAGGCTGATCGGGAGTGAGGGTGACCGACAACCTATGGAGCAAACCCTGACCCGACCGAGAATCCTTGGATGGGGCCCCAGTCTTCAGTTGTGGAGGCAGAGGTTCCACCATAATGAGTGGTGCAGCCGGTTTCGGCCGAACAACTGGTGGCGGGTTTCGGCTCCTCGACCACTACGAGGGGTTGTTTCAACCGCTCTGCTGACAGCCACTTAATGGCTAAAGAAGGTGACGGAGTTGGCTTATTCCTGGACAATAACAGCTGCTGCCACATTAAATCCTCGTAGCACCGATGCAATTTGCGCCAGAGCCTATCCTCCGAAGAGGACGACAAGGATGAGCGGTGCCACTGCTTTCCATGGTGCTGAGACCGAGACCGCCAACAGCGGGACCGGCTGGACCTGGAAGAGGTCAGAGACCGAGACCTTCTGGGATTCCGAGGTGGGTCAGATAGGGGGCAGGGGAAACCTGCTCCTCCCTCGGTTCAGGTACCTTAACCGGGACCCGCACAGGAGGCACAATAAAGTCCTCAGTTTTCACCGGGGAACCGGTGAAGAAGGGTTGTCGGCTTCTCCAGTCGACAAACCGTCAGAGTCGAGAAAAATCTCAACTGCATCAACTGGTGTCTCAGCCGGCTGACCTGACAGGGACACTGTGAAGCCAGCCGCCTTAGCCGCAACCTCGCCCGAAGTCGACTATCCGGCCAAGGGGATCTCTCCCGCTCCCACGAACCTCGACGGTGGGACTTACCTTTGGAGTCCTTATTTTTGGACCGACTGGAATGTCCCGATGGTCCTTCTCCCTTGGTGGAGAGGGACTGACAAAGCTCCTTAAAAGAAGCTGCATAAGAGCCCAAGGAGAGCGGGATAAATGCCGCGACCGAGGAAGGTGAAGATGCAGCCTGGGCCGCCTCCTACTCGAGCACGATCATCTGCTCTAGCTGGTCTGCCAAGCCCACCACCAGACACCGCCCAACGGGCCTCCTTGGACTTAACCAGAGGATAACGTTTTTCAGGGTGCCCCAAAAGCAGTCGGGCAGCGCGGTCCTCCAAGACTGAAGCCGAAAAGGATCTGCATAATTCGCAAGCCTGCGAGTCATGTCAGAGTCCTAGACAGTAAACGCACGTGGAGTGCGGTTCGGTCCGGGACATCATCTGCCCACAGGGGCACTGACGAAATCCGGGAGTGGATTTGTCCATCACAGCCGCGAGGGGAAAAAGAAGACTGAAGTCTTTTAAACTTTAGAATAAGTTTCGGTTTAACCAAAGAGTGTGGATCCAGGCCTAAAACGCAGGGTGCTAAGGATGGAACCTAAGCTTCCAAGCGGTAAGGAAGATCTGGCGTCATGGGCCGGAGCTGAGAGTTTTAGCACCCAGGTGGGTGGGAGGAGCCAGCCTGAAGACCTTCTGGCAAGATTTAAAGCGGCAAGGAACCTGCCAGTTAAGTGTGGATTAAACATATCCACGTCCCCAGAACTGTCCTTTCTTACTTTGAGGGGGAGCTCTTGCAGCAAGCTATTACTATTAGGACTGAATCCCAAGCAGTCCCCCGCTAAGGAGGTGACAAGCCCCGGGAGGATGACAGGAACTAGGATGACGGCATTGCCTAAACAGGCAAGGAGACAGCACATCAGGACAACAGTCCTTGAAGGACCGCCAGGCCGAAACCGGCTCAGCGTCTGGAAGCAATGTCCAGGCTGTAATGCCTGACAAAAGTATGTACTGAACTCAGAGTAGCTGCTGCACAAATGTCTTTGATAGAGACATTTTTCAAAGATGCGAAGGTGGCAGAAACTCCTCTGGTAGAATTTTCTCTAACCACTCCTGGTAGGAATTTGTTGTACTTATTGTAACAGAAGACTATGCAGTGGACCAGTCACCGACATATAGTCTGTTTAGACACCAGTTTGCCCAGGTGTTGAGGTGCAAAGGCCACAAACAGTTGCTTCGATTTGTGGTGTGTCACTGTACGCTTGAGGTAGTACCTGAGCGCCCTGTGGACATCCAAGGTGTGTAAGAGAGCTTCTCTCCCGTTGGAAGGGGTTGATTAATAGACTGGAAGGTCAACCGACTGGTTGAGGGTTAATTCAGAAACCACCTTGGGTAGAAACTTAGGATTTGTCCTGAGGGAAACCATTTCCCTATGAAAAATCAAATAAGGCTCCTTACACATCAGGGCCTTAAGCTCGGAAATCCTTCAAGCTGAAGTAACAGCAACTAAAAAGGACACTTTCCAGGAAAGATAACGCAGCTCACACTCTGCTGCGGGTTCAAAGGACAAGAGAGTAAGCTTCTCTAACACAAAAAGGAGATCCCAGGGGGGAACTGGATCCCTAATGGGAGGCTTTATATGAACTATGCCCCGTGAAAAGGTGCGGATCATGTCCAACTGGGCTAGGATTATGCCCTCAATCAGGACGTGATAAGCAGAAATGGCCCACATATGCACCTTGATGGAAGAGTACCTCAAGCCTTGTTGTAATAAGGAGAGGAGGTACTATAATGCTGAGTTCACTGGACAGGTAAGGGGATCCAGATGATGCGACGAAGCCCAGAGGCAAAAATGTTTCCCACTTCATACCATAAGTGGAACGAATAGAGGCCTTTCTCACCAAAACAAGGATGTCAGCACCTCTTGGGAGACCCCATACCTTGTTTTAACTACGTCTGCAGAAGCCATGCATGAAGGTGCAGGGACTTGAGATCTGGATGCACCAGCCTGCCCTGATCCTGGGACAGCAACTGCGAGCATATTGGCAGCGGGACTGGAGGTTCCAACGACAGCCGCTGAAGTAGTGGGAACCAAATCGGCCGCAGCCACAGCGGGGCGATTAGGATCATCTGAGCCCCCTCAGCCTGTACCTTCAACAAACCCCCTGTATTAGAGGGAAGGAATAAAGGAACCCCCCTATCCAACAAAGGGACAAGTCTGGCCAAAAAGCACCAGGCACATGCTCTCGCGAGCATAAACTTGGCAGTTTGGTGTTGCGTTGAGACGCAAAGAGGTCCAGCTCTGGATGACCCCAAGTGTCAAAGAGCTGGTCCACTAGTGATTGCAGTAGCTCCCACTCATACGCCGTGGAGCAAGACTGGTTTACGTTGTCTGCCAAGGCGTTCTGGATGCCTGGAACATGCACTGCAGTCAGAGAGATTCGATATTCCAGCGCCCAGAACCAGACTCTTATCACCTCCCTGCACAGGGAGTAGGAGTGTGTTCCCCCTTGCTTGCTGATATAGAAGACTGAACAAGGAGACAGCTTGGCGCTAGGTCCTCTTGGAAAGCCCGAAGGGCATTGAGGACCGCTTGCATTTCCCGAACACTGATGTGGTCACGCTCCTCTGGGGACCAAAAGCCCAGAATCTGGTTGTCCCCTAGGTGAGCTCCCTCAGCCAAAGTCGGAGGCATCTGTCGTCAATGTTCGACTCGGTGACTCCTGTCGAAACAAGACCCCTGCCTCCAAATTCAGGGGATCTAACCACCAAAGAAGGGTCCGTCTGACTGGTCTGGATATCATGACCATATGGTCAAGACTGTCTGAGCTTTGGTCCCACTGCACCCTGAGCATCCACTGCGGTACCCTCATGTGGAGGCGAGCCAAAGGAGTTACAGGGATGGCCGCCACCATATGCCCCAGTAGCATGAGAAAGGCACAGGCCTGGACCTGTGGGGTTATGAGGACCATTTGGGCCACTTCTCGCAGGCAATCTACCCTTTCCTGTGAGAGGAAGGCTATGCCCTGGACTGTATCCAGGACCACACCCATAAAGACGAGTCTTTGGCTGGGCTCGGGGGATGACTTTGGAAGATTCAGGGTGATCCCCAACTCTCGGAATAGCGTATAGGTGTCCTCAAGAGTTTGGATGAGGCGCATTCTTGACGAGGCCACCAAGAGCCAATTGTCCAGGTAAGGGAAGACATAATGCCCCTTGCACCTTAGAGGAGCAGCAGTTACCACTGCTAGGCACTTGGTAAAGACCCGAGGAGTGGAGAAGAGGCCAAATGGCAGAACCCAGAAAGTACAGTTACACAAGAACTTACCGTAACAGTAGATCTTTGAGAACAGCTCTTGTAGCAGGTTACACCATAAGGACTGAAGCCGACAGGCAGCAGGACCCCACGGAAAACTTCTAGCTAGCTGTACCAAGTGGGGACCGCCCCTCGACGTCGGCCCCTCCCCCAACATCACATACATCATAAAAGGGTCAGTCCCCCAGCATACCTCAGTTCTCCCGCGGAGACTCCCAGCGCAAAGATGTGATTCAGAAGGGGAGACAGAGGATCCGCTTCCAGAGGAAGACTAATTCTGATGCGTCTGAGATGCTATGAAATGGAACCAAACCTCCTAAGGGGAAGGTGGAAGGGAAACTACCTGCTCTAAGAGCTGTTCTCGAAGGTCTACTGTTACGGTAAGTTCTTACATAACTGTACTATCTTACTCCGAGAAACAGCTCTTGCAGCAGATTACACCATAAGGACCGATTCCCAAGAAGTAGGGGTGTAATGCTAACCCAGTCAGGAGGAGGGTAGGAGAGATCAAGGAAAAAAGGAACCTGTCAGGACAAAAGTCTCTGGAGGACTGCCGGGCCAAAGCCCACTCTACGGCTGGAGGCGATGTCCAAACTGTAGTGTCTCTCAGAAGTGTGCACTAAACTCCAAGTAGCGGCCGCACAAATGGCCGATGTCGCTATATTTTAGAAGCAGCTTCGTTGTAGAATGGCCTTTACCAGGCAAGAATTTATTGCATGTCTGGTAACAGAAGACAATGCAGTTAACAAGCCATTTGGAGAGAGTTTGTTTCGATACTGGTACACCCAACATCCTTCAAGCGAAGGATAAAAAGGGTCAGATTGTCTGTGCAAATGGGTTCTGGCCAAGTAAAACCTCAAAATCCTATGCACATCTAGAGTGTGCAAGAGGGCTTCCCCTCCGTTTCGTGTAGCTGGGGAAGTATACCGGAAGGTCATTGTCCAGGTTTAAGGTTAAGGCTGAAACCACCATGGGAAGAAACTTAGGATTGGTCCTTAAGGATACAGTGTCCTTATGGAAAATCAAGTAAGGCTCTGTACACATGAGCACCTGAAGCTCAGAAATCCTTTGTGCCGAAGTAACTGCAACTAAAAATAACACCTTCCAGGAGAGAAGGCGAAGCTCGCGATCCACGGCTGGTTCAAAGGGAGGCAGCGTAAGCTGCTCTAAAACGAAAAGAAGGTCCCAAGGAGGAATCGGATCCTTAATCAGGGGTCTGAGATGCAAGACACCATGAAGGAAAGCGCGGGAAGCGTCTAATTGGGCTAACGAGCGCCGACCAACTGGTGTGTGGTACGCTGATATGCCACAAAGGTGTACCTTCAAAGAGGAATATGCCAATCCTAACTGGAAAAGGGATAGGAGGTAGTCTAGAATGGACTTCTCAGGGCATCGAAGAGGACCGATATTGCAGGCATGAGCCCATAATCAAAATCTCTGTCATTTCAGAGCACGTGGCACGAGTCGAAGGTTTCTTAGCTGCCACCAGGATATCGGCAACGCCTTGCAAGATTCCGTGCCTAAGAATGGCTACGTCTTCAGGAGCTAGGCATGCAGGTTCAGCCTGGGATTTGAGGTTCGGATGGACTAGGGAGCCGGCCTCCTGGGACAGCAAATGACAGCTGACAGGTAAGGGTAAGGGAGGCTCCTGACCCAGCTGGTGAAGGAACAGAAACCAGATCTGTCTGCGCCAAAAGGGTGCTATCAAGATCATTGACGCCCGTTCCGACTGGAGCTTGAGAAGAACCCTCTGGATCAAAGGGAAGGGCAGGAAAGCATAGAGGAACCTGCCCGTCCAGGAGACAGACAACGCATCTCGAAAGAAAACACCAGGCCCTGGATCTAGTGAGCAGAAACTGGGCAGTTTTGCGTTGTATGGGGACGAGAATAAGTCGACGTCTGGTATCCCCCATCGTTGGAACAGGTACTCAACAACCTATTGTATCAGTTCCCATTCGTGAGCCCTGGCCTTCGACCGGCTCAGGAAGTCTGCGACAGTGTTGTCCACTCTGGGAACGTGCACTGCGGTGAGCGTGGTGTCGTGCTGAAATGCCCATTCCCACACCCACTTTGCCTCTCTGCAAAGGGGGTAGAAGTGAGTGCCTCCTTGCTTGTTGATGTAATACATCACCAAGGTTTTGTCCGTTTGGACAAACACATGACTCGGTGGGATCTCGTATTGCAAGGCCTGTAAGGCTTAAAGGACTGTTCTCATCTCCAGGACATTGATATAGAGGAGAGTCTCCAGGGGCGACCAGGTTCCCTGGGTTCTGGTGTCTCTCAGATGAGCTCCCCAGCAGGACCCTTAAGTGTCGGTGGTGAGGGTCAGAAATGGCACCGGCACCACGAAGGGGACTCCCATGGAAAGATGTTCTGGGACCAGCCACCACTGTAAGTCTTGAATGACCGGCCGTGTGAGTCTGATCGGCTGGTCTAAAGGATCTTGCCTCTGGTCTCACTGGGTTCTCAGCATCCACTGAGTAACTCACGCGGAGGTGAGCGTGGGGGACCATGGCAATGGTCGCCACCATATGTCCAAGCAGGCAAAGTATGGTCCAAGCGAAGACCAGATTTTTGTGCCGTAATAGTCCTTATCAGTGACCTGATGCATTCCACTCTGTCCGTGGGCAGGAAGGCTCTCCCTTGACGGGTATCCAGAACCACGTCAATGAACTGCAGTCTCTGCAAGGGAGTGAGAGATGACTTCTCTTGGTTGATGGTAATCCCTAGAGACTGAATAGGAGCAGGTGTCGTGAATAACCTTCTCCAATGTCTCTGGGGAGGAGGCCATCAGGAGCCAGTCGTCCAAATAGGGGAAGACATAATGGCCTTGTCTCCCGAGGGCTGCTGCTATGACTGGCATGCACTTGGTAAAGACATGTTGTGCCAAGGACAGGCCGAATGGAAGTGTTCGGAACTGATAATGGTGTCCCAAAAAGTCGAAGCACAGGAATTTCCTGTGCGACCGAGTTATGGGAAGATAAAGATATGTATCCTGCATTTCCAGAGATGCTAGCCGTGTGCCTTGCTTGAGCATGGGAATGAGACCCGGTAGGGTAACCATGCAAAAGCGTTTGTACACCACATGGATGTTTAGGTCGCTGAGGTCTAGGACTGAGCGTAAGTCCCCTGTTTTCTTTGGAACCAGGAAGAAGTGGGAATAGTATCCTTTTTCTCTCTGGTTCCTCAGTGTGACCTCGATGGCGTCCTTGGAAAGGAGTGCCGAGATCTCCTGCTGGATGAGCAGGGAATGCTGTCCCGAATAACAGGAATGCAAAGGAGGGCTTAACGGTGGGCGGTCAAGGAACTCTGTAGAGTGACCTCGACTGATGAGCTGAAGAACCCACCGGTCGGAGGTGATCCTCTCCTACCCTGACAGGTAGTAAGTGACTCAACCCCCGACCCTCTCTTCCCTTTGATCAAGAGGGGCCGGCCAAGAAGGAGTCATGCTGTGGTGGTGGTGGCTCCTGCAGGTTAGGTAGATTTAGTGTTTCTCTGGCCCTAACCTCCGGAGAATCTCTGTTGGTTCTTGTGACCGAAATTGCCCCTATGTTGCTGTTGGCCCGACCGAGGTTGTTGTCTGCTCTGTCGGCCACGAAAACGGTTCTGTGGCCTGTGAAAGGATCCAGGCTTGGATTTATACATGGCCTGAAGCGTTCTAACAGCCTTCCCAGCATCTTGAAGTCTGGTGATGACCCTCTCAGTCTTTACTGAACAAGACAGTTCCACTGTAGGGGACGTTTTATGATTCCTTTCTGGACATCTTGAGTAAATCCAGAGACCCTCAACCAGGAGTGTCTCTGGAGGCAAACGTCTGCTGAGGCACCTCTCGTTGCGGAGTTTGCCGAGTCATATGCAGCCCAGAGGACCTGGGTCCCAATGTCAGAGTCTGTGCGAAGGAGGTTTAGGAGCTCCTCCTCCTCACCCTCTGGGAAGTCCTTTAGTAGGTCCTGTCCCTGGTCCCACAATGCATTTTGAAGCTGCACCATGTGCGTCAAATAGTTGAGGGACCTGAGGGAGCACGTAGCAGAGGCATACATGTGACGACCCAGTTGAGTCCAATTGTTTGGATTCCTGGTCTGAGAGCTGTTTTCTGAGGTGCTGGGGCTGCTGGGAGCGGTCATGCAAAGCCATGATGACTAACAAGTCAGCCACAGGTACTTGAGATAGATAGGAAGCCTCCCTTGGGGCCCTATAAAGCCCGTCGGCCTTCTAGGGGACCACTGGAATTGAATGAGGACGCTTCCATGCAGCCGTGGTAGCATCCTGGAAAGTGTCCACCAGGGGTGGAACCACCACAGGCTTGCCTCAAATAACGTGCCAGGCGTCATCTTTCTGGGTCTAAATCCTCTGTCTCCCATCCAATGTTCTCTTGAATGTGGCGCATAATACTGGAGAACGATGGGTCATCCGGAGGCAACCTGGGAAGGTCGTGGGGATCTGGAGATGGAGGCTCAAAAAAAGAGAATGACCGTGGAGTGACCAACGAATCAGGATGTGAGTCCTCACCTGGTATGCAGAGATGGCTGCCAGGTGCACCTCGAGGGTTGTCGCTCGCAGCCCCAGCAGGGAGAGTGACCAGAGGTACTCGAGGATACTAGCCACAGGGCAGGCAAGGGGATCAAACGCTCTGCCCTGACACCAAGTGGAAACCCTTTTCCATTTAAAGGCACAGAACTGGCAAATACACTTGTTTCGGGAGGCTACACAACGTGGAGCCCTGCTTCGGAAAGACCCAAAGCATGGACCTCTAGCCACTCAGGAACCAGGCTGTGAGGTGCAGAGAATGAAGGTTCAGGTGCAGAATCTTCTCCTGCTGTCTGGTCAGCAAATCCTGGCGAACAGGCAACCACCACGGAGGCCTGTTGCTGAAGCTGAGGAGATCTGGTATCAGTACTGCCATGGCCAGTCCGGAGCTATCAGAATCTTCTTGACCACCACCTAGTGGATCGGGGAAGGGGGGGCATACTGGAGGCCTGAGGTCCAGGGCCTCACAAAAGCATCACCCATCAGTGTGATGGACTGGGAGGGGCGGACACAAAACAGCCTCAGTTTGGAGTTCTCCAAGGAGGCAAACAGGTCCACCGCAGGTGTGCACCTCAGAGAGAACAGGTGGTTCACCACTTCCTGATGCAGGGACCACTTGTGCGACGTCTCTCGCACCCGGCTGAGAGCGTCTGTCAGCTGACTGTCTATTCCAACAACATGAATCGCCAGGGATCTGCACCAGGCTGCGCATGACAGCCCAGGTGCAGAAGACCTCCTGACACAGGGGAAGGGAGTGCTGCCCTGCTTGTTCGGGTGGGATTGGGATGTGGAACAACATGTGCTGGAGGTCCAGGAAGCAGAACCACAAGCCCTGCTCTATGGATGGTATGATCTAGGTCATAGTGACTATCTAAAACTTGCGCTTCCACATGAATTGACTGAGATTGTGCAGATCCAGTATGGGTGCCAGTACCCTGTTTGTTTCAGGACCAAGAACTACCTGGACATGCACCCCTGACTTGCCACTGTCTGGTACACGGCCTATAGCACCTTTCACAAGGAACTGAGTGACATGCTCCCATAGGGTGGACAGTGCATCATGTGGTGTGAAGGACGTCCAAAGAACATGGGAACAGTAAGGCAGGAGAGCCTTGAAGTCTAGCTCTAGCCCTTTGCCTACCACCTCGAAAACCCACCTGTCTGTAATGGTGACAGATCAGTGTGGCCAGAAGTGGCAAACTGTCCCCCACAGGAAGCTGGGTCAGGGACTGCAAAGCTGGGAGTTAAGATATCCCCAATCCGTCACTGGGCCGCTCTGGAGGGGGCATTAGCTGCTGGGGATGGAGGGGCACCACCTCCCCTACCCCCTACTCTTTTGGGCCCCTGACCAGAGAACTTGACCTTGGAGAACCAGGCCTGGTATAGCCCCTGCTGGGGCTGCTGCTGAGGCCGCTCTGACAGAAAGGTCTATAACTGAAAGGCCTTCTTTCTTGGTTTCTGGGCCATGAGGTCCTTCTGGGACAAAGCCACAGAATCCAGGGTGACGCTGAATTTCTCAGTCTTGGTGAGATGACCTTCCACCCCGGGCCAAAGAAATTGGTGCCAAGAAAGAGACATCGGCCAGCTTGTGTTGAGTATCCACTGTAAGGTGGAAAGATTCAACCAGGCCCTGCAACACATCGCAATGGCTGCCACCACAGCACGGGCGCAGGAGTTGCCCATGTCTCAGGCTGTCTGGAGTTGGTATTTAGCCAGCGCTTGACCCTGATCTCTGACCAACTTCACTGGCAGCTGCTTGCCAGCAGATAGGCGAGTGAGGACATTATCATGCATTCCCAGCAGGGAGTCACCAAAGCTGCACGTCATCATGGCACAGCTCGGCTGACAGAAACAGAGAGGAAGCAGCATAGATCTTCCCGGCCGTATGGTTAAGCTTTTTCAACTCCTTGTTGGGGGAAGGGGTCTTCTCCACATCCCCTCAGTTTCCAGAGTTTTGGAAAGAGTATGAGAGCAGTCCCTTGGCAGAGGGGTGGGTCCAAGAATCCAGAAAATTAGCCAGGAGGGAGCATGTACTTGCAGACCATATAGGTGGAGGGTGCCAGACAAGATGCTGGATGTTGCTAAAACTTCCAGGGCCAGTCCCAAGATAGCCTCAGCAATGAGAAAGGCAACCACCAGGGATTCATCCCCATTGAGGGTGTCTGTGAAAGTGTACTTGGCCCTTTTCTGAACAGGCTCCACCGGGACAGACATGGACTCCGTAATTATGGCTCTCGACTGACTGCTGCTGTGGACCACCCAAAAGTTATCCGGCTGGATGATCTCCACCGACAGTTTACCTGGCAAGGTCTGGGGTTCTCACCAAAGGCTGCGGTGGAGGCAGCTCCACCTGCAAGGGGGGAGATGGATGTTGGGGACAACTGTCGACGAAAGATCAGCATGGGCTTGACAGGCACATGCCAGTCAACAAGAAGTGTCAGGGTAGAGCCCTACCATGCCCCACCATGGTCTACTGCTGGCAGAGGAATTCCTTGTAGTGCCACTGCATGTAGCGGTGGAGCCTCTCCTCGTCCACGGAGGTCGAGGAACGTTGATGGCGATGCCTCCCAGTCGAGCAAGAATGAAAGCTCAATCGGGGCCTCAACCTAGATCTTGACCATCGACCCGAAGACCAACACACAGAAGAAACTACCAGTGGTGCAGTATAGATAATATGCACCAGTATCAGTGGAATGACCTCAGGTGGAGGCTGGACACCAACTGGTCCATGTCCTCCTGAGTGAGGACTGTTAACCCAGAGTCCTGGAGATGGACTCCTTGATTTCCTCGGACAACTGGTCAATGGGGTTAGTTGGATCAGCCAGTGCTGAGGTCAACAAGCCTGAGAGGGGCATCGTGGAGCTTGCAACCTGGCCCTTGACTAAGGAAGGCTTGACCAAAGTTGGACACTGGACCCGGTTTGAGCGGTTGGGGAGTTGAAGGAACGGGAAGACTGTGATCTCTCCTGGTCCCACGACCGGCGTCAGCAGCTTTTGTGTTTCTTACCATGGTAGGCAGGGCTCTCCACCAAGGCTTGAAGGGCCTGACATCTCCCAGAATTCACCAGTGAAGGATGCTCTGACACTGACCCCACCCAGGAGTAACGCTGAAGCCAATGAGGTGCCTGCTACAGCAGTGGCCCCACCTCTTACATGACTGCAAGTTGGGCTGTAGATTCCACTGCAGCAGAGGCCTTCCTGTGGCCCTTCAATTGGAGTTTCATGTCCTGATCAGCTGGCTGAAAAGAAGCTAGGCCGCACAATCCTCCAAAGAAGGAAAGCATCATCTGGAACAGGCTGCAACCTGAATCACTGTGTACGGTCCCCAAACAATAGAGGCAAGGCATATGTGGGTTCGCCCATGACATTTTATGGCAACATGAGATGCAGAATTTACAGCTGGGAGCAGGTTTTGCTTCCTCCTGTTCCATCTTCAGTCGCCACGGCTGGAGCCAAACTGAGGAAATTGCAAATGCCAAAGAAACTTAAAAAAAAAAAAACAACAAAGAAATCGCCAATGGCACACTTTACACACCCTACATGCAGAGCAGTGGAGGAGACCGAACTCTTCCAGTGGAAAGAAAGATCTGACGTCACGGGGAAGAGCTGGAGAATATACCATCCGAGTGGCAGGTGGAGCTTTGCTTAAAGATGTTCTGACGAATCAGCACTTACAGTGAAACTGCCAATATGTGGATAGTGAACCATATTCATGCCCCTAGAATAAACAAAATGTACTTTTTCATCCTAGTCCCAGGTTTAAATACAGCATTGTTCACTGGCCTCCACTCAAATTCCAAACTCCTTTTTAATTTTCTGTACAAAAGTACTTGCCATGCTTCAAGCAAATAACTTTTACCTGCACAGCTTACATCATCTTAGCTGGCATTTGAAGATTATTTGCCACTCCAAACATGGAAGGCACTCATGCACTTTATCAAACAACTTTTGCTTCTCTCTAGTCACATAACACAAGTCTGCCAAGAGGTATATGTGACAGGGTGGAACAGGACCCTGTCCTAGTTGTTATGGAGAAAGTGTTTAAAAGCATGGATCTGTTTTCCTTTTCCTGTCTCCTGTCTGTCTGGCTGCGCAACCAAATTTTCCTGTGAGACCTAGGATTTGATCACCCCAACAGTCTCGCAATTCTTTGCCTCTCACTGCTTGTCTGTCTTTTTTCCTCCCTTGCATATCTGCTGGTATAAAATATATGCAAATCATTATGTGGAAATGTAACTGATATTGGGATCCCTTTGTTTTATTATATAGTGTTATTTTTTTAAATGTATATAATTATAGTTTGAGATTATTGCTAAAAGCTATTAGGAATTCAAGGGGTTACCTTAGTGCTATTTTTAAGCCTTTTGCAGAAGAGCTGTGGAAAAGGGACCTCAGCTCAGGCACACTGGGTTCTAGCAGCACCTGCCTGAAATATGCAAGAAATGGAAATTACGTACCTACCATAATTCTTGATCTTCTCTTGTATCACCATTCATTACTGCTGGGTGTAAGCTGGAGGTGCACACCCGCCACGGGAGTTTTTTTTGAGGAGGAGTCTGACCCAACGCACTGCATGGTGCGGCTGTTAAGTGCAGTAGACGCCTCCTCCATCCCAGTTCTGTAAGCCGGAGAGGCAAAATAAACAGGGGTTAGAAGAATAAGAGGGAGGCAAGAGAGCCAAGGGATAGATAAAGGAAAGGAAACAAACAGAAAAAGGAATAAGCCGAAAAGAGGACAGGAAAGAGAAGAACCCAACTCTAAGGGACCGCAGGGCCTGCTTCCCTGGGCGGCTCTGAGGGAAGAACAGATGAGAGAAAGGAAGAAAGAAGAAAAGGAGGAGGGGATATTGGGAGGAGGGAAAAATACTGCCATAAATAGAGAGGGAAACTGGCTTGCAGCTTATCAGCTCGGATCTTAGAGCAAGGAAGCAAGGATCCCTTCAGACAAAACTTGATCGGATGGTTCAAACAAACCTTCTACATAGCTTGAAATGAGAGAGGCAGATTTCCCTACACCCCCCACTATCCCATTACCCATCACTCAGGCTGAGAGCTCACAGAATGCAAAGGCAAAATCTGTTCCGGAGAGGGAGAGCCCCCAACCAGGTAAAGGGAAAAAGACCCCACTAGCACCCAGATATGCATCAGTGCTGGGTGGGGGGAGGGAAAACCCAAAGAAAGGGTGATCTCTTGCTAAGGTGGACAGAGACAGAGAAGGATCTCCTTCTGACTCCCTGGAGAAGACAGGGGACGAATGGCCAGACCACCAGTTCAAAATGTTAATTTCAAATTGGGCTAGAACAATGTTGACTAGCCCCGGTCTGGCACCATAGGGCAGTCTAGGGACACCAGCCAAGTCCGAAGACTGAGGATAGAGGACTGTCTCAGGGACCAACCTCATGTCCGGAGACTGAGGTAATCTGGCCCGAAGGAAAGCCCCCGGAGGCAAAACCTTCCAGGAAATCAGAAAGAGTTTCCTTAGATGAAAAGGACGAAGTTTCGCCCGCTCTCCTCCTCTACCTGAATCCTTCGTCATGTCTTTTTCTTACAGAAGAACAGAAGGTCCCAAGGAACCAGAGGATTAGTCCACCCCACCCCCGGGGGGAAAGGGAGGAGGGTGAGCAGGGTGGGGGAGACGCCCAAGAAAAGAGGCCCATGAAGGGAAGGTGGGAGGGATTCAGTAATGAGTGGTGAAGATGCAACAGAAGCTCAAGAAACACAGACTTTGACAGCAGATAAGGACCGCTTGGCCCACCTAGTCTGCCCATTTCCCTACCTAAAGGATAAGCTGCAGATCCTATTTAACCAACAGCCTATTTCTTCCTACCCCCACAAAAATTGCCTTATGTCTGTCCCATGCATTCTTGAATTCTCCCACAGTTTTAGACCCCACAACCTCCTCAGGAAGGCTGTTCCATGCATCCAACACCCTCTCTGTGAAAAAATACTTCCTCACATTGCCCCTGAGCTGTCCCTCTCTGTCTTCAAATTGTGCCCCTTGTTCTTGCACATCTCTTTTTCTGAAAGATGCTACCCTCTTGGACTTTGTTGATTCCACTGAGGTCCTTAAACGTTTCTATCATGTCCCCCCTCTCCCTGCTTTCCTCAAGGGTATACATATTAAGCTCCTTTAGCCTCTCCTCGTATGGCTTCTCTTGCAGACCCTGCACCATTTTAGTTGCCCTCTTCTGAACTGCCTCCATCCTGTCTATGTCCTTGTGGAGATGGGGTCTCCAGAACTGGACGCAGTACTCCAGATGGGGTCTCACTAACTGTCTGTACAGGGGGATAACAACTTCCTGTTTTCTGCTGGTGATGCCTCTCCCTATACATCCCAGTATCCCGCCAGCCCTCCCTACCACCTTCTCACATTGCTTGCCAACCTTAAGGTCATCTGATATGATTACCCCAGGACCCTTTCCATTTTTGTTGTTGTTACTACCCCCACTGTGTAATCTTCCCCTGGGTTTTTGTTTCCCAGGTGCATTACTTTCCACTTCTTTGCATTGAATCCCAGCTGCCATACTTCTGACCCTTCCGCCAACCTTGCCAAGTCCCTTCTCATCCTTTCCACGCCTCCTTGTTTATCAACCCTGTTGCAGATCTTTGTGTCATCTGCAAAGCAGCATACTTTTCCTTCCAGTCCCTCTGCAGTGTCACTTACAAAGACATTAAAAAGGACTGGACCCAGTACTGAACCCTGTGGTACCCCACTAGTAACCCATCTTTCTTCAGAGTGGACTCAATTTACAATTACCTTCTGTGTCCTGTTGTTCAGCCAGTGTTTTACTCAGGCTACCACCCTGGGACCCACTCCAAGGCTGGTTAATTTGACTACTAATTTTTTGTGTGGGACTGTGTCAAATGCCTTGCTAAAATCTAGGTAGGCCATGTCCACAGCCCCTCCCTGGTCCATTACTTTGGTCACCCAGTCAAAGAAATTAATTAGATTCGTCTGACATGACCTTCCCGCTGTGAACCCATGCTTCCTTGGCCCCACTGACCTCTAGGTACTCAACAATTCTTTCCTTCAGAAGTGATTCCATCACTTTCCCTACCACAGAGGTCAAACTGACAGTTCTGTAGTTTCCTGCCTCTGTCTTGCTCCCATTTCTGTGAAGGGGCATCACATCAGCCTTCTTCCAGTCCTTAGGTACCACACCGTTCTCCCATGATTTGTTATAAAGGGTAGTCAGCGGTGTCACTAGTTCTCTGCTTAATTCTTTTACAATTCTGGAGTGAATTCCTTCTGGCCCCATTGCTTTGTCCACCTTCAGTTTTAGGAGTTCTTTCAGAACCCTTTCTTCTGTACACAGTACACAGATAACAGATAACAATTCACACAAACTTTTTTTTTTTTTTGACCCTAAATTGAAGGTCCCAGTACAAGAGTTCTAGTTCTTCATCCAAGTAGAGAAGTTTAGTTATACCAGCAGGTCCTTCCTCCTGGTGCTCTACTCTGAATGACGATAGGTACGTCATTTCCATATGTTCCCTTGTCAATCTTCACCATTCATTGCTGCTGGGTGAGTACCAAGCTCCCCCGGAGGGGGCCTGAATTTTGGCCCTGAGGGAACAGATCCCTCAGCCTCCTACCAGTGGAAAGCAGGAGGGGGAGACCCTAACCAATAGACTGGTGCAGTCTAAGGTTGCGGAGGCAAGGGGTGTCCCCGTGGCTGGGGACGGAGGATGCCCCTGCAGAATCCTCCTTGCCCTGCGGGAGAACAAATGGGTCCCCCGGAAAGCGTAGGAAGTCACCCTACGCCAGGCAATGTGTGACAGTCTGGACAGACGAAGCCATGCCGTCTGCAGATCGCTGTCCCTGCCAGTCTGGAAGCCACCTCGCTGGTGTCATAAGACACCCTTGCCTGGTGCCTTGCAAGCTCCAGACCCTGTGCAGAGAGGGCAATGGCTTGTCTAAACTGCTCTGTATCATAGGTGCCAGAAATGAAAATTACATACCTACCGTAATTCTTGATCCTTCTGTATATCTTCACCATTTATCACACGTGGGTATGTAGCCAGAGGTCACGACCCCGCAGGAGCTCTTCTTTTTTTTGATGGGTGGAGCCGACACAGCTAAGGCACCACCCTCAAGGCTGACACACTGCGTGGCACTTGCGGGTTGGCAGTTAGCAGTTGCCGGCCCTGCCCTCCCACCAGTTCTGTGTTGCCACAGAGTAAGAAAAACAAGGGTGGGAAAAAAGAGCCCAAGGGACAGATAAAGGAAAAGATATAATAAACAAAAGAAGAAATAACGACCAAAAGAGAAGCTAAAGGGGATTGGAAGGGGCCCCAATCTCTGGAAGAGGAAAAGTAAAGAGAGGGAAAGGGAAGGATAATTAAGTGGGAGGGGAGAGGGCAAACTAGGGCTCGTGGTCTGGTCCCCTGGCTCTTAGATGGATGACTGCCCAGGAGTAGTTAGGAGCCTGGCAAGGATGGCAAGATTTAAGGCACACAAATTTGACCAAGACATACTCCGGCAAGAATGACTTTTAGAGTCGTGGATTAAAGAGGGAAGGGGGACCAGGAATCAAGGGATGTTCTCTCCCCATCCGGCCAAAAATAAGAGAAGGGAAGGGGAGGGGAGGAAAACCCCACCTCTAAAAGAAGTAAAAGGATTAAAGGGAGGAGAGATGAGGCAGTCCTCCACATCCCACCCTGAAAGGGTAGGCATCAAGGTAATGAGGAAAAGACAGCCTGACCTGACTCCCTCCTCTCAGCCAAAGGCTGCAGAAAAAACAACCCCTGCATGCACAAGGGTCTCCCCACTCCTTACCAAACAGGAAGGGGGGGAGGGCACACAGACGGAAGAGGACCACAGACTGAAGCCCCAGGGGGATGGAGGGTGGGATTTGTGATGGATGGTGATGATACACAGATCAAGAATTACGGTAGGTATGTAATTTTCATATCTTATCTGTGTCAATCTTCACCATTCATCACAGCTGGGTGAGTACCGAGCCACCTGAAGGGGCCAGAGACCCTAAGGGACCAAGTCTCTTAGCTCCCAGTGGGG
This sequence comes from Neoceratodus forsteri, assembly GCA_016271365.2. NCBI lineage: Eukaryota > Metazoa > Chordata > Ceratodontiformes > Ceratodontidae > Neoceratodus > Neoceratodus forsteri. The sequence continues at coordinate 182,414,272 of CM057452.1, read as the reverse complement.
GAGGAAACACTGAGAGGGAGAACTCCTATGGGCCCACTAAGGCCCAAGACTGGGGAGAGTGAGACGGGGACCCCTTGGAGGGGACAGGAGGTTGCCCAGCAGACATCGCCTCACTCTATGGGAGAAAAGGTGGGTTCTCTGGTAAGCAGAGGAAAACACCCTATGCCAGGCCAAGGGTGACAACCAGGAAAGACGTGGCCATGCCGTCCACCTAGTGCAGATCGCTGTCCCTACAACCCTGGAAGCTACCTCGCTGGTGTCATAAGGTGCCCTCGCTTGGTGCCTTGATAGCTCCAGGCCACGTGCAATGGCTTGTCCGGTTACCTCCGAATCAGGCAAGGAGGCTAGGAGTTAAACTAGCCTGGACCACAAGAACCTATCATAGGAAGCATAGTGGGCCTGATGAGCAGAAATCGACAGTAACAACCATGCCAAGCAGAAGGTCCTCCTCCCCCAGAAGTCAAAATCCACGGAATCTTGATCTGGGGGCTGGTCACGGTGGAGGGCGCGAAGCCCATCGGAGTGTCCAGCTGCGTCAGTCCTGACTGAGGATGAGGCATACGACCTGGAGACTCGGGGGGGAGGGAGGCACAATACCTCTGGCTCAGATCCTGAGGGGCTGGGACTCTGGAAAAGGGTCTTTGCCAGAACCGTAATGATGCCTCCTGGAAAGGAGCAGGTCAGGCGGGCACCACAAGGGTGGCTGCACTGAAGTCACCTAAAAAGGCATGCGTTGAATGCTCCAGATTGTGCTAAGGAGTGGGTGGGGTGATATGCAGGTCTTCCATCATCCTCAAGAGGAAACACTGAGCAGCAGGGGAGATGTGGACGGAAGGCTTCTCTTCCCCAGAAGAGGATGATGAGGAAGCAGAAGACCTCGGAGATCCAGAGGTTGGCTGCTCAGGGGGAGGGTGGAACACCCGCTCATCCATGGCCCTGACATAAGTAGGGAAGTGAGCAGCCGCACCCCTGAACTCTTCCCAGGAGAGAGGTCCCGTAGGACCACGAATGTCTGGGACAGCAGGAGATGGCGACAGAGGAATGGGGGCTAGGTCCTCAACAGAAGAGGACCGTCCTCTGTCAGGGCAAGACAGCACACTGGAAGCCTCAAGGGAAGGAGGAATTCCAGGAAGCCCAACAGCCGACAGCTGCTGAACCACACTGGAACTGCCCAGACCGTGGCCTGAAGAATCCCCCCGTGAGGTGACCGGGACCGTGTAAACCCAGAAGGACGGTTCCTTCCCTCCAAAGACCAAGACCCTCTTGAGGAAACTGAGAAGGAAGGGTGGGGGTCCGCACTGCGACTCCTCCCCGAACCTAGGTGGGTCCCAGAAAAGGGTCACAGCATCGAACCCTAACCCCTCAGATTCCGAAAGAGCCCTCCGCCTCGCAAACACCAGCCTGGGCAGCTAACAACCCTGGTCAGTCCCTGAGGAGACCACCCAGGATGCAGCACCCTCTCCTCCCAAGGGCGATCTGGTCGGCCCTAAAGTTGGGCGAGCCACGCACACCACGAGGGGTAACCCAACTGAGGGGGCAGAAAACCCTCCAAGCCTAGGCTGCAGGGCAATAGTGGCCTGGACCACCGCCTGCTGGACCGCACCCCTGACCCCCGACTCGGGGGTACTGCCCGTTCCGCAGAGGGAGGCTGGTTCCGGTCACCCGAAGTAACGACCAGGGTATCCACATGGGCTGCCAACTCCAAAGAGTTGGACAGTTGGTCTGAACCAGACTCAGAGTCCACCTCCGAAGAGGTAGAGACCGAAGTCCAATGCCAGACCGTACGTGGATGCCTGCTCCTGTCTGGACCGAGGGAGGTGCCAGTCCGGGTGTCCGCACCAGAGCCGGCACCGAACTCCCCCAAGACACCGCGAATGGTGCCTGAGGAAGAGACGGCACCGAGAGCGGCAGCAGAACCAGAGTCGATGTCTGCCACCGCGCCGTCCCTCCCCACGGCACCGCAAACAGTACCAGGGTCAGGGACGGCACCAACACTGACAGATCCGTCGGCATCGCAAGTGGCACCGGAGCTAGACACACGGCGCTGAGACGAGAAACAGTCAAAGACGGCGACGCAGAATTTCCCACAGCACCACCAGCATTATCAGCGCTGCAGACGGCATCGACAGCAAAGATGGCACTGAGCGGCGGACCGGTGCCAACCACGGAGCCAATAATGGCACTGACGGACAGCATCGAGGACGGTGCTGACCCAGGCTTTCCAGCACGAGGAAATGACAACGGGGGAGCCTTCGCCACTGAAAGTGCGATTGCTGGAGTGGTGCCTCCCACCTGCCCCCTAGAAGGAACGGACCGAGCCTCCTGCACTGTGGAAGGGGCTTCTGCCATGGCGAGGCGACAAGAAATGGAAGCCCCCTCCTCCGCGGTCCATACAGAACCGGGAGGGGACCCGGAGGAAAGGACAAGAGTCTGTGGCTTGGCCCGAGTGCGCACCCGACCCTCGAAAGTCGGCGGAGCTCGTCCAACTTTCCACGTGTGCTGTTCCAGGACATGATGATCCAGAGGGAAACAGGCACTGCACGAATCCATGTCATGAAGTGGGCCAGGGCACGTAAGGCAATTATCATGCTAGTCGGTAATGGAGTACTTGTGGCAGAACAGGCACCGACACATGGGAGGCCGCCCCGCTTTCAGCAACTTTTTGCCCTCTGACCTAGACATGATCGACGGAAAACAATGAAAAAACAGACTCAACGTCATGGAAAATAATAAAGGAACAGTCTTACCAAACAGCAGCATCGGGTAGGGCAAAACAGAACTGGCAGGTAGACTCTGCGTCGACAGACGAAGACTAGGCCCGACGTAGTTGCTTGGAGCACCTCATGAGGCGCTACATCTATGGCAGGAGACAAGGAACTAGCGGGAGGGTGGGGCTGGTGACAGCTAACGGCCAGCCCACGAACACCACGCAGTGCGATGGCTCCACCCATCCAAGAAAAAAAAAAAAAAAAAAAGAGTTCCCGCGGGGTCGTGACCTCCAGCCACATAGCCAACTGTGATGAATGGTGAAGACTGACACAGATAAGATCCTGTGCTAGCATCGACCACAGATGCCTGTTGTAGGCAGCGTGGTAGGCCTGATGTGAACCTATGCACATCAACAAATGACCTGAAGAGAAAACTCTTCATCCCCACTGATCAAATTTAGCAGAATCCGGATCCGGGGGTCTATCGTGTGTCAGGCACCGAGACCTGGAAGGAGTATCTAGGGACGTCGGGCCTGAAGGCGGGTGAGGTAGAAAACCTAGAGACTCATGGGGGGCACAATACCATCTCCTGCAGTCTGCCGGGGCTGGAGAAGGGGTGGCTGGAGACTGCCAGGTGCGGATAGATGCCTACTGTAAGGGGATCGGCCAGGAAGGGACCACAAGGTGGTGAGCGCTGAATTCACTGAGGAGTGCGCGTGTCTGCCGCTCGGTATTGTCCCTGTGGATGAAGGAGATACGAAGTTCTGAAATCAGCCTCAAGAGGAACCATCGATATTCAGTGAAATCAGTGTCAGAGGATAGGTGGACAGAAGGTTCCTCTTCCTCAGGAGAGGGAGACAAGGAGGAAGTGGAGCTCGAATGCTCAGAGGACTCCTGTGGCGGGGGGGGGGGGACAGGCAGAGGGCCTGTTAGTCCATGGCCCTAACGTATGAGGGGAAGGCCACCGCAGTAGCTCTGATCATCTCCCAAGTTAAGGGCTCATAAGACCCACATGGCCCGGGAGAGAGGGGGTGTCTGCAGAGGGATGGGTGAAGGGCACCTAAGAACACATGCCTGGCCTCTGCCAGGGCTCTGAGATCTAGGGAGTGAAGCCACCAAGACTGGGGACCCTGAGATCATACCGGGTTGCGAGGAGGTAACTTGAGGAGGCAAACCCCGGAATAACCCAGAAGGGGAATCTCCCGTGACGCGACTGAGGTTGCATGTGTCCAGAAGGGCAACCCTCAGTACCGCCACTAGAAGGCGCCCTGGAGACCTCGAGGGAAAGGCAGGAATCAGCACTACGACTCCTTCCCACACCTCAAGACGGCAGTGGAATGCGCCCGCCCGCTCCTCACCCCAACCTCTCAACCCCTCTGACTGCGAAGCGGCCCTCTTCCTCGACCCCAGTGCTGGGGCTCTCTGCTTTGCAGACCTCTGGAGGGAGGCCACAGAAGCAGGGCTCCCCACCCCTTCCGAAGGAGCCACAGCAGTACCAGGCATGGCAGCTGCTTGGGCCCCTCAGAAGAGGGAATCCTCCACAATCTCGAACCATCGCTGTGGAAAGTCCCCGCCACCCTCAGCCGAGGGACCCCCCCAAAATGGCGAACCTGCTCTCGGGACCTGGAAGAGGAACACTGGGCCACCTGACACCCCGACCTACAGAGAGTTCTGAATCCAAAGACTCAGGCTGCCAGTCCGGGTCCACCTCGAGTCAGCCCCCAAAGAGAGTCGAACAGAGTGACCTCCAGAGAGGCTACCTCAGGAACATCTCCTGCAATGGCACCGGCGTAGGCTGCGACAACGCCAATGGCACCGCTCGAGTCCCTGGCACCACTGGGAACCATAACAGTACCGCCTGAGTCCCCGGCACTGCGGGCAGTGCCGGAACCCGGAATGGCACCACCCGCGGTGCTGCCTGAGTCTCCGGCACCACAGACAGCGCCAGAACCCACAACAGTGTCGCTAGGCGGCATAGAGGGTCCACCAGTGCCAGGCCCCGCAACCTGGGGCCACGACATTGGGGGAGCCTACACCTCCAAGGAGGAGACTGCCGGGACAGTGCCAACGATGCAACCCCAGGAGGAATCGCACCATTCCTCTGGTGCCAAAGAAGAAACCTCCTTCTCAGCAAGCCTGGGAGTGGAGGAGGTTCCCTCCTCGCCAGGCCGTATAGACCCAGGAGGGGACCCAGAGGAAGGGTCAAGAGATCTGGCCTGGGAGGCCCACGGGCAATGTCGTCCTCCAAAAGTCGGCAGAGCCCTGCCGATTTTAAACACGCAGATTTCCAACACACAGCGGTCCATGGAAAAACAGGCATCGCAGTGGTCCATATCATGGTTGGGTCCCAGGCACCAAAGACAAACATCATGTTGATCCATGACGAAAAACCGCCGGCCCCATGGGCTCCGACGCATAGGGGCACGGCATGGCCTGCCCTGGATTTACGCTTGGCCCCCAAATAGGACATGATGCGAAATTACTTTATAAACAGCAAAGATCCCGGCACCATCGAAATATAAAATGAAGTGGTCTTACCAGTTTCAACGATGTCAGGATGAAGGAGGCAAATTAGCGGCATCGAAGAACGAAGGCCTAATTGCGCAACAACAATTTCTCACACTTGTGCAGCAGGTGCAGCCTCAATGGCAGGAGAAACAGAAATGAGATGGAGGAGGAGTCTACGGCGCCTAACAGCTGCCCCTCGCGCACCACGCAGTGCGTCGCTCTCGAAGGCGGTGCCGTCTGTGCCAACTCCTCCCTCAAAAAAAAAAAAAAACTCCCGTGGAGGGTGTGTGCCTCCAGCTTACACTCAGCAGTAATGAATGGTAAAGATTGACAAGGGAAGATCACTTTGGAAGATGCTTGTTAAGAAAGGGGGGTTGGGAAGGACTTATAAGACAGAGCTGCAATTGCTTGCAAAGATGGACACAGAGACTGAAGGAGAACTCTGATGGATCTCCTCTATTTTATTTTGCCTTTGTAAATAGTTATACTGAACGATTTTATTTTTTATGTTACTACTGGTACAAATAAATATTTTTGGTGAATTCTATAACTGCACCTGGTTTTCCTATGCTTCCTGACCTGTGCCTCAATGACAGTATATAAATTCTTGAAGGTCCCTTAAGAGAGTGCTTAATGAAATCTGGGTCTTGCGTAGCACATGAAGTACAATTTGAATCAGGAAAAGTGAAACTTTTTCTTTAGACATGGCTAGAATAGGTAACATTTAGACAAGGAGTTAGGGAGTTACAGTTACGATGATACCAACTGGACACGAGTCAAAGAATTAATCAATGATCCAATCCTTTGAAATAAGGGTTAAGAAAAAAAAAAATAAAGAAGTCTGTCAGTAGGTAGATCGGAATTTAATTTTCCAGGTGTAGGTGCCCTTACTGGGAGGCAGTATAGCGTAGCTGTTAACAGCACTGAGCTGCAAACCTGGAGACCTGGGTCTACGTCCCAGTCACCATTTACATACTGTGTGTCTATAAACAACTAGCGTAACTTTTCCCTGTACTCACAGGATCAGGGCCGCAGTAATGGGGGTGGGGGTGGGGATGTTGTCCAGGGCCCCGAGCTCAGGAGGGGCCCACCTGAGGAGCTGGCATTAGCTGGTTTGGGAAGCAGGGGCCCATTTCAACTGACTGGTCTGGGGCCCCAAAATTCATAGCTACAGCCCTGCACAGGATGCATCTAGAGACGAGCCTCAGATTAGTGTGCCCTCCCTGGCCAAAAACTGTAAAATAAATACCGTTCTGCCTGCTTGTATATGTGCTCCTTCTTCCCCCTGCCTGGCATCAGGGTCCTCACTGTGTTCTTCTGTGACAGTTTATTGCATCATGCTGTGAATCAAGCTAACAAGCTGGCGACTCACCTATAACTTCAAGATGTCCTGTAAAAATATTTATGAGGTAGTTTACTGGATCCTCACCCCCACATGTTCTGACAGTCCCAGGAAATTAATATTAGCTGCTCTGGCATTATTCTCAAGGTAGTGTAACCTAAGATGCACAATCTTATTCTCTTGTTCCAATCCTGCTGAGGCGACCATTGCTCGTCTCACCATATCTCAAGCTTCGCTCAGCTCCGTCACCGATATCTCTACGGTTCCCTTCATGTCAATCAGTCTCTGATTATACCCCTCTATCTAGAGATCAAGATCTCTAAACGTTTGCAACATCTGTATGAGAGTGGACTCTAGTGCTGCAGCTGACAAGGTGAAAGGGCCTGGTTGTTTCACTGCCTGCATTGGGGCTCCGGCTGTTCCTCATGTGGTTTTCTGCTTTCCACAATCTCCTGCTCCCACTTTGGTATCGTGACCCATCTAACCAACAAACACCAACATTCCGAGATCAAAATAAATTCAGAAAGTTTTACTGACAGAAGCTCTAAGGAGCTTTCCAGCTTCCACCGGCAGGGGAAAAAAACTGTCATATGTAAAAGTTGAATTGCCGGTGCAGATCTTGAGCTGAACATGTCTGCTCTGGCTGACTGCCAGCTCTATCCACTGTTTGCAACACTTGGACCCAAATTCTGTGAAACAAAAACCCAGGGGAAGAGTACACAATGGGGGGTGAGATACTAACAACAACAAAAATGGAAAGGGACCTGGGGGTAGTCATATCAGATGACCTAAAGGTAGGCAAGCAATGTGAGAGGGCAGCAAGGAGGGCTGGGGGGATACTGGGATGCACAGGGAGAGGCATCACCAGTAGAAAACAGGAAGTTATTATCCCTCTGTACAGACAGCTGGTCAGACCCCATCTGGAGTACTGCGTGCAGTTCTGGAGACCCAGTCTCCATAAAGACATAGACAGGATGGAAGCTGTCCAGAGAGGAGCAACAAAAATGGTGCAGGTCTGCAGAAAGACATATGAAGAGAGACTTAAGGAGCTTAATATGTATAGCCTCGAGGAAAGGAGGAGAGGGGGACATGATAAAACTTTCAAGTACCTCAAGGAATCAACAAAGTCCAAGGCGTAGCATCTTTCAAAAAAAAGTGTGCAAGAACAAGGGGCACAATCTGAAGATAGAGGGCAGCTCAGAGGTAATTTAAGGAGTATTTTTTCTGAGAGAGGGTTGCGGATGCATGGAACAGCCTTCGGAGGAAGGTTGTGGAGTCAAAAGCGTTAGAATTCAAGCATGCATGGGACAGTCATAAGGCAATTCTAGGGGGTGGGGGTAGGAAGAAGTAGGCTGCTGGTTAACTTGGATCTGCAGCATATCCATTAGGTAGGGAAATGGGCAGACTGGGTAGGCGAAGCGGTCCTTATCTGCCGTCAAATTCTATGTTTCTATGTTTCTAATGGTTGCGCAAGGTTGGATTTTATGAATTACCAAAAAAAACTTAAAAAGGTGTAAAACCACACGGCCCTGTTGCACTGCTCTACCATGTGAAAGACCCAGGCTCATGACAAAAACCCGACTCACCGTTCTGCGCTGGTGGCGTCTTGGGAGTGCAATAGAGGCAGTGTTCTCAGCCTCCAAGGGAAGGAAGGGAGTGAGGGTGGGAAACAGCTCCATGGTGCTGCAACACTACCTGCATAGGGGCTCAGGGTGGCACTGGATGTCATGAGTGACTACACAGTTCTGCCCTCCTGAAAGCCAGTATGTTAGAGACTGGCATCAGAGACGGGCAGTGGTAGGGACAACCAACAGGGATAAAAAGCCCTGGTTGGCCAGGATCATATCAATGATGTCCCACATCACCAGCTCCTAGTCCACCCCCAGCATCTCCTAACACAACACTGATAAAATGGAGAAAGCTGAAGGGCAAGAACTGGTGAAGTCCTCCCAGTCTTGAGGCATATCATACAAGGGCTTTCCCATGGGGTGCCTGTGGGAGTGGCAATCTAACCAGAGTCAGGGTTGTCTACCTGTAAGGCCAATGGGTAGGCCCCTAGAATGCCTGAAAGAATGGAGAAGAGGAGGAGGAAGGCAACCAGAGGGGGAGAAATGAAAGGTATAAAATCAGCTATGCAATTATAGTGTTATCAAGTACCCTACCATACCCCGTGGTAGAGGCCTTAGCAAGCTACGATCTCCCCCTTTCACAATGAAAGAATCCTCCAGCTCTGTCAGACCGGATGGGCAGACTGGATATGCCGATGGGTTCTTTTCTGCCAAAAGATTTCTGTGTTTCTGTCCACTCTGTACCTGCTTTCTTTCCAAATTCTCCCTCCAGTTCTGCCTGTGTCCCAGTCAGTGGCAGGTCCACCATCTCCATGGTCACCACCTCTGCCAGCGCCTCCTCTCGTGTCCACAGCACCTTTCCTGCAGAACAGAAACAAACAGCTCATAACTACCCACTGTGACCCAGGTTGGTCTTACTCAAAATATGCAAATCATCTTCAAGTGTATTGGGGCAGCACCATAACTAGCAAGTGCTAAAGCCATGACAGAGTTATAAAAGTTTGGTCCACTTACAAGAGATGATAAACTGAATGTTAAGTCAGACCTTTACATATTCAATTTATACAACACAGGCTTATAACTATTTTTATTTTATTTTATTTTTTCATTCTCTGGTAACCAGGCAAGGCTCACTAGGCACAACTGCATATTTTCAGGAGCGACCCAGGAGGACTGGGGAGGTTAAGTGACTTGCTCAGTCATGCAATATGCAAGTGGTGGTTGTGGGAATCAAACTCACATCAGCTGGAAGTACCAAACTCATTCACAGATCGTTATTCTAACCTCTAGGCTATACTGCCAGTCCCCAAAACTACCAAGGCTGTCAGTATAGCCTGGAGGAGTTAAATGTGACTGTGAATAATTGAAGAGAGCTGGGTTTGATTCCTACAGCCTCCACTTCTGCATATTGTGCAACTCTGAGCAAGTTACTTAAGCTCATGGGTAGCCCCTGGAAACTAAGAAGTCTGCTGTGCGTTTCAAGCGTTAACCATGTCTCTTTGATGATGATGACTGGCTTCAGTGATGTACAATGTTATTGTGATGTCATCAGCATTGTAAAAGCTGCTCTCTGGTTTACTATTCTACTGTATACACTTAACCTTCAAAAGAGATATCGATTATGACAAAGTAGCGGGATCTGGTGGTTATAATCTCTTGACTCCCTCAACCAAATGAATCACTGCAACAAAGCATACAGCAAGGTGCTGAGGATGCTGGGGTGTACTGAGGGTAGTTTTCTTGGCAGAAGGGAAGAGACTCTGCCCCTGTACAGATCCCTGTTGAGGTCTTACCTGGATACTGTGCTTAATTCTGGAGTCCTCACCTAAGCAAGGATATAGACACACTGGAGGCAGTATTACATCAAACAAATCCCTAAGGAAACTCATAAGGGCAAAACCGGTCGGGGAAATTAGTAGGTGAGAAACCCCAAATCGTGTAACTGCTAAGTCAGCAGGAGCCATGCATGAAGACGCAGAGACTGGAGGTCCTGATGGACCACAATGACCTAGCTCTTGGGACAGCAAGTCAGAACACAGAGGCAGGGAGATCAAAGGTTCCACTGCTAGCTGTTAGAGGAGTGGAAACCATATCTGGCGTGGTTTCCACCCTCAGAATGTACCAGTGTTACGGCGCCGAGCCATTAGGGCACCCGTCGGCAATGTTGCCGACCACTGTTTTTGCTGGGGTCTGTGCCACCCACCCCAACTTTGGGGGGAGGGGATCGGGGACCAGTGCACGCCTGGTCCCTAGTGGTGGCTGGAGGCTGGCACACTGGCTCCAAGACAGGGAGCGTATATTGAGCAGACGCCCGGCTTGCCACGTGCGGAAGCATGCATGGCTCCCCACTCGAGGAGGGGAGAAAATGAGGTGAAAAAATTCCACTGAACGGCAGGATGATGCCGGTCCCCTGCAGGGGCTGCACCCGGCCAGCTGGCACATCAATGCTAACGGTAAGTACCAATGGACGCCAGGGCGATGGGGCGAGCCAGTGGAAGGGGGTCAGTCGGTGGTGGAGAGAAATAAAGAAACTGAAAGGAATAAAAAAAAAAAATGAAAACACCAGGCCCTGGATCTAGCGAGCAGAAACTGGGCAGTTTTGCATTGGATGGGTATGCAAAGAGTTCCAATTCAGGAAGGCCCCACCTGTCAAAGAGGTCTTCAACCACGGAGAGAAGATGTTCCCATTCGTGTGCCTTGGACCAAGACTGGCCAAGGTATTCAGAACGCCTGGAACATGCACAGCAGTCAGGTCCAGATGGTGGTTCTATGGCCGAATACCAGACTCTCATGGTCTCTCTGCAGAGGGGGTAGGAGTGTGTACCCCCCTGCTTGTTTATGTAAAAGACCACGGACATATTGTCAGTCTGGATCAAAAAGAGGGCCTGGGAGCAGGTTTGTCTGAAAGTCTTGCAGGACGTAAAGGATCGCCCGCATCTCCAAAACACTGATGTGGAGATCCTGCTTCTGTGAAGACCAGGTTCCCAGAGTCTGACTGCCTGCCAGATGGGTGCCCCAGCCCTGGCTCGATGCATCCGTGGTCAGGATCTGACGAGGCAACCTTGTCTGGAAGTTGATCCCCTTAGAGAGGTTGGAGGGGTTCAACCACCACCATGCCAGAGTCTGTCGCACATGACTGGAGACTGACACCAGTTGCTCCAAATCGTCTGTGTGCTGGTCCCATTCGACCCAAAGGTTCCACTGGACTATTCTCATGTGCAGGCAAGCCAGGGGAACTGTTGCAAAGGTCTCTGCCATATGTCCAAGCAGCCTTAGAAATGACCTGATTGGGACCTGGCGAGATGATGAGACCGGCTGAGCCTGTGCATGAAGGCATTCTGCCATGTCTGAGGGTAGAAAAGCTTTGCCTTGGGCAGTGTCCAAAACTGCCCTGATGTACTGCAGCCTCTAGCTTGGCCAAGGGGAGGATTCGGGGAGACTGAGGGTGATACCCAGATCCCAAAACAAGCTGAAGATGGCCTCCATGGTTCTGAGAAACTGTTCCCTAGTGGGAGCTGTCAGAAGCCAGTCGTCCAGGTAATGGAAGACATAAATGTCCTTTCGTCCTTAAGGCTGCAGCTACTACTGTGAAACACTTTGTAAAGACTCAGGGGGCTGAGGACAGGCTGAATGGCAGAGCCCAAAACTGGTAATGATTTCCTTGGAAGCAAAGTGAAAAAACCTACTGTGGGATGGAAAGATCAAGATGTGAAGATAAGTGTCTTGCAAGTGCAGAGAACATATCCAATCCCCCTGATGAAGCAGGGGGAGAAGGCCGAGGAGAGTGACCATCCTGAAGTGTTTCTATTCTATGTACTGGTTCAGGTGTCTGAGGTCTAGGATGGGACGCAGGTCTCCGGTTCTCTTTGGGTCAAGGAAGAAATGAGAGTAGAATCCCTTTCCTTGTGCCGATGGGACAGGTTCTATGGCCCGTTTTCGCAGGAGTGCCAGAATCTCCTCTTGGATTGAGGGCGATGTGGGCCTGAGGGTAATGGGAGGGCAATGGGCGATTATCCAGGGGCATCTCCAAGAACTCTAGAGTGTGCTCCTTTTCCACTAGCTGAAGAACCCATTGATCTGAGGTTATTCTGTGCCATCCCTGTAAGTAGAGACAAAAATGACCCCACACCTCCTCCCCCACGGTTTTCGGCTGGGGAAGGGGAGGGTCAGGTAAGGAGTCAGGCTGAGAAGCCTGGGACAGACAATGTGGTCTGGGAGGTTCTGGGGGCTGAATCTCCAGTGACTTGGTTAGTGGCTTTTCTCTTAAATGCACTTCTGGATTGTTGGCCCATGGATTGCTGTTTGGAGGAGCGATGAAAGGACTGCTGCTGGGAGGATTTTGACTAAGACTGGTATAAAGTTTGTATCGAATGCAAAGCCTTGCCCGACTCCTGTAGGCGAGCAATTATGTTTTGGGAATCCTTGCCGAACAGAACACGACCACTGAAAGGGGCACCTAAAATCTTGGACTGCACATCTAGAGCAAAATCAGAGATTCTGAGCCAGGAGTATCGACTAAGACAAACTCCCGTAGCTGCAGCTCTACTGGCGGAGTTTGCCGAGTCACATGTGTGGCAAGATAGGCCTATTATCACTTTATTTAATTTTCCTATTTCTTGGGTTGTGAGGCACTCCAGAGTTAAGGCACTGTCCCTTTAAAAGGTCAAGAAAATGTTGAACAAATAAAATAATTTACCAAAGCCAGTTTGAGCCTGGCATTCATCTAGATATGAAACAGACAGGCTTATGTATCCTAAGGGTCACAACTCTTGGATCGAATGGTCAAACTGGACACTTAGCCTTCCAATAAAGTACAGTTAAATAAGAACTTACCGAATCAGTAGATCTTCGAGAACAGTTCTTGCAGCAGGTTACTCCATTAGGACTGAAGCCGGCAGGCGCCAGGACCCCATGGAAATTTTCTAGCTAGCAGTATCCAGCGGGGACCGCCCCCGACGTCGGCCCCACCCCGTCAGGCAACATATAAAGGGGGTTGGTCCCCCAGAATCCCCAGTTCTCCCGCTGGAGACTCCCGGCCGTTAGATGACATCAGAAGTGGCGACTGAGGATCCGCCATCAAAAGGTATTCAAAACGATGTTAGAAACCTAATCCTAGAAAAGAGATACCGGAACAACTCTACCTCCAGAGGGGATGGTGTGAGGGAAACCACCTGCTGCAAGAGCTGTTCTCGAAGATCTACTGTTACGGTAAGTTCTTAAGTAACTGTACTATCTTACCTCGAGAAACAGCTCTTGCAGCAGGTTACACCATTAGGACTGATTCCCAAGCAATACTGGAAATCCCTCGCAGGTAGCAGAAGGCTAGGTAGAGATCGCGAGTTGGACCGAAGCCAAGGATAGTAGTCCCTGAAGGACTGCTAGACCAAAACCAGCTCTTCGCCGTGATGCAAAGTCCAGGATATAATGCCTGATAAAGTTGTGCACGGTGCTCCAAGTAGCTGCTGTGCAGATGGCTGAAGTGGACATGTTCTTCATGGCTGCAAAGGAGGTAGCCACCCCCCTTGTGGAACGACCCTTAACCGCGGCCGGTAAAGGTTTGTTGCGTTTCTGGTAACAGAAAGTGATACAATGGATGAGCCACCTGGACAGCGATTGTTTAGAAACCGGCGCTCCCATCATCCTATGGGCGAAGGAGACGAAAAGCTGATCAGATTTACAGTGGTGCCTGGTTCTGGTCAGGTAGTATCTTAGACACCTATGCACATCTAGAGTGTGCAACAGGGCCTCTCCTCTATTAGAGTATTTAGGATAGTACACTGGTAAGTCGATGTCCTGATTGAGGGTGAGGGCTAAGACCACCTTAGGTAGAAACTTTGGATTTGTTCTTAGGGACACCCTGCCCTGGTGAAAAACCAAATAAGGTTCTTTGCACATCAGTGCATGAAGTTCAGAAATCCTTCTGGCCAAAGTAACGGCAACTAAAAACAACGTCTTCCATGTTAGGAGACGCAGCTCGCAATCCGCGGCTGGTTCAAAAGGCGGCAGCATGAGCTACTCCAGGACAAAGGGTAAATCCCATGGAGGAATAGGATCCTTAATCGGAGGTCTAAGGTGGAGAACAACTCTCAGGAAGGCTCGTACTGTATCCAACTGAGTTATGGGACGTCGGCCTATAGGTGTATGATAGGCTGAGATGGCACAAAGGTGTACTTTAATAGAGGAGTAGGCCAAGCTTGCCTGGAAGAGAGACAGGAGGTAGTCCAGGACCCACCTTTCCAGACAATCCATCGGGGAAGTCCTCGTGCTTGAGCCCAGAGGCAAAATCTGTGCCATTTCATGGCGTATGTGGCATGAGTGGCCGGTTTTCTAGCAGCCGCTAGAACATCTGCTACCTCTTGCGAGACCCCGTACCACATGATAGCTATGTCTCTAGGAGCCAGGCGTGCAGGTTTAGAGAGCAAAGGTCTGGATGGACCAAACAGCCTGCCTCCTGGGACAATAAGTGAGAGCTGACTGGCAGAGGCACTGGAGGTTCCTGGGGCAGCTGGTGTAGCAAAGGGAACCAAACCTGTCTGGGCCAGAAAGGCACAATCAAAATTAGCGTCGCTTGCTCCCTGTGCAGTTTTAAGAGAACCCTCTGGATCAACGGGAAAGGAGGGAAGGCATAGAGGAATCTGCCCATCCAGGAGAGGGACAATGCGTCTCGCCAGAAAACACCAGGCCCTGGATCTAGCAAGCAGAAGCTGGGCAGTTCTGCGTTGGATGGGGACGCGAAAAGGTCTAATTCTGGTGTGCCCCATCTGTGAAACAGATCCTCTACCACCTCCTGGAGTAGATCCCACTCGTGGACTCTGGCCTGGGAGCGGCTCAGGCTGTCTGCGATGACGTTGTCCACTCCTGGGACAGGAACAGCAATGAGGTTTGCGCCATGTTGTAGAACCCAATCCCACACCCTCATGGTCTCCCTGCAAAGCGAGTAGGAATGGGTGCTTCATTTGTTGAGGTAATACATCACCGTGGTATTGTCTGTTTGTAACAGGAGAGTACCCGGTGGGATCTCCGACTGGAAGGCCTGCAGGGCATAAAGAACTGCTCTCATTTCCAAAATATTTATGTGGAGATGAGCTTCCAGGGGTGTCCACGAGCCCTGAGACCTGACCCCCATCGAGGTGTGCTCCCCAACCGAAACTTGATGCGTCCGTGGAGAGCATCACAATCGGAGATGGCGCAATGAAGGGAACCCCCATCAACAGGATCTTTGAATCTAGCCACCATTGCCAATCCCTGATTACGGCATTCATGATCTGAATTGGAAGCTGCAAATGGTCTTGCTTCTGATCCCAATGAACCCGTAACATCCACTGGGCCACCCGCATGTGGAGACAGGCTAGCAGGACTGTTGCAATGGCCGCAGCCATGTGTCCGAGCAGGCAAAAGACCAGTCTGGCTGGGACAGTCTTCTTTGCCAAGATGTCCCTGATGAGGGATCTGATGTGTTGCACTCAGTCATAGGGCAGAAAAGCTCTCCCCGGACGGTGTCCAGAACTGCACCTATGAACAGCAGATTCTGTGACGGAACCAGGCGTGACTTCTCCCGATTGATAATGATGCCCAATGTCCCGAACAGGAACTGAGTACAATGAGTTGCGGACATCACAGCCTCTCGAGAGGGTGCCATGAGGAGCCAGTCATCCAGGTAGGGGAACACGTAGTGGCCTTGTCTCCTTAGAGCCGCCACTATGACTGCCATGCACTTCATAAACACCTGAGGTGCCGATGACAGTCCGAAAGGGAGGGCTCAGAACTGATAATGGCGACCTAGAAATTCGAAGCGCAAGAACATGCTGTGCGCTCGAGCAATGGGGATGTGCAGGTAGGCATCCTGCATGTCCAATGATGCTAGGAAGGAGCCCTGCTTGAGCATGGGTATCAGACCGGAAGGGTCACCATGCGGAAGCGTTTGTAGAGGACCGAAGCATTGAGTTCGCTGAGATCCAGTATCGGACGGAGGTCCCCTGTCTTTTTGGGAACCAGAAAGAAGTGGGAATAGTAACCTGCACCTCTCTGGTTCCTCGGTACGTGCTCTATAGCTTCCTTTCCCAGAAGCGTGAGCACCTCCTGCTGTATGAGCAGTGCGTGCTGACCCGAATAACAGGAAAGCAGGGAAGGTCTTGACGGTGGATGGTAGAGGAATTCTATAAAGTGACCTCTCTTGACCATTTGAAGTACCCACCGGTCAGTGGTAATCAACTGCCACTCTGAAAAGTGGCAAGCGATGCGACCCCCGACCTTTTCTGCCCGTTGATCCAGAGGAGGGCCGGGGGCCGGGAAAGAGTCATGCTGTGGCAGCGTTGGTTCCTGCAGGCTGGGCCGGTTTGGTATACCGCTGACCTCTGCCTGGGGAAGACTTAGGTTGGGCTTTACGGTGGAAGGTGCCCCTTTGTTGCTGGCCGGAACGTGGCTGCTGTCGTTGCTGCCAGCCGCGAAAACGGTTCTGGTTCCTATGAAAGGAACCAGATTTGGATCTGTACATGGCCTGTACAGACCTTACTGCCTTCCCGGTGTCCTGAAGCTTGGTGATGACCTTTATAGAGGGTTCACCAAACAGAACCTCTCCTTTGTAAGGGATGTCAAGAATACTCTTCTGTACGTCCGAGGTAAAACCGGAGACACAGAGCCAGGAATGTCTCCAAAGACAGACGCCTGAAGCTGCGCCCCTGGCGGACGAGTCCGCAGAATCATATGCGGCTCATAACACTTGGGTCCCCACATCTGACCCTGTGCAGAGGAGGTTCAAGAGCTCCACCTTCTGCTTGCCATCCGGCAGTTTATCAGCTAGGTCCTCACCCTGTTCCCACAGGGCATTCTGAAACTGAACCATATGAGACAGATAGTTCAGGGACCTGATGGAGCATGTAGCAGCCGCATACATGCGCCTCCCCAGGACATCCAACTGCTTGGATTCCTGGTCCGGTGGCTGTGTGCTCAGATGCTGTGGTAGTTGGGACCCGTCATGAGAGGCCATAATGACCAGGGAATCAGCCAGAGGTTGTTGCGCCAAGTACTGGTCCTCTGTCGGGGCCCTGTACAGGTGGCTATCTTTCTTCGGCACCATGGAGGTGGAGTGCGGACACTTCCATGCAGCCTTGGTGACATCCGCAGAGGTGTCCACCAAGGGTGTCACCACCACAGGCTTAGGGTCTTTCTGGCCAAGGTAACGGGCTAGGCGCTGTCTCCCGGGGTCGAGATCTTCCGAATCCCATCCCATGTTCTCCTGGATGTGCCTCATGATCTCAGAAAAGGAGAGATCATCTGGAGGTGACCTGGGCAGGTCTTGTGGGTCAGGTGATGGGATGTTGATTGGAGAAGAAGACCTGGAGGTATCTGAAGTGTCAGGTCAAGAATCTTCCCCTGGCGGAGTGGACCGTCTATGTCTGGGTCGCTTAGGACTGGGAGACCCTGAGGGAGATCTTAAAGGGGGCCTTCTCCATTCTTTGGATTTTCCCCTAGGAGGTGGAGTGTGCTCCTTAGGGGTCGGTAGTCTTCCTGCTGGCCCCTGCGGTGGAGGAGGGAGAGTAGGAGGTGAAGGAGTAGGAGGCGGAGGTTTGACTGGGATCACATCCTTCTTTATTGCGTCCCACCAAAAGGTAAAGAGATCTATGACCTCTTGAATATTCATACTGGACGACGGACCTGGCGCCGGTGGTCTGTCGCCGGTATCAGGCGTCTGGTCCGAGGGTGTCTCCGGGATTGGCGAAGGCTCCTGTGGAAGCCTGACATCCTCACTGTTGCCTGCCTGGTCATCAGGCAACGTCAGGTCCTCCTCTGTAGAATCTCAGCGACTGGTGTCCACCGGTGACGGGAAGGCAGTCTTCGGCTTGGCGAACATCTCACCGACATCTGGTGCTTAGCAGACGTCTGGTCTGGACATTTGTCCGATGAAGGGTCGGAAGCCCGCTTTGAGTCCGTTGTCCGTTTTAGGGACGTCAGGTCCTTAGTCTTACTGAGAGGGGGATCCGGACCCCTGGGAGGCTGGGAGACCGATCTAGTGTCGGGGTCCCGGTGTCTCTCTCAAGAAGCTCTGGAAGAAGACTTGGACTGGTGACGGTCTGAAGACTTCGATGAGGCCCGGAAAGGTGTTGAGGAAGCCGAAGGCCTGGAAGTCTTGATGGGATGCAGAGAAGCCGAAGTGCTGCCTGAAGACTTGACTTTTAATGGAGTGAGCTGAGAGTGAGCCCTGGAGGGAGAGCGGTCAGAGTGCGTGGAGCCTGAGCTGGTGTGCGAGTCCGAGGCCCGGTTAGGGGATCTGGACCTGGTCTTCTCCCAATGCTTGTCCCGGTGTTTATGGGACTTGGAGGTAGACTCACCTCTGGAGGCAGGGTCTTTGTCCATACTTCTTAACTTTTCTTCCAAGAGGAACCCCTGAAGTGCCTTCTGGCGGTGGATCCTGGTGCGACTATTGAACCTCTGACAGAAGCAGCAAGCCTTGGTGTTGTGTTCCGGGCCTAAGCACCGCAGGCAGGATGAATGAGGATCCTTGAAAGGGATTGTTTGCAGCAGGCACACTTGGAAGGATGTCCTTCTGAAGAAGGAGTTGGAGATGCCGACATTTAGTGGTAAACTGTTAAAGTTCTAGTTGTCGTACGTTAGAGTGGGACCGTGAGGCCGATGCTGGTGAGTCGACGGCGGGCAAAGAACTGGAGATTCTGGGGGACTGCTCCCTTTTATATGATGCCTGACGCCGGGGGCGGTCCCCGCTGGATACTGCTAGCTAAAACATTTCTGTGGGGTCCTGGCGCCTGCTGGCTTCAGTCCTAATGGTGTAACCTGCTGTAAGAGTTGTTTCTCGAAGTAAGATCAAGAAATGCCAGGTGGGGTGGGGGGCAGCCTTAAGTCATGAACTCAAAACAGTAAGAGGTTATGCATAAACCATATGTTAGGGGTGTTAGACATGGAACCATAGTGACACCTGCAGGAAAAGGTAAACTGTTGCACCCCAATCTCTGTATAGCTCAATAGTTTTATTTATTTATTTATTTTTTTATTTTATCAAGTCTAGGATTACAAATACCTTTGAGCCTTGGCTCTTTTACAAAGGTTCCATGTCCACAGGTTCCAGAGTGTTCACCCCATTCCAAAGGGGATGGCTGTTGCTTGAAAATGACATCACTGACTTTAACTACACACAGAATTTTGAAACTAGTACACTTTTTAGCTTGGAGTTTGAAGCCTGGAGAATCTAAGAGCTAAGAAGAACATATCAAACTGGTATATACTTTAAAAAAAGTATATGTAGGCCTGGAAAAAACTCTGAACCAGACCTGAGTTTTGTGAGATTGGACTTCTCACATGCTGAAGAGAAATTCTGATCTTTATGTCAGAATTTTGGAATCAAGACTTTTGCTTCAAGACGACCCCGAGTTTTGCACCAAGAGGAAACTCAGAGACTCAAGTTTTTTTTCCAACAATCTAGTGTTTTTACTAAAGAACTTTTCTTCACCTACAGAGATCATCTTCTCTCAAAAAAGGACATTTGATATTTCTGGACTCTAAACCTCAAAACAAGGTACAGTTTAGAAATACAGTGTACAGTGTTTCTGTATAACCATCCAATATTTATTTTTCATATTGTCTGCTTTCCAAATCTTCCAAATTGTAGAATTTACTGTTTTTTTTTTTTTTAAAGTAAACTTTTATCATTTCTTAACTCTGCCTGAGGTCTGGTTGTGTGATCTAACATTTTAAATGGAAGGGTTTTGTAAAGATTGTATGCCTTGTTAATGAAAATAGTGACAGCTCGGCTAACCTACAAACCAAAATGGCAAGAGGCTGCCAGTGGCCCTAGTGGGATTCTAACCAGAGAGCGTAGTAAAGAGTCAGGGGGACTCAAGACTACAGTTTACGCCCTCCCACTGGAAAAAGGAAGGTTGGTGATGCTTCCTGAACCCTACAACTGAGCACAAGTTCTGTAAAAGGGGGGATCATCCCTGCAAACAGGAAGTCTTGCCGCGCCCATAGGGTTGTGCTTGTGACAACAGGAAGCTCGGAGAATGTGAGTATCAACATCTGAGCCCGGTTTCAGAAGGTGCCACAGCTCGGTTCTGCCAGGAGCATCAGACTGAGCTTTTGCCACCTCCGAAGCCGTCTCCCTCAGCGCACTCTTGTATTGGACCAGGTGTGCCAGAAAGTTCAGGGAACGGATAGTGCAGGTGGCAGACACATAGACCGTCTTGCCAAACTGGTTTATCTGTCTGGAGTCCCTGTCAGGAGGCTACGTGCTAGGGTGCCTTGGCCACTTACAGCAGTCATGGGCAGCGTTAATGACTACAGAGTCAGCTCTGGGTGCTCCCCATAAAAGGGCTCATCCCTTGGAGCATTATATAGGTGATCTGCCTTCTTAGATGTCGCTGGAGTCGAGGATGGATGCTTTCAAGCAGCCTACTGACTACCTTGAAGGAATCAATAAGGGGTGGAATAATCAAGGGTAGGGACTCCTTTTTAAGGAGAAAAATGGCCAGCCAATGTTGCTCGTTGTCCACTTCCTCCAGTCCCAACCCATAAGGGATTGGATGTGCCTCATCACCTCCATAAAAGTAGGGTCATCTGAAAAAGACTGAGGGGTATCCTTAGGCTCCTCAGGTTCCCACGGCAAGTCAGAGCACAGCATGGTGTGTGCCTCAAAAAAAAAAAAAAAACTACAGCCCCAGGGATCAAACTCTACAGAGTCCGACTCTGGGGAACGGTCACACACTGGGCAGCTATACCAAGTGGAGCTGTTCAGGAGCTGGACCCCAGAGGAGGGATGTTGCATGGCTCCTGAGGACCCCACGGGTAAGCAACACCTGCAGAAGACATCCCTCAGGGCTGGAAAAGGAAGAGAGGGACGGAGCCAGGCATCCCTGGAGGACTCCATAAATGGCCTAGGCCACGGAGGGGTGACTGCTGAGTAACGGCTTTAATCTCCAAGGAATGACAGCACCAGATTTGCAGGATTGCAGCCTGCAAAGTGGACAATTCCAAGCTCCCTCCATCTCCATAAGGAACTGCTGATACTGAATGTACTCAGCATCAGAAAAGAAGTGCAGGGAGGCATCCGCTTTCTCACAGGAGGCAGTTGAAGATGAGGAGGAGCTGGAGTCAGGGGGTGGGGATGCAGGGGCCTCAGGCTCGAAAACAGCCTGATCTAGTGATTGGAGGTGCAGGGGAATAGCACTCGTCAATGCCCTGAACTGTTCCCAGGACAGGGGACCCGAAGGACCCAGAATGCCTGGGAGGTGAGGAGAGGGAGGCAGGGGGCAGGGTCAGGCAAGACTAGGCCAGGTTCTCTGCCAGGGCTACAAGAGTGCTCAGGGGACCACGCCCGGGGGGAGGGGCCTGGCAAGCCTGCCCATCAAAGAGCACTCAACAGGTGAGGAGCAGTCAAGGTGGTGCCCTTGGAGGAAAGCCCCCTGGCAGGGAGGGTGGTGCCGTGAAGGTCCCACAGGGCGGCCCTGATCCCCACCAAAGACAGGACCAGACAATTCCGGCAAGACCAGAGGCTCCGTGTCGGCGCTGCAACTCCTGCCAGAGCTGCCAATAAGACCACTCAGCACCTACCTCACCAGAAAGGGCCCTGCTCCATGGTCCAGGCCTCTGAATAGGCTCCACATCAGTCTCTTAGGCTGCGAGAGAACTGGTGCCACAAACAGCAACAAAACCTTCCCCAGTGCCATGGATGGTGCAGACACCCCCCAAAGTGGCACCAGGCGGAGAAGCTGACCCCAAAGATGATGCCCAACCTGACCGAGGCCTAAGATGAGGCCCAGGAAGATCCCCTTCATCGCTGGACTCTACAAACAGCCAACGCCTTCCCTGACCTCAATCCTCAGGTCACCCAACCTCTTGGGGAAGAGATCTGAAAGATCGCTACAGGACACCTAGGAGGCTCGACTTTGGAGGCCTTCTCTCTCCTGGTGCTGCAAGCCATGTCAGGAGGGGACCCAGCCTTGAGGCCAGTATTGCCTCACTTACTGGCACCAGTCTTAGTGCCAGGAGCCGAGGTGTCACACAGCCACAACACCAAGGTGTGTGCTGGTGTAGGCCCAGCGTATAGCTTCAACCTCACCATCGGGGATGTCCGCTGCCCTGAAGGAACTATGGAGGCCCATAGCTCAGCACCATGAACACAGGGCGGAGGGAGGTGTGCACTAGTCCCCTCACAAAAGAAAGGGTCCTACAAGAGCTCGCTAAGCTCAGGGTGGACAAGGCAATGGGACCTGATGGCATACATCCTAGGGTACTAAAGGAGCTAAGGGTGGAACTAGCAAAACCACTATCAGAACTGTTTAATGAGTCTCAGAGCACAGGAGAGGTCCCAGAAGACTGGAGAAGGGCTCATGTGATACCACTCCACAAGAGTGGTAGCAGAGAGGAGGCAGGGAACTATAGACCAGTTAATCTTACCTCAGTAGTGAGCAAGATTATGGAGGCACTCCTTAAGGAAAGGATAGTGCAACACCTGGAAACCATAGGAGCACAAGATTCAAGACAGCATGGGTTTACAACAGGAAGATCCTGTCAAACTAATCTCAGATTTCTTTGACTGGGTAACCAGAGTGGTGGACCAAGGGGGAGCAGTTGATGTTGCCTACCTTGACTTTAGCAAAGCTTTCAATACTGTTCCATATAGAAGATTGATTAATAAGCTGGGTAGGCTCGGGGTGGGTCAGAAGTTGGTCAACTGGGTGGCAAACTGGTTGGCGGGCAGAAAACAGAGTGGTAAACGGCATACAGTTAGAAGAGATGCAAGTCACAAGTGGGGTACCTCAGGGATCAGTCCTGGGGCCAGACCTCTTCACTACCTTCATCAGTGACATTGCAGATGAACTGGAGGATAAGGTTTGTCAGTTTGCAGATGACACCAAGATCTGCAACAGAGTAGATGATCCAGATGGGGTGGGCAGAATGAGAAGAGATCTGGATAAACTGGCAAAATGGTCAGAACAGTGGCAAATGGGGTTTAACACAAAGAAGTGCAAGATCATGTACATGGGGAACAGAAACCCTGAAGCCACCTACAGGTTGGGAGGGGAGTTGCTGGCAATCACAAGGGAAGAAAGAGACTTGGGCATCATCATCACAGATGACGTGAAATCATCCAAGCAGACCACTAAAGCAGTAGGTAAGGTTAGAGGAATGTTGGGGTGTATTAGAAGGGGTATCACAAGTCGTAAGAGGGAGGTAATATTCCCTCTTTACAAGACACTGGTTAGGCCCCATCTCGAGTACTGTGTGCAGTACTGGAAGCCGCACCTGCACAAGGACATTAACAAAATGGAGGCAGTCCAGAGAAGGGCAACCAAAATGGTGCAGGGACTGCATCAGAAAACATATGAGGACAGATTAAAAGAGCTCAATATGTATACCCTAGAACAAAAGAGGGAGAGAGGTGATATGATTGAAACATTCAAACATCTTAAGGGCATTAACAAGGTGAAAGAGTCCAACATGTTTCAGTATAATAAAAACAGCAGGACAAGAGGACACAGCATGAGATTAGAGGGAGGCCCATTAAGGGGGAATGTGAGGAAGTTCTTTTTCACAGAAAGGGTGGTGGATGCATGGGACGGCCTACCTCAGGAAGTGTTGGATATGAATATAGTGCAGGGCTTCAAACAGGCATGGGATAGACATAAGGGAGCAATAAAGAGGAGTATGAATAGATAGGCCACTGACAGAGTACAGGCCTATGGCACATTCATAAGGTAGAAAAAATGGGAAGACTGGATGGGCCTGGCGGTCCTTAACTGCCTTCAACTTCTATGTTTCTATGAGTGGGAGGGGTGCTCCGTCAGCACCCCCAAGGGAGATAGTCCACCTGACCCCTCCTGCAGGCTCTCTGTCTTGGTGAGGCAAGGATCAGAAGAGGACCTGTCTCCCTCAGTACACATTGTACTGGGGAGGGGCTCATGGGAAGGCCCAGGGACCTTACCTTGAAGTCCCATGTGCGCAGCCTGCCTCCAAAATTAGGGGGGCTCGCAATCCCCCTTCATCGTGCTGATCTCAAGGGTGCAGAAGTCCATCGAGAAGCAGGTATCACAGTGGTCCATATCATGGTCAGCTCCAAGGCAAGTCCACTGGCAGTCATGCCGATTCTGGACAGACATAGGTCTCCCACGGGGCACTGATGCACTGGGGGCCATCCTTGTTTTTCTTCTTGTCCTTCCTTTGCTCATGGGAGTCAGACATGACTGATAGGTGGAAAAAAAAATCAAAAATAGGGCTTGGTGCTCTGAGACAGAAAGTGAGAAGAAAGTGGCAAGAAAAGTGGAGAGCTTATTTATCTTTTTTGTCATAAGGTTTTGTAAGTTTTACTGTTGTGTTCTAAATGTTGCCTAAATCCTTAAAATCTTTCTTTGGCTAGAGGAACAGAAATCCTTAAATCTTAAATCTTTCTGTGCTGGCTGGAGACTTGTTGTGGGGGGAGGGTTCTTTGGCCAGTATCATAGCCAGTCAATCAAGGTTGTTTGCACTTCAGTTAATCTCTGTTTAAATCCTCACTGAGGTACTTTAAATCTTCTTGCTGTGGGTAGTATTAGCAGTGGAGGTTGGAAGATGTGCTGAGGCCGTTTCTGGAGAGCTTATTTATCTTATTTGTCATAAGTTTTTCTGTTGTGTT
Source organism: Neoceratodus forsteri (assembly GCA_016271365.2). Taxonomy (NCBI): domain Eukaryota; kingdom Metazoa; phylum Chordata; order Ceratodontiformes; family Ceratodontidae; genus Neoceratodus; species Neoceratodus forsteri. The sequence goes on along the minus strand of CM057452.1, from coordinate 182,389,528 downwards.
TTGAATGTTGCCTAAATCCTTAAATACGGAAAAGCCACTGGGGGTTGGGTTTAAAGGCTGGGAGGGAGGACCTTAAAGAGTTGCAAATTTCCCCTATGAGCCAACTCTTAAGGCTAATAGTCAGGTGGGGAAAAGGTCAGACACTCAAGCATTGCAAGTTTGAAAGTCTGCATGCTGTATTGGGGGGGGGATCGTCTAGGTATAGGTACTGGTAGCTTGAGAAACTGCAGAGCCAGTGAGTTGGTAATTTGGCCTAGAAAAGACTGCTATGATGATGGGGAAGGGACCGCATGTCACTTAAGCAGGTATCTTTGGGTGGGTGGCTGGGTGCACAGGGTGTGGTGCAGCCAGTATACTGGACTGGGCTTGGAAGTTTGGGGGATGCACAGCTTAAGGAGGAGGTAGAGGGGATCTGAAGGCAGCTGGGGTGGGGGAGGATTGGAGAGTTAGGAGGCAAGTGGTTACCTACATGGAAGCACTAGGTGCTGAGGCCTCCCACGCTGGGAGAAACACAGACTTTGACGGCAGATAAGGACCGCTTGGCCCACCTAGTCTGCCCATATCCCTACCTAGAGGATAAGCTGCAGATCCTATTTAACCAACATAGAAACATAGACTTTGACGGCAGATGAGGACCGCTAGGCCCATCTAGTCTGCCCATTTCCCTACCTACAGGATAGGCCGCAGATCCTAGTTAACCAACAGCCTATTTCTTCCTACCCCCACAAGAATTGCCTTATGTCTGTCTCATGCATTCTTGAATTCTCCCACAGTTTTAGACCCCACAACCTCCTCAGGAAGGCTGTTCCATGCATCCACTACCCTCTCTGTGAAATAATGCTTCTCACATTGCCCTAGAACTGCCCTCCTATCTTTAAATTGTGTCCCTTGTTCTTGCAAGTCTCTTTTTCTGAAAAATGCTACCTTCTTGGACTTTGTTGATTCCACTGAGGTACTTAAAAGTTTCTATCTTGTCCCCCTCTCCTTCTTTCCTCAAGGGTATACATATTAAGCTCCTTTAGTCTCTCCTCATATGGCTTCTCTTGCAGACCCTGCACCATTTTAGTTGCCCTCCTCTGGACTGCCTCCTATCCTGTCTATGTCCTTGCGAGATGGGGTCTCAGAACTGGACACAGTACTCCAGATGGGGTCTCACCAACTGTCTGTACAGAGGATAACAACTTCTTGTTTTCTGCTGCTGATGCCTCTCCCTATACATCCCAGTATACCCCAGCCCTCCCTACTGCCTTCTCACATTGCTTGCTAACCTTAGGTCATCTGATATGATTACCCCAGGTCCCTTTCCTTTTGTTGTTGTTACTACCTCCCACCCATTGTGTATTCTTCCCTGTGTTCTTGTTTCCCAGGTGCATTATTTTGCACTTCTTTGCACTGAATCCTAGCTGCCATACTTCTGACCATTCCTCCAACCTTGCCAAGTCCTTTTCATCCTTTCCACGCCTCCTTGTGTATGAACCCTGTTGCAGATTTTTGTGTCATCTGCAAAAGGCATACTTTTCCTTCCAGTCCCTCTGCAATGTCACTGATGAAGACATTAAAAGGACTGGACCATCTGAACCCTGCGGTCCCACTAGTAACCCCTTTCTTCAGAATGGACTCCATTTACAATTACCTTTTTGTGTCCTGTTGTCCAGCCAATGTTTTACCCAGGCTACCACCCTGGGTCCCACTCCCAGGCTGGTTAATTTGACTATTAATCTTTTGTGTGGGACTGTGTCAAATGCCTTGCTAAAGTCTAGGTAGGCCATGTCCACAGCCCCTCCCTGAGTCTACTACTTTGGTCACCAAGTCAAAGAAATCTATTAGATTAAGTCTGATCATGACCTTCCGCTGTGAACCCATGCTGCCTTGGGTCCTGTGCTCCACTGGCCTCTAGGTACTCGACTATTCTTTCCTTCAGAAGTGACTCCATCTCTTTCCCTACCACAGGGTCAGACTGACAGGTCTGTAGTTTCCTGCCTCTGTCTTGGACTCCACTCTTGAAGGGATCACATCCGCCTTCCTCCAGTCCTCGGGTACCACACCATCCTCCCATGATTTATTAAAAAGAGTAGCCAGTGGTTTCACTAGTTCCTCCCTTAATTCTTTTAGAATTCCATCAGGACCCATTGCTTTGTCCACCTTCATTTTTAGGAGTTCTTGCAGAACCCTTTCTTCTGTGAAAGGACTGGGATCGACCCCCCTATCAAGAGTGCTTCTGTTAATTGGATTAGGCACTTCCCCCTCCTCTTTTGTGAATACTGAGCAGAAATATTTGTTCAGTATTCCTGCTTTTTCACTGTCCCCCTCTGCCCACCCACTGTTCATTCTATTCAGCCTCACTATCCCTCCCTTTGTCTTTCTACGCTCGCTGATGTACCTATAAAAGGTTTTATCCCCCTTCTTAACTGAGTTGGCTATCTTTTCCTCAGTTTGGGCCTTTGCTATTCTGCCTTAACTGGTACAGCTCTCTGTCCTGCTCCTTCTGTGTTTCCTTATACTTCCGGAATGCTACCTTTTTCTTCCTGACTTTCACAGCCACCTCTTTTGAGAACCATAGTGGCTTTTTCTTTCATTTTGATTTGTTCATTTGCTTCATACAAAGGCTTGTTGCCTCTGTGATGGCAGTTTTGATAATTCACCATTGTTGCTCCACACCTCCTTCTAGCCTGTTTGCTAGTGCTTTTCTGAGGCACTCTCCATCTTGCCAAAGTCAGCCCTTCTAAAGTCCAGTACCCTCACTTTTGTATGGCTTGACTCTGTAGCTGAGTTTAACATGAACCACACTGTTTGATGGTCACTTGTCCCCAGATGGCAACCCACTTCTAGATCTGAGATCCTCTCACTGCCCCGTTTGAGAGTATGAGGTCTAAGATTGCTCCCTCACAGTGGGTTCGAAGCGAGCTGTCTAATGCCTGCCACCTGTAGGGCATCAAGAATGGCCCTGCTCTTGGATGTGGCTGCAGCAAATGTGCTCCAGTTAACATCTGGCATATTCAGGTCTCCCATCAACAGTATCTCCCTTTCTCTGCCATTCTAAGAATGCCTTCTATCATATCCTTGTCCATTCCTTCCCCGACATGGGGTCTGTACACTAACCCTGTGCGGACTGTGGTGCCCTTTCCAGTCTCAAGGTGACCCACAGTGCCTCCTCTCCTCCGTTTACTCTTTTGTTCAGTTGCTTTATCCTTCCTTTACAGAGAGCTACTCCTTCCCTCTTCTCCCCTGCTGTCTCTCCTGTAGGTTATGTGCCTGGTATGTTAACATCCCAGTCATGGTTCTCTGTGTACCATGTTTCTGTGACTGCTACGATATCCAGGCATCCCTCTTCCATTAAGGCCATCAGCTCCAGGAAGCTTGTTGCCCAGACTCACGGGCATTGGTACTCATTACCCTCCATTTCCTGATGGCCTTACTCCCTTTGCCCCATCCCTGTCCTTCTTGATTTTGTCAGTTTCTTCATTTACCCCTGCCCTTCTCCCTATCGACACCTCTATGTTGGTGTTTGCCGCACTTACTACCGTGATTATTTGGGGGCTAGGATTTTCCTGCTCCTTTCCAGTGCCTCCCCCCTTGGCTAGTTTAAAAGCTTGCCAATGAAGCATTTAAACCTGTCACCTAGGATCCTGGTTCCCCTCCCGGACAGATGCAGCCCATCATGCCAGTATAGGCTTGCATCACTCCAGGTGGACCCCCAGTCCCCAATGAAGCCAAATCCCTGAGCTCCACACCAGTTTTTCAACCACTGATTGAATCCCATGGTGCGGAACACCCTAGCCTCTCCTATGCCATAGATAGGTTGCACCTCCGAGAAGGTTACCGTGCGTGCTACTTGACTAAGGCCCCTCCCCAATTCCACAAACTCTTCCTGCACTTCTCTAATCCCCTTCTTAGCCAGGTCATTTGTCCCTAGGTGGACAATGACATCCAGCTCCCTCCCCTGTGCAGCTGCTCCGGCAATCCTGAGGATTCGCTTCCTGTCCCTGCAAGCCATGGCGCCAGGCAGGCACCTTACCTCCCTCTCCCCCTCCTCCCCAGTTCTACCTTCCTAACAATGGAGTCCCCCACCAGGAGTTGTTTCCTTCCCCTGCAGGGTCCCCTGCCACCCTCCTGTGGGTCTCCTTTGTGGAGTTTCCAACATCCTCCTTGGTCTCCACTGTGGGTGCCTCCATAGAGGAACCACACTTTGCCAGAATGGCATAGGAATGTGGAGGTACAATGTGAGGAGGATCGCCTCTGTTCCACCACCCTCACCCTCCCTGAGCCCACTGTGGTCCAACCGCCTCTTTCTTGGCAACCTCTGAGGCAGCGGCAGTGGCACTGGTGGTCCCTGGATGGAAGAGGAGGTCCCACAAATCCTGGCCAACTCAGCCTGGAGATGAGCAACTCCTCCCTCAGCCCAGAGAGGTGCCTGCAGATGGGACAACACCGCATCCTCCAGAACATCTCCCGGAAGACTGCTGCTCCACAGCCACTGCACTGCACCACTCAATCATGTCTTATTTCTGGCCCTTAACTGTTTGCAATCCTTACTCTTTCCTCTGTTTTTTTTCTCTCTCTCCCTTACTTTCGCCTGTGTGCCCTTTAAGCTCCTGATTGTCCTGTTCTGAGACAAGAATATCCTATATTTATGATAGACCACTTACTTGCTCAGAGGCAGACCTCCGCAGCTAGAGGGGCCGGAGAGCTACTCTTGCTCTTCTAGGATGGTGGGTCCTTGTGATTCTGTGATCACTCACTTCCTGCCCCTAAACAGGAAGTTCCTGTTGTCAGTCAAATTCTGTGCCTATAAAAATAGAACTAGCTTTGGGTGGAGGGGAGAGAAGGAGGGCAATATAGTCCCAGCAGAGAAGTTCAGTCACACAGCAGTCCTTTCTCCTGGTGTCTTCTGCCAACAGCCTATTTCTTCCTGCCCCCCCCCACAAAAATTGCCTTATGTCTGTCCCATGCATTCTTGAATTCTCCCACAGTTTTAGACCCCACAACCTCCTAAGGAAGGCTGTTCCATGCGTTCACCACCCTCTCTGTGAAAAAATACTTCCCCACATTGCCCCTGAGCTGTCCCCCCTCTATCTTCAAATTGTGTCCCCTTGTTCTTGCACATCTCTTTTTCTGAAAGATGCTACCCTCCTGGACTTTGTTGATCCACTGAGGTACTTAAATGTTTTATCATGTCCCCCCAAGGGTATACATATTAAGCTCCTTTAGTCTCTCCTTGTATGGCTCCTCTTGCAGACCCTGCACCATTTCAGTTGCCCTCCTCTGAACTGCCTCCATCCTGTCTATGTCCTTGCGGAGGTGGGGTCTCCAGAACTGGACGTAGTACTCCAGATGGGGTCTCACCAACTGTCTGTACAGGGGGATAACAACTTCCTGTTTTCTGCTGGTGATACCTCTCCCTATACATCCCAGTATCCCCCCAGCCCTCCCTACCCCCGTCTCACATTGCTTGCCAACCTTAAGGTCATCTGATATGATTACCCCTCACGTCCCTTTCCATTTTTGTTGTTGTTACTACCTCCCCCATTGTGTAATCTTCCCCTGGGTTTTTGTTTCCCAGTTGCATTACTTTGCATTGAATCCAAGCTGCCATACTTCTGACCATTCCTCCAACCTTGCCAAGTCCCTTCTCATCCTTTCCACGCCTCCTTCAGAGGAGTGAAGAGAGGTGCTCACACTAGGGGAGGATGGAAGGGGGGTACATAGGAGGCTCTAGGGGATCCTGGCAGGAAGGGCCCAAGGTGGAAATTTCCACAGCAGTAGGCAGGAGACTAGGGGTGTCAGAGGAAACCAAGAGGCGATGCGGATGAAGTACTGAGATGAGCTAAGAACTCTAAATTGTTTTAACCCCTCGCCCATTGGTGGAAGAGGGGATGTGGTGGGGGGTGGAGAGAAGGATGATGTTGCTGCTGGTGAAGCTGGGGCAGGGATGGGTAGAAAGGGTGAAGGGGCCAAGGGAGCAATAGAGGGGGACCTGGACAGGATGGGGGAAGAGGGGTAATGGGAAAAGAAAAAGGAGGATCAGGGAACAAGTAGGAGGCTGATGGTATGGAACAGGGGAGCACGACAGGCAGGAAGGCGCAGGACGTAACCGGGATGATAGCGAGCAGAAAGCCAAGTAGGCAAATGGATAGGACGGATGGATTAGTAAGGAGTGGGGGAAGAGATACAGAGGAAGATACTCAGGTGGGGGGGATAAAGAAAGCCAGGACATGGGTAGAGGGTGTGACCAGGGAAAATAGTGAAGGGGCTACCTTCGACACCCAGATAGTGAGAGGTGCGAGGAGCCAGCTGGGGGAGAACCTGGACAAGGTATGAGGAGTGGCATGGAAGGAGGGGAAACCTAAGGGGTGAACAGGAAGGCTAGGGGGAGGTTAGAGTACTGCTTTTGGGGGACTCCGTGATCAGAGGCATCCAGTGGGAGGGGCAGGGAAGGGTAAAACCTGTCTGATCAGAACCAAATGCCACCCAGGCCTGACGCTGCACAAGGTCAAGCATGAGTTGTATTCAATGGCAAGGGAATGCAGGGGAACCCCGGACATTCTACGGCATTTGGGGACAAATGACATAAATGGTAATAGTGAACTGAAATTCAGGCAAGGTTCCAGGAGTTGGCCAAGGTATGCCTTTCCATAGGCTGTAAGATCTCCTTTTTGGAAATCCTGCTGGTGTCAAGGGCTAGTGGGGAAAACAAGAAGATGATTAGGGAGAGAGATCAGTGGCTTAGGGAGTGGTGTGGGGAATTGGGGTATAGCCTGGTGGGGGACTGGGGGAAAACATAGAAACATAGACTTTGACGGTAGATAAGGACCGCTTGGCCCACTTAGTCTGCCCATTTCCCTACCTACAGGATAAGGTGCAGATCCTAGTTAACCAACAGCATATTTTTTCCTACCCCTACAAGAATTGCCTGTCTGTCTGTCCCATGCATTCTTGAATTCTCCCACAATTTTAGACCCCACAACTTCCTCAGGAAGGCTGTTCCATGCGTCCACCACCCTCTCTGTGAAAAAATACTTCCTCACATTGCCCCTGAGCCATCCCCCCTCTATCTTCAAATTCTGTCCCCTTGTTCTTGCACATCTCTTTTTCTGAAAGATGCTATCCTCTTGGACTTTGATGATTCCACTGAGGTACTTACAAGTTTCTATCATGTCCCCCCTCTCCCTCCTTTCCTCAAGGGTATACATATTAAGCTCCTTTAGTCTCTCCTCATATGGCTTATCTTGCAGACAGCTGATAGCAGGGGAGACCTGGGAGGATAAGGGGCTGTACGCTAGGGACAGGCTCCAGCTTAATTTGGAGGGGAAGGAAATCCTTAAGCTCAAACTAGCTGGGTTCACCAGCGAAAGGTGGGGTTTAAACTTGTGAAGGGGGGATCAAAAAAAGGGGCAGTGCCAGCAGGTACGATAAATGAAGGACATGGTCTCCACTCCTCTAGGGGGCTAGGGAGATATGGAAATGGGTCAAAAGATAGGGTTCAGGAGCTGAGAAATGGGGGCTCAAGGGGGGGGGAAGGGGAGGAGAGTGGTCCTGATAAATGCCAGGAGCTTAAGAAATAAAATGCCTGAGCTCCAGGTGATGCTAGTTGAGGGGGAGGTAGATGTGGCAGCAGTCACTGAGACCTGGGCCACTCAAGGGCATGAGTGGGACCTAAATCTGGAGGGCTGTACTATGTTCAGAAAAGATAGGGGGGTGGTGTAGCACTGTTAGTCAGAAATGGCATGGGTACTGGAGGGGTAGAGGAGGCAGAGGGGAACGTGGAGGTTATTTGAGTCACCCTGCTGACGCGGGGGGGGGGGTAAGAGAGTAAAGGTTGGAGTGGGTATACAGACCACCAGCACTGGCGGAGGTTCTGGAAGAAAGTCAGGTGGCAAATCTCGAGGGACACTGTAGACTGGGAAAGGGAAGGTTAGTGGTAATGGGGGACCTCAACATGCCAGGAACTGACTGGGGGACTATGACGTCACCAGTGGCCAGGGAGCAGAGGCTGCTGGATGTCTTCCAGGACGCATTTCTGACACAGCAGGTGGGTGAGCCAACTAGGGAGACCCGGACAGTGATCAGATTAGGGGTCTAGAGGTGAGGGACCCGTTGACAGGGAGTGATCACGCCACAGTCTGGTTCTTCCTGGACCGGGGCGATCAAGGACGGTAGTAACCGACTTTAGGGGTGCAGACTTCAGGGAGATGGAAGGATCCTTAAAGATCGTTTGGACAAGATAAGGCCAGATATGGATGCTGAGAGCAGGTGGGGGATCATTAGGAGGGGAATACAGGAGGTTACCAGATCCTGCACATGGGAAAGGCGTAAGGCCAGAAAACCCCTGCTGGTGGACCTGGGAGGTACAGGTGGTGGTGAGGGACAAGCAGGTGGCCTATAGGCGCTTCAAGCACTCAAGGAGTAAAAGGGATCAGGAAGAATATGAGCTGACAGCCAAGAGAGTTACCAGGGTGGTGAGAGTAACTAAGGCAAAAAAGGAGCAGTCCTTGGCTAGTGGGATCTGAAGGGGGGACAAGGGATTCTTTAGATACATAGTGGGAAAAAAGGAAAGCAAGGGGGCAGATCAGCAGGATAAGGATAGGGGATGGTTGGGCACAGGAGGCGGGGGAACAGGCAGAAGTCCTAAATGAGTACTTTGCCTCAGTTTTTCCCACAGGGGATGGAGGGGTTATGTCTTACGGGGGGAACAGGGGCAAACCAGAGGAAAGGGTGGGACCGGTAGAGATCAGGGGCCCTGATGGGTCTGGGGAAAGGGAGTGGCCACCATAGACAGGTGGGGGGCCAGCAGTATAGGGTGAAAAGGGGGAGGACGTGGAGGCTGAAATCCCAGTAGAGAGAGAGAGAGTAAGGGAAGCCCTCAGGTCCCTTTGGATGGAGAAAGCACTTGGGCCAGATGAAATACATCCCAGGGTGCTGAGGGAACTGGCGGATGTCCTGGCAGTTCCCGTAGCAGAGCTTTTCAACATCTCTCTGAGGACTGGGTGGGTGCCCAAGACTGGAGGTGGCCTGTCATGCCGATCCGGGGGGTCAGAGAGGAGGTGGGAAATTACAGGCCTGTTAGCCTGACGTCGATGGTCGGCAAGGTGATGGAGGGTACTGTCAGGGAAAGGATGGGGGGGTTACTGCAGCAAACTGGGTATTTGGACAATAGGCAGCATGGCTTTGTCCCGGGAAGATCGTGCCAGACAAACCTTACCAAGTTCTATGACTGGGTGACAAGGGCTCTGGACCAGAGTAGGCCAGTGGACATCCTCTTTCTGGACTTCAGCAAGGTGTTGGATTCGGTACGCCACAGTGGCCTGCTGGCTAAGCTGAAGAAAATGGGGGTAGGGAGACAGCTGTTAAGACGGATAGGAAATTGGCTCTCTGAGCGTACTCAGAAGGTGGTGGTTGGAGGGTTAGCCTCATCCTCAGGGTGGGTTACTAGTGGGGTGCCCCAGGGGTCAGTGCTGGGGCCACTCCTGTTCAGTGCCTATGTCTCAGACATAAGGAAGGGGATCAGGAGTGAAATGAGTCTCTTTGCAGACAACTCAAAGCTGGGTGCAGTGGTGGATGAAGAGGAGGGGAGGGTGGCCTTGCAGGAGGACCTGGAGGCTCTGGAAAGGTGGTCAGGAAAATGGAAACTAAAATTCAATGTGGGGAAGTGCAAGGTTCTGCACACCTGGGAGTCAGAAATCCAGACCAGGGGTATACCCTGGGAGGAGACACAATTCAAGTCACGGAGGGTGAGAGGGACCTGGGGGTAGTGGTAGACATCAAAATGAACAACTCAGAGACCTGTAGGAGGGAAGCAGCAAGGGCAAATAGGATGTTGGGATGCATTGCCAGGGAGATTACCTCCAGAAAGGCGGAAGTGATCCTTCCACTGTACAACTGCTTGGTTAGGCCACACTTCGAGTATTGTGTGCAGTTTTGGAGACCACATTTAAAGAGGGACATTACACTCCTAGAGAGGGTCCAAAGGAGGGCAACCAAAATGATCTGCGGCCTGGGGGAGAGGACCTATGAGGAGAGGCTCAAGGAGCTCAACATGTACACCCTGGAGGAGAGGAGGAACGGGGGGACATGATAGAGGTCATTAAGTACATGAAAGGGATCAATAAGGGAGGCCTAAGTCAGGGTGCTCCAAAGGAAGGAGGGTGTGGCAACAAGAGGTCACAGGTGTAAGCTGGAAGGGAGCGGAGGAGATGTTATTTTATTGAAAGGGTGGCGGAGCCATGGAATGCACTGCCCAGGGAGCTGGTAGAGGTGGAGACTGTGGATGGGTTTAAGAGGGAATGGGACAGGTAAGGGGAAGGGTAAATGTGACCAGGCCCAATACAGGTGGAACATCTGGGACTGGGAATAGTATAATCCAAGGGGGGGCACCAAAATTGGCCCTCAGTGCAGGTGCTGAAAACTGAGCAGACTCAAAAGTCCATTAGGCCTATTCTGGTGGCATTTTAGTATGCTAGTATGAAAAAATGGTCAAAAAACTATCGCACTGAGCGAAAATGGCGACGACTTAGGTGCGACGCAGTCACGGCAAAGTAGAAAGCTCCCACAGTGTTGCCTCAACGGCGGGAAAAACAAAACTGAGGCCAGCAGGGGCCTGGCGTCGGTCACTTGTCAGTCAGTCCATGAGCACCACATCATACGTAAGCTTGTGGTCAGTGACGTAGGCCCCCTAGCTGGGGGCTAGAAAAGTTTTTGCTCCCCTGGGGTCCTAGTGCATCTGGCACAGACCCATAGGTGGCAATAAATGGTGAAGACTGATTTTTGGAAGATGCAAGCATTCATAAGTAAGCCTTTCCATCCATGGAAGTTGCCACAGTGTGCCCAGAGCTTTCCAAAAGCCCACAGCAAAAGAAAGGGATAATAAGAAATGCCCTAAGGAGTCAATATCAGCCCCATACTCAGGATATGGGCAAGACCTTTCTTCTACTGCCTTATGTTTGTGGTTCCCTTGACCACCCAGCTTAATGTGAGCACAAAGGCAAACACATCCCACATTCTCCTGGGCACTCTGCTGTCTATTAACTAGTCTATTACCACTGAATTCCTCTGTGGCCTGCAGTTCTTAAAGACCATCTCTTGCAAACACAGTTTTGTTATCTGTACAATTGCCTTCTAGTTAACTGGAGGATTTGCTGCTTTGTTACAGATCACTTTCCCAATTTCTTCAACACTGGAGTAACATAATATGGGAGATTCAGAGAAGGGGCTTTGTAGTTCAAACTGCTATGTATTTTGCCATGTCACCCAACACCCCTTATAAGTTAAAGCATCTGTAGGTTCCCATCCTAGTGTAAGGGCACTAATGAAGACTGAGTGGGGGAAAAAAGTGATAAGGTGTAACATATTTAGCCTTCATTCATTCTTTGACAGGTATGGTACATCCCTCTGTACTGGACTGACTAGGCTGCCCAAGGGAATTTGAGAAAAATATACTGCAATTCTGGTTTCCAACCACAATGGAGAAGGGTATACATAGCTCAAAACATAACAGGTACTAAAAATTGCCAAGTAATAAATACCCTTTTGTCTTTTGCCATCCTCCAAGATTTCCAGCTGGCAACTTGTGCATCATAGACTCTCAGTTTTTCCTCCCAGCTTAAAACTGCCATAGCCCCTCTGCCACATTTTACTCCTAGAACTGTTATCAGGACACTGGCCACTGATCACTGGCTGGAGGAGCCAGGGTGCAAACTCATACCTATGCTTTTACGTAAATTGAGCTTAGAGCTGGACACTGCTGAAAAACTTTGAAAATTTCCAGTGCCCTTTCCCCCAAATCTGGGTCAGTGATAAATAAACAGATGACATCGGTGTTAGCTGTTCTCTTTATGGGATCCCCTCCTAATGGTGACTCGATGCCTCTGATGTTAGAGTCCTGGCAAATATTTCTAATGACTGGATCGATGGCAAAAATATGCAGAAGTGGACTTAAGGGGTACCCTTGCTGGACCCCCACTTTTACTGGTATAGATGCACCAAACTGGCCTTACAATAAGAGGATACTGTAGCTGTCACATATGGCAGTCATAATCAAACTGTAAACACAGGTAGTATGTCATATTAAGTTAGCACAGAAAATAAACATTCCTGAGAAACCCTACTGAAAGCCTTCATCTGATCCAGCAAAAGCAGAAAACCAGGAACTTTTCTGGAGCTAGTATATTCCAATAACTCTCCAATTAAATACAGGAAATCTGCAATGTTTCTGGATAGTATGGTGCATGTCTAAACTGGCAATATTACAGCACTAGCTACTCTGGCTGTGAAGGATTTTTGTTACAATTCTGAAGTCCGAATTCAACAGACAGATCAGTCATAAATTGGAAATACTTGTCCTGTCTTTTTTGAAAAGGAAAATCAGTATGCTTTCAACAAAAAACAAAAACATGGTCAATTTGGATAAAATATAGTTGGAGGCACTTAGAAGAAATTCAGCCATGTAGTTAGAAAAATGCTCATAAAAGTCATATGTAATTCCATCTTTACATGGAAATGCCCCATGATAATACTGCAAGAAGCTCTTCCTTTGTAACTGGGTTACATAAAATCTGAACGCTGCAGTAACAGGTGTTGGAGGCACTGTTAAAAATGATCCGCTGGAACAGAAATAGTTGCACTTACTCCAAACGTGGAGCGGACATGGGATTCAACTGCTGATAGCAGGCCTGAAAGTTCTGACAATGTTGACCCATTACGATGAAAAGTGTGTGTGTGTGTTTGGGGGGAGGGGTTCCCTGGTGTCATGGCCAACATTCCATCAATAAAACATGGAAATCCAAATTCAACCATGCTATAGTGAGCTCAGAGTTGGAGGGGTCTGGCTAGCCCCAGGCTAGGTTGCGACAATAGATCAACAAATCCAGCTGTACTCAATAGGGAATGTGTACATAACAGTCAGGGGCCCCCTGATGAAGCCTTGCGACAATGCACTGGGGTTTTGTCCTTTATGCGACTGGCAAGTGTACTATGGTATTTATGTAACTGCACTGGAATATTGCTGGCTGTTCGTACTGTGTGCCAACAGGCATTAAAATATGCTACAGCCTAACCTGTGTACTGCCTGTTATGTACACATTCCTTATCGAGTGCAGCTGGGTACCTTGATCTGTTTTTTTGCCCCATCACTAAAAACAGGTCCAAGCAAACCCCCCAAAAGGCCCACCTGGAAACAACCAAAGCCCACTTGCATGTCCAAACAGGGGATGGGACAAAACTTCTTACATCAAGGAAGCTTAAACTCTAAGTGCCTCCGAACGTTCACCTGGAGAAGGAATGGAATTATTAGTTCCCAGACCTCAGTTACCTGGCTGCTGTAGAAAGGTTATCATGTGGTCAGTTGTCTGCACCAGAGCCCTGTATCCCACCGAGTCATCCTTCTTCAGAAAAGCTTGGATATACATCTGTGTGTAAATGAAAGGAGAGACGAACATTAAATATTGGCAGAGAAAAATCTTTCATTACTTACCTTGCCTCTAATGCTCTCCATTTCAAATCCACATCTTACACCTTCTAGTTTATAAGTCACCGTTTTTTATTTTCTTTTTTCTGATTTTTGCCTGTCTTTTTCTGTAGTCCTCCTACTCTAATCGAGGCCTCCACAGCTCAAGCACGAGAACAGCTGCCTTCTCAGTTGATGCAAAATGCTCACTACCATTGGCAGGATGGGCCTGTGCAAATGCCATGGACTTGTGGCCTCCCTCCCCAGGATATGAACACCTCATCTCCACAACAGGCTTGACCAAAGTCAACCCCGGCTCATAAGCAAACTCTGGTCTTTCAGGTGGTAGTTTGATTCACTGTTGCCAAGCCACCGAGCCAGCCCTGCTTCATCTTTACTGATGCAGGTATTTCATCCAATAAAAATATTAAATGCATGGGTGTATTTGCCAATAAATTATGAAGAGCAAAGATCAAGATTTTTCAATAGCATAACAGAATCACACCTGTGTTTCCATTAAGACTCTGTTCCTCTAAAAGGGGCTATGTTGATCGAACTATGAACTCCTCACTCACCCGCTCAGGTCTGCCGCAGTTCCTTTCCAAGGTGAAGGTTATCGTTGTGTCCAACAGCCTTCGGCCCGAGTCTGCCGAGTACAGCTGAATGTTATAGGGCTGGACAAGAGAAACAAAAAGGATCAAGAAGGGATCAGTCTGACAGGACAATGTGAAACAGGACAGAAAAGATTGTATTTGTTCAGAAATAGCTGGGGACGTAGTCCAAATGCACCTAGACTTTAATAACCACTCTCCAACATCGACACAAACACACACAATCACAAAATCTAATCGGCACCCCTGTATAGGAGGGTTAGTGATTGTGAAGAAAACTGACAACTCATTTTGCAACTGCGAAACTGAACTGTGAAAACAATTTAACAAAGATGGCACTCAGTTTGCCATGTTGCACCTTTGTGCACTCTAATCAGTGCAAATACAAAGGACAGTGATTCAGCACGATCGGAGGACAACCTACTTCCCTACTGTGCAGCAACTGCTGCAATGAAAATTTCACACAGACAGCAACAGCTGGTTAGCTTTGATATGAAGCACGTCACAATTTAAAGCAGCAGTGCAATGGAACTGGGCAAAAAATTTGACCTTACCTTTTTTCCACTATAAAAGATTCCACGTGTCTTCCAGTTTTATTTGGTGGTACAGTTTTCTAACATCACCAAAATTTGAGTTTTATAAATGTTCAATTTTTTTTTCTCAAGAAAAAAAGATGGCTGCCACATTTTGCATATAAATAATAATATAGACCTGGCAAGGGTTAGGACAGAAAAATTAAAAAAGACAACGTGCTCAGTATAGGAGGTACCTAGATAAGTATATCTGACAGGTATACCAATACATTTCTTAATTGTAACTGAAACCAGCTTTTTTCAGAAAAAAAATGTTTTTCATTGCATTGCTGCTTTAACAAGTACAGCTCAAAAGAAGTTAACCTTTGCAATGAGGCAAACAATACCACCACAGATAATCATTTCAGTACGGTAGTTAGCATACCTCCAGGGAAGTTAGTCAATCTGTTAAGTAACTGGTATATCACTAGTGAAGTCTGGTGATCAGCGAGGAAACTGGTACATTTCCGGGGAGGTTGGCTGATTAATGAGGAAACTGGCACACCTCTAATCAGTGAGGTAACTGGCATACCTTTAGGAAGTAGGTCCATCAGTAAAGGAACTAGCACACTTCCAGAAGGGCTAGTCAATCATTGAGGCAATCCTCAAACCTCTGGGGTGGTTAATCAGTGAAGTAACTGACACATCTCTAAGGAGATTAATCATTAAATGCAAGTTGGAGAAAAGCAGTCCCATCCATATGGATTAACTTCAGTAATAAATTAATCAAAGATAAATGCCAACTGGCACCCTCTTCCACAGTTACCTGTAGTATAAAGTTGGCAAAACCCTCCTCCCTGCCTTCCATAAACACTCAAATGCTAAAGGGAAGCCTTCTTACCAATAATCCAGCCTCTTCCAAGGAGCTACCCTCATGCGGGTCAGATGCTCCAGTTGTCCGTACCTGGAGATAAAGACAAAGTTCTTGAACTTATTTATCTAAGTGGAAAGAAAAGCTCTCTGTGACAGATGTCCTATATCCAGATCGGGGAATACATACAACAAAACAACAAGGAGCATTCTGATTGGCTGATGGCATGGCAGGAAACCCTCATGTGCAATCGAACAAGTAGAATTTTAACAATAAAAACATTCTGTCACAGGCTGTGGGAATAATGGACCAAGGAGGCAGTAGATGTTGAAGTAAATCCAAATAAAACTTATTTATTTTCATAAAGAGCGAACTCAAAGCGACAAAATAATAGAAGCAAATAACAAAAAAAAATAACAGCTTTAAGAACTAGCAGACACTAGTTCCATTGGAGGCTTACAAACAGCACTTCCAGGTCTGACTTCTCAGAACCAACTGACTGACTTGAGTTGGGAGCACAGCATTTTTATACAATTAAAAAGGGAACTGTAAAGGGTTTAACGCATAGGCTCTTTAACAGGGGTTAAAACCCCAATAACTGGACTTCATTAAACTTGTTTTATGCCCTATCTTCAGTTTACATTTTATTAGGGTTTTATGTCTTTCTACAACTAGCACCAAATGAAGGGGAAAACAAAATAGGGGATACTGCTTACAAGTACCAATATAAAATACTGAAGCCCAGTTCTATAAGTATAGGGGAAAGACAAAAAATGTTTCTGCAGAAACTAATCTTTTAAAATAAAAAGGGCTTTACTTCTCAATGTGGCAAAATATTATTTTAATCCTAACGTTAGTAGCTTACCGCTATGTTTCCTTTATTACGGAGATGGTAATGAAATCTCAATGTACAGAAGGGAAAGATTTACAGTAACAGACGGGACAAACATACAGTTATAACAAAATGGGTGGCCAGCCCAACGGACACACATTTAATTCACTAAAGACATGGACACATAAACAGATGTACATCGGAGGATCATTATCATTCCTATAAGGGAACTCATGAGACAAATAAATGTGTGTGTGTGGGGGGGGGGTTCTTACTCTTCCACACATTCACTTAAAAAATTAAAACATTTTTAATAACAAAAATCGTATTAAAACAGAACTGCACTGAGTCTGTACGTCATTTTCCTTTGTAGCAGCAGACTTTTAAATAATGGTTCCAATTCTGTAACTCTTCCATCTCTACAGTCTTTTTAGTTATCCTGGTGGGTGTTCTTCTGATTCACACGAAGTGCCATTTTACAACTGTATGATGTAGTTTATGTCTCCTGCTCAGCTCTTCCACTGTTGGTACAATGGATCCATGTTCTGCTGCAGAACTCTGTAACTGAGGCATATAAACTATACTACACAGTTCTAAAATGGTACTTAGCACCAGAGTATAAATCGGAAACCACCACCGACATAACTAATAGGCCCATGTGGATGAACAATGGCAGAACTAGAACCAGTATTTAAAAAACAGCTTCCACTAGAAAAAATTACTTACAGGCTCAGCGCAGTTCTCTTTTAGGGCACTCTATCGGTTGTTGGATTACCTTGGCTAATCTAGGGGGACAAGAGTCTTTATGCATGATTGTCCTAGACTGTCAACCTGCCATATGACAGTACAGTTACGTAGGAACTTACCGTAACAGTAAATCTTTGAGAGAGTGTCCTTCAGTAGGTCATTACATATAGAACTGGCACCACCTGGTATCAGACTGCATGGCAGACATTTCTAGCAATCCCTAATGGAAGATCGCTCACCCGACGTCACGTGACCGTATATTGTGGGCGGTCCCCATGCCCGTCCTCCAGTTCTCCCGTCGTAGCCAGGAAGAGGCCTGACAGCAGGAGTAAACAGAATTTGGAGTCCCTGTGTAAGATATAAAATGAGGGAGGGAAAAATATGACCTACTGAAGGAACCTCCCTCGAAGATCTACTGTTACGGTTAAGTTCCTACATAACTGTACTATCTTACTTTGAGAGGGTTCCTTCAGTAGGTCATTACATATAGGACTGAAACCCAAGGAGTCTCTCCAAAGAGAGACCAAGAGAAACAAGGGGGGAGGAGGAGACAATAACTCCAACACAACTGGGAACAAGAATGGACCCAGCCTAGGACAGAAGGCCCTGCAAGACAGCTAGGCCGAAGCCTTCCCCCCACCTAGAAGCAATGTCCAGAGTGTAGTGTTTAGTAAAGGTGTGGACAGAACTTCAAGTGGCTGCGGCGCAGATATCAGCTGCAGAGACGTTCCGCAAAAAAGCAGCGGAAGCGAACATGCCTCTAATAGAATGACCTCTAATGGGACCGTCAAAGGTTTGTCGTACTTTTGGTAACAATATCGAATACAGCTGCCTAACCAGTTGGAAAGGCACTGCTTCAAAACCGCTTTGCCCTTCGACCTGAGAGCAATGGAAACAAAAAGCTGATCGCAGCTACGGATATCCTTTGTTCAGTGTGTGTAGCACCGAAGGACCCGATGGACATCCATGGTGTGCAGAAGTGCCTCACCTCTGTTCGTAGGGGACGGAAAGTAAACTGGAAGCTCTACTGATTGGTTCAGTGTGGCTTCTGACACCACCTTGCGTAAAAATTTAGAATTTTGTCCTGAGGACCACCCGGTCCTTGTGGAAAATAAGGTAAGGCTCTTTACAAACCAGAGCATGAAGCTCCGAAATCCTGCGAGCTGACGTAATGGCAACTAAAAATAACATCTTCCAGGAAAGGAAGTGTAAATCGCAGCTCACTGCTGGTTCAAATGGGGAGAGTGAGTTTCTCCAACACAAAGTTCAAATCCCAAGGTGGGGTTGGACTGCGGATGGTGGGGCTTCAGATGGAGGATCCCTTTCAGAAAGGTTTTTGAGACCTCCAGCTAAGCCATGGGTTTACCATCCACCAGCTCGTAGTATGCCGAAAGGCGGACTTTCAAGGAAGAATATGACAGACGAAGGAGGTATTCCATAACTTGTGGGGCAGAATAAGAAAAGGGATTCCAATTCTTGGAAGTCACCCAGGTGGAAAAGGATTTCCACCTCATGGCATAAGTGGAACGAGTAGTGGGTTTCCTAGCCTCTAAAAGAACCTGAGCTACTCGAGAGGAGACCCTGAAGCGAGAAATCGCTATGTCTGTAGGAGCCACGCATGAAGATGCAGAGTCCTAAGCCCCGGATGGACAAGGCGACCTTGATCCTGAATCAAGAGGTCGAGAGTCACTGGAAGTGGAACCGTTGATCCCCTCGTTAGCTACTGTAGCAGCGGGAACCCAATTTTTCTCGGCCAGAGAGGGGTGATGAGGATCATCCTCACCATGGGGTTGAAATCCGCCTACAGCTTGTGCAGAACGCGGCAGCCCGGGTTTTGACTGGGACAAGCAGGTCCTGTCACATTACCCTGGTGCTGCGCGAGCTGTACTGGCTCCCCAATACGGTGGCGGATCTCCTTTAAAGTCATTTTATTGACTTTTAAAGCCCTTCGCAATCAGGGTCCATCCTATCTGAAAGACCTCCTGGTTCCTTACAGCCCCGGCCGATCACTCCGCTCGGCCGACATGGGGTTGTTGGAGATTCCAAGAGTGAGTTTGAAATCCTCTGGCAGCAGAGCATTTTCTCATGCTGCACCCACTCTTTGGAATTCTCTACCATGCCGGTTACGGGAATGCACCTCCGTGGAGATATTTAAGAAGGAATTGAAAACACACTTATGGAGAATGGCCTTCTTGGAAAATTAAATGTATTGTAAAATGTGTCCAGAAGCAAATGATTAGATACCTTTTAATGGACCGACATAGATGTAACAACAAGAACAAAGTGCTCTAGCTTTCGGACCAACCAGTCCTTCTTCAGAAGCTCATGGCAGTTGTTTAGAAAATACAATACTTCTAACAGCTAGATAATGCAGAGAAAAACAGAAAAAAAATCCCCATTGGTTTAAAATACTCAATTTAAAAAAAAAACAGAAGATGATGTCAGAGAAGTTTAACAGTACCATATTGCCTTCAGCCAGAAAGAACCTTGGGTCAGACGTGCTTGGTGGAACACACATACAAAGAATACTACTGTATATAAATTTAATTGACATAAGATAACACTGCTGAAGCAGATAACTCCTAAATCAAGCTGTGAGTGTCACAGTTAGTATAAGGATGTGACTACTGAAAGGCAACCCCCACCCAGATTAAAGACAAACTAAGATTGTTATAGGGCTCACGAAGTTTCAATGTTTGCATTATTTTTGTAAAATGTGTGAAATTTTATACAGAAGCAAATGATTTGATACCTTTTAATGGACCAACATAGATGTAACAACAAGAACAAAGTGCTCTAGCTTTCGGACCAATGGAAATTTTATCGTAATTTATTATGTTTTTATGATAAATTTTATAATGTTTATGGTCTTTGATGCTTTGTATTGTATGTTGAAGTTTTTATTAACTTGTTCAGCGCCTTGATACAGTGAAAGGCGCTATATAAATAAAATTATTATTATTTATTATTATCTCTGCCTGAAGCTTGAGAAGGACCCTATGGAGAATGGGAAACGGAGGGAAGGCAGGATGTTCAGGGGGGTGGCCTCCTGAACATCTCTGGTTTTTGGAGGTAGGAGGAGTGGCAGAACGTGTGGCCTTGCGTTTGCCCTGGTGTCGAGTTGGGGCCTGTTTTCTCTGCCTCCAGGTCCTTTTCCGAAAGGGCTGCTGCTGCTGCTGTTGAATGCACGATCGGTACATGGACCTTACTGATCTGAGGACGAGGCCTCTGTCCTGGAGATCAGTAATAATATCTTTGGTGTCCCCACCAAAAAGCACTGAGCCCCGGAAGGGGGCATCCTGAATTGCAGACTGTACCTCGTTTGCGACGCCAGAGATGCGAAGCCCGGAATGCTGTCTTAAGGCGACGGCAGTCGCCAAGGTGCAAGCTACAGAATTGACAGAGTCGTATGTGGCCCACAAAGCATGCCTACAGCAGAAACGAGAGAGGTGAAGATCCTTGGCAAGTTCCTCCTTGAAGCTCGAGGGGTCCATCGCTTGAACTCGGGTTTCTAACCTGGCCAAGGTAGCTTTTTGGTGTGACACCATGTGGGCCACACAGTTAAAGGACGGAAGCGCACATGTGGCCGAAGCGTAAACCTTCCTGCCGAACTGGTCCATCTGCCTCGACTTTGTCTGGAGGAGAGGTGCTCATGTGCAGACAAGCTATCATGAGCAGCTGAAATAACGACAGAGTCCGCCACCTTGGGATGCGTCTTGAGAAAGGGAACTTCCTTTGGTGCCCAGTACACTCAGTCCAGCCTCTTGGGGACAGCTGGGAAAGAATGAGGCATCTGCCAGACCACAGTGGTGAGGTCCTGGTGAGGTTCGATCCAAGGAGGAATCAGGACTAGGAACAGAGACTAAGTCCAGGTGTTCGGCTAGTCTCTGTCTCATGGGGTCCTGACTCCCAGTTGAAAAAATCTTTCATGGACCTCAACAGGTCCGAAAAGGCAGGGTCCTCTGGGGAGACTTGGGGGAAACCTTGCCCTTCGGACCCTCTGGTTCCTCCAAAACATCCTCCGCCGACTTGTCATCATCCCCATCGTCATCATCATCATCCGCCCCCTCGTCCAGGAGACCACGAATGTCTGGAAGAACGATGGCTTGACGTGTCGTCCCCGAGACATGGACTGTAGAAGGGAACGGAGATCTGGGAGAGCGTGGGAGTGGGAGCCTACTCTCCAGATCTGAGACCAACTCCGAGCGTGCCCCCCCGCTACCAAGACTGGATTAAGGTCTTGAAGTCCAGTGTAGCCAGAGGCGGTGGAGGTGGAGGGGGAGGTGGAGGAGGTTGAGGCTGGGGGGGTGGAGGAGGAGGCTGCATTACCGGTGGAGGGGGGTAATGATACCCCTGAAAACCCTGGAAGTGGTAACCCTGGTAGGGATTGTACCCAAGGTAATACTGTCCAAAGGAACTCCAATCAGGAGGAGGACCAGTCAGATAGTGGTCCCCAGGATACCCCGGTGGGTAATGAGGAACAGTTCAGGATCTGGGAAAAAAATCCCTGTCGTCTGGGGGTCTAACAGAGGTGGGGGGCCCATGTCGGACCCGCCATTGTATAAATCGGTGGCAGATCCGATGCCGGTAGGGGATCTGGCATCGGAGGGGCCAGTGTCGGGGCCAGACAAAGGGGACCCGACAGAGGGACCATGTCTGGTGCCGGAGCCAAAAGGCTGGGGCAGACCACTGGGCCCAGGCTGAGGAACAGTCGTTGGAGGTTCTGGCATCAGGTTGGGAGTCGCTGGCTCGGACGGTGGGATCGGGACCGGGATATTCACCGGATCTAAAGGGATCCCACCCAATGGGGGAGGAGGGGCCTCCACCGTAAGGCCAGACGGCTGAGGAGGAGCCTCCTTCCTTGTGTCCTCATCGGGGGAGCGCAGAACGGACCCAGAGGAATGGTCTTCGACATCGAGGGGTTCTGCACTGTCCTCGCCCGAGGTACCCGCCTGAGAAGGGGAGGGTAAAGGAGAAGAGGGGGGAAGAGGGTCAGTCTCCCCCTGGTTCTGCCGGGCATCGGGTGTGACGCCGTTAGGCCCCGACGGGAGAACCATGCCTGAGCGGCTGTCAGAGATGGGAGTCTCACCAGACAGAACCAGGCGGGCGGGGGAGGAGCCCCCGGCCGACTTATCAGCTGTAGCCGGGCGGGTCCCCGAGGCCTAGGGAGCCAACTTACAAGTGGCCGGGCAGTCCCCGGAGGAGCCAGGGGTCGAGTTAACAGCCGTAGTGGTGTGGCCGTTGGAGGAGCAGACAGACGACTGAACCACAGAAGTTTTAACAGACCTACCGTCCGAAGTCTTCTTAGGCGGCGGCTGTAAGGCGGCCTTGCTTGTCGAGGGCCTCGAGGCCTCAGGCTGGGCCTCCGTGGAGCACTCCAGTGGTTTCTCCTTGTGGTGTTTCTTAGAGGGAGAACATTTTTCTGAAGAGGACTCGGGGATCCGGTCCATTTACTTTTCAAGAGAAGCAAGACAGACTTTTAAAAGGTGGGCCTCCAAAGCCTGCTGTTTCCACTTTTTGGTGGCCTGATTGAATGTCTGGCATTCCAAGCAGGATGGTCTGGGCCCAGACGTATCACACACTTCAGATGACCGTCCTTATGAGGAATCTGTGTGCCGCAGGATGAGCACTTGTTCTTGGGTGAAGACACAAGCAAAAATTTGATAAGGAATGGCAAAGGAAACAACTGACACAAGAAGTAACACGACAATCGCTACTGAAAGTGTGCTTTGTGACTGACACGAGTCGACGGTGGGAAAGAACTGGCGGGCGGTCGTGGGGACCACCCACTATATATGTCCACGCTGACGTCGGTCATGTTACGTCGGGTGGGCGGTCCCCCGTCAGGGATTGCTAGAAAAGTCTGCCGTGTGGCCCGACACCAGGTGGCGCCAGTCCTATATGTAATGACCTACTGAATTAACCCTCTCGAATAAGACTGAAATTTCTAGGATTCTCTGAAGTTCTTTAAATCTAAATTGATCAGTTGTTTCATTTATAATATGTAATTGTATGATGACTGTATTTATTTATCTAATGGGAAGAGAGAATCTAGAAACCTTACTGATTACATTTCTTCTTCTTCTTCATAGTTTAAAGCAATACTGATGCACAACTAGATGTTGGGTCTCATTTCTAAGATGAATCCAAAGTTATTCTGGTATGTTAAACCCAACTGCAAATCAGTACACCTCTCCATCCCTCAAATGAATCCCGTTGCACAGAACTGCAACTAACACAGCTGATGTTCAGCTCTTTAATCAGCACCTCGGTTGCCCCCCCCATCCCCACCCCCCAAAACGTCTTTCTCTCTCTCAACTGAAGCCTTTTGCATACAGCTGACCACACATAGCTGGGTTTTAGCTCGAAATGAGCAGCACTCATCAAACCAAATTTGTTGGGCCCAGTAGCCACCATATGGCGTCGGAACCACCCATTGCTGAACCTGACCCAAAATGGCCACCTGGACCCAATGAGTTAAGGGGACTATTTAATGTCGTCTATTCCTCAGAAATAAAATTACTTCCACGACTGCATCCAAGCCATCTCTGTTCTTTATATTTCATTGAACTATAACCTCAAAATGCAATTTTATAAGCGGAATAAGCCACTCCTGGCTGTGGTTTAAAGGATTTGAATGCATTTCCCAGGGCCATAAAGCCCCTCGGTGTTCAGGCTTGTTTCGTTAGTTGCCTGAGGCATGCATCAAAATCTTTAAACTACAGCTTGCTGTGGCATACTGTTTACTTAAGTGTTTCAAAATGTTAATGGACTGAGCCCAAGCATGGCTAGAAATGGGCTTGCCCCAGTTCACTTAACTGGTACAACTAATAATATGAAAATCCTTCCAACCCTACAGCTCTCTGCTGTACGACACGCTTTAGAACCCCCCAGAGTTAGATAAACTGACCATAACCCAACCCCTGATCATGCCTTAATGGTTAAATAATCCAATAAGTAGAGATGCATGGTGCCAAATGTATTTGCGTTTTTTTTTTTTAATCATATTTTTTGCTCCTCCACCAGCAGGGAGATCTGACTGCCTTCTGGACATTTTTGGCTATCATGCTACTGTCATGGAGGGGATTTACCCCTTAGTGTCCGCCTTCCTACCCCAGTGAGGACAGTAGTACGAGGACTGTCCTGGCTGTTGCATGTGACACAATACCCAGCCAGGCACCCAACAATGTCCTCTCCCCCAGCACACCGCAGCTGCCACCCATAATCTGTACACCCACATGTGATGGTAGCAAAGCGAGGAGTTACTTCCTTCCCTGGAGGACAGCATCCATTGGGATGCTTCAGTCTACTCCCAGCCAACTCCCCAGTGTCCCTGTCTCATTCCTGAACCTGGGTCGCCAGTATCACAAGTGGTAGCTCTACCTGGGCCAAACAGCAGATTATATCAGCTGCTTTAATGAAGTCACCATTCCAAGTAATTTACAGTAGCTGTCTATATATGATACATTTAGTGACTACCTATCAGAGCATGTCACAGCTGTGGTTAAAGAAGAACTGCACAAAACTTTACGAACCCTCTCCCACAGCCTAACTGCCAATTAGCGTTTCGATGTGCTACAATAATCTGTTGTAGCACCTCTGAAGAGAAAAAAAAAAAAAAAGTTTTGCAAAGTTGCCCTTTATGTGGTCCCCTAGCCAAGATTGAAAACAGAGGTGTTAAAAATGCTTTTGATGTGGAGAGGAGTAGAGTTCCATTCCTTGGTAGCAGATGAAGCAAAAGCATAGCTAACTGTTTTCACTCTTGATTTAGGGATAGTTAAGGTTATCTGAGCTATGCTTTTGAGAGAGTCTGAAGGGGAATGGTGGTTTCATTTAGGTAATCTGGTGACTTGTTATAGATGCATTTACCCAGCAACATAACATAATATAGTGATGGCAGAAGGGCTGAAAGGTCCAACTTGTCTGCTCTTCCTATGCACTACAGTGACTGTACCCTAATTTGAGTTCAGGCAAGCATCCAAGCTCATCAGCCACAATGCTAACTCTATTCATGCTGTGTAACCCTCAATGCCATTCTCCTCCAGTAATGTCTATTCTTGCTTAAAGCCTGAAAAGGGCCAGCTTCCACAACCATACTGGGTAGGCTAGTCCACTTAACCAACCTCTGTGTTAAGTAATGCTTTATAATAATTCCCCTTATCCTGCCTCTCCCCCCCCCCCAGTTTGAGTTAATGTCCTCTAGTTCTGCCTACACTCACCAGCACAAACATCCTTGACTACTCCAACCTGTCTATTCCTTTCAGTTTATAATGGTGCTTTTGTAAGCGGGAAGTCAGTTAAATTTCTGGTACAAAATGAAATGGTGTGTTCAATTTGGGGCATTCAGAACAAATCTGGCAGCTCTACTGCACAGGAGGTTGAACTTTTTAGATTATATCCAAGGCTGATATTCGGACTGGGTCAGCAAAGTAAAAAAATAAATAAATAAATAATAGGAGGGTGATACTTAGGACCTGGTGCCTGTTACAGTCGAAGTCGGCCACTCTCTCAAGGTCTCTAAAATACACCTAGTCTGGAGTTGATTTTACCAGTTACAGAATCAATGTAAGCCTTGAATGATCACTTCAGGGGTTCGAACAAAAAGACAAATTCAACAGGGGTATTTGAGTGCAGAAACTGGAGTTTGGGAGACACAAGACATGGCTGATGCAGCTGAACACAGCCTGAAGAGCTCCATTCTGACCACTCCCTATAAATTCACTCGGCTAGGGGGGGAAAAAAAAAAAAACATGAACGATTATGGGATCATATCAGGAAGATACAGGATGAATTCAGAGACTTGGGCAGCCCAAGATTTGCAGCACTACCCCCTAAAAGACAAAAGGAGGCTCTCCTCCTCAGTTTGGCACCAGGAAAGTCCTTGAACAGTTCAAACGGCTGTTCAAGGAGATGACAGCCTTGTGGTCCTTGGTCACGAAGTCACCTGATGACCTGAAAACAGTAAAAGGAATAGTTGCTGCACATGAAATCTGCATCGCCAGTACTGGAAGCCTTGAAATCATACTGAACCAACAGAAACAAAGAATAATCCAAACCAACTGCAAGATTAAAAAAACTGGAGGAAAGGGAAGAATACTAAGATTTACTCCCGCAGCAATAATCTGCTCATGTTCGCAAGCTACTGATCTATAACGCTGCTCAATATAAACACAAAAGCTTTCACAAAGGAGCTGTCCAATAGACTCCTGAACGTTCTTCCAAACCTAGTGAGCGTATCCCAAACGCGTTTCATGCTGGACCAATATATCACGGACAACACCAGAAAGGTAACATATTATCTGCATGTCAGCTGTTCATCTGGTACACCTGTAGCTCTCATCATTCTAGATGCTGAAAAGGCCTTTGCCTGGGTGGAATGGCCATCTCTCATCTGGCTCATGGGGCAGTTTGGCATGCCCCCAGTCTACAAGGCAATGGTACAACCAGTGCTCCAGTTAAGGTGAGTACTGGCCTATTTTACTCACCACATTTTAAGAAATACTCTTTGAAACTGTTTTTGATGAGTATCAGCACTGTTTTTCCAAGCTTAAAGCACTTTTATTCAGCAAAATTATGTTTTACTCGTCTAATGTCAACAATGGTGAGTACAATACTGTTGAATATCAATGTTATCTGGAGGAGCACTGGGTACAGCTGCTATATACAAAACCGATGGCGACAATAAGTACAAATGGTCTACTATCTCAAGATTTCTCCCTGCACAGAGGGACGAAGCAGGACGGACCCCCATTCCCTCCCTCTTTAACCTCCCGCTCAAACCCCTGTTCCTAAAGTTTCAAAACAATGCACAGAGAACTGGGATCCCAAAGGCCAGTCTCAAGCAAAAACTACTGGTGTACTCAGATGACGTACTCCTTTCCACTGCTCAACCAGCAACTGTCCTCCCCGTGCTTCTCAACCTGCTAAAACAATACGGCTCAACATCTGGGTAGAAGTTAAACTCCAATAAGCCTGAAATCCTGCCCCTGAACAACAGTACAGTCAGACAAGGTGTGAAACATTTCAGAATGATACGGAAAGCTATCCAGTACCTAGGCATCCAGGTTTGCCCCAGACCTAAAGATTAAAGCACTACAGGCAGACCTACTTAGATGGCACAAGCTGATTTATCCATTGGGCAAAGGATCACAGCCACCAAAATGATCCTACTACTCAGAGCTCTATTCACTATGTCGATGCTACACACCACCATCCCACCAACATGGATCAATAGCGTGTAGTAACTCATCTCGGATTTCATATTGGCGCACAAAAGACCTCGCTGTGCTCTTAAAAGAATGGCCAGACTACCAAATAAAGGGGGCCTCAAAGTACCGCTTCCAAGTTGATAACAGCGCTCACAGCAAATCCCAGTGCTCACATATAGTAGGTAACTTAGCAAAAAGAAAAGTAGCACCAGTAGACCAAGGCGATGCTATAGAGTTCTTTATTATACGTTTACTACACGTTGCTTTTTCTGACCATCACCATTAAAATCACGATTGCAGAGAGTTTTTTTTTTTCACTTGGCTGCAATCACTGTGATTTTAATGATGATGGTGAGAAAAAGGTAAAATGTAGTAAAAATATAATAAAAACCTCTTTAACATCACCTTCGTCTAAGAGTGCTACATTTCTTCTTGCTAAGCCTCAAAGTACTGGACCTCAGAATTAGTAAATGCCACTCACTGGAACAAAGCGAGACAAACGTTAACCATTCTGAATACATCCCAAACTGGGTAACACTTGAAAAACAGCTCCTCCAGGCCAAAGAAACTGACATAAAGGCCCTCTCATATGCCTCCCCCCCCAAAAAAAAAATACAGGTTACTCACCTGTAACAGGAGTTCTAGGAATGGTATATGTTGTTCATCCACACTTATTGGCAGGTTCCTTGCCGCTTTAAATCTTGCCGGAAGGTCTTCAAGCTAGCTCCTCCCACCCACCCGGGTGGTAAAACTCTCGGCTCCGCCCCATGACGCCAGATCTGGCCCGCTGGAAGCTCAGGTTGTGCGTCGAAGCCGGGGAGGTCGGGTGGGTTCGTGTGGATGAACAACATATACCATTCCTAGAACTCCTGTTACAGGTGAGTAACCTGTATTTCTAGGGACATGGATATGTTGTTCATCCACACTTATTGGCAGACTCCTAGCAGTTCTCCGGGAGGAGGGAGGCAAGGCGCACACCCCCTAATACTTACTTGGGGAACAAAGATTGAGAATCGAGGCCCCAAACCAGCATCCCGCGTGACTCAAGGCTCGATGTGGTAGTGGGAAATAAAGGTGTGTGCTGACTTCCAGGTAGCAGCCCTGCAGATCTCCTGGATAGGGACATCCCTGGAAGCAGCCACCGATGCAGCAGTATGGCGGGTAGAATGAGCTCTTATTCCTCTGGGAGGCTCCATGTCCGCTAACTCATAGCAGAGATTTATGCAGGAGGTGACCCATCTGCCTATCTTCCGCTTGGCTGCAGGTCTGCCAGGTGCTGACTTCAGCGTGGGTGACAAACAGCTGGCGAACCTCTCCCAATTTCAGCCGTCATCCTTATAATAGCGGCGCCTTCTAGGGTCCAGAGTATGGAGCTATATTCGCCTCGAGGTGTGATTGGGGTAGAACACCGGCAGAGTCAATACCTGATTAAGGTGAAACTCCGACACCACCTTCGGAAGGAATTTCGGGTGGGGGCGTAGGACAACCTTGTCCCTGTGGAAGACCAGGTAAGGAGACTCGATGCTCAGCGCCTGGAGTTCTCCCATCCTTCTGGCTGACGTGATAGCCACCAAGAAGGCGGTTTTCCACGACAGGTGGGGGAGACCACACCTGTGCATTGGTTCGAATGGCTTGCCCATGAGCTTTGCCAGTACCAGCAGTAAATCCCACGGAGGTGGGGGTTCCCGCACTGGAGGGGAAATGTGATCAAGGCCTTTGAAAAAGCGCCTGACCACTTTTTCCTGCGCCACTGACTGCTGACCGCCCGGCGCCCGGTAAGCAGAAATGGCTGCCAGGTGCACCTTAAGGGTCATCGACTCCAAGCCCTTGACTAGATAGGGACCATAGATAGTCCAAAATGCTCGCCACAGGACACAGAAGGGGTCCAACCTTTTTCCCCGACACCAAATGGAGAACCTCTTCCATTTGAAGGCATAGCATTTTCTGGTCGACTCCTTACGGGACGCCTCAACGACGTTGAGGACCTCGTCGGAAAGACCCAAGGCCTGGAACTCTAGCCGCTCAGGAACCAGGCCGTCAGGTGCAGGGATTGAAGGTCCGGATGGAACACCTTCCCTGATTGACTGAGAGCAGGTCCGGTGAGCTGGAAGCTGCCCGCGAGTCCTGGAGCTGAGACTGAGGAGATCTGGGTACCAGAACTGGCGAGGCCAATCTGGGGCTATCAGAATCACCTGCCTTGTCCCTCCCTCACTTTCAGCAGGACCCTGTGAATCAGGGAACGGGCGAAGAGGCAAAAGAGGCCCGGGGTCCACGGCCTCGAAAAGGCATCCCCCTGCAGCGAGCCCTGCTGAGGGGGGCGGGCATGAAACAGCCTCAGCTTCGCGTTCTCCCTGGAGGCAAACAGATCCACCAGAGGTGTGCCCCAGTGGGAGAACAGGTCTTGTACTATCTCCGGCAGGAGAGACCACTCATGCGATGCAGCCCCTATCCGGCTCAGGGCATCGGCCAGGGTGTTGGAGGCTCCTGCCACATGAATGGCCAGGAGATCCGCCTCCAGGCTGCGCACTAGTGACCAGATGCAGAGAGCTTCCTTGCATAGAGGCAAGGAGCGTGTCCCGCCTCTGGGGTTTAGATAGTACATGGTCGTGGTATTGTCCGCCTGGACTTGGACCACTTGACCCCGGAGAACGGAGCAAAGGCGGTGAGAGCTAGGCGGACCGCACGGAGCTCCAGCAGGTTGATATGGCATCGACTCCCGCTGGGACCAGAGGTCAGGCGCTGGTGTTCCCCAGATGGGCACCCCAACCCATCAAAGAGGCGCGGTCGATAGAGAGACCGCTGCCCGGGCGACAAACGGGATACCCTCCTGCAGATGGGACGGAACGGTCCACCACTGGAGAGCTGCTCCACATCTCCTGGGTCGCCCATGCGCTGGTCCAGAGGGTCGCAATGCTGTGACCACTGGCCGCCAGACCCTCACTGGAGTGGGGCGTGATGTGCCAGCGCACCCAACGGACTACGCTGGTACAGGCCGCCATAAGACCCAGGAGTCGCAGGAAGTCCCGGGCAGGGCGCGATTGCCCAACCAGAAATGATTGGGCAAAGGAGGTAAGAACCTCGGCCCTGTCCGCCGGGAGCCGTGCTCTGGCTCGAAGAGAGTCGAGCTCTGCCCCGATGAAGGATATCACCTGCTTCGGCTCGAGTTCCGACTTGGCCTCGTTGACCAGGAGGCCCAGTTGAGAGCAAACCTGGAGGGCCAGATTTCTGGACCGCTCCACCTCCAACCTGGAGGGGGCTGCTATCAGCCAATCGTCCAGGTAAGGGTACACCCGGACCCCCCGGCGCCGCAGGAAAGCTGTCACCGCTGCAATGCATTTGGTGAAGACCCTGGGAGCTGAAGAAAGGCCGAAGGGCATGGCCTGGAACTCGAAGAGGGATCCCTCCGCTCTGAAGCGGAGGAATCTCTGATGAGACGGACGGATAGGGACGTGAAAGAACGCGCCCTGGAAGTCCAGAGAACAGAACCACACGCCGTGTTCCAGAGATGGTATTATCTGAGCCAGAGTGACCATTCTGAAGGTTCGAGACCTTAGGAACTTGTTCAGGTCATGGGTCTAAGATGGGGCGCCAGCCCCGTCCTGTTCGGGACCAGGAAGTACCTGGACACAACCCTGGTTCTGGGTGAAGGGTCCTCATCTCTTTATCACCCTTTTCTGAAGGAGGAGGCGGCGTCGGCTCGACGAGCCTGTAGAGATTCTGGGACCCCAAAGCGCGCGGGCTATCTGCTGAAGGGTGCAGCCTGCTCGGAGTTCCAGAGGCAGGCCTCTTCCCACCACCTTCCAAAACCCACCTGTCCATGGTAACAGCGACCAGGCGGAAAGGAAGTCGGAGCTACTTCACGGGGGAACTAGCTGGTGGTGGACGGGGATGGGGTGACACCCCTCAGCCCGTCACTTAGCAGGCTTGGAGGAAGGACGGCCTGGGGACCACCAGGGCCTTTTCCTCCTTGCTTCCTATTAGAGGAAGCCGATGGCTTGGGCTTGGAATACCAAGGTCTAGCCTGCTGGCCCTGACGCTGTTGTTGGGCCGGGCGTGCGGCGGGAGTAGAGGGATGAAAGGGCTTAGGCTGGGGCTTATGACCCTTGTCCCTCTGTGCGGACGAGACCGAATCCAAGGTGGCATTGGATTTTTCGATCCTCTGGAGGTGGCCTTCCACTCCAGGGCCGAACAGGTCTGTTCCCAGGAAGGGAACGTCCGCCAGCTTGTGCTGTATCATGGTAAGTGGATATTCGCAGCCACGCCCGCCGACGCATGGCCACAGCGGCCGCCACTGACCGGGCACATGAGTCTCCTATATCCAGAGCAGTCTGGAGCTGTTGTTTGGCCACTGCCCTGCCCTGATCCCGCACCTGCTTGACCGTAGTCTGCAGGTCAGCGGGAAGATGAGGGACCGCCTCATCCAGGGAACCCAACAGGGCATGGGAGAAATGTGCCATGAGGACGGCCGAACTGGCCTGACGAAGGCCGAGAGAAGAGGCAGCATACACTTTCTGCCCCGAGTAGTCCAATTTCTTGGACTCTTTGTCGGGCGGTTTGTCCACGTCCCTGGCATTACCGGCACGCCAGAAAACACTGTCCGTGACCAGCCCTTCAGCCGAGGGGTGTTCAGAAAACCCGGACAGAGAGCCAGTAGGGACCGCATACTTCCTGGCCATCCTGGCCGAAGGCGCAGGACAGGAAGCCGGACGCTGCCAAAGTTCCAGGGCCGGCCCGACAATGGCTTCGGCCACTGGAAAGGCCTCCTGGAGAATCCCTCGGTCCAGAATCTCGTGAGAGGATATCTGGCCCGTTGGATCGGGTTCAAGCTTCATCCCAGTGGATTCTGAGATGAGCCTAAGAAGTCCTAGGAAGGACGGCGGCTATCGCCCACTGACTGCCCCCAGAGGACTCCAAGTCAAAGCTTTGAGAACAGGAGGAGTCATCCGACCGACGAGTTGTCGAATAGCTGCCTGGAGCCTGAGCCACCCTCCACTTGCCGAGGCTTGTCAGGCGTGAGAGTGACCGACAGCTCACGGGAAGGCCTTGTACCAACCGCGATTCTTTCGTCGGAGCCCCAGCTGTCGGCTGAGGTGGAGGCGGTTCCACCACTTGGTGGGGCAGCCGGAATAGGTCGGACAACTGGCCTGAAACAGGCTCCTCGACCACTACCTGGTCCGGTGGCAACCACTTAACGGCGGAGAAGAGGCCTAAGCCTGCTTATTGGCCAGAAAAATTGTTGCCACATGAGGTCCCTCGTATTTTCGGGCGAGCTTCGCTGAAGCCTTCCTCCTCGGCCGAGGAGGAAGAAGAGAGGAAGAGCGGCGACACGCCGCTTGCCGCTGCGCCGACCGACCGCCTTGTGTCGACGGAACGCTGGACCGTGAAGATTTCCGGAATCGAGAAACTCGGCTAGGCCGAGGTCGGTGAGGCGGAGCTGAGGATCGGCGATCCTCGGTTCGGTCGGCAAACCAACGGCTCCTGATTCACCGGAACGGAGAGCCGACGATATCCTTAGCTCTCACCGGGGAACTGGAGGAGGGAATCTCGCTCTCCAGCCGACAACCCGCCTAACGGTCGAAAAATCTCAACCTCGCCGGGCGGAGTCTCAGTCACCTGGCCTGACGGGGCACCGTGAAGCCAGTGGTCGAGTCAGAATTCGATCAAGTCGATTGTCGATTTAGGAGGGGATCTTTCCCGCCCCAAGAGCGCCGACGATGAGACTTACTTTAGACTTCTTCACCGATGAAACGGACTCGAAGAAGTAGGACCCTCGCCTTTATGTGAGAGGGTCAAGCAAAGCTCCTAAAGGAAGCTGAATATGGTCCCGGCGATAGAGGACAAAGGCCGCAGAAGGAAAGCGCGGCTGAGCACTTCTGCTCTTGACGACCAATCCTCTAGTTGTTCGCATGGATCCGCAGCCGCGAAACCGCCAGTCGGGCCTCTTTGGATTTGACCGAGGAAATCTTCTTCGGGACGCCCAGAAAAGCGGGCAGCGCCGTCCTCGAGGACGACCGGGAAGGAGGAACACAGGCCGCAAGCCTGCGGGTCGTGCTCCTGGCCAAGGCAATAAACGCACGTGGAGTGCGGGTCCGTCCGAGACATCTTCTGCCCACAGGGACATCTCCGAAATCCGGGAGTCGATTTGTCCATCGCAGCCGCGAAGGACGAAGACCGAGAAAGATATAAAAGTTTTTTTGTTTTTTTTTTCTTTTTTAAACCGAAGGATTTTAGGCCCAAAACTTAATCGCAGAGCGTTAAGGAGGGAACCTGAGCTTCCAAGCGGTAAGGAAGATCTGGCGTCATGGGGCAGAGCCGAGAGTTTTACCACCCGGGTGGGTGGGAGGAGCTAGCTTGAAGACCTTCTGGCAAGATTTAAAGCGGCAAGGAACCTGCCAATAAGTGGATGAACAACATATCCATGTCCCTAGAACAGAAATGCCACTGATCAACACCCACAAGATCCTCTACAAATTGCTAAAACTCACCAAAGCATCTCTAAGTCAAATTCTGGATCAACCAATTCTGCACAATGGGAATTTCACAGTTAACAGCAAGACAACTGCCTACCCAGCCTGAAACAGAGTTCAAGCACTGTCAGACTGATACTATCAGACGGCCGATTTACCCCATTTATAACCCTCCCAAATACCTACAATCTGGCAGTGTATTAATATCTGCAAATCAGAACTCCATCCAGGCCCACTGGAAAGGACAAACATCCCAAGAGACCTGCTCTCCCTGAGAAATGGAAATCAAATCCCTCCTAGGGAACATAAGCTCTATATTACATATGAGGAGGCAGTATAGCGTAGTGGTTAAGAGCACTGAGCTGCAAACCTGGAGACCTGGGTTTGAATCCCACAGCCCCAACTTGTATACTGTGCGACCCTGAGCAAGTCACAACTTCCCTGTGCTCTCAGGTCGCATCTGGAAACAAGCTTCGTCTTAGTGTGCCTTTCCTGGTTAAACAATTTCCCCTTCTCTCCCCCTTCCCTTCACAGTGATATAGGCACTGGTAAGGTAAATACATGGGACGCCATGGAAATGACAGAGTGGTGGTCCAGAGCAACAGGGCAAGACGGCGGCTCATGGGATTGGCCTAAAATATGGCACTTTTAGACAAAGCAGCCTCTATAGTTGACCATAAGGTGCAACAGTTTAAGATACTGGTGAACCTCTACTACACTCCCAAGGAGCTACAAAGGATGGGCTTCATACCTACAGCACCCACACCCTGCTATAAGTCCAATCACCCAGAAGGGCCTCTCCTGCATCTCCTATGGTAATGTCCTCTCATCCAGACATTCCAGTGCAAAATAAAGTTGAAGCTCAACTCCCATCTCAGACTATCTGAACTTTTCAAACTAGACATACGCACTGTAAGCAACGTGGGTAAATCATGAGTAGCCTCATCTACACAACATGCCATGGCCTTAATAACCAATGCAGCAAAAACACCAAATCTTAAAACTCTGGCTTGATAAAATATGTAATACTAAGTTGACTCTGTATGTCTGTATTCTGTAAACATGTAAAAATCTGTTAATCTGTCTTGACTGCACTCTGTAAACTATGTTAACCATGTGTGTCCTCTCTGTGACGAGACACCTTTGTAAACGAGCCGCTGGCTCAAAGGTTGTAAATCCGATTGTACAATCAATAAATAAATAAATAATAAATAAAAGACCCCCTATATACGCAGAATGGCTTACTGATGCAGTGGAATGCCTTAGATTAGAAAGACTCACCACACATTAGAAAGACACCCAGAATCTGTGGAATGCTCAGAAAGCACACCTGAGGAAATCTGTTATCTAGAAGCCTTGATCACCATCCCGACAAAGAAGGGTAACAGAATCCACCAGAATTGTCTCTAGAATCCATTCATACCTACCAACTCCTCCTCATTACTTAATGCTCACACACTCACTCTCTTGTCCAATGGCACCCTTGTACTCATCTAGCTTGTGTAAGGTCACAACTATCAAAAATGATCAGAATGCCCTGGACCCTATTTGGGCTCCCACCAGAAAGCTTAATTTCAACATCAATAATATCTTATCAGAACCATGATCGTTTGTTCTGTTATAGGTATGTTCTTCACCAAATCCTGAAGTAAGAACTAGGTAGAGAGTCAGGCAATCTGCCGGTACATCGTCGTTAGGCCGTACTTTCCCCTTGCACATCCATCCCTAAGGCTGTGGGGTGTACAACCGAACTATGAACTTTGGGTGCCACAGGAAACTAAGTCCCTCGGGCCCCCCAGATATTGGACTAGCCCAACCCCCACCAACATATCTATACTCAGTGGTTGTGGGATGTACAACCAAGAGTATGTCAGACAGCGAGGGCAACAGTAAGTCATAATGTGTGAAAAATTGCTCCTGACAAATAATGAATTGTATGTACAAAGTTGACATGTTAGTCCTTCTATCTCCCTCCCTATGTTAATGTCTGTGATGTATTTTTCAATGTATCCTGTTTTATGTAAAAACTTTTCAATAAAATTTAAGTCTTTTAAAAAAAAAAAAAGAAACTTGAGCAGTGGTAGCACTACCGCTTGCAACGCCCGCGACCTGGTTTTGGGAACGAGCCCGGGGAGTCAGACAGCTGGCCAGGGGAGGAGACTGAGCATCCCAGGACCGCCTTGCCTTCCGGGGCTGAGGCAGCACAGGGGCTGGAGCATAAACAGCAAGTAAAAAAAAAAAACAAAAAAAAAGAAACAAGTTTGATTCTGCATGAAACTGAAGGGTTTCCTTAGCGTAACTAGCATAGTTTTAGTTAATTTATTTTTGGTTAATTGCAGTTGGGATGTAGATGGTCATCTTGGAACCTGTGCCAGACCTTGTTAAAATTAAAGAGATTCACCAACACAATACAATTAGCCCTTGCACCATACCCATCGATGCCTTGCCACAGGATCCATATAGTGAATGTCGTGAGTTTGAGTAATTAAAAAACTACATTGCTCGTAAAACTGCATAAACCGGGTCCTAAGAACTTCTCGTTTTTTTTGCTGCCTCCCACGCTCAGCCCCGCTCTCACTAGTGTGATGACAAGATGCCAGTGAGAGCACATGGATGCGCTCCATTATATGCAATGGGCAGCAGCTTATCAGTCTTTTTTAAATGACATAATGGCCAATTGGCAATGAAACGTGGCCAATGGTAGTCGACCGATGCCCACATTTCATTGCCAAGTGGCCTTTATATCATTTAAAATAGACGGAAAAGCTGCCACCCATTGCATACAATGGAGCATACCCCCACGCTCTCACTGGCATCTAATCACGTTAGTGAGCGTGGGGACGGAGCATGAGCAGCAGCAAAAAAACATGAAGTCCTTGGGACCCGGTTTATGCAATTTTACGAGCGATGTAACTTTTTAATTACTTCAAACTTCAGACATCTTAACTTCATATGGATCCTCTAGCGGCAAAGCACTGATAAGTATGGTGCAGGGGCTTATCATTGTAGATCTCTTCAAACGGAGCCTTCTGACCGAGGGAGGCAAAACTGTAACGGCAGAGACCTTTGATATTGTGTCCTCCAGTAGGACAAAGAGACAGGCCCTGAAACTTAAATGCTGAATTCAGGGGCAACGTCAGAAGCCACTTCTCACAGATGGGGGTGAACTGATGGAGCAGTCTACCAAAGAAGACAGTGGTTATGAAGACATCACAGGCTTTTAAGGTAAGCCTGGACACATTGCTGTCTACCAAGGGAATAGTACAGTTATAGAAGAACTTACTGTAACAGCAGATCTTCGAGAAGAGCTCTTGCAGCAGGTAACACCTTTAGGACTGAAGCTGGCATGCACCAGAACCCCACAGAAACTTTCTAGCTAGCAGTACCCAGCGGGGGACCGCCCCTGATGTATGGTATAAAGGGGGTGGTCCCCCAGCCCATCCCCAGTTCCATCGCTGAAGACTGGCAAGTGAAATAAAAATACAGAACTGAGGAATTAAGTTATCTGAGATGGAGAGGAAAAACTGACACCAGGGGAAGGAAGGAGGTAAATACTCTACCTGCTGCAAGAGCTCCTCTCGAAGATCTGTTGTTACAGTAAGTACGGAAGTGTACTGTCTTACTTTGAGATTCGCTCTTGCAGCAGGTAACACCTTTAGGACAGAGCCCCAAGCAGTAGAGGAGAAATCCTGGGCAGAAGGGTGGAGGAAAAGTCTCAATGAAATCAGGACAGATGTCCTTGAAGGACTGTGAGCCCAAAGCCAGCAGTGCAGTGAGAAGCAATGTCCAGACTGTAATGTTTCACAAAGGTGAGGACAGAACTCCAAGTAGCAGCTGCATAAATGTTAGCAGCAGACACATTTTTTAGTGAGGCAAAGGAAGCAGCCGTGCCCCTGGCAGAATGATCCTTAACAGAGTCCGGTAAGGGTTTGTCGTACTTACTGCAGCAAAACAATGTATTTAACCAACCATTTTCGATAAACACTGTTTAGAAACGGAAGCCCCCGCCATTCAGGGAGTGAAGGAAACAAAGAACTGATCAGATTTACAAACTGGACGAGCGCGCTCCAAATAATAATGGAACACCCTATAAATATCCAGAGTATGCAACAAAGCTGCCCCTCGATTCGAGTAATCTGGATAATATACCGGTAGGTGGATATCCTGATTTAAGGTAAATTCTGAGACTACCTATGGCAGAAACTTAGGATTAGTTCTCAAGGACACCCTGTCCTTGTGGAAACCAAATAAGGCTCCTTACACATCAGGGCCTGAAGCTCAGAAATTCTTCGAGCAGAAGTAATAGCAACTAAAAATTACGCTTTCCACGACAGAAAGCGCAGCTCACAGCAGGCTCAAAGGGAAGCAGAGTGAGCGTCTCTAAAACAAACAAAAGATTCCAAGATGGGACCGGATGGGAGGTTTCGAGTGTAAGGAAAGTGCGGAGAAGATCCTGCTGGGCAATGTACTTGCCCTCAACAGGCACATGGTATGCGGAAAGGGCAGACAAGTGCACTTTTAGCGAAGAGTAGCTGAGTCCTGCATCTGAAAGGGAGAGAAGGTATTCCAGCACGGAATTCACTGGGCAGGTGAATGGGTCCAGATGCCTGGCGGTGGCCGAAACACAGAACTGTTTCCATTTCATGGCGTAGGTCACCCTAGTGGAGGGTTTTCTAGCTGCCACTAGTATGTCTGCTACCCTGGGGGAAACCCTGACTCTGGAGACAGCTAGGTCATGGAGATGCAGAGATCTGAGATCTGGATGGACCAGGGAGCCCCGTTCCTGGGAGAGCAAGTATGGTCGAAGAGGCAGGGGGACCGGAGGTTCCACCGCCAATAGCTGTAACAGTGGGAACCAGATCTGAAGAGGCCAGAATGGGGCCACCAGTATCATTTCTGCACCCTCTGACTGCAACTTGATGAGTATCCACTGCAGCAAGGGAAAAGGAGGGAATGCGTAAGGGAGCCTCCTCATCCAGGAGAGGGACAAGGTGTCTCGCCAGAAAACACCAGGCCCTGGATCTAGTGAGCAAAAATTGGGCAGTTTTACGTTGGATGGGAGGCAAACAGAGTTCTGGCCGACCCCATCTGACGAAAAGATCTTCTGCCACTGTGGAAAGAGGTTCCCACTCGTGGACCCTGGACCGAGTTCAACTGAGGCAGTTTGCTAGGGAGTTGTGAATGCCTGGGAAGTGGGCTGCAGACAGCTCTAGCCGATGGTCCACACTCGCATGGCTTCTCTACACAGAGGATAAGAGTGTGTTCCCCCTTGCTCATTGATACAAAACACCACCGACATATTGCCAGTTTGCAGCAGCAGAGGGCCAGGCAGTAGGACTGTCTAGAATGCATGGAGGGCGTAAAGGACTGCCCTCATCTCCAGAATGTTGATGTGGAAATGAAGCTCTTGCTGAGTCCAGGATCTCCTGAGACTGGTGAGTGCCCAGATGAGCTCCCCAATCCTGGCCCGACGCATCTGTGGTCAGGATCTTGGAAGGAGATTCCTTCTGGAAGGGAACCCTCTGGAGAGGTTGGGAGAACCTGGCCACCATGTCAGGGAGTGCTTGACTGGGCTGGATATCAGGACCAGTTGGTCCAGGTCGTCCAAACTCTGGTCGCACTGAACCCTGAGGTTCCACTGGATCACCCTTATGTAGAGCCGGAGCATGGAAACAGTGGCAATGGCTGTTGCCATATGTCCCAACATTCTGACTACTGTCTGAGCCAGAACTTGGTGAGCTGAGAGCAACTGCCAAGCGTGGGACTGAAGACGCTCTGCTCTGTCTTGGGGGAGGAAGGTCTTGCCTTAAGTTGTGTCCAGGATTGCCCTTATGTATTGAAGCCACTGTACTAGGCCAGGGGGAGGATCTGGGAAGATTTAGAGTGATCCCCAGGTCCTGAAAGAGGGAGAATGTGTTTTGAATGGTGCCTATAAGCCGGTAGAGAGCAGTTAGAAGCCAATCGTCGAGGTATGGGAAGACATAATGCCCCTGCCTCCTGAGACTTGCTGCTACCACGGCAAGACACCTGGTGAACACCCTCGGTGCTATGGACAGGTCAAAGGCAAGGCCCTGAACTGGTAATGGCGCCCCTGGAATCGGAAGCACAAGACCTTCCTGTGCGGCTGGAAGATCAGAATGTGGAGGTATGCGTCCTGTATGTCCAGGAAGCATGACCAATCCCCTTGGTGGAGCAGAGGGAGCAGGCCTATCAAGATAACCATCCTGAATTTCTTGTTCTTGATGTACCGATTCAGATGGCTTAGGTCCAGGATAGGATGGAGATCTCCCATCTTCTTCGGTACGAGGAAGAAGTGAGAGTAGAAGCTTGTCCCTCATTGCTCCGGGGGAACAGGCTCTATGGCCTTCTTGTGAAGGAGAGCCTGGATTTCCTCTGCCACGAGGACGCTGTGCGCTGGGGAGCAGTAAGACTGCATGGGAAGGTTGTCTGGAGGAACCTCTGTAAACTCAAGATTGTGCCCCCTTTCGATAAGCTGCAGAACCCAGCGGTCTGGTGTTATCTGGTGCCACCCTTCAGTGTGCAAGGAGAATCAACTCCCCACCGCCTCCCC
The DNA here is from genome assembly GCA_016271365.2 of Neoceratodus forsteri. Classification (NCBI taxonomy): domain Eukaryota; kingdom Metazoa; phylum Chordata; order Ceratodontiformes; family Ceratodontidae; genus Neoceratodus; species Neoceratodus forsteri. Next base: position 182,349,271 of record CM057452.1, on the reverse strand, counting down.
CGAGGCCTTGGCTAGTGGAAGGGGGTCAAGCAGCAAGTCAGACAGAGAAGCCGGGGAGAGGAAGCACGGGTTGAGAGGTTCTTGAGGCCTGTGGGGTAGAACCTCCTAAAGCAGGGGTTGAGGTCTTGTGTTTGAAGCCTGCCCACAGCTGCTGATGTCGTCTATGTTGCTACCGACCAGTCTTACAAAGGGACTGCTTAGGTTGCTGCTTGGGCCTATACAAGGCACGCACTGACCCAATGCTTTCCCAGCCTCTTGCAGACGTAAAATGATGATATTTTGGGTATCTTCCCCAAACAGAACTGGCCCTCTGAAAGGGCCATCCATTACACTGGACTGGATGTCCAGGGCGAACCTGGAAACTCTCAGCGAAGAATATCGGCGGATACAGATCGCAGAAGCGGCGGCTCTGCCCGCCAAGTCCACCATATTGTAAGATGTCCTCAGGACATAGTTACAGACGTCCGTGCCTGACTTCATGATGGCCATAAACTCCGCTTGTCCGGGAGAGTCTGGCATGGCTTGAATAATCTCCTGTGCCTTGTCCCACAGGCCGTTTTGGTACTGTACCACGTGGGCAAAGAAGTTTTGCAACCCGATGACACAAGCAGAGGAGGAAAACACTTTCCTAGCCAGATAATTGAACTGCTTGGAGTCCTTATCTGGAGGTTGTGTACTGAGGTGCCTCGGCTGTGTAGACCTATCGTGGGCGGCATTCAGCATGACAGAATCGACCTCAGGTTGTTCCCCATAAAAGGGGTTTTCCTGGGGAACAGTGTACTAGAGCTTGTTGGTGTCCTTGTAGGAATCTATCTTCGGAGGGACTACCATAGTTAGGGCATCCTTCTTTCGAAGAAAAGCAGCCAACCTCTTCTGTTTCAGGTTGAAGTCTTCCGTGTCCCATCCGTTCAGTTGCTGGATGTGACGTATCCCATCCATGAATGAAGGGTCATCAGGCGGGGAGCATGGGGTGTCCTTCCTGACGTCCGGGTCCAACAGTCCGAATCCCCAGGGCTAGAGGGGGGAAAAGAATCCTCATCAGAGTCCTCAGAGTCTGGAGAGGGGGATGGTGACCTTGGTGGCCTGTGTGGTCGTTCCCTAGGATGAGTTAGCTCCTTGCCTGGTGTCGGGCCCCTTAGGAGGCAAGGCAGGAGGGTGGCCCAAGGGTTCAGCTGGTGTAGGTCCTTGAGGAGCCTGCTTAGCAGGGGTCGTGGGAGCTTCTTTGTTTGGTTCTGTTTTTTGTTTAATTTTTTTTTTTTAAATATCATAAACAAGTTTGTACAATACATCTTTTGCAATCACAGTACATATGTACAGTCTTTCCTTACACAGTTATACACCCATTCAACCTCCATGCCTTCCCCTTTAGCACAGTTTCATTTTTATTTTCCAACACAAGGAGGAACATAAAACTGGTAAAGAACAAACAAAAATAAAACAGAAGAGGCACCTGACCTATTATACAGTGTAATAGCATTATATCCATTTGCTAACCTTTAAATCCACACATTCTATTTATTTGAGCAGTACATACCTTACTTTCAAAGCCCTTAAGCTTTATTCTGGGTTGCTATTCTTACCTTTGATTGTTGGCATGGCAGAGTATCTACCCCTCTGAAGGTTTCTGACCTGCTTATGCTCCACACCAGTTCTCTCCTACCTGGTGGCAGAGTTCCTTTATTTCCCTTCCATCCTTGTTGGTGCATTTCACCTTACCCCTGCAGAGATATTCAAAAGCTCATATGACCAGTCTCAACAACGTTGCTTCCTCCCCAGGAAGAGAGAGAGTCAATGTAGAGTCCCCGAGTACTAAAGAAGCCTTCCTCCCTCCCATGTAGCTGGTTTGTGAGCCGGTCCAATGCCAAGTTTTGTATTACCAGGGCCCTTCATTGTCCCATCGTTGGCTTAGCATGAGAAACCCAGGTATTTTGAATGCACTGTCTGGCTAGTGTTAGCAGGATCCTGGTTACCCTCGGGGTACACTTCCCACCCCCCCCCAATCCTTGACCCTAAACAGTAGTGAAGTTGCGTTATCTGCAACCCGTACCCCCACCACCTGCGAGATCACATATGTAATATCTGTCCAGAACGGTCTCAAATCCCTGCATTTACAAAAGTAGTGAATATATGTAACCTAATGCTGTCTTGCACCTACCACAGACTGGGGAAAATCACTGAATGATACTTGTGCACCGCCACCGGGGATGGTACAATCTGTGCAGGAATCCGAATTGTGCTTCTTTGTATTTACTACATAGGAGCACCTCCATGAGTGTTCTCAATACTGTGGCCCATTTTTCTTCAGTAATCTGTATCCCCAAATCCCTATCCTACAGACCCTTCACTTTGCCCGTTAGGTCCAGGAGTTCCTCCCTCTCTTGCCACACTAGCTTTGCTACCAATCCTTTGGTGGATATGCAGGCCTGTAATAGTAATTCCTCTAAGGGGCCTATAGCTGCTGTGTCTCCTACTGTCTGCCCCCTGCTCAAGCCGAAGGCCCGGATCTGGAAACACTTATACCTATGCCCTCTTGGTATTCCATACTGCTCTTGAAGTTTCTCCAAGGATTTAAATCCCTCTCTCATGTACAAATCTCTCAAGCTCCGCACCCCTCCAGTCTCCCAAAATCCAAACCCTGCATCCCCCAACCCTGGAAGGAATGCTGGGTTCCCCACTACTGAGGCGAGCCACGTTAAATCAGTTCCCACCCCTCTCTTCCTTTTCATCTGTTCCCATGCCTCTAGGGACCATTCCACCAACTGATTCTTATGCCTTGTTTGGCCATACGTCTTCTTATCTCCAGGATCCAAGTATGCAGATAGTCTCACTGGCGTATCTTCCCCTTCCAGGTCCACCCATGTCGCCTCCTTACCCTTATGTACCCAATCCTGCACATATCTCCCTTGATTTGCCAGAAAGTAACCTCTTATTTCCAGGAATCCTAGTCCCCCTCACCCCACTCCCCCTTTCAGTCTCTGCAGGCTCATCCTGGGCCTTTTGTTCTGCCAGATGAACCTGCTGAACTCCTTCTCCAGGGACTTAATATCTCCCTTTGAAAGACCCATTGGGAGCATTTGCCTGATAAATAAAATTGTGGGAAGGATGTTCATCTTCAGCAGATTTATCATACCCAGCCATGATATAGGTAGTGCCCTCCACCTTTCCATGTCTGCTCTCACTTCTCTTAGTAGAGGCCCATAGTTCAAATCATACAATGTATTCAGATCCCACCCGACTTTAATACTTAGATATACAAAACTGTTCTTCACCTCTTTAAATCTGCTTCTTTGTCTTTGAAGTAGGCCCACACACCACAAACAGTTCATTGAGGCCCTGCGGGGGGCCTTGTGGTGGATCCAGAGCATCTGGCATCAGGGCAGGCTGACCTGGATGACCCCAGCATATCAGGTCATCCAGCTGGGGTAACCCCGGCGTCGGAGTGGTCTGGCCTAGGTCCTCTGGTGTCGGGACCAAGTGAGTGTCCTCAGGCATCGGAAGTGGCGGGTCCGATGTCTGGCCATCAGCCATCAGGTCCCTTGGTGTTGGCCTACTAGGGGTGCCAGAGTCAACCGGCATCTGCAGGGGCACTGGGCTCTTTCAAGGGGGCATCGGCAAGGCTGGCGCAGATGGAGCCCAAGTAGACAGAGGCCAGGTCGGAGAACTACCCAGCAGACGCCTTGGCAAAGTCACCTGTGGAGGAGGGGTGGCTCCCAAGTGGGATGTACGCCTGTTGCTTCCAGAGGAAGAGGGCAACTGTCCTGGGTGCTGCCTGCTAGCATTGGCCCCTGATATCAGGGTGGACTTGGCGAACACCCTGGCTGTGAGGGCAACAGACAGCAGCCTGACGCCTTGAAGTTCACCAGCCGGGCCACCAGGCTTAGAGCCCACAGGGGTGATAGGCTTGAGCTTGAGTGGCGGACAGATGTGGGAAGACTTCCCACGCCTCAAAGAGTCTTCTCCCATAATGGAGATAAGAGAGTAGGCTTAGTAACCGGGAGCCCAGAGGCCCACCCGGTGGAGGGGCTCGCAGACTTCATTGAGGACCGAGAGCGATCTTCTGCCTGGGACTTCTCCTCGTGTTTCTCCTGGTGCTTGTGTTTGTCGCTCGATTTCCTCTCTTTATGAGAAAAAGAGGATGAGGTAGAAGAAGATGAGCTTTTGCGATGAAGTTCCTTCTCAATAGCAGACATCTGTTTGTTCAGCAGGAAAGCTTCAAGGGTCTTATGGTGCCGGAGTCACGTGCGCTGGTTGAAATCGCAGCAGTGCTGACAGGCCTCAATGTTGTGGTCTGGGCCTAAGCAAAAAATGCAGGCCGAATGGCCGTCTCTATGCGGGATCTGCTTGCCGCGCGCCCACTTGGAAAGGCGCCTCTCAATTGAAGAAGTTGGAGAATACGACATATACTCTTGGATTAATTTGGAAAAAGAAAAAGGTGTTGAAAAACGCAGTAAGATGGCGGTCAACTAGCTGAAGGTCCGACTTGTGTGGTTGACGGCGGGAAAAGAACTGGGGATGGGTTGGGGGACCACTCCTTTTTATACCATACACAACATCGAGGGCGGTCCCCCACTGGGGACTGCTAGCTAGAAAGTTTCTGTGGGGTCCTGGCGCATGCTGGCTTCAGTCCTAAAGGTGTCACCTGCTGCAAGAATGAATCTCTATGTAAGATCACAGTGTACCGAGAGTAGTAGAGTTGGTTGAAAGTCCTATAAATTAATACATGACGCACAGCATTCAGGTTCATCAGGACCTGCTAGACCAAGTTCCTTCTGACCTTAAATTACTATCATACTATGAGGCTACATCTTTTTCAGATGAGACTACATTATTAAGGTATCGACATAAAGCATGACAACAGAGGAAAAACAAATAGATCCCAAGCCATTTACGAATATTAGGAAGAGGAGTGGAGCCTTAAGAGACGCCATACGCTGTAGGTACGAGTCTGGAGGTGTAGCTAGATAATATATTGCGTTCTCTTATCCAGGCAAGCAGGAAACCAGTTAGCAGCATTGTACTACAACAAACACCTCAAGAAATTCAGCTGCTGTCACTGCTGGAACATTCACAGAGCACAGAGCGAAGGTTTAGATCACTACAAGGACATTGGGGAATTACAGCGGGGGGTCACTGTTAGAACACATTCAGAAAGCTTACAGGTATAGCAGCCCTCTTTGCTGGGATATTTGCAAACAGCTCAAAGGTAGAGCCGTGGTCAATACTGGGACATTCACAGGGAGCTCAGAGGTACAGCTGGGGTCACTGCTGCAACATTTTTGCAAAGAGGTACAGTTGCTGTCAGTGCTGGGACATTCACAGAGAGCGCATAGGTACAGTCACAGTTAGTGTTGGGACATCTGCAGAGGTCAGAGCTGGAATGCAGAGAGCTCTGAGGTACTGCTAATGTTAGTGCTGGAACATCTGACTATAACTCAAAATGTGCAGTCGCTGTCAGCGCTGACAGACAGCTCAAAGGCACAGTTACTGTCAGCGCTGGAATATTTGCAGTAAGCTCAAATGTGAAGTCACTGTCAGAGCTGGGATATTAGCAGACAGCTCAAAGGGGCAGTCATTGTCAGTGCTGGAACATCTGCAGAGAGCTCAAGGGTGCAGTCACTGTCAGCATTAGGACATTTGTAAATAGCCCAAAAGGTACAAGTCAAATTGAGCACTGGGACATTTGCAGATACAGTAGCTCAGAGATACAGTCGCTGTCAGTGCTGGGACATTTGCAGATAGCTCACAGTTAGTCACTATCAGTGGTGGAACATATGCAGATAGCGCAGAGATACAGTCGCCGTCAGTGCTAGGACATATGCAGATGGCTCAAAGATACAGTCGTGGTCAGTGCTGGGACACATGCAGATAGCTCAGAGGTAATGTCAATACTAGAATACAGACTGCTCAGAGGTACAGCTGGGGTCACTGCTAGAAATTTTTGCAGAGTCCAGGGGTATGGCTGCTGTCAGCACTGGAGTGCAGACCTTAGAGCCAGTCCAGGAATGCTGAGAGCTCAGAGGTACAACTGGGGTCACAGCTGGAACATTCACACATACCATATTACAGTGTGAATTTTTTTGTTTCTTATAAATTATGTTATGCTTACCGCTTCAGGTTTGGGAAACAGGACTGCTATTACTGTCTTTTCTCCAGCTGTGGCAAAACTCACCAAGATTGCCTGAAACAAAGAAGAAAGGTTAGTACTTTTAAGCAAATAACTATTGTTTTCCATATACATGTTTGCTGCCATGATCTTCTTCTCACTGGTTCAAGTGGTGCCCCCACCTTGTCCCTTCTCGGGTACTTACAAGTTAACCAGCTAAGTGGCCTGCCCAGTAAGGTTGTGAAATGCATGCGGGGGATGTCAGGTAAGTTGGGGGTGTTTTCCTCCAGGTGTCCCCAGGGCATTGTACGTGCAATGATGTGCAGAAGTAACCATCCCCACCGTCGCTGCCATCCAACCTCTGATAGATAGCAGTCAAGTGTCGGAACCCAGGAATCTCCCACCCTGAGGGAGGACAGCTGTTGCTGAATGCGCAATTCTTTTCTCTCCCAGCCAGCCCCAGCACGACGCTGGTCTGTTCCTAAACCCAGGCCGCCTGCATTGCTGGCGGTGTGGCATCCAGCGCTTCATCCCACTACACCACTGGGCCAGCTAATAAGATTTTACAATAATACAAAATTGCCAACAGAAGGCCTCTGCTCTGCCCACCCCCGACACGCTACCTCAACCTGACTTTATCCCACCCTTCTTAAAGGGACACTGTCAACCTTTTTTGCATCGTATTAGTTTTAGATAAAAACCTACATTTTATGATTGCTTACCTTCTCTAAAATTAATTGATGTTGCTGGTTGATTTATCTGCCTCCTTGTTTATTAGAACTGAAATGCATGGTAATATGTAACTATACCCAGCCCTGTTTTGGTTCAAATCATTGAACTTATTTCACACTTCCTGAACATCAGAAATACCCTCCAACAGTGCAGCCACTCATGGTCGCATTATGAGTGGCTAGATTGTGCTGGGGGTGTTCCTGAGTCAAGTAAAGATGCAATGGGAGCTGGTCAAGAAATGCAAACAAACATGTTTTGGTGTGGTGACACTAGCACGGTGGGCACTCCCCTTTTCACTTTTTAAAAGAAAAACAGGATCTGAATCAAACTACCAGCTGGATTACAGTCACCATAGAACGTGAACACTCATAACATGTGTTTTTTAAACTAGGGACACTTTGAGACCTAAGGGTGTTGACAGTGTCACTTTAAATCCCCCAACCATTTTTTAGTTGACAAGCTCCCCTGGTAGCTCGTTCCACCCTGCTGTCACTCTCTCCATGAAGAAGTACTTATGTAGCATACTCCACCCCTATTCCAATACTAATCAGGCCCCAGACCAATAGAAGCAGAGCTACACATCATTTCCTCACACTAGTTACCAGTCTGGTTTCAGTGTCTAAATGTTTACAGGGTAATTTATAGAACTAGCCCAATAATACAGCATAACACAGAACTGCCACGTGACTCTGGGCAAATGGTACAGCACCACATCGCACTGCCTTTGGAGACCAGTCTAGCAGTACAACACCACATCGCACTTCAAAATTAGACCAGCCCTATGGTACAGCATGACTTTACTGCGATACAAGGGACCGGGGCTGATGGTACAGCACCACGTCATGCTGACACCTGCAACCAGTCCAACGGCACAACACTGACACACATGTCCAGCCCAAATGTACAACACAACGCTAAACTGCAAAGTGGGAAGGGATCAGTGAAACTGCAACACACCACACTGCCACGTGGGACTGGCCTAGTCATACAGCATCACACTGCACTGCCATGTGGGACTAGCCAAATAATACAGCACCACACTACACTACCATGTGGGAACGACCCAATGGTACAATACTGCGCTGCCCTGCATTACCACATAGGACTGGCTCAGCAGTACCACACTGCACTGTCACGTGGGACCGACCCAGTGGCACAGCACCACTTCACACTGCCACGTGAGAGCAGTTAAATGGTACAACATTGCACTGCACTACTATGTGGGACTCGCCTAGTGGTACAACAGTCCACTGCACTGCCATACGAGATCAGCCCACACTGCCATATAAGATCGGCCCAAAGGTACACCACTTCACGTTGACATGTGGGATCAGTCCAATGATACAGCACCAGATAATACTGTCATAAATGGTGCTGCACTACATCAAACTGTTATGTGGAACTGTCTCAGCTATACAGCATCAAATTACAATGCCACGTCAGACTAGCCCAATACTACAGTGCAACATCACTGCTACTTAGGACCAGTCCAATGGTACGTTGCCATATCACACTACCCCATGGGACCAGCACACTGAAGCATCACACTGCTACATGGGGCCAGCTCAATGGTACAGCACCACATCACATGGTCATGCGAGTCAGCTCAAAGGTGCACCACCAAATCAAACTACTACATGGGACTGGCAATGGTGCAGCATCAAATCAAATCAATATTTATTTGTATTGCGCTTTTCAAAATGCCAAAGCGCAGAACATAACCAAAACAACATATATCGACAATAAATACAAATATAAAAACAGGTTAAAAAGCGGCAAGATACTTAAAAGCTAGTGCAAATAAGTGGCTCTTCAATAATGCTTTAAATGACCCTGTGGATGGGCACTCTCTAATCCAACGAGGTAGAGAATTCCACAGGGTTGGGCCCACAAAAGAAAACGCTATGGCCCCAGATGACTGAAGACGAACCCTGGGAATCTCTAGCAATCCCTCGTCGGTGGAACAGAGTGGGCAGAGAGGGCCGTAAGACCGAAGGAGATCTTGCAAGTAGCCCGGTCCATGTCAGAGTAGGGTCTTATAGGTCAGCAACGCGACCTTGAAGATGATTCTCCATTGCACTGGGAGCCAGTGCAGTTCACACAGCACAGGTGTGATATGGCAAGTTCTCGATAGCCCAGTCAACAACCTGGCTGCAGCATTCTGCACCAGCTGCATGCGATGGAGATCCACCCCCAGCAACAACCATATTGAACCGCCACATGGACCGATCCAGTGGTACAGCATCAGATCACATAATCATGTGCTACTGGCCCTACTGGTACATCATCTCATCGAACTGTCATATGGAACTAGTACAGCATTAAATCACATTGTCACGTTAGAGCAATTTAATGATACAGCACCACATCACTGCCATGTGGGACCAGTCCAATGGAACAGTACCACATTGCATGTCATAAAAGGCACTAAGTAAACATTACTGTGTTCCACGAAAGGCACTATAAGGAGGATACTGGATGAACTATTGTTAACCAGCCTAGTACAGTATTGCGGTTTCAAATGGCATTTGAGTGCTAATGATCAGTGATCAGAACCAGAGACACACTGGCTGGATATTCATGAACTTCAACATTCATCATGAAACTGCAAGTTACTTTTTTTTTTTTTTTTTATATTTAAAATTCTTTGGTAACTGGATAAGGCTCACAAGAACGGTTTTCAGGGGTGACCTGGGAGCACTGGGGAGAATAAGGGACTTTGTTCAGAGTCACACAGTGTGTAAGTGGATCATGGATGTTGTGGGACTCAAACCCAGGTCTGCTGGATGTACCAAGCTCATTCACAGCTTGTTACTCTAACCTCTAGGCTATACTGCTAGATATACTTACCTGTAACCATAGTTCTACTACGAGTATTTAGTTTACATCCATATACAGGCAGGAGATCAAACAGCACCAAGCAAATAAGGTGATACATGGTGGGGGTAGTAACAGCCATGGATTAGGATCAGGAACAATATCTGGTACTATCATCACTGAAGCAAAAGATGGACCGAGGGACAGACGACATGGCCTAATAGAAGAGGTTCTCTCAAAGATCTACTGTTACAGAAAGTATGTAACTATTCTACCTTCCTCGAGGATATCTCTTCCTGCAGGCCACACCTTTGCAGTGAGTTCCAAAAGGGTAGTGGGAGGTTGGTAGAGTCCGATACATTCAAGACAGGAGGTCTTGCAGTCCAGCAAGGCCAAAGCCAGCATGCCTATGTAAGACGATCTCCAAACTGTAACGTTTAGTGAAGGTGTGGACAGTGCTCCACGTGTCTGCAGCACAAATGTCAGCAGCAGAAACATTTGTGAAACAAGCAACAGAAGTGGTCATCCCTCTTGTGGAATGACGTACTTCATATAACAAAATCATAATACAATGTACCAGGCATTTGGACAGACACTGTTTAGACACGGGGTGCCCTCTTTCCCAGAGATGAATGAAATAAAAAGCTGAGAGGACTTTCTGCAGTCCTTGGTACGATTCACATAGTCTCTCTATGTACATATAAGGTATGGAGCGGTGCCTCACCTTGATTGGCAGCTCAGGATAGTAAACAGGAAGGTGTATCATTTAATTCAGTGTAAATTCAGTGACCACCTTCTGTAGAAACTTAGGATTTGTAGGCAAAGAAACTATCTTTTATGAAAAATCAAGTAGGGAGGCTCACACAGCCTGCAGCTCTGAAATCCTTATGGCATTGCCGTTGTCCAGTTGAAGTCCTGGTAGATCTCACAAGTTCTCATGTTGTTAGACAGGCCCAAACAGTGTGTGCAAGTCTTCTTTATAAAATTTGTCTCCACACTTACAATATCGAAATAACGCGGCTGACTATTTCGGCGGCATGCAGAGATGACGAAAAATACTGTGATAAAATAAAGAAGAGTAAATGGCAATGGCTAGTTGACAATGTTTCCTCAGTAGGTCCGACAAGAATGATCGACAGTGGGAAAGAACTGAGGAGTGATGGGGCCGCCTACGTTTATGTAAACACTGATGTATGATGTCACCATGGCAGCCCTTGGCTAGCAAAAGTATCTGTCTTAGTACCTGGTGGCTGTTGTTCCAAAGGTATGGCCTAATGGAAGAGATATCGTTGAAGAAGATCCATGGCCAAACGCAAGTAATCTTGATTTGTTAAATTTGTTTGTTATGTTTACAAGAGTGGTTTCTCACCCCGGTTCCACTGGATGCTCCCCCAAGCCCTATCACTGACCTTTTCCACAGATCTACATCAGTGGGGAACCAGGAGGTCAGAACAGCACCAAGCAAACAAGGTGATATATGGTGTAGGTAGTAACAGCCACGGATTAGAAGCAGGCACAATATCTGATGCTATCATCACTGAAGCAAAAGGCATACACGGAGAGAGGGATGGCCTAATATAAGAGATTCTCTCAAAGATCTACTGTTACAGAAAGTACATAATTCTATCTTCTTTGATGATATCTCTTCTAGTAGGCCCACCTTTGGAATGAGTTCCAAGCAGTTTCAAAATGCAGTGGGAGGTTGGTAGAGTCTGATACATTCAAGACAGGAGGTCTTGCAGTACAGCAAGCACAAAAACCAGCACATCTACGTAAGACAATATCCAGGCTGTAATGTTTAGTGAAGGAGGACAGTGCTCTATGTGGCTGCAGCACAAATGACAGCAGCAGAAACATTTGTGAAACAAGCAGTAGAAGTGGCCATCCCTCTTGTGGAATGACGCTTCCTATAACAAAACATAATACAATGTGCCAGGCATTTGGGACAGGCACTGTTTAGACACGGGATGCCCTCTTTCCCACAGGATAGCACCCACCAACCCAGGACCTGTATAGGTGGATGGCCAGCTATGTCAGTAATGCAAGAGCCTGCAAGGCAGTGACATCGTACAGCGGACTATGATTTTTCTTCCATTTCCATTTTTTTCTCTCCAGGGTGCCAGCACACAGTGACATGTGCATGCATGCTGGTATCTGGCGGCTACCTCTCCCCAGTACTCCCAGCTAGCCTCCCACATGGCTTCGATCAAGTGGCAGTCATACAGCGAGAGCAGTATCCCCCCCACCTCCAAGAAAGGAGAGCAGTTCTTGGGACCTTCCACCCCAGGCCAGCCTTTAACAACCGGGGCTCGTTCCTTACTGTGGGTCCCTGGAGTAGCAAGCAGCAGCATTACCACTGCACCAATGGGCCGGCTCCAGTGACCTCTGTTACTAACCACCTAGATTAAATTCACTGCCTACACTTGGGCAGACTCCTAGCTGTCCTCCAGGCAGCAGGGAGAAGGCATGCATCCCAACTGTTTGTAAAACAAGACTGGAAGACTGAGGCTCCAAATGCAGCATCTGACTAAGCACGTCAGTGTTGCCATAGTGGGATATGAATATCGACACACTGGTCCAAGTAGCAGCCCTGCAAAATAAAAAAAAGCACTATGAAAACTGTGAATCCTCTCACCCAGCAAGAATTATGGAGGAGGAGATCTGTTCCTCCCAGCTGAAAAGAAGATTTTAGCTGGCTCCGTGGCACCGAGCAATGGGTGTTCACTCGGCATGCTGGTGATCTGGGTTCGTGCCCCGAAGACAGACGTCAGCAGCGGAGTCCGGCAGAGAGGGAGTTAGAATGTCCTCGGACACTTCCCTCCTTGGGGCAGGTCCAGAACTGCTGTTTGCGGCTCCTAGAGGTGGCTAGTGGCTGGCGTTCTTGACGGCATGTGGCTTTGACGCACTGCTGAACGCCTCCGCCCCCCCAGATGCTGCCACGGTCGGACCCCTAGGTGGGAGGTGGGTGGGTCAGAAGAAAATTGGAAAAACTAGGCACTTGGATGATGGTGGCCGGTCCCGCTCGTCATAGAGCCTGGAGGTGTCCATGCCAACCCCTGCCACATCAGGATACGTGGAATGCCTATAAGCGACTCTCCTCTCCTGGCTACATTCCACGGGGAAGGGGCCCTCCTGACGAAGGGATACATCAGGTTATCCTGATCGCGGCATTCAAGGGGGCTGCGGATGGTGAAGGGATGTGATGGTGGAAGGCAGAGGCGGCCCGAAGGAGTGTCTGGCCAAGGGCTCTGGGGAGCATAAATAAATCAGACAAAAAAAAAAAAGAAAAGAAAAGAAGATTTGACATTGAAAGGGGCGGAACAGGACAACTACACCATGGGTGGTGAGAGTCAAGCTTTGAAGACATCTGGTGACTGACAGAAGCCCAGTGGAACTACCCAAGTGTGGATAGTGATCTGAATCTAGGTACTCATAAATACAATATTATTACTAATAAATGTATTTAGGAACATATTCACGGAGTACAGGAAGAAATATAACATTTAATAAACAGCTGTGGAAAACAGCAAGAGGATGATGTGGGCAGAACAGGTAAACAGCAGTATGCTGTGGACAGAGTTAATCATCTAGTGATATCAACAGAAATGTAGGTTATGGATTTGAAAATGATACCGCATGGCATGGAAGGTGCTATATAAGGGTTACTGCATGCAATGGAAAGTGCTGTATAAATGGTTCCTATGTGCAAATGAAAATACTATATAATAGTTACTTTGTGCCATGAAGACACTATGTAAAGTGCTGGGATTTCCTTCGGTATCCTGTGCTAACTTGTTTGCTGCATTTGAACAAAAGAAACTATTTCTGCATAACAAAAGTCAGTGCAAGTGTTCAATACAAAAGGTGAGTCGAGTGTCTGTTTTTTCTCCTGTTGAGCTACATAAGTGATTACTATGTGCCACAGAACATGCTATATAATGGTTATTCTGCGCTACGGTAAGCACTAAATCATTGGTTACCGTGAGCCACAGAAGTATCATAAAATGGCTACTGCATGCCAAGGAAGGTACAACTTTATATCATGGTTACTGTGTGCCACAGAAGGTGCTACATAATCATTACTGCATTCCTCATAAGGTGCTATACAAATCTGTGTGCCAAAAGAGCTATATGAAGAGTTACTGCCTGCTATGGAGAGCAGTGCTTAACTGGTGGTTGTCACTGCTAATTGTCCAGAAGGAACCATTAGTATTGCAGATGAATCCATTGGTGATTATTTCCTATGCCTTACACAGTGATCACAGACTCTGTGACATTGTCTTGTTTTCCCTTCAAACATAGTTTATTGATTTTTTGCATACTATGCTGATGTGACTTGCCACATAAAATAAGTGACTGTTCATATTCATTATCCTACACTGTTGTAATGTGTCTTGTACACAAGCTGTGCAAAAACCTTGAATAAAAAAAAAAACAGACATTAAAAATGACAACAACAAGAAATACAGACATGGATTTCATCAATACAATCATAGAACTGTGAGTCTAATAAGACTTAACAACTTTGACTATAAAGGCCTACCAAGAAAAAATAAAAATGGTAGACAAGCAGCACCCATCATCATGTTTTCCCAACAAAAGGTACCCTAGACAGAGCCCTGCCATCTCATCTGCCCATAGGCTTGCAATGCAAACATTTGCTGAAGGACAGCCACATTCATTCATAGACAGCCACATTCATTCATAAGCCCCTACTCATCCTCTCGCCCAATAAACCAATTTTTCCATTAAGGAGAAATCCGCTACATGTCCTCGTCCACTCAAAATGCGATGTGCAAAGTTACTTTCCCAATTAGTACAGATCCCCAGCTTAACACAAATAATGGCGAAATATACAAATATTAGCTGTCACAGTAGCAGGTCCCCATATTCTGCCAAACCTCCAAGCAGCATCGTTTGAGGACTAAACCTAATGGGAAATGCTAATGGTACTCTGAATCCCTTCCCAGTATGGTGCAAGGTGCTGACAGGAATACACTGTATGTGGTAACTGGAGTTAGAAATGTACCATATCAAACACACATCTGGGGCACTTCCCATCACACAAAGGAGAAAATGTAGGTAATAGGGCTGGAGTATAGTACACCAGCTGAGGGTCATATATTGAATGAATTTAAATTTACTCCGACTTGGTATCCTAAAACCATCCTCCTGGAGACTTCTATTCTTCTTCGGAAATCTGAATCCTCAACCACTTCTGCCACTTAACCCAAGAGGAAGTCCCATTAGGCTTTAGATACTGTAACAGGATTTTGTATATAAACAGTCCTTTAGAATCCTCTACTTCAACAAACACTTGCACAACCCCACCAGAGGGCTCATGATATAAAAAAGAGGAACCCAGATCAGAACTCGGAAGATGTTTAATCTGAATATAGAGAATTTTGTGGAAGTCCATCTTTCATTGTCTTACCTGTGCAAAGTCCCTTAGGGGGCTCACCAGGCCATCCAGGTACTGAAGCAGCACAAAGTGATTTGGTGAGAGCTGTAGAAAGAACTGGGAGAGGGGAGAGCTGGCTGGACTGACTTGGTTAACGATGATCTTTGGCTGGAAATCTTCTGCAATCTCCAAGTCAAGTGACTAGCATAGTAAAAAGGAGAAAAAGAGAGGAAATGAACCATCTCAATTCAAACTCCAAAGAGAGAGATCCTAACATACTAGCATAGTAAGACACACCATCCTAGTGCACTACTGCAGTGAAACACAATACCATCCTAGTTTACTACTGCAGTGTAGCACCACACATCATCATCATCCTGGAGTACTTGTGCAGGGATCACATCATCCTACTGCATTAGTGCACTAAGACAACACACCATCCTAGTGTGCTAGTTCCTTTGCAGCCAATGGCATGAAATTCACTGTGAATGAGTCTGTAACTCAGTGGTGCATTCGTTTCTCTTAAATAAAATTTATTATAATTACTGACAAACCTTTTTAATGCTCAGACAACCAGGCTGTAATTTTGCATTACAACTTGGCAGCTGTAACTGCGAGCTGTCAATCAAGCTTGTTCTGGTAACAATGTGTGCAGCAGTCCCACAACTGCTCCCTGTTTAAACAATGAAGTTTAAAAATAATCATTTTGCTGTTTTTGTTGATGTTTACGAGTTCAACTAGTAAAATAAACAAGTTTAAAGCATGTTTTTTCATGATTTATTTATTCCAAGCTAAAGATCTAAATAGATTAATTATTAAACATGCTTGTCAGTAATTATATATGTAAAAAAAACAAGCAAGACAGGGGTGGGTGTGCTGAACTCAGAATTTTATATACACCCTCAGTGTGGGATGCTTTTATATATCCCTTGTGCTTCGCTCACGGGGTTTATGTACCATCCCACACCTCAGGTATGTATACAATTCTGGTTACACATGCCCACACATCTATTAGTCTCTGTATTATTAAATTATTATCATTATAGTTCAGCAAGACCCCATAAAATCCTAGTGTTCCAGTACAGCAAGATGCACCATCCTAATGCATTAGAGTAGGAAGATGCCACAGTATCTTACTGCACTAGTGCAGTGAGATATCACACCATCCTAGTGTAACAGTGCAGTGAGATGCCACACCCTCCTAGTGTAACAGTGTAGTGAGGTGTCACACCCACCTAATGTAACAGTGCAGTGAGATGTCACACCCTCCTAATATAACAGTGCAGCGAGATGCCACACCATCCTAGTGTAACAGTGCAGTGATATGCCACACCCTCCTAGTGTAACAGTGCAGCGAGATATCACACCATCCTAGTGTAACAGTGCAGCGAGATGCCACACCCTCCTAGTGTAACAGTGCAGTGAGATGCCACACCCTCCTAGTGTAACAGTGTAGTGAGATGCCACACCATCCTAGTGTAACAGTGCAGTGAGATGTCACACCCTCCTAGTATAACAGTGCAGTGAGATGCCACACCCTCCTAGTGTAACAGTGCAGTGAGATGCCACACCATCCTAGTGTAACACTGCAGTGAGATGTCACACCCTCCTAGTGTAACAGTGCAGCGAGATGCCACACCATCCTAGTGTAATAGTGCTGTGAGATACCCCAGCATCTTAGTGTTCTACAGCAGCAAGACACACCATCCTAGTGTACTAGTGCTGTGAGACACAACACTGTTCTAGTTCAGCAAGACCCATCCTAGTGTTACAAAGCACCAAGGCAAACTGTTCCAGTGTACTAGTACAGTGAGAGGCCATGCCATCCTAAAATCTAGTGCTGCAAGATGTCACATGACCGTAGTGTACTACTGCAGTGAGACACACCATCCTAGTGTATTAGTGCATAGAGACACACCAGCATGGTGTACTACAGTGCAAGCCTGTTATAACAGACGCATCTGTGCACACAACTTATCTGTTATAGCCAGTGTCCATTATATCTAGAGAAAGTGGAGCCTATGTGTTAGGTGTGTCTGTGTGTGTGGTCAGAGGTTCAGAGTGAAGGAGAACCTATTATAAAATTTCATAGATTACTCAGAATTCTGCCTAGCACATATACAGTATGTTTCAGTATTCTGTGTGTTTGTTTAAAGTTATTAAATTGTCAGGGACAATTAGTTTTTTAAGGAAGTAAAGTTATTTAGTTGTCAGGGAAAATGAGTTTTTTAAGAAAGTTTATTCCAGAAGGTAAGATGATAGTAACTCTAGTGGCTGGATGTTGGGGTTCTAAGATAGTAAGAACACAGGCAAATGTACTGCAATGGTTTTAATGAAATATAAAACAATTTCCTTTGGTGTAATTAAATAATCAAAGTTTATGCAACTTGTGGAGAATTATTTTGTAAGAACTTTAATCTCTGTAGCGCCTCCATCTAAATTCTACATTTGATAAATCTGATCACCAGCTCTGCAACCACCCCCCCAAAAAAAAAAAAAACACTACAAATGCCTGTAAAAGCTTCAAAGTGTATATTATATGCAATGTTTCAGTCCATTATAACCAAAGAAAAATGCACTGGGTTTGATATATTTGGTTTGGGAAATCAGTTTTTTTGTCTGCTGTAACAGACAGTCCATTACAACGGTGTCCGTTATAAGTGGAGTGCACTGTATTGCAGTGAGTCACCACACCATCCTAGTATACTACAGCAGTGACACCAACCCATCCAGACGTCCTAATACAGTAAGACACCACACTATCAGTGTACTAATGCGTCAAGACACCACGTCACCCTAGTATATTAATACTGCGAGATGCCACACCAGCCTAGTGTACTCGTGCAGTAAGGACAAGACATGGTGCCATGCAAATGCTGTCAAGATGCCACACCATCTTAGTGTACAAGTATAGTGAGTCACACCAGCCTAGTGTACTAGTGCAGTGAGACACACCAGTGCATTACTGTGAAACGGTATACCGTACTAGTGCGGTGACAAACATCTGTCCTAGTGTACTACTGCAGGGCATCAAACCATCTTAGTGTACTAGTGCAGTGAGACACCACACCAGCACTTTGTTCAAAAACAAAGGCTTCGGGTGCAGCTCTCAACGCTTGTAAGTCCACGCAGGCCCAGTGGCGCAGAGGGCTGAGGCGCTGGATGCCTTACCTCACGCCATGCCGGCGACCCGCATTCGGGAATAAGTCAGGGTCGGAGAGATGGTTTTGGGAGGGGCAGGACGGAGCAGTAGTAATGGCAGCTCTCCTCCCCCGGGGGAGGATCTACATCACACTCCCCTCCCCCCCCAACGTAGTTCCGCTGCCATTGGGTGGAGGTCCAACAGACAGCATAGGCGGGTGGAGGTTGTCACAGATTCACTAAGCAGGTCAGGCCCTCTACTGCCAAAGTGCCAACCTCTGAGCGCAGTCCTGTGAACAGTGTAACAGACAAGGTAACCCTCTTGTCTGTTTTTGTGAATTTGGATCAACCTTTGGTCTACAGTTCTGGAAGGATTCAAACTGTTAACCTCTTGCTAGCATACCCAATGCACAGGCTCAGATATATCTGTCTTCAAGGGGCCAGATATCTTTAGCTACGGGCACCTAACCAGGTATGCAGAAATGAACCCTTTAAAACTTTAATAAAGACCTCAGATTTAAAACGCTTCTCTTTCCAATTTGGTACCACCATACGAGCTTACATCCGCTATCTGCTATTACCACAAATATTTCTTAGCAAAAGAAAGCAATTCAAAAACAGACCAGCTTTTGTCTAAAATTAGAGTTTTACTAAAATATATAATAATACATCAAACATACAATACAGAACTCATATCAGAAGACATACATATATTTAAACAAAACAAGGTTTAAAACAGTGCAAGTCCTACAACAATATTTAGATTCTGTCTAGCTTTCTAAATACTTGTTTTCAGGGCTCAGATGTTATCTTGGTCAGAGGCAGATAAGAGAAGTGTTCCTCTGTAGTGAAACAGAATAATCTTTACAAGCTGTATCTGCCAACCCCTTTTGGATGAGGTCATCTAGCTCCTCCTCTGTCAAAATATCTAAAAAAAGATATATTTCTATACAACCACAGGATGTAATTTCAAAGTATTAATTCAGCAACCTTAGCATAACTCAGTTTCAAATGACACCTTCTTTGATCTCATGCTGTACCCTCCTCACACAGGCTTCACAGGGTCATTCACAACCTTTACACCTCTACGTAACATCCTAGCCTCCCTTTCTAACGTCATAAATCTAATTATGATTTCTCTCTTAACAAAATTAACTTAAACAAGTCTGTAATTAACTCAGAGAAACAGGATCCTTAATAAAAGTCTTCCATGCAACACACTATCTCTAAAAAAACTGAGTGTGTGTGAACTCACATACTGTCAGCCATTTCCCATGGCTTTCATCTCTCAGCTGGAATCGGGGGGGGGATGAGTGATGTCATTCCTAGAGCATTTGAATTTTCAGCAGAGACATTAATACATCTTCTATTAAAAAAATAGTATACAGCACTCAGAACGGGCTGTCTACGTCACAGGGGTAACAAGTAGCAGGAGGGTGCCTCGGTGACGCGGCGTCTGCGTGCCCGCACGCGTGACTGAGGCATGAGGGGGTGGGGGTGAAAACGGGTATAAAAATCTATATATAAAAAAAAAAACAAAAAACTTTGTAAGCCAGATTTATGCTCCAGACATATGTGGTACCTGCAGTGGAACCTGCTTCATTTCTTGTTCTGTCTCCACTGCCAACGTGTACAGTGATCGCCCTATCATATCCAAGCACACCAAGGTCCCAGAACCAACTATGCCACAGGTATCTTGCAGAGTCACAATCCACGGGGCCTCCACTGTCACCTGCACAACAGAATACAAAAGGCATTACAACTGGTTATACAAGCTACACATGGTAGGCTGCCATCACAGAAGAGTACAGTTAAAGAGGGTCTATCAACTTCTGCCTCACTGAAGTAAGACGCAGAGACTAAATACGAAAAGGGAAAGTTTTGAGAATGATAAAGCAAGTTAAGGGAGAAAAGCCATATATACTCTTTGCCCTTCTGTGGTGAAAGCTACATTAAGAAGGCAACTGTCGACCAGACAGTGCAGCAGTAGTGCTTCTGCACGCTTCTCTGGTGACATAAGTTCAAGAACAGATTCAGGCTGCTGCGGGCCAGCCAGAAGAAGGAGCGATGAGTGTCCCAGAGGACAGCTCTCCTCTTTCAGTGAGGGGGATGTCCCCTTCTGCTGCTTGACTGCCATCTGGTGGAGGTCAGGTGGTAGCAAAGCGAAGGCGGACTTAGGGGAAGGGCCGCTGCTGGACACAAACAGTGCAATCATGCACCAACATGTGGATGCGTACTAATATCACAGCATACTGGTATCCCTGGGGCTAAAAAAAAAAAAACATCAAGGAAACAACCCCAACCATGCACCAGAAATCCAGCCCTCTACAGGTCCCACAACACTGAACAGGCACCCACCACACACACTAGATCTAGACTTAGTCGGGAAGGTGGCGCTCCCTGGGGACCCCATAGGGGACCCCAGAGGCTGAAATAAGTACCTGGGGAAGGTAGGTGATGTTACTGACCAGGCTGACCATGCTGGCCAGACAGAAGCCAGTCAGAAGGCGATAAAACACAAGGTTGGGAAGGGGGAAGGAAGGCAGTCAGTGTAGCCTAGCGGAAAAGTACCAGCCTGTGAAGCAACAGACCACAGGTTTGAATCCCACAATAGCAACTGACTTGTTGTGTAACCCTCAGCAAGTCTCCTGACAATCCTGGTTGCCCAGCTATAAAAGTAAGTTGAAGCAGTAACACCCCTCCCCCAAAACAGTAAATGAGATGTTACATCTCATCTGATCGGAATGTTCATAGCAGGACTCCATAGTTATGCCAACCAATTCCTCCTTAAGCTGACTGGTAGGTGTGCTGCTTTTTGGAACCTGGACTCTCACGTACAAACACCACTGAATGCATTGTTTTTTTCCCCTAAATGCAGTTTAGCAGTGAGTGACAACAGGCTAGGCCAGAAGAAAAAAATCACTCACCTTAGTAATGTTGTTTCTTCTAATGGAGTCTTGCTGAATTCTGACAAATTGCAGTGAGGTCCAACCTTCAAACTGTCCCAGAGATGAAAGAGTTAACTTTCCATGCCAGGCATGGAAGGCTGAGCTCGAGCTCGGTTGAGACTCTGTCTGTTGCTGTTTGAACTCAAACCGTCAGATCTTTACGAGCTATACTCACTGAGTGTCCTGTGTGAAAGCTGTAAACCTACACTAGCCAACTGGCCACTAAATATAGTAAACAGATTGTTTGGTCCCAAAACAAAGACTCAAGTCAGGAAACCCAAAAAATTAAAAACAAACACGACACCCACTCACCCAAAGTAAAGGGGGTGATAAATAAAGGGTGGGGCACCTCTTGAGTGCCAACACTACTACTGCCCACCCACATCCCAAAACAAAGGTTCTGAGAGGGGAGGCGGGGGGGAGGTCAGAATACAGCAAGACTCCATTAGAAGAAACAACAATACTAAGGTGAGTAATTTTTTCTTCAAACAACATGAAGTCTTGCTGTATTGTGACAAATTGCAGACTACCAAGCAGTACCTCCATGGAGGAGGGACAGAACCTACTTAGGAAATAGGCTCTGGAGCACTGCTGTGCCAAACCGAGCATCACTCCTAGCCTGGATATCCAGAGAGTAATGCTTGGTAAAAGTGTGTACTGTTTTCCAGGTAGCTGCTTGACATATCTCTAAGATAGGAATATCCCTGGCAGCAGCCAGGGAAGCAGCTGTATCTCTGATAGAGTGAGCCCTCAGGCCTGAGGGTGGAGTCCTGCCTAGTTTTTCATAGCAAAATTGAATGCAAGAGACAATCCACCTGGCAATAGATCTCTTAGTGGCAGGTTTTCCCTTACCAATCTCACCATAAGTGAGGAATAGTTGGAGGGAGTCAAACCTGTGACCCTTGGTACGCTCTATGTAGTAGCTAAGGGCCCTTTTCACATCCAAACTGTGCAGCCTCCTCCCCAGAGGAGGAATGGTCGGTGAAGAAAACAGGAAGAGACACAGACTGGTTAAGGTGGAAGTCTGAAACCACCTTAGGTAAAAACTTCCTATTAGTCCTGAGGACCACCTTATCTCTATGGAAAGAGATAAAATCAGGCTCCACTGACAGGGCTTGTAACTCGCTTATGCGCCTAGCAGAAGTGATGGCCACCAAGAAAACAGTTTTTCAAGTCAAGTACTTAAGCTCTGCTGAGGACAAAGGCTCAAAAGGGGGTTGCATAAGCTGGGCAATGCAAACATTAAGGTCCCAAACAGGGGCAGGGTCCCTGAATGGAGGACTGGTATGAAGCAATCCCTTGAAAAATTTAGAGAATACAGGATGAGCTGAAAGGGAAGAAGGCTTACCTGCTGAAAGGAAAGCAGAGACAGCTGCCAGATGCACTCTTAGTGTACAGTAGCTGGTCAGAGTCCCAAGGTATTAAGATGAACCATATAGTCCAGGACTGTGGGCAGGCTAGCAGACTCTGGGGAAATATGTTTCCCAGAACACCAGACAGAAAATCTTTTCCACTTGGAGTTGTAAGTGTTTCTGGTGGAAGGCTTCCGAGAAGCCTTTAGAATATCCATAACACCTTGAGAGAGGTGTCAATCAGCAAACTCTAACTCTTCAAGAGCCAGGCCTTGAGATTGAGAGATTTGAGATTCGGATACCAAACCCTCTCCTGAGCACATGTTAACAGGTTGTAATTCCTGGGAAGAGATAGGGGAAGTTGACTGCTAAGGACAACAAGAGAGGGTACCAGGGCTGCCTGGCCCAGTCTGGAGCAATCAGAATCACCTTGCAGTGTTGAGACCTGATTTTGACGAATACCTTGAACAGGGGAGGGAAGGGGGGGGGAAGCATAAAGGAACTTCCCTTCCCAATTGAGAACTAGGGCATCCAGGGGGACTGAGCCCAACACTGGGGGCCTGCAGCAGAAGAGGGGAAGTTGGTGATTGTCTGGGGCTGCAAAAAGATCTATCTGTGGGGTGCCCCATCTGGAGAAGATCACCTTCAAAACCAGGGGATCCAAGGACCATTCGTGATGGCCCTGAGATATCCTGCTGAGAGCATCTGCCAGGGCATTGTCCTTGCCTGGGAGGTGTATTGCTGTAAGAGAGGTGTTCAGGAAATAGGCCAGAGACCATAACTTCATCGTCTCTGTGCACAAGGCTGTAGACCGAGTGCCCCCCTTGCTAGTTGATATACCACATTGTGGTGGTATTGTCTGTCCTGATCTGAACTACCTTGTTCTGAACAGACTTGGAAAAACTTGAAGTGCTAGAAACACTGCCCTGAGTTCTAACAGACTGATGTGAAGCAGATATTCCTGAGGAGACCACAACCCTTGGGTGGTCAGGGGTCCCAAGTGTGCTCCCCACCCCAAGAGGGAGGCATCTGTAGTAAGGACTAGAGAATGAGACTGAGTGACAAAAGGAACTCCCTGTCTTAGATTGTCCTGATCCAGCCACCACTGTAACGCCTGGATCAGGGTTCGAGTCACTGGAATTAGTTTGGTAAGAGGGTCCCTTCTCTGAGACCAAAAGGCTCTCAAGTGGAACTGAATGTCCCTCATTTGAAATCTTGCTCCCTGCACCACTGCTGTAGAGGCAGCCATGTGTCCTAGGAGTTGCAGAAAATGCCTTGCTGGCCGAGACACCTGAGGGGTGAATGAAGAGGCCAGTGAAATAATTGTCCTTGCCCTGTCCAGGGGGAAGGAAGGCTCTTGCTTTTACTGCATCCAGCTCTGCCCCTATGAAGGTGAGGAGCTGTACAGGCTCTAGAACTGACTTTGAAAGATTCAACAGGAAACCTAGAGAAGTGAGCAGTTGCTGAGTTATCTGTAGGTGTAACTTGACTTGGTCTGGTGACTGGCCTACTATGAGCCAGTCATCCAGGTATGGAAATATGGAGATCCATTTTCTCCTTAGGAAGGCAACTACTACTGCCATGCATTTTGTGAACACCCTTGGGAGCAGAAGTTAGGCCGAAGGGCATTGCTCTGAATTGGTAGTGGCCTGAGGGCAGTTCGAACCTGAGGTACTTTCGATGGGAGCTTCTGATGAGAATATGGAAATAGGCATCCTTGAGGTCCAGGAAGACTAGCCAGTCCCCTGGCCTTAGAGAGGGTAGAATTATTCCCAGAGTCACCATTTTGAACTTTGGCTTTAAAAGGTGCTTGTTTAAATATCTGAGACCCAGGATGGGTCGCCATTCTCCTGTCTTTTTGGGGGTGAGGAAGTACCTGGAATACAATCCTTTCCCTTTGTGTAGGGGTGGAACCCTCTCTATAGCTCTGACAGCCAAGAGGGAAGAGACCTCTGCCTCTAGGGCAAGTGCCTCTGAAGGATTTGCAGGTGGAAAGGATCTGGTTCTCATCTTTGGAAATGTTTTGAAGCTGAGAACCAGTCCTTGGCTTACTACTTACAGGACCCATTTGTCTGATGTTAAAGACATCCAGTCCTGGACAAAGTAAGCCAGCCTGCCCTACAGGTAGTGGAGAATCGGCCCTGGCAAACCCATCAGGGTGCCTGTTTGGCAGGGGCTTTAGGCTGAGGGGTGGAAGCAGGCCTCTTGTACCCTGCCTGCCTCTCCTCTAAAGAACCCCCTATGAGCATAAGCAGAAGAGGAGGCCTGGGCTTGGTAGAAAGGCCTATGAAAGGCCTGCCCTGCCCCTGGGATGCTGCCTCTGAGGAGAGGCTTGCCTTTCCTTGGCCTGAGCACTCCTGTAGGTGGTCCTGTACTCATCCATTTTCTTCACGTAGTTCTCTGTTTGCTCCCCAAACAGAGAATTACCCACAACAGGAAAATCCATGGCCTTAGTCTGGGTATCCTGAGACAGGCTAGTACATCTGAGCCAAGCCATCCTACGAAGGGCCACAGATGTAGCGGTGACTCTAGATGAAACATCATTGGAGTCCACTGCAGCATGGAATTGCACCTTGGATGCCTCAATACCATCTGCAGCCACCTGCTCCAGCTCCTTGGCAAGCTGGCCAGGGACCTGTTTAGCTAAAGCCATTACAGTGTCCCATATAGATTTCTGATATCTAGCTGTATAGGCCATATAATTAGCCTGCCTGAGTCCCAAGGATGCTGCCATGTACTGTTTCTTTGCCATGGCATCAATCCTCCTGGAGTCCTTATCTTGTGGGGGGTGTGAAGCCAAGGGTATATTTGCCTTATCACGGGCTGCAGCCTGCACTACCCCAACATGGCTGCATTGCTGGGTAAGGAACTCCGTATCTGAGCCTGAGAGAGTATACCTCTTGTCCATTCTCTTATCCACAAGAGGTATAGAATTAGGAGTCTCTAAAATTTTCATTGTCTGTTTCCCAAAGGAATTATGAAGGGGAATAGACAGCCTCCTGGACTCTGGGATATCCATCATTTCAACATAGTCAGGCTCCTCCTGGTCATCCACAGCTTCTTCCATAGGAAGCTGAAGAGTTTCAGCCACTTTCTTCTAAAACGTGAAATGGGAAGGGGACTCAGAAAGCCTAGGAGGAGACACTCCTGAAGGTCTGTCTGGGGAGATGTCCGGGTCAATGGGCACATCCAGACTTTCATAATCACACCACTTTCCTCATACTCTCCTTCCTCCTCCTCCGGTTCATAAAATTCCTCTAAATCATAATCCGGAACCGTGGAACCGATCGAACCGTGCCGGTTCGATCGAACCGAGATAAGGATCGAACAATTTTATCGCTTTGGCTATTTATCAGCGGTCGGAGAAAGAACCTTTTGATCTGCACCGCTGATTTATCCTTCTTGTTCTTAACCGAACCGACTGAATCGGTCTCCTTCGGTTCAAGAAGTTTCTTTCTTGGTCAGAGGGCCCTTCTGGTTCGGTTGAACCGAACCGGGTGGCCATCCGGGTCAGCGGACTTCTTGGCCTCCTTTCCTGAGCCTACCAACTCTTTTTCCAGGGTAGCTGCAGGAAAATTTTTACAAATCTGGCAGTCTGAATCGAGGTGGTCAAACCCCAGACAATAAACACAGGTGGTGTGGGGATCAGCCTTAGCAAGACTTTCCACACACACTACAGTGTTGAAACCAGTGGGCGGTTTTTCTTTTGGGTTTCTCAGACATGGCCAGTCTAACAAAACTTACCCTTTTTTCGACAATCCACCAGGCAAGACACCCTTATCGGTTCCTGACCGTGTTACGGGTCGTGGAAAAAAACGTAATAAAGTCAGTTTTTTTTAGAACCGATAAGAACCGGTTACCACACTCTAAAAGCAGAATAAAGTTTTTTTAAAACAACCTTATCGGTTCAAACCGAACCGATCCCACGTTTACAAGTTCCACACAGAAAAATAACAAAAATAAGCCTATCTAGTACTCACGAAACCACAGACAGAGACTGAACCGATAGGTTACGGTTTAAATTCGCTCGAAAACCGAGAAAAACGGTACTTTAACCGACAAACTGAACAGAACAAAGGAGAATTCTCCGGAGCGACTGTTCAGTGAGACGGAGTAAAGAACCTGACGGTTTGAGTTCAAACAGCAACAGACAGAGTCACAACTAAACTGGAGCTCAGCATTCCATGCCTGGCATGGAAAATTAACTCTTTCATCTCCAGGGCAGTTCGAAGGTTGGACCTCACTGCAATTTGTCAGAATACAGCAAGACTTCATATTTGTTTGAAATAACAGTCTCCATCTCACCTATCTGAAGACACTGCAGATCATTTCAATAAACTCACCCAGTCAGTAACATTTGGGCAAAGAAAGTGCAAAATAAAAAACAAAACAAATCTGCTTATTATTCTTTTTAGATCACTTCAAGGAAAAAAACAAACAAACCTAATAGCCAAAAAATTGATCCTAATTGTATTTTCTATTTTTAGCATGCATTCAAGGTAGTCACTTTGTTCTAATATGCGGTGTGGTTTACAATGTGCAATGGAGAGAGGGGCAGAGGGTATTTTTTAATGAGATTTCCAAAATAAGAACTGTCATTTATACAGCATTTTTCATACACATTGTATCCCAAAGTGCTTCACAAGTCTGTACTGCCTCTATAAGGTCAGTCTTTTGTCCCTATATACTGGATGGTTTGTGTATGACTGTATGTTGATCATTAATCGCCTTTGTTACACACACACACCCCCCCCTTTACAGACTCGTTCAATACACTCTGGGTTGGTTCAGACCCCTTTCTGTCAGTTACATGCTCCACCTCCCCAGCCTGGTCACGTACCTGTTGAATAAGTTCACCATCATCTACGTTGAAGGCTGCAATGGTCAGGTGTTTCTGCGGAGCCACACCCAACACGTAAACCACTCCTGTTCCTCGAGAGTACAGCATTTCATATTGAACACTGTCGCTAGGGAGATGACAGGAGAGGGACAGGATGTCATTTACATAATCAGTAACAGTGTACACAACAACAGTAACCGTTCAAGAGCGAAGCATCACTGCAGCTTCATGCAGTGGTGTAGGCACTCGTATAGCTACTTCAGTCCCAGCCTTTCCCAGCAGAAGTCAGTATAGGTAATGGATGGTAGATATTTATAAAAATATTTTACAAAGTTTAAAAAACAAATACAACATACAACTAGACACAGCAGTTAGCATTAAAAAGGGCTGGTACAAGTACAACTATCAATCATTATTGCCTGCATCCACTCCTGCCTCATTGTTATTACACTTATAAGAATGACACCTTCTTGCTTATACTGCCGGGGTCTGTACAGAGAGAGTCTTTGCTATAAGGTGTGCTCCTTCTTATTTGAACAAAGGGGAAGCCCATACTGCCTAACCATGGACCTCTTATCAGGGTCCTGAAATCCCTTTTACTGCTGTTATCAGGAGATATGGAGCCGAACCCCAGAACTCCCAATGAAAACTTCATAGTGGTTCCCCCTACTGAAACGTGCAGAACTAACACTCGGGGGCTAAAAATAGTACACATGAACATAGACAGTCTCAGGCCCAAGCTCCCTGAATTGGAGGGATGGACTGATATGTACTCCCCAGATGTAGTAGCTGTCTCTGAAACCTGTCTCAAGCCCTCAGTGCTTTCCCATAAGGTGGAGCTCCCTGGGTTTACTACCTTCAGACAGGATAGGCCCAGAAAAAAGGTGAAGGGGTTCTCATCCATATCAGGTCCACCCTAAAGGCCTCATTGGTGACTGTCCTTGCCCTTGTTAACTCCGAATGCGAGGCTATAACGGTAAAACTACTACTAGGTGACACAAAGCCCTTTCATGTGGGCTTGCATCTATAACCCCCCAGCAAAAAAAGCAGCAATAGTTGCTCTAGAAATCCTCATGAAGCCACTCCCTAACCTATCCATCAGGGGGGAAAAAATACACTCCTGGAGGATTTCAATATAAAGTGGACACAAGGTCACCTTATTCAAAGCCCAGCTTACATAAGTTATCAGCGAGCGCACCAACCAGAACAATAAAACTGGAAATAATACCTTCTTTGACTGGATTCTCGTCATAAAACTGGACAGAATCAGAGCTGCTGGTATCTTCACAGATTCCCTTAGTGACCATGCCCCAGTTTTCTGCATACGGAAAAATAACTTCCTTAAACCGCCCCCCAGGATATTCTGGGCTCAAGATTTCTCCAAATTCTACACCAACTCTCTTCTCTCCGCACTATGAGGTTCATTGAGCCATGATTAAGGACCTCCCCAGCACTAACTCAGCCCTCAACCTTTTCATTAACTGCTTCCTCTATGCTGCCTAAAAAGCATGCCCTATTTAAGCAACTGAGTAGAACAGCAGCACTCCAAATGAAGGGACAAGGGGCTAAAGAGTTCATGAAACATAGAATATGACGGCAGATAAGGACCGCTAGGCCCATCTAGTCTGCCCATTTCCCTACCTACAGGATAGGCCGCAGATCCTATTTAACCAACAGCCTATATCTTCCTGCCCCCCACAAGAATTGCCTTATGTCTGTCCCATGCATTCTTGAATTCTCCCACAGTTTTAGACTCCACAACTTCCTCAGGAAGGCTGTTCCATGCATCCACTACCTCTCTGTGAAATAATACTTCCTCACATTGCCCCTGAACCGCCTCCTTCTATCTTTAATTGTGTCCCTTGTTCTTGCAAGTCTCTTTTCTGAAAGATGCTACCCTCTTGGACTTTGTTGATTCCCTTGAGGTACTTGAAAGTTTCTATCATGTCCCCCCTCTCCCTTCTTTCCTCAAGGGTATACATATTAAGCTCCTTTAGTCTCTCCTCATACGGCTTCTCTTGCAGACCCTGCACCATTTTAGTTGCCCTCCTCTTGACTGCCTCTATCCTGTCTATGTCCTTGCGGAGATGGGGTCTCCAGAACTGGACACAGTATTCCAGATGGGGTCTCACCAACTGTCTGTACAGAGGGATAACAACTTCCTGTTTTCTGCTGCTGATGCCTCTCCCTATACATCCCAGTATACCCCCGGCCCTCCCTACTGCCTTCTCACATTGCTTGCTAACCTTAAGGTCATCTGATATGATTACCCCCAGGTCCCTTTCCTGTTTTGTTGTTGTTACTACCTCCCCACCCATTGCGTATTCTTCCCCTGGGTTCTTGTTTCCCAGGTGCATTATTTTGCACTTTTTTGCATTGAATCCTAGCTGCCATACGTCAGACCATTCCTCCAACCTTGCCAAGTCCCTTTTCATCCTTTCCACGCCTCCTTGTGTATCAACCCTGTTGCAGATCTTTGTGTCATCTGCAAAAAGGCATACTTTTCCTTCCAGTCCCTCTGCAATGCCACTGATGAAGACATTAAAAAGTTGAAGCACAGTGACAGGGCATGGGGGCTCTTCAAACCCACTGACCTCAAGGCTGACTGGCACAGGTACAAGGAATTGATAAATGCCTGCAAAAATGACCCCAAGGCTAAATAAAGAAGCACCTCAGAACCCTCCAAGACAAGCATCTCTCTGATCCGAAAAGGTTCTGGGTGTAAATCAATGCCCTCCTAAAGGGCCGAATCAGCTCCACCAAGGGTGACAGTGGCGGACAGACCGCATTACTGTGACCCACTTGCCTCTGCCAATGCTCTTACTACAGTTTTCATTAACCTGGACAGGATTCAAGAATAATCTTCTGGCCCCCGCCCTACCAGTCAGTCACTGAGCCAAGCCCCTAAATTCCATATAAGGCTGGTAACCTAAAAAGAGGTGCTCATGTTCCTAAGGTAAATTATGGGGGTGGGGGTGGGATTGTTTAACCAGGCAAAGGACACGAAGACCAAGTTTCGCTTCAGGTGTGACCTGGGACTGCAAGGAAGTTAAGGGACTTGCTCAGGGTCACACAGTATGCCAATGGGGGCTAATGGGATTCAAACCCAGGTCTCCAGGTTTGTAGCTCAGTGCCCTTAACCACTACGTTATACCGCCTCCAAAACTGAAACAAATGTGTAAATTCCTGCCCAGATTTGAACCACAGATTCTTTGTCTGCTAACAGAACACACACTGGGTATGCCCTTGAGCTGCAGTTAAAGCAGAAGGCTCAACTGGGTCTGACATACTTAGAAACTTTAAGTCTGCCACTCCTGCTATTGCGTCCTCTACTGCCATGCTGTTTAACAGATCCCTTAGGGAAGGAAGTATCCCTGCTAGAAGAAATGTGGCCCTTTGTGGTGTCTGTACACAAGGGTGGCCCTAAACAGCCAGTGGAAAACTACTGCCCCATCTCACTACTCTGCACCATGGCCAAAACAGAGGAACGATAAGTTTATAATCAGCTTCAGGACGATGTTTAACACCAAGGCCTACTTACTGACAGACAGCATGGGACTGACACAGCCTTTGTCAGACTTGATTACAGATAACTTAGGTGCTACACACAGGGTAGTTGACTGGTGCGGTTTTCATGGACCTCATCAAAGCCTTTGGCCTGGTCAATCACAGTCTGCTATTAACTAACCTTATAAAACAGGAAGGGATAATCCTGGCTTCTGATTTGCTGAGGCAGGCTGCCACCCATACTTTTTCCTCAGCATAATGCCCAGGTACAAAAAAGTACCAGTGTCAGTCTGCCAAAATCCCAAAGATATCAACGGGCAGAGGTTTAGAATTTTTTTTTTTTTTAAAGTCAGCCTCAGCCATGTTTTTCTCCCCTTGCTTAGAAGTCCTCAGTCACTTACTTTTTTTTCTGTACGTATCACTCATTTTCCTGTTTGGCTCCCACTCCAAAGTGTTGTCCAGCATCTAGAAAATAAGTTAACTTCTTTCTCCACCCCGGGTGGATGGCACTGACCACCTGTCCGATTAAACACAAGCAGCCTGGCCATCAAAGTCAGCAGCTATGTCCAGGAAAATGGCAAACCAGAACAACAGGAAATCGCAATGAAGAACGCTAAAACAAACCAACAAAAAAAGTCTGCACAGTGACTCCCGGTCCTCAGAACAGGCAATGAGGACTGGGAATCAACAGAAATAAAAGCCCAGAAGCCATAATGAGGGACGCATGCACAGTCACTCCCGGTCCTCAGAGCAGGCAGCGAGGACTAGGACTCAAGACCCCAAAACAGCCGGAAGCTGCAACGAGGGATGAAAAATAAATTAAAAACAGACAAAGGCCGGCCCGTCGGCACAGCGGTTGGATTTCCACTTGCGATGCCAGTGACCCGGGTTCGGGAACGAGCTCGGGTCACTGGAGGGCCGGCCGGGGGGGAGGCAGCTTGAGCGTCCCACGACTGCTCGCTGTCTCCAGGGAGGGAAGGGATCACGACCCGGTGCCATAACGACCACTGGTGGAGGCCGGTGGTAGTGCAGCATGTCGGGGCCATTAGGGGTGGTGCGTGACAGACGTCGGCTCTTGCCTTGACGTCCGGACGTCACGCGCCTTCAGAAAGCCAGGAAAATCGCTCGCTGGCCTCCGGATGACGGCTCTCCATGCCTGAGGGCCTCCAGTGCCTTCCTGCTGCCTCCTGCTCCCCAGCAGCATCCCCGGGCCCTAGAAAAGTGTGCGCTGGGGCTATCCCCTCCCCCAGTGCCTTCCCCCTCGGAGGAGAGGGATCCGCCCGGTGAAGGGTCACACCGGGATATCTCGGGGGTCGGCTGCGATCTGGGGAATCTGAGGAGGGCCGGGAAACATAGAAACATAGAATTTGACGGCAGATAAGGACCGCTTGGCGCACCCAGTCTGCCCATTTCCCTACCTACTGGATAAGCTGCAGATCCTAGTTAACCAGCAGCCTACTCTTCCTACCCCCACCCCTAGAATGGCCTTATGACTGTCCCATGCATGCTTGAATTCCACCACTGATTTTGACTCCACAACCTCCTCCGGAAGGCCATTCCATGCATCCACAACCCTCTCTGTGAAAAAATACTTCCTTAAATTACCTCTGAGCCGCCCCACTATCTTCAAATTGTGCCCTCTTGTTCTTGCACACCTCTTTTTTTGAAAGATGCTACCCTCTTGGACTTTGTTGATTCCCTTGAGGGAAAGGACAGAAGGGGTCAGAAGGGAACTTGATAGAGCCCAAAGAAGGGAAGGATCAGCGAGCATGGGGGTAGAAAAATAGATTACTCAAAAAAAAAAAAAAAAAACAGACAACGTCTGTCACTCATTACCAGGCCTCAGAACGAGTACAGAGAACCGGTAATCAAGAATACAAAATGGCCGGAAGCCACAATGAAGGACACATGCAGAGCCACTCCCGGTCCTCAGAGCAGGCAGCGAGGACTGGGAATGAAGAACCCCAAATATCCAGAAGCCGCAACAAAGGACAAAAATAAATAAATAAAATAAAGTCCGTCACTCATTCCCAGTCTTCAGAGCAGGCAGCAAGGACCGGAAAACAGCACGTAACAAGACATAACAGCTCTCGCTAGTGACAGCTTGCTGAGGAACTATTTTACTTGTAAAAGCCACTTCCTTAGCCGGCCTGCCGGCACAGTGGTTGGATTTTCGCTCTTGACACACTTGACCTGGGTTCGGGAATGGACCCAGGGAGTCAGAGGGCTGGCTGGGGTAGAAGGATTGAGCGTCCCATGGACTGCTCTCCTTCTCAGGGGGGGGAGGGGTAGAGTGTCCGGTGCTCGATGGACCCCTGGCGGAGGCTGCGGGAACCACAGGCGATTGGCGCCTGCATGCTAGAGAGGCGGGGCGGACACTGGACGTCATTGCACGTCCCCGCCCCTGGGGCAGACCAAAAAAAATAGTTGGCCGCTTAGGATGACACCCACCTCGGCACTTGGCCTCTATGGCTCCCTGTTGCTCCACCAACCAATCACAGCTCCACAGCACCAACAGGCCCTGAACCCCGCACTGGGGGGGGGGGCAGGGAGGCAATGTGGGTCGCTGCTGACACCTTCTCCCATTGTAGACAGGCCTGACACAATTTTGTAGCCCCGCCCTGGTGGGTAAGCCAGGGGGCATCTGCGGAGGCACAGCCATAAAGGAGTGAGGCAGGTGCTTGGGGGCTGGAGCTGAGCAGTACAGCAGCCGACAGCAAAAAGTGTAATAGATAAAATAAAAGGCACTTCTTTAACTTCCATGTTTTCTTTTTAATTTAATTTTTTTTTAATTTTTTAAATAAAAGTATCTGTCATGCATTTTACATGCACAATAAGACACTCCAGAGTGCCATTATAATAACTACCCTTCCAGGGGTGGTAAGGCTGGTTATCTCAGCATAATGCCACCCTGTCATTACTTATTGCTTGCTGAAACATTTTGGCCTTGCCAGTCTGTCCCTCCAGTGGTTCTCCGATTATCTCTCAAACAGGATGCAACTGGTAAAATAGAAGGGGGCAGTCAGGGAGGCGACTGATTTTATATGGCGTCCCATAAGGGTCCATCCTGGGCCCCCTTCTCTTCTCCCTCTTTGTAAACGGTATGCCAGTCTACTGTGGTGGGGCTAACTTGTAGCTGTATCCTGCCGATACTTTACTTTACAGATGTTCCAAAGATGCCAACAAAATCAACATTCAGTTCTCAAATGATTTTCAAGAGTTTGAAAAATGGTTTCTGGCCAACATACTAGTCCAAAATGCTAAAATGACCAAGGTCATCCTGTTTGGCCCCAGGCACCTTGGTTCAGCAAGATAACACATGGTGGCCCTTTCCATGCTGTTCGGGTCTCGTACCAAGGTGGTTGAGACTATTAAATATCTGGGGGTATGAGGACCAAGAAGTTACTTTCAAAGCACATTTAGGACATCTAACAAAATCCCTGCGCCAATAAAATGGGCTCCTCTACCACCTAAACACTCTTCACTAAGCAGTAGGGTCTAGTAACTGCCAATAGCACACTGCTCTCCATCCTGCTTTATGAGGCCCTGGTTCTCCAAACTGCCGGGTGCTCCAAAATGCACAAGCTCAAAACTGATCACCATGCATCTGGGGACTCATCTAGGGAGCACTACTGCAGTGTTCTGCAATCACTTAACTGATCCTCACTACAAAGTAAACTGGAGTACGCACTTCTCTTGTTTGGCCTTT
The DNA here is from genome assembly GCA_016271365.2 of Neoceratodus forsteri. Classification (NCBI taxonomy): domain Eukaryota; kingdom Metazoa; phylum Chordata; order Ceratodontiformes; family Ceratodontidae; genus Neoceratodus; species Neoceratodus forsteri. Next base: position 182,314,721 of record CM057452.1, on the reverse strand, counting down.
AAATTGATAAAAGGTTCTGCTCCCCAAAGTCTGCAGGAAGCCCTGCTTTCAAAACCCCCAAATATAGACTCGCTGATCCTCCAGCTGGACACTCTTTGAAGTACCCAGGGTGAGGTCAAACATAGAGAAAAGGTCCTTTGCTAGCTCTACCCCACCCTTGTGAACAACCTCCCAGCAATGGTACAAGACTGTTCCTCACTCAGGGGTTTCATGGTCTCAGGGTCCTCCCATTTGAATGAATCAATACACCTGCTATCGCAGACTTGCTCTCCCCTAAGTATGAAGTAGTCTTCTGGAGTGTCTGTACTGGTTTGCCAATCCACTATTTGGAACTGTACTGGACAGCCTACATAATGTTTGATCTTCCGGGTCTGTGATGTGTTTATTATAAGTTCTCTACCTCACTAACCCTTATGAAGTCTGAATGTATGTATCCTTTCTGTAATGCATTACTGGTTTTGTGTTTACTGACTCCTGACTGACCATAATCTACTGTAACTTATTACTGTTACTGTACAATGTCTTTTCTGCTATACGTCTATATAATTAAATCCAGGTCAACCCCAAGACAGGTGTTCTAAGGGCTCAATTTTAGAAACACAGAATTTGACAGCAGATAAGGACCGCTTGGCTCACCCAGTCTGCCCATTTCCCTACCTACTGGATAAGCTGCAGATCCTAGTTAACCAGCAGCCTACTTCTTCCTACCCCCACCCCCTAGAATGGCCTTATGACTGTCCCATGCATGCTTGAATTCCACCACTGATTTTGACTCCACAACCTCCTCCGGAAGGCCGTTCCATGCATCCACAACCCTCTCCGTGAAAAATACTTCCTTAAAATTACCTCTGAGCCGCCTCATCTTTAAATTGTGCCCTCTTGTTCTTGCACACCTCTTTTTGAAAGATGCTACCTCTTGGACTTTGTTGATTCCCTTGAGGTACTAGAACGTTTCTATCATGTCCCCCCTCTCCCTCCTTTCCTCGAGGCTATACATATTAAGCTCCTTTCGTAGAAGGTGCTATTAGCTAGTACAGTTATGTAAGAACTTATCGTAACAGTAGATCTTCGAGAGAGGCTCTTGTAGTAGGTAATAACCATTAGGACTAGAGCCATCAGGCACTAGGACCACATGGAAAACTTTAGCTAGTAGCGTCATGTGACGGACGTCAGTGTGACACTATTTAGTGAGTGATCCCTATGCCCGCCCTCCAGTTCTTCTGACAGAGACCTAAGAAGGTGCGACAGGAACATGTAGTGGGTTCCTGGAGCCAGGATAGAAGAAGTAGCCACAGAAGCAGGGGGAAGGTGGAAGGGAAAAAGGTACCTACTGCAAGAGCCTCTCTCGAAAATCTATTGTTACGGTAAGTTCTTACATAACTGCACTATCTTACTTCAAGAGGGCTCTTGCAGTAGGGAATAACCATTAGGACAGAGTCCCAAGCAGTGTAATTCACACAAAAGGACGAAGCACAGGAGGCAGAAAAGCTCTGCAGTAGGTACCCGATTATGACAGGAGGGCCGGAAGGACCGCTAGTCCATAGCCTGCCCTGCGCCAAGAGGCAATGTCGAGATTGTAGTGTTTGGTTAAAGTATGGAGAGTGCACCAAGTGGCTGCTGCACTAATGTCTGTGGCAGAAACATTCCTGAAACCAGCAGTAGATGCTGCCATGCCTCTGGTTAAGTGCCCCTTGACTTCCCCAGGAAGGGGATTGTTTGTTTATTTCAGTTTCAGATTTATACCTTTAAGTCTGGAACTCTTTTCCAAAAGGTTCATTGACAGTCAAATAAAATACAATACTGGGCATAACAATACAGATCGAAATCACAGAGATGGTACAGATAATTACAATTAATGTTACAACACCAAAAATAAAACAAGAGCAACTCCAGAGGCACAGACTGGAGTTTGAGTACATTCGATTATCACACCATTAGTCACAAGTTGTTATACTTCTGATAAAACAAAATGCAGTTTGCTAACCATTTGGACAAATACTGTTTAGAAACTGCAGCACCCTCTCTTTTGGGTGCAAAGGAAACAAAAAGTTGATCCATCTTACGGACTGATTTCGTCTGGTTTGTATAACAACGCAAGTTCTGTGCACATCAAGCGTGTAGAGAATGGCCCCCCCCCCCCTTAATTAGAATGCTCAGGGTAATACACTGGCAAATGTATGGTCTGATTCAAAGAAAACTCAGAAAACACCTTTGGTAGAAACTTAGGATTGCCACGTAAATCCACTTGGTCTCTGGAAAATCTAATAAGGCTCCTTACACATCAGGGTCTGAAGCTTGGAAATCCTTCGTGCAGAAGTAATGGCAACTAAAAAAAGCGCTTTCTAGGAAAGGTAGTGCAGGTTGCAACTCCCGGCCAGTTGAAAGGGAGGCAAAGTGAGTTTCTCAACTCTAAGCTTAATGGAGAAAAGGGAGCATGTGAGGAGGAGGACCATGTAAAAGCATCTATCCTAAATAGATACTTTTGCTCAGTATTTACTGAAGAGAAGGTAGGGCAGGGCCCACAGCTCAGCACCATGGACACAGGGGGGAGGGAGGTGAGCACTACTCCCTTCACAAAAGAAAGAGTCCTACAAGAGCTTGCTAAGCTCAGGGTGGATAAGGCAATGGGACCTGATGGCATACATCCCAGGGTACTTAAGGAGCTAAAGGTGGAACTAGCAGAGCCATTAGCAGAACTGTTTAGTGAGTCTCTGAGCACAGGAGAGGTCCCAGAAGACTGGAGAAGGGCTCATGTGATCCCGCTCCACAAGAGTGGTAGCAGGGAGGAGGCAGGGAACTATAGACCAGTCAGTATTACCTCAGTAGTGGGCAAGATTATGGAGGCACTCCTTAAGGAAAGGATAGTGCAACACCTGGAATCCATAGGGGCATAGGATCCAAGACAGCATGGGTTTACAAAAGGAAGGTCCTGTCAAACTAATCTCATAGATTTCTTTGACTGGGTAACCAGAGTGGTGGACCAAGGGGGAGCAGTTGATGTCGCCTACCTTGACTTCAGCAAAGCTTTTGACACTGTTCCACATAGAAGATTGATAAATAAGCTGGGTAGGCGCGGGGTGGGTCAGAAGTTGGTCAACTGGGTGGCAAACTGGTTGACGGGCAGAAAACAGAGTGTGGTGGTAAATGGTATACAGTCAGAAGAGATGCAAGTCACAAGTGGGGTACCTCAGGGATCAGTCCTGGGGCCAGTCCTCTTCAACATCTTCATTAGTGACCTTGCAGATGGACTAGAGGGTAAGGCTTGTCTGTTTGCAGATGACACCAAGATCTGCAACAGAGTAGATGATCCAGATGGGGTGGGCAGAATGAGAAGAGATCTGGATAAACTAGCAAAATGGTCAGAAGAGTGGCAACTGGTATTTAATGCAAAGAAGTGCAAGATCATGCACATAGGGAAGAGAAACCCTGAAGCCACCTATAGGCTAGGAGGGGAGTTGCTAGCAGTCACAAAGGAAGAAAGAGACTTGGGCATCATCATCACTGATGACCTGAAATCATCAAGCAGACCTCTAAAGCAGTAGGTAAGGCTAGGGGTGTTAGGGTGTATTAGTAGGGTATCACAAGTTGTAAGAGGAGGTAATAATCCTTCTTTACAAGACACTGGTTAGGCCCCATCTGGAGTACTGCGCAGTATTGAGGCACACCTTCACAAGGACATTAACCAAATTGAGGCAGTCCAGAGAAGGGCAACCAAAATGGTGCAGGGACTGCATCAGAAGACATATGAGGACAGATTAACAGAGCTCAATATGTATACCCTTGAGCAAAGGAGGAGAGAAGTGATATGATCGGGGCATTCAAACACCTTAAGGGCATTAACAAGGTGAAAGAGTCTAACATGTTTAAATATAAGAAAAATAGCAGGACAAGAGGACACAGCATGAGATTACAGGGGGACTGATTAAGGGGGAATGTGAGGAAATTCTTTTTCACAGAAAGGGTGGTGGATGCATGGAATGGCTTACCTTAAGAAGTGGTGGCTATGAATACAGTGCAGGGCTTCAAACAGGCATGGGATAGGCATAAGGGAGCAATACAAATGAGTATGAATAGATAGGCCACTGACAGAGCAAAGGTCGATGGCACATTTATAAGGTAGAAAAAGAAATGGGCAGACTGGATGGGCCTTGCGGTCCTTATCTGCTGTCAACTTCTATGTTTCTAAGTTCAGATCCCCATGGAGGACCGGGGGTTCCTGATGGAGAATTTCTTTCAGAAGGTTTTGGAAACCTCCAGCTGGGCCAAGGTTTTGCCATCCACCCGAGTGTGGTAGGCAGAAATGGCAGACAAGTGGCCTTTCAGGGAAGAGTAACTAAGGCCAAGGTCAGAGAGATGCAGCGGGTATTCCATGACCAGTCGGACAAGGCAAGAGAAAGGGTCCCAACCTTTGGTGGATGCCCACATGGAAAACCTCTTCCATTTCATAGCATATGTGGTTCCTATGGATGGCTTTCGGGCCTCCACAAGGATTTGTGCCACTCTGGAAGAGACAACAAAGCTGGCAACAGCTATGTCAGCAGGTGCCATGTGTGAAGGTGAAGGTACTTGAGGCCCAGATGAACCAGATTGCCCTTGTCCTGAGTCAGCAGGTTCTGGCAGGGGTAAGAGGAACTGGAGGCTCCACTCTCAACTACTGAAGCAGGAGGAACCACACTTGGTGAGGCCAATAAGGGGCTATGAGAATCATGTGAGCCCACCCCCACACACTTTTTTTTTTATATCAACATTCTTTCTTCCACCTCCTCTGCAGAGCAGGCGGCGGTTGTCTGGCCACCAGCACCCCCAGACCCGGGTCTGACTAGCGACTCTGCTCTCCCATGCAGGCTGGCATGCAGTGTCCCACCCCCCCAAACTGGGACCCGGATCCATTACCTGGGAGGCGCACCGCTCTAGGTCCAGGGGTGCGGCACATGGCCATCAGCAGCCACAATCACCCCACAATTTACCGCCTCGATTTCCACCCCTTGGAGCTAGATGTGCAATGATATCAGCGCATTTGCGTGCCGATGTCCACTGGGCTCCAACCCTCTTCTGTGCGCCGCACATGTAGTGCCCCTGGCTTCTGCCAGTTGCCACTGCAGAGCGATGCAAACCCCCTTACCCATCCCCAGAGAGAGGAGAGCTGTCGTGGGATGCTCCAACCCTTCCCTTCTCTGCCGACCCCCGATGACCAGAGTCCATTCCTGAACCCGGGTCGCCAGCATAGCACGAGGTGCGGCATCCAGCACCTCAAACCTCAGTGCCACTGTGCTGGCCTATGTGAGCCCCTTCTTGCTATAGTTTCAGAAGAACCCTGTGCAATAGTGGGAAGGGAGGGAAGGTGTACAAGAACCTCCCTGTCCAGCAAAGAGACAGTGTGTCTCACCAGAAGACACCACGCCTGGGAATGAGTGAGCAGAAACTGGGCAGTTTTGGGTACATGGGGAGGCAAACAGATCGAGATCTGGGTGACCCCACCAATCAAAGAGGGCTTCAACTACTGATTGCCTCAGTTCCCACTCGTGTGCCCTTGTCCGTGTGGCTGAGTGTCTGCCAGGACATTCTGAATGCCTGGGACGTGTACTGCCGTGAGCTGTAGGCTGTGCTTTATCGCCCACAGCCACATGCGCATTGCTTCCCTGCACAGAGGATACAACCGTGTGCCTCCCTGTTTTTTTTTTTCAGGTACCAGACCACACACATTGTCTGTTTATACCAGGAGAGGTCCAGGAAGGAGAAGAGGCTGAAATGCCTGATGGCCGTATAGTACAGCCCACATCTCTTGCATGTTGATGTGCAGAAATAGCTCCTGCTGAGACCAGGATCCCAGAGTCCTGTGGTCATACAGATGAGTGCCCCATCCGTGTCCTGTGGTCGTCCAGATAAGCACCCCACCCCTGACTGGAAGCGTCCATTGTCAGGATCTAAATCAGAGGGGGCTCCTGAAAAGGAACCCCTCTGGTGAGACTGGACAGATTCTGCCACCAAAGGAGGTCCCGACGCATGGGGCTGGACACCAGGATCCTGTGATCCAGGTCGTCCGATTTCTGGTCCCACTGGACCTTCAGAGTCCACTGCATAATCTGCATGTGGAGCCTGGCTGGGGGGACAGTGGGGATAGCCGCTGCCATAAGACCCAAAAAACCTAAGATGGAATGGGCCATGGTTCATCGGCTGGTTGCCATTTGGTGGTCTGCTGATGCAAGGTTTCCGCCCAATCCAATGGGAGGAAGGCCTGACCCTGAACAGTATCCAGCACCACTCCAATAAATTGGACACATTGGGATGGAACTAGGTGGGATTTGGGATCATTCACCGTAACTCCCACTTGCCAGAAAAGGTCTAGGGTAGCAGTCAGGGAGGCTGCTAGGCTGTCCCTCGATGGCGCTGACAGGAGCCAGTCATCGAGGTATGGGAACACATATATCCCCTAGTGGCGTAAAGCCGCTGCCACCACCGCTAGGCACCTGGTAAACACTCTGGGTGCTGAAGAAAGGCCAAAAAGGAGCGCTCTGAACTGGAAGTGTTTCCCCTGGAAGGTAAAGTGGAGGAAGCGGCGGTGGGAAGGAAAAATTGGTATATGCAGGTATGCATCTTGCATGTCCATTGCACACAGCCAATGTCCCTGGTGAAGCAGTAGCAACAGATCCGGGATTGTGGTCTCCAGTTTTTTTTGGGACCAGGAAGAAGTGGTAATAATATCCCTTTTCTTCCTGGGCCTGAGGAATGGGCTCTATGGCTGATTTTGTCAGAAGAGCCTGAATTTCCTCCCTTTTGAGAGGAATGTGGCCTTTTGGGTAGTGTGAGAGACCTGGAGGATTTCTTGGAGGCCTCTTCATGAATTCGATGTTGTGTCCTTGAACAACTAGCTGAAGGACCCACGTGTCTAATTAATCGCCTCCCACCTGGCCAGGTGGTTGGTGACTCTGCCCTTCACCAGCTCCTCCTGAGCTGGTGGCAGAGGCTGGGGCTCTGCCACAAGTCAGGAGAGGGTGTGGGGGAGCGTCGCCCCGGCAGCCCGCTGAGACTTGGCTGGAGGGGTGGCTGCTGCCGAATGGGTCCGATGTTTGTTCTGATGTCTGGCTGCCTGTTGCCTATTCTGACGCCTTTGCTGGCGATTAAATGACTGTTTAGGCTTGGTGTTAGAGCGACACATGGACTGGACAGAGTGCAGTGTCTTGCCACTGTCCTGTAGCTCAGTAATTATGTATTTGACGTCACCACCGAAAAGAACAGGTCCTCTGAAAGGGGCATCTTAGATGGCCATCTGGACATCTTGCGCCAATCTGGATACCTGCAGCCAAGAGTACCAACGAATGCTGACGGCCGTGGTGGTACAACGGGTAGAGGCATCTACCACATCGTATGTCACCCTCAAGGAATGACGGCAGGAAATTTCTGTTGTCCCGACTGTCTGGGTGATTCTGGATTTAGATTCGGAGTCAGGCAAGGCCTCAAATTCTGACTTCAGCTGGCCAAGGATAGATTTCTGGTACACAGTCATGTGTTTCAGGTAATTCAATGCTCTGATAGCCAGTGTGGAAGATTAATAGACCTTGTACCCAAACTGGTCTACCCGCCTCAACTACTTGCCTGGAGAGGAGGTGCTGATGTGTTTAAGCTTAGCCGTATGGTTGTGGACTGAATTAATGACCACTGAGATCACTTTAGGATGGGAACGGAGGTGGTCCTTACCCTCAGGGACACGATAAAGTCTGTCGGCCTTCATGGCGACCGCGGCCCCCAATGAAGGCTGCTGCCAGACCGTGGAGGCCAGGTCCTCATGTGGACTGATCCATGGAGGAATGAGCAGTGGGGACAGCTTGGGCATATCCAGGTGTTACTAACATACTAAAATGCCAGTGGAATAGGCCTAATGGTCTTTCGTGTCTGCTCATTTGGTCAGCCCCCCTCGCCTTCTCTGGCTTCTCCCTTCCCAGTTACGGATATTCTCGCTGCACTGGATTTTGCTTCCAGAACCCTAGCCCTGTACCTGTCCCACCCCCTCTTGAACCCCTCCACCGTCTCTGCCTCCACCAGCCCCCTGGGCAGTGCATTCCATGGCTCCACCACACTCTCAGTGAAGTAGCACCTCCTCCTTTCTCCCTGAATCTTCCCTCCAGCTTCCACCCATGCCTCTAGTTCTCCTCCTCCTTCCTTCAAGCACCCTGACTGCTCCTCCCCTATTTACCCCCATCATGTACCTGAAGGCCTCTATCATGTCCCCCCGGTCCCTTCTCTCTTCCAATGTGTATATATTTAGCTCTTCGAGCCTCTCCCCATAGGTCCTGTCCCCCAAAACCCAAATCATTTTGGTTGCCCTCCTCTGGACCCTCTACAGGAGTTTAATGTCACTCTTTAAGTGTAGCCTCCAAAACTGCACGCAGTACTCGAGATGTGGCCTCACCAAGCAGTTATACAATCTCTTGTGTTGGCGGTCCTGATCCTCAGTCTTCCACCCGTTAGCCTCCTGAATCTTAAGGAGGATCTCTGTAAGGGAGAGGTTCTCCAGAGGAGACTTGGGAGAACCTTTGGGTTTTGGATCCTCCGGAAGGCAGTCTCAAAGCCCAAAGCAGAGGAGTCTGTGGAGTCAGTCTGAGACCAACTATGAGCTTCTATCTGGGGACAAAGGTAAGGCCCCTGCCGTTACCAGCTACAGTGGTAGAACGCGAGGTCTGTCTTGAGGCAGAGGGGCAAGACTCCACTGGAGAAATGGATCTCAGCATAGGGTCCATGCAGACAGGCATGGAAGCCATGGCCGGTTGTCACCGGTCCAGCTCTGAGACAAACTGTGTCTTGGTTTCAGTTCATCATAACTGTAGTGCCTCCCTGAAGTCCACTTGAAGCTGAGGAGGTGGAGGGGGACTCGTAGACGGTCGGGCAGCCTTGGAGAGGAAAACCTGGAGTCATATAGCCCGGCGTCAGGTAATGATAGCCCAGTGCGTCATAGGGTGAATAGCCCAGCATTGGATATCCCGGCATGGGGTATCCTGGCATCCAATACCCTGGCGGCAGATACCCTGGTGAAGGGTAGTGAGGTGCAGGGTAACCTGCATTGGAAGGCCCAGCGATGGGCCAGATGGCAGATCCGAAGGACCTGACGGCGGGTAACCGAGCGTAAGACATGTAGGAAGAGCCGAGGGTCCTGCCAGGGGCCCTGACAGCGGGTAGCAGGCATAGGCCCTGAAGGAGGGGCTGTGGGACCCGACGGGGGCTGGATATGAAGGGCCCAGTAAGTCTGTGTCAAACCCATTCCAGCGTCTGCCCCAAGAGGCTGAGAGTCCCACCAGAGTCAGGGGCTGGGGGACTGGCCCAGACGGTTCTCGAGAGAGGTCTGGTGTCGGGTATTCCAGCCCCAGCACCAGGAATATGTCCGGTGGATGCCCCTACGACTCCAGCTCAGAATGAACGGTTGACCTGGGAGTCACCACCAGGGGAGGTGACGAAGGAAGATCCCGAGAGAAAGAACCCTCTGGGGAGAGCTACGGCAGAAGTGGCAGCATGCGCTAATCCGGAGGATCAATGCCAGGCCTGTTATTGGGGCCAGAGAGAAGCACAGTGGCTGAGCAGATGTCAGAGGAGCTGGTGTGCGACTTATTAGCCTGGGCCTGGCGTTCATCAGAGGGGCTGATGACCGACTTATCGGCCGTGCCACCAGGCTTAGGCCCTGGAGTTTTGAGGGGCCTAAGGGTGGTGGAGCTCTCTGGAAAAAATTGGAGGCACCCGCCTGAACTATGACCAGTGGGGGGGCCCAAGGGCTACTCCGTGGAGGAGGGAGGAGGCTTGGCCTAAGGAACGGTACCCGCGTCCACGGGAGACCACCCATTGCCCCCAAAGGAGGTCGCAGGCAGGAAGGAGACTGATCGCAGTCCCTGTGCTTCTCCTTGCCCTTCTTCTTCTCAGCATGGGAGTCAGAAGAATCCCCTGGGGAGGAGGACGATTCCCACAGCTTCTGCAGCTCCTTCTCTGTGGAAGCCATCTTTAGTTTGAGAACATGGGCTTCCCAAGGCATGTTGCTGGCATTTCCACATGGCAAGGTTAAAACTCTGGCAGGCTTCACAGTCCTCGGTCTTGTGCCCTGGTCCCAGGCAGGAGACACAGAGGGAATGGCCGTCCTTATGGGGGAGCTTGGTGCCGCAGGAACTGCACTTGTTCTTATGTGACTCGGAAGGCCTCGGAAAAGACATGCATGAAAAAGGTTAATACTTTTAATGTTTTACAGAAAAAGAAATAAAGCGATGAAATACTCATCCAAAAATGGTGGTCAACTGAAGCAGCGTTCTCCACGAGGTCCAATGTGTGCAGGTCGATGCCAGGAAAGAACTGGAGGGCAGGCATGGGGACCACCCACTATATAGTGTCACGCTGACGTCTGTCGTGCGACATTGGGTGGGCGGTCCCCCACCAGCCACTGCTAGCTAAAGTTTTCCGTGTGGTCCTAGTGCCTGACGGGTCTAGTCCTAATGGTTATTACCAACTGCAAGAGCCCTCTCGAAGTAAGATTGGCGCATACTGCGTCGAAAAGCTGCCAGTGGCAAACCCAGGTGCGCCAAGGACTCTGCACCGGATTTTAGAAAAAGTGTGGACCCGTCACCAAAATTCCTGGGTCTGCCATAAGCCGACAGCTGCACTGAAACGGCGCACCAGAGGGGAATGCAGCAAGCTGTAGGACGGGTTTGCGGCAGCAGCGGCCAGCAAATGCGACCCACTAGCAGATTGCCCTGGTGGCTACTGGGTCGTCCAGGCAAGAAGGCAGCAGCCAAGGCCAACAGGATGCCGGCATGTATAGTTAGAGGGTTCACAAGCAGAAGGGAGGTCTATCCTGCCACTGTACAGATCCTTGGTGCAGCCACACCTGGAATGCTGTGTGCAGCACTGGAGTCCCTACCTATGAAATGATGTTAACCAGGCTAAGGAAGCGCAGAGGAGAGTGATGAACATGATTCAGTATCAGCAGGATAGTACATATGAAAACAGACTAAGAAGTCTCCCCAGTATGTTCTTACTCGGGGAGGGGGCATGACTGAAACCTTCGAGTACATTAAAGGTAAAACAAGTTGGATACTGACAACCCCTTTTGCCCGAGTGAACACAAGAATACAAGGGGGGGGGGGCAATGTTGCAACTGGCAGAGGGAAGTTCAAGAAGGAGATCAGGAGACACTTCTTTAGGAAGCAGGTACAGTCAGAATGGAATGAACTCCCAAATAAGGACGTCAACCAGACGACGGTGGCTGGATTCAGGATGGTGGTCGGGACAGGGTGAAAGGGAGGGTTGTTATGTTGGATGGGTGGGGCCCACTGTAAATCACTTATACAGGGGATTCCGCATACAGCGAAGCACATCTTCATGACCTGGAAGGACACTACTTCTTTATTCATTCAGCTGTGAGCTGTGTGGGAAATTCTACACTGCACTTGATATCTGCAACAACGTGCACTTTTGCTCAGTTCTGTGGGAGGTGAAACTAACTACCCTTGGTAATTGCTTTTTATTTACATATTTATTTAGTGTTTAACCAAGAAGCGGCTTGCAAACTCTGTTTATCTTGTGAGTAACTTCAGAAGGATTTAAATACTGCATTTGGGTAGACCCTTGGAGGTAGCTAGATTGTCTACTAGGATTTTCTGACAGTTAAACTATTTTTAAATAATTTACAGGTGGCTGAGGAGTGAATAAGGAGCTTGCAAACTCTGCTTATCTTGGAAGTAACTTCACAAGGGTTTGAATACTGCATTTTGGTTGGCCCTTGGGGGTAGCTGGACTGAGTACTAGGATTTTGGGACAGAAACTATTTTTAAATAATTTACTGGTGCATAGGATTTTGTGATAGTTAAACTATTTTTAAATATGTTACTGGAGGTTAGCTGAATTACTATAAAGGGAAGTACTTACCAGGGTGGTGGAGCAGTGGTATATTTGATTGTTTCTAACAGTCACCTGTGGTTGTGGACTACCTCCCAGGTGTGGCATTTCCTTTATAGCCAAAGTTCTGACATCACTTCCTCTACAGGTCTTGGGGCAGAACTGTCATATTCTTAATAACCCATCACAGTAGTACACACCACCAAAAAAAAAAAAAAAATTAATACATACCCGTATTATATACTGTATATTATAAGGGAGAGGAACATGTGGGGAGTGGTGCAATGCACTGGCTGTGGGGCAGCAGTTTTCTGGGAGACATTCTGGAAACTGCGCTGCTGTCCTATTTCCAGGCAACTGTCAGCTCTCAGGGAGGAGACTGCCCACCTCCAGGCTGAACTGGCAAGGACTAAGGAGACCTCCTCCACCGAAAGAGCACCACTGCCTCAGTGGTTGCCAAGCATGAAGAGCAGTTGGACCACAGTGGGTTCTGGGAGGGTGCGGGTGGTGGAACAGAGGCGAAGATCCCTAGTTGTACTTCTACACAAATCATATGCCAGTCTGGCAGACCAAGGTTCCTCTATGATGGCACCCTCAGTGGAGACCAAGAAGAATGCTGAGGACATCCACAAGGGAGACCCACAAAAAGGGTGGCAAGGGACAACACAGAGGAGGGAAACAGCTTCTGATAGGGGACTCAGTTGTTAGGTGGGTAGAACTGGGGAAGGGAGAGGAGAGGGAAGTAAGGTGTCTGCCTGGGGCCATGGCTTGCAGGGACAAAAAGCAAATCCTCACGATTGCAGAAGCAGCATCACAGGAGACGGAACTACATATCATTGTCCACCTTGGGACAAATGACCTAGCTAGGCATGGAATCAGTGCAGTGCAGGATGAATTTGTGGAGCTGGGGAGGGGCCTCAGACAGGTAGCAAGCATGGTTACCTTCTCAGAGGTGCTGCCAGTCCATGGCAGGGGTGAGGCTAGGGTACTGCACACCATGCAGTTTAATGAATGGTTGCAAAACTGGTGCAGAGCACAGGGCTTTGGCTTCATTGGGGACTGGGACACCTGGAGAGATAAAGGTCTGTACTGGCACGATGGTCTGCATCTGTCCACGAAGGGAACCAAGCTCCTAAGTGACAGGTTTAAATGCTTCCTTGGCAAGCTTTTAAACTAGCCAAGGGGGGAGATGCTGATAAGAGGCAGGAAATTTCAAGCCTCTCCCCACAAAACATGGCAGGTAGTAAGGTAAACACTGAGGTACAGAGCTCAACAGAGGACAGGACAGGGGTAAATGGAAAAATAGACAAGGGCAACAAGAGCAGGGATGGGGGGAAAAATGATAAAGCCAACATTAAATGGAGGACAATAAGTACCAATGCCTGTAGTCTGGGAAACAAGCTTCCTGAGCTAGCAGCCCTGATGGAAGATGAAAAATTGGATATTGTGACAGTCACGGAAACATGGTACATGAAGAACCATGACTGGGATGTCAACATACCAGGGTACACACTCTACAGAAGGGACAGGGAGGGTAAAAGAGGAGGTAGAGTAGCTCTATACATAAGGGAAGAGATCAAAGCTACAGAACTAAAAAGTAAAGGGGGAGGACAAGAGGCACTCTGGGTCACCTTGGAGACAGGGAATGGCATCACAATCCACACAGGGGTTGTATACAGACCCCTGTCTCAAGGGGAGGAAACAGACAAGAAAATGATAGAGGACATTCTCAAAATGGCTGAAAAAGGGGGAGATACTGTTGATGGGGGACCTGAATATGCCAGATGTTAACTGGATGACATGTACTGCAGCCACATCCAAGAACAGGGTCATTCTCGATGCCCTGCAGGGGGCAGGCCTTAGACAGCTAGTGTTGGAACCCACTCGGGAGGGGAGCAATACTAGACCTGGTACTCTCAAATGGAGAGAGGATCACAAATTTAGAAGTCAGTAGACATCTGGGAACAAGTGACCACTGCACAGTGTGCTTCACAATAAGCACAACCATGGAGACAAGCCATACAAAACAAGGATACTGGACTTTAGAAGGGCCGACTTTGGCAAAATGGGTGAATACCTGAGGAATGCACTACCAAATGGCCAAAAAGGAGGGGTGGAAGAACAATGGAGAAAAATCAAAACTGCTATCATAGAGGCAACAAGCCTTTGTGTGGGACAAATAAATAAAACAAAGCGGAGTAAAAAAAACTACTATGGCTCTCAAAAGAGGTGGCAGAGAAGGTTAAGGAGAAAAAGGCTGCATTCAGAAAGTATAAGGAATCACAGAAGGAGCACGACAGGGAACTGTATCAATTAAAGCAGAAAGAAGTGGGGAAGGCAGTCAGAATAGCAAAGGCCCAAACCAAGGAAAAATAGCCAACCAGTTAAGAAGGGATAAAACTTTTACAGGTACATTAGGAGCATAGAAAGGTTAAGGGAGGAATAGTGAAGATTAATAAAGGAGAGGGGAGGTGGTCAGAGAGAGACAGCGAAAAGGCAGCGATACTGAATGAATACATTTGCTCAGTATTCACAAAAGATGAGGAGGAGTTACCTAAACCAGACAATAGAAGCACTCTGGGTAGGGAGTTGACACCAGTCCATTTACAGAAGAAAGAGTCCTGAAAGAACTCCTAAAACTCAAGGTGGACAAAGCGATGGGGCCTGACGGGATTCACCCCAGAATCCTAAAAGAACTAAGAGAGGACCTAGTGACACAACTGACTACACTTTGTAACAAATCATGGGAGGATGGGGTGGTACCTGAGGACTGGAGGAGGGCAGATGTGATTCCCTTCACAAAAGTGGGAGCAAGGCAGAAGCAGGAAACTACAGACCTGTAAGTTTGATCTCAGTGGTAGGGAAAATGATGGAATCACTTCTGAAAGAAAGAATTGTTGAGTACCTAGAGGCCAGCAGGGCACAGGACCCAAAGCAGCATGGATTTACAGCAGGAAGGTCATGTCAGACGAATCTAATTAATTTCTGTGACTGGGTGACCAAAGTAATAGACCAGGGAGGGGCTGTGGATATGGCCTACCTAGACTTTAGCAAGGCATTTGACACAGTCCCGCACTAAAGACTAATAATCAAGTTAGCCAGCCTGGGAGTGGGTTCCAGGGTGGTAGCCTGGGTAGCAAACTGACTGCACAACAGGACCCAGAAGGTAATAGTGAATGGAACACATTCCGAAGAAAGGGGAGTTACTAGTGGAGTTCCTCAGGGCTCAGTACTGGGTCCAGTCCTCTTTAACGTCTTTATAGGTGACACTGCAGAGGGTCTGAAGGGAAAGGTATGCCTCTTTGCAGATGACACAAAGATCTGTAACAGAGTTGATACACAAGGGGGGTAGAAAGGATGAGAAGGGACTTGTCAAGGTTGGAGGAATGGTCAGACATTTGGCAACTTAGATTCAATGCAAAGAAGTGCAAGTAATGCACCTGGGAAACAAAAACCCAGGAGAAGAGTACACAATAGCAGGGGAGGTACTAACAACAAAAAAAATGGAAAGGGACTTGGGGGTAGTCATATCAAATGACTTAAAGGTGGGTAAGCAATGTGAGAAGTCAGTAAGGAGAGCCAGGGGGATACTGGGATGCATAGGAAGGGGCATCACAAGTAGAAAAAGGGAAGTGGTTAATCCTCTGTACAGACAGTTGGTGGGACCCCATCTGGAATACTGTGTGCAGTTTTGGAGACCCCATCTACGCAAGGACATAGACAGGATGGAAGCAGTCCAGAGGAGGGCAACTAAAATGGAGCAGGGTCTGCATCAGAAACCATATGAAGAGAGACTAAGAGAGCTTAATATGTATACCCTTGATAAAAGGAGGGATGGGGACATGATAGAAACTTTCAAGTACCTCAAGGGAATCAACAAAGTCCAGGAGAGTAGCATCTTTCAGAAAAAGAGATGTGCAAGAACAAGGAGGCACAATTTAAAGATAGAGGGGGACGGCTCAGGGGTAATGTGAGGAAATGTTTTTTCACGGAGAGAGTGGTGGATGCATGGAACCGCCTTCCTGGGGAGGTTGTTGGGTCTAAAACAGTGGGGGAATTCAAACATGCATGGGACAGACATAAGGCTATTTATTTAAGAGATTTACCAGATTAGCATACTGAGCGGGAACCGCTCATTTCCAGATGCGACCTGGGACCAATTGTAGTGGGGGGTTGCAGGAAGTAGGCTGTTGGTTAACTAGAATCTGCAGCTTATACAACAGGAAGGGAAATGGGCAGACTGGGTGGGTCAAGTGGTCCTTATCTGCCGTCAAAGTCAATGTTTCTATGTTACAGCAGACTCGGAAGCGATCTCACAGCCTTCTTCCCATGTTCATATGTTTTTATTATTGCATACAGTGACAAGTAAATTAGATAACTTACACTAAAACCTAAATCTCGTAATTTAATCCTTAAAGTGGGATCCTGTAGTACTTGTAAATAAGGTTCAATTTAGTTTTTGCTTTCACTTACCAATCACAAATTTTTTTTTTCTTAACTTTCACCAAATCCTGCCTTGCATCCAATTCGATACGCTCAGATTTAAAGAACAGCTGACATCTTATTTATCACTGAGGTCACTTGCATGAAAACAGGATCTTTACTCCGAAGAGTTCAACTATTCCTGTTGCTTTCTCCCTACCTGCGGTCATAACGCACAGCTTGTGACATCACAGTTACTCCAATGGCAACAGAGTGTGATGTCACAACAGAGGATTATGACGAAGTAGAGAGTAAGCTATAGAGGAAATGAACTAGAAGGAGGACTAGAGAAGGTAGATTATTGTGATTGTTGTTACCTTTTGATGGTAAAGTGTGATAGAAATGTATATATTTCTGAATGGTATAGTTATGTATAACTAGAGGGTAGGAGAAGCTGGTCTTGGAGGAAGTGGGGAATAGGTACACGTTTGAGAAGCAGGAGAATGGTAAACTGCAATAGCTGTGGGGCAGCAGTCTTTCTGGGAGCGATGTGGAGTAAAGGGGGATGTCCTGTGTGCAACAGCCTGGAGCTGCTAAGGGCTGAAATAAGGCTGCTCAGATGGGAGCTGGGGAGGATGGTGTGGGAAGTCAGAGGAGCAGAGCAGTGGAGGGAAAGGCAGAGGGGTGATGCTCAGGGGAGTGACAGCATCAGGAAGGGGATGGGAGTGGGGAGGAGCACCCAGTATATAGGAGTATCTCTTCCTCAGAGGAATAGACAGCCCAGGGTGGAGGAATGGCAAGTGGTGCGGGGAAGGGGCGGGAATGTGAGAGTAGCATTAGGGGTGGGAAATTCTAAAGGGGTGCCTTTATTGAATAGATTTGCAACACTATCTGGAAGGAGGGAGGTGGCAGCAGGAGGTGAGGTCAGGTTGAGCCAGGGTTGAGAGGAGGAGTACAGGGGAGGGAGGAGGGAACTAATCAGGGTGGGCAGGGAAGAGGAGGCAGGCAAAACAGAGTGGAGGAAGGGGGGAGGGAGAGAAAAGGAAAGGAAGAGGGGAGGGAAAACTGAAAGCAGATACAGATAGTTAAAAGGGGAGGGGCAGCTTGGGAGACGGAAAACAGTTAAGGGGATAAATTGTGGATGTGGAGATAAGTTTACCAGGGTGCAGAGGGAGCAGTTAGGTGGGGAAGCAGCTAGTACCAAAGGTAAGAAAGGAAGGACAGGGAGCATGGATGCAGGGGATGGAAGAGTGGCAATCACAGAGGACTCCATAATTAGGGTTATTCACTGAGGAAGGAAAGGGGACCCAAATGCAAGCAGGAGGGTGGTTTGTATGCCAGAGATGACAGCGGAGAAGGTGGGCCCAAGAATAAGGGAAAATAGTAAGGGAGGTTGGAGGAAAATGTAATTTAGTTATACATTTGGGAACCAATGACCGAGCTTGGGAGGAGGTGGAGGTAGTACAAAATAGGAGATGGGGGAAGATCTGCAGGGAGGGAGGAAGTTCACTGGCCTTCTCAGAGGTGATACCAGTACCAAAGGCCAGCACAGCCAGGAAAAGTATAGAGGATTTCAATGACTGGCTGAGGAAATGGTGCAAGGAGGAGATATTCATATGTATTGGGGACTGGGAGGAGACCTGGTCAAACAAAGCACTCTTTTCACCAGACAGGCTACACCTCAGTAGGGAGGGTTTGAGGGAACTTGGGGACAAACTGGGGGAATACATAACCACTACACTTAATTTAAACTACTGGGGGGGGGGGCAGTGGGCGTGCAGGCCCACAGACTCCAAGAGGTGGAGGCCAGTGAACCCCCCCCAGTGATGGAAGAGGTCTGGAGGGAGGAGGTGGAAGGGGCAAGAACACAGTTAGCAAAGGGCAGAGGGCGTGAGGAACACATAACAAGGGTACGTGGAGTGGTGCACACAGAGAGGATAAATGTGATTAGAAGAATAGAGGGAAGAGAAGGAAGGTCAGATTCTAGGTGGAGGGTGATGTCTATGAATGCACGAAGTCTTGGAAACTAGATGGAAGACCTGCAGGCACCATTAGCGGACAGGAGGGTGGACATAGCCGCAGTAACTGAGACTTGGGCGATATCACACCATGACTGGGACCCTGCAATCCCTGGATATAAACTATACAGGACAGACAGGGTAGTCAGGAAGAGGGGAAGGGGTGGCAGTTTATAACAGGGAGGGAATAACTTGCATGAGGGAGGAGTTGGAGGAAGGGGAGGTGGAGGCATTATGGGTTCAGTTAAGGTCCAACAGAGGGAGAAAGGTGAGGCTGGGGGTGGTTTATAGACCACCCAGTCAGGATGAGGAGAGGGAGAGGGAACTGAGCTCACAAATATCAGAAGCTTCGGGGAAAGGAGAGGTGGTAACTGTGGGGGGACTTCAACCTGCCCAAGGTGGACTGGAGCATACCATCCACGACATACGCTAGGAGTCAGGTGATCCTGGAAGGACTGCAGAGTAGGTTCCTGACTCAGGGCATCACTGAACCAACAACAGCTGAGGCAATTCTTGATCTGGTACTCACAAATGGGGAGAATATACAGAAAATAGTTGTCAGGGAGCCACTGGGAGGAAGTGACCATTGCACAGTGTGGTTCCAGTTGGATATGGGCAGGAAAAGCATCCCAACTAAGAACAAAATCTTGGATTTCAAGAGGGCGGACTTCAGGAAAATGGGCTAAGGAACCATCTGGTGGGCATCAGAGCAGATATGGGGGTGGACCAAAGGTGGTCCATCATTAAGGAACGAAAACTGGTTGCCACAGATGAGTGCGTTAGGTTCAGTGGTAAGAACACAAGGGCCAAAGCACCCAGCTGATTCAGTTCTGGGGTTGCCCAGGCAGTAAGGGAAAAGAAGTTGGCCTATAGAAAATTCAGGAAGACAAAGACAGAGGTGGGTAGGGAAAATTACCTAAGGTTGGCTAGTAAGGCATGTAAGAAAGTCAGGCACACAAAGGCACAGAAAGAGCTGCAGATAGCTGAAGGAATTAAGAAGGGGGAGAAGACTTTCTTTTGCTATATAAGTCAATCAATCAATCAATCAAAATCTTTATTTAATCAGGCGAACATCATTGAGCGTAGCTCATTTACAAGATGGACCTGAGTGGTCAAGAAGTGCAAGTATTATTACAGAGACAAGAAAAACATAAACAGTAGTACAATGACATAAAGTGCTAATATATAACAATTTACATATATACAAGGCACATTAAAACCATTTAACCTGTAAGAAAAGGAGGCAATGGGTATAGCAGGCATAATATATAAATTATAGGTCCTAATTGGCTTTTATGAGAGTATATCAGGTGACTGGAAAAAAGAAGTAGAGCTAGCATAATGGAACACGGAAAAGGGGGTGGGAGTAGGTGGGGTCGGGGATTAGGCCTTGTTAAAGCAATTGCAGAGTTCTGGGAATACGGTGGAGAATAATCTTTTGAAGGATGTTAAAGGTAAGAGGCTATTTAGCTTCATGGTTTTTTGGAGTGAGTTCCATGCAACTGCTAGTGAGTAGCTGATAGCAGCCCCCCCAAACCGGGTGCAGGCATTGGGGACCTTTAGAATGAAGTTGGATGGCCTAGAAGTAATTCGTGTAAAACAGTCTGTGATATAGGTGGGTAGTTTGCCTGATAAAGCTTTGAATATCCAAATTGCAGCATTCCTATTTCTTCTGTGTTGTAATGATGTCCAATTAACTGCCTTATAAAGGGAGCAGTGATGGGTGCTGGAGGGAAGGTCAGTAATAAATCTGATGGACCTGTGATATAGGGTGTCCAGCTTATTTAAGAGGGGTGAACAATGGCCATAGAGAAAGTCAGCATAGTCAATGAGGGATAGGAATGATGCCTGGATTAATCTTTTTGGAGTCTCTGTTGAGGTAGTGCTTTATTCTAAAAATAGACCAAGCCTTTGTCTCAGTTTTTTAGTAGTCCTCAATATGAACAGAATAGTCAAGCTTGTTATCAATCCAGACTCCAAGGTATTTGAAGTTATCAACAAATTCCAGCTTCTCTCCAAGTAAGGTGGATAGTTGTAGGGTAGTGGGTGATGGGGTAGTGGCAGAGCAACTCTTTGTGGCAAAGAACATAGCTTTTGTTTTTTTGGCATTTAGAAGTAGCTTTTTATCCAGTAGATTGTGTTGCAGGATGGAGAATTCAGATTGTAGCAGTTCACAGGCTTTAGGTAATGAAGGATTGCTGACATATAATACAGTATCATCAGCAAACAGATGAATGTTGGATTGAGTGAGGTAGCATCAATATTATTAATATAAATGGCAAAGAGGATGGGGCCAAGAATAGAGCCTTGGTACACCTCTTAGCAGTGGTTTTAAGGTGGATAGGTAATTCCATTTTACCAGTTGTGACCTATCTGATAGGTAGCACTTGAACCAGTTGAGTGAGGGAGAATCCAGCCCTATTGATCCAAGGGAGGTGATTAATGATTCATGATCCACTGTGTCAAATGCTTTACTCAAATCCAGGAACACAGCACAGGTACTGTTCTTCTTATCCATGGCAATCTGCCAATTGTTGGTTACTTTGGCTAGGGCCGAAATGGTGCTATGCCTTGATCTAAATCCTGATTGTGCTGAATTTAGGAGGTTATTGTTATCCAGGTAGTCCCTTAATTGTGAGTTTACTAACTTTTCGAGCATCTTGGATAGTACTGATAGGATGGAAATGGGCCTGTAATTATTGAGGTCCATGGGATCACCAGATTTAAGTAATTGAACTACTTGAGCTGTTTTCCTAGTGGAGGGAATGGATCCAGTGGTGAGGGAAAGATTGAAGAGATGAGTGAGGGGGGCAGATAAGACGTGTGATGCAATTTTAAGGAAGTAGGGATCCAGGGAGTCTGTACCTGCACTCTTAGAGGTATCTAAATTAGAGAGGAGGTCTTCCACTTCTTTCAAGGATATTGGGTTGAAGGAAAAAGTTGATGTAGCCTTTTGTCCCACAGTGGATTGAAGGTTCAAGGAAGATCTCAGGAGATTTGCAGGTGATGAGTCAAATGCTAGGCCAGCTGTGGTGAAGTGGTCATTGAAGGTATTTAGGATTTCTTGTTTGCCCGTAATTTCTGTATCATTGAGTAGCAGTTTGAGGTTAAGGCAGGAGTAGAGTTTTGGCCCAGAATTCCTTTTATAGTTCCCCAGAGTCTGGTTGTTATTATAGGAGGCATCCAATTCAGCTCTATAATAGGCAGCTTTTGCAGTTCTTATTTGTTTTGTACATGAATTTTTGCTTTTCTGAAATTTAGCCAGTCTCTGGTATCCTTTGTTTTCTTGCCTTTTCCATAGTTTGTCTCTGGTTAACAAGGCTGCTTTAAGATCAGTGGTGAACCAAGGGCAGGATCTTGCTTTAATTCTGATACTGGTGATTGGTGCATGAATATTGAGAGCATTAGTGATAATGTCCTTTAAGGTCTGGAGAGCTGTTTCAACTGAGGTTGTAAGGTAGAAATCTTGCCAGTATATTGTATTACTCAAGTCATGGAGGTATCCTGGGATGTTGAACTTCTTTTTTGACCTTTTGAGGACAAATTCTGCAGGGTTGGGTGATTTGAGTGTAGATCTTATGCCAGCTATAGGACAATGATCACTTACATCATTTGGTAGTACTCCTGCATGCGAATATAAGTGAGGCTTGTTTACCAACATAATATCCAGGAGTGAGCTGTTGCTAGGGTTTTTTAGGTTAACCCTGGTTGGGTCTTTAATTAGTTGTGTAAAGCCATAGGTGTCACAAAGGTTACCAATGGTGCAGATACATTAGATAGCCAGTTTAAATTCAAATCACCAAGGATGATGGTATCTTCAGGGCCTTGACTGATTATTGACCCCAGGTGAGATAGTAGTTTGAGGCCTGCAGAGGGCCTATAGCAGCCAATCAATTTAAATGAAGACAGTTAGGAAGGGATATTTTGATTGACAAACATTCAAATTCCTTTGGTTCGATGTGTTGATGAGGCAGGTAGCAGAGATGGTGTCCTTATATATATGGCCACCCCACCACCCCTGGAAGGGCGATCTGCTCTGAAGAGCTGATAGTTGGGGAGGTTTACAACACTGTCTTTTGTTGAAGGTCTGAGCCAAGATTCAGAGATGACCAGAAAGTCAGGCAGAGTATGTGCCACCCACCTGTATTAAGGAGAATTTTTAAGAGGCTGCAGGCATTGAAATGTAGGAATCTTAGGCCATTTATGGAGGATAGATCAGCAGGGGAAAGGAAACTTTCAAAGGGGCCAGGATTTATTTCAATAGTACCAATGCACATCAGAAGGAAGAAGATTAATTTGAGGAGGGCACCAAGGGACAGGGATAGTGAGTGGTCAGAGCGTTTCCTCTTATTCCTGGGTGCCTGCTGTGTGATGGGAGACGGTCCTGATATATAGGTGCGAATTTTATCATAGCATAATAATCTGATGGACAGGCATAGTGGGTTAATATAAAGCCAGGATACATGTAAGGTGCTAGGAGTGTTGAATTGTTAGAGAGGCTTTATGTGGGATACCCCAGGGTTGCAGTGTAAAAGTGGTTCAAGGTGAATAAGGAATCCGTGGTTGTCCATTGTGGATGGCAGGAGTGGGCAGATCTGATTCACTAACTCATTCATCATGACAAGGGTATATCATAAATATCATAAAGGATTGGGGAGATGAAAGGCTCAGGAGCAAAGGAAGCAAAGTAGCATTGTGGAGGTTAGGTATGGGTTAGGGAGGAAGGGAAACAGGCGTGGGCGTGGATTAAATAGGAAAGTGTATAAAAAGAATCAACCGAGAGGGGTGGGCAAAAATTTGCGGCTTGCCCGTGCCTTTCTGCCTGCTTCTCGGCCTCCTGGAACCCCGATCCGACTGTGCAGGCGCCGCTCAGGGCCCCTCCGCTCCCCTGGAACTCGAGGGCTCGCCTGCTAAAGGTGGGGACAGAGGAGAAGGCAGTCAGCAAGGTACCTTTTATTGCAGTAATCTGCATAAGGTGCTAAAACTTAGATTTACACAACAATAGACTGGGAGGGTATGGGGGGGTTAGGCGCCTAAGCGTCTAGCCCACACAAAATTTCAAAAAGACTGTAAACACTTAATTTAAGTACAGCAAAACAACCCTCAAGTCGAGCACAATACAAGAGAAAACAGTTCTTTTTAGGTGGAATTAAAAGAAATTAAAAAAAATAGCAGAAATCCCAGCCAGAATAGTGTAGCGAAGCCCAGTTTAAGTCTATGGGGAAGGCGCACCAATCAGAAGCAAGGCACAGACTGCGGTCGCGTTCCGATTGGTTTGTGAGAAAAGTGAGAAAAGGAAGGGACTGTTAGACTTAAGAAAGGGGTGGATTGGATGGAGGACAATGGGGGGAAAGCAGAGATACTAAATGAATACTTCTGTTCAGTCTTCACCAGGGGGAAGGATGGACTAGTGCCTTCAGGAGGGAAAAAGAGGAGTGAGAGGGGGTAACACAGATGTCGTGATAAGGGAAAAGAGGAGTGGGGGGGGTAACACAGATGTCGTGACACAGGAAGACAGAGTGAGGAAGGGGCTGCTGGCATTGAAGGTGGACAAATCACCAGGCCTGGACGGAGTACATCCAAGGGTACTAAAGGAATTGGCTGGTGAGCTGGCAGGGCCACTGGCAGACCTATTTAATAGTTCACTAGAGACAGGCGTAGTACCACAGGACTGGAGAACAGCACATGTTGTGCCGCTCCACAAAAGCGGTCCCAAGGATGACCCAGGGAATTACAGACCAGTTAGTACATACAAAGGTTTGTGGGCCCTAAGGAGGCCAAATGGAAAAGTAGCCCATAGCCGCTGCCTTCCAGTATCCCTTATGTCATGCTACCCTCTTCATGATATAGTTATCCACCTGGGTTTTGAAATGTTGCCTAGACTTCGAATCAGACGAGCGACAGTGGAAGCTTGTTCCAAGGGGCCACCACCCTCTGTGTGAAGAAGGCCCTCCTTCTATTAGTATTGTATTTTATGTGCCTAAGTTGAAGAGGGTGGTTCACGATAAGCTTAGCTGTAGAGTCAAGCCACACAAAAGTGAAGGTACTGGACTTCAGTGACCATGAGGGCTGATTTTGTCAAAATGGGAGAGTGCCTCAGAAAAGCTCTAGCAAACAGGCAAGAAGGTGGGGTGCAGCAACAATGGGGAAACATTAAAACCGCATCACAGAGGCAACAAGCCTTTGTGTGAAGCAAATCAGCAAATCAAAACGAAAGAAGAAACCTCTATGGTTCTCAAAAGTAGCAGCGGGGGAAGATAAAGGAGAAAGAGATAGCATTCAGGAAGTATAAGGAAACACAGAAGAAGCAGAACAGAGAACTGTACCAGTTAAAGCAGAAGGAAGCAGGTAAGGCAGTCAGAATAGCAAAGGCCCAAACCGAGGAAAAGATAGCCAACTCGGTTAAGAAGGGGGATAAAAACTTGTATAGGTATATTAGGGAGCAAACAAAGACTAAGGCAGGGATACTGAGGCCGAATAAAGAGGAATGTGGTTGGGCAGAGAGCGACAGTGAAAAAGCAGGGATACTGAATGAATACTTCTGATCAGTATTCACAATGGAAAAGCAGGGGGAGATACCTAATCCAGTCAATAGAAGTACTCTGGATGGGGGTTGATATTAGTCCTTTCACAGAAGAAAGGGTTCTGAAAGAACTTTTAAAACTGAAGGTGGATAAAGCAATGGGGCCTGATGGGATTCACCCCAGAATTCTAAAAGAACTAAGAGAAGAACTAGTAACACCACTGACTACCCTTTTTAATAAATCATGGGAGGATGGTGTGGTACCCGAGGACTGGACGAGGGTGGATGTGATTCCCCTTCACAAAAGTGGGAGCAAGACAGAGGCAGGAAAACTTCAGACCTGTCAGTTTGACCTCAGTGGTAGGGAAAATGATGGAATCATTGCTGAAGGAAAGAACTGTTGAGTACCTAGAGGCCAGTGGAGCATAGGACCAAAGGCAGCATGGATTAACAGCAGGAAGGTCATGTTAGACAAATCTAATTGATTTCTTTGACTGGGTGACCAAAGTAGTAGACCAGGGAGGGGCTGTGGACATGGCCTACCTAGACTTTAGCAAGGCATTTGACACAGACCCACACAAAAGATTAATAAACAAATTAGCCAGCCTGGGAGTGGGTCCCAGGATGGTAGCCTGGGTAAAACACTGGCTGGACAACAGGACACAGCAGGTAATAGTAAATGGAGTCACAGTGAAGATAGGAGGGTTACTAGTGGGGTACTGCAGGGTTCAGTACTGGGGCTGGTCCTTTTTAATGCCTTTATAAGTGACATTACAGAGGGACTAGAAGGGAAAGTATGTCTCTTTGCAGATGACACAAAGATCTGCAACAGGGTTGATACACAAGGAGGGGTGGAAAGGATGAAAAGGGACATGGCAAGGTTGGAGGAATGGTCAAATGTATGGCAGCTTAGATTCAATGCAAAGAAATGCACCTGGGAAACAGAAACCCAGGGGAAGAGTACACAATGGGGGGGTGAGATACTGAACAACAACAAAAATGGAAAGGGACCTGGGGTAGTCATATCAGACGACCTAAAGGTGGTCCAGCAATGAGAGAAGGCAGTAAGGAGGGCTGGGGGGATACTGGGATGCAGAGGGAGAGGCATCACCAGTGGAAAACAGGAAGTTGTTGGCCCTCTGTACAGACAGTTGGTAAGACCACATCTGGAGTACTGTGTACAGTTCTGGAGACCCTATCTCCGCAAAGACATAGACAGGGTGGAGGCTGTCCAGAGGAAGGCAACCAAAAAGGTGCAGAGTCTGCACCAGAAGACATATGAAGAAAGACTAAAGGAGCTTAAGATGTATAGCTTTGAGGAAAGGGGGGCCTGATAGAAACTTTCAAATACCTCAAGGGAATCAACAAAGTCCAAGAGGGTAGCATCTTTCAGAAAAAGAGATATCCAAGAACAAGGGGGCACAATTTGAAGATAGAGGGGGGACAGCTCAGAGGTAATGTGAGGAAGTATTTCTTCATAGAGAGGGTTGTAGATGCACAGAACAGCCTTCCTGAGGAGGTCGTAGAGTCAAAAACAGTGGGGAAATTCAAGAATGCATGGGACAGACATAAGGCAGTTCTAGTGGGGGGTAGGAGGAAGTAGGCTGTTGGTTAACTAGGATCTGCAGCTTATCCATTAGGTAGGGAAATGGGCAGACTAGGTAGGCCATGCAGTCCTTATCTGCCATCAATGCCATCAAATTCTATGTTTCTATGACCCCTTGTCCCTTTGGTGTCATTTTTAAATTGGAGGTTTAATTCGCTTAGTAAATAATCATCCCTCATTATATCATAACAAATTAGTAAATCTCCTCTAACTCTTCTTGTTTCAAGGGACATAAGCTTCAAATGCTCCAAGCACCCTTCATAGGACATGTTTTTAATATTATGTATCAATCTAGTGGCTTGCCTTTGAACCCTTTCAATGTCATTCACTGCTCCCTTAGTTATGGGTCCTCATTGTGGGCAAGCTTATGGAGACCAAACTAAAGGAAAGGCTGGTGGAATATCTAGAGAGCATGGTCTCCAGGATGCAAGGCAGAATGGGTTCATGGGGGGGTCGTCAAACAAACTTGATTCACTTTTGACTGTGTCACTAAGACAGCAGACAGGGGCCAAGTGGTAGACATCCTCTATCTTGAATTCAGCAAGGCCTTTGACTCCGTGCCCCACAAAAGGTTGATCAGGAAGTTGGTAGATCTCAGGGATGGGGAAAAGATGGCCAGATGGGTGGAAAACTGGCTGAAGGACAGAACCCAGAGGGTGGTTGTGGGGGAGAGGGGTAGACAGTCATCTGGCACAAGACAGGTAACCAGTGGGGTCCTGCAGGGCTCGGTGCTGGGGCTGGTGTTGTTCAATGTCTTCATCAATAACACTGGAGATGACATTAAGGGCAAAATGTGCCTATTTGCGGATGACACCAAGCTCTGTGGGAGAGTGGACACAGCTGAAGGGATATAGGACCTACAGGAAGATCTGGAAAAGCTAGGGAGGTGGTCCAGGATCTGACAGCTAGGCTTCAATGCCAAGAAATGCAAAGTTATGCATATTGGAGCCAAGAATCCTAGGAGAGTACTACTTGGGTGGAGTTCGAGTATCTGCATCAGAGGAGGAGAAGGACCTGGGAGTGATGATCCCTAGTGACCTGAAGCGCTCCACACAGTGCAAGAAAGCAGCAACAAAGGCAAACAAGATGGTGGGATGCATATCTAGGAGGATCAGTAGTAGGAGAGAGGAGGTTAAAGTGCCCTCATACAGGTCACTGGTAAGGCCACATCTAGAGTATGGAGTTCAGTACTGGTGTCCAAACCTCAAAAAGGACATTATCCTGCTGGACTAAGTCCAGAGGAGGGCTACAAAGATGACAGCTGGTCGGCAGGGTAAGGCATACGAGGAGAGGCTGAGGGCACTGAACATGCACTCCCCGGAAGACAGGAGAGAGAGAGAGACACGGGGACATGATTGGGACCTTCAAGTACTTGAAAGGGATAAATAAGGTTGATAAGGATCCCACTCTTTAAGCTGAGTGGCAATTATAACATGAGGGGGCACAGTCAAGCTGGAGGGTGGGAGGTTTAGGAGGGAGGTCAAGAAGCACTTCTTCATAGAAAGAGTAGTGGACACTTGGAATGCACTGCCAGAAGATGCAATCTCATTGAACACAGTGAGCAGCTTTAAGAGAAACTGGGACAGGTATAGGGGATGGGTAAGGATCATGGGTAGGGAGGATGGGTGGAGTGGGGAGAGGGGGCAGGGACAGTAGCTCAAGCTGTGGACCCTGCAACATGAGCAGACTTGATATACCAGATGGCCTTCTTCTGCTGGCTTCTTCGTATGTTTGTAACTCTAAGGAATAAATATCATGCATTTCTGTAAATTTTCTCAGTAATAAATAATGGAGAGAAGAAATCTATAGAAAATATATGGAATGCAAGCTGAATTATACCGAAGTATTAAGTTTTTTTTGCGGCGCCAGCAGCTCTTTAAGAAAGTGCTTATATGAATCTGCAATCTTTATTTCCTCTTTTGATAAGTCCCCAAAATATTGTATAATACACTGAATTCACAACCACTTGAATTCGCAGTCAAAATCCCACTGACATGTTCAAGTCATAATGAATTAGCACGGTACAGAATGTCATCTGGTGACACTTTTCTAACAAAAAAAACATCCTTCTACTTCCCCATATTCATTTGGGCTTCATTTGGTGCTGTAGTTCTGTATTTTTGCTTGCACACAACAATACAGCTAGAATGTCTTTACTGTCCTGGCTTAAACCTAAAGCTCTCAAGCGCGGCGAGTACCCACTAGAAATATGCAATGTTAACCCTGAATGACTTGCACAGACCACAGGGGTTGAACCACAAGTCGCTGCTGCGGTCGTGAAGGAGCTTTCCAACCCTCCTGCCAAAAAGAAAAGACCAAACAGTTATCACATTAAACAACATCATGCTGCTTGGATTAAGGCGAGCTTTGTTGAGCTTGCTGTGCAAAAAGATGACTGCATCTGTGTGCCGTGCGAAAGGATGACTGCATCCAAGGGTTTTCTGAAGCCAGAATTTTACAAGCCCACAGTAACTGCCTTCATTGGGCAAGTATTTTTTTTTTTTTTTTTTTTTAAACTCACAGGTATTGGGTAAGTTTATTTTTTTACTCACAGGTAATTGTTTTCTCAGGATACACATTTTAATATCCCTTTTTGTTTCTGTGAAGGAGCCCGATGCTCCAATTGACTGCATGACGACAACTGCAACCATCGATACCAGTGACGATGACGACCCCGTGAACAATGAATGAGAACACCAAGAGCGGAGTGGAGAACACAGAACAAGGACACACTCAGAAAATCTTTTACTCCAATCTTACTCTCTCCAAGCAGGAGGCACTCTAAGCAGTGGTATGGGGCACTGGTTGTGGAGCAGCTCACAACTACTTCAGCTGCAGGTTCTCCCAACAGATCTGTACTTGCAATCCTCAGGCTCCCAAATCAGGATTCTACCAACAACCTAAAGGACTAGCCATTTGTTCTACACACTAGGGTGCTGGAGCAGGGACTGTGGGGAATTCACATATACTGCAGCCCCAGCTTCTGAAAGCACGAGTTGTTTTAATAAATGGGTTGGCGCTTGAACTGGTTGAAAAGACACAGCAGATGTCCATAAAGGTGCTAGGTGCCTGGGATACTAGGGAGGCAGTATTGCACAGTGGTTTAAGGCTCTGAGCTGCAAATCTGGCGACATCCAGTAGACCAGACCTGGATTTGAATCCCACAGCTTCCACTTGCATACTGTGTGACCCTGAGCAAGTCACTTAACCTCCTTGTACTCCCAGGTCGCTCCTGTAAAAAAGCGTTCAGCTTAGTGTGCTATACCTGGTTAAATAACTAAATAAAAGTAAAAAATACTTACTGTATATATTGTACAGAGATCAGTAAAACAAACCAAATTCAGTTACACGTGATCTAGATCCCTTACACATACACATACACACCTGTCAGACAGGCTCTCCATCCATTTCTGGTGTCCGTTAGAAAGGTAATGAAGGGACAGCGAACCTTTCTTCACCACTGCAATGTACTTTGTGGAATCCGAAGTGGCAACCAAACCAGCCAGCTGAAAACTTACAAATCAGAAACAGTTTATCAGGAGGAAATCTCTGTCAACATCACCTGACCACTGGCATCCCATAACTCCACCTTTATGTAATCCCATTAGCGCTGTGGTAGCCTTTACTGGAAAATGCCCATTTCTGTACCAAAATATGTTACAGCTGTACCATCCATAAATCATATAGGACTATATCATGTATTTTCTGTACTGCAACTGAAATCTTTTAATTCCTGTATACTGTACATAAATGTATATACACACACACACACACACACACACACACACACGCCAGGAGTGGAGAAAAAATGACAAGATAAAAAAAGACATCTTGGCTAGCTTCATCAGTAAGAGTAACATATCAAAAAAATATCTTGTTGTTCCAGTTGCCACAATGCATAGTTTTTAAGTTACTGTCATCACAGTGGAATACTGAGCCAATCAGCAGCTTTCAAAATGCAAATGACATCACAATGTATAAAAACAGCATAATACAGATTTAAAAAGGTTATAACTTGTAAACAAACTACTGCTGTATATATCGAATATACAATAGCCTGACTCAAAATAGGCAATTTATCATCACTTGTGAGGGGGCAGGACGTTCATAACTCACTTCTGGCTCTGCCACTTGTAGTTACGGTCCTGCCTCCTCACACCTGAAGATACATTGCATAGTTTGAGTCAGACCATATAAATAGGTATACATATAATGTAAATAAATATAATTTTTTGTATTTGCTTTTTTGTAATTTTTGCACATATCATTTTGTACTTACAGATCTGTAACGCATCCCATTTACTGTCTTACTCTCCACTGAAACCTCCCAGGTCGGGTCTGAAAGCAGGATTTTTTTTGTTTGTTTTTTGTCTAGTGTACTTATCTGATAGACAAAAACTATATCAATACAGTTGTTAACATGAGCACTGCAGTAGCCTTTATTTAACCCAGTCAGTGTTGTGGTTCCCTTTTTAATCCCATCAGCACTGAGAAAGCCTTCATTCAGCCCTGTAAGTGCTGTAGCTACCTTTCTTTAACCCTGTCAGTGTTGTGGTATCCTTTCTTTAACTCTAACTAGCCAGATAAACACAGGATCGCAATTACTATTGTTAAAAAATCATTTTTAAGTGTTACCGATAGAAACACAGAATTTGATGGCAAATAAGAACCACTGGGCCCATCCAGTCTGCCCATTTTCCCTCAGCCATTTTTGTTTGCTGCTACACAATGTGATGCCTCTTATTATATACAGTACTGAGCATGCCCAGACTACCACACTTACAACACTGGTACAGCATCAATGTTTAAAAATACTGCTTAATGCAGAGCACAGGCAGTGCGTTAGCTTTCCATGGTGGTCTCTAGGAAAGTACCAGAAGGTTTCATCAAGGCCTTACCTTCCAGCCTCCAGTGTGGTCTCCCAGTTTAAGCCTCCCATGGTGGTCTCCCAGGAACGCAACATCCGTCCTCCCCCAGACACAGTCACTGCATCTGTGAAAAGAAAAAAATACTCGCCTTAGTAATTATGTTTCTTCTATTGGAGTCTTGCTGTATTCTGACAAGTGCAGTTAGTCCCAGCCTTTAAACTGCCCCGGAGAACAAAGGGTTAAGATTTCTAAGCAGAGCAGAGAATGCTGAGCACGAGCTCAGTTGATGTCTCTGTCCGTTTCCCTTTGAAAGCTAACCATCAGATTCTTACGAGCAAAGTTCTAATAGTATTCTATGTGGAAATTGTAAAAAAATTTTAATAGCCAACTGGCAACAAAAAGTTTTGGACTACCAAAAGAAGATTCAAGTCAGGAAACCCAAAACTGAAAACCCAAACCAAAGGGGAATATAATAAATTAAACACCCACACAAAAAAGAGGGTGTAAAAAGAGCACCCCGAGGTGCAACACTGCACCTGTCCACCCACTTCCCAAAACCAGGTTCTGAGAGGGGAGGCAGGAAGGGAGGTCAGAATACAGCAAGACTCCAATAGAAGAAACATAATTACACAACTTGAAGTCTTGCTGTATTCTGACAAGTGCAGACTACCAAGTAGTACCTCCATGGAGGAGGGACAGAACCTACTTTGGGAACAGGCTCTGAAGTACTGCTGTGCCAAACCGAGCATCACTCCTAGCCTGGATATCGAGAGTAATGCTAGGTAAAGGTATGGACTGTTTTCCAGGTGGCTGCTTGACAAATTTCTAAGAGAGGGAAGCAGTTGTACCTCTTGTGGAATGAGCCCTCAGGCCTGAGGGTGGAATTTTTCCCAATTTTTTATAGCAGAATTGTATACAAGACACAATCTACCTGGCAATAGATCTCTTGGTGGCAGGTTTACCCTTTCCCACTTCTCCATAAGCGAGGAACAACTGGAGGGAGTCAAACCTATGACCCTTGGTACACTCTATGTAGTAACTAAGGGCTCTTTTAACATCCAAACTGTGTAGCCTCCTCTCTCCCGAGGAAGAATGATCAGTGAAGAAAACAGGAAGAGACATAGACTGATTTAAATGGAAGTCTGAAACCACTTTGGGCAAGAACCTTCTATTGGTTCTAAGGACCACTTTATCCCTGTGAAAGGAGATAAGAGTCAGGGTCCACTGATAGGGCTTGCAGTTCACTGATACGCCTGGCAGAAGTAATGGCTACCAAGAACACAGTTTTCCAAGTCAAGTACTTAAGCTCTGCTGAGGACATAGGCTTTAAAGGAGGTTGCATAAGTTGAGCAATGCAAACATTCAAATCCCAGGCAGGGGCAGGGTCTCTAAAAGGACTGGTGTGAAGCAATCCTTTAAAAAATGTACAGAACGCAGGATGAGAAGATAGTGAGGAAGACTTCCCCACAGACAAAAATGCAGAAACAGCTGACAAGTGTACCTTGAGAGTAGCTGGTCTGAGGCCTAGGCCATTAAGATGGACCATATTTATTTATTTCATTTTTGTTGACCGGGTAAATGCACTAGACAAATCCTGCCTATTTTCAGGCACGACCCGGGGGAGGGGGGATACAGATGAATGCCAGCTGACACTGAACCAGATTAAGCTGTTGGTGGTATTTTTAGTGAATGAGGGAAATCTGGCCAGGACACCGGGGAAATTCCCCTGCTCTTTTCGAGAAGTGCCATGAGATCTTTAACATCCACCTGAACTACCACCAATCCAGGCAGATGGGACCTCGGTTTAACATTTCATCCGAAGCGGCACCTCAGAAGTGCAGCACCCCTCTCATGCTGCACTACAGTGTCAGTACTGGGATATTAACCCAAGCGCCAGATGTGGGAACTGAACCCACAGCCCTCTGATCTCCCGGCCTCAGAGGCGAGTGTGCTACCTACTGAGCCACTGACACTACATATAGAACCGTAGGCAATTCAGCAGTATCTGGAGAAATATGCTTCTTAGAACACCAAATGCTGAATCTCTTCCATCTGGAGTTATAAGTCTTTCTGGTGGAGGGCTTTCGAGAAGCTTTGAGAATATCCACAACCCCCTGAGACAGATGCAAATCTGCAAACTCTAACTCTTCAAGAGCCATGCCTTGAGATTGAGAGACTGAAGACTGGGGTACCAAATCCTCCCCTGAGAGGATGTTAACAGGTTGTAATTCCTGGGAAGAGACAGGGGAAGATGGACTGCTAGGGACAACAACAGGGGGTACCAGGGCTGTCTGGCCCAATCTGGAGCAATCAGAATCACTTTGCAAGGTTGAGACCTTATCTTGACTAAAACTGTGAACAGGAGTGGGAAGGAAGGGAAAGTATACAGAAATTTCCCTTCCTAATTCAGAATCAGGGCATCCAAGGGGACTGAGCCCAAGAATGGGGTCTGCAACAAAAAAGAGGAAGTTGGTGATTGTCTGGGCTGCAAAGAGATCTATCTCTGGGGTGCCCCACCTTGAAAAAAAATCACTTTCAACACCTGAGGGTCCAGGGACCATTCATGATGGCCCTGAGAAATCCTGCTCATAGTATCTGCTAGCACATTGTCCCAGGTAAGAGGACTGCTATCAGAGAGGTTTGCAGAGAATAAGCCAGGGACCACAATTTCATGGTTTCCATGCATAAGGCTGTGGACCGAGTGCCTCCCTGCTTGTTGATGTACCACATGGTGGTGGTGTTGTCCGTTCTGACCTGAACCACCTTGTTCTGCACCGATTGAGAGAAAGCTTTCAGGGCCAGAAAAACTGCCCTGAGTTCTAGGAGGTTGATATGGAGAAAGGATTCTTGGGGGGACCACAGTCCCTGGGCAGTGAGGGCCTCCAGATGGGCTCCCCAGCCCGGAAGAGAAGCGTCCATGGTAAGGACCACTGAACAAGGCAGAGTGGCAAAAGGAACCTCTTGTCTTTAATTGTCCTGATCCTGCCACCAATAGAGGGCTTGGATCAAGGTCAGAGTCACTGGAATCAGTTTGGTAAGGGAATCCTTCCTCTGAGACCAAAAAGCTCTCAGATGGAACTGAATATCCCTCATCTGGAATCTTGCCCCTTGGACCACTGCTGTTGAAGTTACCACGTGGCCCAAGAGCTAGAGGAAATGCCTTGCTGGTCGAGATACCCGAAGGTTGAAGGAAGAGGCTAGTTCTATAAGAACCCTTGCCCTTTCCAGGGGAAGAAAGGCTCTTGCTCTGACTGTGTCCAGTTCTGCCCCTATAAAGGTAAGAAGCTGGACTGGTTCGAGAACTGACTTGGGAAGGCTGAGAAGAAATCCTAGAGAAGGGAGCACTTGCTGGGTCACTTGCAGGTGAGACTTGGCTTGGTCTGGAGACTGGCCCACTATTAGCCAATCGTCCAGATATGGAAAAATGGAAATCTTTTGCCTTCTTAGAAAGGCAACTACTACTGCCAGGCACTTTGTGAGAACCCTTGGGGCTGAGGTTAGGCCAAAGGGCATTGCTCTGAACCGATAGTGGCCTAAGGGCAACTCGAACCTGAGGTACTTTCTGTGGAAGCACCTGATGGGAATGTGAAAGTAGGCATCTTTGAGGTCCAGGGAGGCTAGCCAGTCCCCTGGCTTTAAAGAGGGAAGGATTATTCCCAGAGTTACCATCTTGAACTTTGGTTTTAAAAGATGTTTGTTTAGATAGCTTAGATCTAGGATGGGTCGCCACTCCCCTGTCTTTTTTGGGGTAAGGAAGTACCTGGAGTACAGCCCTTTGCCCCAGTGTAAGGTAGGTACTCTCTCTATGGCTCTTAATGCCAGAAGAGATGAAACCTCTGCCTCTAGGGCAAGGGTTTCCGAGAGATTTGCAGGTGGAAAAGATCTGTCTCTCATCTTTGGAAATTTTCTGAAGCTGAGAACCAGTCCCTGGCTTACTACTTCCAGGACCCACTTGTGTGATGTAATAGACATCCAGTCCTGGACAAAGTAAGCCAGCCTGCCTCTACTGGAATAAGAGAGTCGACCTGGGCAGGCCCATCAGGGTGTCTGCTTGGCAGGGGACTTAGGCTGAGGAGTGGATGCAGCCCTGCTCATCCCCCTTCTGCCTCTCCCTCTGAAGAACCCCCTCTGTGAAAAGGAAGAAGAGGCTTGTGCTTGGTAAAAGGGCCTTTGAAAAGGCCTGCCCCTGTCCCTAGACTGCTGCCTTTGAGGAGCTGCCTGCCTCTCCTTGGCCTGAGCACTCCTGTAGGTGGTCCTGTACTCATCCATTTTCTTCATGTAATTCTCTGTCTGCTCCCCAAACAGAGAATTACCCACTACAGGAAAATCCATGGCCTTAGCCTGGGTATCCTGCGAGGGGCTAGTACATCTGAGCCAAGCCATTCTCCGAAGAGCCACAGATGTAGCCATGACTCTTGATGACATCATTAGAGTCCACAGCAGCATGAAACTGAACTTTAGATGCCTCAATCCCACCTGCAGCCACCGCCTCCAACTCCTTGGCTAGCTGGGGGGAGGCCTGTTTAGCCAGTGCCAGTACAGTGTCCCACCTGGACTTCTGGTACCTAACTGTATAGGCCATATAATTTGCCTGTCTGAGTCCCAAGGAAGATGCCATGTATAGCTTTTTTGCCATAGCATCAACCTTCTTAAGAGTCTTTGTCTGGGGGGGTGTAAAGCCAAGGGAATGCTTGCCTTATCACAGGCAGCAGCAGCCTGCACAACCCCAACATGGCTGCATTGGTGATATAAAAACTCCGTTTCTGAGCCTGAGAGTGTATACCTCTTGTCCATTCTTCTGTCCACAGGAGGTATAGAACTGGGAGACTTCAGAATTTTTTGTGTCTGTTTCCCAAAAGATTTGTGGAGGGGAACAGACAGTCTCCTGGACTCTGGAATGTCCATCATTTCTACAAAATCAGGCTCCTCCTGATCCTCCATTGCCTCCTCCATAGGAAGCTGGACAGTCTCAGCCACCTTTCTGTAGAACATAAAGTGGGAAGGGGACTCAGAAAGTCTAGGAGGGCATACACCTGAAGGTCTGTCTGGGGAGATGTCCGGTTCCACAGGCACATCTAGACTTTCACCATCACCATCATCGTCTTCAAACAGAGACTGAACTGACTATGTGGGAAACTTTTTCGGTTAGAAACTGACAAAAAAAACGACACTTCAACCGACTTTCGAACCGAGCTGCAGGAGAAACCTGTGGAGCGACTGTTCAGTGAGGTGGAGTAAAGAATCAGACGGTTAGCATTCAAAGGGGAACAGACAGAGACATCAGCCGAGCTCGAGCTCAGCATTCTATGCTCTGCATAGAAATGTTAACCCTTTGTTCTCTGGGGCAGTTTAAAGGCTGGGGCTAACTGCACTTGTCAGAATACAGCAAGACTTCAAGTTGTTTGAACAAGTACACTTCAGTGGTGTGTGCGCACACACACACGCACACCACACACACACACACACACACACACACACACACACGGGTATGAACATGAGTGGCATGTGTTAAGAGTTAGTGTGGTACAGGACCGACTCAGGAAGTACAGACAAACCACTGAAAAAGGTACAAGGCCCAAACAGCATTGCTTTATTGAAAACACAATAAAAATATATATTTTGTCAGATGGCTTCATAATGGCAAACAAACTTGGACAGCTGAATTGGCAACTGCTTTACATCAGTTATAAATAGAAAGTTCAGCAACATTTTTTGCACACCATATCTGTTCTAAAAGTACGTATCAAAATTGTACACCACCTTTCTAAACAGTAAGGAATATACCTTGAAGTTTCAAATGAACCAGTTTGACTACGTTAGGCCTTCCTTGTTCTCAGTTTCTAAGGCAATTAAGCCCTTCCTCTCACAGTGCTTCGAGAGCCCCACCTTTTTTTGCACCACTTCTACAGCTATTGGACCTCCTTGTGACCCTTTTTTCACAGCACACCACACTGAATTAGCTGTGCTTCCTGAGATAAACAAGTAAAAAACAACTCTAGCTCAGGCTTGAAAACATTAACCATTTTATGCTTTCAGAGTTAATCTACTCTTAACTTCCACGTTTTATAAACAAACAAAAAAAAAAGCTTCTTTTCAAAGCCAGAAGAGCAGCTCACATTTATTTTAACTCCAAAGTGTGTGATTACAGACTCTGCAACTCCAATTTCATGGAAGGTTCACCATGTTCTGTGGCAGAGGAGAATGGAAGAAAAGAAAAAGAAACAAAAACCAAGACAGCAGGAGAAGCAAAACAGGAAAGTACAGGAGAAGGAGCAAGGGAAGGAAAAGGGTTGTCAGACCGCCACAGAGGCCAACTCCTAGGTCCCATGAGAACATGGTTGAGCAACCAATTTCTGAAATGACAGAAAGGACAGGACAGATAAAGGATATGACAGGATCCCACCAGCTGAGCACTCCCTAGCACTGCAGCCTCTAGGTTCCAAACCAGGAGACTTGGGACTTGAACTTGTGACCCCAGGGCTCCTACCCCTCGATTCTACCACCAACCTAAAGGAATGGCTCCACTAGCTGAACTAGTAGGGTATCTCTATATAGTTTAGCTGAGCTGCTCATGTTGCTTCCCTTACTGCATCACCCTATCACAAGAATTCACAACAGTTCACTGGCTTACAGATTCATAGATACATAGAATTTGATGGCAAATAAGGGCTGCCAGGCCCACCTAGTCTGCCCATTTTCCCTACCTGCTGCAAAAACCAAAGACCCTACTTGACCTCTGGCTTTGTTCTCCTACCTATCGCTAGGGTATCCCACACATATCCACACATTTTTGAATTCCCCTACTGAATTTCACCTCCTCTGGGAGGCTGTTCCATGCACCCACCCTCTTTTCTGTGAAGAAATACTTATTCACATTACCCCATAGTTTATCCCCTTCCAGTCTCATGTCATGACCCCTTGTTCTAGAACATCTCTTTTTCTGAATGAAGCTACCCTCATAGCAGTTTTACGTTAAACTGATATCAGCAAGGGCAGGTGTGGGCTGCAGATGATTCACAAACCACTCCAAAGCTGAAACTCACCCAGTCCGTGGGCCAACATTGCATCAATTCTCCCTTCAGGGCCGTTCTTGTCCACATGTCGCCAGACTGCAAGGGAAGAGAAGTATGTTACTAAACAGCAGAGGTGCCGTTCGTCCAGGGAACATCCACCTCCAAAAACAAACCCCCCAAAAAAGGCATGAAGCACTGCTCAAATTGCTGTGTTGAACACCAAGCTAACAAAAAAAAAAAGAAAGCCCCCAGTAAGTGACAAGTTTCCAGTACAGAGTAATATATACCTCTAGTTGGCTGGTTTGTGTAGCATTTAGCACAGTGTGTTGACATGTGACAAATTCCATTTCAACCCTCCCCTGAATAATTTCGCTCCAGGAGCACTGCAAAGGTAATGTGCTCAAACTCCATGGAGGGTGGACCAAGACCTAGTGCTGAGCAAGCGCCATCAGTGGCAGATTCCTGGTGGACTTGATGAAGTGAATTAAGATACACATTTGTTAGCTGTCACAGGCTGGGGTATGATGTGGTTGTAGATGCAATGGTTAAGGAGGGGGAGATGGGGGATTTAAACGGAACACATGCTGACTGGCCCAAGGGGCTGGGAAAGGCTACCTCCACAACAATGCCCCCACCCTACTGTCAAACCCCTGACTAGGAGTCCTCCCCCTCCGAGGTATTTGCCCCCTGATAGTCAGCTGAGAGAGACAGAGAGATGGTTTTCTGGCTATAAAAAGGCGATCTGACAGACGGCAATGTATCAGTGTGATTGCGATGCACGATGATGCGATATTTCTTAGTCAATGAAACAACTGCACTGCTTTAATCCAATTAATAATTATGCTACCAAACCTTTGGTTTTCCAGACCGTATGATATAAGCAAGTGGAACAACTCCTATTAGGGCTAGACATAAAGAAAAGTGCAGGGGCAGATGGTATCGAACCATTCTTTCTCAGAACTGGTTTCACGCATGTCACAGCTCCTATAACCCATCTCTTCAATCTAGCACTCACTAGTCATGAGATACCATTAATTTGTAAAACAGCACACATTATCCCTCTTCTAAAAGCTGGCAATGCCAGTAATCTCAACAACTACAGACCTACATACATCCTCCCTGTATTAGCAAAACTCCTCAATTAACTTATCAATGCTCAACTAAGAGATTACTTGGAGCAATCTAATATTATTACCCCTCTCCAATCAGGCTTCAAACACAAACACAGTGCTGTCACTGCCCTAGCTAAAGTCACCAATGACTAATTACAGGCTATAGACCATAAACAAACCACTGGAGCAATCTTCCTTGACCTTAGCAAGGCCTTCGACACTGCGGACAACATATTGATTCAAAAACTGGTAAAAATAGGGCTGGACCCTGCCCCTCTGTAGTGGTTCTCAAACTACGTAACTTATCTGTTACAGCAAATGAAGGCAGAAGGCATTTATTCCACCTGTACCCCCCCCTTCAAGGGTGTCCCCCAAGGTTCAGTACTAGGCCCCCTCTTCTTCATGCTACATATCAATGACATAGGAGAGTCCATTGAGGATACCAACTTGCACTTATACGCTGATGACACTGCACTACACTTATCAAGACCTAATTTCAGTACTGTTTACGCAGACCTCCAGAAGGCTTCTTAACAATTTACAACTAAATCTTTTTCACTGCAAACTACTATTAAATGCCTCCAAAACTCAGCCCATGTTCATCACTTCTCACAATATATTACCACACTGTGCATCTACCTCTACCATCACTACCCTACTAAGTGACATACCAGAGGTGGTGGAAAAGTATAAATACTTAGAAGAATGGATTGACAATAAGCTATCCTTACCGGTACACATAGAAAAGCTAAGTAAAGAAAAAACTTAGGGTCAGATTAGGGTTTTACTTCACAAATAAGCATCTTTTCCCCCATGTGACACCTGCAAACACCTGGTACAGGCCATCTTTTTATCAATTATAGATTATGCAGATCTAATTTACTCTCACTGCTCAACCACCTACCTTGCCAAGTTAGACGTGCTCTATCACAGAGTACTTGGGTTTATCACAGAAGTAGGACTCAGAACCCATCATTTAGTTGGCCCTCTTTAACAAAAAGGAGAATGCTGAACCTGTGTACTTGGGCCTACAAGGTACTCCTAAAGGACCTACCAAATTATATCACTGAGCTATTTCACATATCGCGCAGTACCTATTGCCTCAGAAAGAATAACTACATACTGCTGGACACCCCCAAACATGCGACGTAGCCAGGAAAATCTGCAATCAAGTTGTTTTAGCCCAACAGTATGGAATTCTGTACAAGCTTCACTAATGCTCACTATTCTAGTCAGACCTAGCATATTCAAATCCCTTACTGATAAGATTTACACAAAGGCCTGTTCTTGAGACTAAGCTAAATTTTCGCTCACCTTTGATGTTCATGTTGGTTATTCAGTTATCTGGGACATTTATTTATTGCGGCTCAGACTAATGTTTGAAACTATTTTTTACTTTATATGCCTTTCTGTACCTTGTATACCTTGGGCTGGATATTCAAACTGCGCTATTCTGTGGCGCAAGCCCTTGTGCTGCACAAAATAGTTGCACAGGGGTGTGGCCAGGGCGCTATTCAAAGGAGTTGCGCTATTGAGCAACTCCTTTGAATATCACCCGCCACAGCCACTGTGCATGGCGCAGTGGAACTTGCGCCACCGCAAGTGGTCAGAGTGGAACATTCAAGTTGCGGTGGCGCAAGTACCATTGCGCCATGAACAAATTTCCCAGATTCAAAAGGTGACATGCAAATGGGGCCATAATTCATGCAAGGCGCAGGGGGGGCCATTTGCATCTATTTATGGCCCCATTTGCATGCCATTAGCATGCAGGTGCACCGATCCCCAAGGACTTGCGCCTGGCACCCTGCCAGGCAGCAGCCGTCGGGGACCAACGCCCCTGCAGCCCGATCGTGGGCATAAGTAAAATCCCCCCATTGGCGTCGTGGGCATAAGTTAAGAATTCATTCCACATATCTGGACTGCCTTATGCGGTATGGGCTGCCGCGCCCATTATGGCTCTTGCTCTGCAATGGGCGTGCAGCTCAGGGGCAGTCAGTCGGCGGGCGGCAGGCGGGTGGGGATGCTGCCGCCCGCCCGGGCCGCTGGGACACTAGATCACCAGGATATGGTCGGGAGGTTTAACACTTTGGTGCCGCTGATCGGGCTTAACAGTCCACTGGACCACCAGGGATATGTTCTTGGGGGAGGTTTAGAGACTTTGGTGCCGTGATCGGGCTGGTGGGGGTGGGTTTTATTTATCACTTTTGCCTGCATCGGGCCAGTCCGGGGAGGGTGTTTAAACATATGCCAGCGTCCGGGCCAGTCGGGGGAGGGTGCTATATGCCCTCGATTGGGCTGGGCTGCGGGGGGCACAGGGAGTAGGTTGAGGGCCACCCACAGGTGGCAGCTGCTGTGTTGCGCCCAGCAATGCAGCAGCTCACCTGTGGGTGGCCCCGACTTACTCCTTTTTTGGCTCAAAGTTGTGCAGGCGCAGGTTGGGGTTGCGCCTGTAATAACTCTGCACAGCCCACTGAATATCGGGCTGTGCAGTTTATGCATGGTTCCTTCCCCTCCGGTTCAGCATGCCTTCATTAGCATTGCGCTGTTGCTCAGCTTGACTTGGGGGGCGCAACTGCCTCCTGCTGAATATGGCAGGATAGCGCAATTTCGGACTTACGCAGGCACAACCCTATTACGCATGGCGCAACCCTTTTGAATATCCAGCCCCTTATATCTACATAAAATCTATCACAGTTATAATTCATGTAATCTTATTTCACCGATATATATGCCTTGTGTGTCTCTTATCACTGAAACGTGCTTTTTTCATTTTTAACATTGCATGCTGTACAACCCAGGAACTCCTTGTAAATGGGCTTGCTCAATGAAGCCTTTTCCTGGTTAAATAAATAAATATAATTTATAAAAATAATTTATGAGAGCTAATGAAAATAAAGTAACGCGCCAGGGCTGACCAGGTTAGATTCTGATTGTATAAACTAACACTAACTTATTCATAATTTTCAAAACAGATTTAGTGCTAAAACTTGGGACACTAGTTAAATGGCCACCAAAATAAAACGTCTAGTGACCTAATATCATCATCCTAACCAACATCACTTGCAGTAACAAATTTAGCCATATAAAATTTTTTTTTTTTTTTTTAAAGGATCGGAAGCCATTTTTAGCCATAGACCAGGTACCTCACTGTTGAAGGTCCAGTTCTGAAGTTATGTCCTGGGCACAGTTGCAAGCAACTAACAGCTGCTTTCCTGCAAGGTGAAAAAGTTCAGTATGCCTCCAGAAGACAAGAAGATGGACAGAGTTTCCCAGATTACTTACACAGTTCTCCGGTCCTGGAGTTTAGAGCTGCGATCACATTTTTCTCCGTGGTCACTATCAGTCTCCGGGATAGCTGGGTTGCTGTGTCGAAGGCTACATACTGCAGCTTCCCCACATACTGTTGCCTCCTGAAGGCGCAAAAAGAAAAAGGGGTGAAGAACCTTGTATTTCACAGCACACCACAACAGCAGCTAGTGACAAATCCTTTACTTACAAGCAGCAGAAGGCCAGCTTGGAGCAACATGGTACGCCGGAACATGGGGAAACTGGAGGGCTGAAGTTCAACAGGACACAGGGTAAAAGGCAGATTTTGCAACCACTTTTTGTTTTGTTTTATAATTTATGTTCATTCATTTTGTCATGTATCAGCAAAGGTGTACAAGCCTTAGACACTACCCACATTTTAGCATCAGTATATTGATAGTCCACTGAACATTTGGTACAGCAGGTGAGGTACCACCGAAAGTCTGTAAAGTGGATTACCCTGACAGTCCAGAAAAGCTACCAAGCTATTATCTGTGGGAGGTCAAGAGGCTAGAATAACAGGGAGATAGCGCATGGCAAAATAACACAGCCTGCTGGAAGCCACTATTCCTACAGTGTCCAGTAATAAGAAGACAGATATGTACCCCCACAACAACTTGGTCAACTTAATAGTGAAACATTTGTGCCAATAATAAAGCAGCTAGAAACAGGATTAAACATGAAAGAATCACAGGTAAATGAAATCACTTTTTTTTTTTTTTTTTTTACACACACAAATACTGTATTGGTACATTTTAATACAAAATACAAGAGAAATACTGTATCACACTTACCCACTACAGCAAATCTTAAAGTCACTTTAGGAGTCTTTGGTCCCATGAATTCAAATTAAAACAAATGGTCAAGTTTAGCATCATGCTAAGACTACACATGCAATTACCTTAACTTAATGGTGGGCTTCACCATTTATTTATATTACGAACATACAAATCTGGCAGCAGATAAAGGCCTTATGGTCTACTGAATCTGCTCGAGTGTGCAGCTAGCAACTCTTATACTGCAGCTGCTCTTCCCTCCCCTGCCCCTCTCTCTTGCGCTATCCCATCCCCTTTTGAAGCAGTCCACTGTTCTACAGGATACCACTTCTGCAGGCAACGTGTACCACCCAGACACTACTCTCTCCATAAAAAAGTGTCTTCTCATTTCCCTCCTGAACCTTCCCCCCTCCAATCTGAGATCGTGACCTCGAGTGTCCCTACCCCCCCTTAACTTGAACAGTCCCTCTATGTTTGTTTTGTTTATTCTCTTCATGTACCTGAAGGTTTCAATCATATCCTACCCCCGTCTCTCCTCCAGTGAGTACTTGATCAACTCCCTCAGACTGCTCATGTAGGGTATAGTATGTCCCCTAGTCCCCGAATCATCTCTGTTGCCCTGAGCTGCACCCCCTCCAGTAACTTAATGTCCCTCTTCAGGTACGGGCACCAATACTGCACGCAGTACTCCAGATGTGGCCTAACCAGTGACCTATACAACAGCAGGATCACCTCCCCTCTCCTTGAAGATATACCCCAGGCAATACAACTCAGCATTCTGTTGGCCTTTGCAGCTGTCTTCCTGCATTGTGCTGTGTTGTTCATTGAGCCTGTTATCATCCCAGATCCT
Source organism: Neoceratodus forsteri (assembly GCA_016271365.2). Classification (NCBI taxonomy): domain Eukaryota; kingdom Metazoa; phylum Chordata; order Ceratodontiformes; family Ceratodontidae; genus Neoceratodus; species Neoceratodus forsteri. The sequence goes on along the minus strand of CM057452.1, from coordinate 182,270,362 downwards.
TCTCTTCCTCTGTCATGGCTAGCTGACCCTCCCCCCCAGCTGGCAGCTCCTTCTTGATTTTTTTGCCCCGAAATGTAGCATCTTGCACTTTTTAGCATTGAACCCCAACTGCCAGGTGTCTGACCAGGTCTGCCAACTTTGACAGATGATCCTGCAACCCATGCCACCCTCCTAGGTCATCCACTACTGCTCCCATCTTGGTGTCATCTGCAAACAAACTGATCTTGTTCTTGATGCCCACTGAAATGTCCAATATGAACAACCGAAACAAAACCGGTCCAAGCACTGAGCCCTGCGGTACTCCGTTTTTCACTGCCCTCAAAGATCAGAGCTCCCCTCCCACCACCACCCTCTGCTGCCTTCCCTGTAACCAGTTTACTACCCATCCCACCATTTTCACCCCTGCACCTGTACCTGTCAGTTTACCACGCGGCACAGAGTCAAATGCCTTACTGAAGTCCAGAAACAGGACATCCATTGCATGGCCCTGTTCCAACTGACTAGTTACCCAGTCATAGTAACCCACCAGGCTGGTCTGACAGGATCTGTCCGTGACTAACTCATGCTGCCTAATGTCCTGCAGCCCACTGATCTCCAAAAGGAACACCAACCTCTCCTTCAGGATTGTCTCCATCAGTTTTCCCATGATGGATGTGAGACTTACCGGCCTGTAGTTTCCTGGTTCGTCTTTGGGACCGGTCTTATGGAGTGGTACCACGTGAGCCATCCTCCAGTCCTGAGGTACACTTCCTGAGACCTGGGAGGCATTGAACAGGTCTGCCAAGGGCTCCACCAGGATTTCTGCCAGCTCTCTCAGTACCCTGGTGTGAATGCCATCTGGCCCTGGAGCCTTGTCCACCCTAAGTGCCCTCAGGCCCTCCAGTACCCTAACCTCTGTAATTCCCCCATCTGTCACCTCCTCCCACCTCCCTGGTATCGCCCCTCCTTTCTCCTTAGTAAACACCAAGCAGAAGTATTCATTAAGTGCTTCTGCCTGTTCTGCCCATTTCCACCCACCCCATCCCTCTTAATCCTTGCCATTTTGTCCATATAAAGTACAGTTACGTAAGAACTTACTGTAACAGTAGATCTTCGAGAGAGGCTCTTGCAGTAGGTAATTACATATAGGACTGACGCCGGCCAGCGGCAGGACCCCACGGAAAAATTTCTAGCTAGCAGTCCCTGGCGAGGGACCGCCCCCACGTCAGGTGACCGGCATCAGATGATGTCGGTATAAAGGGGCGGTCCCGGACGCCCGCCTTCCAGTTCTTTCCCGCCAGAGGCCCGGACGAGAGAGAAGCAGATATCTTCCTCAATGGAAAAGGAGCTGAAAAAGCCTAGGAGGATGGAGGGCGGGAAGGTATTACCTACTGCAAGAGCCTCTCTCGAAGATTTACTGTTACGTAAGTTTTTACGTAACTGTACTATCTTACTTCAAGAGGGCTCGCAGTAGGTAATTACATATAGGACGGAATCCCAAGCAGTCTGGAACAAAAGAAAGGCACTGGGAGGAGGTACTACTCTAAGAAGTAGCAAAGGAAACCTTGCAAGCCTCAAGAAAGGAGGCCTTGCAAGACCGCTAACCCGAAGCCTGCTCTACGGCGAGAGGCAATGTCCAAACTGTAATGTTTAGTAAAGGTATGGACGGAAGTCCAAGTGGTGGCAGCACAGATGTCCGCCGCAGACACGTTCTTGAAACAAGCCGCCGAGGCTGCTACTCCACGAGTGGAGTGACCTCTGACTTGACCCGGTAGGGTCTTGTTATGCTCATAACAGAAAGTGATGCAATGGGCCAACCATTTTGATAGGCATTGCTTAGAAACAGCGTTGCCTTCTCTTTTGTGAGCAAAAGAGACTAACAACTGATCAGTCTTTCTGAGATCCTTAGTCCTATCGGTGTAGTATCTCAGAATCCTGTGAACATCCATGGTGTGGAGCAAGTATTCTCCTTGGTTGGAGTACTGCATGAAAAAGGCAGGTAATTCAATAGACTGGTTTAAGGTAGATTCCGCTACCACCTTCGGGAGGAACTTAGGATTCGTGCGAAGAGCTATTCGTTCTTTGTGAAAAATCAGATAAGGGATTTTGCACACCAGGGCCTGAAGTTTGGAAATTCTGCGAGCGGAAGTAATGGCCACCAAGAAGAGAGTCTTCCACAATAAAAACTTCCAAGTCTGCGGAAGCCGCAGGCTCAAAGGGAGGAAGAGTAAGTTTCTCGAGGACAAAGTTTAAGTCCCAAGGGGGAGCTGGAGTCCAGACAGGTGGCCTGAGATGAAGGACCCCTCTGAGAAAAGTTTTGGATACCTCCAGGTGGGTAAATGCCTTATCAGTGAAAGGGGCATGGTAGGCTGAAATAGCTGCCATATGGACTTTCAAAGAGAAGTGACTGAGACCCAGGTCGAAAAGATGATGCACGTAATCAAGTAGAATGGTCACAGGACATGAAAAGGGCTCCACGTTCCTGGACGCAGCCCAGATGGAAAATCTTTTCCATTTCATGGCGTAGGTGGACCTAGTGGAGGGTTTTCTGGCCTCCACCAGAATCTCGGCCACCTTAGGAGAAACGCCAAAGCGAGATTGAGCTAGGTCTGCAGGAGCCATGCATGAAGTTGAAGGGACTTGAGTCCCAGATGGACCAGGGTCCCCTGATCCTGGGTCAGCAATCCTGGAGATAAAGGAAGAGGAAGAGGAGGAATCTCTGAGTATTGTTGTAGAAGAGAGAGAACCAGATTTGCCTGGGCCAGAAAGGAGCGATCAGAATCATTCTCGCTCCTTCCAAAGCAAGTTTCTGCGCACACGAGGGACCAGAGGAATTGGGGGAAAAGCAGAGACGAATCTGTCCTTCCAGCTTAGAGATAGAGTGTCGCTCCAGAAAGCACCTCGCTCTTGAGCAAGCGAGCAAAAGGCTGGAAGCTTTGCGTTTTGGGAGGCGGCGAACAGGTTTATCTGAGGAGTCCCCCAAATCTGGAAGATGCTTTTTAGAACTTTTTCGTCCAGTTCCCACTCGTGTGGTAGAGCCGACGAGCGACTTAGCCTTTCTGCCAGGACACTGTCGACTCCCGGAACGTGGATCGCCGTGAGGTGAAGGTTGTGAAGTGTTGCCCATTCCCAAACCCTCATCGCTTCCCTGCAAAGCGAGTAGGACTGGGTCCCTCCCTGCTTGTTGATGTACCACACCATGTACATGTTGTCCGTTTGGACAGCTAGGTGACCGGGAAGGATGTATTGGTGAAGGGCCTGGAGAGCATACAGCACTGCTTGAAGCTCGAGCACGTTGATGTGGAGAACTAACTCCAATTTTGACCATAGGCCCTGGGTTCGGTGAGGACCCAGATGGGCTCCCCAACCTTCGCCTGAAGCGTCTGTGGTCAGAGTCTGATCAGGGGGAGGATGAAAAAAGGGGACCCCGGAATAGGTTCTCTCGAGCCATCCACCATTGCAAGTCTCTTACCATCGGCAAGGAGATCAGAACCAGATGATCTAGGTCGTCTACCCGTTGATCCCACTGAGAGCAGAGAGTCCACTGAGAGATTCTCATGTGGAGGCACCGCAGAACCGTCGGGATGGCTGCCACCATAAGCCCCAGGAGACGGAGCACCGACCTCGCCGGAACCCTCCTGTATTCCGATAGAAGGGAAATCTGGGACTGAAGGGAGGCCCCCCCTGTCCGGAGGTAGGAAGGCCCTGCACATTGTCGTATCAAGGATTGCCCCGATGAACTGGAGTCTCTGAGAAGGATCCAGGTGAGACTTGGAATGGTTGATGGTGATACCCAGGCCAGTGAAAACCTGCTGGGAGAGGGAGAGGAAATGCAGGAGTTCCTCCCTGGACGGGGCCGCCAGGAGCCAGTCGTCTCAGGTAGGGAAAAACCTGAACTCCCAAAGTATGCAGGTGGGCCGCTACCACCGCCAGGCATTTGGTAAAGACTCGGGGAGCCGAGGAAAGACCAAAAGGGAGCACCCGGAATTTGTAGTGGTCCCCCTGGAACGCAAACCTGAGGTACTTTCGGTGCGAAGGGCAAATGGGGATGTGCAGGTACGCATCCTGCATATCCAGTGCACAAAGCCATTGGCCCGGCTGAAGCAGGGGCAAGAGGGTTTGAAGGGAGAGCATCCGAACCTCTTGTATTCCACATATAGGTTCAGGGAGCTGAGATCGAGAATGGGTCTGAGATCTCCCATCTTCTTTGGTACAAGGAAGAAAGGGAATAGTAACCCGTCCCGTGAAGGTGAGGGGATGGCTCTATAGCCTGCTTCGCAAGGAGAGCAGAGATTTCTTCCCTGACCAAAGGAAGATGGTCCCTTGAGTAAGAGGAGTTCAGAGGAGGGTGACATGGAGGTTTCTGCAGAAACTCTATGGAGTGCCCCTCTGCTATGATCTGAAGCACCCATGAATCCGATGTTATCCTCTCCCAACCCGGAAGGTGGAGGGAGAATCTCCTCCCACGGTTCCTCCGGGCCCAGAGGCGGTGGAGAGGAAGGCCAGGTGGTGTGAGGCAGCCGCAGCTGGGGCACCCGCTGCTTTTTTGGGCGGCAGGGGCCTGGCAGCTGTGGGGACCCGCCGTTTAGTGGCCCGCCTTCCCTGAGGTTTCGCTTGAGGCCGCTTGCGTCTGCGAAAGGGACGGCACTGTGGGGGATGGGGACGGTACATTGAATCAACAGATTTAAGGGCCATCCCCTTCTCCTGCAAGTCAGTGATGATGTCCTTGACATCACCACTGAAAAGCACAGAACCCCTGAAAAGTGCTTCTTGAATTGCTGACTGCACCTCCGGGACCAGACCTGACACACGGAGCCATGCATGACTCCAAAGACTTACGGCGAACGCAGAGCTCCATCCTGCGGTGTCCACTGCATCGTAGGTCGTCCTCAGAATGTGACGACTGGCCAAACGAGCAGAACGGACCAGGTCGGCTAACTCCTGCTTGACTTGGGAGTCAGGCAAGGAGTCAATCTTGGATTCCGCCTGGGTAAGGACAGCCTTCTGGTAATCCCCCATATGTGCTACATAATTTAGGGCCCTAATCCCCAGTGTGGAAGCAGCATAGATCTTCCTTCCATACTGATCCAGAAGGCGAGATTCCTTATCCGGGGGAGACGAGCTCAAATGTTTCGGGTGTGCTGACTGGCCGTGAGCAGCGCTAACCACAACCGAGTCTGCACGGGGGTGAGAGTCTAAAAAGTCTACACCCTCTGGAGCCTGGTATAGCCTGTTGGACCTCCAAGGAAGTGGGGCTAAAGCCGACAGTTGTTTCCAAATAGTGGAAACAAGGTGGGCATGAGGCTCGATCCAGGGTGGCACTAGAGTAGGGGCCGTAAGGGGCAAGTCCAGATGTTCAGCGAGTTTAACCCGTTGAGGATCTGGCTCTAAGGAACGCCACTGATGGACTTCCTGGATCTTCCTAAGCAACTCCGTGAAGGAAGGATCCTCCGGAGGAAACGTCGGAGGAGTCCTCAGCCGGGGCTTGGACGGAGAGCTCGGCTCGTCGTCTTTCTCGGAACACCCGTCGGAGGCATCCGAGGAGTCCGAGAGAAGAAGAAGAAGAATTCGAAACAGAGTAAGACTCCCTGACTCGTCTAGGGGGAAGGAACGGGTTCCTTAGGAGGGATCCCTGGACGCGTGTCCTGCCCCTCTCTGGATCCCCAGGGCAGAGCCCGGGAATCCAGAGGCGGATAGGGAGTGTGCCGTCTGGGGCGTACGGGAGCCGGGGGTGGCACCGTTGCCGTAAGACGGCTCTCAACTTCCTTGGTGAGCTGAGCCTTGGCCTCAGCCCACCAGGAGGCCAGAGTCTCCTGGAGATCCACCGGCGGCCCGGGGGGCGGTGGAGGAGGAGGTGGGGGATAGTTGTACGGATGGAAACCGTAAGGAGAGTATCCGTAACCCGGCTGCGGGAATACCAGAGCAGGGTATTGCGACGTCGGGTACTGCAGCGTCAGTGGAGTCGGCACCGGGTACTGTGGCGCAGGATACTGTGGACCTTGGAAAACCGGCGTCAGATAGGACAGAGGATTCCCAGGCACTGGAGAGTTGCCGGAGCAGACTACCCAGTCGGGAACTCCACGGGCGGATCAACCGTGATAGGCCCGTGGGGTGGAGGGCCCGATGGAAGGGGAATATCCCCCCGCCGGCGTCTGAGGGGCCGGTGTCGGAACTGGCGTCAGCGGGGCCGGTGTCGGGGCCAGCGTCAGGGAAGCCAGCACCGGTGTCGGAGCCGGCGTCAGATCCGGCTCTGTAGGAAGAGGATCGGACGGTGGCCCAGGATCCCGAGCCTTGTCGAGGGGCGGAGGAGAAAATCCCGGGGTCAGGCAGGGGAACTCTGGCTCCCGGACGGCAGCGAGCTGCGGGGAACCTGTACGACAGGCGGGCAGGGTCTGCCGTGAGGCTCCAAGGCCAGCGATGTGCGATCAGGGGCTGAGTCCCAGCGGACGCCAGAAGGAGCCGGCGTTCGACTTAGGGGTCCCTCGTGGAGACAGGCGAGGATGAGAAGAGGCCGGTCCGATGGGGACAATGCCGTCGCCACCCGGCGGGTCGGGCGTCTTAGTCGACCTTCTCGGCGGTCGCGGAGGCCGGCGTTCGCTTATGGGAGGCGCCCGCACCAGTAGGGGCCGCGAGGGCTGCGGCGGTACTGGGGCTGGAGCCTTTTGCCTGAGGCACTCAGCTGGCTCGAACGCGAAACCCGACGGGCTGGCCAACGCCTCAAAAGCCTTGAGGCTGCCACTGGGCGATCTCCGGAGGGACGTGGCATTTTGACGCAACCGCCGGGAGTCGCGGAGGAGGAGGCCTTCCCCGTGCCTTTCCTTGTCCCGCTTGTGCCCTTCAGGGGAGGTCGACGCCTGCCGAAGCTTCTTCAACTCCTTCTCCATCGCGGACATCTTCTTCTTGAGGAGATGGGCTTCGAGAGACTGCTGGCGTCGTCTGCGGGTGGCCGTGTTGAAATGAAGGCAGTGCGGACACTTGTCGACCACGTGGTCGGGGCCTAAACAGAAAGGCAGAGGGAGTGACCGTCTTTGTGAGGCAGTTGGGCGCCGCACGAGTCACACTTATATTTTGAAGGGGACGACATATACAGACGTTCACCTGACGAAGAACATACAAAATACTGATACTTTTCAGAAAAACCGAGGAAGCAACAGGACTGAGCGATATGAACTTCACCGCAAGGCGCTACACGAGCTGACGGCGGGAAAGAACTGGAAGGCGGGCGTCCGGGACCGCACCTTTATACCGACGTCATCTGACACGGTCACCTGGCGTGGGGCGGTCCTCGCCAGGGACTGCTAGCTAGACTTTCCAGGGTCCTGGCCGTCGCTGCTAGTCCCATATGTAATTACCTACTGCAAGAGCCCTCTCGAAGTAAGATCTCCTTTTCTCCCTGATGTACCTGAAGAATGTCTTCTCCCCCTTCTTGATGCCTTGCACCAGCCTAAACTCCTTAGACGCCTTGGCTGCCCTTACTGCCTTCGTCACCTTCTTCGATTCCTTCAGGTAATCCTCTCTGTCCTCCCCTCTCCCTGTTTTTTTCTGAACTTCCTAAAGGCAGCTGTTATTTCTTACTTTCTACATGACCTCCTCGCTCAACCAGCTGGGTTTCTTGGCCCTAGCTCCTACTCTGGACCCTGATGCAGGTTTTGGTTGCCTCCTCAATCCCCAGTTTCATGACCTCCCTCCTCTGGTTAGTGTCCACGTTAGTTTGGATTCTGGCTAGATACCCTCTAACTACCTCCCCCATCCTCCCGAAGTTGGCCTTCCTGAAGTCAAACACTCTAGTACCCATTTCTACTCCCTCCTTACCCATTTTCAACGTGAACCACAATGAGTGGTGGTTGCTCCCTGCCGGTCGTTCTTCCACCCCCAGCTCCCTCACAAACTCCCCATTTGCCAGCACAAGGTCTAGGGTGTTCCCTAACCTGGTTGGCTCGTTGACTATTGGCATTAGGAAGCTATCTTGGAATGCATCCAGAAGTATCTGCTCCCTTCTATTCGTGGTGGCTGGGGTACTCCAATTCACTCCTGGCAGGTTGAAGCCCCCCACAATCACCGTGCAACCCTTTCCACAGGCCCTTCTGATCTGTCCTGCTAGTTCCCGATCCCAACTCCTCTGTCTTGGATGGCCTGTACACTATTCCCAAGAATCCTATTCTTGGAATCCTGGATTTGCATCCATAACGACTCAATACTACTCTCTTCACGAACACACTTCAGTCCTTCTCTCACATACAGTGCCCCCCTCCACCCTTCCCATTTACCCTATCTCTGCGGAATATCTTATACCCTGGTACCCGCCAGGTGCCAGGCCTGGTAATGGGTGGCCCAGCTTTCGGTGTTGGCTGCCATGTCCACCTCCCCTTCTGCAGGAGAGCCTGTAGCTCTGCTGTTTTGTTCCTAGGCTCCTAGCATTCAAGGTGACCACTCTCCACCCTTTTTCCTTCCCCCTCCTGCTCTCCCTTTCTTGCATCCCATCTAGTACTCCCCCCCCATTGCTTCTAGCATGGGGGGGGGTAAACTCATTCGGCTTCCCTTCCTGTGGATTCTGCATGCCTCCTGCCCACTTGCCACTCCCTGCTCCTAGTTTAAATGCCCTTCTTTTGCAATATAATCCCCCATCCTCTGCTTCAATACCTTCTTGCCCTCCTCACTTAGGTGAAGTCTATCCTTACCGAAAAGATCACCGTCCTCCCAGGTCCCTCCTCACTCACCCACCAGCCCATAAACTTTGAACAAGCACCAGGTTCTTAGCCATTAATATTTATAACATAATAAATATATTATACTATAAACCAAAAAAACGAAACAATCCCTGGGTCAACCCAGCCCCGCTTCATATGATGCGCCACTGAGACAATCTCTAGCTTAGGGCACTAGACTCCAAGCACCCCCATGATAGACAACTCTAACGAGAAGCTAGAAACAGATATACATGGGCTATATGACAAGCTAAGGAAACCCACTATCGCCAAGCCCTCTCAACTACCTGGAGCTCTAGTTGAGATTTCTGCCGCAATATTAAGGGAAATCACCGGAACAGTGGCTCCCCAGCTTACTACTAAAGGGTAATTAGTCCATGACCCACTTACCATCGCAGATACCCTTAACAATACTTTCTCCGATCTTAGCAGAGTATTGCCCCCAAACTTCTTTGATCCCCCTTCATCTACGACCCCTGCTTTTCCAGTATCTGATACCCCCCCCCTTTCCGTCTCTTGACTATCTCCCCTAGCTCGGCATAAAGATATATCTCCAGGTTTATCAACAAGTCCAGGCATAGTGGCGACACACTCAATCTAAAAATCCTATGACTCACCCTGGATGAGGTTCTCTCCCCCCTTACAAAAAAATCTTTAATTTGTCCCTCTGCCTGGGGCAATTCCCCTCGGCTGGAAATGTGCAGTAATCACATCACTGCTCAAGGGTGGTGACTGCACTGTTCCCAATAACTACTGCCCTATCTCCATCCTGCCCCCCCCCTCCAAAGCGCTGAAAAAGTTGTCTCTGACCAACTTGCTGAATATCTCTCCAAACATAACCACCTCTTCCATGTCCAACATGGTTTCCACAGTGGTCACAGCACCACCACTGCACTCCTTGAGTTTTCATACTTCATACACCAGGCCCTCGACAGCGGACAATTGGTAGATCTGTTTACTGTATATAAATCTTACCAAAGCATTCGACACTGTCAACCATGTCCTGCTGCTCCACACCCTCCTATCAGTGGGCACTGCCTCAGACGTTTTTTTCCTGGTTGGCCAGCTATCTAGCTGACTGTTCCCCAACAAGTTAGAATCAGCTCCACCCTCTCGTCCAGTTGCCCTGTTTGCTCCGGAGTACTTGGCCCTCTCTTTTTTAGCCAGTTCCTAAATCCCTTCCCCCAGTCCTGCCTTGGTAAAATGCTCCTCTGTGTGGATGACGTTGTTAGTTTTGAATGTCATCCTAATCCTGGTACACTCCAAACCTTACTCCAAGATCGATTCCGCACCACAGAATCTCTGTTCGCTGCCCATGAATTAATTCTCAACTGTAGTAAAACCAAATCCATGCTCTTTGCCCACTGCCAAAATAGACATCATAACCCTTCCCTAACCATCTGTCATAATGCCAATGCCCCCACTGGGCAAGCCTCCAAAGACACATAAAAGCTGCATTTCATTTACACATTTGTAATTTCCAGGTAAGATATGTGTTATTAGATCAAAAATGGATAAAAAAAGCAACTTTGTAAAATAATACAAGGGAAATCTACAACCAATACATCAAATTTCAAATTTCCAGAACTGGTCCAAAGAACAGCATACTCAGCACAGGATGTATATAAAATGGTGTTACCACTTGAGAACCGGTGACTAAAACCCTGGAATGCTACAGTCATACACCAAGCTTTGCAAAGGAAAAATCTCAAGACATAATTGCTATTAATTTATTTTTATTTATTAAGTTCTCAGATTACAACCTTTGAGCTACCAGCTCATTTACAAAGGTTCCATGTCAAGACACAGAAACAAAGTAGACAATTTAAAGTCTCAAAGAAACACAGGCATATACAGGTGCTAGTAGCCACTGACATAACTGTATCCTAGCTAACAGATTGTAGATCGGGTACTAAGGGATATACAGGTTCAGCAGCTAAGCAGAGCTGGTGTGGGGTAGTACTGGGGGATGTAGGTGGCTGGTAGACCAGGATAGGTGGTCAGTAGGAGGGAGTGGAGGTGGGAGGCAGCCGTTCCTCAGGCTCGAGAACCCTTGTCTGTAGATGGAGGGGTAGGCTAAGGTAGGTAAATGGGGAGGGGGGTAAGAGTGTCTAGAATAGTGAGGGAAGGGACAAGAGGGAAGAATGAAAGGGTGGAAGTAAATTGTGGGGTCATAAGGAGAGCATAGTTGGGGTACACAGGATGTGCTTTGGAAGGCAGTGGTCAGAGGTGGCAGGTGCATTGCATTTGGCTGGACACGTGGGTTTTAAGCGCGGATTTGAAAGAGACAATTTTGGTGATGTAACCCCCTTACAAATGGGGGTTCCCAGAAGTCTTCCGGGAGCTTGTTGGGCGCTCCAGGCTGGAGGGTGTCCGTTTTAATGACACCAAAGTGAGTGCTGTTAGAGCCTCTATGTACTATTTCTTTAAGAGCTGCCTGCTTGCAGGCTTCAGTGGCAGTGTGGGTGGGGGGGGGTGTTCCCTAGCTTCAATCCCACCTGAGCTGCGGTGCATGCGCCCCATTTGGTAGTCGTTGAAAAGCGCAGTGTGAGCCCAGCTGACAGATATAACTGTTTGACTCTAATTGCTTAGAGTATTAGTGAACTTACAGTTTGTTTAACCTGCTTCCATTGCAGCTGGGACTGTGTGTGTCTGGCCCTTCCATTTTGGACCTGGAATTCTGAGATGGGCCAATGAAGGGGGGGGGGGGCTCTAAAATGGAGATCTTTTGAGCCAACCAGGATTAGGACTCAATTTGAAGCCGGCTGGCCATAGGGGATACAGCCCGTAATTCTGGGAAATGAAGTTCTGGGCTACGGCGCCCTTTTTGCACCAATGGGGACTGACTTAAGTAACTGGTGTCTGCAGCCCACCAATGAGATCGGGTGGCGCCCGAGCTGTGAGCCCTTGCCCAAACTGCCAAGGGGCAGAGTCACTGTGGTTGTGAGCGAGGAAGGAGCTCTGCGCTCCTGCGCCATTGAGTTTCACGCAGGAAGCTCGTGTGGAAGGCCAGAAGTCGGCAGTTTCAAACACCCACCAGTTCGGACTAAATCCGTTAGGTAGCGGTCAGAGGAGGCTGTGCAGAAGCGCGGCTACCTACCAGGCTCACCCTGTAGAGGACTGGAGAATCTGCTCAAATCGCACTCAGTCTGTCACGTCTCGTGAAGCTGCGTCGTCTTGGCCCGGTGTATGCAGTGCAAGTGATCAGGAAGTATGGCAGCTGCCTGGTATGGTACCCCTCTGCCTTTCCATATAAATGTGTGGAGAAGTGTTCGAGTGTCAGGTTCGATCCTGCGCTGGTGTGAGAGAGCTCTTTATACTGGAAGTCACGAGTACTAAATCAGGGTCGCTCCCTGCCAATTGCTTCTAGTGAGGGCCAGGTCTGTTGGTTTCTTTACTGGCTGTCATAATTGAGCCTGTGGGCTCTTCCTAATCTTCGAAGGAATCAAATGCTCATTTCTGCGTCAGGGCCCCAACCAGCTGCACTGAGGGACTAGCCTTCTTTGTTTGGGTACCCAGAGACAGTGACTAATAGGTTAGGCCTATGCACAGTACCCTAGATATCATATATATATTATATATATATATATATATAAATATAAATATAACCTGATTTCCCGGCCCCTGTTAGTTCCCCCTGAAATAAATCAGATTGATTGGTTTTTGCAAAGGTATACTGGCTAACTGGTGCTTTTATGTTGAATTACTGTACAGTGATTACTGTGCAATAACTTCTCATTTTGCAGGGGGTCGCCGGAGCAAGCTGAATGATTCACGCCTGGGGGCCAGTGTATACAGAGAAGATACTGTGACTGATTTGTGTGGGCCACCAGTGGGAGGCAAGGGGGGTTGCAGTGACCCAGGGGCTGCGACCAAGTTATACCAGACTGTCTCAACCCCGACCTCTGGGTGAAGGCACCCGCCATTGGATCCAGGCCCCTCAACCTGTTAGTAGCAATTCAGGCAGGGGTGGTAGCCCTTGGGATAGCGCACCTGGGGGTCACAAATTGGAGGCACCGCTAGGATTAGCGTCCCCTAGTGGCCGAGTGGACGAAATACCTCAATATGGATAAATTAAAGGAAAAGTTGGAAGGGGATATATGGCTAAGATTAAGCTGGACCCTATTAAGACGATGGTACATAAACTGATGGGGTGGGGTGAAGCAGAAGAGTTGGACTCCCAGAAAAATTGTGTTATTACTAGATGTACCTCTGGGGACCACGAACACTGACATTATCTCTGCAGTGGAGCGTGTCAAATGTTTAGGTCAGGTAGAGGTGAAGGGGCGTACAGCTGACCTGCTCGATCAGACCTTGCAGGTGTTACTTTTATGTAGTACAGCCATCGACCCCGAGAGGGTACCCCCAGTGATCTACCCGGAAGGTGCCCCACAGGGGTGGAGAGTCATTCACATCCAGAGTGGGTCAGTCACCCCGGTGGGGGGGGGGGTCTCCCCAGACTAATAGATTCAAAGATAAACTGCTTAAATTGCTAGCTGTGGAGGGGAGGACTACCCAGGAGTTACTGCAGGTGTTGGACCTTTCTAGTGAACCCACCCCCCAGTACCTCTCCCGGGCCCCCCAAGAGTTCTATTTTGGCCCCACCGCCCGTAGTGGTTCCTTCTATACAGCTAGATTCTTACCATAGGTTAAAACTTTTTCTGGCACAGTGCCAGTGCCCTCAGGGGAAGATGATTTGGAGGTATGGATGGACTATGCTACCCCCCCCCAGTCCAGGAGTGGCAGTGCTCTGAGGGGGAGAAACGAAAGACACTGATGGAAAGCCTGCGGGGCCCAGCTTTGGAATCTATTTGGTTCTTGTGGGCTACTAGCCTGGAAGCTACCGCAGCAGCGTACCTTTCTGCCTTAGAGGGAGTGTTTGGGAGTACAGAAACTGGAGAGGACCTATTATGGAAATTCAAGTCTGCCAAGCAATGGAGGAATGAGAAGTTGTCCACCTTTGTTACTAGGGGGGAAAGGGCCTTGCAGAAGGCCTATCAAAGGGGGAGGAGGAATCACAGCTACAGCCTTGAACCAGGCCAGGTTGGAGCATGTTCTGAAATCTGCTAGATTTTCCATTGTGATATTGTTAAAACTTAAGTTACATGATCAACGGGCTGCCCCGCCAGAGTACTGTCAATTGATTAGGGAGATTCGAGAAGTAGAGACTGATGAGGAGGGGTAGGAACCCTATGTGGGGGCTGTGAATCTGTGCCAAACTCCTGAGTCTAGCGAACCAGATGAGGCCCACCCTTCAAGGGGGCCTGAAGTTTCTCCTGTATCCCCAGAGTCACAAGGAGGGTGGGGGTGGTGGGGTGTGTGCCATTTCCTCTGATCCCCGAGTAGAAAGTGAGCTGAGGGCCGAGATAAGAAATTTACGTGAGCTAGTGAGGGACTTGAAGCAAACTGCTACCCACCCTGTTAGGTTTGGGGAACCAGAGTTACCTAGAAACAAACGCCCTAGCCAACAGGAGCCCCCTCGCCCCCAGGATGGCCCTCAGCAGGCGAGATATTCCCCTCCCAATAAAAAAACCCAGGACCCTAAGTTTTGCTACCATTGTGGGGAGGATGGACACTTTCAAACTGAGTACCAGTTACCGGAGAATTTAAGGAAGGTCAACAGCAGGCTGATCACCTGGCACAGCAAGGCCTATACCCAACCCCTGAGGAAGAGTTTTGTGACCCGGGCCAATGCCCAAGTAACTGCTAACGCAGTGCCCCTCGAATGGTCTGATGTGGTGGGGCCTTCGATGGAGGCCCCTGTGCGAGTGAATGGGATACCCACCCGGGCTGTGTTGGACAGTGGCTCTCAGGTGACCATGATGTTCCAGGACTGGTATCAGAAACAGCTGCCTGAGGTGCCATTACAACCATTGGATGGTCTACATGTATGGGGGCAGAGTGATAAGGCCTACCTGTATTTGGGGTATATCTGGATCTGGTTGTCTTTTCCTATTTCTGTTGCTGGGGTGGATGAACAAGTGGAAACCCTGGCCCTAGTATGTCCTCCCATTGGACAGTATGATGGGGTGCCCTTGTTGATTGGGACCAATGCTCACATGTTTGGTCAATTAGAAAACTGTGTTCTGAAAAGCAGGTGTCCAGGACTGGGCGAGCTCTTAGAATACCCACCTTGATCCAGAAGGCCTATGAGACTCAGAGGAAGGCTAGTCAGGAGGAACCTGAAGGCCCGGTTTGTGTCGTCTGGAGGAAGGATCCGGAGCCGCTGCTATTAGCCCCAAATGCTCAGTGTGTTTTGCAAGGAGAAGTCCGGATTAAAAAAGATGTTAAGAATAAGATATTGATGCTGGATGCACCTGGTGAGGGAAAGTTGCCTGAGGGGCTAATGGTTAAACCCAGTATCTTGCCTGCTAGACCCCATGCTTATGCCCGAAGGGTAATGGTTCAAGTTCATAATGTGTTTGACAAAGAGATTTGAGTAAATAGAGGGTGTACCCTGGCTAATGTGCATTGTTCAGACACTGCAGTGCTACCCAGTAGCAAGGGTTCGGGGCAGAATGACAGAGTAACAGCCGACTTGTTTGATTTCGGTGACTCCCCGTTGCCAGCTGAATGGAAAGTGAGGATCAGTGAGAAGCTTGCCCAGAGAGACCAGGTGTTTTCCCTAAAAGAATGGGACGTAGGATGTGCGCAAGTAGCTGAGCACCACATCCGCTGCATGATGAAAGGCCCTTTCGAGAGAGGTCCCGGCGCCTGGCTCCTGCTGACTTAGATGATGCAAGACGGCATCTGCAAGGGATGCTTGCTGCTGGTGTGTTACAAGAATCCAGAAGCCCCTATGCTTTCCCCCATTGTGGTAGTGAGGAAAAAGAAAGGGGCCGTTCGGATGTGTGTGGATTTCCGTACCTTAAATCGTGGACCATCCCAGACCAGTATACCATGACACGCATACAGGACGTCTTGGACTGTCTAAACGGCAGTAAGTGGTTCTCTGTGTTAAACCTCCGCAGTGGGTACCATCAGATCCCAATGGCTCCGGAGGATTGAGAGAAGACTGCGTTCATTTGCCCCCTAGGCTTCTATGAGTTTATGCGGATGCCTCAGGGAATTTCAGGTGCCCCGGCTACTTTTCAGTGCCCCATGGAGCGTGCCGTAGGGGATATGAATTTGCTCGAATGCTTGGTCTACTCAGATGATGTTATAGTGTTTGGCAGCTCCTTGGAAGAACATGAGAGTCGATAGTTTAAGTTCTGGATCGGCTGGAAGACTTTGGTCTCAAACTATCTATAGACAAGTGCCAGTTCTTTCAAACCTCTGTAAAATATGTGGGCCACATAGTATCCACGGATGGCATCGAGACTGACCCCAGCAAAGTAGAAGCTTTAACCATTTGGCCTCAACCAAAAACTTGAAGGAGCTACAGCTGTTCCTGGGATTCTGTGGGTACTACAGATGATTTATTAAAGACTACTCTTGGGTGATCCGGCCCCTGCTTAACCTCACGCAAGGGTACCCCCAACCCATAAAAAGTACAAGAAGAATGTGCAATCGGGGACTGAAAAAAATTATTTCCGTCCAAATGATATGTTTGGCACCCGCTGGACTGCTGATTGTGAGGATGCTTTCTATGACATTATATATCAACTTACTCATGCCCCGGTGCTGGCCTATGCCGACCCTGCTAAACCATATGTTCTTCATACTGATGCCAGTCTGCAAGGCTGGGGCCGTACTGTATCAGGAGCACCGAACAGTCTGGAGACCTGTAGCTTTGCAGCCACAGCTTGACCCCTTCTGAAAAGAACTACCCCGTACACAAACTAGAGTTCCTAGCTTTGAAGTGGGCCATCGTTGACCAATTCCATGACTATCTGTATGGGGCGAAGAAACTGGTGAAAACTGATAATAATCCTTTGACATATGTTCAGACCTCAGCCAAACTAGATGCCACTGGTCACAGGTGGCTCTTTGCGTTATCCACCTACAATTACGCTGCTGAATACAGGGCAGGCCTAAACCATATAGATGCTGATGCTCTATCCCGGAGACCTGTGTCTCGAGCCGATTGGGTCCAGTTGTCAGAACCTGACAGAGCTCTTTGCCAGAAATTCAACAAGGAAGAACAAGTGTCTTCTGATGCTGTGGATTGCTTGGGCCCATCTGAGAACTGTATACCTGCTGCGTATTGCCATTTTTCTGCATTAGATACTAGTACGCTACCTCAGTTCAATAATGATAGTCTCCAGCTGGCCCAGTCCCGAGACCCTATGATAAATACTGTTCTAGAGGCGTTGCAAGGGGGGAGAGATGTGTCACAACTGCGTTCCACTGATCTGAGAACTGCCCTGCTGTACAAAGAAAGTTCAAAGTTGAAGCTGATCAATAAACTACTATACCAGGAGACCCTAGACAAAAATGGGAGAGTAGACAAACAGCAACTGGTACTGCCCTCTGCTTTTAGAGAGCTGGTGCTGAGGTCCCTGCATGACCACATGGGACGCCTTGGCCTAGACCGAACCCTTGACTTAGTGCAAACCCGATTTTACTGGCCCAAAATGAGTGCTGATGTTGAGCAGTATGTTAAGACCTGCAGCCGCTGTTTACAAAGAAAAGCCCTGCCTCAGAGAGCTGCCCCCCTGGTCAATATCACTACTAGCGCCCCTATGGAACTGGTGTGCATTGATTTTCTGAGCTTGGAACCCGATCTGAAGAATATCAGCAACATATTGGTAGTCACTGATCATTTCACCCGATACGCCCAGGCTTTCCCCACTAAAGATCAGAAAGCAACCACCGTGGTTAAAGTCCTTGTTGAGAATTTCTTTGTTCATTATGGTGCCCCCCCAGCGGATCCATTCCGATCAGGGGAGAGATTTCAAAAGCCGTCTGATTAAAGAAATGCTATCTTTGTTGGGGATGTGGAAGTCAAGAACCACCCCGTACCATCCCCAGGGAGATCCCCACCCTGAGAAATTCAATTGCACCTTGCTCGAGGGCACTTTGCACCCTAAGGAGAAATCTAGATGGAGCCAGCAGATCAGTGCCTTAGTCCATGCCTACAACTGCACCAAGAGTGATGCCACTGGGTTTTCCCCATATCGACCGATGTTTGGAAGGGAAGTCAGATTGCCAGTGGATGTTTGTTTTGGGGTCTCTCCCAATGGGGTTCGGGCAGCTAATCATCTACAGTATGTGCAGAAGCTGAAGGCCCAACTAAATCGTGCCTACCAACTAGCCCAGACCATGGCTGCTAAGCAGAATTTGGCCAATAAAGAAAGATATGATAAGAAAGTGAAAGCAGTAGAATTGAAGGAAGGAGATAGCGTGCTATTGAGGAACCTGGGACTGCACGGCAAACATAAGATTGCTGACAGGTGGCATCACCTCCCTCATATTGTCTTGGGAAAATTGAAAGATTTGCCTGTGTATAAAGTGCGGCCTGAGAACAATTCAAAGATGTGAAAACTTTACACAGGAATCACCTGCGGCCCATTGGACAAATTTTGATTGAGAGTGAGCCTTCCAATGATCCCCCCTCTGGGCCTATAACTAGAGCTGCATCAAAAAAGAAATCCAGAGGGGTCGAATCCTCAAAACTCAAACTCCAGAGGCTTTCTACCTCCCCCTCTGATGAAGCTGATCCTCAGTCTGTGTTTGAAGATAGTGAACCTGATGTTGAGTATTACCCCTCTTATGAGCTGAGTCAACTCTTTAGGGGCAATCGCCTAGCTAACTCTGGGGACGAGGCTGGGCTTCCTGGACTGAGACCCCAACTTTGCCCCTGGAGTCCAAGCTCCCCAAGGATGAAGTGGGTGGCCCCCGGGGTGAAGGAGTGGGATCTTTGAGCCTGGTTGAATTATAGAAACATAGAAACATAAGACTTTGACGGTAGATAAGGACCGCTAGGCCCATCTAGTCTGCCCATTTCCCTACCTACAGGATAGGCCGCAGATCCTAGTTAACCAACAGCCTATATCTTCCTGCCCCCCACAAGAATTGCCTTATGTCTGTCCCATGCATTCTTGAATTCTCCCACAGTTTTAGACACCATCAATCTTCCTCAGGAAGGCTGTTCCATGCATCCACTACCTCTGTGAAATAATACTTCCTCACATTGCCCTGAACCGCCCTCCTTCTATCTTTAAATTGTGTCCCTTGTTCTTGCAAGTCTCTTTTTCTGAAAGATGCTACCCTCTTGGACTTTGTTGATTCCTCTGAGGTACTTGAAAGTTTCTATCATGTCCCCTCTCCCTTCTTTCCTCAAGGGTATACATATTCAGCTCCTTTAGTCTCTCCTCATACGGCTTCTCTTGCAGACCCTGCACCATTTTAGTTGCCCTCCTCTGACTGCCTCTATCCTGTCTATGTCCTTGGGAGATGGGGTCTCCAGAACTGGACACAGTATTCAGATGGGGTCTCACCAACTGTCTGTACAGAGTGATAACAACTTCCTGTTTTCTGCTGCTGATGCCTCTCCCATACATCCCAGTATACCCCGGCCCTCCTACTGCCTTCTCACATTGCTTGCTAACCTTAAGGTCATCTGATATGATTACCCCAGGTCCCTTTCCTGTTTTGTTGTTGTTACTACCTCCCACCCATTGTGTATTCTTCCCTGGGTTCTTGTTTCCCAGGTGCATTATTTTGCACTTTTTGCATTGAATCCTAGCTGCCATACGTCTGACCATTCCTCCAACCTTGCCAAGTCCCTTTTCATCCTTTCCACGCCTCCTTGTGTATCAACCTTGTTGCAGATCTTTGTGTCATCTGCAAAAGGCATACTTTTCCTTCCAGTCCTCTGCAATGTCACTGATGAAGACATTAAAAGGACTGGACCCAATACTGAACCCTGCGTACCCCACTAGTAACCGCCTTCTTCAGAGTGGACTCCATTTACAATTACCTTCTGTGTCCTGTTGTCCAGCCAATGTTTTACCTAGGCTACCACCCTGGGACCCACTCCCAGGCTGGTTAATTTGACTATTAATCTTTGTGTGGGACTGTGTCAAATGCCTTGTTAAAGTCTAGGTAGGCCATGTCCACAGCCCCTCCCTGGTCTACTACTTTGGTCACCCAGTCAAAGAAATCTATTAGATCTGCCTGACATGACCTTCCGGCCAGAACCCATGCTGCCTTGGATCCTGTGCTCCACTGACCTCTAGGTACTGACTATTCTTTCCTTCAGAAGTGACTCCATCACTTTCCCTACCACAGAGGTCAGACTGACAGGTCTGTAGTTTCCTGCCTCTGTCTTGGTCCCACTTTTGTGAAGGGGAATCACATCTGCCTTCCTCCAGTCCTCGGTACCACACCATCCTCCCATGATTTATTAAAAGAGTAGCCAGTGGTTTCACTAGTTCCTTCCTTAATTCTTTTAGAATTCTGGGTGAATTCCATCAGGACCCATTGCTTTGTCCACCTTCAGTTTTAGGAGTTCTTGCAGAACCTTTCTTCTGTGAAAGGACTGGGATCGACTTCTATCAAGAGTGCTTCTGTTAATTGGATTAGGCACTTCCTCCTCTTTTGTGAATACTGAACGAAATATTCTGTTCAGTATTCCTGCTTTTTCACTGTCCCCTCTGCCCACCCACCGCTCATTCTATTCAGCCTCACTATCCCTCCCTTGTCTTTCTACGCCGCTGATGTACCTATAAAAGGTTTTATCCCCTTCTTAACTGAGTTGGCTATCTTTTCCTCAGTTTGGGCCTTTGCTATTCTGACTTCCTCCCTGCTTCTTTCTGCCTTAACTGGTACAGCTCTCTGTCCTGCTCCTTCTGTGTTTCCTTATACTCCGAATGCTATCTTTTCTTCCTGATTTTCAGCCACCTCTTTGAGAACCATAGTGGCTTTTTCTTTCTTTGATTTGTTTATTTGCTTCACACAAAGGCTTGTTGCCTCTGTGATGGCAGTTTTGATAATTCCCATTGTTGCTCCACACCTCCTTCTAGCCTGTTTGCTAGTGCTTTTCTGAGGCACTCTCCCATCTTGCCAAAGTCAGCCCTCAAAGTCCAGTACCCTCACTTTTGTATGGCTTGACTCTGTAGCTGAGTTTAACGTGAACCACACTGTTTGATGGTCACTTGTCCCCAGATGCCAACCCACTTCTAGATCTGAGATCCTCTCACTGCCCCCGCTTGACAGTACTAGGTCTAAGATTGCTCCCTCACGAGTGGGTATTGAAACTAGCTGTTCAATGCCTGCCACCTGTAGGGCCAAGAATGGCCCTGCTTTGGATGTGGCTGCAGCAAATGTGCTCCAGTTAACATCTGGCATATTCAGGTCTCCCATCAACAGTATCTCCTTTCTCTGCCATTCTAAGAATGCCTTCCATCATATCCTTGTCCATTCCTTCCCCTGACATGGGGTCTGTACACAACCCCTGTGCGGATTGTGGTGCCCTTTCCAGTCTCCAAGGTGACCCACAGTGCCTCCTCCTCCCTGTTTACTCTTTTGTTCAGTTGCTTTTATCCCTTCCTTTACATAGAGAGCTACTCCCTCTCTCTCCCTGCCTGTCTCTCCTGTAGGTTGTGTACCCTGGTATGTTAACATCCCAGTCATGGTTCTCTGTGTACCATGTTTCTGTGACTGCTACGATATCCAGGCATCCCTATTCCATTAAGGCCACCAGCTCAGGGAGCTTGTTGCCCAGACTACGGGCATTGGTACTCATTACCCTCCATTTCCTGATTGCCTTACCCCCTTTTGCCCCATCCCTGTCCTTCTTGCCTTTGTCACTTTCTCCATTTACCCCTGCCCTTCTCCCTATCGACACCTCTATGTTGGTGTTTGCCACACTTACTACCGTGATTGTTTGGGGGCTAGGATTTTCCTGCTCCTTTCCAGTGCTCTCCCTTGGCTAGTTTAAAAGCTTGCCAATGAAGCATTTAAACCTATCACCTAGGATCCTGGTTCCTCCCGGACAGATGCAGCCCATCATGCCAGTATAGGCTTGCATCACTCCAGGTGGACCCCAGTCCCAATGAAGCTAAATCCCTGAGCTCCACACCAGTTTTTCAACCACTGATTGAATCCCATGGTACGGAACACCCTAGCCTCTCCTATGCTATAGATGGGTAGCACCCGAGAAGGTTACCGTAAGGCAAGTACTTGACTAAGGCCCTCCACAATTCCACAAACTCTTCCTGCACTTCTAATCCCTTTTCTAGCCAGGTCATTTGTCCCTAGGTGGACAATGACATCCAGCTCCTCCCTGTGCAGCTGCTCTGGCAATCCTGAGGATTCTGCCCCTGTCCCTCCAAGCCATGGCGCCAGGCAGACACCTTCCTCCCTCCCTTCCTTGCCCAGTTCTACCTTCCTAACAATGGAGTCCCCACCAGGAGTTGTTTCCTTCCCTGCAGGGTCCCCTGCCACCCTCCTGTGGGTCTCCTTTGTGGGTTCCCAGCATCCTCCTTGGTCTCCACTGTGGGTGCCTCCATAGAGGAACCACACTTTGCCAGAATGGCATAGGGAATTGTGGAGAGGTACAACTGGAGGGATGTGCCTCTGTTCCACCACCCTCACCTCCCTGAGCCCACTGTGGTCCAACTGCTCCTCTTCTTGGCAACCCTGAGGCAACGGCAGTGGCACTGGTGGTCCCTGGATGGAAGAGGAGGTCCCACAAATCCTGGCCAACTCAGCCTGGAGATGAGCAACCTCCCCCTCAGCCGAAAGGGGAAAGGGACCCAGTTCAGCCAGCCCCTATCTGGGCTGGCTGAACTGTCTGACTTTTCAGAAGAGAGAAGTGATGTGGGGGAACCTGTTAGTGATATGCTCGAGCAAGAAGAATACTTTGAGTGCCCCGATAGCATCCTAGTAGTGCCAGAAATGTCCCTGGCTGAGCCAAGTAGTGTGGGTCCTGACATAGAGGGTCCTGCCCCTGAAAGTCTTATGGGCCTTGGGTCCCTTTCCCCTATGGAGGTGCCCCCTACTAATCTAAGTAAGGCTGAAATGGAATCAGGGCCGGTAGTAGGTTTCGATGAGACCCCTAGGTGCACTGGGCGAGAAGTACGGCCTGTAGTAAGGTTGAGTTATGAGTCCCTGGGCCAGCCTGTGGATCTGCCATAACATGTAGTCCACAAATGGGTATATGTATCCCCAAGTTCCTTGCCCAAGTTAGTCTTGGGAGAAGATTCCCAACTGTTAGTGTTACCCGCTGAGTGTGGGACTACTATCCCCGTTTGCTCTCAGATAGATGATAGGGAGGGGTTACCCCATCCAGGTGTCAGGGGCCAGAGGTAATGACCTGAGTTATAAATGAAAATCAGGTTGGCTGTGTGTGTAAATGTTGTATAAAAAATTATGAACCTATGTATTACAGTATTTAATGTGTATAACCTAAGCTCTGATGTTCTGTCAGTGCAAACTGATTGCCTTAAAGTGATTTAAGGGTAACTACTTGGTGTGGACGCCTAGTTTTTCCAGGCCAGGAAGGGTGTAACCCCCTTATAAATGGGGGTTCCCAGAAGTCTTCCGGGAGCTTGTTGGGCGCTCCAGGCTGGAGGGTGTCCGGCGGTTAAGCCATTTTAATGGCACCAAAGTGAGTGCTGTTAGAGCCTCTATGTACTATTTCTTTAAGAGCTGCCTGCTTGCAGGCTTCAGTGGCAGTGTGGGGAAGTGTGTTCTCTTGCTCGAATCCCAACTGAGCTGGCGTGCACCGCTTCCATTTGTAGTCGCTGAAAAGCTTAATGGGAGCCCAGCTGATGATATAACTGTGTGACTGTAATTGCTTAGAGTATTAGTGAACTTACAGTTTGTTTAACCTGCTTCCATTGCAGCTGGGACTGTGTGTCTGGCCCTTCCATTTTGGACCTGGACTTTCGAGATGGGCCAATGAAGGGGGACTCTAAAATGGAGATCTTTTGAGCCAACCAAGATTAGGACTCAATTTGAAGCCGGCTGGCCATAGGGGATACAGCCCGTAATTCTGGGAAATGAAGTTCTGGGCTACAGCGCCCTTTTTGCACCAATGGGGACTGACTTAAGTAACTGGTGTCTGCAGCCCACCAATGGGATCAGGTGGCACCCGAGCTGTGAGCCCTTGCCCAAACTGCCAAGGGGCAGAGTCGTTGTGGTTATGAGCGAGGAAGGAGCTCTGGGCTCCTGCGCCATTGAGTTTCACGCGGGAAGCATGTGTGGAAGGCCAGAAGTCGGCGGTTTCAAACACCCGCCAGTTCGGACTAAATCCGCTAGGTAGCAGACAAAAGGAGGCTGAGCAGAAGTGCAGCTACCTACCAGGCTCACCCTGTAGAGGACTGGAGAATCTGCTCAAATCGTGCTCAGTCTGTCAGGACTCATGAAGCTGCGTCGTTTTGGCCCGGTGTATGCAGTGCAAGCGATTGGGAAGTACAGCAGCTGCCTGGTATGGTACCCCTCTGCCTTTCCATATAAATGTGTGGAGAAGTGTTCGAGTGTCAGGTTCAATCCTGTGTGACGAGGTACCTTTGTAAATGAGCCTCTGGCTCAAAGGTTTCTAAACTGACGTTTAACTAAATAAATAAATCCTGCGCTGGTGTGAGAGAGCTCTTTATACTGGAAGTCGTGAGTACTAAATCAGGGTCGCTCCCTGCCAATTGCTTCTAGTGAGGGCCAGGTCTGTTGGTTTCTTTACTGGCTGCCATAACTGAGCCTGTGGGCTCTTCCTAATCTTCGTAGGAATCAAATGCTCATTTCTGCGTCAGGGTCCCAACCAGCTGCATCGAGGGACTAGCCTTCATTGTTTGGGTACCCAGAGACAGTGACTAATAAGTTAGGCCTGTGCACAGTGCCCTACATAGCTATTATATATTATATATATATATATATATATATATATATATATATATATATATATATATATAGAGAGAGAGAGTGTGTGTGTGTGTGTGTGTGTGTGTGTGTGTGTGTGTGTGTGGAGTGGTAAGCTAATTAACCTGATTCCCTCCAGTCCCTGTTAGTTCCCCCTGAAATAAATCAGATCGATTGGTTTTTGCAAAGGTATACTGGCTAACTGGTGCTTTTATGTTGAATTACTGTACAGTGATTATTGTGTAATAACCTCATTTTGCAGGGGGTTGCCGGAGCAAGCTGACTGATTCACGCCTGGGGGCCAGTGTATACAGTGAAGATACTGTGACTGATTTGTGTGGGTCACTAGTGGGAGGCAAGGGGGGTTGCAGTGACCCAGAGGGCTAGCCTGCGACCAAGTCATACCAGACTATCTCAACCCCGACCTCTGGGTGGAGGCACCCGCCATTGGATCCAGGCCCCTCAACCTGTTAGTAGCAATTCAGGCAGGGGTGGTAGCCCTTGGGATAGCGCCCCTGGGGGTTACAGTGATGGAGGCCATCTCAGGTAAGCGAGAGTTCAGCCAGAGTGGAGCTCGGTATTCAAAGGAACGCTGCCCATGAGAGGTGCGACAGAAATGCACCTTGACAGAGGGTTTGTTAGATGCCCTTGTAGTCCTGGCAGGTTTGACCTGCTGGAGGAAGGAACTGGTGGCAGGGGATGGCAGTCCCAGGACTGCTTTATTGGCAAGAAGGCAGACTTGGTAGCGGGCCCTGTCACTCAGTCTTAGCCAACCTGTTTGTGAATAGAGATTGCAGGTATGGGTGAGACTTGGAGCTACTAGGGCTAGTCTGCAGGCTTTATTAAGTGTGGTGGGCAGCCGCTTGCGGGTGTTGTCTGGAGCGACGCTATAGACGGCAAGCCCATAGTCGATGGTTGAGAAGACTGAGCTGGTGATGGCGAGCCGCAGGGCTTGATTGGTGAGGCAGTTTTGGTGTTTGTACAGTAGTCCTATTTTACTATTAGCCGATGTGGTTGACATGAGAGGAGAAGGAGAGAGCCATCTAACGTAAGTCTAAGGTACTTGAAGTCAGGGACCATTTCAATGGCTGCATTTTGATTAGTATGGATATTTATAGTGGACAACTTGTGGCGGCTATGGGCTGGAGCAAAGATCATGGACTTGTTTTTTTTGTGGTTAACTAGTAGCTTAGCATCGGTAAACCAGTCCCCAACTTTGCTAAAGTCCTGTTGCAGACGTTGTTGTACAGTGGTTGGGTCAGTGTGGCTGGAGTAGATAACTGCATCATCTGCATAGAGGAGTATTTTATGTTGACATGCTTGCGGAAGGTTGTTTAAAAAAAAGGCTAAAAAGGAGGGGTCCCAGTATGGAGCCTTGGGGACTGCCAGAGGAAGCTAGCAGGGGGTCAGAGAGTGTGTTACTTATTTTTAACTTTTGATCACGGTCTGCGAGGTAGCTCCGGAACCAACCCAGGGAATGGGCTGAGAGCCCTGTTGCATCCAGCTGGGCTAGGAGGAGGTCATGGTTGACTGTGTCAAAGGCCTTGGTGAGGTCAACGAAAGTTGCACCCATCAAGTGCCTTTCATCAAAGGCACTGTGAATGAATCCCGTGAACCCCAACAGCGCTGTAGCAGTGCAGTGCTGTGGAGTTTTCGGAAACCATGCTGCTGTTGGCATTGGAGCCGATATTTTTCAATGTGGTCGACCACTTGGTCGTAGACTATACGCTCTAGAGCTTTAGACAGAGGGGGGAGTATTGATATTGGACGGTAGTTGGCGTGGTCCGTCATGGTACCCGCTTTGTGGACAGGGGTTACAACTGCGGCGTGCCAGAGTTTCAGGACTGTCCCAGTTGTGAGGGACAGGTTAATGATTCTAGTTGGGGGGGTTAGCAGTTCTTCAAGTGCAAGGGTGATCAGTTTCAGATCAAGGCCCTCAGCACTGTGCCTAGATTTACCCAGGACTTTGGAAAGGTATTTTTTTCACTTCAGCCTTGGAAATAACCTTAAGGTAGAAAGGGGGGACGATTTACCGCCGTGTACTTTGAGGGTTTAGTGGGCTGTTGCCTGTGGAGCTGTGAATGTCCGGGGGGGGGGTTATGGCACTGAGGTCGGTAAAGGCTTTATTGAAAATGTCTGATAGATTTGGGGTCTTGTACAGTAGACCCTTCGTAGCACAGCAGGGCAGGTGTAGAGGGATCCCGCTTTCCAATGACCGCATTAATGTTCTCCTAGAATCTTTGGCCATCACCCCAGAAGGAGTGGAGCTCAATTCTGCAGTGACTGGCTTTGGCCAGGCGTATGGCCTGGGTGCATTTATTCCGTGCGGCCTTGTAGTTTTGCTCATCACAGTCTGCAAGGGTGCTTTTGTATTTTTGCCAAAGGATGTCCCTGGAGCTCACCAGGGCAAGTAGGTTGGGGGTGATCCAGGTTTTGTGGGTACCCATAACTTTTCTTTTGGTAATGGGGGCATAGGTGTCACAGACAGTGTTGAAAATTTCTATGAATTTGGCTAGTGCTGTATCACCGTTCTCCACTGTTAGGATTGGGGCTAGCACTGTTGTTTCAAGTGCTGCTTAAAAAGCCAAAGCTAGCCCTTTTTTAGTATGCGGGATATTGTGACCTTTGGCGGGGGTTTAGGAGCCTTGTTCGACCAGCAGAAAATGACTGGTGAGTGATCACTCAGGGAGTCTGGAAGCATTTTTAGACTGGAGACCCGCCCGGGGTGGTTTGTTATTACCCAGTCTAGAAGGGTACATGTTCCCGTTCTATAATATATTCGGGTGGGCTGGTCCACTAGCTGTTGGAATTTGACTGTGGAGACTGCATCTTTGATGGTAGCAGTCTCTTGTGATAACCAGTCTATATTAAAATCTCCCAAGACTATGATCTCGTTGTCAGGGCGAAGACAGGTAAGGTGCTCATGCAGTATTCTAAAGCCTTTGGCTTGTTCTCTAGGGGGTATGTAGACTGAGATAAATGTAATGCCCTTACCTTGGGCACCAAGGGTTAGCCGCACTGAGAGTATCTGCACATTCTTTCCGGTGTTTAACTGTGGAAGTGTTATCCCCTGAAGGTGATTTTTTATGAAGAGAATGCAGACGCCACCTCTTTTGCAGAGCCTGTCTAGCCAGAAATGAGTATACCCTTGGAGTTTGACTTGTGAGTCTGTGGTCCTGGGTGTGAGCTACGATTCAGTGACAGACAGGATATCTGGGTTATGCTGAGCCACCCAGGCTTGCAGCAGGTCCAGTTTAGGAAGGAGGCTACAGATGTTAATAGTTGCAATGGAGATTAGGCTTCTGTTCCTGGGCACCCCGGTAGTACTGTGTCTTGGGCCAGGGTTAGGGTGTACATTGCCCGACACCAATAGCAGCAGTAATGCTACCCTGAATGCATAGAGCTCGAGTTGTTTAGCAGAGCGCAGTGCATAGCGGTGGGTGTGGACTTGGGTTCTAGCCGTGCATACAACAGGTATTGTGGTTACAGTGGGAGGCGGGAGTGGGTAGCAGATGCCCGATGAGGGCCTGCTTAATGAACCTGCCAGTGGGAGGATGGCTGGTAACGAAAGGCCTTTTGCAGATGTTGAGTTTGGGAGCCCATTCCTATATATTGGAGGGGGCTCCATGACTATATTATTTCGTCCACTGGGTAGGGACACAGGGAGCATCAGGGCAACCAGTACAAGTATAGCGAGCCAACTAGGTGGGGACAACATCATTGTGATTGTGGTGTGAAACACGGGTCAGTAAAGGTGAGTGCACTACTAAAATAGATGCTAACCAGGGTAGCTTGTGTTGTTTAGACTTATGAAGTCCACTCCTGCATACCAAAAGAGGTAATTAGGTGTAGCCTGCCATAGTGCGGTATGGCTTTAAGAGGAGTCCGAGACGTGGTAAGGTACAGCTTTTGAAGGGGGGGGGCCCTTACACAATGGTGGCAGTTGGGGGCATGGTCTGGGGTGTATTTAATGAGTGGTGGGGGTGGGAGTTGGGGGGTGAAAAATAGTGATTGAACTGTCCACACGCTAATGGCAGAGCCTCCATCTAACAGGCCATGGCAGGGGAAGCCTTTCTGCAGACCGAAAATCACTCCCTATTAATGCTTACTTAGCTGGTGCAAAACACCACCACCTCAAGGATGCCCCAGCACTATGACCGAGTAGGTCTCCTTCAGGGGCTGAGGTCCTTCTGAAATAAACACTTCTTTTATACCGACACAGCAGGCACATGACTGTAGAATCAATGAAAAAAGTTCAAATCCGGGCCAGAAAACCTTTTTATTTGCTGGCCCATTTGGCCAGCACTTTTTTTTTTTTTTTTTTAATTGGTTATTACGCATATTGTGTCCTGTACCTGCAAGACTGACTGGTGCTAACCAGAAGACAAGTCAGCAGAAGAAAGTCTACGCTGGCTGGTCCTGGAGTCAGAACCTCGTGTGTGCTCTTTCAGATTCTACAACGTCGTGAGACACTTGATGTATAGCGGTAGCCAAGACTGGTGTGTATCAGCCACATGATTGTGCAGGGCTCTCACCTGCATGATCAGATCACTGACTTGTAGTGAAGCGAATGACTGGGTGGTACAAAGGGTGGACATATGGGACAGTGAACTGCAACACATTTAGAAACTGGTATGTGCTATCTCTATCTGCCCTCTGTACCTGACAACACTGTGACTTGATGAAGGCAGGAACTTCTGCTACCAAGCTGTTTTGTGCTTGGGGGGAATCATGGCCAAACTGAAAGAGCTCACACTCTTTTTGTGGTTAATCATTTTAAACTAAAAGATTGAGAGCCAAGACATGTTCTGTGTGCAGTCTGAACTGTTACACTTAGTTCTAACATCCCTATATTAAAAACAAATGAAAAACAGGAAAAAAAATGGTGTACACAAAAGCAGTCCATAGAAATTAGGTGAAAATAAACTGAAGAAACATGGGAGGGGCTATCCTTTAATTTAAGAATTCTCATTTTTCATCGGGCCAGCAGTTTTGTCCCATGGACTGACCTAGTGGCCACTGTACTTTTTCTCCCAAAGTCAACCTCTGGTAGTATGCATACTAAATACAATTACATACTCACACAGCCTATCCCTCCACCCACAGTGAAACAAAAATACAAACCATATTAGAAAGTAAATTCAAAATAAAATGCGCTAAATTCCTTGTAAACAAATTCCGGTGGGGGTGTCACATACTGTCAGTTTAAAAAGAGTGCATTTAAGAAGGCGAGGCCGAGTTCCTGAATTGTGACTCTTGAAATTTTGCAACATTTGTGAGTATCGGTCTGCAAAAGCTGTACACAGATATTCTGGCAGCATCAATCCTGGCATTCAATCACCCTTGTCAGGTTAAGGAATACCACTGTTCAAATGGTGAATCAGCAAACGGAGCTGTGCAGAATATAAAATTCCACCTGCGGAATGATCATTCTGATTCTGCGGAATTTTGTGGAATATCTGCAAAAATTCCATGTAATTTCTCCAAATTTTTAATTTCAGTTGTTTCACTATAATTTTAAAAGTACACGTCCAAATAACACCAAATTTATAACGCAGACAGTTCCCTAAGGCTTACAAATGTGTACCAAATTCAAAGTCATAGGTTGAATGGGATGGGGTTATGGGTGGCCGTACATTTAATTAAAATTTAAATTTTAGTTATTTTCAGATAAGAATCTTATCCAAATATCTCAACAATGTTAAGATCTAGAGAAGCATCCAGCATGGGTATATGCACCACGTTTTCAGTCTCAGGTTTCACTAGCAGCCAAGGTATAGGTAGTCACATTTTGCCAAAATTTAGATTCCGGTGATTATAGTATAGCTTTGATAGTATTCATTGAAATGTTATCAAATTTGACAGGTATACAAGTTATCGCATTTGTATATGTACATAGTTTCCGATTTCTAGCTTCAAATGGGACTGAGTTATAGCCAGTCAAACATATTGCCAAAATTTAAATTTCAGTTGTTTCCCTCTAATTTTAAAACATATCCAAATTTAAGCAGAGCTGAAACATTTAAACTACTATACCACATAGTCATTTCTGAAAAAGTTTATATTTGCAGCTTTAAATGGGACTGAAATAAAAGTAGTCAAATTTTCACATTTAAAAATTAAATCTGTCAAGAATGTAAACTACAAATCTATAAACCCCTGCAACTTTAAAACTAGAGAATGCAATACCATTAAATTTGGCAGGTTCTCAGACCTTACAAGGAGACTGTGTGTGTCAATTTTATTAATTGCTTGCTGCCAGAAACTGCAAAATAACATCTGTACTTAAAAGTCAAATCCCATGAGTCTCTGTGAAAAGTGTAGATTTTCATGAAAAATTCCATCAAACTGGAATTTACTAATTTCACTCAGCCTTATCTGGGGG
This sequence comes from Neoceratodus forsteri, assembly GCA_016271365.2. Lineage (NCBI taxonomy): Eukaryota > Metazoa > Chordata > Ceratodontiformes > Ceratodontidae > Neoceratodus > Neoceratodus forsteri. The sequence continues at coordinate 182,239,549 of CM057452.1, read as the reverse complement.
TTCTAATTAAATGATAGGGGTATGAGAAGCAGATAGTGTAGGCGGTCACCAGGTTCAGGAGTTAGATGCACAGTTTCACCGAAAAATGGACAGCAGAGGTGGGTAGCACAACAGTGGTAGCCCCCAGGTTGGAGCAAGGAAGCACAATGTGTCAACAATTCCAACGTGAATGCAGGATATTTATGGATAACATCCATACTAACATACTAAAATGCCAGCAGAATAGGCCTAATGGTCTTTCGCATCTGCTCATTTGGTCAGCCCCCACTCTGGGAGCTGACCTTGCTGCCCCCCCTCGCCTTCTCTGGCTTCTCCCTTCCCAGTTCCGGATATTCTCACTGCACTGGATTTTGCTTCCAGAACTCTTCCCTGTACCTGTCCCACCTCTCTTGAACCCCTCCACCGCCTCTGCCTCCACCAGCCCCTAGGCAGCACATTCCATGGCTCCACCACCCTCTCAGGGAAGTAGCACCTCCTCCTTTCTCCCCTCCTCCAGCTTCCACCCATGCCCTCTAGTGGCCCCTTCCTCCTTCCTTCGAAGCACCCTGACTGCTCCTCCCCTATTTACCCCCTTCATGTACTTGAAGACCTCTATCATGTCCCCCAGTCCCTTCTCTTTTGCAATGTGTACAAATTTAGCTCTTCAAGCCTGTACTCATAGGTCCTGTCCCCCAAGCCCCAAATCATTTTGGTCACCCTCCTCTGGACCCTCTCCAGAAGTTTAATGTCCCTCTTTAAATGTGTCCTCCAAAACTGCACACAGTACTCGAGGCGCGGCCTCACCAAGCAGTTATACAGAGGGAGTATCACTTCCCTCCTTCTGGAGGTGATCCCCCTAGTGATACATCCCAGCATCCTGTTGGCCTTGGCGCTGCCCTCCTACAAGTCTCCAACTTGTTCATCTCGACATCCACCACCACCCCCAGGTCCCACTCAGCCATCGAAACTTGTAGCATTCCCTATTCCCCCCCCCCCGGGTGTACACTTGGCCCAGGTTTCTGGCCCCCAGCTGCAGTACCTTGCATTTCCCTGCATTGAACCTCAGCTTCCACTTTCTAGACCATCTTTAGAGAGCCTCCAGGTCCCCTGATGTACATGCAAGTCTGGGACTTAGAGGTACTCAAAAAGAAGTAGTGGGGGAAGATATGTCTGGGGCAGCAGGAAGGAAGAATTTTGTCTATTCCAACAGGATAGGTTGATAGGAAAAAGAGTAGGTGACTCACGTTTTAAGGGAGTTCGTCACTGTAAAGAACAAAGAGGATATCAGTGAGATCAGTAATTCTTCCGAGTCAATCTAGCTATGCCAAAAAGGGGGTGGGGGACAGTCACCCAGAGAGGAACAGCAGGACTGCAAAAAGCTCAGCCCTGTTTATCAAATGAAGTAGTGATACATGCATTGTTGATGTTAAATGCCACAAAAAGAATTAAGGATGCTTCATCTACATGCTATCGTGAATACGTGAGAAAATGTTGCCAATATTTTTTTGTACTGCAAAGTTATAACTGCTAAACCAAAAGTCAGCCCAGTAGGTTGAGGCGCTGGACACCACACGTCGCGCCGCCCTGGCGACCCGTGTTTGCGAACGAGCACGGGCCACCATGGGCTGGCAGGGGAGGAGATGGATCAGGCATCTGAAGGACTGCTCCCCATCTCCGGACAGGGGGGAGATTAGCGGCTGGTGCACGCCTGACCCCTAGCAGAGCTGGGGCTTGGCAACCGCAGGAGCAGCAACAATGTGTGGTTGAGTGCAGCAGGCGCCAATGCTGAATGCATGCGGGCGTGCATGACCACATCTCGTGGCGTCACTTCATGCTGTCGCGCCCGCAAGGGTGGCATGAAAAAATGGAAAAAGCAGTGCGACGGATGAAGACACCGCTCCCGGCTAGGCACGGTGCTGGCTACACAGGATCCGGTCTCCGGCGACGGTTGGGGAACCCCTCCGGCCCCACCTGGGGGCAAGACCTGGGGGTGTGCCAGCACCAGCTGGTGGACGCCAGGAGCGCCCTCCAGATGAAGACCGCACTGAGGGGAAGAGAGAAAAAATAATAGCTAAAAAAAAAAAAAAACTGCTAAACCAACGTATCCAGTTGTGTCATACACCAGGATACACGGACTGTGGATATGCATGTCAAATGTTAAGTTTATGCCTGCAAGAACATAGAAATTACAAACGCCTACATTTTTGAGAGTTTTCACAACATTTAGCAAATATTTACACAATAAAGTTTTGAACCCTTGTAACATAAAAATCTCTATTGCAATTTTCTCCATATTTAGATCATTCTATAAGCATTACAAAAAGCTTATCTATGCTAACATCTAGCTCCAACAATGTAGGTGAATTGTTTTCACAAAATTTCTCACAAAACAAAATGACAGATATTGAGCACATATAATTTTGAGACGATGCATCATATTGTCATGAAATCTGGCACACACCTATCATCAAGGAATCATGCCAAATTTAAGATCTCTGACCAAATAGAGTGCTGAGGTATATGCAAATAAAAATTTCAAGAAATTTCTCACAAAAAAATTAAATGACAGACTTCGAGCACCTATAATTTGAAAACTAATTTACAAATTTAATGATAGTTGCCACGCTATTGGTCCTCCATCCAAAGAATGAACATGCCAAATTTCATAGCTCTAGCTTAAATGACAGCCGAGTTATGACCAAATTACTAAATTTTAAAAGTTCTGCAAAATTCCAATGAAATTCCACAAACTTCCATGGAATTTTGTAAAATTTCATTGAAATTCTGTGAATTTGGAATTTTCCCATTCTGCACAGCTTTATAGAATGCCCAACCAGGTGGAGCAACCTGAGGCCTCATTATTATGTCTTGATAAAATGGAGTCCTCATTTGTATTTTCTTCCTCCAGGTGGCTGCCCCTGACCAGGCGCTCCCTGCCCGAAGCGGATCTTCTGTCCCCTGGGATATGGCTTTGCTCCTGCCGCCGTCCCCTCACCTGCCGACCGCCAGCCAACTCTCCAGGTGGCTGCCCCTGACTGGGCACTCCCCGCCTGAAGCAGATCTTCTGTCCCCCGGGACACGGCTTTGCTCCTGCTGCCGTCCCCTCACCTGCCAACTGCCAGATGAATCTCCAGGTGGCTTCCCCTGACCGGACGCTCCATGCCCGAAGCAGATCTTTTGTCCACCGGGACGTGGTTTTGCTCTTGCCGCCGTCCCCTCACCTGCTGACTGCCAGTCAAATCTCCAGGTACGGCCTTTCAAGCTGCCTTTTACCACTCTCTTTCCGGTGCCAATTTCAGTCCCCGACTGGACAGCACTCCAGCCACTAGGATCCCCACTGGCTGGCACCTTAAGCTTTCTCCAGACTATAGCTCCCTGCCTTTCTGTCCAGACTTGTTGGTTTGATTCTTCTCCTGCCTCCCCCTCCCCACCCCGACACCAATTAAATACATTTCCTCATACAAACAGAGTTGAGAAAGGAGTGTCTCAGCTCCGGTGTGACTGTTACAAGTAAATATTTGTGTTGCCATTGGGTTGTGCATTTCAGAAAAAAGTAATGTTCTCGGGGATGGCTCAGGTTCCAGTTGTCTCAGTGACACAGCTGGTTAGTGCAATCAAAACGGTATTCTGGGCAGCCTGGGTTCAAGTCCCAGCTGAGGCACTTACTTCTTTCTCAACTCTGTTTGTACGTGTTCCACAAAATACGCACACCACAGTCCTGTGCGTCTATTACAAATACATTTCCTCCCAGTCAGGTTCACCTTTCCCCTCCATACTCTCTGTGACTGGCTGCTTCACAAGCAGCCTTTAACTCTTAAAGGCACACTCCCTCTTTCAAGCCATCTACCTCTTTAGGCACACACACCCACGCCTACTGGTACCTTATTCCAGCCAGTTTTTCTCCACCTCCCCCTTTTCTCTTCTAATTCACCTGTTTTCCCCCACATTTCCCTCTGCCCTTGCTCCCAGCTCTTTCCTAGTCCCTTGACTAAGCCCTCACACCTGTTCTTCTTTCCTCCTCATTTGGCTTCTACCCTCTACTTGACTTTCCGACACTCTCTTCTTCCTCCCAAAACCCCCTCACCTCCTGATCGCCCTCTCCCTTAATATGAAGCCTCGCAACCTGGCATTACTGTCAGCCATCTTCTTTAGTCTCCTTACTACCTATAGACTCTCCATTAATAACCACAGACACTCCTTTTCTCTACAGTGCCCCTACATCAGCCCCTGCCACCCTCAACCCTTGGGTGCTTTACTCTCATCCCTGCCCCTCCTCTCCCTTGCACTACAACCACCCCCATCTCATTCCACCTCTTCTCCGACTCACAACCCTCCCCATCACATCACTCTCACTTACGGAGCCATCTCCCTGTCCCACAACCCAGGTAACTGCCCTCAAACTCTGTCTCTATTATGAACTCTCCCCCTCCTATGGCAAGCTTCTATCCTTCACACAATATTTTACTAGGCTCAAAATCACATAAGATTGCTACCTTTGCCTCCAAAGGGCACAGGTGTCTTTTTATCATCATCTTAGGCTCTATCCACCCCAACCCTGGACCACCATTCTCAGCCAAGATGACCCCCCCCCCCCCGGACACTCCAAACAGCTTAATCTTGTCCACCTCAATTTCAAAGCTTTCTGGCAAAAAAAAAAAAAAAAAAAATAATCAATGCTAGAATCCTGGCTCTCTGTAGATTCCTTTGACGTTACTGCCCTCACAAAAACATGGCTCTCTGATAAGATATCATCCAACAAAGTAAACACTGAAGGTTTCACACTAATCAGGAAACACAGGCATGGTGAAAAGGGTGGTGGCTGCCTTTTTTTGATAGCTAACCACCTCTCAGCCACTGTACTTGACCATTTACTAGCCACCCCTACCCTCAAATCCCTTTCAATTAATCTCATTTTAGGGAACAACACGATTATAACTACCAGCGTCACCTATCTCCCTCCTAGCACTCCTGCCCATGAACTGGATGATTTTCTTTCACTTGAGGACTCTCTCCCCCTGGAGAGGGAGTGGAGAATCCCTGGAGATTTCAACATTAATTGACTGTCACCACATCCCACCTCGGCCAAGGATTCTATCATCAGTCATGCCTGCACCGGCTCATCTCCGTCCCCACTAGGACCAACTACAAAACTGGGTATGAATCCCTACTAGACTGGACACTTGTCACCAACCCCACATCCATCATCTCCTCAGGGATACTTCCTGACACAATTAGTGACCACTGCATAGTCCACTGTTCCTGGTCTTCCAAAACACCTCGCCAAGCACACAAAATCATCCAGACCAGACAATTAAAAAGACTAAACCTAGCTGAATTTTCTAATGTGGTCCTACACAGAAGCCATCAGTGACATTGATCTCGCCTTGATTTGTTCTGCAAAGACTTCTTTCCTTTGTGACTCACTCATCCCTCATAAAAAAAACAGAGTCAAGGAAACGGCCATGAATGGGTTTCCCCTGACCTCCTTAAGTTAATGAAACAGAGAGAGAGCGCATGGTCAAAATACAGAAAACATAAAACACCCTCAACTTCTGCAACAGTACAAAACCCTCAGAAACAAATGCAAAGCTGCGCTCCAGCCAGCCAAAACCTCCTTTCTCTTGGAAAAACAGCACAAGGCTGCTGGAAACCCCAGAATTACTTGCATCCTCCTCAGTATCACTTAACTGGAATAGGCCAATACGATGTCCCAATCTACCTGTTCTCTGATGGAGTAGCTGTCACAGATCCACTCAAAGTAGCCTCACTCATCAATCGACATTTCGCTGATCTTGACAAATATAAGCCAACACCCCCACCCAAGGTCCTCCCTCCCCTCCTCCTACCCTCAACCTACTTTCTTTTTTTGGTATCTCTTCCCAATGAGGTGGTAAAACTAATAAAAACAAAACAAATGACCCCAGGCTCTCCGTTGGTCCTAACAACATTGACTACAGAATATTTAAGTTAGTTTGTGACCTCCCCCCTTACCAACATTTTTAACTACTCACTTTGCACCAGCTCCATCCCCATTAAATGGAAAAGCGCGATCATCAAACCTCTGCACAAATCTGGCCCTCAAGATGAAATTTCGAATTTCAGACCCATTTCCCTTCTTGCTCCTCTCTCCAAAATCCTAGGAAAAATTGTATTCAAACAAACCATTGACTATCTTTTAAAATACAACCTTCTGACTGATGCCCAGCATGATTTTAGAGCTCGCCATAACACAGACTGCCCTCATAAAATTCACTAATTTCACAGATAGCGTTCATTAAAAAAGGACTATACACTGGCTCAGTTTTTGTTGATCTAACAAAAGCTTTCAACCTTGCTGACCATGACGTACGTCTCATCCTGACCCATCTTCACTTCTCTCCTGACATTGTCAACTGGTTTCGGAACTACCTCTCCGCCAGGTCACATCAAACTATTATAAACGGCATTCTCTCCGATCCCTGCCCTTTCAAATATGGCGTACCTCAGGGGTCCATCCTCGGCCCTCTACTCTTCTCCCTTGTGGTTAACTCCCTCCCTGAAATCTGCACTAATACGGAGATTATGCTCTACGTGGACGATGCCACTCTCTTTTGCGAAGATAAAGACCCTGCCTCCCTCAATAATAACCTCCAGCACGACTTTAAGAAACTTCACACTTGGTTCTCGTCATGAAGTCTGTGTTCGTTGCCTTGGTCCTGAACACTACTCCAGGGAGTGTGTCTTCTGCAACAGAATCAACAAGGCCACAAAATTTTGAAGGCTTCAACAGTTCCATGAGTTCCTTATGGAGCAAAAGATTGCACTCCGGGAGCAGCAGCAATGCTCAACAACCACAGAATCCTTGACGTCCTCCTCGGGGTCTCATTGCTCTGCAGATGACCCCTTCCACATCAACACAGCGTCCTGGTAAGAAACATGAAAAAATTACACACCTTAGTAATGTTTCTTCTAATGGAGTCTTGCTATATTCTGACATATTGCAGTGATGTCCAACCTTTGAACTGCCCCGGAGATGAACGAGTTAACTTTCCATGCCAGGCATGGTACGCTGAGCTCGGTTGAGACTCTGTCTGTTGCTGTTTGAACTCAAACAGTCAGATCTTTACGAGCTATACTTACTGGGTGTCCTGTGTGGAAACTGTAAACTTACACTAGCCAACTGGCTACTAAATATAATAAACAGATTTTTTGGTCCCAAAACAAAGGCTCAAGTCAGGAAACCCAAAAAAATAAAACAACACCCACTCACCCAAACTAAAGGGGTGAGAAATAAGGGGTGGGGCACCTCCCGAGTGCCAACACTGCTACTGCCCACCCACATCCCAAAAACCAAGGTTCTGAGAGGGGAGGCGGGGGAGGTCAGAATACAGCAAGACTCCATTAGAAGAAACAACATTACTAAGGTGAGTAATTTTTTTCTTCAAACAACATGAAGTCTTGCTGTATTCTGACATATTGCAGACTACCAAGCAGTACCTCCATGGAGGAGGGACAGAACCTACTTAGGAAACAGGCTCTGAAGCGCTGCTGTGCCAAACCGAGCATCACTCTTAGCCTGGATATCCAGAGAGTAACGCTTGGTAAAAGTGTGTACTGTTTTCCAGGTGGCTGCTTGACAAATCTGTAAGATAGGAATATCCCTGGCAGCAGCCAGGGAAGCAGCTGTACCTCTGATAGAGTGAGCCCTCAGGCCTGAGGGTGGAGTCCTACCTAGTTTTTCATAACAAAATTGAATGCAAGAGACAATCCACCTGGCAATAGTTCTCTTAGTGGCAGGTTTTCCCTTACCAACCTAATCGTAAGTGAGGAACAGTTGGAGGGAGTCAAACCTGTGACCCTTGGTGTGCTCTATGTAGTAGCTAAGGGCTCTTTTCACATCCAAACTGTGTAGCCTCCTCTCCCCAGAGGAAGAATGGTCAGTGAAGAAAACAGGAAGGGACATAGACTGGTTAAGGTGGAAATCCGAAACCACCTTAGGCAAAAACTTCCTATTAGTCCTGAGGACCACCTTATCTCTATGGAAAGAGATAAAATCAGGCTCCACTGACAGGGCCTGTAACTCACTTATGCGTCTGGCAGAAGTGATGGCCACCAAGAACACAGTTTTACAAGTCAAGTACTTAAGCTCTGCTGAGGACAAAGGCTCAAAAGGGAGTTGCATAAGCTGAGCAATGCAAACATTGAGGTCCCAAGCAGGGGCAGGGTCCCTGAATGGAGGATTGGTATGAAGCAATCCCTTGAAAAATTTAGAAAATACAGGATGGGCTGAAAGGGAAGAGTGCTTGCCTGCTGAAAGGAAAGCAGAAACAGCTGCCAGATGCACTCTTAGTGTAGCTGGTCTGAGTCCCAAGCTATTAAGGTGAACCATGTAGTCAAGGACTGTGGGCAGGCCAGCAGACTCTGGGGAAATATGCTTCCCAGAGCACCATATAGAAAATCTTTTCCACTTGGAGTTGTAAGTGTTTCTGGTGGAAGGCTTCCTAGAAGCCTTTCGAATATCCATAACACCTTGAGAGAGGTGCAAATCAGCAAACTCTAACTCTTCAAGAGCCAGGCCTTGAAATTGAGAGATTTGAGATTCGGATACCAAACCCTACCCTGAGCACATGATAACAGGTTGTAATTCCTGGGAAGAGACAGGGAGAGGTGGACTGCTAAGGACAACGAGAGGGTACCAAGGCTGCCTGGCCCAGTCTGGAGCAATCAGAATCACCTTGCAGGGTTGAGACCTGATTTTGACTAACACCTTGAATAGGAGAGGGAAGGGGGGGAAAGCATACAGGAACTTCCCTTCCCAGTTGAGAACTAGGGCATCCAGGGGGACTGAGCCCAACACTGGGGGCCTGCAGCAAAAGAGGGGAAGTTGGTGATTGTCTGGGGCTGCAAAAAGATCTATCTGTGGGGTGCTCCATCTGGAGATCACCTTCAAAACCAGGGGATCCAGGGACCATTCGTGATGGCCCCGAGATATCCTGCTGAGAGCATCTGCCAGGGCATTGTCCTTGCCTGGGAGGTGTATTGCTGTAAGAGAGGTGTTCAGAGAATAGGCCAGAGACCATAGCTTCATTGCCTCTGTGCACAAGGTCGTAGACCAAGTGCCCCCTTGCTTGTTGATATACCACACTGTGGTGGTATTGTCTGTCCTGATCTGAACTGCCTTGTTCTGAACAGACCTGGAAAAAACTTGAAGTGCTAGAAACACTGCTCTGAGTTCTAATAGACTGATGTGAAGCAGAGATTCCTGAGGAGACCACAACCCTTGTGTGGTCAGGTCTCTCAAGTGTGCTCCCCACCCCAATAGGGAGGCATCTGTAGTAAGGATTAGAGAATGAGACTGAGTGACAAAGGAACTCTCTGTCTTAGATTGTCCTGATCCAGTCACCACTGTAACGCCTGGATCAGGGTATGAGTCACTGGAATTAGTTTGGTCAGAGGGTCCCTTTTCTGAGACCAAAAGGCTCTCAAGTGGAACTGAATATCCCTCATTTGAAATCTTGCTCCCTGCACCACAGCTGTAGAGGAAGCCATGTGTCCCAGGAGCTGCAGAAAATGCCTTGCTGGTCGAGACACTGGAGGGGTGAATGAAAAGGCCAGTGCGATAAGGGTCCTTGCCCTGTCCAGGGGAAGGAAGGCCCTCGCCTTTACTGTGTCCAGCTCTGCCCCATGAAGGCGAGGAGCTGCACGGGCTCTAGAACAAACTTTGAGAGATTCAGAAAGAAACCTAGAGAAGTGAGCAGTTGCTGAGTTATCTGTAGGTGTAACTTGACTTGGTCTGAAGACTGGCCTACTATGAGCCAGTCGTCCAGGTATGGAAAGATGGAGATCCTTTTTCTCTTTAGGAAGGCAACTACTACTGCCAGGCATTTTGTGAACACCCTTGAAGCAGAAGTTAGGCCGAAGGGCATTGCTCTGAATTGGTAGTGGCCTGAGGGCAGCTCGAACCTGAGGTACTTTCGGTGGAAGCTTCTGATGAGAATATGGAAATAGGCATCCTTGAGGTCCAGGGAGACTAGCCAGTCCCCTGGCCTTAGAGAGGGTAGAATTAGTCCCAGAGTCACCATTTTGAACTTTGGCTTTAAAAGGTGTTTGTTTAAATATCTGAGATCCAGGATGGGCCGCCATTCTCCTGTCTTTTTGGGGGTTAGGAAGAACCTGGAGAACAATCCTTTCCCTTTGTGTAGGGGTGGGACCCTCTCTATGGCTCTGAGAGCCAAGAGGGAAGAGACCTCTGCCTCTAAAGGATTTGCAGGTGGAAAAGATCTGGTTCTCATCTTTGGAAACTTTTTGAAGCTGAGAACCAGTCCCTGGCTTACTACTTACAGGACCCATTTGTCTGATGTTAAAGACATCCAGTCCTGGACAAAGTAAGCCAGTCTGCCCCCTACAGGTGGTGGAGAATCGCCCTGGCAAACCCATCAGGGTGCCTGTTTGGCAGGGGTTTAGGCTGAGGGGTGAAGCAGGCCTGCTTGCACCCGCCTGCCTCTCCCTCTAAAGAACCCCTATGAACATAAGCAGAAGAGGAGACTTGCTTGGTAGAAAGGCTTATGAAAAGGCCTGCCCTGCCCCTGGAATGCTGCCTCTGGGGAGTGGCTTGCCTTTCCTTGGCCTGAGCATTCCTATAGGTGGTCCTGTATTCATCCATTTTCTTCATGTAGTTCTCTGTTAGCTCCCCAAACAGAGAATTACCCACAACATGGCCTTAGTCTGGGTATCCTGAGACAGGCTAGTACATCTGAGCCAAGCCATCCTACGAAGGGCCACAGATGTAGCCATGACTCTAGATGAAACATCACTGGAGTCCACTGCAGCATGGAATTGCACCTTGGATGCCTCAATACCATCCGCAGCCACCTGCTCCAGCTCCTTGGCAAGCTGGCCAGGGATCTATTTAGCTAAAGCTATTATAGTGTCCCATCTAGATTTCTGATATCTAGCTGTATAGGCCATATAATTAGCCTGCCTGAGTCCCAAGGATGCTGCCATGTGCTGTTTCTTTGCCATGGCATCAATCCTCCTGGAGTCCTTATCTGGGGGGTGTGAAGCCAAGGGTATATTTGCCTTATCACAGGCTGCAGCCTGCACTACCCCAACATGGCTGCATTGCTGGGTAAGGAACTCCGTATCTGAGCCTGAGAGAGTATACCTCTTGTCCATTCTCTTGTCCACAGGAGATATAGAATTAGGAGTCTTTAAAATTGTTATTGTCTGTTTCCCAAAGGACTTATGAAGGGGAATAGACAGCCTCCTGGACTCTGGGATATCCATCATTTCAACATAGTCAGGCTCCTCCTGGTCGTCCACGGCTTCTTCCATAGGAAGCTGAAGAGTTTCAGCCACTTTTTTGTAGAACATAAAATGGGAAGGGGACTCAGAAAGCCTAGGAGACACTCCTAAAGGTCTGTCTGGGGAGATGTCCGGGTCAATAGGCACATCCAGACTTCAGTAATCACCACCACTATCCTCATACTCTCCTTCCTCCTCCGCTGGTTCATAAAAATCCTCTAAATTATAATCCGGAACCGGGGGAACCGACTGAACCGAGTCCTTTCCTGATGGTGCCGGTTCGGTTAGAACCAGGGATAGCGACTGAACAATCCTTATCGCTTTGGCTATTTCATCAGCGGTCGGAGAAAGAACTTGTGGATCTGCACCGGCTGATTTATCCCTTTTGTTTCTTTTAACCGGAACCGACTCCTCGGAGTTGGTTCTCCTTTTGCCCAAAGAAGTTTCGCCCTGGTCAGAGCGCACTCTTCTGGTTCAGTTGGAACCGAACCTGGCTGGCCATCCGGCCAGCGGACTTCTTGGCCTCCCTTTCCTGAGCCTACCAACTCTTTTTCCAGGGTAGCTGCAGGAACATTTTACAAATCTGGCAGTCTGAATCGAGGTGGTCAAACCCCAGACAATAAACACAGGTGGTGGGGATCAGCCTTAGCAAAGACTTCCCCACACACTACAGTGTTGAAACCCAGTGGGCCCGGTTTTTCTTTTGGGTTTCTCAGACATGGCCAGTCCTAACAAAAAAACTTACCCTTTTTTCGGCAATCTGCCAGGCGAGACACCCTTATCGGTTCCTGACTGTGTTACGGGTCGTGGAAAAAAACATAATAAAATCTGTTTTTTTTAGAACTGATAAGGACCTGTTACCACACTCTAAAAGCAAAATAAACTTTTTTTGAACAACCTGATCTGTTTAAACTGAACCGATCCCATGTTTACAAGTTCCACACAGAAGAACAACAAAAATAAGACTATCTAGTACTCACGAAACCACAGACAGAGACTGAACCGGCAGGTTACGGTTTGAATTCGGTAGAAAACCAAGAAAAACGGTACTTTAACCGACAAACTGAACCGAGCAAAGGAGAAATCTCCAGAGCGACTGTTCAGTGAGGCGGAGTAAAGAATCTGATGGTTTGAGTTCAAACAGCAACAGACAGAGTCTCAACCGAGCTCGAGCTCAGCATTCCATGCCTGGCATGGAAAGTTAACTCTCATCTCCGGGGCAGTTCAAAGGTTGGACATCACTGCAATATGTCAGAATACAGCAAGACTTCATGTTGTTTGAAGCATCCAAGACAATGCATGTTTCTACCGCTCCCTCGTCGACAAAGGCTTCTTTACAAAAAGCGAGTATGGAGAAGGCTGCCCCTCTTATATCGTCCTCTACACCGTCGACGATTGTGGTCTCCTCTCTTCCCACGTCAATGGCTCCAGCCATCAACGGTGAGGTCTGGGGTCATACTACAGCTTCCAAAGCTGCCTTCCCCTTCAGTGCTGTCTAGCCATCATCCATCATCGATGGCTTCAGGCCCATCAATGATACTATCGTCATAGACGGTGGCTTACAGCCAGTTGATGATCCTGTTGTCATCGACAAGAGTGTGTGGCCCGTCAACAATCCTATCGTCGACGGCAGGAGCTTCAGGCCAGTCAATGATCCCATCATCGACAACCAGCCTCGTCTCACAGGGCCTAATGTTGGCGCCCTTGTCGACGATCCTGGGGTCATACACACACCCCTAGTCAATGGCTCCACGTTTAATTCCACTGCCTGCCTCTATTCCATCAGTGGTCCCAATTCACTCAGTCCAGTCTGCCCTGGCTACGTCCACTGAACAGATGGCCATGAGTAACGTCCAGGCTCTAGTAAATACTATCCTGAACCTGACCCATACCCTGCGCCCCCTATACAGGGGTCGGTTCCGGCCTCTGCTCCCTGTCGGCCTGCTTGAGACCAGCAGATGGCCAGCTCTTCTCTGTCTCCCCAGGTGTTTACACTCAGGACACAGGCATGGAGGACCCTTTCCTGCAGGACTGGGATTTAGCTGACCTGGAGGATGAGGACAGCATGGACCACGAGGAATCCCCTCAGTCCTCCTCAGCCGCCTCCTCTGTTCAGGGAGAACCTACCGCTGAACTCCCTTGTTCTCTGCCAGATGACCCAACATTTTCAGACATTATTTATTTTTACTATTTTTTTTTTTTGATCGGATAAGTACACTAGACATATCCTGCCTATTTTCAGGCACGACCCGGGGAAGGGGGATACAAATGAATGCCAACTGACCTTGAACCAGATTAAGCTGTTAGTGGTATTTTTTTTAGTGAATGAGGAAAATTTGGCCAGGACACCAGGGAAATTCCTCTACTCTTTTCGATAAGTGCCATGGGATCTTTAACATCCACCTGAACTACCACCAATCCAGGCAGATGGGACTTCGATTTAATGTCTCATCTGAAAGACGGCACCTCAGAAGTGCAGTACCCCTCTCATACTGCACTACAGTGTCAGTACTGGGATATTAACCCAAGCACCAGATGTGGGAACTGAACCCACAGCCCTCTGATCTCCCGGCCTCAGAGGTGAGTGTGCTACCTGCTGAGCCACTGACACTGTCATTATGCTCCATATCCAGGAAACATTTGGATTCCAGGGCACTGAGTAGGATGATTCCAGAAAGAAATTGGCTCAGTATTTAGGATGTCAGAATGTCCCACTCTGGCCGCCCCACCTTTGGTGGATGCCCCGGAAGAGGCTATCCTGGCTGCATGGAAGACATCTTTCAAGATTCTCTCCAATCCTCGTAAGGCTGATAGTATTTATCAGGCTCTGGTGGATCACCTCTATTTCATGTCTCTGCCTCAGGCAGACTCAGAGTGGTGATCAATGCCATGCATGATAGATCCTCTAGGCCTTAAAACACGAGTGCTCAGCCCCAAGATAAGGAGTCCAAGAAATTGGATGTTATGGGAAAAGGAGGTTTTGCCTTAGCCACCTTGTCTCTACGTATACTTAATTACATGGGACACCTCCTGAAATATCAGGAGGAAATCCTAAAGGCAACCCACGCGACAGTCCAGTCCCTCCTGGTGGGTTCTGTCCAGAAGGAGCGGACAGTCAAAATGTCTAATGCGGCAGCTGTATGCCAGCACTTGCTAAGGGCCACTTATGATGCCACTGACACTACGGCTCATATGTCCTCTGCAAGAGTGCGTCTCAGGTGACACGCCTGGCTCAGGGTGTCAGGATTTTCACAAGACGTGCAGCAATCTACCCTGAATGCTCCTTTTAAAAGAAGTTCAGCTGTTCGGTCCACAGATTCAAGACATATTGAAAAGACTTACAGGACTCAGGCCGTGCCCTTCAAATTAGTATGGACCCTGTACCATCCTAAAGCCAAAACGACCTTCAAGGGCTCCTACAGGGGCCGTCCCATGACTCAAAGACAACCTGCCAATACGAGAAAACCTCAATTACAATTGTCATGGCTTAGAAATGCTCAGAAAACCCGTTACATCCCTGCTGCCCCCAGCAGGGCCAGCCTCCAGCCTGAAGGTCTTTCCCCGGTCGTGGGGCTAGAGACCCTACCCACGGCCATCGGGGGCAGGTTTTCCCTGCACTTGCAAGGGTGGCATGCTATCTCCTCTGACCAGTGGCTCCTGCAATTGATCACGACAGGGCACACACTGGAGTTCATGGAGATACCTCTTCCTTTGCCACCCACGGTCTCTATCCCCCAGACCAAGCATTGGTCTTAAGAACCGAAATCTATGCTTTCCTCTCAAAAAAGGCCATCGTCCTCTTTCTCAGAGGGGTGTGGGATTTTACTCCCACTTTTTTCCTGGTTCCCAAATGGACGGGGGATTTATGCCCTATTTTGGATCTGAGGTGCCTCAACCTTTACATCACTTACCAAAAGTTCCAAATGGTCTCTCTCCCAACACTTCTCCCTTTGCTGAACATGGGAGATTGGTTCTGCTCTCTGGATAGGAAGGATGCATACCTCAATATCCTGATGAACCCAACCCACAGACGGTTTCTCTGTTCCATGTTTCAGGATCATCATTACCAGTTCAGAGCCCTCCCTTTTGGCCTTTCCTCAGCCCCGAGGGTATTTACCAAATGCCTAGCGGTGGTCGCAGCAGCCCTCCACAAGGACGGCCTCTATGTCTTTCCCACCTGGACGACTGGCTCCTGAAAATGTCCTCCAGTCAACAGATGTTACTCACGCTTTTATCGAACCCAGCAGTTGTTCACCCACGTGGGGAAAGCGGTAAACTGTCCGAAGTCAAAAATGGACCCTACACAGTGCCTCCAATATATCGGAGCCATGTTAGACACCTCTGTGGGGAAGGTGTATCTGCTCATAGCTTGAGCGGACACCCTGACTGCTTTGGCATGCAGATTAGAGTCCAGCCTTGGCACAAGACTACCTCCGCCTCCTGGGACATTTGGCAGCCACAATACCGATGGTCCCCAATGCCAGGTTAAATATAAGGGTCCTTCAGTGGTCCCTCAGAGTCCAGTGAGATCAGAATGATTATTTTGATGCCCTGGTCCTGATGTCTTCTCCGGCTCTTCAAGCTCTACAATGGTGGAAGTCCAGAAACAACAATGCGAGGCATGCCATTCCATTCTCCTGTCCAAAGTCTCATTCAGACTACAGATGCCTCCTTGACAGGGTGGGGTGCTCCATCTCCTGCATGTCAAGTCCCAAGGATCTTGGACGCCAGTGGATGCATCAATGTCTTGGAGCCGAGAGCAGTTCTCTATGCCTTACAGGCATTCGGGACTCACCTCCCCCCCAGCTGCCTTCAAGTACAATCAGATAGTTCTACAGTGGTTCCCTACCTAAACAATAAAGGAGGCACCCATTCCTACCCACTCTGCAGAGAACTGATAAGGGTTTGGCATTGGGCAATCTGGTAGTTCACATCCCTGGGGTGTCTAACACCCTGGCGGAAGCCCTGGGCAGATCCACTGCCGGCCTGAGTGTGGGAAATCTTATCCGACGTTCTAAACGTCTTCCACCTGTGGGGCCAACTGGAGTTGGTCCCATCTGCTTCTCTGCAAAATGCAAAACTGCAGCTTTACTGCTCTCTCGTGCAAGGTCCTGGAACTGTGTGGTGGGATGCAATATCTCTTTCCTGATAAGGAAGATTTTGTCACACCTTCCCGCCCTTTCCTCTTGTTCAGAGAGTACTATTCAAACTGGTCTAGAACAGGGTGTCTATGATTCTCATAGCGCTATTCTGGCCAAGACAGAGCTGGTTCCCTCTACTTCCACAGCTCTCAGAACCAGATCCTATACCTCTGCTGATTTGCCAGGCTTTACTGTCCCAGGCACAAGGCTCCCTGCTAAACCCGGACCTTTGCTCCCTCCATCTCACGCCTGGCTCCTGAGGACATAGTCCTCTCGCAGTTCTGGGTGTCCCCAAAGGTGGCGGAGGTTCTCCAGGCTGCTAGAAAGTTGTCTGCTTGGTCTTCCTAGTCCATAAAGTGGAAACGCTTCTCCACTTGGGCATCTACACTGGACTTACAGCCTTATCAGTGTTCCCCTCAACGCATCTTAGATTATTTACTCTCCTTGTCGGAGGGTGAACTGAAATATTCCTCTGTGAAAGTCCACCTTTTGGCCATTGCTGCATTTCATTTATCTGTGGGCGACATCTCTTTGTCCCAGTTACCTTTAATGTGAACCTTTTAAAAAGGTATTCTGCACCTTCATCCCCCTATCCGGGATCCAGTCCCTGTGTGAGATATGAATTTTGTGCTAGAAAACTGACTACAAGTCCATTTGAGCCCACTGACTCCAGCGACCTCAGTTCTCTTTCTTGGAAAACTATGTTTTTAGTTGCCATTACGTCAGGCAGATGCGTCTCAGAGTTACACGCACTAATGCGCAAACCTCCATATCTGCAATTTCATAACAACCGGGCGTCTTTACGTATGAACCCATCGTTTTTGTCTAAGGCTGTTTCTGAAGTTCCTTTAAATCGGACCATTCAATTACCAGTGTACTTTGCGGAGCCTACGAATCCAGGGGAAGTCCTGCCTCACACTCTCGATGTGCATAGAACATTGATCATTTACCTTCTCCGCACTTCATAGTTGCAAAAAACTAAGCATTTTTTGTTTCTTTTGCCCCAGAAACCAGGGCGTTAAGTGTTTCAAAGCAGTGCTTGTCCAGATGGTTGGCCAACTGCATTACATTTATCTATGCAAAATATGAAAAACCTCTCACAGGGGTTGTAAAACCCCATTCTATCAGAGGCATGGCTGCCTCTATGGTGTGTTTCCGGTGCATTTCTGTCTTGGATATTTGCAAAGCCGCCATATGGTCTACTGTACATACCTTCACCAAGCATTACATTCTAGACATCACTTCTAAGAAGCAGACCATTTTTGGACATAACGTCCTACAAGGCCTCCTGTCCTAAGTCCTAATGATTAGCTTCCTCCTCCCACTGGGTATAACAACTGCTTGGGAATATTCCTATGTGTTATGACCAGCTGGAAGAGATTGCCTTGAAGAAGATAGTATGCTTGTGTAAGAACTTACCATAACAGTAGATCTTCGAGAGCATCTCTTGCAGCAGGTCATGCGGCCCCACCCTCCTTCCTCCTTGCTGTTACTTCAGAAGGGTTCCTTGTTCCAGGCTTTTACGACTACAAGAGCTACTGCCTTATCTTCCCTCCTCAGTTCCCACTGGAGGCCTAGGATATGTTTTCACATTTGATTGCTAGGATGGAAAAGAACTGAGTAGCTAGGACCTGCCCCAGGCAGACATCACGTAGTAGTGTTAGGGGAATATCCCAGGGTCGACTGCTGAGAAGTCATCCAAAGGAAATGACACATGCAGCTGTAATCCCATGTGTTATGACCTGCTGCAAGAGCTCCTCTCGAAGGTCTACTGTTACGGTAAGTTCTTACACAACCGTACTTTCTGGAAGCCCCACCTCCATAAGGGCATAGACAAGGTAGAGGCGTGGCAAAGGGAGGGTAAACTAAAGTGGTGCAGGCTCCTTCGTCAGAAGCCCTACAAAGAAAGGCTTAAGGAATTAAATATGTACTCCCTAGAAGAAAGGAGGGAAAGGGGGGATATGACAGAACCATTCGAACACCTCACAGATATAAACAAGGTACAGAAAGGGAGGATTTTCCAGAGAAAGAGACGCTTGAGGACAAGGGGTCACATTATAAAGTGTGGGGGCTGAGAGGAAATGTGAGGACGTACACCTTCACTGAAAGGGTGGTGGGTGCTTGGAACAGCCTCCCAGCAGAGGTGGTGGGGGCTAAAACAGTCACAGGATTCAAAAAAGCATGAGATAGACACAAGGCGATCTTAGACGTAAGGCAAGGGTGTGTGTGCAAACCAGAAACAGAGTAGGGTCTGCGGTGACACTGTAGGTAGGGAAAACAGGGCAGACTAGGTGGGCCAAGAGGTCCTTATCTGCCAACAACTTCTATGTTATGTTTCTTTATAACATAAAAGGTACAACATATACTTTAACTATTGCATGAGTGTTTTTTGCTCTAATACTACTAGATACTTCATGCCATGATTTTGCCACACACATCTGCAAAGCCATATTTCCAAATTCGTTGTGCTCAAGTACATATGGCAGTCCCTTATCAACTAGTCTCAACTGACAGCTGTCTTTTTTGGGGGGGGCTTCAAGAATTGCATCTTTTTTTTTTTTTTTTTAACTGTGTTCAAGTTTAGACTTTAATAATTTATAGGGCCATGAAATCCAACTGAATTTTTTTTTACTTCTTGGCTGTAGCCAGTTTCATGTTTCATACAATGTGCATCATACCTACTTTGTCAGTGCCTCTTTAACTCTGCTGGTGGTAATCTTTGGAGTCTCCATCCATGGGTACTCTCTATCAGTTGCTTTTATGCCACTTTCTGGTAATGGTCCAGTGTGCTCCTTGGTAAACAACAAGCTGAAGAAGTTTTTAAGGACAGTGGCTTTTTGTCCGTCGTCCTCGATGATCCTGACCTCTTCGGTGAGTTTAACTATCCCACCTTCTTTCTTCCTTTTTTCACAGATGTATTGAAAGAATTGTCTGTTGCCAGATTTGATACTTGTAACAATCCGAAGTTCAGTCGACATCTTTGTTAGCCTTACCACCTTTTGGGCCTCCTTACTCTTCCAATTGTAGATTTTCCAGTTGCTGTCATTCTGGTCCATCTTGTATTTGTGGTAAACTTCTTTTTTAACGTGAATTGCTGCCCTGACCTGGTTTGTGAACCATATGGATCTTTTGTGTTTCTATTGTTTGGACACGGTTTTGACGCATAGCATAGTGGCCTCTTGTACGTTTTGTTTTTTCAACTAGCCCCCAGATGTCCTCTACCTCAGATTTTTCGTGCACCCACCTTGCAGCGGTTGTCTTTGACAAATGTTCTCATTTTACTAAAGTTGGCTCCCTTGAAGCTCAGGGCCTCAGCCCAGGAGTGAGATTTTCCTACCCTGGTGACAATGCAAACTAAACAGAGTTGTGGGTGCTGTTTGCCAGTGGATGCCCAACTGCCACTCCTTCAGTTATTTCTGAATTAGTGAGGACCACATTGAGGATAGTGCCCATTCTGGTCGGTGTGCTAACCAGCTGGGTGAGTACACAGTCCTGTAAGGCATCTACCAAAGTTTGGCTTCTTGATGATCTAGCAACTAGGGTGCCCCAGTCGACATCTGGCATGTTTAGAAGCTGGTTCTTACCCATGGGAAAAAGTGTTGGGTGTGGGCTCCAGTAACCAGGCGCAAAGCACAACTGAGTTAGAGTCAGAACATGTGTGTTCTTCTGATTCACAACTTCACTGGTCTCACTTGACTTAAAGAAATGGTTGAATAAGCAACTCTGTCACAAAAATACTGTGGTCAGTCATCCTACAGGTATAGGTGAAAACTGGACTGCCAAAACTGGACCAGATCAGTAAAAGCTGGACCAAGCACAAGTTGCACGAATGTGGCTGGTTTGGTCAGTTTGACCAGACAGTCTGGTTTTTACCTACTGGGTCTGGTATGGATCTGGTGGTTCACTTTTCACCAAGTTCCAGGCATGGGTGAAAACCAGCCTCGGCCAGACAGGTAAATGGGAAAAGTCAAACTGCAAATTCTGCGCAACTTGCACCTGGTCCAGCTTTTACAGATTTGGCCAGGTTCCTGCTTTTACCAAGTCCCCTGCGAAACTAGTGTACTACAACATACACTTTCCTTCACTTACTCTCTAGTGTAGATTTACTATTTTAACACCACAGTGCCACTGATAACCCCTCTAGTGAAATTTGAGGGCAACAAAAATACTGCCAGTGCTCCTCTAACAACTGGATACAGGGGGCCCAACTCTATTTGTGATGATGCTACTGGTTGCATCGAAACACCTTGCTGGTCACGTACCACAACAGTGCTGCCCTAGTAACACAGTTATCAGACACTCTGGCACCTCGCAGTTTAAAACAGGATGTGTCTGCACAGTGCTGTCAGTGTAATTGCCAACATGTCAGGCACCAGACCTAAGAAAGGCCCTTCTTGGCTGACATGTTCCCCTTCCCTTTTTTACTCTATTTCAACTGCTAATTTTGCAGTTACTGTATATAGTTGATGTTTTTCTCCTCCCACCTCCTTGTTGGGAGGGAGTACCCACCCCATTCCTCCCTCCCTCCCCAAGAATACCTACCTAAGCTTGAGTGTACATGATGTTTAAGAACACACAATGCTGTCAGGTACTTAGGATATCCCGCTGGGGAGCATTTGCAGTTTATGCTACAGGTGTCATGGCTGACAGGAAACAGTATGGATGAGTGCCATAACTGTCCATCTGTAGCACACCTTTAGCAACATAACTCTGCCTTTTTTTTTGTGGGGGGGGGCTCTGACCCCCACACCTCCCGTAAATAAACGTAATTAACTCTGAAACTGCACCAATTTGAAGAAAAAAAGTTTTTTTTTTTTTTTGTTTTTTTTTTTTAAACCAGACCATTTTCGATTTCCAGGTGCAACAGCATGGATTTTGCTTATTGAACTGCCGACAGCGAGATATGAACCCTGTCCCTATCATGCTCCTGCCTACCATAGTCTGCTACCCTTACCACTACGCCAGACAACGCCAGCTGCCGGATCACATTCCGCCTGTAATTCTTATAGTTTCAGACAGTACATGGTGTTCCAAGCAGCACACGAGTAGTCCCGAGCAGTACTCTCGTGCAGTACAAGACTCTCGCCTGCCGCAGCACTTCCACTGCAAGGTGTCCGCCATGACACCTGCAGCAGAAAGCGCAAGCGAGCCCTCGAGGGTTGCAAATGTACTAAAAGAGACAGAAGACCACCTGGTCTATCGTTTCTGCTCGGTAAATGATACAGGGTCTGGCCTTACAATTTACTCCAATGACCCTGCCCCCTGCTCCCCCATCTCCTTCTCCTTCCTTGGTCCCAAGGGTTCCCTTTGTGCTTGTCCCATGCTCTCCTGAATGCTCTCACCATCCTTGCTGATACCACCTCCTCTGGCAGCTCATTCCAAGCGGACACCACCCTCTCCATATAGAAGTGCTTCCTTACATCCCTTCTGAATCCCCCCCCATATCAAGTTTGGGCTGTGCCCCCTAGTGGTGCTGTTGTCACTCATTTTAAAGAGACCTTCCCTTTTCACTCTGTTAATTCCCTTCATGTACTTGAAGGTCTCGATCATATTACTCCTCTGTTCCAGGGAGTACATGCCCAGGGCTCAAAGTCTCTCCTCATAGGACCTATCCTATAACCCTTTTATTATCTTGGTTGCTCTCCTCTGGACCCCTCCAGCAAGCTAATGTTTACCTCACCCCATATTCTAAATGTGGGCTTACCAATGACCTGCACAATAGTAAAATAACCTCGCTCCGCCTACTACTGAATACCTATCTGGTTCTTCTACATGCATTGCTCTGTACTGAATATTGCATCCTCACAGCCTAGTAGAGCTATACCCATACTATTTGCCGTACTGTGTACGACCTTGTAGGCGATGTCAAAAAATGTATATTCTGTATTTACATTTCTCAATAAAAAGATTAACAATAACAACAACAAAAAAAAGAAGTACGAGGCGGTCTATGTACCACAGCACACCTCTCCCGGTACCCACCAGTCGAATTTCCCGACCTGGTCCTCATATACCGCCACAGAGAGCGCAAGCAGAGATGCAAGAGAGGCCACTCGAATCATACCTGCAGCCATGACAGAATCGAGAACAGCCGCCGGTGTCCTCCGTTAGTCCAGAGTGCACTGTGCGGGGGCCTAGCCTTGCCGAGGCGCCCTTGGCGCTGCCGGGTGTAAAATAGATGAAAATTAACAGATCCGACGTCTTGGCCTCTGCCGGGTACATGTAATGGTCCGAGAAGGGGAATGTTGCGCTCTCAGAGGCAGTAGCGCAGAACTATATTCTATTGAACTTCGTGCCTAGCGGCGGATGGCCCTGTCCCAGAATCCTTAGCGGTGGGTCCTGACTGGCCCAGCTGTGAGAAGCGTGGAGCTACTTGCAGCTTGTAGGTTTCTGTAGAAATTAATAGCGACAGTGGTAACGATGCCGAAATCGCGGCGGGACAAGAAGGGTGAGTCTGGTCTGCTAGTTGGAGCTGGGTAATGGTTGCCAGGCTGTCTCTCCGGTTCTATTTATTGCGGCCCCGCTGCAAAATAGGGGATCCAAACTGAAAACCGGACAGGGAAACATACTGGATTGTATGCATCAGATGGGGCCGAGGAGTTACTGTTAACTAACTGCAGAAATGCTCTGCTCCCCATCCCCTGCAGTTGGTGCCAGGTATACTGTGACACAGATCTGTGTTCCGTTTGGTCCTGGCGTTCCTGTTCTGAGCCCATTCACCGGTTTTTGATTTGTTCTGTTTTAATTAGAAGACTGTGGACGTATATATACGTCCAGAATCTATATACGTTCACACATATTCAGTTCTCAAAGGTATCTATCTGCCGGGTTGTGCCAGCATTCTGGTTTGATTTTTCAGGCAGTTTCCTCGCGTTCCAGTTCTGGGGGTATCCTGGTGTTTATTATAGAATGTCTAGCAGTGCAGTGATGGGGCTTTTGAGGCAGTTGACACTGGGATATTCTTTTACTGCATCTTAGTTGATACTCTGCCATTTCTGAGATACAGCCCGATGTGTTCGCCTGTCCAGTTTTCTCGTGTTTGTGGGGGCTCAGCGAATTAGTTGTATTCGGCTCTTTCTGATACAGCGCGAAGTGTTTTGACTGTCCAGTCTTCTCTTCTGGTTCCTGGGGCTCGGTGGATAAGAAGTTAGAATTACTCCCCACCTCTCCTCACCCCCGATTTTGTCAACTGTAGCCAATATATCGTAGGCCAATTCCCCTTATCTGGTCAAAGCCTGCCCTTCTGAAATCCAGCACCTCATCCTTTGACAAGGGTATACTGTACCCAGGGCCACTTCGAACCATATGGTGTTATGGTCTCTGGAACCCAGTGGTTCCCAAACTTGCACTTCACCTACCACTTCCAAGTTGGTGAGCACTACGTTGAGAATAGCCACCTACCTTGTGGATCCCCTGACAAGTTGCACCAGCAGGCAGTCCCGCAACATGTCCAGCAGGGCCTTACTTTTAGTCCTCTAAGCTGCTGGAATGTCCCATCTAAATCGGGCAAGTTGGGATCCTTCAACACCACTACCTCCCCCTATGCAACCCCCTCCTCTGTTTCTGCCCCAGCTTCCTATCACCCATGTCCCCCTGTCGCAGCTGTCTACAGACGACCCCAGTGCATAGTTTCTTACTGGGTGCAGTCGTGAGCTGTACCCACAATGATTGTTTTCCCATTCCCTCTCCTAATGGACCCATGCTCCACCACTTCTATGCTTTGCTTGACACAGCTTTCCATTCCCTTTACGCCTAGTGTAGCCTTGCACTGCAGGTTCCAGTAGTTATTCACAGTGATCCATGTTTCAGTAGTGGTATGAGATTCAACCCACTCACTAAATTTGATTTGTAGGCTCCTGGCATTAAGGCAGACTAACTTCCAGCTTGTGCTTACACCCCCTCCCTTTTTTTTTTTTTTCTTTTTCTTCCAGCTTCTCTCTCTTCATCCTCTCCTTCCTTAATTTTCTGATTTTCCTGCTCTTTGCCGTCTTTGTGAGTCCTCCTTCCCGAGCACCTTCTGTTAATGTCTTATGAACCTCTGCCTTCCTGTTTTCCTCGCCACAGTTCCTAGCCCCTATTTCTGGGGGAATAATAGCTAGGTTCCTCTCTTGTTCTCTGGGGTTCCCCCTGCCTCAGCCCCCAACATACCTCTCAACTGTCCTTGATTAGGAGAGACATTTATCATTTCACCCTTCAAAAACTGCTTTGTCCCTCATGGAAAAGGTGCTGCCTATACAGATGGTGTGCTATAAATGTTAGACTTTAAAGCAGAAATTCGTAATATTCTAAGATACTAATTCAAAAGTAAACTTTGTACTAGTTAACCCATGATTTCTACAGTATTCTGAGCTTGTAGCTCCATGTTTGAAGATGTGTCTTTCATTATGATAGCCATTGTCCCTGATGGGGACTGACCTTGAATGGGAATGGCTATCGGCTAGTTAGACATAATGCTGAAAGATGCAAACAGATTGACACAGCATTAAGTGGAAATAACAAGGGAAGATTTCTCAGTTTAAGAATGGAACTTGGGTACTGGATATTTTCAGAGCCCGAATCAGGAGTGAGATGAGTCTCTTTGCGGATGACTCAAAACTGGGATCAGTGCTGGATGGGGAGGAGGGAAGGGTGGCCCTACAGGGGGACCTGGAGGCTCTCGAAAAATGGTCTAGAAAGTGAAAGTTGAGCTTCAATGCAGGGAAATGCAAGGTACTGCACCTGGGGGTCAGAAACCCAGGCCACGTATACACCCGGTGCTACAAGTCTCAATGGCTGAGAGGGACCTGGGGTGGTGGTGGATGTCAAGATGAACAACTCCGAGACTTGTAGGAGGGCAGCAGCCAAGGCCAACAGGATGCTGGGATGCATCGCTAGGGGGATCACCTCCAGAAGGAGGGAAGTGATACTCCCTCTGTATAACTGCTTGGTGAGGCCACACCTCGAGTACTGCATGCAGTTTTGGAGGCCACACTTAAAGGGGGACATTAAATTCCTGGAGAGGGTCCAGAGGAGGGCAACTAAAATGATTTGGGGCTTGGGGGACAGGACCTATGGGGATAGGCTCGAAGAGCTAAATATGCACACATTAGAAGAGAGAAGGGACCGGGGGGACATGCTAGAGGTCTTCGGGTACATGAAGGGGGTAAATGGGGGAGGAGCAGTCAGGGTGCTTCGAAGGAAGGAGGAGGGGCCAACTAGAGGGCATGGGTGGAAGCTGCAGGGGGGATGATTCAGGGGAGAAAGGAGGAGGTGCTACTTCCCTGAGAGGGTGGTGGAGCCATGGAATGCACTGCCCAGGGGGCTGGTGGAGGCAGAAACGGTGGAGGGGTTCAAGAGGGGAGTGGGACAGAAACATAGAAACATAGAATTTGACGGCAGATAAGGACCGCTTGGCCCACCCAGTCTGCCCATTTCCCTACCTACTGGATAAGCTGCAGATCCTAGTTAACCAGCAGCCTACTTCTTCCTACCCCCCACCCCAGAATTGCCTTATAGACTATCCCATGCATGCTTGAATTTCACCACTGATTTTGACTCCACAACCTCCTCGGAAGGCCATTCCATGCATCCACAACCCTCTCTGTGAAAAAATACTTCCTTAAATTACCTCTGAGCCCCTCTCTATCTTTCAAATTGTGCCCTTTTGTTCTTGCACATCTTTTTGAAAGATGCTACCCTCTTGGACTTTGTTGATTCCCTTGAGGTACTTGAAAGTTTCTATCATGTCCCCTCTCCCTCCTTTCCTCGAGGCTATACATATTAAGCTCCTTAAGTCTCTCTTCATATGTCCTCGGTGCAGACCCTGCACCATTTTAGTTCCCTCCTCTGGACAGCTTCCATCCTGTCTATGTCTTTGCGGAGATTGGGTCTCCAGAACTGCACACATACTCCAGATGGGGTCTCACCAGCTGTCTGTACAGAGGATAATAACTTCCTGTTTTCTACTGGTGATGCCTCCCTATGCATCCCAGTATCCCCAACCCTCCTTGCTGCCTTCTCACATTGCTTGCCCACCTTTAGGTCATCTGATATGACTACCCCAGGTCCCTTCCATTTTGTTGTTGTTAGTATCTCACCCCATTGTGTACTCTTCCCTGGGTTTTGTTTCCCAGGTGCATTACCTTGCACTTCTTAGCATTGAATCTAAGCTGCCATACATTTGACCATTCCTCTAACCTTGCCAAGTCCCTTCTCATCCTTTCCACCCCACCCTGTGCATCAACTCTGTTGCAGATCTTGGTGTCATCTGCAAAGAGAATACTTTTCCTTCCAGTCCTTCTGCAATGTAAACATAAAGACATTGAAGAGGACTGGTCCTATCTGAACCCTCAGTGCCCGCTAGTAACCCTCCTTTCTTCTGAGTGGACTCCATTTACTATTACCTCTCTGTGTCCTATTCTCCAGCCAATTCTTTACCCAGGCTGTCATCTTGGGACCCACTCCCAGGCTGGCTAACTATATATTAATCTTTTGTGTGGGACTGTGTCAAATGCCTTGCTAAAGTCTGGGTAGGCCATGTCACAGCCCCTCCCTGCTCTACTACTTTGGTACCCAGTCAAAGAAATCTATCAGATTAGTCTGGCATGACCTTCCACTGTAAATCCATGCTGCCTGGGGTCCTGTGCCCTCTGG
This sequence comes from Neoceratodus forsteri, assembly GCA_016271365.2. NCBI lineage: Eukaryota > Metazoa > Chordata > Ceratodontiformes > Ceratodontidae > Neoceratodus > Neoceratodus forsteri. The sequence goes on along the minus strand of CM057452.1, from coordinate 182,212,514 downwards.
CCTCTAGATACTCGACAATTCTTTCCTTTAGAAGTGATTCCATCATTTTCCCTATCACTGAGGTTAAACTAACAGGTCTATAGTTTCCTGCTTCTGCCTTGCTCCCACTTTTGTGAAGGGAATCACATCTGCCCTCCTCCAGTCCTCGGTACCACCCCATCCTCCCATGATTTGTTAAAAAGGGTAGTCAGTGGTGTCACTAGTTCTACCCTTAGTTCTTTTAGAATTCTGGGATGAATCCCATCAGGCCCCATTGCTTTGTCCACCTTCAGTTTTAAGAGTTCTTTCAGAACCCTTTCTTCTGTAAATGGGCTGGTATCAACTTCTGTATCCAGAGTGTTACTACTGTTTGTTTTATGTACCTCCTCCTCTTCCTTTGTAAATACTGAGCAAAAATATTTGTTTAGTATCTCTGCCTTTTCACATTCTCCCTCTGCCCACCCTCCCTCCCTTTATTAAGCCTCACTATCCCTCCCTTGGTCTTCCTTTGCTCCTGATGTACCTATAAAAGGTTTTATCCTCTTAACTGAGTTGGCTATGTTTTCCCAGTTTGGGCCTTTGCTGTTCTGACTGCCTTCCCAGCCTCCTTTGCTTTAACTGATACAGTTCTCTGTCCTGCTCCTGCTGCGATTCCTTGTACTTCCTGAATGCTTTTTTTCTTGAACCTTCACTGCCACTTCCTTTGAGAACCATAGTGGTTTCTTACATCAGTCTTGTTTTGTTTATTTGTTCACACACAAACCCTCGTTACCTCTGTGATGGCAGTTTTATTATTCCCCATTTTCTTCCACCCCTCCTTCCGCCCATTTTGCTGGTGCATTCCTTAGGCACTCACCCATTTTAGCAAAGTCAGCCCTCCTAAAGTCCAGTACTTTTGTCTTTGTATGGCTTGACTCTTTGCTGTGTTTATTGTGAACCATACTGTTCGATGGTCGCTAGTTCCCAGATGGCTAGCCACTTCTACATCTGTGATCCCCTCCATCTCCATTTGAGAGTATCAAGTCTAATATTGCTCCTCTCAGTGGGCTCCAGTACTAGTTGTCTAAGGCATGCCCCTGTAGGGCATCTAGAATAACTGCACTCTTGAAGTGGCAGCTGCAACTGCACTCCAGTTAACGTCCTGGCATATTCAGATCACCCATCAGCAATATCTCCCTTTTTCTGCCATTCTAAGTATACTTTCTATCATTTCCTCCTCCTGAGAAGGGGGTCTGTATACAACCCCTGTGCGGATTGTGGTGCCATTGCCTGTCTCCAAATTTACCCACAGTGCTTCTTCTCCTCCCTGTTTACCCTTTTGTTCTGTTGCTTTTATTCCTTCCCTTATGTAAGAACTACTCCTCCCCTCTTTACCCTCTCTGTCCCTCCTGTAGATAGTGTATCCTGGTATGTTTACGTCCCAGTCATGGTTTTGTGTGTACCATGTTTCTGTGACTGCCACGATATCCAGATGTTCCTTCTCCATCAAGGCCACTAATTCAGGAAGCTTGTTACCTAGACTACGGGCATTGGTACTCATTGCTCTCCATTTTTGATGGCCTTACCTTCTGTTGCAGCATCCCCACTGACCGTTCTACCTTGGTCTTTTTTCATTTAGTACCCTGTTTGTAGGAGAGGCTGGGATTTTTCTGCTGCTTGTCAGTGCCTCCCCATTGACTAGTTTAAAAGCTTGCCAATGAAGCATTTAAACCGATTGCTCAAAAGACTTGTTCCCTTCCTGGACAGATGCAGACCATCCTGCCAGTATAGGCTGGTGTCCCTCCAGGTGGAACCCCAGTCTAATGAAGCCAAACCCTGTGCTCCACACCATTTTTCAACCATTCATTAAACTGCATGGTGCCAATTACCCTTGCCTCCCCATGCCTTTGACAGGCAGCACCTCTGGAGAAGGATACTGTGTGTGCTACTTGTCTTAGGCCCCTCCCAACTCTGCAATGTCCTCCTGCACTGCTCTAACCTCATGATGAGCCAGTCATTTGTCCCTAGGTGGACAATTACGCCCAGCTCAGAATCCCTTGCAGCTGTTCTCATGATCCTGAGGATGTGCTTCCTGTCCCTCCAAGCCATGGCACCAGGCAGGCACCTTACTTCAGATTTCCCAGCTCCTCCCAGTTCTATCCCTAATAATTGAGTCCCCCACCAGGAGCTGCTTCCTTTCCTTGTGGTGTCCTCTGCCTCCTTCCTGTGGGCCTCCTCATGACAGTTGTCCTCAGCCCCCTAGTCTCCTCTGCGGGTGTATTCTATAGGGGAGCTGTGCTCCCCAGAATGGCGTATGGATTGTGGTGTGTAACATCTGACTGGGTGTGCCTCTGTTTCACCATCCTCATCCTCCCTGAGCCCACTGTGGTCCAACTGCTGCTTTCTTGCAACCTCTGAGGTAGTGGTGGTGGTTCTGGTGCTCCCTGGATGGGGGTTCCTTCCTACTGTCCATTGGCCTGGGAGGTCCCGTACTACTGTCCAGTGTGGCCTGAAGACGGGCAACTTCCTCCCTCAGGGCAGACAGTTGTCTGCAAATAGGGCAGCATCTCAGCCTCCAGAAAGACTCCCGGAAGAGTGCTGCCCCACAGCCATTACATTACTCCCCACATTTTTTTTTTTTTTGTGTGTGATTGGTTTGTAATGTATTAATATATATTTATATTATACAATGTTTATGCTTATATTGTCAGTGCAGTGTGCTAGAGAGATATGACAGTGACATGCACCTTGCACTCTTGAGAAATGATGTCAGAACCCCAGGTATAAAGGAACTATTTCCAGGGGTGGGTGGGGTGAGGGGTGGAAAGGGTTGGGCCTAACTGTGCCCTCACGAAACAATCAGCTAGAAGCTTGACCCACTGCTGCAATGAGTGCCTTCCTGTCAGGAAGATGCCCTACACAACAATTTGATAGAGAAATACCCTGCTAATCAATCAGAGAAAAATCCACACATCCAAGTCAGACACAGGTAAACCTTCCCAGCCCCAAACAGGCCTGGTGGTTTGTGCTCTGAGAGCTGTCCCCAAAATAAGTCAGCTGTGCTTTAAACTCTTCCTGCACTGAAAATCGTAAGAATTGTAACAAACAAACTGAACCTTAATCCAGCACCCTCTGTTGCTTGAAAGACCGTCTTTTCCTGTTTCACACTGCAGGTTTTTCTGTGACCACCTTAACCCCTAGTAACTCTGTTTAAAAAGAGTTTAACTATCACAAACTCCTACGCACCAGTAAATTATTTAAAAATAGTTTCAGTCCCAAAAGCCTAGTAGTCAATCCAGCTACCCCCAAGGGACAACCAGAATGAAGTATTCAAACACTTATGAGGTTACTTCCAAGATAAGCAGAGTTTGCAAGTTTCTTTTTCAACTCCTCAGCCACCTGAAATTTAAAAATAGTTTAACTGTCAGCAAATCCTAGTAGACAATCTAGCTACCTCAAGGACCTACCCAAATGCAGTATTTAAATCCTTCTGAGTTACTAACAAGATAAACAGAGTTTACAAGCCCCTTCTTGGTTAAACCCTAAATAAATATGTGAATAAAAAGCAATTACCAAGGGTAGTTAGTTTCACCTCCCACAGAATTAAGCAAAAGTGCACGTTTGTTGCAGATATCAAGTGCAATATAGAATTTCTCACACAGCTCGCAGTTGAAGAAAGCAGTATCCTTCCAGCTCCAGCAAATGTGCTTTGCGTCTTTGAAAATTGCAGCCTGTAGTCTGTAGACAGGTACAGGGGAAGGGTTCTGGAAGCAAAATCCAGTGCAGCGAGAATATCCGGAACTGGGAAGGGAGAAGCCAGAGAAGGCGAGGGGGGCAGCAAGGTCAGCTCCCAGGGTAGGGGCTGACCCAACGAACAGACACGAAAGACCGTTAGGCCTATTCTGCTGGCATTTTAGTATGTTAGTATGTATGTTAGAATCTGACAAATTTTCTACAATAAAGCCAACATTGTTTCTCTCTCTTGAGGGGTTGGGGGATAAAGTGTTAACTTGAGCGCTGCCGAACTGTTGTTGCTGCGACGGGGGTAAGGGGTTGGCTGTGTCCACACTACAAAGCCGCCAAATCGAGGACCGGAGCACAGAAGCTGAATATTTTTTAATTTTTTTTTAAACTCCACGGTCTCAATCCTGGGGAGCCTGAAACAAACTGCAGGCACAGAGGGAAGATTCGTGCCAATCAGGTCGGACCAAGGAGGAGGTATGCTCGACTGTAAAGGAGGTGAAGCTGCCATTTGGCTTCAGCACTGTCGTAACTGTTGCATGCTGAGACTCTTCTTCTCCCCCACTACAAAGCTGCTGAATCGAGGACCGAAGCATAGAAGCTGAATTTTTTTTCTTCAAATACCGCGGTCTCAAGCCTGGGAAAAAAAGCCTGACACAAACTGTGGGCGCAGAGGGGAGATTCGGGCCAGTTAGGTCGGACCAAGGTGGAGGCGCCAAATTGACAGGGAGTGAAGCTGCCTCTCTGCTTCAGCGCTGCCGAACTGTTGTTGCTGTGATGGGGGTAAGTTGCTGGCGGTGTGCATGCTGGGACCCCCTCCTCCCCCGCACTACAAAGCTGTCGAATCCAGGACCAGAGCCCAGAAGCTGAATATTTTTTTTGCTCCCCCCCCTCCGGTTTTAAATTCTCTTCCAGGGCTCCTCCCCAGCGGACTGATTGGATGCAATAATGTCCATGCATAGTTGCTCAGGAGAGTGGGTCAGCTTGGCTCGTCAAAAAAAAAAAAAACTGGCATTTGACTGGGTGAGGATGTTGCACATCACACAGCATTAAGGCTGCCTAAAGTATAACTGATTTGCAGTGAAGAAGCTAGCAGAGGCATACTTAGGAGGATCACCTATCAGGAACTGGCAAGAAGAGGAGTACAGCAAAGGGGGTGTTCTCAGGGCGTACGGTACATTGAGGCAGGATTGCTGCTAGAAAGACTTAAAAATCATACCGAAAGTACTGTGAATGCATCCTTAAAGTTTAATCTGGGGATAAGCTGCTGCATCATAATCACGGGCACTGAAACTGTGACTTTTGAGACACTGCAGCATAACCAGGGGCACAGTGACTTTTGAGGGTCATATGGGTAATCTCAAGTTGTTACAGTCAGTTTGTCTATTTTTGCTAATAGTTGCATTGTCTGCTTATCTGGGGATATTTCAATTTAATTACACTGCCAATTAAACTGTAACTGTTTGTAACCTATTAATTTAGTGTAGTTCTGCTCAGTATTAACCTAGCAATCAAGTAGTCATTTAGTGTATGTTAGCGTACCTTTAGAGTACTTAATTATTAACTTGGTAAATAAGTCAGTAATTTAGTGTATTTTTGCTTATACTCCGGTTATTTTTTTATTGGGGCATTTAAAAGTACAGCTGCATTTGAGCCAGTCGATAAGGTAGCAACTGTTTTATTTATTTCTGTGCTTTTTTTTGTTTAATTTTATGTTTATTCATTTTCTGGTTAGACAGACAACGTCATTTTAGCTCATACATGGTATAGTGAAATAATAGTTACATTCCTGACATAGGTAATATTAGTATTGTATAAGCCATGTATTCTGATGCAGTAGGAGATGGGGAGAGTCCTGGATAGAGTGTCCGACTTATGACGGAGTCAATAGCGTTAACGAAAGTTGCCAGCCTCTTCAACGGCTAAAGGTATTTCCAAAGGCAGAACTTCAACACAATGTGGTAATACAGTACTAAGACTGTTATTTGAACCTGTTACATAATTATAGAAATAAACATAGAAGAGGTAAATACACCCCCAATCGCCCCCTTCTTACACTTGTGGTCAGTAATCAGAAAAAATATCCCTTTAAACCTCTTCCCAAAACAATTATTTAAGACGTCTTATAATAATTGTGAGAAAGTTAATAAGCTCTAACAGTTCTGGCAAACATTTTACCACAGCAATCAAACAGGGCCCTCCAAAAAATACAGAGCATAACATCGTGACTCTCTAGTTACTTGCAGGGATTCTGCAAACGTCCCCGTGACAATGATGCCACCAGTATGTCCAGAAAACTTACTCTATTGAGTCCAGAATCATGCCCTTGTATTCCATATTCAGCAATTATGTGAGATTAATAGTTTCCCAAAAATAATAAAACAGAAAAGAGGGGCTTTGAAAGAAACATTGCTGTTCTAAAAGGTCCCAGAACTTTTTACAAGTGTCACCGACTCACTGTTCATGTTTCTTCTGAATCAGAGCTCCGTGGTTCCGAAGGGTCACGTTGTCCGGTAAACTCCTGCTCCACCTTCTCTATCCAGCGCCTCGCATCTTGAGGACTGGTAAACTGCCAAGTTTTCCCACCATAAACGATCCGCAGACGTGCAGACAGTAAAAAGGAATGGATAATCCCTAGGCCCCTCAGTCTTCGACGTACTGCATCAAAGGCTTTACGTTTTACCCGAGTTTGATAGGACAGATCTGGGTAGAATTTTATATCTGCTCCATTCACATTCAGGAGATAGACCGCTCTGGCAGGTGCGATTAGCGTATCTCTGATTTCGGAGCCTCTAGACCTCACAAGTACAGTACGAGGTTGGGTAGGGTCTGCAGGACGCACACGAGGGGATATTCGGTAGGCCTTTGTAAGAGCCTCCCATTGAAAGCCTGCTTCCATCTGTAGATTCTGTTTGAACCAGTCTACCAGGTAGCCAAGTAGTGAGGTCCCTTCAACTCCTTCGGGGAGACCAACTGTCCGAACATTGCCTGCTCCGATCTCATTTTCAAGGGCCTCCAGACGACTTCTGAGCTGGTTATTTTCTTTAGTTAAAGTGGCCACTGCAGTCATTGTAGTCACCGTCCGTTTTTCCATGTCCACTACAGAACCTGCCAAGGTCTGGATAGCCGAGTCATGTTGCTCAAGTTTTTGTAATGTTTTTTCGATTTTTGAGTACATGGGACACATGGACTCGAGCATTGTCTGCCAAGGAGGTTCCAAGGTTTGGTCTGAAGTGCCGATTCCGTTACCTTGCGAGGAACATGTGGCCTTATGAATTTGGAGCAGTGGTGCTTTCTGCGCTCCCTGCTGTAGCCCCTTCGTTCTTCCCATTTCGTTTTTAGTATCAGACGATTCAGAAGAGCTAGCAGAATCGAGTTCTGAGGTCCGTTTTAAAAAAAAAAAAAATATATTTTATTTCGTTTTTTTCTCTCTTTAGCCAGCAAGTGTAGGAGAGCTCTTGAAGGTGCTTCCAGCCTGGAAGATGGCTCTCTAGCACCCCCTATTTGGTTTTGTTAACTGGGTAAGCACACTAGATGGCAAAGTGCCTCTTTTCAGGTTTCGGCCCAGGAGGATTACAAGGTACAAAGAAGAACGTCAGGCAAGTACAGGGTACAAACAATAGCATCAGGCACATAAAATACAACTGGAGGTAAATTAGTATCATAATACAGGCAGGGGCAATGGATGTCTACAGACAGCCCAGTAGAACAACAAGGTATGATACATCACTAACAGGCAAGTCAACAAGCAAATCAGGGTTTAGGAAGACATTGCTGTCAAGGATGCAGTTACAGGTAACTCATTAAATTGTAGGGTACAGTGTGGTCAAGGGATCGGGTAATTCCTGAACTAGAGGAGTAATTATAGCCAGAAAAGAAGTGTGTGAAATGTGGGGCATTGGGGTACACAACACAAGACAGGGCAACCAGGGAAGGATTGTAGGTTATAACTACTATGGGGCAGCTGTAATTTATGGAGATACTGTGGAAGGGGGTTCCCAGTGTGTAGGATCATGGGAAAACTAAAAAAAAAAACTGTTACCCTGTTGGATTAGGTCATGTTACAGCAGATGTTTTTCACAAACAATTGGAAGAAATTACAGCACTTGTTAAAACCAGAGTAAGAGATCTAGTTAAAGCACAGGATAATGAAAGGATAACTTCTCTGATACAGTATAGATGGTATAAAAGAGTAAAGCAAAATACTGGCTTGGATCCATATCTTATTAAACTAACTAATCCCTGTTCTAGACGTTTAATAACGAGATTTAAGATGGAGTGATACAAGGCAAACTATATTCACTATAGACAGGGAAGAGAAAAAGTTGTCTTCTTTCTGCTCATGTATGCTACAAATGGAAGATGACCTGAAATATGTATTACTTTTATGTCCTCTTTATAATTTTCTTGGAAGGAAATGGCTTGGGGACATCCTGGGAAGCACTGATCTCCCCCCAACCAGAGGGTTCCATTTCTCCTTAACAACACAAATGTGGTTGTGTTGGAGAGATTGGTAAAATGTTTAGCTGCTCTTCGACTATGATGACCCTGCATGAATAATGGTAGTAAACACATGTGCAGTTGTCTTATGGACCTGCTTTATAGAACCTTTGGATTTTGGAAGTAAAGACTGTCTCTGGAAAGTTCATAAGGAAGCATGTAATTGTGAGATTCGTGCAATTGTGTAATATTATTTTTACTGTAAATTGATTGATGATTTTAGATTCTGTAAAAGCTTCGGCTGATCAAATAAAACCAAACTTGAAAACTAAAAATGGAGATAGAATGCCTCACTAAGGCACTTCAAGAAACGATAGAGGGCAGCAGAAACGGGATGCAGGGACAAACTAGATATGGAGCAGACGTACATGGACTAAAGAAAATCAGCAATGAGGAGTGTCAGAAACATAACAGGCAAGGGATAGGTCAGCAGGAAGAGCAATGCCCATATGAAAGGGGGAGAGGTGGAAGATGACAAGAATTGGAGAAAATATACAGGGGCAGATTGGACATGGAGTAGACGAACAGACACTAAAGAACATCAGTAATAGGAAGAGGCAGAAAGAAGACAGTCTAAGGCAAGGGATAAGTCAGGAGGACAAGCAATACCTATATGATAGGGAAAGACCGAAGAGGGGGAAGAAGACAAAACCGGGGACAGAAACAAGGAACTCTGGGCAGGAGCTGGAGGACACAGGAAACCTCTGTCTCGGTGATGACAACATACAATAAATATGCAATAGTTACAGAGGGGACCCAAGGGAACAAAGGCAAGGTGGATATGAAGTTGCAGCAGGATACCAAGGAGGTTGTGGGTGAACAGGTCCAGGAGGGAGCTAATGAGGGCCAGAAACCATATGCCTTGATGAAAGGAAACAGGGAGGATAGAAACGAGGGAGAGACAGGAAAGGGGAAGTGGGGAAAAAGTAAAATGAGGGCGGACAATACAGGGGACAGGAACCACTGGTGGAATGTTAGGGAGAATGGACACTCTGGAAAGAATAAAATAGTTTATGGGGTCTCGATAATAAAAGGTATACAGTGGAAAATGAGTGAGGACACTTACATGAGGACAACAGTGGCGTATGCACCTGGGATGGAGACAGGTAAAGCAGCTTGGAAGATAAGGGAGCTGATAAGAGAGGCGGGGGAGAAACCAGATTTGTTATTGCACATTGGGACAAATTATTTAGCCGGGGAGGAGACTGTGGTGGTGCAACACATATTTATGAACTTAGCAGCGGCATGTAGGCAGTCAGTGAAATCGCTAACCTTTTCTGAGATAATTCCTGTACAAAGGGCAAGCACAGCCAGGAAGGACAGGATAGGGGAATTTAATGGATGGCTAGGCTGGTGGTGTAGGGAGGAGGGATTCGGTCTTATAGGTCAGTGGGGCGATGTGGTTGGACAAGAGACTCTACAGCGGTAACAGACTACACCTGACCTGGGAGGGGAGAAAGAAAATTAAAACTAAAATGGGAGAATACGTGGCAAGGGAGCTAGGTTTAAACTACTAAGGGAGGGAGGACAGAGTGCCTCCCCTCCACATCAGCAGAGTCAAGGAACAGGTAATAACAGAGGATGACAATTCAGAAAAGGGAGAGAAGCTCGTCAAGTAAGATTAAATCAGAGGAAGAGCAAGGGCACGACAGAGACAAAGTGGTGGTGCTGAATGCATGCAGTCTTGGGAACAAAATGGCAGAACTGCAGGTGCTCTTAGCAGAAAGCAGGGTAGACATTGCCGCCGTTACAGAGACCTGGGCATCAGCACTCCAGGACTGGGACCTATCGATCCCAAGTTACAGGCTATATAGAAAGGACAGGGAGACAGGAAAAGGGGTTGGGGTGGCAGCATACGTAAGGGAAGCTGTTGTGTGCACAAGGGAGGAGGATTTTGAAAGAGGGAGCACTGAGGTGCTATGGCTCCAGCCCCAGACGAATAAAGGAAGGAAGATAAGGATGGGGGTCATATACAGATCACCCAGTCAGGGCGAGGACAGGGAGTTATGCACTTGGTTAACAAATGCAGTTGAAAGGAGGGAGATAGTAGTGGTAGCCGACTTTAACCTGCCCAAAATCGAATGGGTTAGTCCAGCCACATCCTGTGCCAGAAGGGACGCAATCCAGGATGGCTTCATGACGCAGTATGTGGTCAGTCCCACCAGGGGGGAAGCAATCCTGGACCTGGTGCTCTCCAGTGGTGAACACGTGCAGGACATAGACATTGGGGATCCCATCGGTGGAAGTGACCACAACACAGTGTGGTTCAACCTGGACATGGGTAGGGAAGACATCCCCACCAAGACAAGAGCGCTAGACTTCAGGATGGCGAATTTTATGAGAATGAGGGAAATGATCAAAGAAGACCTAGGGAACCTGGAGGAAATGTGGGACGCAATCAGAGGGGACATACAGAATGCCACAAACAGATGCATAAAGATGAGGGGGAAGAGGGCGGGAACTCAACCGCCTAGCTGGTTTAGCAGAGAGGTGGCTAAGGCAGTGAAAGTAAAAGGGCAGCATACAAGAAAAATAGTACAGCAAGGTAAGAGGATGAGAAGGAGTACCAAAGGCTGGCTAAATTAGCAAAAAAAGGCAACACAGGCAAAAGCAAAGGAGGAGCTCCAGATAGCGGAGGGGATAAAAAAGGGAGATAAGGCCTCCTTTCGATGCATCAAAGAAAAAAGAGACAAAGAGGACGGCATAGTCAGGCAGAAGAAGGAATGCACAGTGGTGGAAGATGGGGCAGAAGCGGAAATATTAAACAATTACTTCTGCTCTGTCTTTACCAAAGAAAGAAAGGGCCCAATACCGCACAGTGCAAGGAGCAGGGAGGGGGCTGACGAGGGACCATAAGGATTCAGCGGGTGAGGGAGGGGCTCATGAATTTGACGGTAGAAAAATCTCTGGGGCCTGATGGAATACACCCCAGAATACTAAAAGAGATGGCAGAGGAGCTAGCAGGCTCACTAACAATACTATTCAATAGATCTTTTGATAAGGGGGTGGTGCCAGGGGAATGGAGAATAGCACGTCGTGCCACTCCATAAGAGTGGCCCCAAGGGGAACCTTGGTAACTACAGGCCGGTCAGCCTGACCTTGATTGTGTGTAAACTACTGGAGACAATACTGAAGAAGGGCTTGGTCAAGTTCTTAGAGGAAAATAGCCTGCAGGATAGCAAACAGCACAGGTTCATGGCAGGCGGATCGTGTCAAACGAACTTGATTGAGTTCTTTGACTAGGTCACCTGGACAGTGGACAAAGGCCAGGCAGTGGATATTATATATCTAGACTTTAGCAAGACCTTTGACTCTGTGCCACACAAAAGGCTAATTATGAAGCTGAAGGACTTAGGGGGTGGGAGAAAGGTTGGTTAGAGGGGTCAGTAACTGGCTGAGTGACAGGATGCAGAGGGTAGGGGAGTTCTCCAGTACAAGAGATGTCACCAGTGGAGGTTCCACAGGGGTCGGTGTTGGGTCCAGTGTTGTTTAACGTCTTTATTAGAGACATAGGGGAAGGCATTCAGGGAAAAATGCGTATGTTCGTTGACAACACCAAGCTCTGCGGGAAGGTGGACACTCAGGAAGGGATAAAGGAGATGAGAGAGGACCTAGCCAAACTAGAGAGATGGGCAGGGATATGGCAGCTCGGGTTCAACGCCAAAAAGAGCAAGGTGATGCACATGGGGCGAGGAACCCGAGAACAGAGTACTGCATTGGAAAAGTTCAGGTTATGGCATCGGTGGAAGAAAAAGATCTGTCGTTGATCATTTCTAGTGACCTGAAGCACTCAACTCCATGCAAAAAGGCTGTAGCAAAGGCTAATAGGATGTTGGGGTGTATCGCTAGGGGATTTAGCAGGAGGAGGAGTGAGGTTATTCTGCTGCTATACGGGTCATTGGTCAGACCTCCCTTGGAGTACGAAGTAAGATATTGGCACCCACACCTGAAGAAAGACAAACATGATGGAAAGGGTCCAGAGGAGAGCGACTAAAATGATAGAGGGACAGCAGGATAGATCATATGCAGAGAGGTTGGAGGACCTGGGGGTGTACACTCTGGAGGAAAGGAGGCAGAGGGGGGGATATGATTGAGACGTTCAAATACGTGAGGGGAATTAACAGAGTGGACTGCGGGAGCCTGTTCAGGAAAAGGGCCACCACAAGAGGGCACAGCCTAAAACTGGGGGGGGGTAGAGTCAAGCGGGACATAAGGAAGAACTTTTTTCAGAGAGAGTGGTGATGGCATGGAATGAGCTGCCACAGGATGTGGTGGAGTCAAAGTCAGTGGGAGTCTTCAAAATAGCCTGGGACAAGCATAAAAGAATGTCAACAGGCCTTGTAAGGGGAAAGACTGAAAAATTAGGGAGGGGACGGAAATGGGGTCACAGATTTAAGCTGAAAGTCGGAATCAATCCATATTATTTCGAGCAGACCTGATAGACTGAGAGGTCTCCTTCTGCTGGCCGTTTTCTTAATTCTGAGTATCCATGTCCATCATTTCAGTGATAAAGGTTGAGAGGTATGCCCCCCAATCATTTTAAATATCCACCAATGTAGACATCAAACTTATGCCCAAGTGCACTAGCCCTCTCTTGTTACAGAAGACTCCCCAGTCTCCCATAAATGGTACCCTGTGGTGTATTTGGAGGGGGTTCAATGGCGGGTGGAAGGAGGTAGTACTGCCTCTCTATACTTCACTGGTGAGGCCCTATCTGGAATACGGTGCCCAGTTCTGTAGTCCACACCTAGAGAGAGACAAAGACCGGCTGGGGATGGTGCAGTGTAGGGTAACCAAAATAATTCAGGGCCAACAGGGCAGATCTGCAAGGATCAGCTTAGGGCACTGAAGTACTTCGCTGGAGGCAAGAAAGGAGGGGCAATAAGATAAGAGATCCTTAAGTTTCTGAAATGAATGAACAGGGTTAATTGTATTCAGCAGGAATAGTGAGTCAAAAAACACAGGGACATAAATGGAAGCGGGGGGGAGGGGATTCAGAAGGGACTGAGAATTTTATTTTACCAAGAGCACAGTTTAGCCATGGAACAGCCTATCGGCAGAAGTGGTGCACACAGAAGCCATTTATGGTTTCAGTTACAGCTGGGAGAACATTAAGGGCTTAATAAGTTACTCGGAGTAGTGATAAAGGGAAGAAAGGGCCAAAAACCCCATCTAGACAACAGGTCTTGGGGTAGGATAGGATATAATATGGCAGACTGGATGGACCTATCATCTTTTTATGCTGACTGTCTCAGTTTCTGGAAAAAAATGAACATCTTCTCTTTTCTCCTCAGTGTCTTTAACTAAAACCACGAAGAAAGGATTAGAAGTGAAACAGAACCTCGTAGAGGAAGTGAGTGAGAGAAAAAAAATAATTTTTAATTAGTATTTTTGAGTTTATGAAAACCATTTAATTGAAACTTTTTTTTTCCAGTTACGGAAATGTGTTGACACCTACAAGTATATTTTCATATTCTCTATTGCGAACTCAAGAAACAGCAAATTGAAGGCTATCCGAAATGCCTGGAAACATAGCAGGTGAGTGGTGGCAGGTGTTGCCCCCTCCCCATTACCATTGGGACCATGTAACAGAAAGGGATTAGACTTTAACTGCTAAGCCTCCGTTTGATCCAATACTTATGAGAACCGCTCTGGCCTCTCGTTTTTTATTGACAGGCTCCACCCGTGGGGTTTTGGAATGTTTGTATCCATGTGCAAAAGGAGGCTTTAGTTCCCTGGTTCTTTATTTCCCCAAGTGACTATACCTGATATTTAGCAGTAATGTAAGTCGGCGTATTTACCCCCCTCTTCCCGAATCACCACCACCTGAGGGATAAGGTGAGATTCAAAAATGATTGGCACCTTCAGAGCCAGCTGGGAGGAGGATCAAACATCCCATACCCTGCTGCAGCAATGACACCTAGAACCCCTCTACATGTTGCAGGCAGCTCTGGGCTGGCAGTAGTCAGGATTGGATGGCCAGCTGAGGTAAAGCACATGCCCATTGTGTGTGTGTGTGTGTCGTTGCTGCAGACGTCTGAAGAAATTGGAAAGAACATGGAAATAAACAGTTTCCAGGGTGGAGCTGGTTATCCACAGGCTTGGCACTACTGACCTGGCTCTCTCGGCCACATGCTGGATGCTTATCTCTGAGGTGGGAGGGGCCTGGTCCCTCCTCCACCATGGGGGAATTTATGGGGGCAGTGACATGGGTGAATGAGGGCAGCTGATATGGGGCAGGGACATAGGGAGCATAAATTTACTATTATATTTGTACCACCTCCCCATTTTTACTCCTGCACTGCACATTCATTATATCTATATAATTTATTGCTCCTGGGGTTCCATTTCCAGAGGGTAGTACTCTTGAGTCCATGCACGAGTGGGTCATCCTGCTCAAGATGGGCTTTCTCTTGTTTTTTTTTTTGTTTTCTTTATTGAGCTTTTTGGTCCCCGTCGCCTCCTCCCACCAACTGACAACGGTGACACACAGCATTTTTACAGATGTTCACCCTTGACCCCCGAGGCCGTGGCACACGGCCGTGCAAGCGTCTCAGAGCACGCTTTGCACCCGTGGCACCAGCTCGGCCCCCTCCACCTCCCGATTCTTTTGCCGCTCCCTCTCTGCCTACGCTATCCACCAGACCTTCACCCGGTGGGAGTGGAACTATGGCGGGGGGGGGGCACCAACCCACCCTCAGGAGAGGAGAGCTGCCTGCTGGCATGCTCAATCCTGCTCTGCTGGCGCCCCGATCCACGGTAGTTTCAAAACCCAGTCACCGGACTGGCTGCTTTTTCTTGTTTCTGTGGTCTCACTCCCTGGGATGCTTGTGCATTGGGGGCTCCAAGCTGACTCACACACAGCATGCTTCAAGCAGTGCCTGACTGATGTCCCCTCTCCTCTCTGTACTGCCACTGCACTACCACTTGTGGTCACCCAGGTGTCAGTGTGTGGTAGCGACACCTACACTCCCTCTTTGGAGGAAGAGAGCGTCCTCTGGGGTGCTGAAACCCCGTCCCCAGTGCACTCCCAGACTTGGGCCGCTGGTGTCACAAGTGGTAACCCTACCACTGTGCTGACAGGCTGACCCATTTTTATTTATTTGTGTCTAGGATTACAAAGTACCTTTGAGCCAAAGCTCTTTTACAAAGGTTCCACGTTATGCTGGTTACAGGGTAACGGACACTAAAACATAAAACAGTTACAGGTACATGGTTTTAGACAGTAACTTTGCTTGACAAAATCGGACTGAGCGATGAGTAACTCAAGAAACAATAGGGGGGAGAGGGCTGAGGGTAGGGGAAGGCATAGGTGTAGAGGGTCAGGGTGAGGCAGCTGAGGGGCCTTGTCAGGACAGACACGGGGTAAGTGCATTAGAAGTTGCATTGGACAGGTAAGTGCAAGAAGAGAGGGCAGAAACAGACACCTATAAGGTGAGAAACAGCGAGGGAATGAAGATGTTAGTGAGGTGCAAGCACAGGTGGAGGTGCCAGTTATGGAGTGGCGGAGTTTTTTTTTTTTTTTGAGCAGCTCCAGCGTTGCTGTGGGCAATGTGTCACTAGAGAGCTCATTCAGCCAACTCGGAGCCCTGTATGCAAACTGCCTTTGGCCTTGGGATGTGCAGCAGCAGGGTATTTGAAGGATTTGGGGCTTAGAGCTCCTGGTGTTGCAGTTGGCGATTTTGGGTTTGAGGAGGGTGCTGACTCCTGGTGGTGCCTTTCCCATCATGATTTTCTTAGCAGTGATGTAGGTTTGGTATCTGATTCGGTTGTTCAGTTGCAGCCAGCCTGTTTTGGAGTAGAGGTCGCAGGTGTGGGTGAGACAATGGGAACCAGTAACGAGTCTGCAGGCTTGATTGAGGGAAGTCAAAACACGCCTGAGAGATGAGGTTGTGGCAGATCCATAGATAATGAGACCGTAGTCAGTGATGCTGATGATGGAGCTATGGACAGAGCTTCTGGGGTTAGATGTTTCCTAAGTTGGAATAGTAGCCCCATCCTGGTGTTGGCTACTTTTGCCACGTTATTGATGTCTGTGACATAGGAGCGATTACATTCGAGGGTGAGGCTGAGGTATTTGAAGGTATGAACTTGTTCAAGGGTGATTCCTTGCTTGGTTTTAATGGAGAGATGATATTGTTTGTGTTTGTTTCAGGAGCTCCGGAAGACCATGGTCTTTGTTTTTTTCTGGATAAGGATAAGTCTGTGTGTTGTGAACCAGTTTTCGACTGCAGAGAAGGCCTGTTGGAGGTTACCTTGTAGATGGACTGGATCATGGTGGGATGCCAGGATGACAGCATCATCCGCATAGAATAGGATCTGTTCAGGGCAGGATTCTGGCAGTGAGTTCAGAAAAAGGCTGAAAAGGAGGGGCCCCAAGATTGAGCCCTGTGGGACACCGGACCGGACTGGTCTTTGGTCTGAGAGTGTGCCAGCAATTCTCACTCTTTGGGAGCGGTTGTCTAAGTAGCTTTTGAACCAGTTCACCGAGTTAGGTGAGAGCCCTGCTAGTTGAAGCTGGGCAAGTAGGAGATTGTGGTTGACTGTATCAAAGGCTTTAGTTAAGTCGATGGAGGTGGACCCAGTAAGATGACTGTTATCGAGTGAGTGAGTGGATTGCACCAGTGAATTCAAATAGCGCTGTGGAGGTGCTATGACCTTTTCTAAAGCCATGTTGCTCCTTGCACAGGATGTTGTGATTGTCTAGGAAGTCAGTGAGCTGGTCTGACACAATCCGTTCTAGGGCCTTGGAGAGTGGAGGTAGGATGGAAATTGGTCGGTAATTCTCAGTAGCTGTTTTGTCACCACTTTTATGAATTGGGGTTACCGTAGCAGATTTCCATAAGTCAGGGAACTGGCTGAGGCTGAGGGAGAGGTTGAAAATCCTGGTCAGTGGTCGGAGTACTTAAAGTGTGAGTGATAGCAGTTTGAGGTTGAGGGAGTCACTGCTGGCTCTGGAGTTGCAAATGTCTTTGGTAACGTAGCTGCGGACTTGATGCATTTTTACTGCTTTAAAGTAGAAGGGAGGGTGGCTGGGGGGGGCAAAGGGAACCACCTCATCGAAAAAACCCTGTGGGAGTACAGCACTGAGGTCAGTGAAGGTGTCATTGAATGTATCAGCAATGAGTTTCTGGTCAAGTGTAGTTTCACCATTTATGCTGAGTACTGACAGGGGTGATTTAGATTGTTTCCCGGTGACTTCTTTAATGTTATTCCAGAAGTCCCTACCGTTGCCCCATGAGTTAGTGACAGCATTATGGAAATAGGTGGCCTTTGTATCCTGGATATATTTGGTGCAGTCATTTCGTGCATGTTTATAGTTAGCAATATCAACTTGTCTCCCAGTGTTTCTAGCAATCTCCCAAAGGTGGTCTCAAGGTTTTAGTCGTCTAATTTTATTGGTATCTCACAGTGTACATGCTTGTTCCTACTTATGAATTATGATTTATTATTCTGCTGCTGTAATGCCCCCCCCCTTTTTTTTTTTGTAAAATAGATACTGCACCTACAAAAGGCTATCTTGAAGTGCAAATTTCTAAATAAATGTATTTCATTTACAGGTTCTTCTTTGGCAAGAACAAGGTGATGATGGTGGCACTGGGGAAAGGCCCAGCTGACGAGTACAAGGATAACTTGCACAAGGTGTGGACTTTGTTCCTTTCTTTTGCAGTGGCCCAACTTTTTTATTTGGTCTCCCAGTCTTTAACCCACCCCCACTGGCTGCACCCTCTGATAACATTCTGGAGCCAGGTGGTCAAAAATAATGGCAGTCTGTCTGCTTTGCATCCTGGCTGACTGGTAGAAATTGGGTACTTGCCAGGTGTCTATATGCTTCCCTGGATACTTTGTGCAGCATCTCCCTGCCAGACTCTGCCTTCTACGGCTCCAGGTGTGATGGTCTGAGTGTGTTGCCTCCCAGACACATGTGATGGTCCGATTGTTTCACCCCCCCATCTAACCCAACCTCAGGTGTGATGGTACGAATACATTATCTCCCTGAGGAACCTAGATGTAACTGTCCGAGGTGTTACCTCACTGTTCTCAGGTGTGACACTTACCCCAACCTTCATGAGCCCCTGGGTGTGACATGTTGAATGTCATCTCCATTCCATACCCAGCTTTCACAGGTTCTAAGTGTGATGGTCCTATTGTTATGTCACCTACTTGCTGGACCCAACCTTCAGTAGCCTTGGTTTCTCTTAGCATTTGTCAGTTAACTCAGTTTTCTTGTTTTGATCATAATTTCAGGTAAGCAAGTTTCTGCGTGTGGTGAGGTCGGCCTGCTGTTCACCAACCGCACAGAGGAGGAAGTGAAGGCGTGAGTATCAGTTCTGGGGTGGGAATTGTATGTACTTAGTCATTCCTGTCGCCAACAACCTGCACATCTACTAGTCATTACGTGCAACAGAGGAAGGGTTGGCATCCCAGACCTGTCAGTGTTGTCCAGTGGCCTTTTTGTTTGTTTATTTCTTGGGGGAAAATTTCATTTCTCTGTCCAAGTCATGTTTGGACAGTGTTCATCTAGGAGGTCACTTCACAGCCAGTGCTGCTTTGTAACTGACCATCGAGGGATGGGATGAATGCAGAGTATTCCATACCCTTCTTTAGAGGCAAGCATCCCACGTTTGTGCTGTACATTCTTCCTTGGGTGGGACCATTGAGTCTGTGTTCGAACTCTGGTCTCCCCAGAAACTACATGGAGGGCTGCCACCTGGCAATGGTTTTACTCTGAAATTGTTAGGCAGCATATACTGAAAGTAAATTAATGAGAACACAGCCACAGCTTATTAACAGTGACACTGGCTCATGGGATTCGGGTCCATCAAGCACTGTGGCACTAACTTTGAGCCTTTGTTTGCCCAGTGAAAGGGTTCAGATTGTTTGGTGATGTCCTGCCTAGACAGGCCTTTAATTGGGAAATTTTTCATCATCTGCAAGGATCTGTCTTGCAGCAAGTCATACCTTAGGAACTTCAACCACCAGGCACCCAGATCACACAGAAGTATTTTTCGCTAGCAGTCTATCACCATGTCGATGTCCCTCTGTGTAGCAATGGGCAGCCACACACCCTCTTCAGGTCTCCCCACTGTCATGACCTGTGCACAGACTCCAGTCTGTTCATTCCCTTTACCATGCCCTCCAAAAGAGTGGGCAGTGGGTGTCCTTTTGGTGGGCCACTCAACATCCCAGGTCTGCCACCAAACAACCAAGCAAATGAAAAGCTGCCTTGGCCCTGCCTGCCCCCTCCTCCACCACCACTGGAAAGTCATCAAGGGGTGGAAGTGCAGGCCCGGACACTGGCTTAGCCCGACTCCTTGCTTGACCCCCTTCCCATCCGGTTCCCCAGGATGTGGTGGTTGGGGGTCATTTCTTCCTCCATTTGGACGGGTGGCAGATTACTTCACATGGCAGGATGCTGCAGCTAATTTCACCATGGACATGCGCTTGAATTCATGGAAATGCCCCCAGAGCTCCCTCCAGGGCACTCCGCCTATCCTTCTCACCATGTCCTTGTGTTGCAGGAGGAGATCCTAACCCTTCTGTGCAAAAGGGCCACAGAACCCATCCCCAAACATCAGTAGGGAGAAGGGTTCTGCTCCCACTTCTTCATCCCCAAGTCCATGGGGGATTTCAGCCCTATCCTGGACTTGCGAGACCTGAGTCAGTTTATCCAGTACAAGAAGTTCCGGATTGTCACGCTTCTGGGCCTGTTGCCTTTGCTCCGGAAGGGGGATTGGATCTGGTCCTTGGATATGCAGGATGCACACCTGCACATTCAGGTCTGCCCTTCCCACAGGAGGTTATTCAGGTTCTGCTTTGAGGGGGAACGTTACCAGTTCTGAATTCTCCCCTTTGGCTTGTCTTCAGCGCCCCGGGTCTTCACCAAATGCCTTATTGTGGCAGCAGTGGCACTCAGGAAAGAAAGTTTTTTATGTCTTCCCCACCTGGATGACTGGCTGCTCAAAGCATAGTTCAGGGAACAGCTCTCCTTTACCCTGGCACATACCCTGCATCTGTTCAGCAATGTTGGGATTAAAGTCAACCTCCCGAAGTCAATCCTGTCTCCCTGCCAATGCTTCCAGTATATAGGGGCTATTCTGAACAAAGCCCAGGGCTCTGCCTTCCTGCCCCCAGACAGGGCACAGCACCTGATCGCGCAAGTCCAGGAACTCTACAGCAGTCGGTATGTCACAGCCAGGATATCTCTCTGGCTGCTGGGGCCTGCACATGTGCATCCCCCAGTGGACATTGAAGGTGCAGTGTAACCAGTGAACCGACAACCTGGATCGCAAGATACTTGTCTCCTCGCCAGTAAAGAAGGTTCTCACATGGCGGATGGAGTTCGTGGTGGATAAAGTCCATCCAGTTGCTCAAGGGAGTTTCTTTCCTCATTCCCTCCCCTCACTAGATCGTAACCACTGATGCCTCAGGGACCAGCTGGGGTGTGCATCTGGGCCCTTATCAGACTTTGGGGGTGGGGGTGGGTATGGATTCCACTAGAGGTGTCCCTCCATATCAGTGTCCTCGAGATGCGAGCTGTCCTGTATGGCTTGCAGGCCTTCCAGTGCCACCTCTCCATAGGCCATCTGTTGGTGCAGATGGACAATGTCCGCATGATGCACTACATCAGCAAGCAGGGGGCACCCACTCTTACCCCCTGTGCAGGGAGGCAGTGAAGGTTTGGTATTGGGCTCTGGACCACAGTCTTGCACTCTCTGCTGTCCATGTTCCAGATGTCCAGAACGCCTTGGCAGACAGGCTGTTGGTTGCAGTCCAGGGTACACGAGTTGGAGCTGCTGTCGTCGGTGGTCGAATACCTGTTTGACAAGTGGGGTCACCCAGAGTTGGACCTTTTTGCATGCCCACAAATGCAAAAAGTACAGTTATTTGAGAACTTAGTAGATCTTCGAGAGAGGTTCCTGCAGTAGGTCATTACATGTAGGACTGCGCCCCCTGGCATCAGGACCGCACGGCAGACTTTATGCTAGCAATGTCTGGTGGGAAACCGCCCACCTGACGTCATGAGACCCTATATAGTTGGCAGTCCCCACGCCTGCCTTCCAGTTCTCCTGCCAGAGACCCAAAGAGGTAGCGACAGGAGAAAGGATGAAATCCTAGAGCCCATCCCGATAAGTCTGAAAAGCCTGTAAAGAGCAACTTGGGGGGAGGGTGACCTATTGCAGGAACCTCTCTTTTACGTAACTGTACTATCTTACTTCGAGAGGGTTCCTGCAGTAGGTCATTACATGTAGGACTGAATCCCAAGCAGTCAAGCCTAGTAGGACAAACTGAAACAAGGGAGGAGGAAAGTCTGCAGAGAGACCAGAATGGGTCTAAGACATAAGGCTCTGTAAGACAGTTGGGCCGAAACCTGCCCCTTCGCCTAGAGGCAATGTGCAGAGTGTAATGCGTGGTGAAGGTGTGGACCGAATTCCAGGTTGCAGCAGCACAAATGTCTGCTGTTAAAATGTTCTAAAGGAATGCTGCAGAAGCAGCCATACCTCTGGTGGAATGCCTTTTGACCTCCCCCGGAAGGGGTTTGTTGTGCTTCTGATAACAAAAAAGGATGCAGTTAGCCAACCATTTGGACAAGCACTGCTTAGAGACTGAGAACCCCAAGAACTTGGGGGCAAAGGAGAGAAACAACTGGTCTAATTTCCAGACCTCCCTGGTCCTGTCAACACAGTAACACAAAATCCTGTGCACATTTAATGTGTGTTAGGAGGGCTTCATCCCTACTGGAGTAAGTGGGGTAATACAGTGACAGTTCAACTGATTGATTCAAGGTGAACTCAGAAACCACCTTGGGAAGAAACTTAGGATTCATATGCAGAGCTACCCAGTCTCTGTGAAAAATTTAAATAAGGCTCCTTACACGAGGGCTCGGAGATCTTCTGAACGTAAGTAATTGCAGCTAAAAATGGTGCTTTCCAGGACAAATGGCGCATGTCGCAGCTTACAGCTGGTTCAAAAGGGGGCAACATAAGCTTTTCCAAGATGGCAAGGCACATTTTATTTTTTCTGGTGCCCAATCCCAGTGGTTCTGGGCGCCATACAATCACATGCATAAAATTAAAAAGAACAACATACAATAACACTTAATAAAATGTAAACATCAATATGGGTTACGGTCAACATATACACAGTAACCACCATTAAAAAATAAAAGGGCTGGAACTCCATAACCTCACCTTGTGTCTGAGAATGCCTGGCTAAACAGATGGTATTTAAGGCAGGCTTTAAATACCTCCATAGAAAGGGCCTCCCTTATCGATGAAGGAAGCAAATTCCACAGGACGGGGCCGGCGACACTAAAAGCTCTGTCGCCGGCAGTTTTCAACCTCGTCTTGGGAATCGCCAGGAGGCCCCTCGTAGAGGATCGAAGGGAGCGGACCGGGTCAGAGGATGTAAGAAGGTCCAATAGGTAGCCAGGGCCTAGGCCATGTAGGGCCTTAAAGGTGAGCAAGCCCACCTTGAAGAGCACTCTCCATGGGACAGGCAGTCAGTGCAGTTCACACAGCACCAGGGTGACGTGACTATATTTAGACTGTCCAGTAAACAATCTGTCAGCTGTGTTCTGCACCAGCTGCATTCAACGGAGGGTGCCTCCAGGAACCCTGAGGTGGAGCACATTACAGTAGTCCAGCCTAGATGTTACGAAAGCATGCACCAAGGTGGGGAGGTCCAGGGGGAACCAGGTGTTTGATCCTGGCAATGTTCCTTAGATGGGAAAAATTAACCCTGAAAATGGACGACACTTGATATGCCATTGTCAGTCCACTGTCCAGAATAATGCCAAGATTGCGCACCCTGGAGGAGGCCGTCAATGGGACAGAGCCCATAGTTAATCCAGTATCTGCCCCAGAGGCCATCCTGTCACGCCTCCTGTTCGACTCCACCACCAGTACCTCCATCTTATCAGGGTTCAGTCGCAGCCAGCTAGAGGCCATCCAGTCATTAATCTGGGCTAGACAGTTGTTTAGTACTTCCGCTGCGTTGGATGTCCCAGGGGCAAAGGATAAGTACAGCTGAGTATTATCGACATAACAATGAAACCCCAAGCTGTACTTGTGATCCCACCCAGGGGTAGCATATACACGGTAAACAACATCGGTGATCAGATCGACCCCGAGGTATTCCAGAAGACAGAAGGCTAGGGGAGGAGGAGAAATTTCCCATCATCACCCTTGGCCTTCTGTTTGTCAAATAGGACTCAAACCAGCTGATGACAGTGCCGGTGAGTCCACAAAATTCCCTCAGGCAGTCAAGTAACACACGATAGTCCACCATGTCAAAAGCTGAGGAGAACAAGAATTGTCCCCTCTCGTCTGTCTCTCGCCCTGATGAGATCATTATGCACCTGAACTAATGCAGTTTCTGTACAATGTCCAGCACAAAATCCCAACTGGAACGGCTCGTAGATATCAAATGCCATGAAGTGTTCTCCCAGCTGCTGCGCCACAATTTTCTCAACAACCTTTTCCCAAAAATGGCAGGTTGGAGACCGGTCGGTAATTCGCCTTGATGTCAGGGTCCAACAATGGCTTCTTCAGAAGGGGTCTTACCAGCGTCTCCTTCAAGGCATCCAGGAAACCCCCTCCCACAGGAAACACCGGACAATTAAGGCGAACATCGGGCCAACAGTGTCAACACATCCCATTAAGAAACTAGTCGGCACCAGGTCCAGCTCACAATATGTGTGCTTCAGCCTTAAGGCCACCTAAATGACATTGGCCACCTCCACTGGTTTAAACTCCCCCCCAGCCAGGCAGAGTGCTTCGTCGACAATCCAGGCGACCATCGTCTGCCATAACACGGTTCACTGGCGGAATTCCCTGCCTGATGGCGGACACCCTGATGGAGAAGAACTGAGCAAACTCATTACATAAAACCTCAGAAGCTGCTTCTTTCAACTGTAGACAGGCAGGATGTAAAAACCTGTCCACCATCCGAAAAAGCATAGCTGGTCGGTTCCTCTGGGCAGCAATCTCCCGGGACAGGAACACTGCCTTCTTACGGTTGATTGCACCCTGGTACACACCATAGTGTGTACACAGGGCCAGTCTGTCCACTTCCTGCATAGTCCTCTGCCAGCAGCGCTCCAGCCTCTGACCCCTGATCTTCAACGCCTTGAGCTCCCCATCAGACCATGGGTACCTCAAGTGAGAAGATCTGGGTTGTACACGGACCGGTGCAATGGAGTCAAGCGCACCAGTCATTGACCTATTATAGGCGGCGACTGCTTTGCCCACCCCTCCCCTGCATGCACTGTCCACACTAGATAGGTCCACTACCACCAGAAAACCCTCTGGGGTCAAACCCTTAAAGGGTGATAGCTCACCATCTCTGCAGGAGGAGGGATCACAGGGAGGGCTCTGAGCAGGAACTCCATTGTGCAATGATCGGACCAAACAACCAGATCAGTCCTAAGATTATCAATCTCAAGCCCCAGCGAGACCACCAGGTCTAACATGTGGCCACCCTGGTGGGTCATGGTAGTAACTCCTTGCGACAGGCCCAGAGATGTTATCTGAAGGAAGTGATAACCCACTCTAGATGACTCGTCATCAACCCAAACATTGAAATCCCCCAGAACCAAACATCTGGGGGACTCCAGTGTTTCACCAACCACAAAATCATCTACTTCCTGCAAGAACTCTCCAGCCGTCCCGGAGGGTGGTAAATCAAGAGAATCCTGCAGACTGCGCCCGGACCCCCATGAATGGCCACACATTCAAAAGAACCCAGCATTCTCAATGGGTGCATGGTGAAGCCTAGCGCAGCTCTAAAACAGATGGCCTCCCCCACCCCCTGCATTCCACTCTAGGGCAGTGCACAACAGAGCATCTTGGGGGGAGGCCGCCTCTAAAACTGGGCCAGCATCGTCCCCCAACCAGGTCTCTGTAATGCAAGCCAGATCGACCGATAAAATCAGATCCGCCATAATTGCGGTCTTATTCCTGATCGACCTGGCATTGTATGGCACCACCCTCAGGGGACTGGTGGACAGTGCAGCGCACTTGGCTGTCTGCCCACTTGATTTCATGGGGACCCTGGGGACAGGAACTAAACACATCCGGCATCTCTCCAAAACCAGTCTAATCCCAGGGTGCCTTCTGCTCCCCTCAGATGTGCACGGGGCACCCCACCAGCTCCTACCCAAGCAGCTCCTCCCAATGCCAGCCTCCTAGTGGAGCAGGGTTGCAGATGGAGGGGCTTCAAGTGGAGGATCCCCTTTAAGAAGGTTTTGGAGACCTCCAACTGGACTATAGTTTTATTTTTCATTAAAGAGTGGTAGGCTGAAATAGCGGACAAATGGACCTTCAACAAAGAGTAGCTTAGTGCAGAGTCAGGTAGGTGCAAAAAGGTAATCTAACACGTGAGGCACAGGGCAGGAAAGGTGGGTCCCATCCCTTTGAGGTTGCCCAAATGGAAAATCGCTTCCATTTCATGGCGTAAGCCGACCTTGTGGATGGCTTGCTGGCCTCCATAAGGACTTGGGCGACACTCTCTGATACTCCAAAGCGTGACACAATTATGTCTGAAGGATCCACGCATGAAGATGCAGGGCCCTGAGGCCCGGGTGCACTAACATGCCCTTTTTCTGTGTGAGAAGGTCATGCTTGAGAGGCAGAGGTAGTGGGGGTTCCACTGCTAACTGCTGCAGGAGGGGGGGAACCATATTTGCCTGGGCCAGAGGGGAGCGATCAGCAACATTCAAACCCCTCTGCCTGAAGCTTCGGCAGAACGCTGTAGAAAGGGAGGGACAGCGTACAAGTCTCTCTCTCCAACAAGAGAGAGAACGCGTCTGGCTAGAAAACTCCAGGCCCTTGAATGAGCAAGCAAAACCTGGGAAGTTCTGCATTTAATGGGAAGGCAAAGAGATCTACCCCGGAAAGCCCCCACCAAAGGAACAGAAGATCTGCTACTTCCTGATAAAGTTCCCATTCGTGGGATTGAGCCGAGGACCAGATGAGGCTTGTGAACGCCTGGGACGTGCACAGTGGTGAGGTGAAGTCCATGCTGGACTGCCCAATACCAGACCCTCATCGCCTCCCTGCACAGGGGGTATGATCAGGTGCCTCCCTGCTTGTTTATGTACCAGGCCACGCACATGTTGTCTGTCTGTACTAGTAGTGTTCCCAAAGACAGAAGTGGCTGGAATGCTTGAGGGGCGTACAGAACTGCCCTCATCTCCAGAATGTATATATGGAGAGAAGATTCCAGCTGGGGTCACGTCCCTTGAGTCTGGTGGTCTCCCAGATGGGCTCCCCAGGCCCGAGGGTCCATGAGGGAGGGGGCGTCCTGAAGGGAGACCCCCGAGAAAGGTTAAGGGTCTCTTTCCACCAAAGGAAATCCTTTTTGAGGGCGCTGGACACCTGGATGGGATGGTCCAGATCGTCTGAGCGCTGATCCCATAGGACCCTTAATGTCCATTGGGTGACCCTCATATGCAGTCTGGCCAGGGGAATGGTAGGGATGGCAGCCACCATCAGGCCTGAAAGGCGTGGAAATACCTTGGCTGGGGCACTGCTGGAGGAGGCTACCAGATTGGCCTGCTCCTGGAGAGTATCTGCTCTGTCCGAGGGGAGGAAGGCTTTGCCCTGGACTGTGTCCAAAACTGCCCCAATAAACTGGAGGCGTTGAGATGGCACTAGGGATGACCTGGGATAACTAATACCCAGTTGTGCAGACAGGTCCAGGGTGGAGGACAGTGATCCACTAGGCTGGTCCTGGACGGGGCTGCCAAGAGCCAGTCATCCAGGTATGGGAACACACAGATCCCTCTGCAGCGGAGTGCCACTGCCACCACCGCTAGGCATTTGGTGAAAACCCTGGGTGCTGAGGAAAGGCCAAAGGGGAGGGCTTTGAATTGGAAGTGCTCCCCTTGGAAAGAGAAACACAGGAAGCGGTGGGCAGGGAAGACTGGAATGTGCAGGTATGCATCCTGCATGTCCAGCGCACAGAGCCAATGGTCTGCCTAGAGTAAGGGCAGAAGAGACTGGGGTGTCAGCATGCAGAACCTTTTGTACTCCACATAAAGGTTCAGCTGACTGGGGTCTAGAATAGGCCTTAGATCGTCTGTCTTTTTGGGGACGATGAAGAAATGGGGGTAAAACCCTTTTCCCCTCTGCGCCCAAGGAATTGGCTCGATGGCCCTTTTTTTTTTTTTTTGGGAGTAGTCAGTATCTCTTCTCTTACCAGAAACCTAAGGTGCACCCCAGGTAGTACCCAGCACGGATACCTAGAAAAACCTAGCCTGGAGCACTAGTAAGCTATTAATCCTCTTTATCGCTCTGTGTACTGCCCCCCCCCCCAAAACCATAGTCTATCAATGGATTTTGGTGGTCTCCAGGGCTGAGCTACCCAGAGTATCATCCTAGACATAGCCTGAATCTTCTTACAATCACTTTTCCACTGTCTATAATTCTCATGTACTGCTCTTTAATTGCCTAACGTGCTGAACCCTGAAACTACTGTATTTGTGTCTTGTATTATTTGTCCACCCTGATGTGGAACCTTTGTAAAAGAGCTCACGCTCAAAGGTCTTCCGATATTACAAATAAATAAGAAAAACCTGGTTTGAGGGATAGTGATGCCATTTTGGAGGTGATTCTGGAGGCCTTTCTAGAAACTCTTAAGGTGTGCCTTTGTTTTACTAGTTGAATGACCCATGCGTCTGATGTGATGCCCTGCCACTCTTTGAGATGAAGGGCAAACCCCCATTGGGCTTTGGAGGCGGGTGATGTGACTGAGGGCCCCCCAATGTGCTCCTTTTGGTCTGACATCTACCAAAGGGCTGCTTGTTCTGCCTCTTCTGCTGGCGTCGAAAGGGCTGCTTCGACTTGAAGCCTCCTTTGTACATTGATTTGACTGACCTCAAAGCCTGTCCACTTTCCTGTAGGCCAGTGATTAAGTCTTTAGTGTCCCCACCAAACAGGACTGGGCCCCGGAAAGGAGTGTCCTGGATGGCTGCCTGCACGTCTGGGGAGAGCCCCGGAGATATGTAGCCAGGCGTGACACCTGAGGCACACTGCAGTGGAACGAGCCACTGCATCCACAGAGTCGTAGGTGGCCTACAGGAGATTTTGGATAGACACAGAGCCTTAGTGACTTTAGACTTGATCTGAATCCTCCATAGATTCAAGTCTCTCCTCCAACTTGGCCATGGTGGTCTTTTGTTAGGACACCATGTGGGCTAGATAGTTTAAGGAATGAAGGGTACATGTGGAGGGATGCGTAAACCTTATGCCCAAACTGGTCCAGCTGTCTCGACTCCTTATCAGGAGGGGAGATACTCATGTGCTTGGGCTTAGCTGTGTGATCGTGAGCCGCAGTAAAGCAGAGATCCGTATGGGGGGGCAGTCCAAGGAGAAATATGGATTTGGGGACACCTCTTCCATGTCCAGGTGCTCTGCCAGCTGCTTGCGTTTGAGGTCTTGCTCCTCTGCGTTCCAGCCATTGGCCTGCTTGAAGATGCTGAGAATATCCGTGAAGGAGGGGTCTTCTGGGGGTGATTTGGGAAACTCTTTGCCCTTAGTCCCCGTAGTTCCTGAAAGGTCTCCCGAAGAGTCCTCTTTGGAATCTGAAGATTCCTCCCAATCAGAAGATTTGGGTCCCGCCAGGGGAAACCTCCTGGGATGCTCCTCCTGATATGTGGACCATGACAGACTGGTGAGAGCCCACCAGTGACAGAGAGCGTGGGGTGGAGGTAGCCACTGGGGCCGGCAGTTGGTTGTCCAGGTAAGCTACCAGCTCAGACCTAGCCTCCTGTTACCAGGACTGAAACATAGTCTGGAGGTCCTGCTGGGGTTGTGGTTGGGGAGGCGGAGGAGGAGACTGATAGTAAGGATGGGCCATCCCTCGAATAGGAAGGGGAGTGGTACTCTGGCCCCTGGAAGGGGGGGTGGAGTGTAGCCTGGTGCACAGGGAAATATCCATGGGCATAACGTGCCATTGCTGGGAAACCGGGATAATGCTGGAATCCAAAGGCGGGACCTTGGGGAACATCCGGATAGTCAGGGGGACCCAGGAAAGGATCCCACGTAAGGGGGAACGAGGTGCCAAGGGTCCTGACGGAGGTACTGACAGCAGCAGGCATTAGGCTGGGGCTTCGGAGGCCTGAATTCTGATGGCAGAGCCTCTGGCGTCAGGCCAACAAATAGGACCAGACGGTGAGGAAGGTCCCTAGGAGGTGGCTCAGAGGGAAGATTTCCTGTAAGCGTATCTCGGGGGTAACCTGATCTGGAGTGGGGAATGAAAGAACCACTTCCAGAGGACCCTCTTCCATCCAGGAATGAATGTCGGCCAACGGAGGTACCACCTGTGAGGCGGAGGGGAAGTTCCTGTCCAGCAGGAAACTGACAGGGTGGCTGGCCAAGAGAGGTCAGCGAGCTCAACCGGGCGTCGGGTGTCAGCCCCTGACAGGTGAGCTTCGATCAGTTGCCAAAGTCCCCGGCGACCAACTTATCGGTCGTGAGAGGAGTCATCGGGCGGGGCAAACCCCGCCGCCGGTTATCAACAGATGTCGGGTGGACTCCCACAGAGTGGGGATCAGACTTACCGATGGTCAGGCGGACTCTGGGGGAACCGGAGTTCGGCTTACCAATGGAGACTGGGAGCTCGCTGGAGGAGCCGGCGGGCAACTTACAAGTTGAAGAGCCAGGTTTGGGACCCATCTTGATGGGCATAAAAGTAGAAGTACTACCTGTGTGGCCGTAGCCTGGACAGTCACCAGGGATGGCGCCGGGAAAGCGGCCTTATCCAAGGGGGGAGACTGACTTGGGGCTTCCAGTCTTAGAGGAGATCCTCTCCCGGTCCTCCAGATGCTCCCATGCTCAGTGCTTCTCCATGTCCTCCTTTTTCTGCTTCAAGGTAGAGGAGGAAGCAGAGTCCCTGAGTTTTTGCACCTCCTGCTCTAAAGAGGCCATCCTGGACTTAAGGAGATGGGCTTGCTGCTTGTGTTTGCACATGACCTGGTTGAAGAGCTTGCAGTCTGGGCAGGCCTTGATGTCATGGGAAGGCCCAAGGCAGAAGAGGCAAAGTTTGTGGCAGTCCTTATGCGGAATTTGCGTGTCACACTTCTTCTTAATCTTGGATGGACAAGACATAAAAGATGACTAAAACGGACTGGATTTGTGAAAAAGGAAAAATCTAAGACAAAATGGTGATTGACTGGAGCAGCGTTTACCGCAAAGTTCTTGTGCAGGTCAGTGGCAGGAAAGAACTAGAAGGCAGGGGCCGCCCACTATATAGGGGCACGTGGATGTCTGTCACATGACATCAGGTGGGTGGTCCCCTGCCAGACATTGCTAGCAAAAGTTTGCCGTGCAGTCCTCCATGTATTGACCTACTGCCGGAATCCTCTTGAAGTAAGATCTGCTGCTTTTCTGCTTGCTTAGTCCAGGACCTGGAGTCTTCTGGTGAGACACATTGTCCCTCTCTTGGAAAGGGAGGTTCTTCTGTGCCTTTTCCCCCTTTCCACTGATCCAAAGAGCGCTCATGAAACTCCAGATGGAGATTGTCACTGTAATTCTAGTGGCACCTTTCTGGCCGCATCAGATTTGGTTTACAGTGTTTACAATTAGCAGTGGAGCCTCCAGTGCTGTTTCCCTTGTGCCTGGGCTTGCTGTCCCAGGATCAGGGAAGTCTTGTCCATCTGAACATCCGGTCTCTTCACCTGCATGCTTGGCTCCTGAAGATATAGCTATCACCAGGTTTGGTGTCTCTCTAAAAGTGGCTGATGTTCTGCTGGCCGCTAGAAAGCCTTCCACCAGGGTGACCTACTTCAAGTGGAAGTGCTTTGCCTTGTGGGCAGCCTCCCATAACCTGTATCCCTACACCTGCCCGGTGAACCAGATTCTAGAGTACTTGCCATCCTTGTCTGATGCCAGACTGAAATACTCTTCTCTAAAGGTGCACTTGTCAGCCATATCTGCCTTCCACGTGCCCATTGAGGGCTGTACAGTAGCCCAGTTGGATGTTGCCTGTACTTTCCTAAGAGACATCCTGCATTTGAAGCCTCCAGTCCGTAACAAAGCTTACTTTGGCTCCTTTTGAGCCAGCTGTGACCTACAAGCTAACGCTTTCTGTCATGGAAAGTGTTATTTTTAGTTGCTATTACTTCTGCTTGAAGAATTTCAGAGCAGCAGGCAGTCACGTGTGAGCAGCCTTACTTGATTTTTCACAAAGTATGTCTTTTCATACTAATCTCAAGTTCTTGCCAAAGGTGGTGTCTGAGTTAACCTTGAATCAAACCATCCACCTGCCTGTTTATTACCCAGAGCATGTCAGTCATGGGGAAGCTTTGCTCCACACTTTGGATGTACATAGAATCCTTAGATGTTATGTTCACCGCACAAAGGACTACAAAAGATCCTCACAGTTGTTTTTCTTTCACCCTGGGGAAAGCAGGTGTCACATTTTCTAAACAGTGTCTGTCCAAATGGTTAACCAACGGTACTTTTTTTTTTTTGTTATAACAAGTATGGTATGGAACTTCCTTTTGCGGTTAAGGGCCACTCCAGAGGATTGGCCATTTTAGTAGCTTGCTTCAGAGGTGTCTCAGCAGCTGAGATCTGTGCTGCCGCAACTTGGAGTACTGTCCACACTTTCACAAGGCACTACATTCTAGACATTGCTTCTAGAGGAAGGGCAGGTTTTGGCCTAGCCGTCTTACAAGGCCTCCTCTCTTAGGCCTCTACTTTCTAACCACCCAGACTGTGCTCCTATGCAGTACTGCTTGGAACTCCTTCCTAAGGTGTGACCTGCTACAAGAAATATCCTCTAAGATGGAACAGTTATGTAAGAATTTACTGTAACAGTAGATCTTCAAGAGAATCTCTTGAAGCAGGTCATGCCGTCCCACCCTCCTTCCCCCTTGTCCTGAGTTCTCTGCTTCCTCTCTCTTTTTTTTTTTTCCCCCGGGATGGTTCACCCTCTGTTTTCCAAGCTCCTTCTGGCAGGTCTCTCTGGCTTCTCCTTGGGGACACGTCCTAGTGAGCTAGTCTCCAGAGGGGAACTGAGGAGGGCATGGGGTCACACACGGCTGTGGGCAGCCCCAAATAGACTGCTAGCAAAAAATGCTTGTGTGTGATCCTGGCACCTGGAGTTCCTAAGGTGTGACTTGCTGCAAGAGATTTTCTTGAAGATCTACTGTTACGGCAAGTTCTTACGTAACTGTTCTTTTCTCTCCCTCTGCCATGCCATTATCCCTGCTGTGACTGATGTGCAGATGGTTTGACGAATATAAAGAGATGGACTATGCACGTGCCGGAAACAAGGCTACTTTTTCGGTTACCCTGGATGCAGGTCCCCTGGAACAGTTTCCTCACTCTATGGAACCACAGCTGAGGCAGCTAGGATTGCCAACAGCACTCAAGAAAGGTCTGTACCCTTCCGTTTGGACTTGTTATCTGTATGGTGCTAACTGCTGCTGCAGAAATCTTTGTCATGACTAAATTGACATTCTGTAGTCCTTGGACCAGCAGCAGCTGACAAATATAATTTACAAAATGATTTTGGTTCTTTGCTTATTTAGTTAATTTGTTGAAATTTATTCAATCCTGGAAGGCAGAGCAGATATGCATAAACCATCTTGTTTTCAATTGCATTATTGGGGGACTGTTGGGATGACAGGAATGACATCAGTTGCATGGTGCAAGCAGAACAAGAGACTGCCAAATACATTGCAAGACATTAGAAATGGAGAGTCTGGTCCCAGTTTTTTTCTCTGCCTCGTTACGCCCTCTGATCTGTTTCTGCGAACTGCTTTCATGGAGCAGTAGAAAAAACAGTCACGGCACACCTCACTCATGCATACTGAAATGAAAGCCTTAACGCAGGTAGCTTAACCATTTATAAAGTCATTTATTTACCAAAAAGTGCATATAATGACCCGTATAGTTCCACGCAGGGAGGAACAGACAGTTACAAACACCTCTAATGTTTCAACCCAAAGGTCTTTGTCTAAGATAGTGGCCCCTAATGTTCTTTTCTTAATTATTTGTATGTAGAGATATCCTATAAACAACACCCGTAACCATTTTAAACTGCAAAGAGTGCAATAATTTTAGTTAGTGTATAGTCATTCCGTAAATACATTTAACCCTATCACCATATTGCTATAAAAATAAACAGAACTTATTCTGTTCATACATACAATTATACATAGTTAAAAACCACCAGGAAGCACAATTCAGAGTCTCCACTTTTAAATTCTGACAGTTCTAGAATGGTCTAATTTTGACCTATTTACACTTTTACTTTTTAAAGGGACAGTACACATTGCAGGGATTGCTCAAACTGTGAAAGCCCATGAAAAGTTATGCTGAACAAGATATTTGGCTTCATTGTATGTGTCAAATGTCCCGAGATATGAATATTTAAATCATCTGAAAATCAAAACAAGGCAGTAGCCATTTCATGCATTCTTACAAAAGAAAGTGATGTCACTGAGGGGCAAGCTGTAATTAACATAGAGATAGCCCCTCAGTGACATCACTTCTTGTTTTTATGCTGCATGAAATGGCTGTTGCTATGAACTGATTTACACATTACTTAGCCATTCATAGCTCAAGACTCCTGTCCCCTACAGGTAAACCCAATATCTCATTTGAAAGATCTTTTCATGGGCTTTCACAGTTTGAGTAACCCCTGCAATGTTTAGTGTCCCTTTAATACACCATTCATATTTTTGTTATTTTCTCGGGCACATTTACGCTATCAAGAGACATTTACTCACAATATATTTTCGTCACTAGATTCACATTTCCTTACACACACACACACACACACACACTATGAATTCACAAATCTCATGTGTAATCCCAAGTTTATATGTAATATATAATATGAATGGAAAAAATGCCATAGTTAGTGGAGAAACTGGAGAGCAGAACCCCAGTGTTTTATATATGCTATGTTTAATCTATCTAGCATACATGGGTTAAATTTGGAGCAAACTTTTTTTTTACCTCCTTTAATTCAAAACATTGTACAGAATAAATATATATATCCACATGTGTACACATATCTATATATCTATGTATGTAATCTAAAAGACCATTGCACATTGCTGCAGCTGCCGGGGAACCTCCACTCCTTAATCATTTCCCTTTACCCACCCCAGCAGCTGCAGGAAACATGAATCTAGTAACGAAAATACATTGTAAGTGTCTCTTGATAGTGTAAATGTGCCTGAGAAAATAAAAATATGAATGGTGGTGTATTCAAAAGTAAAAGGGTAAATACGTCAAAATTAGACCTATTCTAGAATTGTCAGAATTTAAAAGTGGAGAATCTGAACTGTGCTTCCTGGTGGTTTTCTAACTATGTGTAATTGTATGTATGAATAGAATAAGTTCTGTTTATTTTTATGGTGATAGGGTTAAGTGTATTTATTGAATGACAAAATCACACATGCCCCCACAATGCAAAGCACCATGGGCTGCATATGCAAATCACCACAGAATGTTATGCTAGTCCAGCATATTTATTGAATGACTATACACTGACTAAAATTATCACACTCTTTGCACTTTAAAATGGTTACAGGTGTTATTTGTATGTAGGGGTATCCTATAAATAAAAGGACACTAGGGGGCACTATCTTCAACAAAGACCTGTGGGTTGAAATGTTAGAGGGGTTTGTAACTGTCTGTTCCTCCCGGCGTGGACCTATACAGGCCATTATATGCACTTTTTGGTAAAAGAATGACTATAAATGGTTAAACTACCTGCGTTAAGGCTTTCATTTCGGTGTGCATGAGTGATGTGAGCCGTGACAGTTTCTTCTACTTTTGCTGCAGTAGTCACTGAGCACCCTCTAGTCCCTGTGCGGCTCTTTGTTTCAACTTTCACGGAATGTCTGTGAAAAACTTTATGGTTCATAAAGCTAAACAGTATTATAAGGCCTTGTGTAAATATGTTAATGCCCAGCAGTTGAGTTTCCTCCCAAAAAGATGATTAGTTTAAGAGCTACTGGCGCCTCAAAGAAAACATAATAGGCAACCGGCCCGGTGGCGGTGAGGGTTTAGGCACTGGACGCCACACCTCACACCCATGCTGGGGACCCAGGTTTTGGAGTGGACTCGGGTCGGCAGGGGGAGGAGAGGATTGAGTGTCTGGAAGACTGCTCTCTTCTGGGGATGCACCGATCTGCAGCGGCCCCGGGGGGGGGGGCACCACAGTAGTGCGCTGGTTACAGGGGACGAGGTGATGGCGGACGTCAGCTGAGGGTCTGCCCTTGGTGCAGACATCATTGCACATCCACACCTGGGGGGGACGTAACTAAGGTGGAAAACCCCGATGTCCTGGGAGGCGATGGCGGGGGCTCAAGTGGCTAAAGACCACACTCCCAATGCGGGCCCCGATCCCGACTTTACTCTCTGGTCCTACCTCTCCCGTTTTGGATCACGGGAAGGGGAGGGGGACCCAGCAACCGATTCCTTGGTTGGGGGAAGGGCATGGCGGGCAGTAGAGGTGACGCAGAGCGAGCTCCTGCCAGAGAGATGCCGGTGACCAGAGCGAAATAAAAAAAAAAAAAAAAAAAAAAAAATTAGGCACAATTCTGTCTGCATTCCATTTATATTTTATATATTTCTCTTCCCCATTATTTATTACTAAGAAAATGTGCCTGAATATATGATCTTTGTCCCATAAGTTCATCTGCCGCTATAGCTTACTTCGTCATAGTCCTCTGTTGTGACATCACAATCTGTTGCCATGGGAGTAACTGATATAACAAGCAGTGTTCTATGACTTCAGGTAGGGGAGAAAGCAGCAGGAATAGACTAACTATTAGGTGCAGAGATCCTGTTTTTCATACAGATGACCTCAGTAATGAATAATGGGGAGGAGGAATACAGCACTAATGGGAAATACAAGCTGAACTTTGTCTAAATATTAGGTTTTATTAAAGTTCTTCTGAACATGTCACCAGTTCTTTAATCTGCCAGTGCAGCGTTGTGCTCACAGCACTGGCAGCTTGCATTCTCCTCCCAACCCCAGGGTGGGTTGGGAATGGCATGACGAGAACTGAATGTCCGAGAGGATGCCCTGGGTGGGTGCTGGCATGATCTACAGCCATATTACTCGCCCTGGAGAAGCACGGATGGTAGGGTGTGCAGGTAGAGCAGCTTGAGAGGGGGAATGCTGATTTGACTCCAGTGGCGTGCATCTTGTGTGCACTCGAGCCCTTGATGTTTCCGCAAAGGGAAATCACCAGCCTTGCAGAATGCCTGGGGTAACAGCAGACCACTTAGGATCAGCTAGCTCCCAAGTCTCACAAAACCCGGAAAGTTAGCTGGCCTGTCAGCACAGTGGTAGTGATGCCAGTGACACAGGTTCGGGAAGGACACTGAGGGCCGAGTATCTAGTGTCCCATAGGATGCTCTTTTCCTCTGTGGAGGGAGGGCTCTCACTACCACCATGTGACCGCCACCTGATGTTCAAGTGGCGGTGCAGGTGGAGTGCAGACACGGGAGGCGCTGATTAGCTGGATCAGGGCCTCTGGTGCACACTGTGGGGGTGGGAGCAAAAGGAGGAACTTTGGTCAGATGACGGTCCTGTGGCATTTGCAGACCTCGCACCCTGCCGACCTGGGATCTCCCCTGATGACTAGCTGAAGTTGACAAAGGGACTTGGAGTAACCCGAGGGCCCTAACGGTGGGGGGCAAGCCACAGATGCAACACGAGGGAAAAGATAAGTCCCAGAAAATGGCAGGGTTGGGATGCTGCAGGGTCCTGAGGGGGCCATCAGTTCAGCCAAAGGCAAGGAGCGACAAAGAGAAAGAGGCAAAGAAAAAAGTTAGCATCTCTCACACAATAGTATGGACAAGCAGCATGTAGAAATACTGCAAACTTTACTGAAACAAAACCGTGGTTAACAAATAGTAGATATACTGCCCAAGAACCACAAAAGTGATAGTATGATACCATGCCAACACTGGTGCAGACATAGAAAGCCTCTCTTACTTCTGCACCATACCAACACCGATGTAGAGGCTTTCTGTGCTGCTCTGTGCACGGGTGATGGTATAGTATTTTGTCGTAGTATCACTTTTGTGTTTGTTTTTTTTTTTGCGCTACTATATCTGCTGTTTAACATCATCTTGTTTCAGTAACCTTTAGTTTGCAGTACAGGAGTGTTGTCTGTTAATTCTAATGTGTTGAAGTGCCACCACCGTTTTGGGTTCTGTGATGTGTGGGGAACTCTTGGGCCCCAGTAGGAGAGTTGGTGGCTACTCCTGAAGGCCTTGCCACTGGATGGGATGGGAAGGGGGGGGGCATGGGGATAGGCCACCCCCCCACCCCGACAGGGAGGCTGCACATAACAGAGACAGATGGGGAAGATAGGAAGGAGAATATAATACTCTTAACTCTTTTCAGCCAGTAGGGTGTAATTGTGCATACTAGCTCCTCTGGACAAAACTGCAGTTACTGTTGGCTTATTATTTGCCCTCTGCCTTTTTTTTTTTAATGCAGGTGTGGTAACCTTGCTGTCTGATCATGAAGTCTGCAAAGAAGGGGACATACTGACTCCTGAACAAACGCGTGTCTTGGTGAGTTCCTGCAGTACCTCTAAATGTAAGGGTTTGAAGCTTGGGGCTAGGAATTTGCCATTTTCTAATGTGAGGACTGGAGCTCCTGGCTTGGAAAGTGCAGTTTTTGACATTCTGTAGTGTTGGCAAACCGTGGAACAAGTTGCCCAGTGAGGCAGTGCAATCATTCAAACTGGGGTGGGATAGAGTAAAGGCATGATCTCAAGTAGGGAGGGCAGATGAAAACTCAACACAGATAGGGGTTTAGGTCCTGTGATCAGAAAAGTTCACAGGAACACTTGGGCAGACTAGCTGGACCTTGATCTCCTTCTGCTGTCATTTTTTTCTATGGTGACAGCAGCAAATACTGAAACCTCTCTTTTCTTTGCAGAAACTGTTTGGGTTCGAGATGGCAGAATTCAGAGTGGTGATTAGGTGTATGTGGAATGCTGATACAGGAGAGTTCAAACAGCTTGTGGAAGATCTAGAGAAACACAATGAAGAGGATGCAGTTGACATGGAGGCTGACGACGAGTAGTAGTTCAGTCATTGTTACCAACTTGTGCCTCAGCATTGGACTGAAATAGCAATATTTCTAGCACGGTTCACAACAGGACCTGCTTCCATTCAAGAGGCTCCTTTGAACTTGAGGGGGGAGCAGTCCTTTCCTAGCAGGACTCCTCTGTATTTGGGAAATGGAGCCTGAAGAAGCCAAAATATATATATTTTTGTGATATTTTTTTTAATTCTATTCACACACTTTAATACAATGAACATTTTTTAGGCTGGTGTTTTGGTTTCTTTCCCTGCTGTTTATGCAACAGTTGGGCTTTAACCATGGAAGATGCCACAAAACCTTAGAGCAGCAGAACGGTCGGCCTAGTCTCTGCACTCATGGAGTTTCACTACCGTGCACCTGTAAAAATCATTGTAGATGTTTGTCTATATTCAGAGTTATTTGTACAGGCATAGGATTAAAGCCCACTTTGTCATGATGGTATATTGTTGGTTCCGCAGTGCTGCATGCTCAGGGACTTCAGATCTGGACTGAAAAGGCCCCACCCTGTAGGGACTCTTTTTTTTTTTTAAATCAACCTTACAGACTGATCCCTGAACACACAGACAATAACGGGTCTTATTTTCCTTTTTGTCTAGCCTCTTCCTTTATCACGAAACAAGAGTCTAAATGGAAGTCTGTGTCAGGAAGGGACCATGATTAGCACTGGATGGTAGCATTGAAACCATGGCAGCTCACCAGTGTAACCTGCATGTTTTGGTTTTCTCCCTTCTTCATGATGTCTGCACACATTCTAGGTGGCATCCTTCCCATGCAGATACAGGCACTGCTGGAGTGGTCTACACATAATATGCTCAACAGTGCTGGGTTACAAGCATAGGGCAATAGGCATCCCTCCCCCTGGGATGGAGAGTGCTGCCTCGTACATAATACTGTTCAGAGATCATAACTCCCTGGCAAACCAGAGTCCTTTGCAGCTGCACAGCTCTGGAACATACACAGTTACAGGCAAAACTGATAATTAAACCACCCACCAATAAATCGCACCACTATTGATAGGGTGCAGATGGATGGTAACCCATCAACACCACTTTCTTTAAAGCTCTGATGTAATGTTACAGTCCACCAGCAAAGAGTTGGGCTTGATTGTGCTACTGGGAGTTGCCCGTATAGCCTCAGAAACCTGTTTCATAGGAAGTAATAGATATAAAAAAAAAACTTTATTCAAATTATACTTTCATGAGTCATTGTGATCCATTTATTGGTGCAGTATTTAATTAAATTTCAAACTTGCTGCTTTAAAGTGGATACATCAAGTTTCTTGCTTTTCTGTTACATGTTTAAGTTTTGTTTTTTAAACCTCCATGGTAGATAAAATGGCTGCTGCCAAAGGTGCTGATCTTGGGGGTCCAATCTGCCATCTAATATAAATGCCTGATAGTTTTTATATCTGGGGGAGCAATGAACCTCTGGTTCCACATCTGGGCTGGTAGAAGCAAACATGCCACTAGATCCCAACATGAACAAACCAATCCCCGCATTTTGTTTAGCAGATAACACTTTTATTCTGGGGCTAGACTAAGCTCTTCATTTTACATAATTTGGGAGGAGATGTTTCCAGCCAGCAAGTCTTTCAACTGGAATTTAAGTGCCATAGGGGAGACAAAGAAAGACCACCACATGATTCTTGAGAACTTGGTCCTAGCGAAAGTAATTTGGACAATCATGCGCTACAATATGCCATGCTTTGTCGATGGCTTCCACAACTGTGGGGTGGAGCGGACCCTCTTCAGTGGCTGCAAGGTTCTGCTCGAGCTGCTCAATGTTGGAAACCCCAATGATCACGCCATCTCCAACATCCCCCTGGGAAGAGAGACACAATACATTGGTTTTGGTAATCACACAAGTGAAAAGGTTTTAAAGTAAACTCAACATCTGAAATAAACTGTATTCCAAGTGCTTTACAATCCAGGAAAAGAAGGCTGGTGACCCTTTACATGGAAAAGCAAATACAAAAAGCACAGATATTTATTAGGCAGGGTAAGTGGCTTTCTTAGTCAGACACCGAATATGTATGTGTGTGTGTGTGTGTGTGTGTGTGTGTGATGGGATTTGAACTTAGTCCCCAAGTTGGTGCTCCAACCATTAGATTGTGCTGCCGTCTCAAATATAAATGGGTGTGGAGAGAGTTCTGTAGAGGTGAGGTGCTACCAGGGAAGGAGGGTTTGGGCTGCCCACAGCTTCTTGCAATGAGTGCAGCCATTGTAACTATGATAATATGGGCGGATGGTGCTGGAAAAAACGAGGGAAGACCAAAAGCAAAAGGCAAATCACATAGGAGTCCTATCCATGGCTGCAGTACCTTAAGTTTGGAGTGATGATACATCCAGCGCAGGGCGGCTGATGTCAGGGAGGGCTTCTCTGTTCCATAGGCTGCCTCTATGGCCTTCAACATCACATCAATTGCTTGGAAATGGTGTTCCTTCCAGTACCTGTACAGTAATAAATGCTGTAGTGAGAAACCAGTGCACTGCATGGTAATGAGAATGGGCAAACGTGAACAAGAGACACTATGGTAATGAGAAACAGATGCAGCATTTGTGTCCCAGGTAGTGAATGGAACAGGTAACTGGCAACTCGGGTATCAGCAGAATGAAGCAGGGGACCTTGCTGGTGGACTGAGGTAAGGCAACTGGTCATTATTGTGTAAAGTACAGTTACGTAAGAACTTAACTGTAACAGTAGATCTTCGAGAACAGCTCTTGCAGCAGGTTACACCATTAGGACTGTAGCCAGCAGGCGCCAGGACCCCACGGAAATTTTCTAGCTAACAGTATTCAGCGGGGACTGCCTCAGACGTCTGTCCCGCCCCCGACATCAGGCGTAGTACATATGGAGGCGGTCCCCCATAATCCTCAGTTCTCCTGCCGGAGACGCCTGGGCGCTGGATGATATCAGAAGAGGAGACAGAGGATCCGCCATCAAATGGCAAAACAAGGAGTCAGTAAATGCCCTATCCTAGGAGAAGGATGCTGTGACTACAACCTACCTCCAGCGGGGATGGTGGGAGGGAAAGTACCTGCTGCAAGAGCTGTTCTCGAAGATCTACTGTTACAGTAAGTTCTTGCGTAACTGTACTATTTTACTTCAAGAAACAGCTCTTGCAGCAGGTTACACCATTAGGACCGATTTCCCAAGCAATACTGGTAATCACACACCAAATGAAGGAGGAAAGGTAGAAATCCTCGAATTACATCGTGCCTAGGACAGAAGTCCCTGAAGGACTGCTAGATCGAACCCTGCTCTTCGTTTTGATGCAATGTCCAGGCTGTAATGCCTGATGAAAGTGTGTACAGAGCTCCAAGTAGCTGCAGCACAAATAGCTGAGGCGGACATATTCCTTAAAGCTGCAAAGGAGGTAGCCACCCCTCTGGTGGAATGACCCTTAACCACGCCTGGTGTGGGTTTGCTGCGCTCCTGGTAAGAGAACGTAAAGCACTGAATAAGCCACCTGGACAGCGACTGCTTTGAAACAGGAGCTCCCATCATCCTATGGGCAAAGAAGACTAACAGTCGGTCCGATTTTCAGTGTTTGGTTCTGGTCCTGGTCAGGTAGTATCTGAGACACCTAT
The DNA here is from genome assembly GCA_016271365.2 of Neoceratodus forsteri. Lineage (NCBI taxonomy): Eukaryota > Metazoa > Chordata > Ceratodontiformes > Ceratodontidae > Neoceratodus > Neoceratodus forsteri. The sequence goes on along the minus strand of CM057452.1, from coordinate 182,170,623 downwards.
GCACATCAAGTGTGCGCAGAAGGGCTTCTCCTCGATTAGAGTATTTCGGGAAATACACTGGTAGATTGATGTCCTGATTAAGGGTGAGAGTTGAGACCACCTTAGGCAGAAATTTAGGATTAGTCCTTAGGGATACCCTGTCTTGTGGAAAACCAAATAAGGCTCTTTGCACATAAGTGCGTGTTTTTCAGAAATTCTTCTGGCCGAAGTAACGTCAACTAAAAATAACGTTTTCCAAGAGAGAAAACGTAGCTCACAATCCACGGCTGATTCAAAGGGCGGCAGCGTGAGCTGCTCCAAGACTAAGGGTAGATCCCATGGTGGGATTGGATCCATAAATCGGGGGCCTAAGATGGAGGACACGCCTCAAGAAGGCACGTGTCATGTCCAGTTGAGCCACAGTGCGTTGGCCTATAGGGACGTGATAGGCTGAAATGGCACAGAGGTGTACCTTAATCGAGGAGTAAGCCAGGCCGGAGTGGAAAAGGGACAGCAGGTAATCCAATACCAGCTTCTCTGGCCAGTCCAAAGGTGAAAGGCCGTGTGCTTGAACCCATAAGCAAAACCTGCGCCATGTCATGGCGTAGGTCGTCTGTTTCCTAGCGGCAGTAAGAAAGTCTGCGACCTCTTGCGAGACCCAGTGTCTCTAGGAGCCAAGCATGCAGGTTCAGGGAACATAGGTCCAGATGGACTAAAGAACCTGCCTCCTGAGACAGCAAATGGGAGCTGATTGGTAGAGGCACTGGAGGTTCCCAGGATAGCTAATGCAAGAGAGGGAACCAGATCTGTCTGGGCCAAAAGGGCGCGATCAGTATAAGCGTCGCTTGTTCCCTGCGAAGTTTTAGAAGAACTCTGGATCAACGGAAAAGGTGCAAAGGCATAGAGGAATCTGCCCGCCCAGGAGAGGGACAACTTGTCTCGCCAGAAAACACCAGGCCCTGGATCTAGCAAGCAAAAATTGGGCAGTTTAGCGTTGTATGGGGACACAAAGAGGTCTAGCTCTGGAGTACCCCATCTGCGAAACAGATCCTCTGCCACCTCCTGCAGTAGTTCCCATTCGTGGACTCTGACCTGAGAGCGGCTCAGGCTGTCTGCGATGACGTCCACTCCCGGAACATGAACGGCAGTAAGGTTTGCGCCATGTTGTAAGACCCAATCCCACATACTCATGGCCTCCATGCAAAGCGGGTAGGAATGAGTGCCTCGTTGTTTGTTGAGGTAATACATCACCGCAGAATTGTCTATCTGTAACAGAAGTGTACCTGGTGGAATCTCAGACTGGAAGGCCTGCGGGGTGTAAAGAACTGCCCTCATTTCCAGGATGTTTATGTGGAGATGAGACTCCTGGGCTGTTTCACAGGCCCTGAGACCGGATACCATTGAGGTGTGCTCCCCAACCGAGCCCTGAGGCATCTGTGAAGAGTGTCACAGTCGGGGACGGCGCTATGAAGAGGACTCCCGCCGAGAGGTTCCTTGAATCTAGCCACCATTGCCGATCTCAAATTACGGTCTTCGTGATCCAGATTGGATACTGCAGATGGTCATGCCTTTGGTCCCATTGTACCAGTAACATCCACTGGGTTACCCACATGTGGAGATGGGCTAGTGGGACTGTTGCAATGGCCGCAGGCAAAGGACCAGTCTGGCCAGGACGGTCTTCTTCGCCAAAAAGTCCCTGATGAGGGATCTGATGTGTTCCGCTTTGTCTGGGGGGAGGAAGGCTTTCCCTTGGACGGTGTCCAGAACTGCTCCTATGAATTGCAGAGTCTGGGACAGAACCAGGCATGACTTCTTGTAATTGATGATAAAGCCGAACGTCTCGAACAGAAACGTGAGTGCAGTGAATGGCAGACATCAAGGCCTCCCTGGAGGGTGCCATAAGAAGCCAATCCAGGTAGAGGAGCACGTAGTGGCCCTGTCTCCTCAGAGATGCGGCTACAACCACCATGCACTTCGTGAACACCCGAGATGCCGATGACAGCCCGAAGGGAAGAGCTCGGAACTGATAATGGCAGCCCTGGAACTTGAAGCGCAGGAACCTCCTGTGCGCCTGAGCACTAGGAATATGCATGTCCAGGAATGCTAGAAAAGCATGGGAATCAGACCCGGGAGGGTCACCATGCGGAAACGCTTGTACGTGACCGAGACATTGAGGTCCAGTATTAGACAGAGGTCCCCCTGTTTTCTTTGGAACCAGAAAGAAGTGAGAATAATATCTGTCTCCTCTGGTTCCTTGGTACGTGCTCTATAGCTTCTTTTTCCAGAAGTGCGAGGACTTCCTGCTGTATGAGCAGGGGAGGTCTTTTAGGTGGGTCATCCAGAAACACTATGCAATGGCCTTTCTTGACCAACTGGAGAACCCACCCGTCTGTGGTGATCGACTGCCACCCTAAAAAGTGGTGAGCGTTGCGACCCCCGATTTTCCTTGCCTGTTGATCCAGAGGAGGGGCGGGGACCGGGAAGGAGTCATGCTGTGGCAACATTTGTCCCTGCGGGCTGGGCTGACTTTGTGTAATGTTGGCCTCTGCCTGGGGACGACTTGGCCTGGGCCTTGCGTGAAAAAGTGCCCCTCTGCTGCTGCCTTTGTAGCTGGCAGCGAAAATGGCTCCGGTTCCTACGAAAGGAACTAGGCCTGGATCTGTACACGGCCTGTACAGATCGGACTGCCTTCCCTGCGTCCTGCAGCATGGAGATGACCTTCTCTGAGGATTCACCAAAGAGTACTTTACCATTATACGGGACGCTAGAATATTCTTCCGTATGTCCGGGGTGAAGCCGAGACACGGAGCCAGGAATGTCTCCGGAGACAAACGCCTGAAGCTGCAGCTGTGGCCGAAGAGTCTGCGGAATCGTATGCGGCTCTAAGCACTTGGGTCCCCACATCTGACCTGGTGCGGAGTAGGTTGAGGAGCTCTGCTTTCTGGTTGCCATTGGGAAGCTTTTCAACCAGGTCTTGGCCCTGTTCCCACAGGGCGTTCTGGAACTGTACTATTTGGGTAAGATAGTTGAGAGAACTGATGGCGCATGTAGCAGCCGCATATGTGCGCCTCCTTAGGGCTTCCAGTTGCTTGGATTCCTGATCCGGTGGCTGAGTGCTCATATGCTGGGGCCTTTGAGACAGGTCATGTGAGGCAGTGATGACCAGGGAATCTGCCAGAGGTTGCTTTGCTAAGTACTGATCTTCTCTAGGAGCCTTGTACAGGCGGTCAGCCTTCGGCACTGCGGGAGTGGAGTGCAGATGCTTCCACGCAGCACGGTGACGTCCGCGAAGGTGTTCACCAAGGGTAGCACTACCACAGGCTTTGGGTCTTTTTGCCGAAGGTAGCGGGCTAGGCATTGTCGTTCGGGGTCAAGATTCTCAGCATCCCACCCCATATTGTCCCGGCTGTGCCTCATAATTTCAGCGAAAGAGGGAGCATCCAGTGGAGACCTGGGGAGGTCATGTGGGTTAGGAGAGGAGATCTGGAGTATTCCGAAGTATCCGATCTTGACTCCTCCCCCGACTGAGTATACCGGCGTCGTCTGGGGCTGGGTGACCCTGAAGGAGATCTGGAGGAGGCCTTCTCCTGTCTGTAGATCTGCCCCTAGGAGGTGGAGTCTGCTCCTTGGGGGATGGTGGTCATCCTACTGACCCCTTAGGTGGAAGAGGGGGCGTAGGCGGTGAAGGGGTAGGAGGAGGAGTAGGAGGACGACGGGTGGGGACCACATCCTTCTTGATGGTGTCCCACCAAAAGGTAAAGAGCTCCTTTACCGCTGCAATGTTCATGCCAGACGACGAGCCTGGCGCTGGGGTCGGGTTCCCGTTGGAGTCCGGCATCCTCTGTGTCGTCCGCCTCGTCTTCGGGCTATGGGGTGTCTTCCTCTGTCGATTCCCTATGACTGGCGTCCGCCAGTGACAGGGGTGCGGTCTTCTGCTCCAGAGTTGCCGACGTCGGTCCCCTGGCAAATTTCTTCAGACCTGGCGAACGCCTGGCTGGCGATGGGTGTCTAGCAGGTGTCGTCAGCTCCTCTGAGTGCCGAGACAATTTTGAACATTTGGCAGACATCTGTTTTAGGGACATCAGGTCCTTTGTCTTTCTGGGTGCCAGATCAGGACCTCTGGGCAGTTGGGAGACCGACCTGGTGTTGGTGTCCCGATGTCGGGTGAAGGAAGATGACTTATGGCGCTCAGCAGACTTGGATGGGGTTGAGGAAGCAGAGGACCTCGATGTCTTAAGAGGCTGGAGCGAGGAAGAGCTGCCTGAAGACCTGACCTTAACGGGGGCCGGGGGGCCTGTGACCGAGCCCTGGAGGGAGAGCAGTCCGATCTGGAGCGGGAGCTAAGGGAGGCAGAGACCCGAGTTGGGCACCTAGACCTCTCCTTCTCCCGGTGCTTGTGGGATTTTGATGAAGATTCTCCCTTGGAGGAAGGTTCTTGGTCCATCCTTTTTAGCTTTTCTTCGAGAAGATGTGCCTTCTGACAGCGGATCCTGGTGCAGCTACTGAAACCCTGGCAAAAGGTGCAGGCCTTGGTTTCGTGCTCCGGGCCTAGGCAACGCACACAGGACAAGTGAGGATCCTTGAAAGGGATCTGTTTGCCGCAGGCATGCTTGGAAAGGTGACCCTCAAGAGATGGATCGGGAGAGGACATCAGTTCTGCAGAGAAAATTTGTCGAAAGGTCTATAGTCGTCGTGCGCTACGAAACAGAGAGGCCGATGCTGGTGAGTCAACGGCGGGAAAAGAACTGAGGATTATGGGGGAATCGCCTCCATATGTACTACGCCTGCTGTCGGGGGTGGGACAGACGTCTGAGGTGGTCCCCACTGAATACTGCTAGCTAGAAAACTTCCGTGGGGTCCTGGTGCCTGCCGGCTTTAGTCCTAATAATGTAACCTGCTGTTTCTCGAAGTAAGATCAGTCACTACTAGGAGAGGCAGAAGGTAAATGGTAGGCCAAAAGTGGGAATAGGAGTAACACCCTATTTGGGCAGGAGTATGAAGAGATTTGAACAAGGTATGGGGTAACATAAATAGAAACAGGCCATCAGGGGTAAAGGTGCAAGAGTATTTTCAGGTAACTCGGGAAGAAAAGTTGGAAGTGGTGCAATGCAGTGGCTGTGAGATGGCAGTTTTCAGAGAGACCTTCTAGAGAATGTGGTTCTGCTCCATCTGCATGAATCTCTCTGGGTTGAGGTTGTTAGACTCCAGGCTGAGTTGGTTAGGATTTGGGGCGGCCCTATTCCCTCATGCAGGGGTCACCAAGTCTGCTATAGTTACCTTAGAGGAGGAACAGCTGGACTATGGTGGGACAGGCATACTTCTCAACCGGTACCACTACGCAATTCCTACACTACTCTGGTGGGGTGAGATTACTGGTAGGAGGCACCTGCCATAGTGATAAGGGATGATGTGGGAGACCTCCACAGTGGAGGCCCCAGTGAGAGTGGTACAGGACATCAAAAAAGGAGGAAGCAGCTTCTGGTGGAAGAGGCAGGTAAGGTGCCTACACAGTGCCATAGCCCAGAGGAATGGGAAGCGAATCCTGAGGACTGCTAGGGCAGCAGGGTGGGAGGGAAAGCTGGATGTCACCTAGGGATAGTGCTGGGGAGGGGTCTTGTGCAGTATGCTCAGGGGTTTTCACGGATGTCCTGTTTGTGACAGTGGAGGAGAGGGGTCTCCCCACCGAGAGCTTCAACTCATGACTGAAGGAATGATGCAGAGCCAAAGGATTCGGCTACACTGGGGACCCACCTCTGAGGATAAGAGCCTATACGGGGTAATGGCTGGCGTCCATCCAGGAGGAGAACTGCAGTCCTCCATGGATGGTTTAAATGTTACTTCGATGAACATTTAAATTAGCTAAAGAGGGTAGCGGAAGGAATCGGGAGGCAGAACCCCCGGCAGAAAAAGAGTAAGAGAAAAACAGGTGAAAGGAATTTCCCAGTGTGCAAATCAAGAAAGGAAGCAAGGTGGTAGAGACAATGGGGGAAGGGAACGGGAACATTAAAAAGTGGGGGATCGATCAACAAGCAGAATGGAAAAAATCTGGAAAGCTGTATGTGCGAATACTAGAAGTCTAGGAAACAGATTCTGTTCCTAGGGGGCCATGATGGCAGAGACCTACCCGGATATTGTAACTGATACCAAGTCATGGTGCACTGGACCATTACTGGGACATGGCCATACCAGGCAATACTCTGTTTAGGAAGGACAGGGTAGGAAGAAATCAAAGGGGTGTGGTGTTTTATGTGAGGAAATGCATAAAAGTGATGGGGAGACAGGGAATAGAGCCACAATTCACACTGGAATGATCTACAGGCCTCCAGCACAGGGGGGAGGCCACTGGCAAGATGACAGAAAAGTCCGAGGTGCTGCTAGTAGGGGACTTTAACCTCCCACATGTAGATTGGAGCCTATCTGCAGTGGCTTTAGCTAGAAGCAGGGACATCATGGACTGTCTGCTGGGGGCATTCCTCAGCGAACCCACTCGTGATTGGGGCAGTACGAGACCTACTGCTTAGTAACAGGGACAGTGCTGCAGATGTCAAGGTGGGAGGCCAGCTGAGGACCAATTGTCACTGTACGCGGTGTAGTTCAGTATAGGGACAGCTGCAGAATCTAACCACACAAGGGCAAGGTTCCTGGACTTCAGGAGGGCAGATTTTATGAAGCGGGGTGCATGCCTCATGGATTACCCGAGTAGGGTAGAGGAACAGTAGGAAAAGCTAAAATGAAGCATAGTGAAAGCAACAAACTTCTGCATCAAACAAGTGAGCAAAAGCAAGAGGAAAAAGACCACAATAGTTCTCAAAAGAAGGTGCAGAAAAGGTGGCACCGGGTCAAAAACAGCACCACGCGGTTACTACAAAATGTCAGTCCAAAACCATGCTAGATTAAATAAACTCTGAAACCACGCATGTTGTTATGCCTGTGCGTAACACCCAGAAAAGGTAAAGGCTAAAAGGGTGGCATTCAAAAGGTATAAAAAGAGACGGGGAGGTGTATCAGGAAGAGTGCAAAGGTGCAAACTGAAGAGAGACTAGTCCAGGAGGTAATGAAAGTGGACAAGATATTGTTTAGGCATGTAAACGAAATGAGAAGAGGAAGACCAGGTGTGGGATTGTAAGGTTAAAAATGGAGGGGGTGGGGACTCTGCAGAGGGGGACCAGGAAAAGGAAAACATCCTGAACATTCAAAGAGGAAAGAGAAGACGAGGGGCCACAGAAAAGTAAGATTTGGAGGGAGGCAGGTGGGCACTAGTTCTTTTTTGGAGGAGACCGTCCTGAAGGGACTTGCTGTTTTGAAGGTGGACAGAGCAGTAGGGCCAGACAGGGCACATCCAAGGGTAATAGGGGGTAAAAGCTGACTGTAAACGGGAGTAAGTCCAGAGGACTGGAGGAAGGCAGATGTAGTCCCACTTCACAAAAGTAATAAGTGGGCCTGGTAACTATACAACACTCACATTGATTGTTACTGTACTTGCTTCTCTTTGTCTCCATTTCATCTTAAATATGCTCATTTCTCCTTTTTTTCTCCTCTCTCCCTATCTTCACCCTTCCACAACCTGTTTCCTCTTATCTACTCTCTCACTTTATCCTCTTCACCTACTCTTCCCTCCTCTCCCTGGTGACCTTTGTGTCAATTTCTTTCTGCTCCCTGGCTTCACCTTGAAACTCTCTGTTGCTTTCTATCCCTAGTCTCTGCTAGACTGGGTCCTCGCTTCCTATTCCTCCTCATTTTCATCCCGTCTCGTCTCCCCTTCAACCAAGCAGAATGACTCTGCTTCTAAACTCACTGTCAGCTTACGTCACTTTAATTATGGCCCCATTACACCTTCACCTTTGCAGATTCCCAAAGGATTGAAGGTGGCTCATATAAACATCTGAAGCTTCCTCCCAAAAACTGATGTTACCACATATCACACTAACATTCTATAAGCCAGCAGAATAGACCTGATGGACTGTCATATCTGCTCGGTAGCCAGCCCCCTAATGGGTGCTCGCTTTTCCACCCCCAGAGGGGGTTATCTTCAGCTTCAGTTTTTCCTTGTACCTGTCCCACCCTTTCTTGAAGCCCTTCACACTACCCTCTTCCACTAGACTCCCGGTCAGTGCATTCCATGGCCCCACCACCCTCTCCGTGAAGTAATGTCTCCAGCGCTCCCCCATGTAGTTTCCCCCCTCTAGCTTCCACTCATGCCTCCTGGTTGTCGTCCCCCCCCCGTCTGAACATCTCATTGGCTCTGCCCTTATTTATTCTTTTTACATATTTGAAGACCCCTATCATGTCTCTCCTCTCCTCCAGTGAATACAGCCCAAGCTCTTCCAGCCTTTCTTCATAGGGCCTCCCTCTCATGCCCTGAATCATCCTGGTTGCCCTCCTCTGGACCCTTTCCAGCAGTGCTCTGTCCTTCTTGAGGTAAGGTCTCCATAACTGCACACAGTACTCAAGATGCAGTTTGACCAAGGCACTATACAGAGGGAGGATCACCTCTCTCCTCCTGGAAGTTATCCCCCTGGCTATGCAGCACAGTATCCTGTTTGCTTCTGCTGCCGTTCTGCAATTGTCAGTGTTATTCATTTTGACATCTACCACCAGCTCTAGATCCCTCTCGCTCAGTGTAGCTTGCAGTGTGACACCCCCAGGAGAATACATGGCCTGGGTTTCTGCCCCCCAGATGCAGCACCCTACATTAAACCTCAGTCCCCACCTCCATGACCACTCCTCCAGAGTATTCAGGTCCCTCTGGACTGTCTCTCTTGCTTCGTCCCCATCCGCCAGTGCTCCCAGTTTTGAGTCATCCACAAAGAGGCTCATCCTACTCCTAATCCCCCTCCCCATATCCAACACACAGGCATTGAACAGGAGTGGTCCCAATACCGAACCTTGGGGGACCCCACTGATGACATTCCTGGGGGAGGAGACTATCCCACCAACCACCACCCTCTGTGTTCACCCAGTTAGCCAATTTGCTACCCATCTGAGCAACTGCCCTCCCACCCCATCCCCCCAGCTTTGTTAGCAGCCCATTGTGGGGTACTGAATCAAACGCCTTACTGAAGTCCAGGTATAAGACGTCCAATGGCCTATGATGGTCCAGGGCCCCATCACCCAGTCGTAGAAATCTGAGGTTGGTCTGACACAATCTCCCCGGGACAAAACCGTACTGTTCGTCATCCAGGTGCTCCAACCTTTCCAACTGCCTTCTGAGCCTCTCCTTGATAATACTCTCCATTACTTTGCCTACCACAGATGTTAGGCTAACAAGCCTATAATTCCCCATATCCTCTGTAGACCCCCCTTTATGGATAGGCACTACATGAGCCACCCTCCAATCTTGTGGCACCCATCTTGCCTGCAGCACGGTGTTAACGAGTGCAGGCAGAGGAGCTACTAGCTCATCTGCCAGTTCCTTCATAACCCTCCCATCCAACAGTGGTGCCTTGCCAGTTTTTAGCATCCGAAGGACCTCACTCGCCCTATCCACTGATTTCTGCCTCCCAGACCACCCCTTCATTCAACCCCCCCATCCCCTTCTAGACTTTGCCCGGCCTGTACCCTTGTCTCTTTCTGTCCCCTAGACTCCATCTTACCTCTCGACTCTACTGGCTCCCCTTCCCTCCCGTCAGGCTTGAGGGATCCCATGCCTACTACTGTAAATATTGAAGCAAAGTACTCATTTAGTACCTCTGCTTGCTGCCCCACCTCCTTATCCCACCCCTCCCCAGTCCTAATCCTGCTGATCTGTGCCTTCCCTTTTCTCTTCTCCCCTGTGTATCTATAGAATTCCACCCACCCCCCCCCCTCAGATATTCCTAGCCAGGTTTTGCTCCATCCTCGCCTTGGCTCCCCTCGCCACTCTGGTGATGCTCCTAGCCGTCAACTCATACTCACCCCTCTCCCTGGCCCTCCTAGAGCACTTAAAATGTGCATAGGCAGCCTTTTTATCCTCGCTGCCTCCTGCACCTCCCTGGTCCACCAACAAGGCTTGTTGGCTCTACCACACTTCTGCCTTACCTCAGTGCAGGACCTAGTAGCCTCCTGCACCCCCTTCTTAATGGTCTCCCACAAGCTACCCGCATCCATTGCCGGCCTAATCTTGTCCAAGGTCCCCCGCAGAATCCTACGCATGCCAACAGAGTCTGCTCCCCTGAAGTGTATAAGTGCGGTGTTCCCCCCCCCCCAGGTACAGCAGGAACCAGACTGTGACGTGGTCGCTACCTGCCAGCGGGCTGCACATCTCCAGGTCCTTTATCTGGTCACTGTCTGCAAGGACAACATCCAGTATCCGCCCCTTCCTAGTAGACTCCCTCACCTGCTGGACCAGGAAGGCATCTTGAAACATATCCATCAGTCTCTGTTCCCCGACCACAGAGGATGTCAGTGTCCCAGTTTGCCCCCGGCATATTGAGGTCACCCATGAACACCACCCTACCCTTTCCAAGGTCACAGTGACCCTTGATGTTCTCAACTAGTTTGTCCTCTAGGGCCTCTTGCATCACGGGGGGTCATCTGTACACCACCCCCACTTTCAATTTTTTATCTCCCCACATTTGCAGGGTTACCCAAATTGCCTCTACCCCCACTACAGCCTCCTCCACTAACCACTATGTAATTTTTGACTATCAGCGCTATGCCCTCTCCTCTATCCTTCCTGAATATTTTGTAGCCCTCCAAATTTGGCCCGTGTCTCAGTAATTGTTGCCACATCCACTGAGCCCTCGACCAGCACTGCCTGGAGCACGGGCATTTTATTGCCCGTGCTCCAGGCATTGATCAGAACCGTCCTCCACCCTGACCTCTCCCCCTTCTTCAGTTGTGTCTGCCCAGCGCCCTCCATAGTCGTCCTTCCCTGCACAGTTCTGGCTGGATTTGTAATGCAGTCACCTGTCCTCTTTTCTTGCCCTAGCCCTAGCCCTGGATCATCGAGTAGCCCTCCTGGAGCTATTCTTTTACTTAACCCTCCCCTGTTTACAAGTTTAAACCCCACCTCTCAGCTATGAATCCAGCAAGTTTTAGTTTCAAGATCTCCTTCCCCTCCAAATTGAGGTGTATCCTATCCCTGGCATGCAACGCCTTGTCCTCCCATGTCTCCCACCAGCCCAAATCCTTCTGCCTTGCACCAGTCCCTGATCCACTGGTTCACCCCTCTAAGTTTATGCTTGGTCTCCCTGGACGCCCTAGGAACTGGCAGAAGCTCAGAGAAGAGACTGAGCTTCCTATAGAGTGGCAAACCCTGGCCAGTTCCTGGAATCTCGCCTGGATTTCTAGTTCACTATTCCCCTCGTGTCCTAGGAAGTCTGGGGATCCCCCACATTCCAATGCTATTGAATATAGCTGGAATGTGGCCTTGTGTACAGATAGCCCTGGGATATAGTTAGCCTTGACTGGGCTGCTTTTTACCCTCCCATGCCCCCTCCCACTGGATGCCTCTGGTCATGGAGTCACCTAGCAGAATCACCCCCCCACACACACACACTTTACTGGCCCTTTTGATTCCTTCCATGCTCTTCCTTTTGTCATCCACCTCCAACTTACTCCTCCCGCCCCCCCAGCCTGGGGATCACCAGCCTGTGAGTGCTCTACCATGCTCTTTCTTCTGCCTGCAGCTCCTAGCTTGCTCCTCACCCCCACAACCTCCTGGGTGGCACAGGTTGCCCCCCAAAAAATATCTCCGACTCCCTTTCTGGGCTGGTATCCTCAGGTCCCCCACCCAAGCATCCTTCAACTGCCTCCCTCAGGTCCTGCATCCCCACTCCATCTGCTGTATTTGTCCCCGTCCCCCTCTTCTCCACCTCATCCGATTTCCCCAGCCTCAAAACTGGCCTATCTAGAGTACACCTACTGCATCCCTATCCTTGGCTGACTTCCCCAGCCTGGATGCCTGCCCGACCCTAGACCTCCCCCCTGCCCTCCCTCTGCACTCTCCCTTGACTCCCTCCAACTTAGGCTCATGTCCTTCCCCCCTCCTTCTGTGGACCCGAGTCGCTCTCCTGTCCCCATCCCCCCCAGCTTATTGACCAAACCCTCTGTCCACCTGTTCCCCCTTCCCCCAGCCGCTGCCACCTCATCTCCCGGATATAGCAGTGTGAATAGATTAGTAAGTGTGATGCTTGCCCCAGTCTTGCCTCCTCCTGTCTCTCTCCCCCCCCCCGCCCCATGGCTCCCTCTGGTTAGCCACCTCTCTACAAAGTGGTTTCCATACGTTGCCTGTTTCATGCCCCACCCCTCTGGAACAACCATATGGTCCATGTCCACCTGTTCCTGGGGATCGCCATTTAGGCCCCGTCTAGTCTCATGAGGTCCTTTCCCCACCTTCCCTCCCCAACCCCCCGTCGACCAGCTGCCTTCTGATCCCTCGACCTCTTCCCAAGGCCTACCAACTGGAAACACACTGGGCACCTCCGAACCTCCATGCCCAATTTAATTTTATGGCCGCCCTGTACACCCAGTCACCCTACCGAAGATGCCTGCTCTGGCCACCCCGAAGTCTACCCTCATTTTTGATATGTACAATACAGCCCTCTACCAGAATAACTCCTTCCATCAGTGCAATACAGCCCTCTACCAGGTAAAATTCAGTCAGTGTTACACAAGCCCTCCACAGTTAATTTAACGCATCAAAACCTAAGTTATGCTTTTCTCACATCGCCAAAGCAAAGCCAGTGGTGCCCCTCTAGTGATACTGCCTAGCACACTGAACCCCTCTGAGCAGGTTTCCACCTACAAGTACCTGGGCATTACCTTTGATTCGGCACTCCTTCCATTCCCAAGTCAATGCCCTTTCTGCTGCCACCAATATCAGGATTGGACTACTATACCGCCATAGGGACTGCCTACCACAAGAGGCCCTTAGATTGGCAATCACCTCCTCTGTCCTCTCGCTAATCAGCTATGGGTTGCCCATCTATGCTGCAGCCAACACTGCGCTTGCAAGAATCCAGCTCTATAAACAAGGCCTGCAAGCTAATTCTGGGAGCCCCTAGGCGCACCTATACATGCCTGCTGTACTCCACCACCAACTTGCTCAACCTTGAAGAAAGACTCCGCTTCCAAACCTGCCTTGTAAAAAAGACCCTGCTAGGGCCCCCGCCCCAGGTTCACCACCTCACTGCAGCATGTCTCCCCCCACAGCACTCTCAAAACCTCCCTTATTGTCCCCAGGGTAAGGACCTCTATGGCCCAGATATCCTTTTGCCATTGGGCTCCCTCCTGGTTCAATTCCCTCCCAGCCAACATAGCTAACTCCACTAAGCTTGGTCCTTTCAAGGTCTTCCTCAGAAGCCATCTGACAAGCACTTGCTGCTGCAACTGCACATAATCCCCCACCTGCCCCTTACCTTCACCCCAAGACTGGGTCTGCCCTGTCTACTTTTGCTGTATATACCTGGGGTCTCAGGCAACATCTGCTGACTACTGTAATAAAATATCTCTGGTTGCTACCTGATGTGATACTCATTTACCTACATTATGACTATTGTGATCTATCTATTACCAAGCGTGTACCACCAGTGAATGCCTGTAACACTGGTTGCTTTTTTTAATTTAAGTGTTATGTACGCTACTGTTTTTGTTTGCTCTGATGTATTGCTCTCTTGACGAGGTGCCTTTGTAAATGAGTCTATGACTCAAAGGTTTGAAAACCGATGATCTACTAAATAAATAAGTAGTTTTCCCCCTCTCCCAGCAGTACTCAAATGACAGCAATTTTCCCCTCTTTACCGACTGTAGCCAGTTTTCCAGGCCTGGCAGTAATTGGTTCACAAGCAAATTTGCCCACCTCTCAACATTTGCTAGTTCAAAAGTCCTAGCAGTGGTCCATTCTCTCACAGACTGTCTTCTTCCTCTGCTGCAGTTAGCATATACAGTCACTCCTATAATCTGCCCCTCTCTGGTAGCGGTCAAAGATGCCCAAGCAGCACAGCTTACATGTCCCTTTTTCCCTCCAACCAGCAACAATCCAGCTTCCTAGTGCTGTAGCTCACCCGGTCTCGACCTGCACTCTTCCAAGGCTCCACCCCCACTGACCATTTAATAGAGGCCGGGGACGGGGTGGGTGGTGTGGGACAAAGAACAGCTCTTCTCAGGCTGACTGCGACTGGGCTACTTGCCTTTGTAGCCCAGTTGCACAGTTTCAAGTTTCGCGCCCTGCTCTCTGATTGGCCCCCACAGCTCCAGTCAGCAAACGCTGTCTCCTGATCCCCCGATGCGGCCCTAGTATGTCTGGCCTGGCCCCTGCCAGCAAAAGTGCCCTTCCAACCACCAATGTGGTCCCGTCCTCTCCCGCCGCCGATGCGGCTCTGGTATGCAGTTTCCCATCCACAATCACAGCTCTGACTCAAACAAAGAACAGTTCTTCTCCTCAGGCTGGCTGTGACTGGGCTACTTGCTTTTATAGCCCAGTCGCACAGTTTCAGGTTTCACGCTCTGCTCTCTGATTGGCCCCCACAGCTCCAGCCAGCAAACACCATCTCCCGATCCCCCGATGCGGCCTCTCTTGCTGCCAATGCGGCACCAGTACGTCCGGCCTGGCCCCTGCCAGCGAAAGCGCCCTGCCGACCACCGATGTGGTCCCGTCCTTTCCCGCCGCCGATGTGGCCCTGGTATGCCGGCCCCCATCCACAATCACAGCTCTGACTCAAACAAAGACCAGCTCTTCTCCTCAGAAGCTTAATCTTTAGCTGGATGGTCTAGTTATATTTGAAACTGGGCTCTTCTCGAAGGTCCAAAATTCAGCTGTAACTGTACCTGGCTATACCCTAGTCAAACAAGATTGTTCTAGAAGGGGCGGTGGTGTTGCAGTTTCAATATCCACTAGGTCCCAATGTACGACTGTTCTGTCGGCCTCCTCCCACAAGATAATGATCCTTAACCTTTCCCTTCCCTATTCCCATCGTTATTGCTGGTGTTTACTGCCGCCCTGGTGCATCCTCTGCTTCAATTACTGAGCTTCTTTCTTCTATCTGTTCTAACTCCTTGAGCGGTGAGCTACTTTTATACTTGGTATGTAACTTTAATTTAATTTAAATTGACTCCCCCAAATGCAAATCAATTTTCACAAAATGTTAAGTTACTGCAGCTGACCCAGCTGATTTCTGACCCCAGTCATTTAAATTTCAAATCCTTAAACCACTCTCTGCTAGACTGGGTACTCGTTTCCCATCCCCACTGTGTAGCGGATGCAGGTATCCTTCCTGTTGCACTCAGCAATAATTACTTGGTCCACTGTGTGTGCAAGCTACATTGCCCTAAAGCCCCCCATTAATATTTCTCAGGTCTTAAGTCACTAGACCTCTCTCCCATCTGATCGTTGGTCAATTGATTGGTCCCCCATCTCTGCAGCCAGTAATATAAACTCTGCCCTACATTACTTTCAATCTAAATTCTTGGCTGTTTGGATAGTCAGGCACCTCTGAGAAAATACAGAGTGCGGGGTTCACATCTTCCCTGGATATCGGCTGAGGTACTTGTCTCCCCTCCCTAGACCTTCCCTGGTGTACTTTTAGCCAGAATCACTGGCTCTTTCGCCAACTATAGACGCCTTCACAACGCTTGTACCAAAGCCGCCAGACTTGCAAAGTCTGAGTATTTTAGTTCCACGCTCCAAAACATTAATTAACCCCTCTTAAGTTTTGGAAGGTTATCCATTCCCTTTTACCACCTCAGATCCAGGTTCTACTCCCACTCTTAAGGTTGGTGATCCCTTATCTCTGACCCTTCTGCTGTCAAGTCTTTTAATTCCTACTTTACTACCTGTGCCCTTCCTCTTATCCCTCCCCCCACCCCCTCTCTTTCCTCCCTCTGCCTTTTCGTTTTTTCTCTCCTATTACTCCCAGTTTCCTCAAAGGCTGTACTGGCCCTTAACCCATTTTAGGGAGGTAATCCTGATGGCATTAACCCTAAACTTCTTCTCTCGGCACCTGCCATTGCTCTGCCCATTACTTTACTTCTTACTCTTTCCTTCCCTTCTGCTACTGTTCTGATGTCTGGAAACAGGCTACTGTCATACCTATACAAAAAGGTGGTGATCCCATTTCTCCTGGTAAATTCCATCCAATATCTCTCCTTCCTACCTTGGCTAAGTTACAGGAACACATTGTTCTCACTTCCTTTCTTGGTAACACCTCCTTGTTCACTCCCTTTCAGTCTGGTTTTATGAAATCCCCACTCCACTTCCCTCCTTCGGCTCACTGACTCCATACTTACAGGTATGGATCAAGGTCTGATTACTTCTGCCATTTTTGTTCATCTTGCTAAGGCTTTTGACACCAGAGCACACCCCTCCTTCTGGCAAACTTAAAGCTGCAGATCTCTCGGACTTTTCAGTAAGTTGGTTTTGTTCTTACATTGAAGGCAGGTCTCAAGCTGTACCAACAGGAAAATCCATATCACCTTCACTTCCCATTAATTCAGGTGTCCCCCCAAGGGTCTGTCCTGAGTCTTATTCGTTTTCCATTTTCCTTAATGACCTACCTACTGTCTGGTCATCTGTGTCCATTCAAATGTACACAGATGTCACAGTTCGTTTTACATCTGGCTTCTCTCCATGTGACCTTACCTCCTGGCTACAGATAGATTTTGACAACATTCAGCACTGGTTCAAGTCTAACCAATTGTCCCTTAATGCCAAAGTCTCAATTACTTTTGCCACCTGTCAGAGACTTGCTTCTCTCCCACTATTTAATACCCTTGATGGTGCTAAGATTGATGATGCTTCCTCCTTCAAGTACTTCAGGGTCTGCCTTGACCGGTATCTTGATTTCTCAGTGCATATTGATGCAGTTCACCGCAAGCTTCATCCTAAGCTAAGTGCTTTGCATAGCAATAAATTCCACTCCCTGCTCACTGAGAAATTATATTCAAAATTATCCTTCCTATTTTTGTCTACGGTGACTTGGTCTACAGTTGTGCCCCTAAATCCTCCCTTGCCAGACTGGACACTGTTTTTCATTCTTTCTGTCATTTTGGTTTAGACTGCTTACCTCATACTCAACCACTGCTCTCTTTACTCAGCCCTCTCTCTCCAGTCTTGCTGCTAGACACCTTTCCTGTTGTGTTCTTTTAATCCAAATTCTGGTTTGGCACCCTTCCCTCTTAATCTCACATCCCTCCTATCCCTTCCTTTCTTCCTCCTACCCTCTCCATAACACTACTTCCCATTCTCTCTTCTAGAAAATCTACTGTTGGTCAATCTGCTTTTTTCTTACCGTTTTCCTAAACTCTGGTCCTCACTTCCCCTTTTTCCTTCCTCCCTAAAGTCTCTTCTTTATGACCATTGTTATCCTTCCTGCAACTGCCTATGACTGTCCTCTTTTCTTCCCTCATTACTTGCTTCCAATTGTCCTCTTCTTACGTCCCTTCTCTAGTTTTGCCCTGTTCATGCTGTTTTCACTACTTTTCCCTTAAAGAGCTGCTGACACCTCTGGGAAAACTTTAGAAAACATCATATTTAGACACAGTTCAGCTTGTATTCCATTTGCCTTTTATAGGTTTCTTCTCTCTTATTTATTACTGAGGGAGTTCCCACAAAAACAAGATCACAATCCCTTAGGGTTTTATATATTTCATTTATTCTTAGTTAACTGGGTAAGGCCCACTAGACACAGGTGCCTGTTTTCAGGGGTGACCCGGGAGCACCAGGGAGGCTAAGTGACTTGCTTAGAGTCACACAGTATGCAAGTGGAGGTTGTGGGAATCAAACCCAGGTCTGTCTGCTGGATGTACCCAGCTCATTCACAGCTTGTTACTCTAACCTCTAGGCTATACTGCCAGCCCCATATGCCTCTACATCCGATTCCATACTTGAAAACATAATGCTCTGTTATGACATCACAGTCTGTTGCCATGGGAATAATTGTGATGTTATAAGCAGAGTATTATGACATCAGGTTAGTAAGCAATAAGAGCTGCTGAACCCTCAAGAAACAGATCCAGTTTTTATGCATATAACCTCAGCGATAAATAATGAAAAGAAATACAATGGTAATGAGAAATTTAAAGCTGCTTTATGTTCAAATATGTTTTACGAAGTTCTTATTGAGGCATCAGTGGCTCTTTAACATATTGAGACTGTTATGTTTTCTTACTGCATTTCATTACTAAAATTGCCTCTAATATTCATGATGTTGCTTGTAAATCTATATCATTGTATTCTGGCTATATAGAAACACGCTGTAATGAGCCCAGTATGTATTTCCTGGTTAAACCTATACATACATAAACAAAAGTGGCAGCAGGAGGTGGCTGGCAATTGTAGGCCAGTCAGCCCAACATCGGTGGCAGGAACGTTAATGGAATCACTGGTGAAGGAAAGGATTGTGGAGCATCTTGAATCCAATTTGCTACAAGACCCGAAGCAGCATGGGTTCACAGGGAGATCATCATGTCAAACGAATCTTATAGTTTTTTTTCTGACTGGGTAACAATAGCATTAGATCACGATGGAGTGGTGAACTTGGCCTCCCTAGATTTCAGAAAGGTTTTCAACAACGTTCCACATAGGAGGCAAGTAAACAAGCAGGGTAACTTAGAAGTGGATCCAAAGAAGGTAAGCTGGATAAGAAATTGGTTAGGGGATAGGCGACAGGATGGTGATAAATGGAGTTCACTCTAAGGAAGGCAGAGGGACCAGCGGGGTGCCTCAGGGATCAGTGCTAGGGGAATAGCAAGTCCTAGGTGCAGTGCACTCACAGGGAGAGAGCAGGATGCACAAGTTCAAAACCTGAAAATACCCGTCTACAACAATTGTCCGTGAACCACTGAAACAGACAGATCCACAAGCAAATCGTTGCAATAACCACAAACATTTTATTAAGCAGATAGCTTGATTTTACTAAAGAATACTCTTTGAATCTTAAAACGTTTAAGTGTTTTAAAACATTTTAAATCCACCTAGCCCTAAATCAATCAATCACTTTATTTAACCAGGCGAAAACACCATTGAGCAAGCTCATTTTCAAAGTGGTCCTGGACACTTGTACAAACAAAAAAAATAAATAATACAATACAGTACATATTTAAAGATAAGGTATACTTGACAATAATCCAAACTTTGAACAAGTAGGATCATAAGTTTCCTAGCACTGGCCTGCCATGGTATGGCGATGTGCAGTACATATTATGTTTTACAGGAAAAAGATAGAAGCCCGTCATCCTGGAATCTCTTCAGTGCAATGGTAGCGGATCGGGGAAGGGCAGGCGGGGGGAAAGAGAAGGGAGAGGATATGGTAAAGAGGGTCACGGTAAGGTATGCTAGGAGTGCTGGAGATCCCCTAAACAGCGGATCTGTGATAAGTTTTAGTTGTAGCAATTGATAATAAGGCTAGGTGCTAAAAAGCTTAGTGTTGTCTAAAACAGTTGCATGTTTCCTTCAGAGAAATGGCCAGCAAATTTTTGAATGTGAAAAGGCCTGGCAATGAGGATAATTTTAGTGAGCTTTGCATAGTATTCCAGAGCGAAAGGAGTGAAAAATTAATTGCAGCTGAAATGCAAACTACAAGCCTCTTAAAACATTTTAAACGCTGCAAGGTACCTAGTCTTCAAACTTTTTAAAAATATTTTGGAGCTAGAATAGTTTTACTCATATGTCTGGATGGGAGATAAAAGCGCTTAAGCGTTAACAGTTTAAAACAGTTCTAGCTACAGTGTGGACAGGTAAACACAGTTGTATGTGTTGGAATTAATAAGAAATGGTTACAGAAAGACCAGGTTTAACACCAACTGTGTGGATACACTAAACCATTATCAAGAATGTTTACTGCAAGCTGGACCATCAACACAGTGTTAGCACTACCACTTGCAACACCACCAACCCAGGACTGGGATTTATCTCAGGTCATCAGAGGCAGACTGGGGAAAGGAGGGTCGCGCATCCCAGAGGACAGTTTCCTCCTCCAGGGAGGGAGGAAGGGATCTTCCTGCCAGCATGTGACCACCCCCTGGGTGTTCTCAGGTGGTGGTGCAGGCAGAGGCACTACGTCAGGTTGGGAGGAGACTCCAACTGGCTAGCTGGATGAGTGGCAACTCTTCATACCTGCGCTTAACCCCACCTGGAGTGTCTCAGTCGGTGGGGTCAGAAAACAGTAAAAAATGGAGCCCATAAGTGTTGTGGGATGATGATGTGCTAGCCTCTCGGGCTCAACTTGCCAACTGCCCCAAGAAAGTACAGTTACATAAGAACTTACCATAACAGTAGATCTTTGAGAGGAGCTCTTGCAGTAGGCAACACCATTAGGACTTGGCTGCCAGCTGCCAGGACCACACGGAAAACTTCTAGCTAGCAGTCTACAATGGAGGATTGCCCCCTGACATTGGCACGCCAGCATCCACCTATGGTATAAGAGGGGCAGTCCCCCACACCCACCTCAGGGATCCTGGAGCCAAGAAAGGCCAAGATTGAAAAAAGATCAGGGGGATGAATGGAGGGAAAAATCTGCCTACTGCAAGAGATCCTCTCAAAGATCTACTGTTACGGTAAGTTTTTCCGTAACTGTACTATCTTACTTCGAGGGGGCTCTTCCAGTACTTAACACCATTAGGACAGAGTCCCAAGAAAAGGAGGAGCTTCCAGGAGGAGGATAAAGTAGTGCAAAAGACAGAAAAGGATAGGAGACGCAGAGGGGACCCTAGTCAAACGTCAGCCCCAAGGAGAAGAGGGCAACCTCTGACTGGCCAAACTATAGCAGGAGCGGGCATGTCCCCAGAAGGAGAAATCCCAAAAGCTCAGCAGCAACCTGAGCAGGAAAACTGCAAAAGATAAAGCTGAGCCCTCAAAGAGGCATCCCAACATAGTGCTGATGTAACCCCCCTTGTTCCCAGGGGTTACTAGAATCCCACTTAGAACCAGTGGCAGGCAGGGAGTAGGCAGCTTGTGAGATGCCAGTTAAATGGGTTTCACACTGTCTCGCTCTGTTTTCAGTTTCAGCTGAGCTGGAGTGATGATGTCACCTTAGAATTCTCGCAGCAGCATAAGCCACAATGGAATGCTAGCTGCAGGGGGTTAGCAGCAGAATGTTGGGAGATTCAGTTCAATCTTCAGAGAGCAGTCTGTGTGGAGACTCAGGAGAGTGAGGAGTGCTACAGAGTGCAGCTCCAAAGAGCCTAGCTCTGATATCGCGCTACCTTAGAAAAAGGAGTTGTGTGTTCTCACCCTAGAGAGGAACACAGAAGAACTATAGAAGGAAGTGGTAGAGACAGTTCCTAGAAGTTGTTCCAGTGCCCCATCCCTAGAGGGATGGGGAGGGATTCCAGGAATTCAGGGGCAATCCCCTGGTCCAGCCTGGAGAGGGAGAAACTGCCTCAGAGTGGTCTTGTTTGTGAGTGTCTGAGACATTTTGTGGGAAGAAGCCCTGGGGCACCTGCATACCCTGGTGAGTTTGTTCTGAAAAAGAGACTATGTTTACCGAAATAGAGTTTGAAGTAAAAGTGTCTGCCTACTGTGGGGTCAAAGAGAGACTTGCCAAGTGCAGAACTTTTAGTCTGTGTATGACTTAGAAGCATCTGCAACAGTGGGGGTCTACAGTAAAGACATAGCCACTTACAGTACTTTTAAAGTCAGGACACCTCCAGAGAGATGTAGAATGTTAAATGTGTAAAACATTTCGAGAGACCATCTACAACAGTGTTCCAAAGAAAGGTGTTGTAACCAAATGAATGTCAAAGTATAGATTTGGGAGCGAAAGGTGGGAGACCCCCCCCCCCCCATTTAGAAGAACCAGGTTTACCTCTCCGGGTTCAGTTTGGGCACCTATAGTTTTCTCTCAGGCACTTGGCCAGTGTCTGAGGAAAGCACCCAGACGTGGGATTGTGGATTTTCCCTGAGAGCCACAAAGTGCTTGTGGGTGGATTAGGGAGCCACCATCAACCTCCATGCCATATGGAAAAGTGTCCTAGTACTGGCCGGGGTGCCAAGTCAAGGAAAAAGAAGAGAAGTGTACCAGTTTGGGCCGTGTGAGCCCAGATCCGTTCAGAACCTGATGGTTCAATGTGAGGAGGTGTGCTTTGTACCTCAGTAATCTGCATAACCAGTGAGTGTAGCCCTGTGGGGGTCCATCTTTGCTTTGTTATTCTCTGTGTTATGTGAATAAAAGCCACACTCTAGAATCCCATCCTTCTTTGGACATTTCAGTTACTGCTTCCAGAGTCCGGATTTACTTGGGTGTCACTGACCAGAAGTACAAACCTAGCATAATGCTGAGAAAACGTTTTCTCCAGGGACCCAGGTTGATGGTCAAGCTAAATGGTCCCCCCAGGTGTGAGTCAGGTAGTTGCCACACTTGGTTTGCCTGTCTGAAGGATGGCAGGTTCTGAAGCAGAAGTAATGGGTCCACAGAGTTTTGCAAGATATTTGTAGTAACTACCTCCACCCCTATCGGTGGTGCCCAGATGTGAGGGGAGCAGCCCTGTTGGTAGAAACATAGGAGGCCAGTAGGGGGAGGTTACACTGACAATGGGACCGACTGGGGAGGACTGAACCAGGGGCAAACGGCGGCCCCAGAGATCAGTTGCACACAGGAGATGTAGCATCTTCACTCAGGGAGTGAAGAAGATACAAGCAGACTACCGAAAAGGCAGAGTCCGAAAGACATACCAGCTCACAAGTGAGCCTGTCCCAAGGGAATAGAGAGGGACATCCCCTTACTTCAAACATGTTAAATAGATCGCCGGAAAAGGCATCTGCTACATCTGGGGAAAAAAAAAAAGACAGACCCTAGCTGTGCAGGGACTGATGGAGAAGACACAAAGTCTGCACAACTTTGAGAAGAAAATCTAGGACTCCTCGAACCCAGAAGCCTAAGAGTAATAGGAGCCTTCTGGTCCAGGGGGGACCATAGCTGGAGGCAGGAGGACCCCAGAAAGGGGTTCGTCCCCAGAAAAAATTGGGAGATACTAGTAGGACCCAAAGCTTGCCTGCAAGAAATGGGTAAGGGGCAGAGATCGCAAGGAAAGGGATCTTCTGGACGCTACAGGGGCCAAAGGCACTCCCAAGCCGTGGGAGCGGGAAAAAGGGAGGAGGTGAACTGACCCTCAAAAGCATACCAGAACGGTCAGTGATCCCCCCTCGGAAAGAAAGAGGGGGAGGCCCCGGATAATGGTAACTGACACCCGACAGAAACGCATCCACAAGAGGGAAAGGGAAGGGGAGGTCCCCCAGTTGAAAAAGAGCAAAGGAAGCCCCGAGGAGTCACAAGGAATGGCTTAGGACTCACGGACCAAAGCCCACTGCCCCCGATATGCCCTCAGAGCAGGACATGAAAGGGGACTCCTGCCAGTATAAGACCAAGGCTAAAGTTCCCTTCAGTGACCTAAGGCTGCGAGAAGGGGAAGAGTCCGACAAAGTGGACAGAGATTTTCACTGCATTCAGGGACTCCAGTGCAAAGGAGTAAGGTTGGGGGTGTCTGGTCCAACGTACGACAAGCCTGCCATAAAAGCCAAGCCAATGAACATCTGGAAATAGTCGTCAGGCTTCCCAGAGCTCAGGATGTCTGAATGATGGACCAACGAAGGCCACAGTATATGGTCCCATTCCTGGACTGTCCAGTCTCCAGGAGAGGAGGTACGAACGTGGGGGTGCCCCTGCCGGAGGGAGGCTCTGGAGCACATGGATACCCTCCAACTGGTCACATAAGTGCCCTGGGAAGGCAGGGATAAAAAGGGCTGGCAGGCGTGGAAGCAAGACTCTGCCGTAGACCTTCACAGCCCAAGAAAACCCTAACCTGGACTAGACGTTCCTAAAGGAAGAACGTTTCTGCCCAAGGAAGAGCTGGAAAAGAGGGCTGAAGTCCGAGAAAAGTCCAGCCCAATGGACCCCCAGATTCCACAGAGGGGATCCATGAGGGCCCGAAAAAGGCAGCTGCATGACAAGCCCCTGAGGGAGGGCTAAAAGACTGGGGAAGAAGTCGGTCACAGCCCCGCAACAGAGGGAGAAACCCTCGTAGCTTGCTCCCTGAGCAACTGGGCCCACCTGTGAGGAGAGTACAGCCTAGACTCCGTATTCCTTTTTTATTTATTAGCTTTTGATTACCAAGTAAGCGCATTAGGCAATATCCCTGCCTATTTTAAGGCATGACCCGGGAGAGTACAGTGTACGTAAATACAATGAATACAATAGGATACAAAAATACAATGGTACAATCAAGACATATTAAGCGGCTGACACTTGAAGGTCACGAAACATCAGTAATTTACGCAGGAATGGCAGACATAGCAAATACAGTTGGTACCGTTGTACAACCAGGGCAGAAAAAACAGATACATAAGACAGAGCAGAAATAGAAGAGGAGAAACGGACAAGAAGTACACGAACAGATGAAGAGTACGGAGACAGAACAATAAAACAAGCTGGTGGGAAAGCAGCGAGACGAAAATACCAAGATTAAGAGCAGTCACGAACTTCCAGTTCCGCCCGCAACGGTGATGGCTGCTTAGCTCCGTCTCTCTGCTCAACTCCCTGCTAGATACCCTCTATAATGACATCCGAATCGACCCAAAGTGGGAAAATCTTTGAAAACAGAGCATCGGAGGGTACCACAACTAGGCAGCTGGTGATTACAGTGGTGCAAAACGGAAGGATGGACAGCAATGGCGAAGGTTCTGACTCGGAGGCCTCGGGGACTGGATCAGTGCAAACACCCAAACTACAGGCTTCACGTAAGGCCTTACAGCAAAACTCCAAGATGTTAACTAAATCCAAAAATAAAAAAGCTAAACTAGACCTAATTTATCAGGAGATTTTATCCTTTCGTGCAGAAGTTAAACAGTTATATGGGGAGTTAAGGAAAGATGTAATGCAACTAGAGCAACGTGCTGATGCTACAGAAAGGCAACTCACAGCGACGGAGAACAGAGTAGATGATATTGAACACCAGATTCACCAACTGCAACAATATCAGGAAACATTGCAAGCCAGGCAGGAGGATGCGGAAAATACAGCCCGTAGAGAAAATATTCGTCTGTATTTTATCCCTGAGGGCTCAGGGGGGGGATTAATATTAAAGAATTTGTGGATACTCTTCTGCACACGGCCTTGGAGCTTTCAGAGGAATTTCAATTACATCTAGAACACGTGCATCGAGCTTTAACTCCGAAACCGAGTAACCCACGGGCTCCACCAGGATCAATAATTGCACGCTTTAACAGTTTCTCGACTAAGGAACATATTTTATGATTAGCTTGGTGCAAACAGAAGGTGTATTACGGCCAGAAATGCTTTTTTATAGACCATGATTATGCTCCAAAGACTATGAAGCTGCGCAGGGCCTATATGCCGCTACTTCCAACGATTAAAGCAGCAGGGCACAGGTTCTCCATGCCGTATCCAGCTCGACTAATTGTTCATTTCCCCATGGGTAAAAAAGAATTCTCTGCTGCTCAAGAAGCTAAAATTGAACTTACCAAGATGGGCCTGCACTTCCCACATCGCCCAAAGGAAACATCAGAGTTAAATTCCAGACCCCCAAGATGGCAGACCGTCACGAATACAACGGCAGATCGAAAATCAGAGGCCAACAAAAGTGACCCAAAGGCATCGCTAGCTTACTTTCGTAGGGGAGAGTCCAGAGTCACCAGAACAGCGCTGATGGGCTTCGAGTTGGGATTTCAGGTTGGTCGGGGGGCGGGGGTGAGAGGGATTTCCCTGGCCCTTCTCCGTGCACGGCCCTGACTCTAGGCCTGCAGTAAAATTTAACATAGTATAAACACAGGCCTTTTGCAGTGGTGAAGTAGGAGAGAGGGTCTGGCTCCCCCACCTCCTTCTTTCTGGGACACATACCGGGACTCACCCTCTTACTTCTGTGTAATACTTGCCAAGAGGGCAGTGAGACTACTACTCTATATCTAAATGTTTTAATCTGATATTACAATGCCCTACTGAATTTTCACCAGCTCTATAGATATAAAAACGGACTTGGGGAGTTGAGATGACTACTGGACAGCTATTTACCATTGTATTTAGGGTGGTTAAAGTACCTTGCCTATATTTTATTTGTTTATCCATATTGATATTTTATTTTGGGGCATTATTTTGCTCTCAGGAGGCCCCAAACCAGGACAGAATGGGCTTTACCTCCTTTCCTGTTGATACTGAGGTTACATCATGGATTTCAACAGGCATAATAAAGGGGATTGGATTTTCTTCCCCTACCTTGGAAGTTCATACATTTTGTAATTATGTAAATAGTTTATGGTTTATAGTTATGACCTATCGGCTACATTTGAATAAGCTGAAGGCCCAAATCAGCCAGAATATTAGCTTAGATAAGAAAATGGTAATGTTATATAGAGGTATATGGTTTAAATTGCAGGTACCTGTGTCAGAAATCAGGGTAAAATCCACAATTGCAGTATAGGTCTCCATTTAAACTACCTAGAGTTGAGATTACAGTATGAGAGGTTTGCAGGACAGAAATGCATTGAAAAACTGTACAGAAAGTGTTGGGGGGTAGGGGTAAATGCTAGGGGGTGAGATATAATCATTCTTTTTTTACTATACAATGATGACTAATACACCCTTTAAAGTTCTGTCAATAAATATAAATGGTATTAGCAGCCCAGTAAAGTGATCTAGATTGCTCCAATATATCAGAAAAACAGGCTCCAAATGTCTCCTTTTTTCAGGAAACCCATCTGACCAGTTCAGAGCATCTGAAGCTGGCAGCAGGGGGGGGAATTCAAAATATACTCTGCCTCTAGTAGATCTGGTCGTAGACGAGAAGTAGCAATAGTAATACCTTCTACTCTACCATTGGAGGTTGCAACTGAATATGCAGATCCAATGGGATGCTTTGTAATAGTGCAAAGGACTATATATATGGACAGGAGATGATACTGGTTAATGTATATTTGCCCCTGGCCTCTCCACCTAGCAGAGTTCAGCAACTCTTCCATAAAATATTAGATATCCAGAAAGGAATATTGATAATGGGAGGAGATTTTAATGTAACGCTGAATCCAAACTTAGACTCCTCTTATCCGCAGGGGCACAGACGCTTCCCAACGCAGAAGTGTCTCCATTCCCTAATAGATAGGTTATCTAGACGTCTGGAGACATACATATCCTTCAGGGAGAGGATACACTTATGATTCACCTAGATACTTGACATAATCTCAGATTGATTATTTCTTTATTACTGTAGAACATTTAGACATTCTAAGAGATATATCTATGAATGCACTTTTTTTTTTTTTTAAATCAGTTTATACCCCATTACTCCTCGAGTTAGATTTGGGGAAACCATACAGGAATCAATTATGGAGACTTAATACATCTTTCCTCCAAGACCAAGCCTTTAAGGACTGGTTGGGGCAGAGACTGCCTCAGATAGCTCAAGAAAATTCTACTTCTGGTGTCTCAGCAGCAGTCGTCTGGGACACTGTAAAGGTTGTTATTCGAGGGGGAACTGATAGCATATGCCTCGAGGAAACAAAAACAGAGGGAGCAGAAATATAACCAATTACAACATAAGCGAAACATTTTACAACAGCTGGGGGCCCAAAGAAATAGCATACAGGAACAAGAGTATAGACATATTAAGAGGGAATTACAGGCCCTTATAGACTATCAAGTACAAGCTAAGATTCAGCAATTAAAAAGATTTTTCTATGAAGGGGGACCTAGAGGCGCGAGGAACTTAGCAAAAAGGCTTAGGGGATATAAACAGATGGCTACTGCCACAAAATTAACCCAACCTAGTGCAGGCATAATAAAAAATAATTTTCACGACATCTTAAATATTTTTCAGGATTATTATAAAGAGCTGTATGCAAACCCATCCCTTCCCCCTGATAGGGCCATTCACCAGTTTCTCTCCTCCCTCAAATTTCCTAAACTAACCATCACCCAGTAGGAGAGACTTCAGGCCCTGATTACAGAAACGGAGATTACAGAGGTAGTGAAACATGCAAAAAACTCGTAAATCCCCCAGCCCAGACAGCTTCCCGCAGGAATGGTACAAAAAACTCTGCTCCCCTCTATAATTAAACCAATGAGGCAGGCATTTAACGAGGTATAAAAAGGAGAACCTCCCCCGACCTCTAGGTCATATGCAGTCATATCTACTATCCCCAAGCCGGGCAGGGATCCCAGAGTGCCAGAGTCCTACAGGCCTATATCAGTGTTAAACTGTGACTATAAACTCTATATGTTAATCTGGTCAAAAAGGCTAGAAGACATGCTGCCAAACTTAATCCATCCAGAGCAATCTGTATTCCTCAAAAATAGACAAACGTCAGATAATACAAGCAGAATCATTCATTTATTACATCATAGTCATAAAAATTCACTTCCTGTAGTAGTAGTTAGTTTAGATGCATATAAGGCGTTTGATCGGGTGCTCTGGGAATTCCTGTGGCAGGTCCTAGCATTATTCGGGTTTCCAGATTAATTTGTTACATGGTTAAGCAACATTTATTCTTCTCCGCAAGCCTATATAAGAGTCAACTCCTCTTTGTCTGCCCCTTTTAGGGTGGAACGTGGCACTAGGCAGGGATTCCCCCTCTCACCCCAACTGTTTGCTCTATATATAGAGCCACTAGTAATGAAGATCCGTACTGCGGAAGAGATTAGAGGAGTGGGCTTGGGAGGTAATAATTACTCAACGCCCCTTTATGCAGATGATATTTTATTATCCCTAACTGAACCAGAGACTTCCCTAGTCAAGACGTGGTAGATTTTGGAGCAATATACAGCAGTCTCAGGATACGCAGTGAACGCCTCAAAAACGGAAGTAATGTCACTTAATTTCACCCCCTCACAAGAATTAAGACAACTTATGCCTTTTAAATGGTGAGCTCTTAAACTGAAGTATTAACCTTCCCTTACAGATACAAAATCTAACCTTGATAAATTATGAACCTATAACCCAGACATTGGAAACATTTCTTAGTAAGTGGTCACAGCTTAAACTCTCCTTCTATTCTAGAATAGAGACTATTCAATCTAACATTTTACCAAGACTTATATATTTCTTTCAAACTATCCCGAATGCTCCCCCTAAACCCTATTTTAACTCCTGGAACAAGATGCTTTCCAGATTTGTATGGAAGGGACATCGACCACGTATTCGGTGGTCACTACTACAGCTTCCTAAGGATAGGGGAGGACTGAATGTTCCAAATCTAGAAGTATATTCAAATGCAGTGAGATTAACAAGAATTTTGACATGGATTAATCCTAATGTACCCCCATGGAAGTCAGTAGAAAGTTGGATCAATGACTTCCATGATCCAGTAAAGGTTCTCTTTGCTCCAATATCTTTAACACCAAATGTCTCCGAATATTATATAGGAACGAGACAGGACATATGTCTCTGGTATAAAATAAGAAGTAGACCAAATATGGAGCAAATGTTCCATTACCTGAAGTTAATCATGAATGCACCAGACTTTCTCCCGCTACGTCTGGATACTACCTTCACAAACTGGCATAGGGAAGGGCTTTCTTTTATTTTTCAATTTCTAGACCCAAAAGGGGTAGTGCCATTTTCATCCCTTCAGCAGAAATATGCTCTCAATAATAGTGACTTTTATAGATATTTACAAGTCCGAGACTACCTCCAGTCCAAACTCCCATTGAAAGCTTGTTTCCCAAGTTCCCCTTCCAGCTTGTTAAAACTTATAATTAATTCCACTCAATGCATTATACAGGCACACCTGATAGGGGGTATATATAGAGGGCTTAGAGAATATGACCAGGAAACCTCAGAGACAGTTCTGAGTGCCTGGAACAAAGAACTACCTACGGTGGTAACATTTGAAAAGTGGCATAGGTTCACACGCCCCTCGTTGGAGATATCTTAGCCCCCTACTGGCGTGAATTCACCTGGAAGTCACACATGCGGTATTTTTATACCCCATTTAAAATGGTTAAAATGGGCCTAATGATAAGGGCAGAGTGTTGGAGTCAGTGTGGCTCACAGGATGCAGATCAAGTACACAATTTTTGGAGTTGTGGTAGAGTCCAGACATATCGGGGACAGACTGAACGGGAGCTAAAAAAAAATATTCTGGACCCTGATACAACACTTACCCTGGAATTAGCTATAAGATCCCAAAGGGCTCCCTTATGTTTTCCTTTCTTTAGATGGCTAGAAAACTGATAACCACACTGTGGCTACAAAATACAATATCTCGGGTGGAAATGTGGCATGCAACGATACTAGATTACTATTGTCTGGAACGTATGTTAGCAGAGACCAGAGGGCAGAGAGAAAGATTTGAAGTAAAATGGAGACCTTGGGTGATCTAGAATTCAGTTAGAGACCCTGCCTTTGTCCCATGATAAAATATATCTTGCATATAAGGATATCCCGAAGTGGTTCCTTAAGCAGTACACGATGTAAGTATTGTAGGGAACATAGAGGTCTACAAGTCGTTGAAGGATTTGTAAGTAATATCTTCTGGATGTGTAAAAAATGGACATACTTTGTAAACTGGAGTAAAATTCAGTGTATGCATGTATACCGTTGGAAAATGTATTGTGGACAAACATGTATTCTCATAGTGAAAGCTACTGTAAACCCTGTAAGAAAAGATACCTAAAATCTAGAAAAATAAAGTATAAACAAACAAAAAAAAAGATTAAGAGCAGTCACAGTCAACGAGTGCATATAGGTAAGAGTACAGTGCATGCCTGAAGGTAAGGTGAGATGAGGAGTTCTTAATATGAAGGGGGAGGGAAGCTGCCTCACACCTCGACCAGAGCAGTCTGGAATCCAGACAGGCGAATGTCAGGGGTAGTGGTCCAGAGGACCAATGTCAGGCCAGGACCGGGGTCCAGGGGAGAGGACAGGCCCAAGAAGAAACCGGCTGGGAGGCTGGAGACTAGTCAGGTTGAACTGGAGGGAGAGAGGGAACGGAGGCGCCCCCCAGGAGAAAAGGCCGGGACGGCAAGGGAGGGAAGAAAATTCTGACTGCAAGGCCCTCGCCCATCCCGGTAATGACAAGGATGTGCAGGCAAAGCCCAATAGCCTGCCTGGCTCTGTAAAGAGAATGGAGCAGCAGTCCATGGAGATCGGCGGGGGGGGGGGCTGCAAGTGCTTGGGCTCCAAACTCCAGAGCAGACCGTGCAGAAGCTCAGCCATCCAAAACAGGAGGGCAAAGAGGAAGGCATAGGTGAGGTAAGACCCACCCCCGAAAAGAAAGGGGAAACAGGGCTCTGCACCGGCTGGGTGAAAAAGTGACCAGAGGCCCCATATAGGGACTTCCTGAAAGGATCAGTCACTGCAGGAAAAAGGAACTGAAACAATCAACGAAAGGGAGGGGAGCATCAGCCCCCCCTCGCTTGCTATCCCCTGGTCTCTTAACCGGAGAAGGAGTGCAGAGTCCAGAGCTGAGAGGAGGCAGCAGGCGCCAACTGCTCAGTCACCTCAGCCCTATGAGCTTTGTGGGCTGGGGTGGTTGGACCTGAAGAAGCCTGGCATTTGCACCAAGGCTCAGTGGGCAGTGGGCACTGGGATTGCCAAGCAAAGCAATATAAAGACAGATGCTGTGTCCAGCCCTTCTGGCTACGAGACCCAGTATGGAGAACCGTGCCAGACTCCTGTAAGGAGAACAGCAATTTTTGGACATCTTCACGAAACAGTGAAGGGCCCTGGAATGGGGCATCCAAGATGGCGGCGGCCTGAACTTCTTGAGTGAAATCTGACAAGCACAGCCTAGCATTGTGCCTGAGGAACATGGCAGTCGCCGTGCAACGAGCAGAAGCGTCCAACGTGTCGTATGAAGCATGGAGGGCGTGAAAACCCACGCTGGAGGCAGACCCCAGGAGCAGTACCAGCTGAGTCCTAGTAGGAGACTCTGGCAATGACTGGACTATGTCCCCGGCTTGCCTGAAAAGAGACCGCTGGAGCACTGACATGTGCAAGATCGTTTTGGGCATGCAAAACCAGAGAAGAGGAGGCATAGGCCCTGTGCCCTAGAATATCCAAATGCTTAGGACTCCCTATCTGGAGGAAAATCCCATCGGTGTCTAAACTCTAGGAAGTCCTCCTGTGCCCCTGATAAGATCGAGGGGTTGGCCAGAGGGAGGGTATCAAAGTGAGGCCGGTTG
Source organism: Neoceratodus forsteri (assembly GCA_016271365.2). Classification (NCBI taxonomy): domain Eukaryota; kingdom Metazoa; phylum Chordata; order Ceratodontiformes; family Ceratodontidae; genus Neoceratodus; species Neoceratodus forsteri. The sequence continues at coordinate 182,138,599 of CM057452.1, read as the reverse complement.
TTGGGGGTGTGGTGTAGTCAGTCTGCCTTCCTGGGTACGGAAGGGACTGATGTCGGTTGTTGCCAGACAGTGAAGGAGATGTCATCGTGTGGAACCATTAAGGATGGGATAACCACTGATGTGACCTCTGGGAGGCATAAGTGCTCCACCAGGTGGCGACGTTAGGGATCCTGTTCCTCAGTACGCCACCCCCTGAGGACTTGGATAAGTTTCATCATCTCCAAGAAGGAAGGGTCCTCAGGAGGAAATTTAGGAGTGTCCCTGATCCAGACTTCTCCGGGAGGGTGAGTAAGGGGGAATAGGGACTCGAAAGAGTCTGAAACCACATCTACCAAGCCTCCAATTCCAAAGCGGTAGACTGAGGCGGTGAATGGCCGGAGCCCGCAGCAGTCCCGGCAGCCAGCCAGGTGTCTGGCAACGAAAGGGAAGCTTTCACATCTGGCAAAGGAGAATCTCGCACCCAGGACGGGGCCAACAGGGATTGCCTGGGCTGGCATCAGGCACTAAGCCAACGCCCACGATGCACTAAGAAAGGCACTATAGTCAGCCAGCGTTCAATATAGAATAGTCAGGTAAACAGAACAGCCCAATGCGGGGTAATGAGTCAAGAGACCGTAGACGGAACTAGACGACAATCCTGGCCGGCCGTACACCAGCCAGGCGCCAACTGGAGGCTCAAGCCCAATCTTGACTGAATGCTCAAAGGGCAGTCCTGAGATGGAACCAACAGTGGTTGCTGGTCATTTGAAGGGCTCGGGAGGTCTGGGTTCTGAGACAATGCCTGAGTGACCGAAAGGAGATCCATAGGCGAAGCAGTCAGGAGCGCTTGGTCCAAGGAAGGAGGACTGGCAGAATCCGATGGAGGGCAGCCCAGTGCCGGTTCCAAGGGAGAAGAACTGGCAGACAGTGGCCCTGCCGGCTCCAGGTGAGAAAGACTCGGAGGGACCACCAGCAGCTGAGGAGCCGAAGGTGCCAGGGAAGGGGGGGGGACCCCATGGGTGCAGGCTGAGGCCCTACAGGAGCAAAAAAACTGTACTGAAGAAATGGTGGTCAACTAGAGCAGTGTTCCACAAGGTCCTACAAGCATAGGTCAACGGCGGGAAAAGAACTGATGTGGGTGTCTGGGACTGCCACTCATACCATAGGCTGACGCTGGCGTGCCGATGTCAGGGGCGGGCCCCCATTGTAGACTGCTACCTAGAAGTTTTCTGTGTGATCCTGGCACCTGATGGCTAAGTCATAATAGTGTTGCCTACTGCAAGAGCCCCCTCAAAGTAAGATATGTGTAGTTGGTAGGGAGCCTGGGCAACTCCCCACTGGCCCATCTCGAAGGGGTAAGTCCACAGGTGGGACTGGGTAGGGTAAGAGACAAGTATGGGGCTGGGAGCTGAGACAGTGTGCAGATGGGGGCAGCTGCGGGAACAGGGATTTAAAAAAAAAAAAAAGTGTTACTTCATAATGTAGACAACATCTTTACTTTGCCTGGACCCAGTTTACATTCAAAACATGCAATGGGAGGAGTGATCTGATCATAAGAAATGAATTCAAGAGACAGAAAAAGATTATGTGGTGTATACAGTCAATACCCCTGCCATCCCAGCAGATGCTGCACACACGTGATTTGTTGCTGCTGAGATGCTACAGTCGGTAATGTTATGTCTTCCTTGAGAACCTGGTATTGTTGCTCTTTTGCACAATACAATCATTTTACCGTATATTTGACACAGACAATATCTCAAATATCTGGCTCTGATTTTTTAAAGATGCAAGTCTGAGAAAAACAGTAGTTCTAGAAATGGTATATGTTGTTCATCCACACTTATTGGCAGAGTCCCTTTCCCTTTAAATCAGCTGGAAAGTCTTCAAGCTACCTCCTCCCACCCACCCAGGTGGTATAACCCTCGGCTCCACCCTATGACACCAGATCTTAGCCCGCTGGAAGCCAGGTTTGTGAGTCTGCAGCCGGGGAGGTCGAGTGGGTCTGTGTGGATGAACAACATATACCACTCCGAGAACTACTGTTACAGGTGAGTAACCTGTTTTTCTAGGATCGTGTATATGTTGTTCATCCACACTTACTGGCAGACTCCTAGCAGTTCTCCGGGAGGAGGGAGGCAAGGCACACACCTCCAACTTGGGAAACAGACATTGGAGAACTGAGGCCCCAAAACCAGCATCCCAGCGTGATTCAAGGTCGATGTGGTAGTGGGTAATTAAGGTGTTTGCCGTCTTCCAGGTAGCAGCCCGACAGATTTCCTGGATAGGGATGTCCCCGGACGCAGCCAACGATGCAGCGGTATGGCGGGTAGAATGAGCCATTATCCCTTTGGGAGGCTCCCTGCTCGCCAACTCATAGCACAGACTAATGCAATATGTTATCCATCGAGCAATCGTCCGCTTTACTGCAGGTCTGCCAGAAGTGGCTTCAGCGTAGGTGACAAACAGCTGGCGAACCTCTCCCCAAATCTCCGCCGTCCTCTTCTTATAATAGGAGAGAGCTCATCTCAGGTGCAAAGTATGGAGCCTGTACTCTGCCTCCGAGGTGTAATTGAGGTAGTACACCGGCAGAGTAAACACCTGATTAAGGTGAAACTCTGACACCACCTTTGGAAGGAATTTCGGGTGGGGGCGCAGGACAACCTTGTCCCTGTGGAAGACCAGATAAGGGGAGTCCACTGAGAGTGTCTGGAGCTCCCCTGTCATTCTGGCAGATGCGATAGCCACCAGGAAGGACATCTTCCACAAGTGTGACAGCTCACACGTGTGTATCGGTTTGAATGGCTTGCCCATGAGCTTTGCCAGTACCAGCAGTAGATCCCACGGAGGTGAAGGTTCACGCACCGGAGGGGATATGTGATCCAGACCTTTGAAAAAGCACCCGACCACTGTCTCCTGCGCCAGCGTTGGCTGACCGGCCCGCACCCGGTAAGCAGAGATGGCTGCCAAGTGCACCCTAAGGGTCGATGACCGAAGACCCCCTTTGAACAGAGACAAAAGGCAGTCGAGAATGTTCGTCACTGGACAGGACAGAAGGTCCAGGCCCTTGCCCTGACACCAAATGGAAGACCTTTTCCATTTGAACATATAACATTTCCTGGTCAATTCCTTTTTGGATGCCTCCATCACAGTGAGGACATCCTCAGAAAGATCCAAAGCCTGGAACTCTAGCCGCTCAGGTACCAGACTGTCAGGTGCAAGGATTGAAGGTCCAGATGGAACATCTTCCCCTGGTTGACTGAGATCGGGTCAGGGCATGCTGGAAGCCACTCCGGGGGCCTGCTGCTGAGGAGATCTGGGTACCAGAACTGGCGTGGCCAGTCTGGGGTTACCAGAATCACCTGCGCCTTGTCCCTCCTCACGTTGAGGAGCACACTGTGGATCAAGGGAAATGGAAAGAAGGCGTAGAAGAGGCCTGGAGTCCATGGCCTTGAGAAGGCATCCCCCTGCAGCAAGCCCTGCTGAAGGAGGCGGACATGAAACAGCCTCAGCTTGGTGTTTTCCTTGGAGGCAAACAGATCCACCAACGGTTTGTCCCAGTGGGAGAACAGACTGTACGCTACCTCTGGATGGAGAGACCACTTGTGGGATGTCTCGCCTATGCAGCTGAGAGCATCTGCCAGTTGGTTTGAGGTTCCTGCCACGTGGATGGCTAGGAGATCTGCCTCCAGACGGCTCATGAGTGTCCAGATGCAGAGCACTTCCCTGTATAGCAGACAGGAATGCGTGACGCCCTGTTTGTTGAGGTAGCACATGGTCGTGGTATTGTCCGTCTGGACTTGAACCACTTGACCCCGAAGCTGAGGAGCGAAAGCTGACAGTGCCAGTCTGACTGCTCTGAGCTCCAACAGGCTGATATGATAACGGGACTCCTCGGGGGTCCAGAACCCGTGGGCCCTGCTGTCCCCCATGTGGGCTCCCCAGCCCATGAGAGAGGCATCGGTTATAAGGACGGCCGTCGGCTTGGGGCGGACAAATGGGATCCCTTCCTGCAACCGGCCTGGGATGGTCCACCATTGGAGAGCGTCCCACATCTTCTCAGTCACAGTGATCAGCTGGTCGAAATGACCGTAGTGCCGAGTCCACTGGGCGGTCAGCTCCTACTGGAGGGGGCGCATGTGCCACTGGGCCAGACGGACCACAGAGGTGCACGCCGCCATGTAACCCAGAAGGCTCAGAAAGTCCCGGTCTGGGCGCAATTGCCCAACCAGAAATGACTGGGCAAAGGAGAGAACCTCGCCCTGTCCGCCGCGAGCCGAGCTCTGGCTTGATGAAGCACATCACCTGAGAAGGCGCGAGCTCCGACTTGGCCTCGTTGATCAGGAGGCAGAGTTGGGAGCAGGTCTGGAGGGCCAGGTCCCTGGACCTCTCCACCTCCTGCTGGGTGGAACCTGCTAAGAACCAACCATCGAGGCAGGGTTAAATTCTGACACACACACCCCGAGGTGGGCTGCCACCACTGCAGTGCATTTGGTGAAGACCTGTAGGACCGATTACAGGCCGAATGGCATGGCTCGGAACTTGTATAAGATTCCCTCGGCTCTGAAGGGGAGGAACCGCTGGTGAGACGGATGGATTGGGATGTGAAAAAACGTGTCCTAGAGATCCAGTGAGCAGAACCACATGTTTCGCTCCAGGGATGGTATGATCTGAGACAGAGTGACCATCCGGAAGGTGTGTGACCCAAGATACTGAATCAGGTCATGCAGCTCTAGAAAGGCGCGCCAGCCCCCTGTCCACTTGGCAACCAGGAAGTACCTGGAAATGAAGTCTGGGTCTGGTGGAGGATCCGCCACTGGAGTTACTGCCTCCTTGAGGAGGAGCTGAGCAATGTTGTCTCGGAGAGCCGACTGAGTGTGAGCGGATACCCTCTCCTCCCGTAGGGCACGGGCTTGGCTTGAAGGGTACTGCTCGAACTCCAGAGGCAGTCCCTGGCCAGTCACTTCTAAGACCCACCTGTCCATGGTAACAGCGGACCAGGCGGAAAGAAAGTGGTGGAGCCGGCTCCCCATGGGAGGACCCAGAGCTGGCATGACGGGAGTAGGGGTGGCAGCCCATACCCCATCACTGGGCAGGCTTGGAGGCAGAGGATCCAGGGTCTGAACCTCGGCCTCCCCTACGGGCCTGGGAGGGTCCGGGCTTGGGCCAGGGGCGCCAAGCTTGAGCCTGCTGCTGCTGCCCCCCCCCCCCTTGAAAGGAGGACTGCTGGGCCGCAGGGGAAGAGTGCCGAAAAGGCTTCTTCTTCTGCTGGTGCTTCTTAGGACCAGAAGAACCCTTAGCAGAAGTGGCGTCTAAGGTGGCATTGGACTGCTCAATGCACTAAAGGTGACCAGCCACACCTGGGCCGAAGAGATCAGTGCCCAGGAAAGGCACATCAGCTATTTTGAGCTAAATATCCACTGGAAAGGAGGAGAGCCTCAGCCAAGCCCTGCGGCGAGAGGCAACTGCAGCTGCCAACGAGCAGGCACATGAGTCCCCGATATCCAGAGCCATCTGGAGTGGTTGTTTGGCAACAGCCTGGTCTTGGTCCCGGACCTGCTTGACTGTGGTCTGCAAGTCCGCGGGAGATGTGGAAGGACTTCGTCCAAGGACCCCAAAAGGGCATGGGAGAAGTGTGCCATGATGACGGCCGAGCTTGCCTGACGGAGGCCTAAAGATGAGGCCATGTAGACCTTATGGGCAGAGTGATCCAAATATTTGGATTCCTTCTCAGGAGGTCTGTCGGTATCGATATAACTACCACTACGCCTGAACACAGAGGCAGTCACAAGGCTCTCGGCCCAAGGGTGCTCTGTGAACCCCGCAAGGGACCCCATGGGCACCGCATACTTGCGGGCCACACGGGCAGACGGAGCTGGACAGGAGGTAGGGTGCTGCCAAAGATCTAAGGCCGGGCCAGCAATGGCCTTGGCGGACCAGCCCGGTGGCACGGAGGGTTGAGGCTCTGGATGCCACACCTCATGCCACGCCGACGACCCGGGTTCGGGAGCGAGCCCGGGCAACGGAGTCGGCAGGAGGAAAGAGGATTGAGCATCCAAAGGACAGCCTCTCCCCGGGAGGGTTGGGGATTGTCCAGCACTCAGCGGCTCCCCTGGCAGATTGGTAGGCATCAGCCCTGACCCCCATGCCCACCGCCGGATTCATCTTTCCCGGCCTCTCAGTTCCTCCACCCGGGTCCTCACCTACATGACAGGGTATGACTTGAAAAAGAGCGCCCAAAGAGGAGGGGCAGCTCCACCCTGGAGGGGTTAAGCTGGGGTACTGGCTGTAGGTGGAGAGGTGGTGAGAGGAGGCATATGGCCAGAGGACCTCAGGGCAGGCAGGAACAGGCAGGATGCCCGGAGAGAGGCTCTTAGGCTGTGACCGAGCAAACAGAAATGGAAAAACTCACAAAGGCCCTCGGCACAGGAAAGGCCTCGGGGTGTCCCTCTCTGAGGATGTCAGTGAGAGGGTACTCCACCTTTTTCTGGATAGGCTCCAGGGGCATCCCTGTGGATTCAGAAATGAGGTGAAGAATTCCCTGAAAGGACAAAGGACCTTCCCCTGTCTCTATCCCACCAGCCAATTCATCATCCCTTGGATGAGAAAGGAGGCCAGTTTCATCCGAATCCGAGGAATCCAGATACAGTGGTCGACCACTCACATCACCGTCGACCCGCCGGGGCCGGTCAGGGGTGACAGTGACCGAGAGACGCCAGGGAAGCCCGGTGTCCGGTCTAGCTTCCTTAGAAGGAGCCCCTCCTACAGGCTGCTTGGGCAGCGGTTCCACCAAAATCAGTGGAGACACCGGTTTAGGCTGAACAGGAGGTTTTGCCGGCTCCGTGGGTGGAGAAACCGACTTAAAATCGGCTCCAGAGGAGTCAGCTCCGGCCTGGGATGTGAAAGCCAAGTAATGGCTGGGGTAGGAGCCGGGGGAAGGCTTGTGCCTAGTCAAAATCAGCTGTTGCCACATGAGGTCCTCGTAGTGCCGACGGAGCTTCTGCCGGAGCCTCCCCTTATCCAAGGAGGACAAGGACGACCGATGGCATCACCTCTTTTTGAACCGCTTATGGCCCTTCCTCGGCCTATCAGTCGAGGGAGTCAGAGACCTCGATCGAGATCAGTCAGGCCAACTCGGTCACTCGGGAGACACCGGTGGGACTAGTGACTTCCTGGGGTTGGGGACTACTTCCTTGACGGGATTCCCAGCAGGCTGGGTCTCCTTGTCGGGGAAAATGAGGACTGGAGTCTGAGCAAGAGAGTCGGCAACCGGAGTTGGCGACAAAGGGTCGTTCGGGTCAAGAATTATCTCAACGTCGTCGATTGACACTTCGATCGACTGGCCAGACTGCAAGACTGAGAAGCCAGTGGCCGAAGAGGCGATTTCAACCGAGGTCAAAATGGCCGGTTCCTGGGACCGAGATCTCTCCCGATCCCAAGAGCGTCTCCATCGAGAAGAAGACGATCTTGGGTCCTTCTCCCGCTTACGGGACCGAGAGGAGTGCGTGCCCGCAGGACTCTCACCCTTAGTCGGAGAGAGTGGCACAACTCACAGCAGGAATCCAAAAGGTGGAGCCCAGGTTGAGTGGAACGAAGAAGCTCCTTGAAGATTCTGCGGCATGAGCCGCTTCCTCCTCGAAGGCTTGCATGCGCTCCAGTTGCTCAGCAGATCCCGCGGCTATGGAAACCACCCACCAGGCCTCCATGGATTTCACCAGCTGTTTCTGTTTTTCAGGCCTCTCCAGCTTAAGGCGTGCGAGATGGTTGTTGAGGACATTGGGTTGGAACGTGAGGCAAAACTCGCACGTCATGGTGTCGTGGCTGACACCCAAACAATAAACGCACACAGCATGCGGGTTGGTGTTCGACATCTCCTGGCTGCACGAACACTGGCAAAATCCGGGGGAAGACTTGTCTTCCATGATCGAAGAAAATAATCGCAATCGCTAACGTGAACAAGGCAAATTTTTGGAATAATCAAAGGTTCAGAAGCCAGGGCCTACAAAATGCGAGAGCACGAAGGAGGCAACCTGAATCTTCCAGTGGAAAGGAAGATCTGGCATCATGGGGCGGAGCCAAAGGTTATACCACCCGGGTGGGTGGGAAGAGCCAGCTTGAAGACTTTCCGGATGATTTAAAGAGAAAGGTATTCTGCCAATAAGTGTGGATGAACAACATATCCACGATCCTAGAATTACTCTTTTGCACTGCAAATGTACATCAGCCTTGCTGTACATGCCAAACGTCATCGCACCTTAATATTTTGATCTTAGCTGTGAGTTGAACCACTCATGCAGCACGCAGTGCAGTTATGCCACTGGAAAATCACTATGGTGAACCACTACTAACAATAAATCCCCACCCTTATGGTGGACTGTGGGGAGCTGGGAGCTCTGGTGCTAATAACTAGGTAGTTATTTCAGTGGCCGTGGAGCTGTATTACAGTGGAATGTAATTACTAGAAATCCCACCTGTTTCTGTATACCTCTGCCCAGTTGTTCCCGAAGAACCTCCCTACTGGCTGGGAGTGGTCCTTGTCATCAAACTTATACTTCCCAGTCAGGAGCCCACCTGTAAAGGAGAGACAAGAAGAATGAAGAACATCATGAGCACCTTTGTAAATGTTCCATACATGCAAAGAAAAACAGTTGAGGTGATTGATACAGTGCTGAAAAGTTCAGCACGTGCCCAGCCAGGTGATACCAGAGGTTGTGCATTGCACTACCATATGGGAGACTCCGGTTTGTGCCACGAATCCAACAACTAGTCCCAAGTCGGCAGAACCTAGGATAAGCAGCTGAGGTTGTGCACTCAGACTCTAGGATGAGGGTTAAACACCATGCACCGCCTGACTACCCTCACAAAAAGTTGTATTGCTTGGGCCGGGGGGATGTCTATGAAAGTAAGGAATGTAAAGGAACAAGTTAGCTTTAAAGGTTGACAACTTTAGAGATGTTCAGACAGTCTGTTCACAGATACATAGATACATAGACAGTGTCGGCAGATAAGGGCCTACAGCCCACCCAGTCTGCCCATTTGAGCTTGTAAGTTCACTTTATGTTTTTCTAGAAGCCTGTTGCCCCTTACCCCTGACCTCCAGAATTCCTTTATGTCTATCCCATGCATTCTTAAATCCCTTGATTGTTTCAGCCCCCACCACTTCCTCTGGCAGGGTGTTCCACTTGTCCACCACCAGTTCTGTGAAGAAATTCTTCCTGACGTTTCCTCTGAATCGTCCTCCCTCCAACTTCATCCCATGCCCTCTAGTCTTGGAGCATCTTTTTCGCTTAATAGAAAGAGTGCCTTGTGTGAGGATCGAACTCATGACCTTCAGAATATGAGACTGACGCGCTACCTACTATGCTAACGAGTCTCCTGAATCGGGACAGTGTAGGCAAAAGTGTATCCATCTGCTTCCAACTTCGCCAAAGGAATCTTGAAATTAAGGGAAAAGGAGGACCCTATAGAGTAATGACTCTAGAGTATGGGGATATCAGGTATAACTGAATAGGAGCCAGTGGTAGTTTGGTATACCATTAAGGAAGCAGAGGTGCATGAAGTAGCACCATGAAAGATCAATCTACAGTTTGTATATCAGCTGCTAAGGGCAGGCAGCAGTGGTATGGGCGGTCTTCCTCTCTCAGTTGGGACAGAGTGATATAGTCCTGAGAGTGAAGAACACACCCATCCGTTGGGGCATGCACGGAGTCCAGGTAAGACCCAGAAAAGGCAGGTGAATGGCCTGGTCTGGCCAAAGGGGGCCGGGCAGAGAGGATCATAAAGAAACATCCGGCTAAGGTGCACCTCCCGACCCCTCAGACATCCACCCAGTTTGGCAAGCCTCACCTGTACGATCGGTACAAACCCAAGGGGCTATCCCCTGTGCCCTTCACTGGGGAAGATGGGGAATCAGGTGCAATAAATTGGAAATGCCACAGACAAGGAACACACTGGACCTGGATGTGGGACATCCAAAGGCCTCTAAGAAGAAGGTGGATCCACTGAGAAATTTCAAACGAGATGGACAAAGCCTTCCCAGTCCGTGACACAGCAAAGGAAATATTTGCACAAGCATGGTCTCATACCAACCACAAGGCATCGACCATGAAATCTGCAAGGTTATACAAGGGGCATGATGTCAATTCCTGGGACTCTAAACAAAAGGTGGATGCATCCATATCTGCAACCATTAAGAAAAGGACGATTCTTGTTCCGGGGAGGCATCCATCAAGGATCTACTCAACTGTAAATTGGAGAACATTATGAAAATGTCATACAAAGCATCAGGCATGGTAATGCGGGAGGCCCAGGCTTCAGTGTGTATCTCCAGAGCTATGGCCTATTGTCTCACAGATGTCTTGTTTGATCTGCTAGCAGAATCTGAGGTTTCAGATCAAATGTCCCTACTACCTTGGGGCACTGCCTTCTTAGCAAATGCATCCTATGATACCTAACAGGTCACTGCTAAGCAATCTCTTTATTCCAAACTGGTCAGGCGGGCACACTGGAGACCAGTTCTTCATACCGGAGTTGGAAACCCTCATCGATCACATCTTGGATTCAAAGATGGTCTTGCCACAAGACAGAAAAAAACAACAAGATGCCATCTCTTTCACAAAGCTAGGGTGCACCATCTGGGAAGGCACAATTCCCCCAGGAAAGGTCACAAAAGGGCTCCTTTCACCCCAACAGAGGAGGCAGAGGCAACTGCAGAGACACCAGAGACCACAAGGGTAATCAATGATACTGAGAAAGGTAGGAGGTAATACAGCACCTCATGGACATCAGAGCCATAACAACCGATCCTAGCAGCACGGTGCTGGTGCCAGTGCTGTTTGGAATATTCATAGCGAACATCTCGTATGGCGTCAGGAATAAGATCAAGCTATTCACCGACGATACCAAATTGGTGGACGATATAGCAGGTTGGCAGAGGCTGCAGGACGACCTGACCAAACTGGTGGAGTGGTCGGAACCATGGCAGTTGGAGTTCAATGTGAAAAAGTGCAAAGTCCTGCAATTTGAAGCAAAGAACCCAGGGAGGAGTTACCAACTTGGAGGGGTGCAGCTAGGTTCCACCAAGGAGAAGAAGGATCTAGGGGTGGTTGTAACAGGGAAGATTAAGAATACAAAGCAGTGTAGGAGGGCGGCAGCGAAAGCCAACAGGATGCTGGGTTGTATCGTGAGAGGGATCTCCTCCAGGAGCAGGGAGGTTATCCTGCTTCTCTACAGGGCACTGGTCAGGCCACACCTGGAGTACTGTGTGCAATTCTGGCGCCCATCTCTGAAGAAGGATGTGAAATTACTGGAAAGGGTAACAATGCAGGGCAACAAGGATGATCCAGGGATTGGAGGACAGACCATACACAGAGATGCTGAGAGAGCTGAACATGTACTCCTTGGAGGAGAGATGGGACCGGGGGGATATGATTGAGACCTTTAAGTACGTAAAGGGGATAAAACAAGGCGGGCACTGACGGAGTACTCAGACTGAGGAGGGGGAGGGACACAAGAGGACACGGCCTTAGATTGGAGGGGGGAAGATTTAGGACAGAACCGAGGAGACATTTTTTCACAGAGAGGGCAGTGGCAGAATGGAATGCTCTACCAGAGGAGGTGGTAGCCTGTAAGACAGTGGGTAGTTTCAAAAGGGGATGGGACAAGGTGGGGGGGGTAACTGGGAAGGGGAGGGGGAGCAGAGCAGCTGCAAGGTGAGGGTGCTAGCTGCACACTTGAGCAGACTTGATAGACTAGGTGGCCTATTTTTACTGGCAAATTCTTATGTCCATGTAGTGGTGCTCTCTGCTGTACAGTGATACATAGATTCCTACCCCTAGCATCTCACCCAAATGTAGTCGGCTTCAAAGCACGCCACAAACGCTGCACCTCCATTTCACAGGTCGCTCTTCCATGGACGGTGAATCAGGTGCTAGAAGCCGGGATGAAGACCCACTTTGAACCTCTTTCCAAGGTCTCCCTCTGGCTTCTCACACTGAAGGTTCTATTCCTTGTGGCCATTTGCTCAGTGAAATCAATCGGGAAGATCCATGTTCTGGCCCACAAGGAATCCTACCTGGTGTTCCATAAGGAAAAATCTGTTCGGCATTCAATGCCCTCCATTACTCCCAAAATAGCTTCCACCTTTCATAGGCAACAGGAGACTGGATTACCTTCACTCTGTCCAGATCCCAAGATTACGAAGAGAAGCGCCTGCATTCCCTTGAGGGTTCTCTGGATTAACCCGATGCATACCAGATTGTTCCTCATCACTGACAGGATTGTTGTGCAGTTAAGACCAGGAAAGAAAGGGGTGACCCCAGCTAAAAGTACCCTTGCTAAGTGGCTCTTTGCAGCCATCAGACTAGCTCATCTGTCTCAAGGCTGTGCAGTGCCATCAGGTCTCAGACCTCACTCCACTGGGGCCTATGGCCGCATCTTACACCGAGTATGTCTCTGCAACCCTGGAGGACATTTGCAAGGCTGCTACTTGGGCCTTGGTCCACACCTTTGCTAGGCATGATCTCCTGGACGTGCTTAGCTCTGATGATGCTGTTTTCACACACATCTGTTGAATTCAGTTGTACAGCACAGACCCTCCCAGTTTGGGACTGCTTATTAGGGGCTCCATTCACGGGCAGGCTGGCCCTCCCAGTTTCAGTAGTGTACAGTTTATGATATTTCTTTTTTTTAATCATTATATCAAACACTGATGTATAATACTTCAAGAGGATAGTGGGATTATGTTAGATATATCCAACCGTAAAAATGTAAACAATGTGCAAGAGTACAATTAGTACTACGTAATTTTGTATGTGTATAATGTGTATTTAAATTGTAACAACATAACTTGTTATACAATAAACTTTTGATGATGATAATGTATAATACATACTTGGTTCCAAGGCATAAGAAGTGATACAAGAACTGTTGGAAAATTGGGATAACTTTCTTATCTTCCCTGTGTTACAGCATGGGAGGGGGAAGTTCAACTGACTATACAGTTTCAAGGAAAGAATAACACCTCATACCATTACAGCCATGACCACGGACTATATTCCGTTAACAGTGAATGTCCGAAAAGCCCCAGGGTACAAGACCCTATAAAAGTCAGCCGGTGACTTATGTAAAGTCCATGAATAACCAATCAAGTCAAGAATACATCTGTTGATAGAGACGAGCCATCGAGTCTTCCCTCCACCCACAAACAGCCTTGCATAAACTTTATTTTTTATTTGGTAATTCGGAAAGACCTTTGAGCATGAGCTCGTTTACAAAGGTTCCACGTCAGAGTAGACATCAAGAAAAGTTACAATACAGTAGATAGGTTATCAATACAGGAACATTAGACAAATGAACAAATCAGTGTAGGAACAACATTAGGACACAGCAAATCAAAGGGTGAAGCAATTACAGTTGAAGTACACAGTGCTGTGACTAAATATTTATTTTCTTCAAGACACAAATTAAACATTAGACATGTAGTGGTACAGTCAGACAATAAAGGTGAGAGTCTAGATCCTGGGTTATTGAGGGAAATGGTTCAGTGAAGACAGAAGGGGAGGGGGGAAGCAGCGCCATGGGCCATGTTGATATACGGGTGGCTTCATGTGGGGTTTTGGGTGGGGCAAAGTGGTGGGACCATTGTCAGAGCATAATTGTAATGCAGGCCTGGTTAGAGCAGGGAGGTGCCAGGCAGGCCAGGTTAATGTTAGGCAGATAAGGGTGGAGGAGGTAAGGAGGGACCTGGACTGCTGGTATGGAGTAGACCATGGCTTAAGCGGTGGGGGTGGGGAGAGGTTGATTTAAGGCCTACTTAACGCTTTCATAAGGGCAGGTAATCGGAGGGTGGGGGGGGCCACCTTTAGAGGCAGGAGCATTTTAAGATTGTTATCAGGTGCTGTTTAAGGCCAGTTTTCAATTGAGGCAGGTTGTTGGTAGCCAGGAGGTGCTCTGGTAGGTCATTCACCCACAAAGGGGCCCGATATGAGAAAGCTTGTTGGCCTTTCGAGGTGCGTCGGAAGGGGATGGACATTGCTCCTCTCGTCGTCCTCCTCCTGGCGATTTGTGGTGAGATGGAGGCTTCAAACATATCTCCTACGCAGAGTGGGGTTTTACCCAAGTGAGCCTTCTTCCCCAGTAGGCAAGTTTGGAACTTTAGCCTGTTCCTTAGTGCAAGCTAGTTAGTACGCTCATACAGATCGCAGGTGTGCATGTAGCGGTCTGCGCCAAGGGTGAGGTGACATGCCTTGTTTAGTGCAGTTAGGACCCTCTTGAGCACTGTATCCGAGGCAGCCCCGTAAACCACCAGCCTGTAATCAATTGTAGATATTATGGAGCTGGCGACTGAGAGGCGGAGTGCCTCCTGGGCGAGGAATTTCCTATGCCTATAGAGGACACCTAACTTAATGTTAACCACCCTGATGAGAGAGTCTATGTGGTGTGTAAATGTGAGGGTGTCATCAATGGTGACCCCAAGGTACTTAAACAACTGCACTTGTTCAAGCGGTTCACTACAGGTGTTGGAGATGACGAAGGGGTGGAGCCTGTGTTTGTTATGTGAGCTAGATATTAGCATTGTTTTGGTCTTCTTGTAGTTTAGAAGCAGCTTTTGCCTAGAAAACCAGCCCTCGAGATTTGTGAAGGCGTTTTGTAGCTCTGATTGTAGGGCACCCTGAGAGGTGTTACTGCTCAGGAGCACCGCATCATCTGTGTAGAGGATGAGTTTAGAGTCACAGGTTGTAGGAAGGTCATTTAGGAAGAGGCTGAAAATCAGGGGCCCCAGAATTGACCCTTGAGACACATCTCTTACGCTGGATACCGTCTTCCCAACTTTTACATGTTGGCTCCTATGCATCAGATAGTCTTAGAACCAGCATAGGGCACTGGGTGCCACACCCAAGTTATGCAGTTGGGCTACTAGCAGTGGGTGGTTGACAGTGTCAAAGGCTTTGGTTGGGTCTAAGAAGACCGACCCCACCAATCTGCCTTGATCCAGAGCCTTGTGTGCATAGTCCGTGTAGTCCAGCAGTGCCATGGTGGTGCTGTGTTTTTGCCTGAAACTGTGTTGGTTTGGGCAAAGCAGATTGTACTTATTAAGGTAGTTCAGTCTATCAGAACCAGAGGGACAACAATGCAGAGTGTGATTCAGCCCTCAGTCTCCACTTGTACAGTACTTCTGCTCCAGTCATAAAATCCTCCTTAATTTTCAGCAGGCGCTTTCCAGCCTCTGTATGACAGTAAAGGTAAAAGTTTTACCTGGATATGATATTTTTAGTTTCATGGGTAGCAGAAGCGAATGACTGACACCCAGGGATTTCAGCTCGCTGTGCACTGCGTCAAAGGCCTTTCGGTGCTGGTAGGTAGAAAAACTTAAACCTGGAAAACAGGAAATATGGAAGCCATCTGGCAACTGGAGTGAGCCTTTACTTTTTGCCATCTGAAGTACCTGGTCCTTAAGGTGTTGTCCCGCCACAGATATCAGAAATGTACATGGGGGTCTTGATCCATTTTTTTTTTTGTCTGGGCATAATGTGATACATTTTGTACATTAAATCAGGCATAGTTAGATCTAACATGCTTTGTAGATAGTGATGGACACAGTGCAGCAAGTCAGCCCCTTCTGACCGCTTGGGGACTCCCAGACGAACATAGGCTAATTGAGCTCCATTCTCCAGGTGCTAAAGCTGCAGTCGAAGTAGCTTGTTTTCAGACACTAATCCGGAGGTCACTGATGAGGTTTTGTCTGTCGAATCTTTCACCAGGTTTGCTTCTGTGGATACTGCTTCCACCTTTGTTTCTAATACCATTACTCAGTTGTTAAACAAGTCCATTTTAGTGTCCAAAGCTGTAATTGTTTTATCAAGTGCTTGAACAGCCTTCCGAATGGTGCCATTTGATGGTTCTCGGCCTCTGCTAGCTCAGTCCTCAAGGCCTCTGCGACTGACACCATCATGTTGCTTGCCTTGCTTTCCCCTGCCAGAATCTGCCTGACCTGCTTTTCGAGGGTTTCCTATGTCTCAGACTTCTAAATTTGAAATATCAAACTCCAACTATCTTCTACTCTGTAGTACTTTAGTTAAAGCTCTAGTTCTATAAAAAGATGAAGGTTACTATTTATTTTGAGCAGAGATGAAGAAGCTCTCAGGAGTGCGCCTGATTTATTCGTCTGATAGCCACACCACCACATGATGTTTCTTTTCTGTCCTATGCTGTATATAGTTCCTCTTAGTTTAAACAGCCACCAACGTCTCCATAAGAACTTTGAAAAACCTAATAATTAAGAGTCAAAGCACCTTATATTTCTCATGAACTCTGTATTTCTTCTCGCCATTATTTATTGCTGTGGGCATATGCATGAGAACAGGCTCTCTGTTCCTCAAGAGTTCAGCAGCTCCTTTTGCTTATTCCCAACCTGATGTCATAATACTCTGCTTGTGACATCACAGTTTTTCCCCATGGCAGCAGACTGTGATGTCACAACAGAGCATTACGATTTCAAGTTGGGAATAAGCTGTAGGATAGACAAACTCTAAGGGATAGACAAAGTCCTGCTTTTGTGGGAACTTACTCGGTAATAAATAGAAAGGAGGAGAACTCTAGTAAGCATAAAAAGCAACAGGAGAGGGGACACAAAATAGGTCATGATGGGAGTGGTGCAGTGCAATGGCTGCGGGGCAGCAGTGTTCCAGGAGAGATTCAGGAGGCTGCGATGCTGCCCTATCTGCAGGCACCTCTCTGGTCTGATGGAGGAGGTTGCCCATCTCCAGGCTCACCTGGCTAGGATTTGTGAAACCTCTTCCCCCACCCAGGGACCACCAGGGCCACCGCCGCTACCTCAAAGGCTGCCAAGAAAGAGGAGAGGTTGGACCAAGGTGGACCCAGGAGGAGAGGGTGGTAGAACAGAGGTGCATTCCTCCAGCTGTATCTCTCACAATTATATGCTGTTCTGGCAAAGAGTGGTTCCTCTATGGAGGCACCTGCAGGAGACCAAGGAGGATGCTGGGAACCTCACAAAAGAGACCCAATGGAGGGTGGCACGAGACCCCACAGGGGAAGGAAACAACTCCTGGTGGGAGACTCAATCATTAGGGGAGTAGAAATGGGGCAGGAAGGGGGAGAGGGAGGTAAGGTGCCTGCCTGGTGCCATGGCTCAGAGGGACAGGGAGCGAATCCTCAGGATCATGGGAGCAGCTGCACAAGGGAGGGAGCTGGATGTCACTGTCAGGGACAAATGACCTGGCTGGGAATGTGATCAGAGCAGTGCAGAAGGAGTTTGTAGAGTTGGGGAGGGGCCTTAGACAAGTAGCACGCATGGTAACCTTCTCGGAGGTGCTGCCTGTCTGTGGCAAGGATGATGCTAGGGTACTCCACACCATGGGAGTCAATGAATGGTTGAAAAACTGGTGTGGAGCTCAGGGTTTTGGCTTCACTGGGGACTGGGAAGCCACCTGGAGGGATGCAGGCCTATACTGGCATGATGGTCTGCATTTGTCTAGGAGGGGAACCAGGATCCTGAGTGATAGGTTTAAAGGCTTGATTGGCAAGCATTTAAACTAGCCAAGGGGGGAGGAATTGAAAAGGAGCAGGGAAATCCCAGCCTCCCCCCCAGAAAACACAGTAAATAGCGAGGTAAACACCAAGGTAGAGAAGTCATTCGGGAGCAGGACTGGGGTAAATCTAAAAAAGGCAAAGGCAGTAAGGACAGGGATGGGACTAAAAGGGGTAAGGCTATCAAAAAAATGGAGGGTGCTGAGTATCAATGCCCGTAGTCTGTGTAACAAGCTCCCTGAAATAGTGGCCTTAATGGAAAAGGGATGCCTGGATATTGTGGCAGTCACTGAAACATGGTACACAGAGAACCATGACTGGGATGTCAACATACTAGGATACACAATCTACAGGAGGGACAGGGAGGGTAGAAGAGGAGGAGGAGGAGGAGGAGTAGTAGCTCTCTATGTGAGGGAAGGGATTAAGACAACAGAACTAAAAAGAGTAAACATGAAGTAGATGAGTCACTGTGGGTTACCCTGGAGACAGGAAATGGCACCGCAATCCGCATGAGAGTTGTGTACAGACCCCCATCTCAGGGAGGGAATTAGACAACGAAATGACAGAAGGCATCCTTAAAATGGCAGAAAAAGGGGATATATTGTTAATGGGGGACCTGAATATGCCAGATGTTAACTGGAGCACCTTTGCTGCAGGCACTTCCAGGAGCAGGGTCAATCTTGATGCCCTAACAAGGGGAATGCCTCAGACAGCTAGTGTTGGAACCCACTCGGGAGGGAGCAATCTTAGACCTGGTACTCTCAAATGGGGACTGAGAAGAAAAAATTACTCACCTTAGTAATGTTGTTTCTTCTAATGGAGTCTTGCTATATTATGACATATGCAGTGAGTCCCAACCTTCGAACTGCTCCGGAGGTGAAAGAGTTAACTTTCCATGCCAGGCATGGAACTTTGAGCACAAGCTTGGTTGAAAACTCTGTCTGTTGTTGTTCAAACACAAACTGTCAGATCTTTACGAGCAAAACTCACTAAGGTTCTGTGTGGAAGCTGTAAACCTACACTAGCCAACTGGCTACTAAATATAAGACACATTTTTTGGTGCCAAAACAAAGACTCAAGTCAGGGGATCCAAAAAAAATGAAAAACACAACACCCAAACACCCCAAAAAGGAGAGGTGAGAAAACAAAGTGGGCATCTACTAAGTGCCAATACTGCACTGCCCACCCACATCCCAAAAGCAGAGGTTCTGAGAGGGGCAGTCGGGGGGGGGGGGTCATAATATGGCAAGACTCCATTAGAAGAAACAACATTACTAATGTGAGTAATTTTTTCTTCAAACAACATGAAGTCTTGGTATATTATGACATATGCAGACTACACAGCAGTACCTCCATGGAGGAGGGACAGAACCTACTTAGGAAATAGGCTCTGAAGCACAGCTGTGCCAAACCGAGCATCACTCCTAGCCTGGATGTCCAGGAGTAATGCTTGGTAAAAGGTGAACTGTTTTCCAGGTAGCTGCTTGACATATCTCTAGGATAGGGATGTCCCTGGCAGCAAGAGATGCAGCTGTACCTCTGGTAGAGTGAGCCCTCAGGCCTGAGGGAGGAACCTTACCCAGTTTTTCATAGCAAAATTGGATAAAAGAGACAATCCACCTGGCAATGGATCTTTAGTGGCAGGTTTCCTTACCAACCTCACCATAAGTGAGGAATAGTTGAGAGTCAAACCTGTGACCCTTGCACGCTCTATGTAGTAACTAAGGGCTCTTTGACATCTAACTGTGCAGTCTCCCTCGCCAGAGGAGGAATGGTCAGTGAAGTACACAGGAGAGACACAGATTGATTAAGGTGGAAGTCTGAAACCACCTTAGGCAAGAACTTTCTGTTAGTCCTGAGGACCACCTTATCTCTATGGAAAGGAGATAAAATCAGGCTCCACTGACAATGCTTGTAATTCACTTATGCGCCTGGCAGAAGTGATGGCTACCAAAAACACAGTTTTCCAAGTCAAGTACTTAAGCTCTGCTGAAGACAAAGGCTCAAAGGGGTTGCATAAGCTGGGCAATGCAAATAATAAGATCCCAGGCAGGGGCAGGGTCCCTGAATGGAGGGTTGGTGTGAAGCAACCCCTTGAAAAACTTGGAGAATACAGGATGAGCTGAAAGAGAAGAGGGTTTACCTGCTGATAAGAAAGCAGACACGGCTTCCAGGTGCACTTTTAGGGTAGCTGGTCTCAGCCCCAAAGTATTCAAATGCACCATATAATCCAGGACTGTGGGTATGTCAGCAGATTCTGGGGAAATATGCTTGCCAGAGCACCATATGGAAAATCTCTTCCATTTGGAATTATAAGTAGCCCTGGTGGAAGGCTTCCTAGAAGCCTTCAAGATATCCAATACACCTTGGGAGAGGTGTAGGTCAGCAAACTAACTCTTCAAGAGCCAGGCCTTGAGATTAAGAGATTTGAGATTCGGGTACCAAATTCTCCCCTGAGCACAGGTTAACAGGTTGTGATTCCTGGGAAGACACAGGGGAAGGTGGACTGCTAAGGACATAAGGAGTGGGTACCAGGGCTGTCTGGCCCAATCTGGAGCAATCAGGATCATCTTGCAGGGTTGAGATCTGATTTTGACTAGCACCTTAAACAGAAGAGGGAAGGGGGGAAAAGCATAGAGAAACTTCCCTTCCCAACTGAGAAGAAAGGCATCCAGAGGGACTGGAGCCCAACACTGGGGCCTGCAGCAAAAAAGGGAAGTTGGGATTGTCTGGGGCTGCAAAAGATCCATCTGTGGAGTGCCCCATCTGGCAAATACTACCTCCAGTACTAGGGGATCCAGTGACCATTCGTGATGGCCTTGGGAAATCCTGCTGAGAGCATCTGCCAGGACATTGTCTTTGCCTGGGAGATGAACTGCCGTAAGGGAGGTGTTCAGGGAATAAGCCAGAGACCACAACTTCATTGCTTCGGTGCACAAGGCCGTAGACCGAGTGCCTCCCTGCTAGTTGATGTACCACATTGTAGTGGTGTGGTCTGTTCTGACCTGTACCACTTTGTTCTGAACAGATGTGGAAAAAACTTGAAGTGCTAGAAAAACTGCTCTGAGTTCCAACAGATTGATGTGGAGCAGAGATTCCTGAGGGACCACAATCCCTGGGCAGTGAGGTCGCATGTGAGCTCCCCACCCCAAGAGGGATGCATCTGTAGTAAGGATTAAGGAGTGAGACTGAGGGGTGAAGGGGACCCCCTGTCTCAGGTTGCTCTGGTCCTGCCACCACTGAAGGGCTTGGATCAGGGTTCGAGTCACTGGAATCAATTTGGTTAGAGGGTCTCTCCTTGAGACCAAAAGGCTCTCAAATGGAACTGGATGTCCCATCTGAAATCTTGCTCCCTGCACTACTGCTATAGAAGCAGCCATGTGCCCCAGGAGCTGCAGAAAATGCCTTGCTGGTCGAGAGACCTGCAGGTAAAAGAGGAGGCCAGAGAGACTAGGGTCCTTGTTTTTCCAGAGGAAGGAAGGTTGGCCTCTTTTGTGTTCAGTTCTGCACCTATGAAGGTGAGAAGTTGGACAGGCTCTAGAACTGACTTTGGAAGATTGAGAAGGAAACCTAGAGATGGAGCAGTTGCTGAGTTACCTGAAGGTGTAGTCTGACTTGGTCTGAGACTGGCCTACTATGAGCCAGTCGTCCAGGTAAGGAAGATGGCAATCTTTGCCTTCTTAAGTGGGCAACTGCTACTGCCAGGCATTTTGTGAATACCCGGGCAGAGGTGAGGCCGAAGGCATTGCTCTGAACTGGTAATGGCCTGAGGGCAGTTAGAATCTGAGGTACTTTCGATGGGAGCTTCTGATAAGAACATGGAAGTAGGCATCCTTGAGGTCCAGGGACGCCAGCCAGTCCCCCTGGCCTTAGAGAGGGTAAATAATTCCCAGAGTCACCATTTTGAATTTTGGTTTTAAAGGTGCTTGTTTAGGTATCTGAGATCCAGGATGGGCCGCCATTCTCCTGTTCTTTTGGGGTAAGGAGTACCTGGAGTACAACCCTTGCTCCTGGCGTAGGGTGGAACCTTTCCACAGCTCTAAGAGCCAGGAGGGTAGAGACTTCTGTTTCTAGGGCAAGTGCCTCTGATGGATTTGCAGGTGGAAAGGACCTGGTTCTCATCTTTGGAAATTTTTTGAAGCTGAGAACCAGTCCCTGGCTTACTACTTCCAGGACCCACTTGTCTGATGTTAAAGACTTCCAGTCCTGGACAAAGTAAGCCAGCCTGCCCCCCAGGTAGTGGAGATTCGGCCCTGACCACCCCATCAGGGTGCCTGCTTGGCAGGGGCTTTAGGCTGAGGGGTGGAAGCAGGTCTGCTTGTACTCCGTCTGCCTCACTCTCTAAAGAACCCCCTCTGGGCATAAGCTGAAGAGGAGGCCTGGGCTTGGTAAAAAGGCCTATGAAAAGGTCTGCCCCTGCCCCTGGAAGGCTGCCTTTGAGGAGTGGCCTGCCTTTCCTTGGCCTGTGCACTCCTATAGGTGGTCCTATACTCATCCACTTTCTTCATGTAATTCTCTGTCTGCTCCCCAAACAGAGAATTACCCACAACAGGAAAATCCATGGCCTTAGTCTGGGTATCCTGTGACAGGCTAGTACATCTGAGCCAAGCCATTCTGCAAAGTGCCACAGATGTATGACACAGATGTAGCCATGACTCTTGATGACACATCATTAGAGTCCACTGCAGCATGGAATTACACCTTGGATGCCTCAGTACCATCAGCAGCCACCTGCTCCAGCTCCTTGGCAAGCTGGCCAGGGACCTGTTTTGCTAGAGCCATAACAGTATCCCATCTGGATTTCTGGTATCTAGCAACATAAGTTCATATAATTTGCCTGTCTGAGTCCCAAGGATGCTGCCATGTACTGTTTCTTTGCCATGGCATCAATCCTCCTGGAGTCCTTGTCAGGGGTGTGAAGCCAAGGGAATATTTGCCTTGTCACAGGCTGCAGCCTGCACCCTCTTGTCCATTCTTTTATCCACAGGAGGTATAGTGTGAGGAGTTTTTAATTTTTACTGTTTCCAAAAGATTTATGCAAAGGAATAGACAGCCTCCTGGACTCTGGGATATCCATCATTTCTACATAGTCAGGCTCTCTTGATCATCCACAGCTTCCTCCATAGGGAGCTGGAGGGTTTCAGCCACTTTTTTATAAAACATAAAATGAGAGGGGGACTCAGAAAGCCTAGAGGGAGACACTCCTGAAGGTCTGTCTGGGGAGATGTCCGGTTCAATGGGCACATCCAGACTTTCAAATCCACATTTACTCTCCTCATACTCCTCTTACGGTACCACAGACAGAGCTTGAACCGACCGGTTGCGGTTTAAATTCGGTTAAAAAAAAAAACGAAAAATTAATACTTTAACCAACAAAATGAACCAAGCAGAAGGAGAAATCTCCGGAGTGACTGTTCAGTGCGGCGGAGTAAAGAATCTGACAGTTTGTGTTTGAAGAACAACAGACAGAGTTTTCAGCCGAGCTCGTGCTCAAAGTTCCATGCCTGGCATGGAAAGTTAGCTCTTTCACCTCCGGAGCAGTTCAAAGGTTGGGACTCACTGTATATGTCATAATATAGCAAGACTTCATGTTGTTTGAAAGGATCTTGGATTTAGAAGTGGGTAGCCATCTGGGAACAAGCGACCACCACACAGTGTGGTTCACAATAAACACAGCCATGGAGTCAAGCCATACAAAAGTAAGAATATTGGACTTTAGGAGGGCTGACTTTGGGAAAATGAGAGCGTGCCACAGAAAAGCACTAGCAAACGGGCAAGGAGGAGGGGTGAAGGAACAATGGGGAATAATCAACACAGCCATCACAGAGGCAACAGGCCTTTGTGTGAAGTGAATCAATAAAACAAAACAAAGGAAAAAATCATTATGGTTCTCAAAAGAGGTGGCAGGGAAGGTTAAGGAGAAAAGGACAGCATTCAGGAAATAAGGAAACGGAGAAGGAGCAGGACAAAGAACTTTATCAGTTAAAGCAGAAGGAGGCAGGGAAGGCAGTCAGAATAGCAAAGGCCAAAACCGAGGAAAAGATAGTCAATTCTGTTACAAAGGGGGATAAAACCTTTTACAGGTACATTAGGGAACAAAGAAAGACCAAGGGTGGGATACGGAGACTTAATAAAGGGGAGAGGAGGGAATATGGACAGAGGGTGATAGTGAAAAAGCGGGGATACTGAACAAATATTTCTGCTCAGTATTCACAACAGAAGAGGAGGGGGAGGTACCTAAACCGAACAAGAGAAACACTCTGGATAGGGGGGTCAATACCAGTCCATTCACAGAAGAAAGGGTTTTGAAAGAACTCTTGAAACTGAGGGTGGACAAAGAAATGGGGCCTGATGGGATTCACCCCAGAATTCAAAAAGAACTAAGGGTAGAACTAGTGACACCACTGACTACTCTCTTTAACAAATCATGGGAGGATGGGGTGGTTCCCGAGGACTGGAGGAGGGTGGATGTGATTCCACTTCACAAAAGTTGGAGCAGGGCAGAGGCAGAAAATTACAGACCGGTTAGTTTAACCTCAATGGTAGGGAAAATGATGGAATCACTTCTGAAGGAAAGAACTGTTGAGTACCTAGAGGCCAGTGGGGCACAGGACCCAAGGCTGCATGGATTCACAGCGGGAAGGTCGTGTCAGACGAATCTAATACATTTCTTTGACTGGGTGACCAAAGTAGTAGACCAGGGAGGGGCTGTGGATATGGCCTACCTAGACTTTAGCAAGGCATTTGACACAGTCCCACACAAAACATTAACATACACGTTAGCCAGCCTTGGAGTGGGTCCCAAGGTGGTAGCCTGGATAAAAAATTGGCTGGACAACAGGACATAAAGGGTAATAGTAAACGGAGTTCACAGTGAAGAAAGGAGGGTAAACTAGCGGGCTACCGCAGGGTTCAGTACTGGGACCGGTCCCCTTTAATGTCTTTATAAGTGACACTGGAGAGCACCTGGAAGGAAAATATATTTCTTTGCAGACAACACAAAGATCTGCAACAGGGCTGATACACAAGGTGGGGTGGAAAGGATGAAAATGGACTTGGCAAGGTTGGAGGAATGGTCAAATGTATGGCAGCTCAGATTCAATGCAAAGAAGTGCAAGGTAATGCACCTGGGAAACAAAAATCCACGGGTAGAGTACACAATGAGGGGTGAGATACCAACAACAAAAATCGAAAGGGCTCTGGGAGTTATTATATCAGATGACCTTAAAGTGGGCAAGCAATGTGAGAAGGCAACAAGGAGGGCTGTGGGACACTGGGATGCATAGGGAGAGGCATCAACAGTAGAAAACAGGAAGTTGTTAGCCCTCGGTACAGACAGTTGGTGAGACCCCATCTGGAGTACTGCATGCAATTCTAGAGACCCCATTTCCGCAAAGACATAGTCAGAGTGGAGGCTGTTCAAAGGAGAGCAACCAAAATGGTGCAGGGTCAGTACCAGAAGACAAATGAAGAGAGACTAAAGCAGCTTAATATGTATGCCCTCGAGGAAAGGAGGGATGGGGGGACATGATAGAAACTTTCAAGTACCTCAAGGGAATTAAAGTCCAAGAAGGTAGCATCCTTCAGAAAAAGATGTGCAAGAAGAAAAAATTACTCACCTTAGTAATGTTGTTTCTTCTAATGGAGTCTTGCTATATAATGACTATTGCAGTTTGTCCCAGCCTTAGAACTGCTCCGGAGTTGAAAGAGTTAACTTCCATGCAGAGCATGGAGCTTAGAGCGCGCGCTCGGTTCAGAAGCTCTGTTAGGCTGGTTTCAAACCGAAACCGTCAGATCTTTACGAGCAAAAACTCACTAAGGTTCTGTGTGGAAGTTGTAACCTACACTAGCCAACTGGCCACTAATATATTAACACATTTTTCCTGGCCCCAACACAAAGACTCAAGTCAGTGGACCAGAAAAATAAGATAAAATAACTAAATAAACACAACACCCAAACATGAAAGAGGGCATCAATAAATGCCAACAGAGGACTACCCACCCCATACCCAAAGTAGGAGTTCTGAGAGGGGCAGGCTGGGGGGGAGGTCATAATATAGCAAGACTCCATTAGAAGAAACAACATTACTAAGGTGAGTAATTTTTTCTTCAAACAACATGAAGTCTTGCTATATTATGACTATTGCAGACTACACAGCAGTACCTCCATGGAGGAGGGACAGAACCTACTTAGGGAATAGGCTCTGAAGCACGGCTGTGCCAAACCGAGCATCCCTCCTGGCCTGAATATCCAGGGAGTAACGCTTGGTGAAAGTGTGTACTGTCTTCAAGTAGCTGCCTGACATATCTCCAAGATAGGGATGTCTCTAGCAGCAGCTAGAGATGCAGCTGTACCTCTGGTAGAGTGAGCCCTCAGGCCTGAGGGGAACCTTACCCAGCTTTTGAAAGCAAAATTGATACAAGAAACGATCCACCTGGCAATGGATCTCTTAGTGGCAGGTCTCCTTTCCCAACCCCACCATAAGTGAGAAACAGTTGGAGGGAGTCAAACCTGTGACCCTTGGTACGCCTATGTAGTAACTTAGGGCCCTCTTAACATCTAGTTGTGCAGCCTCCTCTCACCAGAGGAGGAATGGTCAGTGAAGAACACTGGAAGTGAATAGATTGGTTAAGGTGGAAATCTGAAACCACCTTAGGCAAAAACTTCCTGTTAGTCCTGAGGACTACTTTATCCCTGTGAAAGGAAATAAAGTCAGTTTCACTGATAAAGCCTGTAACTCACTTATACGCCTGGCAGAAGTGATGGCTACCAGAAATACAGTTTTCCAAGTCAAATACTTAAGCTCTGCCGAAGACAGAGGCTCAAAGGGGGTTGCATTAGCTGAGCAATGCATACATTAAGATCCCAAGCCGGGGCAGGGTCCCTGACTGGAGGATTGGTGTGAAGCAATCCTTTAAAAAACTTGGAAAATACAGGATGAGCAGAAAGAGAAGAGGGCTTCCCTGCTGAAATGAAGGCAGAGACAGCAGCCAAGTGCACTTTCAGGGTGGCTGGTCTCAGTCCCAAAGAATTAAGATGGACCATGTAGTCCAATACAGTGGGTAGATCAGCAGATTCTGGGGAAACATGCTTCCCAGAACACCATATGGAAAACCTTTTCCACTTGGAGTTATAGGTAGCCCTGGTGGAAGGCTTCCTAGCAGTCTTCAGGATTTTGAGAACACTTTGAGAAAGTTGCAAATCAGCAAACTCTAACTGCTCAAGAGACAAGCCTTGAGGTTGAGGGATTTGAGATTCGGATACCAAACTCTTCCCTGAGCACAGGTTAACAGATTGTGGTTCCTGGGGACACAGGGGAAGATGGACTGCTAAGGACAGAAGGAGTGGGTACCAGGGCTGCCTGGCCCAGTCTGGAGCAATCAGGATCATTTTGCAGGGCTGAGACCTGATTTTGACTAGTACTTTGAACAGGAGAGGGAAGGGGGAAAGGCATAAAGAAACTTCCCTTCCCAATCGAGGAGAAAGGCATCCAGGGGAACTGAGCCCAACACTGGGGGCCTGCAACAAAACAGTGGAAGTTGATGATTGTCTGGGGCTGCAAAAGATCTATCTGAGGAGTGCCCCATCTGGCAAACACTATGCCCAGTACTAGGGGATCCAGTGACCATTCGTGATGGCCCTGGGAAATCCTGCTGAGAGCATCTGCCAGGACATTGTCCTTGCCTGGGAGGTGAACTGCTATGAGGGAAGTGTTCAGGGAGTAAGCCAGAGACCACAACTTCATTGCCTCAGTGCACAAGGCCGAAGACCGAGTGCCCCCTTGTTTGTTGATGTACCACATTGTAGTGGTGTTGTCTGTTCTGACCTGTACCACCTTGTTCTGAACAGATGCAGAGAAAACCTTAAGTGCTAGAAAAACAGCTCTGAGTTCCAACAGATTGATGTGGAGCAGAGATTCCTGAAGGGACCATAATCCCTGGGTGGACAGGTCGCCCATGTGAGCTCCCCATCCCAAGAGGGATGCATCTGTAGTAAGGGTCAAGGAATGGGACAGAGGGATGAAAGGCACCCCCTGTCTCAGATTGCTCTGATCCTGCCACCACTGAAGGGCCTGGATCAGAGTTTGAGTCACTGGGATTAACTTGGATAGAGGATCTCTTCTTGAGACCAAAGCTCTCAAATGGAACTGAATGTCCCTCATTTGAAATCTTGCTCCTTGCACCACAGCTGTGGAGGCAGCCATGTGCCTAGGAGCTGCAGGAAATGCCTTGCTGGTGAGAGACCTGCAGAGTGAAGGAGGCGGCAGGGCCACTAAGGTCCTTACCCTTTCCAAGGGAAGAAGGCTCTGGTCTGCTTTGTGTCCAGTTCTGCGCCTATAAAGGTGAGTACCTGGACAGGTTCCAAAACTGACTTTGGAAGATTGAGAAGAAATCCCAGAGAGGCAAGCAGCTGCTGGGTAACTAGCAGGCGTGATTTGACTTGGTCTGGAGACTGACCCACAATGAGCCAGTCATCCAGGTAGGGAAAATAGCAATCTTTGCCTTCTTAGGTGAGCCGACTGCTACTGCCAGACATTTTGTGAACACCCCTTGGGGCAGAAGTGAGGTCGAAGGGCATTGCTCTGAACTGATAATGGCCTGAGGGCAGTTCGAATCTGAGGTACTTTCGATGGGAGCTTCTGATAAGAACATGGAAGTAGGCATCCTTGAGGTCCAGGGAGGCTAGCCAGTCCCTGGCCTTAGGGAGGGTAAAATCATTCCCAGTGTCACCATTTTGAACTTTGGCTTTAAAAGGTGCTTGTTTAGATATCTTAGATCCAGGATAGGCCGCCACTCTGTCTTTTTGGGGTAAGGAAGTACCTGGAGTACAGACCCTTGCCCTGGTGAAGGGAGAAACCTTTTCACAGCTCTGAGAGCCAAGAGGGTTGAGACTTCTGTTTCCAAAGCAAGAGTCTCTAAAGGGTTTGTAGGTGGAAAAGATCTGGCTCTCATCTTTGGAAATTTCTTGAAGCTGAGAACCAGACCCTGGCTAACTACTTCCAGGACCCACCTATCTGAAGTTAAAGACTGCCAGTCCTGGACGAAGTGAGCCAACCTGACCCCTACAGCCGAAGAAATGAACCGAGCAACAGGAGGAATCTCCGGAGCGACTGTTCAGTGAGGCGGAGTAAAGAATCTGACGGTTTCGGTTTGAAACCAGCCTAACAGAGCTTCTGAACCGGGCTCGCGCTCCAAGCTCCATGCTCTGCATGGAAGTTAACTCTTTCACTTCCGGAGCAGTTCTAAGGCTGGGACAAACTGCAATAGTCATAATATAGCAAGACTTCATGTTGTTTGAACAAGGGGGCACAATTTGAAGATAGAGGGGGGATGGCTCAGAGGTAATATTAGAAAATATTTTTTTCATGGAGAGGGTTGTGGGTGCATGAAACAGCCTTCCAGAGGAGGTTGTGGAGTCAAGAACAGCAGGAGAATTCAAGAATGCATGGGGCAGACATAAAGCAGTTCTAGTGGGGGGTAGGAGGAAGTTAGCTGTTGGTTAACTAGAATCTGCAGCTTATCCATTAGGTAGGGAAATGGGCAGACTAGGTGGGCCTAGCGGTTCTTATCTGTCAAATTCTAGGTTTCTGTGTTTCTACCTACCGAAGGTAAATGGAACACCAGATGAGTTGTGTCTAAATATTCTGTTTTCCAAAGTTTTCTCAGCGATGTCAGCAGCTCTTTACGGATGAGTTCAGGAGTAGGTTTAGGGGGATATTGTGTATGTTCTTTCCAGTGGTTTACAGGTTTCTGACCTACAGACTTGGACAAAAGGGTAAGTTGAGGGTGATGGGATTCAGGGTGTGTCCTTCACTCTCAGGACTTTCAATCTGTCCCACCTGAAAAGGGAAGACAGCCCATACCAACTGCTGCCTGCACATCAACAGCCTACACTCAACCAGAATTACTGGTAAGGAAATCATTAATTCCCCTTTGTGTACAACCCATCCAAGGGTTGTAGCTTAATCTTACCGCACGATGAATGACATTGCCAAAATCAATGTTGGGTAGACGAAAATAGATAATCTGCCTCCTGGCCTGGACATTTAAGGCACTAAGTATACCTTGGATCCAGCCATAGCCAGAATATGTTCTATGTGCTTCTTAAGGGTTGTGGCAGGAGGTAAAGCCATACTCCTATACTTCATGCTGACAATGCCAAAATTGGTTATATGGTGGACACTGAAGAAAAATCATTATGTCTTCAGGCTGAAATCAGACGGCCTGTACAACTGGTCAACTGTCAGTAAGATGAGGTTTAATCTCAAATGCAATATAATGCACCTTGGTATCAACAGCCCAGGAATGAATTACAGTATGGGAGGCGTGGTGCTGAGGGAAACAACCTACATACATACATACATGCATACATAGACAGTGTCGGCAGATAAGGGCCTACGGCCCACCCAGTCTGCCCATTTGACCTTGTAAGTTCACTTTATGTTTTCCTAAGAAGTCTGTTGCCCCTTAATCCTGACCTCCAGAACTCCTTTATGTCTACCTCATGCATTCTTAAATCCCGTGATTGTTTCAAATTCAACACGAGCTTATGACCCGCACTTACTGGGAATTCCTCGTTCATGGGGAATAATTGCAATCCCCAGTCCCTATCATGAATGGGGTTTAACGGATTACCCGGACCTGTCGGCCAAGGGTAGCCACACATGGATCCATTCAGTGTTGCATGCGTGCAGCCCCGGACAACTAAGGGCATCACAGACCTGTTATTGCTCAATCTCGCGTGGCTGAAAGCCACTTGTCCATCTAAGAAATTGGAGACGACTGCACAGGGACGCATAACTAGTCAGCATGGCAGAGTCTCGTTCGTTATCGGAATTAACCAGACAAATTGCTCCATCAACTAAGAACACCATGCACCACCACTCATAGAATTGAGAAAGAGCTATCAATTTGTCAATCCTTTCTGTGTCCGGGCCAGGTGATGTTTCCCGTGTTGAGTCAAATTAAGTCACAAGCTCCACTCCTGGTGGTGCCCTTCCGTCAGTTCCTTTAAGTTTCAGCTTTGCAATCATACTCCCCCTGTAACCCAAAGACTTTGGTTTCCCGGAAGCTCCCCAGCGAGTCATGGGAATAACACCGCTGGATCGCTAGTCGGCATCGTTTATGGTCGGAACTACGAATGGTATCTGATTGTCTTCGAACCTCCGACTTTCGTTCTTGATTAATGAAAACATTCTTAGCAAATGCTTTCGCTTTTGTTCGTCTTGCGCCGGTCCAAGAATTTCACCTCTAGCGGCACAATAATAATGCCCCCGGCCGTCCCTCCCTCTTAATTATAGCCCCAGTTCCGAACACCAACAAAATAGAACCGGAGACCTATTCCATTTTTCCTAGCTGAAGTATTCAAGCAACCAACCTGCTGTGAACACTCTAATTTTTTCAAAGTAAATGCTTCGGACCCCCAGGACACTCAGTTAAGAGCGTCAAGGGAGCACTGAGAGGAAGGGGCTGGGACAGGCGATAGCTCACCTCGCAGCGGACCGCCAGCCTAATCCCAAGATCCAACTACTGACCTGTAAGAGAGAATTAGGGATTATAGTGACAAATAACCTGAAACTTTCCTAGCAATGCAAAGAGGTAGTATCGAAATGCACCAGAATACTAGCTTGTATTAATGTGATTTTGTCATGTTTGCCATAGCAAATGGGAGTAGTAACCTGTAGGGAGTTGTGACTATCTCGTACCATTCAAACTGTCGCTGTTTTCCATGAAAAAATGCTTTTATTTCTGTGCTCTGCTTCATTTGCAAAACCCTGCCCCCTTTTTTCTCAGTGCCGCAACCCCAACCGTTACATCATGCAAGGGAAACAGAGACCTCTGTTGGTCAATCTTGGTATTGCAGACATTCTTTCTCTTTCACAATTTTGAACTCATAGCAGAAGCTGGACACCAAAGAAAAGAAAAGTAGTCTGACCCATAATTACACTCCTGAACTACTTATAGTCATTCAGTCAGTCATTCAGGTCCTATAATAAAAACATAGAAAAGTATCATCATGTTCCCACATTCTGGCAGGAGCTGCCACTTTAGACCTGTCACTTCACCAGCATGCAGTAAAAGTCAAACATCTACACAGACTGGCAAATTATCTTTTTAGCCTATCTGCATCACAAAAGCAGTTTTCCAGAAACTTTTCTACAAACTGTACATCTGTAAACACTACCGACATAGGAGACTGCACTTTGATAAGGGAGACAGAAAAATCAGCCATGCACTGTATCCACAATGCCTTGCTGCATATACATACATAAATACACAGATGTTGACAACTGATAAGGGCCTATGACCCACTTAGTCTGCCCATGTGCACACGTACTTAGCTTCTTTATATCTATATATTAGGTGCTGTTCTGCAGTCCCCACTACCAAAATAAGGGACAGTGCCTCTGAGTAACGGACATTTAAGTCATTGTTATAATTTACCCAGAATTCCTTGTTGCTGTATGTTACACACTGACAGTTACATTGCATGACATCATTCTGGGGGTGTGGCCGCACACAGAAAACTGGAGGGCACGCAGAAACAAAAACATACAAAAAATTACGGATTTTTTTTTTTTTTTTACTAAACAAATTGCAGCTTCAGTATCTGAAGCATAGATAGCAATGGCATACTATGTGAAACAGCATCTGAAGCATGGGTTGCAATGGCATACTATATGAAACAGGCATTTGCAGAAAGTGACTAAATCACTTTAAAGTGAAACATCACTAGCAGAGACAAAAAAGTGATACTTCCCATGTACAGATCATTGGTCAGACCCCATGAACGGCACTGTGTTCAATTCTGCCACACACACACCCCCACACACACCCCAAAACGGAGATATAGCAAGGTTGGAAAGGGTTCAGAGAGCTAATTATAGGTCTGCAAAAAAAGACATGAATAGAAGTTAGTTTTGGGTTATTCAGCCTTGAGATGAAAAGGGTATGGGAGGGACCAGATTATCATTTACAAGTCAACAACAAATACGGACACTTTGAGATGCCTGCATTTACAATTTAAACCAAATAAAAAGGGAGTCAGAGGCCACAGTAAATAGTTGAAAGGGGGACATTTCAGGACAGAGAAAAGAAATGGTTGGTTTACACGAGTTGTGGGAATTTGGAATAACCTTCCAGAATCTGTGGGTGAGAGTGACATCTGACAAACATCTGTTGGGGGGCTGCCCTTTGTACAGTCTCTAGCTTTCCTCAGATGTGGGCCCCGGAGTTGAGCACAGAACTCAAGGTGAGGCCTCGCATGGACCTGTACAGAGGCAACATCACCTCCCTTTTTCCTGCAGTCATAACCCCTGCCTATTCACTCCAATATCTAGCCTGCCCTGCCATATGTTTTGCTGCACCAACTTAAAGATGAGACTATGGCTGGTGATGACTCCAAGGTCCCGCTTCGCTGTCTCTGCTATCCTTACTTCTTCCTCCCATCCAGTACTCAGTCTTTGGGTTTTTCTTACCAATATGCATCACTTCGCACTTCTTTGCATTCAACTTTAACTGCTATGACTTGGATCACTCTTCTAATTTTCAAGGTCTTTTTTTCCATTTCCCTTGCACACACTTCACTGTCTACGCTGGTCCAGCATTTAGTGCCATCCGCAAAAAGATACGTCTTTCCCTGGATGACCTCCCTTGTCGCCTACAAATAGGTTGACTGTAACCGCTGTCAGGGCTGACCCCTGTGGCACCCCACTCACGTCATCCCTGGCCTTTGAATCTATTTCATTCAATACCACCATATTTCCTCCCTCCCAGCCAGTTCCGTGTTCACCCCCCCCCCCGTTTTGTTTTTATTTTCTTACAAGCCTCCTGTGTGGTACAGAATCAAAGGCCTTGCTGACATTGATATACAACGTGTCTACTGTCTGGCCTCTGTTCATCACCCTAGTGACCCTGTCAAACAATATGACCAAGTTAGTCTGGCATTACCTTCCCACAACAAACCCATTCTGCTTTTTATCTTGCAGCCCATTTGCTTCCAGGTACTCTCAATTTGTTCTTTAACTATAGTTTCCAGTAGCTTACCTACAACTGAGGTAAGGCTAACCGATCTGTAGTTTCCCTGGTCATTCTTATCACTGCTCTGATGGAGTGATGCCAAATCCCGTGGCTTCCAATCTATTGGAACCATTCCCATTTCCAAGAAGCACCTATAAAGATCAGTCAGAGGTGCTGCCATTGTCACACCCAGCTCTTTCAGCACTCTTGGATACAGTCTGTCTGGACTGGATACCTTGTCCACCTTAAGGGCTTCAAGTCAGTTCAGCACTCTGTCCCTGTGACCCTTCTTAGTTCCAGTCATGTCACTCCCTTCTTTAATGCCTTGGCCTGCACACCATTTTCTGGCAATGGCCCCACCTTTCTCTACCTCCCTATCCAGGGGATTGACCTGGATAGGGAATTAGCTGAACAAATTAGGGGGGTCTGTAGGAAGGGGAGCACAGTGGTGGTGGGGGACTTCAACCTACCGGGGGTGGAGTGGGGTACCCCATCCACCACTAGTGTAAGGGAGTGGGTCCTGCTAGAAGCATTTCAAGACAGCTTTCTGACACAGCTGGTCCAGGGGATGACTCGGTTAGAAAGGACTCTGGACCTTGTACTGGGTAACAGGGAAGTTATAAGGAATCCGGAAGTGGAGGAACCACTGGCTGGGAGTGATCACTGTTCGATGTGGTTCATGCTCAACATGGGGAGGGAAACGGGGGGCATGGGTACAAGGGTGATTGAGTTTAGGGGGGTGGACTTTAAGAAGATGGGGGAGATTTTGTGCAGGCACCTGGCAGGAATGCAACCACACATGGATGCAGACCAGAAATGGGACATCATAAAGGAAGGGCTGGGGAGGCAATGGAGTCTTGCACTGGGAAGAAAAGCAAGACGGGAAGGGCAATGAAACCCAGTTGGCTGACACAGGAAGTTATGGAAGGGGTGAGGGCCAAAAGGGCAGCGTTTCAAAAGTACAGGAAACCGGGGAGTGGTGAAGATAAGGATACATACATGGAGAAGTCCAGGGAGGTTACCAGACTGGTCAGGGTGGCCAAGGCGTCCAGGGAGCTGAGACTGGCACAAGGAATTAAAAGTGGAGAAAAAGACTTCTTCCACTACATCGGAGAGAGAAGAGCAGGGATCAGCTGGTGAGGATTAAAAAGGACAGCGGGTGGGTGGAGAAAGGGGCACAGCAGGCAGAGGCACTGAACGAATACTTCTGCTCTGTATTCACGCAAGAGAAAGGGGGGGGGCAGATACCCCAGGCAAGCGGTGTGGAGGGGATGACAGATGTAGGGACTACAGAGAGTAGGGTACTAGATGGGTTGAGGGCATTAAGGGTGGACAAAGCACCTGGACCTGATGGCATTCACCCTAGGGTACTACCGAAGTTGGCAGAGGTCCTGGCAGGGCCACTGGCTGACCTATTCAATACCTCTCTGAACAGGGGATGTGTACCACAGGACTGGAGAATGGCCCATGTGGTGCCCATCCACAAAAGTGGCCAAAAGGATGAACAGGAAACTATAGGCCAGTGAGCCTCACATTAATCGTGGGAAAGCTCATGGAGACCATACTAAAAGACAGGCTAGTGAGCTTCTTGGAGGAAAACGGTCTCTAGGATGGCCAAAAGCACAGGTTTACAGTGGGCAGATCCTGCCAGACAAACCTTGTAGAGTACTATGACTGGGTGACGTAGGAACTGGACAAGGGTCATGCAGTGGATGTCCTGTATTTGTGAATTATGTTTATTCATTTTGCATGAACATGTCATAAACATTACAATTAATGAAAGCCAGGAAATTCACATTTTACACTGATACTGTGATACATATGTGTTAGCTTCAGTATACTTTCAGTCCATTAATTTGTGATACCTCAGGTGGGGTACCAGCGTATTGTCCATGAACCCCACCCCTAAGAATGGGTTCCAACTCATTATTCAGAATGCTAGCCACATAACGACCTGAAGAAGAGAAACATGAAAAAGGTGGTATAAAAAACACTCGTTTAACATGGCTCTGTAAGCCACTGTTCCTACAGCTTATCATTAACTTTATAATTAGGCATTAACTTGGGTTAGATATAGAGCACCGTACCACATTAGTAAACTTTGGTTACTGTTAACCAGCTGATATTTGTAACGCTAGTATTTTACTTTACACTAGTGATCAAGGTAGCTTAAACCACTA
This sequence comes from Neoceratodus forsteri, assembly GCA_016271365.2. NCBI lineage: Eukaryota > Metazoa > Chordata > Ceratodontiformes > Ceratodontidae > Neoceratodus > Neoceratodus forsteri. The sequence goes on along the minus strand of CM057452.1, from coordinate 182,102,876 downwards.
ACGAAATTTGATAGGTTTAACATTTATCATAGGTCAGGGCTACTTCTACATCAACTAATAAGAGGTATTTTCTTACCAACCTTAAAACAAGAGCTCTCACCACTAGTAACCACTGCAGTGAAGATGGCGGGATTGAGCATACTTAGGAAACGAAAGCCTCGTGGGCAGCACCATTTTAAAGAGTGCATTTCACCCACCCCCCTCCTACCCCCAACAAATTTAGCTACCAAAATTATAATTAAGGCAGGTTTCTGACGTAAACCAAACAACTTATTTATTTAACTAAACCTTTGTTACTAAGGCATTCATAAACCAAGCGAGAAAAGGATATATCACTAATCAGTATATCCACATAACAGTAAAATTGTCAGCTTCATTCCCCTTCAGAGGCTTCATCCTCAAGGAACATCTCCCGAGGTGAGCAAGTCTGGAATTCGGCAACGATCTTGTCCACCCACTTCTTTGCCTCCTCCAGGTTGGTAAATTGGTAGTTCTTTCCACCACAGGTAATATGTAGCCTTGCTGGATCAAGGAGCGAGTGAGCCACACCGAGCCCCCGCAACCGCAGCCTCAAAGGATGGAACTGCTTTCAGTGGTTCCGAGTGGCGAAGGACCAATCCGGAAAAACCCTAGACTTCTTGGTTGTTTATCACTACGGGGTAGTTAGCTCTTGCCCATGCCAAAATTGTGTCCCATACTTCAGAGACGACTGTAACCAACAGGATGGTGCGACTTGTCTCCCAAGTCAGCTGTGCCCTCCTGAAGTTCACTCTGTATGCCCTTTTTAGAGCATCTGGGCCAGGACATCGATCTTCTGGCATCGCTGATGTTATCTGTTTCAGGAATGCAAGCAGATTTTCTCCTTCCGCGAGCCCCACCAGTCTGACATTCATTGCTCTGTTTGCATTTTTCCTAGTTTCTAGTCATGCTCGGAAGTGGTTTACCTTGGATGTCATTTTTGTGAAGGCCACCTGAGTTCTTTGCGATCTTTCCTCTGCTTCATGTGCCGTTTTCAACACACCCTCTATCTTCATATCCTGGGCTGTCAGACGATATAAATATTTTCTCTACTTTCCAGTCCATGTCTCTCACAGCCTTCAGGACCATGTCTAGAGCTAGGGACTCCCCTCCACCACCACTAGGTCCGGCTACGGCGGTCGGGTCCCCTGGGCCATGATGCGACGATTGCTGTTGGGACGTTTGCGAGGGTTTTGGAGCTTGCCCTCCTGTCTTGAGTCTTCGGAAGGCTCATTGCTAATTTTGGTATCTGCTGACTCCTGAAGAGATAATCTATCTGCTTCTGTAAGTCAAAGTTCAACCTGACTGGTTTCTCAATATTACAATTTCAGTTTAGTTTAGGTTCAGTGCTGAGCTAATCCAACCCACTTCCAGTTTCCACCGTGGCTCTCTAGCGCCCCCCCCCATCCAATACCTTTGTGACTCTTCCTGCTCTCACTCTACTCCTATGGTTTCCCTCTTTTTCTCCTTGCTCCCTTACAAGTTTTATCCTCCCTCCCCTTCCCCTCTATGATAGCACAGGGAGAACCAGTAGAGCTACCCATACCTGGGTTAGGTGCCCTTGTCCATTTGTACACTAGCTTCCATCTCCTCGCTAGTTTAAAATATTTGTCTATGAGCACTTTCAGTTTCTGTCCCAATGCAGAGGCTCCCATCTCATTTGGATGTAGGTCATCTTTTTTGACTAGCCTACAATCCCATCTGCCAGCCCCCCTCATCTCTTATAAAATTGAAACTCTCTGTACCACACACTGTTTCAACCATCTACTGAAAGCTAAAATTTGGCTGTTCCTGCCCTCCCCTTTCTGATGTACTGTAGGACTGAGAAGGCCACCATAGCTGCAACCTCCTTGAGGGCTTTCTCCAGCCTGCAAAAGGTGTTTTTTTTTTTTTTCCCAGTGTCTTGTTTGCCAGGTCATTTGTCCCTATGTGGACAATCACATCTGGCCTACCCCCACCTCCTGAACCAGCTCTCTCCACCTTAAAATGACCTTCTCTTCCGAAGTACTCTTTGAAGTTCAACTAGAGGTGTGAGATGAACTCAGTAAAAGTGGGAGCACTGTCATAAATATCACCATCACCTGTGTACATAAGAAAGTAGGCAAAGAAGAAAGAAATAATGGAATCCTGTCTCATTACCACGGCCACCTACTGAGTATGCCCCAGTACTGAAGAATTCTCTCAACTGCTGACATGCTGGGAAATCCTTAGGACTGCAGCATCCTGTCACTACTACTGCCCCCTGATGGCTGATCCACCATTTGGCTGTTTTATCTTTTTCCATACACAGATCTACCATCTTCCTGTTGCAGCCCAGAGGTATACCCTGTTATTCAGGGATTCACCCTGGTCAGGAGAGTGCAGTCCTAAGGATGGTAGGGAATTGTATGCCCTCACTTTTCTCCCTCCCCCTCCCTCCTCCCCTTTGGTGCAGAATGTGCCCCACAGCCTTGATGACACAGAGTGCCCATGCGGAAGGAGTAAGCTTCTTTGGCCCACCTGCAGGGGTAGCTATGTGCCAGCACCTGCCACCAACCTTCCACAGCTGAGGCAAGCTGCCCTCTGGCAGATGCATGCAGCCTGGCCCGTCTCCCAATGTAGCAACTGGAGTCCGCTCCCGAAAACTGGTCATCTGCCGCTAGGCCATCGGACGACCCTAGTTCACAGTATTCTGTCTTAGCACTGCTGTCCCCTGCTGAGTACTCCCAAATGCTACAGCTTTTTAACTTTCTACATATGTTCCTTCTCCCGCTCGGCCCTTTTACCCTAGGGTCCTCCGCTGTGCCCATGCCTCATCACCCCACCATCTCTCAGGACACCTGCCTCCTCCCCCTCTGAAACCCCCTATGACTTGCGCCCTACCGCAGGACTTCTGCCAGTGTTCACGGTGAGGTAGACTCAGTCAGCGGGTGTAAGCCTTTGAGTACCACAGTGAAGCAGACATTTTGTGCAGTCAGGGGCTTTCCATGGTTTTCTACACAGCCTTTGGAGGATGCTGCACATATGGATATCAAGACGCACACCTGGATAGCATGTATGCATCGACAGCAGTGGTGTCTTCCCCCTCACAGAATGGTCCCAAATGCACCTCCCCGTGGTCACCCAAAGGAGGTACTGCAGTGGGACTCTATTTGTCCATCCTCCCCAGAGGAAGGTAGCATCCCCTGGAACACTCAGCCTGCCTTTCAATAGGTCCCATGCAAGAACAGGGAAAAACAGGGCAGACTGGATGGACCAATGGTCTTTTTCTGTTGACATTTCTAGGTTTCCCTTGGCTGGCCCCCAACAACTCTAGCTTAATACCAAACCTGGGTCTCCGCTATCACGAGTAGAAGTTCTACGATTGTGTTGACGTACCACATCTTTCTTTCTCATTACCACCACCACCACCATCACCACCTGTAGAGTACTACCCAGTACTACAGCATCTTATTTCACTACTGCTGCCCCTAGTTGGTCACTACCAATTACTTCAGTATCCTGCCTCACTACTGCAGCCCCCTGCTGGGTTATGCCCAGTAGTGCTGTGTCCTGTGTCACTGCTTCTGCCTCCAGTATGTTAACACCTTCTCACTACTGCTGCACGACCAGTACTGCATTCCCTCACTACTGCGGTCCCCTGCTGAGCACTCCCTGATATTGTAGCATTCTTTCTCACTACTGCTGCCACCTGCTGATTACTTCTCAATACTTCAGCATCCTTTCACCCTACTGCTACCACCTGCTGATTACTCCTCAATACTTCAGCATCTTTTTGTCCTACTGCTGCCACCTAATGATAACTCTTCAATACTTCAGCATCCTTTCAACCTACTGCTGCCACCTGATGACTACTCCTTAGTACTGCAGCATCCTTTGTCACTGCTACTGCCACCTGCCTGATGATACTTCCCAGTACTGCAGTATGCTGTCTCATCACTGCTCTCTCCTGCTGGACACATTCAGTACTTCAGCATCCTCTCTTGCTACTGCTGTTCCCTGCTGAGCACTCTGCTGTACTGCAGCTTCCTGTCTCACTACCACCATCAATTGCTGCGCACTGCCTAGTACAGCAGCATAGAAACATAGAAAGTGACAGCAGAAGGGGACCGCAAGGTCCATCTAGTCTGCCCAAGAACCTACCTGATGCTATTCCCCCTTCCCTCCTTTGCCTTTCCATATGCTACCTTTATGTCTATCCCATGCATTCTTGAACTCACTTACCATTTTGGCCCCCCACTACCTCTTTGGGTAGGCTACCCATGGGTCCACCACCCTCTCTGTAAAGAAGAACTTCCTTGAATTACTCCTGAACCTCCCTCCCTTCAGCCTCATGTCATGCCCTCTCGTTCTCCCGCTCTCCTTCAATCGGAAAACTCCTGAATGTTAACCTTATTTATACCCCTCATATATATTTAAAAGTCTCAATCATGTCGCCCCTCTCCCTCATGCATTCAAGGCAGTACATGTTGAGTTCCCTCAGCCTGTCCTGGTATGCCGTATGGTGCAGTCCCTAAATCATTTTTGTGGCACTCCTCTGCATCATCTCGATTCTGTCTATGTCCCTTCTGAGGTGTGGTCTCCAGTACTGTACGCAGTACTCCAAGTGGGGGTGCACCAGTGCCCAGTACAGTGGTAACACCACTTCCCTCCTGCGACTTGTGATTCACCTCCCGATGCAGCCCAGCATGCCACTTGCATTTAGTACCGTCTTTTCACACTGTTTACCCATTTTCAAGTCTTCTGATATAATGACCCCTAGGTCCCTCTCCTGGCTGGTGGAGGCTAGCTACTCTCTTCCCAGGTAGTATCCCGAGCACGGAGCTCACAGAAAATAAGCTCTAAAGGTGGTCATGAGGGACCGAAAAGAAGCCCTCCCCCGAGCACGGAGCTCACAGAAAATAAGCTCTAAAGGTGGTCATGAGGGACCGAAAAGGAGCCCTCCCTCGAGCGCGGAGCTCACAGAAAATAAGCTCGAAAGGTGGTCATGAGGGACCGAAAAGGAGCCCTCCTCCGAGCACGGAGCTCACAGAAAATAAGCTCTAAAGGTGGTCATGAGGGACCGAAAAGGAGCCCTCCCCCGAGTGTGGAGCTCACAGAAATTAAGCTCTAAAAGTGGTCATGAGGGACCGAAAAGGAGCCCTCCCCGGAGCACAGAGCTCACAGAAAATAAGGTATGCGACTCAGGAGCAGCAATCGGATCAAACGGCTGTTAACGGCTGAGTTGGGCTGAGATTTTGAATCTGGATTTTTGGTGCCAAACCACCAACATGCATTTTATGTCGGCACAGCAGTACAGATGGTTTTCTGGGCACTAAAGATTTCATGCCTGCACAATACTAGGGAGCGTTCTGTCGCCAGTTGCTTCAATTGTTGATTGTATGTGAAATTATGTGAAAGCATGATTTAAGGGCGGTGGTCACTTTAAATGGAGTGCTTAACTCGGGAGCTAGCTATACTGCTGTAGATAGTCTGCCTGCTATGCATAGGATAAAACATTTCATTTTACTGCGCTTAGTGTTGTCTGAAACTGCTTCCTTAAATCTCTGTGGTACAGCTTGCTAAGTGCTACTAATTGCATGCTGGCCACCAATGTCTAAGTAATTAATTCGGCTCTGATTCGGATTTAATTTATTTCTCACCCAGTTACATTGTACTGTGAGATGTCATGCTGAAAACAGGCTGGACCCCAGGGAGCAACTTTAATTAACTTGTGCTCCATTTTAGTTTGCTGGGCTCTTTTCAGCCTCAAACAGAGTGGGTTCATTTTGCAAATTAGGTTTATGGGCTCATTTTTACAGTTTCTCCCCCTCCCCACATCTCAGCGCCTGGGCTCAATTAAAGTAGTTAGGGCTCCAAGTCAGGTTCGGGGCTTTTTTGCAGTTTCAGCTAGCCAAACTTCTTGCATTGAGTTTCTCCCCCTCCCCATTTTGCAGCCCCTCCTCCACCTACCTGTATACTTAAACTCTTCTCCTCCTTTCCTTTGCAGCTCTAAAAGTGGTCATGAGGGACCGAAAAGGAGCCCTCCCCTGAGTGCGGAGCTCACAGAAAATAAGGTATGCAACTCAGAAGCAGCAATCGGATCAAATGGCTGTTAACGGCTGAGTGGGGCTGAGATTTTTGCCCCACCGGCGCTGTGCACCCGCTGCCCCACTTCCCCATCACCACCCTTGGTCGGCTCTGCAACTTACTGGTCAGCATTGCAGCTTGTAGCACTCCGTCACATGCGCTGCAAAATCAATCAGTGCAGTTTGCCATCTGCAGCTTATCATAAACCACCACTAGTGATCATTGCTTTTCACTTCCCAGGATTTCCACCATTTCCCCTACCTCCAAAGCCTTGCAAACTCCCTTACTGCAAATAAATGAACATGGCACTTTGTTCTTTGCTCTTATTCGTAGCTCCCCCTTACTCAAAGAGACTGTCCTCATCACCACCCCTAATGAATGCAAATCTTCTACTGCTGGCTACATCCACCTTGACTGGATTGTTGCTGGCCACAGACTTCTCTGCATCAGTCCTAGCAACTGAACAAAAATTCCTTTATCACTGCACCCCTACTCACTCACCACCTAATCCCACAAGTCTGCCCAATGTGGCCACAAATAAGATCACACCCCTAGCAACTACATTTCTGGCATCCTTATCTACTATGGAACAAAGACAGCTAGGGTATCTGCTTCACTCCATCACGCTCCACAAGCACCACTGGCAGCCTCCAACCTGCAGACTCTTGTCCCTCCTTTCGTAGCCCTGTTAGCAGGTGACTTAGAAACCAACCCAGGCCCTATGAATACACATATTGACCACAATGATGCCACATGGGCAGGACGCCACGGAATAAACATCGCCCACCTAAATGTATGTAGCCTCCCTTCCAAATTTTCAGAGATAGAGGCCTGGGTGACCTTATACAAGCCCCACATGCTGGGTATATCCGAGACCTGGCTAAAGTCATACCATGACACTACCTTGTACCAGCTCCAAGGCTATTCCTTCATCCGGCTGGACAGACCAGGTAGGAAGAGAGGAGACGGCGTTGCACTGTATGTCCAGGAACACATATCAGCTGCCACTGTTGCCTGCTCCACCACCGACTCCATAAGTGAACAGATTATTACAGAGCTATTAGAGCATAAAAAATGTTTTATGTTGGCTGTTGCTACAACCCCCCTCCAGCTACTACTCAGGGACTGACTAGCTTTCTCTCCAGTCTAACATGCACCACCCCGTACAGAGATGCCTTCCTGCTTGGGGATTTCAACCTACAACTGCGTAGCGAATTCAAACCTGGAGTACACAACCCTGCTAAAGTCGCATAACTTGGAGCAAGTAATCTGTACCACAACCAGATACAACCAACGCACAACAAACCACTCTATCCTTGATTGGATTATAACTAACCGATCTGATCTACTCCTGCAAGCAGGCGCCATGTCCGATGCAATTAGTGACCACACCCCCATCTGCATCATCGTGAACAAGTCAGTTCGCCCCCCCACCAAAACTACTGTTCTTCAGAAACTTTAACATCCCAAACCATGACCTCATGACTAGAGATGAAGCGTCCCTAAACTGGTCCTCCCTATATCTGACAGAAAACGTCTCCTCTGCTGTCAGTTTCTTCACCAGCACCCTTCGGAAACTACAGGGCCACTATTTTCCTATCAAATCCAGAAGGATTAGAGGCGGCTGCACACGCTAGATAACAAAAGAACTGTTACTGCAAATGAAAATCAGGTATGCTAGTTGAAAAGCATTCAAAGCATCCCCATCCCCCCAGCGATGGAACGCCTACAGGCAGCTATGCAATGCCTGTAAGCAGATGACAAAGTTACTAAAAAAGAAATACTTCAATGACCTCCCAAAAAAAAAATACCCAGGGAAATCCTTGTAGTTTCTGGGCATCAATTGGGTCCATACTAAATCCGAAGACTAACGAGCAAATAACACAACTTACATCCCCATCAGGTACTATCGATGGCCCTGCTGACATAGCAGACCTTTTCTGTTTGTTTTTTTATACTTCAGCTTTTATTGATATATTGTTATATCATCCAGGTTCACAAGAACAATACATATAACCATATAGACTGTACATCAAAAAAAAAAATATATATACCACCCTTAACAGTGGCTGAGCACAGCCCGCTGCCAACAACTGGGCTGCTCCCAAGGAAATAAAATATTACACTACATACCTTGTTTTATAGTTTAACCAGACAGAAGCATATATCATCTTACAATCCTATAACTGCTTTGTCCAATACATTAACAAGGTTTCCAACAATAGAAACCACTGATCTCAACCAATACATATTTATTTATTTATTAGCTTTTGGTAACCGGGTAAGTGCGCTACGCAACAGACCTGCCTATTTTCAGGCACGACCCGGGAGAGCACAGGACACTGGTTACAATATGCAGAAATGCACAGACATAATATAGGTGTACAGGAGCAAAACAAGATATACATTGGGTAGCACAGTAATAGTTACATAAGGGTACATTTTAGGCATAGATCATAATAAGGATGTAAAATAAAGCAATCAGGGTAACCATAAGACAGCTGAGGACAGTAAAGACATCAAGGTTCATAGCCACCTAGACAAGCATATTGCATGGGAGAACATTAGTGTAGTACTCAGGGTCAGACCCGACAGCCTGCAGTGGGACAAAGCAAATTAAGAGCATTTGCATTGTCCAGAGGCTAGAAGGTGGGTGAACAGCGAGTTTTTGAATTCTCGATGGGAGGCTGAAGTTTTCACCATAAGGGGGAGTGAGTTCCAGAATTTGGGAGCAAAATGGGCAAATGCCTGTTCACCCATTTTTGTCATGCAAGGTCTAGTGGAGAGCATGGGGACAGAGGAAGACCTGAGGGTACGGGTGTGTGAGGCAGGAGTCAGGAGGTTGGCAAGATAGACAAGGAAGGGAGGTCTAGACAGGGAGTCGATAAAGCAGCCCAGGGAGTAGGCTCGAATATCCTTAGGTGACAGCCAATTTAAGCCAGCGTAAAGGAGACAATGATGGGTAAGACATGGGGCAGTTAAGGCAAATCTACAGATGTTGTTGTAGACAGTGTCCCATTTGTGGAGTGTAGCAGAGTTGCAGCAAAGAGGAGGGGCAGAGCATATTGGAGCTGGGGTAAGAGAATGCCTCTGCAACAGAAAGTCTAGCGGAAGGAGTGAGGGAGTGGTGCCTGATAAGCTCTGCCAATTTTAGCACTGACTGCATGGCACACCATATTGACATGTTGAGACAGGTCAAGTGTGGGATCCAAAGTGACCCCAAGGTACTTGAAGGACTCAGTGTTTAAGATGAGGGAGCCATCAAGGCATTGAACCTGGAGCCTGTTCGCAGGGGCAGACAGTTTCTTAGAGAATCTGAATAGCATAGCACAGGTTTTTCCTAGGTTCAGGACTTGGTGGTTGCTAGAGAGCCAGGTCTTCAGGAATTGGAAGTCATTAGTGAGAGTGGAGTTGATGACAGCAACCGATTTTGACCCAGAGTAGAGAACAAGGTCATCTGCCATAAGAGTGCAGCTATGCCGGGACATGGTGGGAATATCATTTAGGAAGAGGGAGAAGAGAGAGGTCCAAGAGTGGATCCTCGGGGAACTCCACGGGAGATGTTTAGGGGGGAGGAAAGGGCCTTGTGAAATGCTACTGCCCGAGTCCGATTGTCAAGATAGCTATGGAACCAGGAGAGGGCATGGTCAGATGCTCCAATGGATTGGAGTTTCTTTAGCATGAGAGGATGGTGTACCATGTCGAAGGCTTTAGACAGGTTGATAAAGACGGCCCTAGTGAGTAGGCCACGGTCCATATTATTTCTGATGTCATTTGTAAGTTGTGTAGTGCAGAGGCGGTACTGTGACTGGGCAGAAACCATGTTGCTACGGGGTTTGAAGATTAAACATGTCAAGGTGAGCAGCAAGTTGGCAGTGGACTATTTTTCTCAAGCAGCTTACTGAGAGTGGGCAGAAGAGATATAAGGCGTAGTTGGACATGAGTTTGACATAGCCTCTTTTGTGTACAGGGATGGTTCTGGCAGTTTTCCAGGTGGATGGGACAGTAGACGTTTACTAATCGAGAGGTTAAAAGCCAGGTGATAGGTCTGGTCAGCCAAGGTGCATACTGCTTAAGTATGCAAGGATGGATGCCTCAGGCCCTTGACCCCGCGTGCCGGAAGGGAGTTAAGTAGCTTGTGAACTTCAAGGTATGTGGTTGGAGCCAGAATGAAAGGGAGGGGTGGGAGGGGCGAGGGAGGAGAAGAGGGACAGTCAGGTTGTGGGCTAGTTAGAGTAGCGACTGGTGGAGAAGATAAAAGGGCATTGAAGGCGTTGGCAATGGTGGCATGGTTGGTGCAGTGAACACCTTGAATGTTCATGTCAGCTGGATTCTGTTGCTTGTTGTTGCCGAGAATGTCCTTAATTTTGGACCAGTACCTGCGCGGATTTGTAGAGGATGTTATTAGTAGGTTCCTATAGTAGGTGCTTTTGGCAATACGAATTTGTCTTTTGCAGTTGTTACGTAATGCACGATAGTCTTCAAAGTCTGCGTGGAGGTGGGAGATCTTCCACCTGGACCAAAGTTTGTCCCTAGATTTGAGAAGTTGAAGCAGGGGGCGTCTTAGCCACTTGGTTACTTTCCTTGCCATCCTACGTGTGGTGACCGGGATGTGAAGGTTTTGAAGAGAGAGGAGGACGGAGTTGAAATATTCTGTGGCTATGTTAATGTCCTCTGTTTGGTAGAGAGGGGACCAGTCAACCTGGTTAAGGTCAGTTAAGAAGTCCTCATGACTTAGGCGGGAGAGGTTAGGAAAGGTTACAGTTTTAGCAGGGAGGGGAGGAATGACAGTGTTCCAGACACAGTAGATGGGATAGTGGTCACTAATTGTGTCAGGTAGCACACTGGCTGAGGCAACATATTCCTGTCCTGTTAGTAAGTATCCAGTCAAGGAGGGTGGCACAGGTTCCCATGTGAGACCCTTGTGGGTTCATGTATGAGCTGGGATAGATTTGCCTTGCTAGCTAAGGAGGATAGGTTAGCTGAGTTTTTCTCGGACCAGTCAAGGTTAAAATCACCAAGGCAGATAATGTCATTCTTGCCTGTAAATGTAAGCAGAAACCCTAGCAGTTCAGTGATGCCTTGTGTAGCATTTTTTGGGGGGATATAAGTACAAAAAATATGGAGTTTGTTTACACCCCCAAGAAGCAGTAGGGAGTGCAGGATTTCACAGTTTGGTAGGAGGGGGTCCTGCAGAAGGGTAATGTTTAGGTGAGTTTTGAAGTAGAGGGCAAGGCCACCTCCCCTTTTAGTGCCAGGACGGTCGATACGAAGCATGCTGTATCCAGGAAAGTGGCACTGAGAGTCAGGCACTGTGGGCTTAATCCAGGTTTCTGTGATGGCGAAGACGTCTGGGACGTTAGTATAGATCCAAGCCTGGAGGTCAGGGAGGTTGGCCATAAGGCTCCTAGCATTCAGGTGGGTGAAAGTTAGTCCATCGGTTTTAGGGAGAGTGGTGGCTGGGGGCAAGGTTATGACAGGACGCAGAGATGGACCAGGGTTGATCTCAATGTCGCCGGATAGTATAAGAGATAGGGTTAGTAACCATAGCGGGGTGATGAGGTACACCCTGATAGATATGCAGGGTGGCGGCTTCAGATGAAGGTGAAGGTATCTGACTATTGGACTAATACGCTTGCTGATGAGAGCAGAGGGGGGTAGAGGTAGTGGAGTGGCAGTAGCAAGCATGTTGGAGTAGTGGAAGTCAAACTGAGTATAAGCATTGGCAGAAGCTGTTGATGTGTTCAAGCAGTAAAGCTCAAAAAGGATAGGAAGGCAAAGTATTCCCATGAGGAGTGCTAAGAGGGGTGGAGGGGACATTTTTGACTAGAGAAAGGAGTGAGGTAGAGAGGAAAGAGACAGCAGAGGGCTCCTTTAATATAAATCACCAAGTGAAAACAGCTACTAGAGAGCAGTAAATGTGACAAGTGAGGTATTGGGAGCAAATTGCTCAGACAATCAGGCTCCTCTAGTGGCAAAACAAATATGAGCTAATGGAAAAAAAATTAATAAAATACCGACAGCAGCAAAATATCGCGAGGGCAGAGGCTATTTAAGTAATACCAGCGAAGGGTGGTTTGAGCCTGGGCAGCAACTCGAGGTGCTACTCTGGCCGGGATTCATGTGCTGAGCAGGGGAGCTTGTGGCCATTTCAGAAAAGGCGCCAGATGGCCAACGGTGGTGGCAGTAGCCTGGATCAAGGTAGAATCTACCTGGTGTGTCTCAGGTTCGGGGCTGCTGCGGGCAAGGAGGGCTTCAGGGCAGGCCTCGACTCCTCTCCTCGGGAGGGGTGGTCTCATGGAGAATGGAGAGAGGGGGATTAAATATGCAGTACAGGCAAAAAGGATTAACTTGCTGGGGGCGGGCTGGTAGTAGGTGTGGGGAAAAGAGCAAATGGGCTGTGGGCTATCAGGTTACTATTGTGATTCAAAAAAGAAAGGCTTATGGTGGTTACTAGCAGGGCAAACTGAAATTCTGCATGCTGGAAATGCACTTTAGAAGTTAACAAACAGTCCCCAAATGAGTTTTTCACAGGGGGTATTTCAGTTACAACTGGAAAAATGCACTTTACAAATTAACAAACAGTCCCCAGTGAGATTTGCACAGGGGATTTCAGATAGAACACAGGTCCTGGGCTTGCAGTGACTCTAAGCTTTTAAATACAGTCACAGGCAAAACAAATAGTTTTAGCTGGTTCGTTTTAAAACTTTCAAAATCAGGCACAAAAGTAACAGTTCTGCTCCGTTTGAGCCTAGGCAGCAGCTCGAGGTGCTACTCTGGCGGGATTCATGCGCTGAACAGGGGAGCTTGTGGCCATTTCAGAAAAGGCGCCAGATGGCCAACGGTGGTGGCAGCAGCCTGAATCAAGGTAGAAATTACCTGGTGTGTCTCGGGTTTGGGGCTTCTGCGGGCAGGGAGGGCTTCAGGGCAGGCCCTCGCGACCTCCGGTCTCCTCGGGAAGGGGGGTGGTCTCTGCGGGAGAATGGAATTCAGAGTTCCTGACCTGTACCGGGCTATAGGAAGAGAAAGGAAGGAGAAAAGAAAGAACCCCCCCCCAACTGTCTGTCTTTCCCGCCAATTGTAGACCCCGGCCCCCAAGTCGGTGAGTACGCACTCCTTAATTGTAGGGGGTGAAACTTAAGACTGACAGATCTCAGGTGAGGACATTAATGAGTCTATCAATTTCGATCTTTGTCAGAGCAAAGCCAATAAAATCACCTTGTTCCAAACCTCTATTTAATAGGCACCACTTTTTACCCGAGCCACGGAGTTACAATGGTCACCCAACCACCCCTGTATCTCCATCCTCCCAAGCAAGTAGCTCCCACCTGGTCCACCTATTGTTGAACTGTGAGGCTCTCAAATTTAAAGAAAAGGTGATTCTTTCATATATTTTAATATTGTTCACCAGGTCCTTCCATTCTGATTCCGTAGGCGCCTGCGGGGAAAGCCATTTCCTAGAAAATCGCCTTGCAGGCAGCTGCAGTCAGAATATTCCAGAGGTATTTAGCCTCCTGCCCTCTGATCTCAAGAGGGAACAAGCCCAGAATCACATGCTCCGGGCCCATCGGGCTTTCAATGTTGAATATTCTTTGCAGGCACCCTAGTATGCTACTCCAAAATTGATTATGCCGAGGACACAACCAAAAAATATGGGCCTGTGACGCCGGGGAAACGCCACACTCTCGCCAGCATGAGGGCGTGACCTGCAGGTTCCATCTAGCTACCTGTTCAGGAACCCGAAGTACCTGCTTCTAAGCTTCCACATACCTCTACATTTCAAGATTTAAGAAGTGTGCCAGGTATTCCCAAAGGACTGCAACCACCTCTCGTCGTTTAATCTTATCCCTAGCTCCTCTTCCCACTTTACTTTAATATATTTTGTAGAGTACCTACAATCATTAATATAGTTTTTGTACAGCACAGAAATCACCTTCTCCCCCTCCCCAGACTTCCAAATCCCCTCAAACACCATCAGTTGAGAGATTTCCCCTGTAGACTTGATGGTGTCACGCAAACGCTTCATTATGTAATCTCTGATCTGAAAATAAAAAAGAAGTTCTTTTTGCAACCATCCAAACTTGACTACGGCCTCTTCAAACGTTAAGATTTGATCTCCCTTTAGAAACTGCCAAGGGGCCCTTGCAACCACTATTCTCTTGACGACTATGCTAGGGGTCCCTATGGGCCACCGTGTGGAGGGCACTTTGCGACCAACTCTGATATTTCCACTGGTAGGCCCCAGAGGCCCCTCTTTCACATCCCCTCCTACTTCCCTCAAGAGCTGCCATTGTACCGCAAAATAAAACAGGCAGAGTATACAATGTTTTTACATGGGCAAAAAACTGGGCCAATAAAGGAGGAGATCTGGGTACTGCGAGGTAATTAACTTCCACCTGGACTGATAAGTGGGGTGTAGTAATAGAAGCGCAATCCTCAATTGGGCGGCTATCTAGTATCCCTCTAAGCCCGGTACCCCAAAGCCCCCATCTCCCTTAGGGAGCAAGAGCGTCTGTCTTCTTATTCTTGGGCGTCTACCTGACCAAATGAATTTTAGCACAATCCCTTGCCAGACTTTCAGTCTTTCCCTTGAAACTATGCAGGGTACACATTGAAATAAAAATCTGGGGAGTAGGTTCATCTTGGTTGCCTGTATTCTTGAATACAGTGGGAGAGGAAGGACCAACCATCTTTCTATGTCCGCTTGTATTTGCCTAATTAAGGGGGGAAAGTTCAAATCGTAAAGTTGGGAATTATTAGGGGATAAATTTATCCCCAGATGTTTCATACTACGTAGATCCCACTTCAAGGGGTATCTGTCCCTTAATATCTGAGATGGATCATAGTTTAGGGTAATGGCCTCCGTTTTATGGGTATTAAGGGTATAGCCTGAAAGCTCAGAGAATTCGTTTAGATGTCTAAATAGGTGAGGTATGGAGAATTCCGGCTCTGTAATATATAAAAGAATATCATCTGCGTATAAGGCCAACTTGTGCTCCTCCCCACCTATCCTAACCCCCTTTATATCCCGGTTCTCCCTAATATTCTGTGCAAGTGGTTCTAAGTACAGAGCAAAAAGAATGGGTGACATGGGACACCCCTGTCATGTACCCCTCCCAAGTAGGAAAGAGTTGGAAACGTGGCCATTAGCCCTAATAAATCCCTTTGGCATATTATATATTTTAAAAATAGCCTCAATAAATAACCCGGGGAATTCAAACTTCTCTAGAACTGCCCAGAGGAAGGGCCAGGAAACTTTACCAAAAGCCTTTTCGGCATCAAGGCTTAGAAAAATAGAGGGGTCCTTAGTGAAATTTATGTAGTCAATTAAGTGGGCCGTCCTACGCAGATTGTCCTGCGCCTGTCGGGTGGGAATAAAGCCGGTCTGGTCAAGGTTGATTAGCTGCATTATGAACTTCTGCATACGCCTAGCCAGAATCGACATAAAGATTTTGTAATCAGTGTTCAGGATTGATATGGGGCGGTACGAGGGGCAAAGTGTTGGATTTTTCCCAGGTTTGGGGATCACTGAGATAATGGCTTGCTCCCATGAAACAGGGGGGCTACATCAGTCTGTGTTATCGTATTGTATACTTTATATAATTGGGGTAGTACCTGTCCCTTAAAAAGTTTGTAAAACTCCCCAGGAAGCCCGTCGGTGCCAGGGCATTTTGAGGTTTTCAGTCCGGAGATTTCCCTTCCGAGTTCCATCTCAGAAATAGGGGCCATCAGAATTGCCTTATCCTGTTTGGACAACATGGGTAATATCTTACTAAGATGTTCTTTCACTTTATCCTTCCTCGTTTGGGGCGAAGGAGGGGCGTAAAGGGATATGTAAAAGTCCGTAAAGGCCTCAACTATATCTGCCGTCTGATGTGTTTTGCACCTGGTAAACGGATGCACTACAGTGGGTATCACTGCTCTCGCCCTCTGGGACCGCAGATGAGTCGCCAACAGGCGAACGGCCCTTGGGCCACCTTCGTAGTATCTCTGCTTTAGGAACATAGCCTTTTGTTCTACTTGATAGTCTAGAATGCTGTTTAATTCAGTTTTGAGTATACCCAATTTTTTATAGATCGCAGCCTCATATTTCAACTTAAGCTTAGACTCACATGCCTCAATCTCCGCCTTCAGGTTTAATTTCTGGGCTTCCCGCTGCTTTTTTTTTTTTTTTTATACGCTGAGATGGCGGTAAATTTGCCCCTTATTATAGCTTTAGTGGTGTCCCAGAGAAGCGGAGCCGGCACCTCTATGCCCTCATTATCAGCAACAGCCTGCTTGATTGTTTCAACAATTACCAACTTCACCTCAGGATCCTGCAATAGGGATGTGTTGAGCCTCCAAAAAGTTTGTTTGCTAAAATCGCCCAGGTGAAGCTGGCAAAACACCGGTACGTGATCTGACGGTGTTCTGTCCCCAATCCAGCTATCTTTTATCTGCCCAACATTTTCAGTGGGAAGCAGGATATAATCCAACCAGGAGTGGGATTGATGGGGTGCCGAGAAGAAGGTATAATTTCTCTGCTTGGCATGCATTGTTCGCCACACATCAGCATATCCCAACTCCCCAAGCATTTTCACTACCCTTCTCATGCATCCCTTATTGCCCCGGGGAACCCCTGAGGAGGTATCCAACCTAGGATTTAAAACTAGATTTAAATCACCCCCCATAATAATCTCCCCTTCCACCCATTCTTGCAATCTTAGAAAAATCCTACGATATACCAGAAACTCGGATCCGGGTGGCACATAGATAGAAGCCAATGTTAAAGTTTGCCCCAAAAAATTCCCCTTTAAGAAGGCATAGCAACCCTCCCCATCCAACAATGATCCAGTTTGCTCGAAGGGCATCTTGGCCGGGACCAGTACCGCCACCCCCTTCACCTTCCCTTCCCATAAGAAGCACAAGCCGTGGCACCAAAGCCAAATTTCCCTAACTTCTGATGCTCTTTCGTAGAAAGGTGCGTTTCCTGCAGAAAGAAAAAGTCAGCACCACTCTTTCTAAGAAAGGACAGAGTTTTACTTCGTTTGACCGGATTAGTCAGACCGTTTACATTAAAAGAACAAAAAGTCGTGGCTTTCTTGGCCATTCAAAAAAGTGCACCCAGATCTCCTCCTTTGTCAAAGTTAACCCTGACTGTCCCTCCCAGTCAAACCACAGACTCACCTTTCTGGTCTCTATCTCTCTGCCCTCTCAAACAGATCATGTGGCAAGCTGCAATTTGGGGGTGTTTACAAAAATGTACACAGGGTCTGGGGATAAGGGTACTCTAAAAATAAAAAATAACAGGAGCAAAGAAAAGAAGGCAGAAAGCCCCTTCGGTTGAGACAGTAGTTTCTTATGACACAATAAATCTAGTAACTCTATTTCAGGATATGAACTATACCCTAAGGCCCAGATATTCAAAAGGGTTGCGCCATGCGCAACAGGGTTGCGCGTGCGCAACTCCAAAATTGCGCCATTCTGCAATATTCAGAAGGGGCCAGTTGGCGCCACCGAAACATGCTGAGCAACAGCGCGAATGGAAATGAAGGGCCGCGCAACCGGCGAGGCGGGTCCATGCATAAAGTGCGCATGCGATATCCGGAACACTTGCGCAATGCGCAAGAGTGGCGTGACTGAAGTTATGATACTGGATTTGAGCCAAAATAAAAGGTTACAAGGGCAGGCAAGAACTCTAGCAGGCTGCAAACTGGGGAGAGAGAGAGAGAGAGAGAGAGCTGGAGGGCGAAGGGCAGAGGGACAGGGTCAGGAGGACAGAGAGGCCAGTGGGGGTGCCCGTGCAGTGGAAGCAGCAGTGGGGGCAGCGGGGTAACACAGGAACAGCAGCCGGGGGCAGAAGCCAGGGAGATGAGAGTGTCAGCTTCCCATGGAAGCTGTAATGAGAGGGTGAGACACCATGCTGCAGGGGGACGTGGCTTGCGGAGGGCCTGTCCGGGCGGTATGCCCCGAAGGCGGTATCGTGCCTGTGATCAAGCTTCGAGCTGTACACAGATGTTCTAGATTGTGGCCCGGCACCGCCTGAACAGGGCAATACTGAGACGGCTTCGCGAGCTGTGCAGTGATGTGATGCAGGCACCCCCACGACGGAGTCATGCTCTGTCCGGTGGAGACCTAGGTGACAGCCTGCATGTGCCTGCTCGCCACGGGTATTCCTTCCAGAGGCCGACAGGGGACACCACAGGCATTACACAGTCGGCCATGTCACGATCCTCACCCACTTTCAGGCGCACTGCTGCCTCATGCTGCGGAGTACATCCATTTCCCCAGCACCCGCGGCAGAGCGTATAACAAACATGCAGGAGTTCCAGGGTAGCACATATGCCATGGCGTAATCTAGACTGCACCCATGTGGCTATTCAGACGCCTACCTGGCCCCGACGGCCAGGTGTATCGGAACCGAAGGGCTTTCCAGTGTCAACTGCCAGGTGGTGTGTGATGCCACTGGGCGCATTATCAATGTCTGTGCCCACACCCCGGGCGGAGCACATGATGCCTTCATATGGCACCAGTCTGCACTGTGCCATCGATTCAGAGTAGTGAACATCCCCACGAGTCATCTAGGGTGAGTACACATGTATGGAATGCAAACTCTGTGCAAGGGTGGGAATGACACAGGTGCCATGGTAGTGGCACACAAGGATATGGGCAATATGGACCTGACGTGACACTGATCTCCACTATCTCCACACAGGTGATCTGCGGATACCCACTCCGTCCCTGGCTGCTCACAACCATACCAGCGCCCTACGACCCCAGCGCAGCTAGGGTTTCAATGAGGCACATGCTGCAACACGAATATCATAGAGCGGGTGTCTGGATGCTCAGTGCACGCTTCCCATGCCTGGACACTCCGCGGAGTCTCTACAGTACAGCCCCCAAAAGGCCTGTGGGATATTCCTGGCCTGTTGCATCCTGCACAACATGGCCAAGGACCATGGGATACGTCACAGGTCCAAGAGGGGACAGCGATGGGACGCCAGTGGCGCCGGTGATGGGTGATGAGCAGCCCCCTAGGACGGAGGGACCCCGACTGACTCGGCATGCCCAGCTGCACCGGACACCATTGCAGAAGAGCACCACGCCCAACACAGGTAAGTCAAGGGGACATGTGCAGGCAACACTGTCCATACGCAACCACAGGCACACAGGGAATACACTGCATGAAGGTCAGGGGAGTTGAGGTTCCAGGCATACCAACATACCATCAGAGAGGGGGGAGCACTCATATGGACACACACACACACCAGGCAGCATACATGGGCGGCAGCACAGCACTGCGGAAATGACATTGCTAACACACAGCACCACCAACCACCCCCACCACCTGGACTGTCCATGTACGTGTGTCAGGACCTGGGCACCCTTGCACCTTGGTGTACAGTGCAATGTAGGCATCATCATGCACACGCACCTGTGGACAGCAGTTGGGAGAGTGTGCGGGTGGTCCGTGTGTCAGCTTGGTGAGCAGAGCACCCAGCAGTGCACTGCCCACCATGACACACATTGCACACAGGGCAGCACCAGACAGGGCCTGCACTGGGAGACAGTTCAGTCAGGTAGCACTGTCCCACGGCCACCACGGATGCGTGGGCGGCCCCGCCGTGGCCCAGCAGCACTGGCAGGCTGAGCAGGGGCCACATCGGGTGGCGCTGGTGCACCACCAGGGGTCCCACTGCACGAACGCAACCTTGCCCGCACAGGGGTCTGCATCCTGCCAAACAGACTTGCACCAGGGGTGCTCGGGATGCCCACAGCAGAACCCGGCGTCGACAGGCCTGGTGTCGCACGACGCCAGGAACGGGGAGTGGAGAGCGCACTGTGTGGGGTGTGTGGTACAGGGGCACCTGACAGTGTGGCCACTGCGTCCGCGACAGAGACCACTGCCTGGGTCAGCCTGTCAATGGCAGCGGTCACATCCGTCCGCATAAGTGACCAGCTCGGCTCGGTCCCGAGCACACCCTGCGCTGCCGCCTCCACGGACACAGACAGTGCCTCCACGGATTTGCAACCCGCCCCTGCAGCTGTACCGACTCCTGCAGCAGGCGGGTGGCGCGTCCAATGGGTACTGTGCCCCAATGGGATCGTGACTCAGGGTGTGGACGGTCCTAGCACAGCACCCTTGAGGGTGGGCGCTGTTCGCCAGGACCAGGTATGGGCAGATCAGAGGCGGTGGACATGTGCCACTGCTGGACACTGTACCCCAGACCTGATGTGCAACTGCTGCTGCCGCCTCCAACTGCTGAGCCCCAGGTCCACCTGTTCCACCCCGTTGGACAACAGTGCCAGACACCTGCACAGCCACCGTGCTGCCCACTGTGCTGACAGGCACAGCCTGGACTGTGCCAGCATGCTGGTACACAGGTGTGAACCAGGAAGGCCCAGGGGCACGTGCTGGCCTGCCATGTGTCCATCATGGGACACACACCTATCACTGCCCATTGCAGGCCTGTCATCAATGGTGCAGGTGCGTGCCACTGCCATAGGCACAGCATGCTGGCATACCCGTGCGCAGACTGCTGTGACACAGGCTGTGCACCCCTGCACCCGTATCACTGACACCGAGTTGTTGGCCCAGCGTGCATGCTGCTGCATTGCCTGCAGGCTGGTGGCGGAGGTGGATGCTCCCTCCTCCACGTCCAGCAGGTCTGCCTCACTGTCCGGACCCACCACCACCGTCTCCTGCAGACGAACAGGATCTGTAACAGAAAGAGAGTACATGTGAGTGCATGTGAACAACAGCCCCCAACCCCCCAACAACATCACCATGTCATACCGCGCAGTGATGGGCTTCCACCTGTCTGGAATCCTCCGCCTGGTACGCCCAATGGCACTCGGCTGCATGGCTGCCACCAGTGTCTCCTCTGTAGGGGCAGTTGGCACACCACTGGTGGGCCCCCACCAGTGCCAGCACGTGCACCCTGAAGCTGCCACCTTCTCCTTCAGCCTCCTGCGGTCAGTCCCCATCTTCTTCCTAGCATTCCTGCACGGAGCTGGTGGCTTCCGTGGTGCTGACGGCCCGAGCTACCCCTCCCATGCAGCTGCACACTCCTGAGGGTGCCCCTCCGTCCACTCAATGTTGGCTCATCCTCCAGGTAGGCTCTGGAAGAGGGCCTCTGTCTCTGCCGTGGTGAAGTTCGGCCTCCTCCCACGCCCGCCTGGCCCACACCCTCAGCTTGGCTCTGGTCAGTCATGGTGATCTGTATGGGTGAAGTGGACACCTGTCACTGTGCAGTCGACAGCATTTCCCATGAGCATAGCTGCCGGCCCGGTGGCGAGAAGCCCCGTTTCCTCTCGCATGGCAGATACTGATAGAAAGGGTGCCCTTTGTCCCTTTCTAGTGCCCTTTCATGCTCAGCCCTCAGCCTTTATCATCCTCCGCCCATGAGCATTGTCCTGAGCATCCCACAGCATGTAACTCACCTCTCACCTGCAGTAACCAAATCTGGCCAGCACAACCTACTAGTCGCATTTTTATAGCGCAACACATGCAAATGAGGTGTGGCTCAACTTTAATGACATGCTAATCGCGCACCGCGCCTTTGAATGGCTGATCGGATGATTTGCATATGTCGGTTGAATATCGCGTATTTGCGCTTTGCGATCACGGAAGGTCCGCTGAGCCAATGGCGCAGGTTTGTGGCGTGTACACACCGCATTGCGCATGCCCAGACAGCTTACGATGCGCCTATCGCGCTGCAGACCTGCTGAGCTGATCAGGGCGATTCAGGCCATGGCCACCATTGTGCCAGTGGCGCTACAGCACTGGGCACTATATGGCGCTGTGGCACTACCGCGCGATAGTCCACTGTGGCACTGGTGCTCAGCTTGGCAGTCGCCAAGAGGATGCCTATACGTCCCATGGCGCTGTGCGTAGCCTGCGTCCATTGCCGTGACCTTGTGTATGCCCTCTGACCCCTGGCGCTGTTGGCATGCCATGTATGTTTCCTATTGCTGTCCGTGACAGCGCCATGTAAGTGACGGCGCTGTCTCGAACAGCGCGATTGGAAGCTGTGGTGGTCTATTGCGCAACAACTCCACTGGGTTACGGGCGCAGCGGGCCATATTGCCTGCTGTAGTTGGTGCTATGGCTAGGAGGAGATGTGTCCTGAGCCAGCTTGAAGTGGCCAACCTGGTGGCCCTGGTGGAGCCCCACTGTGAGGCACTGTATGGTGAGGCCCCTCACCATGCCTAGGGACCCACGGTGGCAGCAAGTGGCCATGACCTGGTGGAGGTCACTGGCGGGAGCCGGTCTGCTGAGCAGTGCCGCACGGTACAGTGACCTCCGCCCGGAGGAGCCGAACTCCTGACGCTGCCGCGCTCACGCGCCAGGCGGGCGTGGTGCCTAGGCCAGGTGAGTGTACCATCTATGCACCTATATTCTCTGTAGGGGTGTGTGTGTGCTTGGGTGGCTGTGCATAGGTGTGTCAGTGTGCAGCTGTGCGATGGTTGGTTATGGCTGTGTGGGCAGGCACTCTCACTGGGGCAGGGCACTCTGCTTTTGAGTCACACTGATGTTTGTCTCAACATATGTCTCCCACAGGCCGGATTGTGAGGACACAGGACCAGGGTGACGTGGGCCATGCCAGGGCCCGTGCTGGGGTGTTGTGCGCAGCAGCAGCAGCGCCAGACCCAGCTGCTGGAGGAGTGTGAGTATCATTACTTCATGGATGCTATTGCATGCTGGGGGCAAGACCACCAGCCATGGGGACACAACAAAGGGGAGGTCATAATTCCACTATACAAAACACTAGTGAGTCCCCACACTGGAGTACAGTGTACAGTTCCGGAGACCATACCTACGTATGGACATGGACTGGGTGGAGAGGGTTCAGAGGAGGCGACATGGATGGTGCTTGGATTGCATCACAGGTCCTATGCAGACAGGTTGACGGAACTGAACATGTACTCCTGGAGGGAGGAGGTGTGGGGATATGATGGGGACATACAAGTATCTTACAGGGGGAACAGAGTGCAGAAAACAATATTTTTAAGCGTAAGGATGTTCCAGGACTAGAGGGCATGGGATGAAGTTGGAGGGGGACGATTCAGAGGAAACATGAGGAAGTATTTCTTCACAGAATGGGTGGTGGACAAGTGGAACACCCTGCCAGAGGAAGTGGTGGGGACTGACTTGGTCACGGGATTTGTGAATGCATGGGTTAGCTATAACGGAATTCTGGAGGTCAGGGGTAAGGGGGAACGGACTTATAGGACAACAGAGTGAACGTACAAGGTCAAATGGACAGACTGGGTGTCCCATAGGCCCTTATCTGCCGACACTGTCTATGTATCCATGTATGTAGGCATGACACAGGTGACCTGCATCACAGTGCAGTATCACGCACGTCTGTGTATGCATCACTGGTGATCCAGACATGCACTGGGCACATAGCTGTGTAACTGGCATCGACTCATGCTGCCACATCACTTGCCAGCCTAGTTTGTACTGTGATTGACGGGCAGTGTGTGTGGGCGTGGTGCGCATAGCTGGTGCCGCCTGTTTTGTGATGGCCATGTGCATGTTCACTGTGGGTGGGTGCATGCCATCACAGGTGCGGACATTGGGCTATATGGCTTGCAGGTTGGGTGGTGTTCAGGGTTGTGGTCAGTCTCAGCCATTGACTGTGTTCCCATTTTCCTAGGCCTCGAGGTACTCAGGAGGATGTCCCAGGATCTTCGCACCTCAGCCAGGTTGCAGATCGGAACCAGGAGGTCCTGCAGGCCATACAGGCGCCAGGGGTGATCGTGAAGGAGCCACAGGGCGCCAGCAGGAGGACCAGCAGCTAGCTGGGCCATAGCCCACATTCCTTCCCACTTCTCCCATCCCTATCACCCTGCCTTCCTCTCCAAGTTGTTATTCCTTCCCCTTGAACACCCCTGCCTTTACCTGTCCCCCCACTTGTACATAGTTTCACTTGGTTTTGTGATTAGTCCTTTAAATATACATTTCTATTTTGATATGAATACTGTGTTGGTCTCTGATTTGCAGCTGGCTATGGGTGCTCAGTTGCAGAGGACATGCCATCTGGGCTGGTATGGTCCTGGGTGTGTGTGTGTGTGTGTGTGTGTGTGTGTGTGTGTGTGTGCATGTGTGCATGGGGAGGTATCTCCAGCATGGCAGTGCCTTTCGGTTGGTCTTGCCGTCTGCTGCCACCCACTGCTGGGTGCACAGGGTGTGTCTGGCTTGTAGGCTTCTGTGTTGCACGGGGCTGATGAGTGCTGGGGGGACTGCATGGTTTCCTGAAGTGCCAGTCACTGCACATGGGTGGTGTCTTGGGGTCACAGTGCAGGGTGCTCTGTGCATACGGGGGCTGATGTGCACTGTGGTTGTCAACCCCTGTGTGTGGCACTCTCTGCCTGCCAGTGGTTGTGCTGGGGTGTCAGGGCTCTGCTATGCTTTGTTGGCTTGTCCCCATGGGCACGTGATCATCCGTCCCACCCCAGTGATGCTGTGCTTGGGGTGTGCCGTGTGGTGTGGGTTCTGCAGTGTGTTCCTGTGCCCATGTGTGGCATGGCTGGCGGTGGGCCCCAGCCTGCCTCCCTGGATGTGCAGTTCCATTGCTCTGGGGCTGTGCTTGCGCTTATGGCAGCTCTGGAATGCTCAGCTGAGCTTCCATGGTTGCCCATAGCGCAACATTTAACTCAGCTTCTCCTTCCTGGTTGCGCGATGGCGCAGTATGTGCGATATTCAGACGTTGGTTGCTTGCGCTATTTGCTCTGCTCCATGTTTGAATATCGCACCTGTTGCGCATTTGCGCAACTGGTTTGTGCTTGCTCCTGCTGTTGCGCTACTTTTGAGCGCAGTTTGAATATCTGGGCCTAAGTATGTATATGTATATATAAAAAAAAAAAAAAGAACAAACAAACGACTTCCAAGGTAGGGGACCCAAAACCAAGGATCCCTCGCCCTAACCTCTAAGAAAAGCCCAACGAATCAGGCTATGAGGTAGGGGTTGAAGAGTGAGTATGCCCCGAATGAACAGGGCCTCTTCGACTAAACTGCCCACAAGGAGTGGTTTTATAGGTGACTTAAACCACCACAGATTCACTAAGAGACAGTTTAGATTTTAAATGCCCCAAGGATAAACCACTAACTTAATCCTTGCGCACCCCAAGGACCTACATTATCTATCATCCCTAATATTCTGACATAAAGTAAAAAGCTTCCCATTCCATTGAAGAAACTTGAAATCAAGAAGGCTTACACACAACAAAAATATTAACTAGTGGGGGTTGCCCATATGCTCATATAACAATCTCATTCCATCAGAGAGGATCGAGGTGGCCCCGAGGTAGCGTCCCTTAACTAGGGACACCAGAACCCCAGGCCATCCACTCCCCCAGCTCACCCATCCTATTCAGCCCTCACCTCCCCAACACCCATCCAGCCAGATCGGGGAATTATCTTCATGTGTCCCATATAGGAAGGTAAGAAATAACCAAACCAATACGGCCCATGAAAATTAGGCCGTGCTTCATTGTCCATTAGAATCCTCAGCGGCAGCTCCACTCGAATCCCTCAGGTGCTCCCTACGTGAAAGCCAGTCCAGGGCTTCTCTCACTTTTCTCAGAGGCCCCAGATCCCCCCGTCCGAATGTCGCCTGGGGCATCGCATGTGAAGCTGATTTATCTTCATAGCCGCTCATCCGCTGATGGTATCGATTCCTTTTCTCAGCAGGGCCTCCACGGCTTTTCCAGGGTTAAAATATAGTTCAGTGCCCTCTTCCCAAAACACACGGAGCTTTGCTGGGAACGGGGTTTGAAATTTAATACCCTTTGCCTTCAGTGCTTTGAGAATTGGTACGTACAGCTGCCTAGCTTGTTGGACTTCTGAAGCGTAGTCGTGATCCAGCGAGATCTTTGCTGATAGGTACTTTGGTAGTATGGGACAAACAAAGGCAGTATGCCCATCATGGTTTGTCCTCCACATAGTGGATCATTCAGTAAATTCCTGATTTGTTAACCATTTGTCCAGTTTATTTTTAAAAGTCAAAATGTTGGGCGAGTCGACTATTTCCTGAGGCAGTTTGTTCCATAATTTTGGTGCTCTTATAGTAAAGTAATTCATTCTGTTATTGATTTTTGCTTTCATGATTTCTATTTGTCTGTTGTGTAATCTTGCTACTATTCTTCTTGTGGAAAACTTTAGTCCACAGTTTTGCATCTGTTCTGGATGTTTTATGATTTTGAATAGTAATAACAAATCTCCCCTTAGTCTTCTTTGAGACAGAGATTGTAAACCAGTAGACTCTAATCTAGTAGTATAATCAGACCCGGAAAGATGTGGTATTAATTTTGTTGCTCTGTGTTGTAAGCTCTCAATTTTATTAATGTCAGAACTTAAATAAGGATTCCAAAAGGGGGAACAGTAGTCCAGATATGGTCTAATATGAGGCGCCTAACCCCCCCCATACCCTCCCAGTCTATTGTTGTGCAAATCTTAAGTTTTAGCACCTTATTGCAGATTACTGCTATAAAGGTACCCTGCTGACTGCCTTCTCCTCTGTCCCCCACCTTGTAGAAGGCGCAGCCCTCGAGGTCCGGGGAGCGGAGGGGCTCCGAGCCGCCAGCGGGTCGGCGGCACCTGTGCAGCCGACCAAGGGTTCCAGGAGGCCGGGAGAAGCAGGCAGAAAGGTACGGCAAAGCCACAAAATTTTGCCCGCCCCCTCCCCCTCTTGGTTGATTCCTTTATACACTTTCTCCGCCATTTCTAATCCACCCACATCCCTTTCCTTCCTCCCTAACCCATACCTAACCTCCACAATGCTACTTTGCTTCCTTTTGCTCCTGAGCCTCGTGATCTCACCCAATCCTTATGATATTAATGTTATGCCCAGTGTCAAGATAAATAACTCAGTTAATACGACCTGCCCACTTCTGCCATCCACAACGGCCAACCACGGATTCCTTATTCACCCCGAACCACGCTATAATGCAACCCTCTGGGATATCCCACATAAGGCCACCCTAAAATTCAACACAGCCCTGGCACCTTACTTGTATCATGGCTTTTTATTAACCAACTATGCCTGTCCATTAAATTATTATGCTATGATAAAATTCGCACCTATATACCAGGACCATCACTCATCTCAGCAGGCACCCAGGATTAGGAGGAAACGCTCTGACCACTCACTATCCCTGTCCCTTGGTGCCCTCCTCAAATTAATCTTCTACCTTCTGATCTGTTTTGTACCATTGAAATAAATCCTGGCCCCATTGAAAGTTTATTTTCCCTGCTGATCTATCCTCTATAAATGGCCTAAGCTTCCTACACTTCAATGCCTGCAGCCTCTTAAAAATTCTCCGAATTCAGGCCTGGTGGCACATACCCTGCCTGACTTTCTGGTCATCTCTGAATCTTGGCTCAGACCTTCGACCAAAGACAGTGTTGTAAACCTTACCAACTATCAGCTCTTCAGAGCAGATCGCCCTTCCAGGGGTGGTGGGTGGCCATACATTAAGGACACCATCTCTGCTACTGCCTCATCAACACATCCAACCAAAGGAATTTGAATGTTTGTCAATCAAAATATCCCTTCCTAACTTGTCTTCATTTAAATTGATTGGCTGCTATAGGCCCCTCAGCAGGCCTCAAATTACTATCTCACCTGGGGTCAATAACCAATCTAGGCCCTGAAGATACCATCATCCTTGGTGATTTGAATTTAAACTGGCTATCTAATGCATCTGCACCATTGGTAACCTTTTGTGACACCTATGGCTTTACACAGCTAATTAAAGACCCAACCAGGGTTAACTTAAAAATTCTAGCAACAGCTCACTCCTGGATATTATGTTGGTAAACAAGCCTCACTTATATACGCATGCAGGAGTACTACCGAATGATGTAAGTGACCATTGTCCCATAGCTGGCATAAGATCTTCACTCAAACCACCCAACCCTGCTGAATTTGTCCTCAAAAGGTCAAAAGAAGTTCAACATACCAGGATACCTCCATGACCTGAGTAACACAATATATTGGCAAGATTTCACCTTACAACCTCAGTGGAAACAGCTCTCCAGATCTTAAAGGACATTATCACTAATGCTCTCAATATTCATGCACCATTCACCAATATCAGAACTAAAGCAAGGTCCTGCCCTGGTTCACCACTGATCTTAAAACAGCCTTGCATAGCCAGAGACAAACTGTGGAAAAGGCAAGAAAAACTAAGGATTCCAGAGACTGGCTAAATTTCAGAAAAGCAAGAAATTCATGTACAACACAAATAAGATCTGCCAAGCTGCCTATTATAGAGTTGAATTGATGCCTCCTATAATAACCCAACCAGGCTCTGGGGAACTATAAAGGGTATCTTGGGGCAAAACTCTACTCCTGCCTTAACCTGCAAACTGCTACTAAATAACACAGAAATTACAGACAAACAAGAAATCCTAAATACCTTCAATGACCACTTCACCACAGCTAAACTAGCATTTGACTCTTCACCTGCAAATCTCCCGAGATCTTCCTTGAACCTTCAATCCACCGTGGGTCAAAAGGCTACATCAACCTTCTCCTTCAACCCAATATCCTTGAAAGAAGTGGAAGATCTCCTCTCCAATTTAGATACTTCAAAAGTGCAGGTACAGACTCCTGGACCCCTACTTCCTCAAGATTGCATCTCTAGTCTTATCTGCCCCCTCACTCATCTCTTCAATCTTTCCCTCACCACTGGATCCATTCCTCCACTTGGAAAACAGCTCAAGTAGTTCCTTACTCAAATCTGGTGATCCCATGGACCTCAATAATTACAGGCCCATTTCCATCCTATCAGTTCTATCCAAGATGCTCGAAAAGTTAGTAAACTCACAATTAAGGGACTACCTGGATAACAATAACCTCCTAAATACAGCACAATCAGGATTTAGATCAAGGCATAGCACCATTTCTGCCCAGCCAGTAACCAACATTCACTGGCAGATTGCTATGGATAAGAAGAACAGTACCTGTGCTGTGTTCCTGGATTTGAGCAAAGCATTTGACACAGTGGATCATGAATCATTAATCACCTCCCTTGGCTCACTAGGGTTGGATTCCCTTCACTCAATTGGTTCAAGTGCTATCTATCAGATAGGTCACAACTGGTAAAGATGGAAACTACCTATCCACCTTAAAACCACTGTTAAGAGGTGTACCACAAGGCTCTATTCTTGGCCCCATCCTCTTTGCCATCTATATTAATAATATTGATGCTAACCTCACTCAATCCAACATCCATCTGTTTGCTGATGATACTGTATTATATGTTAGCAATCCTTCATTATCTAAAGCCTGTGAACTGCTACAATCTGAATTTTCCATCCTACAACACAACCTACTGGATAAAAAACTACTTCTAAATGCAAAAAAAACAAAGCTATGTTCTTTACCTCAAAGAGTTGCTCTGCCACTACCCCACCATCCACCACCCTACAACTAACCACATTACTTGAGAGAAGCTGGAATTAGTTGATAACTTCAAATACCTTGGAGTCTGGATTGATAACAAGCTTGACTATTCTGTCCATATTGAGGAGCTACTAAAGAAACTGAGACAAAGGCTTGGTTTATTTTTAGAATAAAGCACTACCTCAACAGAGACTCCAAAAAGATTAATCCAGGCTTCATTCCTATCCCTCATTGACTATGCTGACTTTCTTGTACGGTCATTGTTCACTCCCTCTTAAATAAACTGGACACCCTATACCACAGGTCCATCAGATTCATTACTGACCTTCCCTTCAGCACCCATCATTGCTCCCTTTATAAGGCAGTTAACTGGACATCATTACAACACAGAAGAAATAGGAATGCTGCAATTTGGATATTCAAAGCCTTATCAGGCAAGCTACCTACCTATATCTCAAATTACTTCTAGGCCATACAACCTAAGGATCAGCAAAATTATCATTCTTAAGGTCCCCAATGTCTGCACCCAGTTTGGGAGGGCTGCTATCAGCTACTCACTAGCAATTGTTTGGAATTCACTCCAAAAAACCATGAAGCTAAATAACCTCCTACCCTTAATATCCTTCAAAAGATTATTCACCACCCTATTCCCAGAACTCTGCAACTGCTTCCACAAGGCCTAAACCCCGGCCCTACCTACCCCCCTTTTTTTTTTCCGGTTCCTATATGCTGATAAAACTCCTGCTTCCAGTCCCAAGATTCACCTCAAAATGCCTTCTAGGTCCTATAATCTACATATTACTCCTGATGTGCCCATTGCCTTCTGTCTCACAGATTAACAGTTTTAATGTGCCGTGTACATATGTATATTGTTATATATTAGCACTTATGTCATTGTATTACTGTTTATGTTACCCCTGTCATTGTATTACTGTTTATGCTACCCTTGTCAATGTAATAACACTTGCACTTCTTGACCACTCAGGTCCATCTTGTAAATGAGCTATGCTCAATGATGTTCGCCTGATTAAATAAAGATTTTGATTGATTGATTGATTAATATGAGATCTGTAAAGTGGGAGTAAACATTGTTCAGTTTTATTTATGAATGTTTTATTAATCCTTCTAAGAGTGATTTTTGCTTGATTTGCTACCTTGTTACAGTGTGACGAAGAAGACAGTTTGTTATTAACTAAAACCCCTAAATCTCTTTCTACCAATGAGGTTTTAATAGCCAAGTTATTTAAGTAATATGTTTGTGATGGATTATTTTTCCCAAATGAAGGGTTGCACATTTAGAGACATTAAAAGACATTTCCTGCTTTTAGTTGCCCATTGTTCAATTAGTAGCAGTTCTGCTTGTAAACCAGAGTCTTTGGTCTGACAAATAGCTTTTCCCCAATTTTGGTGTTGTCAGCAAATTTCACCATTTTGTTGTTGCGGATATGTACATATCCCCTATAAAGAGACCAAAGAACAGACCCAGCACGGAACCCTAGGGGACCCCACTGCCCACACCCTCTCCAGACATTACATTATTAACCCTAACTCTCTGCTTTCTGTTATTTAGCCACTGGTTTATCCAAGAGGTTAGTATTGGTGATAATCCTATGTTAATGAGTTTTTTTAATCAGTAAAGAGTGGGAAACCTTGTCAAATGCCTTACTGTAATCGAGTAGTATAACATCCATAGGTGTATCGTTGTCTAGATGATAGCTGATGTGCTCCTAAAAAGAGATAAGATTAGTTACACATGAGTAGCCATGTTTAAACCCGTGCTGGTAAATATCGGATATTTTGAGTACTTCCAGTTCATGCTCAATTTTGGCCTTTGTGATTTTTTCCATCAGTTTACATGGAATTGATGTCAAACTTATGGGTCTGTAGTTTTCAGTCTTGGACAGGGAACCTTTTTTGAAAATGGGAGTGACTATTGCTGTGCGCCACTCATCTGGCACTGTTGACTCATTTAGTGATTTGTTAAATAATATTTTTAAAAGGTTGAACAATTTCATCTTTTGTTTCTTTTATAAATCTAGAACTGATTCTATCTGGTCCTGAACTTGTGTGTTTTTTGAGAGTGTTGATTGCATTTTTTATGTCATCTTCCGAGATCTTTTCTGTGTCTTGGTCCGTAATAGGGGGAGTAGTTATGGTGTCATGCCTTTGTGTATAAACAGTAGAAAAGTAATTATTAAATTCAGTAGCTGTTTTTATATCCGAGGTGATGGTTTGCGAGTTCACAACCAGGGGGCCAATTTGGTTGTTACAATTCTTTTTTTTATTATTTAAATAAGAGTACAAAAGTTTTATGGGAATCTTTTGTGTGTGCTACTCTGAATTCAAGATTACGTTTTGCTATTTTTATAGGTAGGACAGATCTTTTTTGCCCCAGGCCCTCCGCAAAATATCCTCCTTGATTTTGAAACTGCTTAGCTTAAAGATTATTGAGTGCGGGCGGGCCGCATCCCCCGTCGGTTTCTGCCCCAGCGATCTGTGAGCTCTCTATGTTTAAAACATAATTTGGAGGTAAGTCTAACACATCCCGGAGAAGGTTTTCCAAAAACGCCGTCATGGGCGGCTCCTCAGCCCCCTCGAGTAGGCCGTAGAGCCTGAGATTACTACATCTTGATCTTCCCTCAAGGTCGATACATTTACTCTGCAGGGCCTGCGCATGGTGAAGCAAGGCCTCTATTGCGGTGGCGCAATGCTTGCCATCTTCTTCCATTATTTTAATTTTGCCCTCCACCTCAGTAACTTTGGTATCCATAGTACAGATTTGCCAGGATAGTGCTTGGAATTCTTTCCTCAATTCTGCCATCGATTCCCAAATTTCCTTCAGGATACTCTCGTATCCGGTACGTGAAAGCAGGTCCGCCTCGGCCTCTGTATCATAACTCGAACCCCTCGTGCTGCTACGCGAGCGGCTTCTGCTGCGGTCAGAGGATCTTGGAGGTATTCCTTCTTCACCAAACACCTTCCTCAGGGTTCTACTTGTTGTTGGTAGTCCCCGATCTCTTTTGCGACCTTCTTTTGCCATTACTTGCGATTAATTCAAGTAGGGAATGGGATATTTTAATCCCCGGGGTGCAGAGGATCTCTCTTAGGCTGCTGTCTGCTCCGTGGCGTTACCGGAAGTCTCATAGCAGACCTTTTCAACGCTATGTTCACTGACCCAACCCCACACCTTAGCTATCTTCCTCAACACCTGCCCTCCAACCTAAATAGCAATGGTAGCCCCTCCACTCCTCTAAACCCTGATGCCTCTACCCCCCCTCTTCTATTTCAGAGCTGTTGGTACTGAAACGATCATAAAACTCCTGAAAAACACTCCCTTCCAGTGGTAGCCCTGGAAGTTTTTTTCCCCCAATTGTTTAACCAGGTGAGACACACTAAGCTGAAAGCTTTTTTTCCAGGTGCAACCTGGGAGCACAGGGAAGTTAAGTGACTTGCTCAGGGTCACACAGAATATGCAAGTGGGGCTGTGGGATTCAAACCAAGGTCTCCAGATTTGCAGCTCACAGCCTTAAACCACTACGCTATACTGCCTTCTATAGTGATGGGCTCTACCCTGCTTTCCTAAAGATCATCTCCCCAGCCCTTATCAGACCACGAACACATTTTTTACCTCGCGCTGTCTACATCAACAGTGCCCGACACCTGGAAACATGCAAATGTGATCCCCAGCTTCAAGGCGGGTGACCCCCTATCCCCAGAGAACTACAGACCCATTTCCCTGCTCTCTCATCTTAGCAAACTACTAGAGAAGGTTGTCCATTCCCAGGTATCCGGACATCTCAATAAGTACAGCCTCCTATGTCCTCTCCAGCATGGTTTCCGTAAGCATCACAGCACCTCCTCTGCCCTAGCAGTTTTTTCAAACCATGTCCTCAAAAATATGGACATGGGTAGGCCCACGGGTGCAGTTTTTGTTGATTTGTCAAAGGCGTTTGACCTCGTTGACCATCATCTTCTTCTCTCCACACTTCAACAATTTGGCTGTGCCTCTGGACCTGCAACCTGGTTCCATAGCTACCTCTCAAACAGGTCCCAATCCGTGCTCATAGGCAAAGGTACCTCAGCTTCCCTTCCCACAAGCACTGGAGTTCCCCAGGGATCAATTCTCTGCCCCCTTCTCTTCTCCATGTTTATCAATGCTTTACTGGCGGATAGACTAAACTGCAATGCATTCCTTTATGTGGACGACCTAGTCCTGTACCACAGCGATAAGTCCTTGGAATCCATCTCCTCCACCCTCACTGGCAACTATGTTACGTCAGTAAGCTGGTTTGCATCCAGAAAACTCCTAGTCAATGGGAAAAAGACGAAGGCCATGCTCCTTGGATCCAAGCCTTTCCTAAACAAGGTTGCAAAATCTAACTCCTCCCTCACCGTAGGCACGCCCGAAGGCCCCCACTCGAGCAGGTCAACTCTTTCAAATATCTCAGCGTTATTCTCGACCCCTCCCTCACCTTAAATGATCACACAACCCTGACTGTAAGAAAGATTAATCAGAAGCTAGGTGCGGCATACTGTGCATTCACCTGCTTTCACCTGAAGCTCGCTTTGCCATTGCGTAAGGCAAACTTCTCCCTCTCCTAGACTACTGCTCACCGATCTACTCCCAAGTGTCTACAAAGCAACACTCCTGCCTAAACATGACATATAATGCTATCTGTCGATTTGTTCTCAAAGACCCATCATTAACACACCACTGTACACTCTACCAGTCCCTAGGACGGATCCCTCTCCAGGCACACTCTGACTATGTCATAGGCTGCCTGGTGGACAGCGCTCTCAGAAGTAATATACAATCCCCCCTATATTCCCCTACTCATAAACAGAGCAGCCACTAGACCTCTTAGGGCCTCCTCCATTCCAACCCTTGAAGTTACTCATGTCTCTACAGTGATGGGCTGTAAGACTTTCTCTGTAACTTCCCCCTCTCTCTGGAACCGTCTTCACGCATCCATTCATACATCTCCAACCCATGAGTCTTTCAAATCTAACCTGAAGGCCTGCTACAGAAAGAGTCCACCTGCAAATGCTCACTGGGTTGCGCAGGAATCCAATAGCCGCCATAAACCTACCACAACTGGAGCCATTATGCCCCCCTCCTTTCTTTTCCCTGCCCATGCCCCCTACTCTTCTGAGCACAAACCTACATGTGTGACTCTCATGCTGTCTCACACAGCCCACCTGAAAGGCTCTCTTAAACTCGGCCTGCTCTGTCTGCCAGGACAGGTATGTTCCCTAGACTAGATGTCAGCAGTCTGTTGGTTTCAAACTGCTCCTTCTCTAGTTTGTGCAAATGCTTAAATACCCTCTTCTGTACTGCTACCTGTATTCTTTGTTTTGCCATGCCTGTATACAAAATGTAAATGTCTGTTTTCATTGTCCATAAGTGCTTGTATTGACAGTATACCATAATGTCAACTGTGTCCACTGCTGGTTTCCCTGCATCGCACCTTGTGGCCCAGGTCGTGACTGACAGGGCCGGCGTTGGGCATTTTCCCTTGAACCCCACCTGACAGTGGGCCCCCGACCCCATTGTAAGGACAAAGAGGTGACCCTTCCCAAATCCCTGCTGCACTCCCAAGTCCCACATATGAAAAATACACACACAAAAACGTTCATTTTTAAATTGAAAAGCAGCAGCCCAGCACAGCATTATATACCTTCCAATCCTTTCCTTCATTTATATGTTTTTTCGTATTCGTCCGGTCCTATAATGTATCGCCTCGCTAGGTCACCATTCATGCTGCCCAGCCAACACCGGGGCCTCCGACCGCCTGCCCGCCCACCTGATTTCCTTTCCCTGACCCTGGGCATAGACAAGTTAGGCAAGAAGCAACTCAGTCTGGCAAGCAGTTTGTAGTTGGGAATGGGAAACGACCAGCCACAAGGTCACTCAGCCACATGGCCTGCACGCATCCGCAAACACTCACAAAGAAGTTAGGGGCCCCACCAATGTTTCTCACTCAGGCTGCCTGCTTGTGCACGTCCATGCTGTCCCACTGAGACTGCAACAAGGATGTTTGCTTCCACACGGTCCCTTATTGTGCTGCACATCATGATGACGCGGAGGTGCTGTTGGAGCCAATCACAGGGCTCCACTCAGTCCCTTGCTGTTTTTGCACCTCCTCCCCCTCGGACCTGAAATGTTTGGTCCCCACTCAGGTCCGTGACTGTCCCATAAAGATCCCTCCAGCGCTCTTGGAACTATTCAGCTGAGGGAATCCTGTTGTTGAGTCGTCGAGTTGCTAACTTGGAGCTGAGCCTGGAGGAGAGCGTTGAGAGAGAAGACCAGAGACCACACTGCATCTGAAGCCAACTACCCAGTTTCTGATCTTGGAAGAGCTGGATATCCTTCTAATTGGGCTCCAGATATCCTCCTAAATCCGTAAGTCCCAATTCTAATTTAGTTTTCTTAGCACATGGAATGAATGCAGTGTGACCTGGATCAGAGGACCCCCATGCAGAAAGATGGCGACTGAATAATCTAGTGTAACATGAACATACAAAAAGTAAAGTTTTTTGTAAGTCTCGGATTTCTGACAGTTGTGTCAAGTTATAAAAGCAGGCTGTGTGTCTGTGTTGCTCGTAACTTGCAGAACCCCCAGTGACACACCATTCGCGGTTGTTGGTGCTTCATATTGACCAGTTTTAAATGCTAGCAGGTTTGCCATGATTAAGCTGGACAGGTTCCAGTTGAGGTTGAACGCTCATCTCTAGATTTGGAAGGGAGCAAGCAAGCAGGCGGGTGAGCTGTATATTCCCAAATAATGTTCCAGTGAAGAAAGGTTTCGGAGGCACAGGAACTCTGATACAAATTGTGTAAGGGGAGAGTAGTTTCCTTTGGGGTCCAAGCCAGTTTAGGTAACGCTGGAGTTTGGGTAAATGTTATCTTGGGCTTTGAAAACATGAGTGACAGGAGCCATCCTTTTTACAAATTGCAAAGAATTCCACCTCTCACTTGCATGTTAACCTGTATCTTTTTTGTTATACCAGAAATAAATCTGACTTCATTAAGATAGTGGTGGATAATGTGAGGGAGTACTGGTTGCAGGGGGTGGTGGTCTGACTGCCTGGTTTGTGGATAGTTTTTTTTTTTTGTATGTCCAATAGCCTCATTTTTAGGCAGAGCTGGCCTCATCCTTGTTCCCCTTTCAGTGTGGTGGGGTCTGTTGAAAGACGGGGAGGGGGGGCAAGGCAGTATTCCCACTGATCACTGTTGTGAGGCAGTTTTATGTGGCTACTTGTGAAAATGATTCTCCAGGTTATGCTGAACAGGCTGTTCATCAAAGCACATTATTACCATGTCCTGAATTGTGGGTCATACACTGAACCTGTACTCCCAAAAGGCAATGCAAACTTAATTTATAAAGCCCCACTTCCCTGTGGCTCAAAGCTCTGTACCTAGTACATTAAGGATTAACGGTGATAACAGGATGCACAAGCTACTGGCAGTATGCTTATCCAAGGGGGTGAGCATTTAAAAAGAGTGCTCCACCAAGGTGCATTTACAGTCCCTCAGCAGTCTGGGACTCGAGAGCTGAAAATCTGCTGGTTTCGGATTTTTATGATTTTGTGCACTCTGCCCTCATCTCTCTCCACCCCTAGACAGGCTTGCTGCATACTGTTCATTGTAATGAGTGTTTTATTATGTAAGCCTAATACATGAACAAAGCGAACAGTTCTGCGATAAGGTGATCTGGAATATTTGTGAAGCATTTAGAATGGCTGGTACATATGTGGTCTGTGCTAGGCCTGTCGGGACGCTAGCTTAGACTGAAGTATGCATTGGCATATATCTTAAAAAATTTAAATACTATGTAGAAATATTACTGGGGGCGCCCCGCCTCGTCTGTGGAGCCCCAGTCATAGAGTTTGCTGGAGGCCCCCAAAGTCCTAAAACCGGCCCTGGTGACTGAAAATGGTCCTCTGGATCAGTGCACTTACCTGGCTACCAAAAACATAAATAAACAAACAAACAAATAAATAAATAAATAAATAAATAAATAACCCATCCATGCTACTGCTGCCCACTGCTGGTCAGTCTTCAGTACTGCAGCAACCTCTCCAATTCAGAGGAACTGCGGATTTGTGGCCCTCGGACTCCAAACCTAGAACTCTATTTTTATATATAGAATTTTTCCATCGCTGGGATAGCCCCATTTAGGTGCATCACCCAATCTGGAATGGTGAGCAACCAGCAGCAACAATCATTACACAACTTCAAATTTGTTATAACAGGTATAATGTTGCCTACCTATGAGAAGGCACGTTATCAGAAAGATGCATACAAATTCAAAAGATTTTCCAAGAATAAACACATATACAGTAAGAGTTAAACTGAAGGAGATCCCTAATGGTTAACCTGGCCATTACACTCCCCCCCCCATCCCACCGTAATAGCACCCTACTACAAAACACTATTCTGCTGTTTACAGGAGAGGGGGACAATGCCACTCTTGGTTAAGTTTGTAGCCCACTGCTATTTCATATTTACACAGCTTGTTCTTGATGCAAAGGGAATGATAACCGATACAGAGGTATTGCTTTTTATAGATAAATCCTGAGCCATACCAGCTAATGGATTGAATGCATAGAACCTCATTCCAAACTGACGGAGGCATGGGAACAGCTCTGTCTCCACCTGACGGGTTGTGGCATTGTACATTCCCTGGGGAACAAAAAAAGAAAAAAAAAGCAGAATTAGAGGTCATTCAGGAATACATAAAGAGCAACAATCACGCAAACTGAATTCACAGATGGCACAAACTGCATCTCCTGTCCAAACAGCATTCTCAGCTACGCCAGCTGCATAATAAAAGAAACCAGTATATTTGTTATTTGGTAGATGCCATTTGTGTGATCACAGGGAGACATGCAAGCACATGAACCCCGAGCGCTGCTAAGGAGTGAGCGCATGATCCTTGCTCCGTAAAAGGGGGGGGGGTGGAGTGGTCCTGTATGTCAATGAAAATATCAAAGCTACAGAAATTCAGAATACACATGAGGAGCCAGAAGAAAAAAAATTACTCACCTTAGTAATGTTGTTTCTTCTAATGGAGTCTTGCTATATTATGACATATGCAGTAAGTCCCAACCTTCGAACTGCTCCGGAGGTGAAAGAGTTAACTTTCCATGCCAGGCATGGAACTTTGAGCACGAGCTCGGTTGAAAACTCTGTCTGTTGTTCTTCAAACTCAAACTGTCAGATCTTTACAAGCAAAACTCACTAAGGTTCTGTGGAAGCCAGAACCACACTAGCCAACTGGCTACTAATATAGAGCACATTTTTGGTCCCAAAACAAAGACTCAAGTCAGGGATCCAAAATGAAAACACAACACCCAAACACCCCAAAAGGAGGGGTGAAAACAAGGTGGCATCTACTAGTGCCAACACTGCACTGCCCACCCACATCCCAAAAGCAGAGGTTCTGAGAGGGGCAGGCGGGGAGGTCATATATAGCAAGACTCATTAGAAGAAACAACATTACTAAGGTGAGTAATTTTTCTTCAAACAACATGAAGTCTTGCTATATTATGACATATGCAGACTACACAGCAGTACCTCCATGGAGGAGGGACAGAACCTACTTAGAAATAGGCTCTGAAGCAAGCACAGTCTGAAACCGAGCATCACTCCTAGCCTGGATGTCCAGGGAGTAATGCTTGGTAAATGTGAGAACTGTTTTCCAGGTAGCTGCTTGACATATCTCAAGGATAGGGATGTCCCTGGCAGCAGCCAGACGCAGCTGTACCTCTGGTAGAGTGAGCCCTCAGGCCTGAGGGAGGAACCTCACCCAATTTTTCATAGCAAATTGGATACAAGAGACAATCCACCTGGCAATGGATCTTTAGTGGCAGGTTTCCTTTACCAACCTCACCATAAGTGAGGAACAGTTGAGGGAGTCAAACCTGTGACCCTTGGTACGCTCTATGTAGTAACTAAGGGCTCTTTGACATCTAAATTATGCAGTCTCCTCGCCAGAGGAGGAATGGTCAGTGAAGTACACAGGGAGAGACAGATTGATTAAGGTGGAAGTCTGAAACCACCTTAGGCAAGAACTTTCTGTTAGTCCTGAGGACCACCTTATCTCTATGAAAGGAGATAAAATCAGGCTCCACTAACAATGCTTGTAATTCACTTATGCGCCTGGCAGAAGTGATGGCCACCAAAACACAGTTTCCAAGTCAAGTACTTATGCCTGCTGAAGACAAGGGCTCAAAAGGGGCTGTATAAGCTGGGCAATGCAAATATTAAGATCCAGGCAGGGGCAGGGTCCTGAATGGAGGGTTGGTGTGAAGCAACCCTTGAAAATCTTGGAGAATACAGGATGAGCTGAAAGAGAAGAGGGTTTACCTGCTGATAAGAAAGCAGACACGGCTGCCAGGTGCACTTTTAGGGTAGCTGGTCTCAGCCCCAAAGTATTCAAATGCACCATATAATCCAGGACTGTGGGTAAGTCAGCAGATTCTGGGGAAATATGCTTGCCAGAGCACCATATGGAAAATCTCTTCCATTTGGAATTATAAGTAGCCCTGGTGGAAGCCTTCATGATATCCAATACACCTTGGGAGAGGTGTAGGTCAGCAAACTCTAACTCTTCAAGAGCCAGGCCTTGAGATTGAGAGATTTGAGATTCGGGTACCAAACTCTCCCCTGAGCACAGGTTAACAGGTTGTGATTCCTGGGAAGACACAGGGGAAGGTGAACTGCTAAGGACATAAGGAGTGGGTACCAGGGCTGTCTGACCCAATCTGGAGCAATCAGGATCATCTTGCAGGGTTGAGATCTGATTTTGACTAGCACCTTGAACAGAAGAGGGAAGGGGGGGGAAGCATAGAGAAACTTCCCTTCCCAACTGAGAAGGAAGGCATCTAGAGGGACTGAGGCCAACACTGGGGCCTGCAGCAAAAAGGGAAGTTGGTGATTGTCTGGGGCTGCAAAGATCTATCATGGGTGCCCCATCTGGCAAATACTACCTCCAGTACTAGGGGATCCAGTGACCATTTGTGATGGCCCTGGGAAATCCTGTTGAGAGCATCTGCCAGGACATTGTCCTTGCCTGGAGGAGTGAACTGCCATAAGGGAGGTGTCTAGGGAATAAGCCAGAGACCACAACTTCATTGCTTCGGTGCGCAAGGCCGTGAGACCGAGAAAGTGCCTCCTTTTGCTTGTTGATGTACCACATTGTAGTGGTGTTGTCTGTTCTGACCTGTACCACTTTGTTCTGAACAGATGTGGAAAAAACTTGAAGTGCTAGAAAAACTGCTCTGAGTTCCAACAGATTGATGTGGAGCAGAGATTCTGAGGGGACCACAATCCCTGGGTAGTGAGGTCGCCCATGTGAGCTCCCAACCCCAAGAGGGATGCATCTGTAGTAAGGATTAAGGAGTGAGACTGAGGGGTGAAGGGGACCCCCTGTCTCAGATTGCTCTGGTCCTGCCAACACTGAAGGGCTTGGATCAGGGTTCGAGTCACTGGGATCAATTTGGTTAGAGGGTCTCTCCTTTGAGACCAAAAGGCTCTCAAATGGAACTGGATGTCCCTCATCTGAAATCTTGCTCCCTGCACTACTGCTGTAGAAGCAGCCATGTGCCCCAGGAGCTGCAGAAAATGCCTTGCTGATCGAGAGACCTGCAGGGTGAAAGAAGAGGCCAGAGAGACCAGGGTCCTTGCTCTTTCCAGAGGAAGGAAGGCTCTGGCCTCTTTTGTGTTCAGTTCTGCACTTATGAAGGTGAGAAGCTGGACAGGCTCTAGAACTGACTTTGGAAGATTGAGAAGGAAACCTAGAGATGTGAGCAGTTGCTGAGTTACCTGAAGGTGTAGTTTGACTTGGTCTGGAGACTGGCCTACTATGAGCCAGTCACCCAGGTAAGGAATGATGGCAATCTTTTGCCTTCTTAAGTGGGCAACTGCTACTGCCAGGCATTTTGTGAATACCCTCGGGGCAGAGGTGAGGCCGAAGGGCATTGCTCTGAACTGGTAATGACCTGAGGGCAGTTAGAATCTGAGGTACTTTCGATGGGAGCTTCTGATAAGAACATGGAAGTAGGCATCCTTGAGGTCCAGGGACGCTAGCCAGTCCCCTGGCCTTAGAGAGGGTAAAATAATTCCCAGAGTCACCATTTTGAATTTTGGTTTTAAAAGGTGCTTGTTTAGGTATCTGAGATCCAGGATGGGCTGCCATTCTCCTGTCTTTTTTGGGGTAAGGAAGTACCTGGAGTACAACCCTTTGCCCTGGTGTAGGGGTGGAACCCTTTCCACAGCTCTGAAAGCCAGGAGGGTAGAACTTCTGTTTCTGGGGCAAGTGCCTCTGATGGATTTGCAGGTGGAAAGGACCTGGTTCTCATCTTTGGAAATTTTTTGAAGCTGAGAACCAGTCCCTGGCTTACTACTTCCAGGACCCACTTGTCTGATGTTAAAGACTTCCAGTCCTGGACAAAGTAAGCCAGCCTGCCTCACAGGAAGTGGAGAATCGGCCCTGGCCACCCCATCAGGGTGCCTGCTTGGCAGGGGCTTTAGGCTGAGGGGTGGAAGCAGGTCTGCTTGTACCCCGCCTGCCTCTCCCTCTAAAGAACCCCCTTTGGGCATAAGCTGAAGAGGAGGCCTGGGCTTGGTAAAAAGGCCTATGAAAAGGTCTGCCCCTGCCCCTGGAAAGCTGCCTTTAAGGAGTGGCCTGCCTTTCCTTGGCCTGTGCACTCCTACAGGTGGTCCTATACTCATCCATTTTCTTCATGTAATTCTCTGTCTGCTCCCCAAACAGAGAGTTACCCACAACAGGAAAATCCATGGCCTTAGTCTGGGTATCCTGTGACAGGCTAGTACATCTGAGCCAAGCCATTCTGCGAAGTGCCACAGATGTAGCCATGACTCTCAATGACACATCATTAGAGTCCACCGCAGCATGGAATTGCACCTTGGATGCCTCAATACCATCAGCAGCCACCTGCTCCAGCTCTTGGCAGCCAAGGGACCTGTTTTGCTAGAGCCATAACAGTATCCCATCTGGATTTCTGATATCTAGCAACATAGGCCATATAATTTGCCTGTCTGAGTCCCAAGGATGCTGCCATGTACTGTTTCTTTGCCATGGCATCAATCCTCCTGGAGTCCTTGTCAGGGGGTGTGAAGCCAAGGGAATATCTGCCTTGTCACAGGCTACAGCCTGCATTACCCCAACATGGCTGCATTGTTGTGTAAGGAACTCCGTATCAGAGCCTGACAATGTGTACCTCTTGTCCATTCTTTTATCCACAGGAGGTATAGTGTGAGTAGTTTTTAGAATTTTTACTGACTGTTTCCCAAAAGATTTATGCAAAGGAATAGACAGTCTCCTAGACTCTGGGATATCCATCATTTTCTACATAGTCAGGCTCCTCTTGATCATCCACAGCTTCCTCCATAGGGAGTTGGAGGGTTTCAGCCACTTTTTTATCAAACATAAAATGAGAGGGGGACTCAGAAAGCCTAGGGGGAGACA
Source organism: Neoceratodus forsteri (assembly GCA_016271365.2). Lineage (NCBI taxonomy): Eukaryota > Metazoa > Chordata > Ceratodontiformes > Ceratodontidae > Neoceratodus > Neoceratodus forsteri. The sequence continues at coordinate 182,059,915 of CM057452.1, read as the reverse complement.
CTCCTGAAGGTCTGTCTGGGGAGATGTCCGGTTCAATGGGCACATCCAGACTTTCAAATCCACATTCACTCTCCTCATACTCCTCTTCCCCCTCCTCCGGTTCATAAAATTCCTCTAAATCATATTCTTGAACCGGTGGAACCGACCGAACCATACGCTTACCTGATGGTGCCGGTTCGGTCGGAAAGCGACTGGACAATTTTAATCGCTTTGGCTATTTCATCAGCGGTTGGAGATGGAAATTTTGGCTCCACACCTGCTTATTTTCTAGTCCTTTTTGCTGGAATCAACTCCTCCGAGTCGGCTCTCCTTTTGCCCGAGGACGTCTCGCCCTGGTCAGAGGACACTCCCTCCGGTTCGGTTACAACCGAACCAGGCTGGCCATCCGGGTCAGCGGACTTCTTGGCCTCTCTTTCCCTGAGCCTACCAACTCTCTTATCCAGTGTAGCTGCAGGGAAATTTTTGCAAATCTGGCAGTCTGCATTGAGGTGGTCAAACCCCATACAATAAACACAGGTGGTGTGGGGGTCAGCCTTGGCAAAGGCTTCCCCACAAACACTGCAGTGTTGAAACCCAGTGGGCCCGGTTTTTCTTTTGGGTTTCTCAGACATAGTGCCAGCCTAACCAAAACTTGCTCGCTTATGGCAATCCGTCAAGCAAGACTCTTATCGGTTCCCAACCGTGTCACGGGTCGTGGAAAAAAACTGTAATGAAATCCAGTTTTTTTAGAACCGATAAGAACTGGGAACCGCACTCTAAAAGCACAGATTTAATGTATTATCTAGTACTTACGATACCACAGACAGAGCTTGAACCGACCAGTTGCGGTTTAAATTCGGTTAAAACCCCGAAAAATTAATACTTTAACCGACAAAATGAACCGAGCAGAAGGAGAAATCTCCGGAGCGACTGTTCAGTGAGGCGGAGTAAAGAATCTGACAGTTTGAGTTTGAAGAACAACAGACGGAGTTTTCAACCGAGCTCGTGCTCAAAATTCCATGCCTGGCATGGAAAGTTAACTCTTTCACCTCCGCAGCAGTTTGAAGGTTGGGACTCCACTGCATATGTTATAATATAGCAAGACTTCATGTTGTTTGAAGCACTGTGGGTCACCCAGGAAACAGGAAATGGGACAGCCATAAGAACTGGGGTTGTCTACAGGCCCCCAGACCAGGGGGAGGACACAGACACATTACTGTTAGAAGATATACAAAACATGACAGCTAAAGGGGAGGTTCTGATAATGGGAGACTTCAACATGCCAGATACAGATTGGTCAATACCAGCAGGAACATCTGCCAGAACTAGACACATGGTGGATTCCCTGCATGGGTAGGGCCTCAAACAACTGGTACAACACCCACAAGAGACAGGGCTATCCTAGATCTAGTACTGACTAACAGGGAAGGGATCACAGATCTCCAGGTAGAAGGTCACCTGGGGGCCAGTGACCATTACATGGTATGGTTCAATTTGGCCACTGCATCTAAATCATCCCATTCCAAGGCAAAAATATGGGACTTCAGAGGAGCTGACTTTGATAAGGTGGCCAACAGAGTTAAGCTAGCCCTGGCAAAAAGAAAGACAGGTGAGGGGGTACAGGCAAAGTGGGCAAGCATTAAGGATGCAATACTTGAAGCAACATCCCACTGTGTTAGACAGAAAAGGAAGTGCAAAAGAAGAAGGAAACCACTTTGGTTCTCAAATACAGTAGCAGAAAAGGTCAGAGCCAAAAGGCTGGACTTCAGCAAATATAAGGGAACACAGCGGGATGAAGATAGGGAGGCATACCAAACTGCCCTAAGGGAAGCAGGGAAGGCAGTAAGGCAGGCAAAGTCCCAAACTGAGGAAACACTAGCACGAACAGTAAAAGAAGGTGACAAGACTTTCTATAGATACATTAGCGAAAGGAGAAAGTCCAGAGAGGGTATTGCTAAGCTCAAAGGAGAAAAGGGGGCATGTGAGGAGGAGGACCCTATAAAAGCATCTATCCTAAATAGATACTTTTGCTCAGGTAGGGCAGGGCCCACAGCTCAGCACCATGGACACAAGGGGGAGGGAGGTGAGCTCTACTCCCTTCACAAAAGAAAGAGTCCTACAAGAGCTCGCTAAGCTCAGGGTGGACTAGGCAATGGAACCTGATGGCATACATCCCAGGGTACTTAAGGAGCTAAGGGTGGAACTAGCACAGCCATTAGCAGAACTGTTTAGTGAGTCTCTGAGCACAGGAGCGGTCCCAGAAGACTGGAGAAGGGCTTATGTGATTCCGCCTCACAAGAGTGGTAGCAGGGAGGAGGCAGGAACTACAGACCAGTCAGTCTTACCTCAGTAGTGGGCAAGATTATAGAGGCACTCTAAGAAAGGCTAGTGCAACACCTGGAATCCATAAGGCACAGGATCCAAGACAGCATGGGTTTATGAAAGGAAGGTCCTGTCAAACTAATCTCTTAGATTTCTTTGACTGGGTAACCAGAGTGGTGGACCAAGGGGGAGCAGCTGATGTAGCCTACCTTGACTTCAGCAAAGCTTTCGACACTGTTCCACACAGAAGACTGATAAATAAGCTGGGTAGGCTCGGGTGGGTCAGAAGTTGGTCAACTGGGTGGCAAACTGGTTGACGGACAGAAAACAGAGAGTGGTGGTAAATGGTATACAGTTAGAAGAGATGCAAGTCACAAGTGGGGTACCTCAGGGATCAGTCCTGGGCCAGTCCTCTTCGATATCTTCATTAGTGACATTGCAGATGGACAAGAGGGTAAGGCTTGTCTGTTTGCAGATGACACCAAGATCTGCAACAGAGTAGATGATCCAGATGTGGTAGGCAGAATGAGAAGAGATCTGGATAAACTAGCAAAATGGTCAGAAGAGTGGCGATTGGGATTTAATGCAAAGAAGTGCAAGATCATGCACATAGGGAAGAGAAACCCTGAAGCCACCTACAGGCTGGGAGGGGAGTTGCTGGCAGTCACAAAGGAAGAAAGAGACTTGGGCATCATCATCACCAATGACCTGAAATCATCCAAGCAGACCTCTAAAGCAGTAGGTAAGGCTAGGGGGATGTTAGGGTGCATTAGTAGGGGTATCACAAGTCGTAGAGGAGTAATAATCCTCTTTACAAGACACTGGTTAGGCCCCATCTGGAGTACTGCTGCAGTACTGGAGGCCACACCTTCACAAGGACATTAACCAAATTGAGGCAGTCCAGAGAACGGCAACCAAAATGGTGCAGGGACTGCATCAGAAGACATATGAGGACAGAGTAACGGAGCTCAATATGTATACCCTTGAGCAAAGGAGGGAAAGAGGTGATATGATCGAAACATTCAAACACCTTAAGGGCATTAACATTGTGAAAGAGTCTAACATGTTTAAATATAAGAAAAACAGCAGGACAAGAGGACACAGCATGAGAATAGAGGGAGGCCGATTAAGGGGGAATGTGAGGAAATTCTTTTTCACAGAAAGAGTGGTGGATGCATGGAACAACCTACCTCAGGAAGTGGTAGATATGAATACAGCGCAGGGCTTCAAACAGGCATGGGATAGGCATAAGGGAGCAATACAGATGGATATGGATAGATAGGTCATTGACAGTGTAAAGGTGTGTGGCACATTCATAAGGTAGAAAAAATGGGCAGACTGGATGGGCCTTGCGGTCCTTATCTGCAGTCAACCTCTATGTTTCTATATGTAAGTCGCCAGCATACCTGGTAGACAGTGGGAAGAACCCAGTTGTTGTATTTACAGATGTAGTAGATCTCGGCTACCTCCCAAGATGCGTAGTTTGACAGACCAAGCTCCTTAAACTTCCCCTGAAAAATAAATTGTTAATATCCTTTGTTATTTCAGATCAAAAACATTTCCTTTTAATTAACACTAGAATTAACCTGGAAAGATTGCAATCCCTAGTAACGTTACAACTGGGTCCAATAAAGAGCTGCTGACATCAACAGAGAGTACTTTGAAAAACATAGAATTCAGACATGATATGATATGAGACTGGAGCAAGAAAGGTTCAGGAGGGAGATGAGAAGACACTTTTACAGAGAGGGTGGTGGCTGGGTGGAATGCGTTACCTGCTGAAGTGGAATGCAGTAGAACAGTGGACTGCTTCAAACAAGGATGGGACAGGACAAGGGGGAGGGTTAATGAAGGGGAAGGGTGGAAGGGAGGGGCAGCTGCAGAATAAGGGGTGCTAGCTGCACATTTGAGCAGACTTGATAGACCTCTAGGCCTTTATCTGCTGGCAAATTTCGTATGTTCGTACATAATTCAATTTATAATGCAGCCACATCCTCCTCTCACGTTTACCCTCTTTCTATACCTTCCCCCCTCTCTTTTCCTCCACTTGTGAAACTTATCTGCCCTCAAGGGCATTTTTCATTTATAACCCGCCTATCTTCACCTGTAACACCCTGTTGGATAGTTCCTTGCTAATTATGTTTCTTTTCTCCCTCTTTTTTTTTCCTATTTAGCAACAGCTGCAATCTGCATCACTTTCTATTGTCTGCTGCCTTACCTTTATTTATTGTTGCACTATGTTATCTGTCACCTTGTTAACTGCTGTTTACTCCAGTGTGAGTGCACAATGTCCTATCTGACTATATGCTACGTTTACTGTTTTGCATTTACTTTTACTGTTCAGCAATACCTGTAACTACTGTTCTGTACATGATGTTCCTGCACTGATGTAATGTACTTGTCTTACCACTCTTTTTGTACTGTCCCGGGTCGTGCCTGAAAATGGTCACTGTTTGGCTAGTGTAGTCACCCGGTTAACAAAAACTAAATAAATAAATTTAAAAAAAAATATCCCTTCACTGTAAATTTCCATATTACCCATGATGCAATGCACTACACTGGTACATGTCATTATGTATTTCTTAAAATTCCAATAGTGCCAATATTTTATATCTTCCCCTTTTTCCTTTATTATAGAGGGCATTTGCATGAAACCAGGTCTCTGTCACTTGCTCTTCATCTGCCCTTGCTGCTTTACAAGTGACATCATAATCCTCTGCTTGTGACAAACATTTCTACAGCAACTAAATGTGATGTCAGAAACAGAGGATTATAAGGTCACTTGGAGGCAAGCAGCCAAAGACCAGGTGATAGTGATTCTGTTTTCATGACTATTTCATAAGTAATTAGTGACCATGGAAGGTCAGTATATAAAATATGGGCTTAATGTAAAATATTCCTGTGGTGTTGGGAGGATCTTCAAGTCCTGACTACAGAAAGCAAAAATACCCAAGGACTATGCTCCTCCCACAGCACTTAGCTGCTTCTCACTAACACAGACCCGAAACATTAGCACAACAAAATGAGAAAAAATGAGGTTTACGTGGAGTTATAAATGCTAGAAAAGGAGTAATAATTAGGGATGGAAGAGCTCATAAAGCCATAAGCGCAGTGGCTGTTATTGTGTTATTAAAGTGGTCGTTACACGAGTTAATGCTGTAAGGATGTGGATCACGGTGCATTTCTTATGTTTTTAATACAGTGGTAGTGATTATTAATCGGTTGTGTATGTGGTAATTGGCTACACCCTCATATATGGGGAATACATAATGGCTTCTTCATTGGGGCAGGAGGTCCTAACCCATGTATTTATAAACATTTAAAGGGAGGTTCCACTAAAATTCATGTTGGGTCTCTGGCCTGACAGTACAGTGAGTGGGAAGATGCTTGTTGTACAGATGAACCAAACTCGGTACAAGCAGCGTCCCACAGGATGCTCTCCAACTCAAGGGGAAGGGGCAGGTGGAGGGATGGAAGCGGTAAGGAATCCTGTTCCTACCACTATTGCCCATTGGTAATGTAGGTAGGCTGGGGAGAGCCACTGCTTGGTGGGCTGTGTAGGAGGAGGGTGTGTTGCTGAGAAGTCATGGGTGTGTATACCCTACAGCAAAGGAGGGAAAGAGGTGATATGATCGAAACATTCAAACATCTTAAGGGCATTAACAAGGTGAAAGAATCTAACATGTTTCAATATAAAAAAATAGCAGGACAAGAGGACACACCATGAGATTAGAGGGAGGCCAATTAAGGGGTAATGTGAGGAAAAAGGTTACTCACCTGTAACAGAAGTGTTATGAGTGGTATATGTTGTTCATCCACACAGTTTGGCATGTCCCTTTCCCCTTTAAATCTTGCCAGAAGTCTTCAAGCTGGCTCCTCCCACCCACCCGGGTGGTGTATATACCTCGGCTCCGCCCCATGACATCAGATCTTAGTCTGCTGGAAGCCAGGTTGTGTGCGTCCGCAGCCGAGGAGGAGAGGTGGGTCCGTGTGGATGAACAACATATACCACTCCTAGAACTACTGCTACAGGTGAGTAACCTGTTTTTCTAGGATCGTGGATATGTTGTTCATCCACACTGTTTGGCAGACTCCTAGCAGTTCTCCGGGAAGAGGGAGGCAATGCGCACACCCCCTACTTAGGGAACAGAGATTGGAGAACTGAGGCCCCAAAACCAGCATCCCGTCGTGACTCAAGTCTCGATGTAGTAGTGGGTGATGAAGGTGTTTGCAGACTTCCAGGTAGCAGCCTGACAGATTTCCTGGATAGGGATGTCCCTGGAAGCAGCCACCAATGCAGCAGTATGGCGGGTAGAATGAGCTCTTATCCCTCTGGGAGGCTCCATGCCCGCCAACTCGTAGCACAGACCTATGCATGATGTGATCCATCTTGCAATAGTCCATTTGGCTGCAGGTCTGCCAGAAGCGGCTTCAGCGTAGGTGACAAACAGCTGGTGAACCTCTCCATGAATTTCTGCTGTCCTCTCCTTATAATAGGAGAGAGCATGTCTCAGGTCCAAAGTATGGAGCCTGTACTCGGTCTCCAAGGTGTAATTAGAGTAGAATACTGGCAGAGTCAACACCTGGTTAAGGTGAAACTCTGAAACCACCTTCGGAAGGAATTTCGGGTGGGGGCGCAGGACAACTTTGTCCCTGTGGAAGACCAGATAAGGGGAGTCCACCAAAAGCACCTGGAGCTCCGCTGACCTTCTAGCAGACGTGACAGCCACCAGGAAGGCCGTCTTCCACGACAAGTGTGACAGCTCACACTTGTGCATTGGTTCGAATGGCTTGCCCATGAGCTTTGCCAATACCAGCAGTAGATCCCACAGAGGTGGAGGCTCATGCACTGGAGGGGATATGTGATCCAGGCCTTTGAAAAGGCACCCGACCACTGTCTCCTGCGCCAAAGTCTGCTGACCAGCCCGCACCCTGTAAGAAAAAATGGCTGCCAGATGCACCTTAAGGGTCGATGACCGTAGACCCCTTTGGAGAGAGACCAAAGGTAGTCGAGAATGTTAGCCACAGAACACGATAAGGGGTCCAGACTCTTACTCCTGACACCAAATGGAAAACTTTTTCCATTTGAGGGCATAACATTTCCTGGTCGATTCCTTTCTAGATGCCTCCACCACGGAGGAAACATCTTCGGAAAGACCCAAAGCCTGGAACTCTAGCCGCTCAGGTACCAGGCTGTGAGGTGCAGGGATTGAAGGTCTGGATGGAAGACCTTCCCCTGGTTCAGAAATATCAGGTCCAGGCGTGTACAAAGCCGCTCCAGGGGCTTGCAGCTGAGGCTGAGGAGATCTGGATGCTAGAACTGACACAGCCAGTCTGGGGATACCAGAATCACCTTCACCTTGTCCCTCCTTACCTAGAGTAACACCCTGTGAATCAAGGGAAATGGAGGGGAAGGCGTAGAGGAGGCCTGGGGTCCACAGCCTCTAGAAGGCATTCCCCTGCAGCGAGCCCTGCTGAGGGGGGGCAGGCATGAAACAGCCTCAGCTTGGTGTTTTCCCTGGAGGCAAACAGGTCCACCATCGGTTTGCCCCAATGGGAGAACAGGCCGTAAGCTACCTCCGGATGGAGAGACCACTCATAGGATGTCTGGCCTAAGCGGCTGAGAGCATCTGCCAGCTGGTTCGGGGCTCCTGCCATATGGATGGCTAGGAGATCCGCCTCCAACCGGCCTATGAGGGTCCAGATGCGGAACACCTCCTTGCACAGCAGACAGGAGTGCGTGCCGCCCTGTTTGTTGAGGTAGTACATGGTCCTGGTATTGTCCGTCTGCTCTTGAACCACTTGACCCTGCAGCTGAGGAGCGAAAGCTGGAAGTGCCAGTCTGACTGCTCTGAGCTCCAACAGGTTGATGTGGCATCGGGACTCCTCAGGGGGTCCAGAGCCCATGGGCCCTGTTGTCCCTCATGTGGGCGCTTCCCAGCCCACGAGAGAAGCATCGGTCATAAGAATGACCGTCTGCTCAGGGCGGACAAATGGGATCCCTTTCTGCAATCAGTCTGGGGCGGTCCACCATATGAGAGTGTCCCACATCTTCTGGGTTACAGTGATCAGCTGGTCGAAATGACCGTGACGCTGAGTCCACTAGGCAGCCAGCTCCCACTGAAAGGGGTGCATGTGCAACCGAGCCCAATGGACCACTGAGGTGCATGCCGCCATGTAACCCAGAAGGTGCAGAAAGTCCCGGGCAGGGCGCAAGTGCCCAGCCAGAAATGATTGGGCAAAAGAGGAGAGAACCTCCGCCCTGTCCGCCGGGAGTCGAGCTCTGGCTCGACAAGAGTCAAGCTCCGCCCGATGAAGCCCACCACCTGAGAAGGCACAAGTTCAGACTTGGCGTCATTGATCAGGAGGCCAAGCTGGGAGCAGGTTTGGAGGGCCAGGTCCCTGGACCTCTCCGCCTCCTGTTGGGTGGAACCTGACAGGAGCCAATCGTCGAGGTAGGGGTAGATTCTAACTCCCCAATGCCGGAGATGGGCCGCCACCACTGCAATGCATTTGGTGAAGACCCGTGGGGCTGATGACAGTCCGAACGGCATGGCGCGGAACTCGTACAGGGTCCCTTCTACCCTGAAGCGGAGGAACCGCTAATGGGATGGATGGATTGGGGCATGAAAGAATGCATCCTGCAGATCCAGTGAACAAAACCACATGTTTCGCTCCAAGGATGGTATGACCTGGGACAGAGTGACCATCCGAAAGGTGCATGACCCGAGGTATTGATTCAGGTCATGGAGATCTAATGTGGGGCGCCAGCCTCCCCCCCATCCGCTTGGGCACCAGGAAGTACCTGGAGATGAAGCCTGGGTCTGCAGATGGATCCGCTACAAGAGCTACTGCCTCCTTCAGGAGGAGCTGAGCAATGCTGTCTCGAAGAGCCGACTGAGTGCATGCGGAAATACGTTCTTCCCAAGGGGCTTAGGCATGGTTGGGAGGGTACTGCTCGAATTCTAGAGGCAGTCCCTGACCGACCACTTCGAGAACCCACCTGTCCGTAGTGATACCAGACCAGGCGGAAAAGAAGTGGTGGAGCCGGCCCCCACGAGAAAACCCAGAACTGGCGTGATGGGAATAAGGGTGGCAACCCCCACCCTGTCACTGAGCAGGTTTGGAGGAGGAGGAGATGCCAGGACCTGAGCCTTGGCCTCCCCTGCAGGCCTGTTGGGGACCAGGCATGGGCCGAGGGCGCTAAGCTTGAGCCTACTGCTGATGCCGATGCTGCTGTCCTCCCTGGTAGGAGGAGTGCTGAACCACAGGGGAAGAATGCCGAAAGGGCTTCTTGTTTTTCTTCTGCTGTTCTTGCCCGAAGAACTCTTAGCGGAAGTGGCGTCCAAGGCGGCACTGGACTGCTCTATGCATTGTAAGTGACCGGCCACTCCTGGGCCAAACAAGTTGGTCCCAAGAAAAGGCACATCAGCTAACTTGTGCTGAGTATCTGCCAGGAAGGAGAAGAGCCTCAGCCAAGACCTGCGGCGAGAGGTAACTTCAGTGGCCATCGAGCGGGCACAGAAGTCCTCAATGTCCAGGGCCCTCTGGAGCTGCTGTTTGGCAACAGCACAGCCCTGATCTCAGACCTGCTTAACCATGGTCTTCATGTCCACGGGGAGACGAGGGAGGACTTCATCCAATGACCCGAGAAGGGCATGAGAGAAGTGTGCCATGATGACGGCCGAACTTGCCTGACAAAGGCCCAAGGAGGATGCCACATAGACTTTCCACCGTGAATGGTCCAAATACTGGGACTCCTTGTCGAGAGGCAGGTCAGTGTCGGCAGAACTGCCAGTACGCCTGAACACAGAGGCGGTCACCAGGCTCTCGGCCAAAGGGTGCTCTGTGAACCCCGCAAGGGACCCCATGGGGCACTGCATACTTGTGGGCCATGCGGGCAGACGGTGCTGAACATGAGGCAGGACATTGCCACAGTTCAAGTGCCGGACCAACAATGGCCTTGGCCACCAGAAAGGCCTCAGTCGGGGTATCCCTTCTCGAGGATGTCCGTGAGAGGGTACTCCGCCTTTTTCTGGATGGATTCCAGGGGCATCCCTGTAGAATCAGGGATGAAACAAAGGATCCCTTGGAAGGAGGAAGAACCTTCCTCCATCCCTGTGCCAACGGATGACTCATATCCCCAGGATAAGAGTGGAGCCTGGTGACATCCAAGTCCGAAGAGTCGGGGTACAGCGGCCTACCGCCCAAATTACCCTCGACCCGCAGAGGGAGGTCCAGGGTGACCGTGGCTGACAGACATCAAGAAAGCCCGGAATATGGTTGGTCCTCTTTGGAAGGAGCCCCTCCCACAGGCTGCTTAGGCAGCGGCTCCACCACTATTGGTGGAGATACCGGTACAGGCCAAACAGGCAGTTGTTCCAGCCCCGTGGGTGGGGGAACCGAAGGCTTTGGTTCCAAGGGGGTTGGCTTTGGCCTAGGAGGCAAAAGCCAAGTAATAGCCGGGGTAGGCAGCAGAGCTTCTGAATTCGGGTAGCCAAAAAAAGCGCTACCACTGTGCAACTGGGCTGGCCAAGGTTACCCCTTTTTATAGAATGGGGTCAGCCAAATCTGCCTTCTCATCTGGTCAACAGCCAATCACATGGGTTTGCTTTAACCTATAGGTAACACCCTGCTAGTGCAGTTTAACACTATTACTGCAGTACAGCACAATTGGGTAATTTTCAGTATAGCATTCAAAGCTGAAACATCAGTATGCAAATAACACTATGACAGCTCAACACCACCCCTACGAGACAAGAAAGTCAACTAAAGCTTTTCATAATATGAAATACCCAACTTCACCGAAAAAAATACAACTTAAAAGTTAAACCTAGGTCACTCACCTCACAACACTGCAAAACGAGGAGCAGGAGCCAGTAACACAGGACAGAGGGCTGAATTGCCATGTGGTATCTATTTCAGCTTTTATTTCATTTTTTTATTTAGTGTGGCAGAGGAAGCAGGAGTAGGGGGAACCTCGTGCTGCTGTTGCCGGGACTGCTTCTTTTTCAGCAAGCAGCAGCAGAGGCTAAAAACAACAAAATACACACAAAAAAATATGAAGTCATGGAGCTGGAAGAAAAAATTACTCACCTTAGTAATGTTGTTTTTTCTAATGGAGTCTTACTGTATTCTGACTATTGCAGTTAGGTCCTGCCTTTCAACTGCCCCAGAGAACAAAGAGTTAACTTTCCATGGCCAGCATGGAACGCTCAGCGAGCTCAGCTGAAGCCCCTGTCTGCTGTTGTTTAAACTCCAACCGTCAGATCTTTACGAGCAATACTTGCTAGAAGTTCTGTGTGGAAACTGTAAAACTCACACTAGCCAACTGGCAACTAAATTTATTAAATAACATTTTTTTTGGTTTCAAAGCAAAGACTCAAGTCAGGAAAGCCAAAAAACAAAAGACAACACACACCCAAAGTAAAGGAGGGTGAGAAAGGGGCACCTCTAGGGTGCCAACACTGCTCCTGCCCACCCACATCCCAAAAAACAGGTTCTGAGAGGGGAGGGGGAGGTCAGAATACAGCAAGACTCCATTAGAAGAAACAACATTACTAAAGTGAGTAATTTTTTTTTTCAAACAACATGAAGTCTTGCTGTATTCTGACTAGTGCAGACTACCAAGCAGTACCTCCATGTAGGAGGGACAGAACCTACTTTGGGAATAGGCTCTGAAGTACTGCTGTGCCAAACCAAGCATCACTCCTAGCCTGGACATCCAGAGAGTAATGCTTGGTGAACGTATGGACTGTTTTCCAGGTGGCTGCTTGACAAATTTCTAAGATAGGAATATCCTGGCAGCAGCCAGGAAGCAGCTGTACCTCTAGTAGAGTGAGCCTCAGGCCTGAGGTGGGGTTCACCCAGCTTTTCAGAGCAGAATTGTATACAGAGACAATCCACCTGGCAATAGATCTCTTAGTAGCAGGTTTGCCTCACCGATCTCCATACGTGAGGAACAACTGAGGGACTCAAACCTGTGACCCTTGGTGCGCTCTATGCAGTAGCTGAGGGCCCTCTTAACATCCAAGCTGTGCAACCTCCTCTCTCCAGAGAAGGAATGGTCAGTGAAGAAAACAGGGAGAGACAAAGACTGATTAAGGTGGAAATCTGAAACCACCTTAGGCAAAAACTTCCTGTTAGTTCTAAGGACCACTTTATCTCTATGGAAAGAGATGAAATCAGGCTCCACTGACAGGGCTTGCAATTCACTGATACGCCAGGCAGAGGTAATGGCTACCAAAAACACAGTTTTCCAAGTCAAGTACTTAAGCTCTGCAGAGGACAAAGGCTCAAAGGGTAGTTGCATAAGCTCAGCAATGCAAACATTAAGGTCCCAAGCAGAAGCAGGATCCCTAAAGGGGGGATTGGTGTGCAGCAACCCCTTGAAGAACTTACAAAACACAGGATGGGCTGACAGAGGAGAGGGCTTGCCTACTGACAAGAAGGCAGAAACAGCTGCCAGATGCACTTTAAGTGTAGCCGGCCTAAGTCCTAAGTCATTAAGATGAACCATATAGTCCAGGACTGTAGGCAACCCAGCAGATTCTGGAGAAATATGCTTATTAGAGCACCAAATAGTGAACCTTTTCCATTTGGAGTTGTAAGTCTTTCTGGTGGAAGGCTTTCAAGAAGCCTTAAGGAAATCCAGAACCCCTTGGAGAGAGGTGTAGATCAGCGAACTCTAACTCTTCAAGAGCCAGGCCTTGAGATTGAGAGATCGGAGGTTCGGATACCAAATCCTCCCCTGAGAGGATGTCAACAGGTTGTAATTCCTGGGAAGAGACAGGGGAAGGTGGACTGCTAAGGACAGCAACAGTGGGTACTAGGGCTGTCTGGCCCAGTCTGGAGCAATCAGAATCACTTTGCATGGTTGAGACTTGATCTTGACTAACACTCTGAACAGGAGGGGGGGGGGAGCATACAGAAATCTCCCTTCTCAATTCAGAATCAGAGCATCTAGGGGGACTGAGCCCAAGACTGGGGGTCTGCAACAAAAGAGAGGAAGTTGATGATTGTCTGGGGCTGCAAAAAGATCTATCTGTGGAGTGCCCATCTCAAGAAAATCACTTTCAAAACTAGGGGATCTAGGGTCCATTCGTGATGGCCCTGGGATATCCTGCTGAGAGCATCTGCTAGGACATTGTCCTTCCCTGGGAGGTGAACTGCTACCAGAGAGGTTTGCAGGGGAATAGGCCAAGGACCACAACTTCATTGTTTCTGTGCACAAGGCCGTAGACTGAGTGCCTCCTTGCTTGTTGATGTACCACATTGTGGTGGTATTGTCTGTTCTGATCTGGACCACCTTGTTCTGTACAGATTTTGAAAAGGCTTGTAGTGCCAGAAACACTGCTCTGAGTTCCAAGAGACTGATGTGAAGCAGAGATTCTTGGGGTGACCACAGCCCTTGGGTGGTAAGATCCCTCAGGTGGGCTCCCCAGCCCAGCAGGGAGGCATCTGTGGTGAGTATCGCTGAATGAGACTGAGCGACAAAAGGAACCCCTTGTCTCAAACTGTCCTGATCCTGCCACCATTGCAAAGCCTGGATCAGGGTTCAAGTCACTGGGAATAGTTTGGTAAGGGAATCCTTTCTTTGGGACCAGAAGGCTCTTGAGTGAAACTGAATGTCCCTCATCTGAAATCTTGCTCCCTGAACCACTGCTGTAGAGGCTGCAATGTGGCCCAGGAGCTGCAGGAAGTGCCTTGCTGGTCGAGACACCTGAAGGGTGAATGAAGAGGCCAGTTCCATAAGGGTCCTTGCCCTGTCCAGGGGAAGGAAGGCTCTTTCCCTTATTGTATCCAGCTCCACCCCATGAAGGTGAGGAGCTGTACTGGCTCAAGAACTGACTTTGGAAGGTTGAAGAGGAATCCTAAGGAAGTGAGCACTTGCTGAGTTATTTGCAGATGCGACTTGACTTGGTCTGGAGACTGACCCACTATGAGCCAGTCGTCCAAGTATGGAAAGATGGAGATCTTTTTTCTCCCTAGGAAAGCAACCACTACTGCCAGGCACTTTGTGAACACCCTTGGAGCTGATGTTAGGCCAAAGGGCATTACTCTGAATGGATAGTGGCCTGAGGGCAACTCGAACCTGGGGTACTTTCTTCGGGAGCACCTGATGAGAATGTGAAAATAGGCATCTTTGAGGTCCAGGGAGGCTAGCCAGTCCCCTGGCATTAGAGAGGGCAGAATTATTCCCAGAGTCAGCATTTTGAACTTTGGTTTTAAAAGGTGCTTGTTCAGATATCTTAGATCCAGGATGGGCCGCCATTCTCCTGTTTTTTTGGGGGTTAGGAAGTACCTGGAGTACAATCCTTTGCACTTGTGTAGGGTTGGAACCCTTTCTATGGCTCTGAGAGCCAGGAGGGAAGAAACCTCTGCCTCCAGGGCCAGGGTCTCTGATTGATTTGCAGGTGGAAAGGATCTGGTTCTCATCTTGAGAACATTTTTTGAAGCTGAGAACCAGTCCCTGGCTTACTATTTCCAGGACCCACTTGTCTGATGTCAGAGACTTCCAGTCCTGGACAAAGTAAGCCAGCCTGCCCCCTACAGGTAGTGGAGAATCGGCCCGGGCAGACCCATCAGGGTGTCTGCTTGGCAGGGGCTTTAGGCTGAGGGGTGAAAGCAGGTCTGCTCATTCCCCGTCTGCCTCTCCCTCTGAAGAACCCCCTCTGAGCATGGGAAGAAGAGGAGGCCTGGGCTTGTTAAAAAGGCCTTTGAAAGGGCCTGCCCCTGCCCCTGGAGTGCTGTCTCTGAGGAGTGGCTTGCCTTTCTTTGGCCTGAGCACTCCTGTAGGTGGTCTTGTATTCGTCCATCTTTTTCATGTAATTCTCTGTCTGCTCCCCAAACAGAGAATTACCAATGACAAGAAAATCCATGGCCTTAGCCTGGGTATCATGTGATAGGCTAGTACATCTGAGCCAATCCATCCTCCGAAGGGCCACAGATGTAACCATGACTCTAGATGAAACATCACTGGAGTCCACAGCAGCATGAAATTGCACCTTGGATGCCTCAATCCCATCTGCAGCCACCTGGTCCAGCTCCTTGGCAAGCTGGTCAGGGGCCTGTTTAGCCAAAGCCAGCACAGTGTCCCACCTGGACTTCTGTTATCTAGCTGTGTAGGCCATATAGTTAGCCTGCCTGAGTCCCAAAGATGCTGCCATGTACTGTTTCTTTGCCATGGCATCTATCCTCCTGGATTCCTTATCTGGGGGGTGTGATGCCAAGGGAATATTTGCCTTATCACAGGCAGCAGCCTGCACTACCCCAACATGGCTGCATTACTGAGAAAGGAACTCCGTGTTCGAGCCTGAAAAAGTATACCCCTTGTCCATTCGTCTGTCCACAGGAGGTATGGAGTTAGGAGTCTTAAGAATTTTAAATGTCTGTTTCCCAAAAGATATATGGAGGGGAACAGACAGTCTCCTGGACTCTGGGATGTCCATCATTTCGACAAAAATCAGGCTCCTCCTGATCCTTCACTGCTTCTTCCATTGGAAGCTGGAGGGTTTCAGCCACTTTCTTGTAAAACAAAGTGGGAAGGGGACTCAGAAAGCCTAGCAGGAGAAACACCTGAAGGTCTGTCTGGGGAGATGTCCGGGTCAATAGGCACATCCAGACTTTCATAATCACCATCATCACCATCACCATCACCATCACCATCACCATCACCATCACCATCACCCTCCTCCTCCTCCTCCTCCTCCTCCTCCTCCTCCTCATACTGTCTCCTCCTTCTCCGTTCATTAAATTCTTCTAAAGTATGTGCGGTTCGGCTGGAACCAGGTTAGCGATTGAACTATCCTTATCGCTTTGGCTATTTCATCAGCGGTCGGAGAAAGAATTTGTGGATCCGAACTGGATGATTTTTTCTCTCTTTCTTTTAACTGAACCGATTCCTCAGAATTGGCTCTCCTTTGCCCAAAGAAGTTTCCCTGGTCAGAGGGCACTCCTTCTGGTTCGGTCGAACCAAACTGGGCTGGCCATCCGGGTCAGCAGACTTTCTCGTCTCCCTTTCCCTCAGTCTACCTACTCTTATCCAGGGTAGCTTAGGAAAACTTTTACAAATTTGGCAGTCTGAATCGAGGTGGTCAAACCCAGACAATAAACACAGCTTTGTGGGGATCAGCCTTAGCAAAGGCTTCCCACACACACACTGCAGTGTTGAAACCCAGTGGGCCCGCTTTTTTCTTGGGTTTCTCAGACATGGCCAATCCTATCCAAAACTTACCTTTTTGGCAATCCGCCAGGCAAGACACCCCTATCGGTTCCTGACCGTGTTACAGGTCTTTGAAAAAAACGTAATTAAATCTGTTTTTTTCAGAACCGACACGGACTGGTTACCACACTCTAATAAATTCAAAACTTTTTTAAGACCAATCTGATCGGTTCAAACCGAACTGATCCCAAATTTACAAGTTCCATACAGAAACTAAATGTAAAACCTATCTAGTGCTCACGGTACCACAGACAGAAACTTAAACTGACAGATTCGGTAGCAGAAATTTGGTAGAAACAGAGCAAAAAAACGACACTTTAGCCAACTTTTTCTAACCGAGCAAAGGAGAAATCTCCTAAGTGACTGTTCAGTGAGGCGGAGTAAAGAATCTGACGATTGGAGTTTAAATAACAGCAGACAGGGGCTTCAACCGAGCTCGCGCCGAACGTTCCATGCTGGCCATTGAAAGTTAACTCTTTTTTCTCTGGGGCAGTTGAAAGGCAGGACCTAACTGCAATAGTCAGAAGACAGCAAGACTTCATGTTGTTTGAAGAAACAATTACTGCTAGCAAGGTTAGTGGACAAAGTAAGAATGGATAAAAGGGAATAAGGAGGGAGGGGGGAAGAAACAAAACCTGGAGAGCCATGTATACAAATACTTGTTGTCTGAGCAACAAGACTGCTGAGGGCAGAAGCAGACCTGGACATAGTAGCCATCACAGAGATCACAGAGACCTGGTGCAATGACAACCAAGACTGGGAAGTGGCCGTATCAGGTTACACTCTGTTCAGGAGGGACAGGGAAGGCAGGAAAGGGAGGGAGTGGCTCTTTATGTGCGAGACAACATAAAGGAGACAGAAATCCAGGGAGAACAGGGAAGAGAAGAGATACTGTGGGTCACACTGGAAGGAAGGAAGGAAGAGGGCTGCTACCTGCATGGGGTGGTCTATGGACCTCCAATGCAGGGGGAAGAGGTAGATAAGGATATGATGCTAGTGACTCAAAGGATGGCGCAGAGGGGGGAGGTGTTGCTGGTAGGAGACTTCAACCTACAGGACATGGATTAGAGCCTCCCTGCAGCAGTAACAGCCAGGAGCAGGAACATCTTGGATGCCCTACAGGAGGCACTCCTCAAACAACTAGTCACGGAACCTACTCGGGAGGGTGCACCTAGTATTTACAAACTGGGACGGTGTGGCTGAGGTTTCAGTAGGGGAACACCTAGGGAACAGTGATCACCATACAGTATGGTTTAACATAAAAAAACAAGCATTTATCAATGCCGAATGTTTCCTTGCATGGTGTATGTGTCAGGGGTTCACTGTGTTATTTGAAATAAAGGGAGTGAGTCAAAAGTGGTAAAAGTCAGGATTTACTTATTATAAATGTAATGAGGTGAAGGTAAAAAAGATTACATGCCAGAAACAAGAACCAAAACAACACTTAAGCCCTTTAATTAAGAAAGTCAACAACAAAATAAATTACAGTATATATTGAGGTCTCGCTTATTTAGAACATGACTAATTTTATGAACTCTGCGACATACTGCAAATATTTAATGGGCTGGCTGTGGAAATTCGATTCAGGGCTCAGGCTGAAGCACCTGGAAAGTGGACAATGTTGGCAATGCATTTATCTGTAGGGGTAGTGTCACCCCGTCATCTAGAATCACCCCCAGGTCCCACCCCATTCAGAGGCAAGGAACTGGAAGCCCCCCAGAAAAAGCCCAGTAGGCTGACCAGCCACCGACCCCTCTATCCGGCGCCCCAGGTCCACAACAATCACCTCAGTCTTTCTCCGAGTTCAACTTCAGCCGGCTGGTATTCATCCAGTCCTGGATTTCAGCAAGGCAGTTATTAAATACAGAGAGTGCTCTATCCTGGTCAGGTGCATAAGACAGGTAGAGCTGGGTATCATCAGTACAGCAGTGAAACTTCAGCCCATACCATCTTACAATGTCTCCAAGGAGAAGCACATACACTGCAAACAACATGGGGGACAATACCGAACCCTGAGAGACCCCACATGACAGAGAGAAAGGGGCCAGTGAGGAAGGACTTAAACCACCTGAGGACTGTACCAGACAGGCCACAGATGAACCTCAGGCATTCAAGCAGTACCCCATGGTCCGCAGAGTCAAACGCTGAAGAGAGATCAAGAACCACCAAGATTTAACAGCTTTTCTGATCTCTCGCCATCAGGAGATAATTGAGCACCCGAACCTGCGCAGTCTCTGTACTATGGCTCTTTTGAAAAACAGAATGGAGAGGTTCATAGATGTCATGGATGGTCAAATGGTTCTCCAGTTGTAAAGCCACTGCCTTCTCAATCACCTTCCCCACAAAGGGGAGGTTAGAGATAGGTCTGTAGTTAGCAAGGCAGTCTGGGTCCAGAGAAGCTTTCTTTAGGAGGGGTGTCACCACCCCCTTCTTCAGGAAGCTGGGAAACTCACCCGACTCAAGGAAGCACCAGACTATCCATGCTAGGACCTGGCCAATGATGTCACAACAACCTGTAATCAGTGAGGTTGGGCCTGGATCCAAACTACAACACATAGGGCACATACCCTGCACAATACACATGACATCCACGAACTCCAGCCGGTCAAAGATACTCCAGGAAAAGTATGGGAAAGTGACCGAGCATCACATCAGGAATCACCGATATCAGCAATCGCCGATAGGACAAGTACTGCTGCCAGGCCATCAGGGATCACATCCCGTAGTGGGCCGTATCTGACCATCTCCACAGGGGTAGCATTCCCCATAGAATGTGCTGGTTGAATCTCCACCCTGATGCCTGCCACCTTATCCGCAAAGAACCAAGCGAGCTCATCACACTCCAATTGTGAAAAAGCTCTTCAAAACTGCATACAGGCCAGGTTGCACAGCCTATCCACAGTTCGAAAGAGCTGAGCAGGTCAGTTCTGAGCAGCAGTAATCTCCCTGGACAGGAACTATGCCTTCTTACGGGAGATTGTTGATTGATAGAGTTAATAATGTTCCATCAATCTAAGATGGTCGGCCTCCAGGGCATATTTCCACCAGCAACATTCTAACCTTCATCCTAGTCGCCACATCTCCCTCAAGGTCCCATCAAACCAGGGGGACCGAGGGCGAAGGGAAAGAGGACGCACACAGACAGGACAGATAAGAGTCCAGAGCTATGGCAATGACCTTATTATAGGCCAGAACCAAAGCTTCTGGGCTCCCGCTTGTCTCAGGAATCACCGATATCAGGAATTGCCGATAGGACAAGTACTGTTGCCAGGCCATCAGGGCTCACATCCCGTAGTGGGCGGTATCTGACCATCTCCACAGGGGTAGGCCTATGAAAGGGGGGACCACAAAAATTGAACCCCACAGTGTAGTGATCGGACCATCCAACAGGTTCCACCCCCAAATCAGAGGCCTCAATCCCCAGGAGGAAGACCAGGTCAAGAGAGTGACCGTGTTTATGAGCAGCAGTGGTAACAATCTGTGTAAGGCCCAGTGATGTCATCAAGTGGAGGAAGTGTTGTCCAAATTGTGAGAGTTTGTCATCGACCCAGGCGTTGAAGTTGCCCAGGACCATCAGCCTGGGTGACTCAAATGCCACATCAATCACGAACTCCACTACTTCCTGAAGGAATCGCTTCTCATCCTCGGGTGGATGGTAGATGAGGGCGATCCTACAGCCTACACCTGCTACTACAGTACACTCAAATGACCCAACCTCTTTAACTGGTACACTCAATTTGGCCCAATTTGGTCTTGAAACATACTGCAACCCCCCCACTTCGTGGTCCAATTTTGAGCGGTGTATCACAGAGTACCCGACCGGAATCGCAGCCTCCAATGTGGGGCCAGCATTCTCATCCAGCCAGGTCTCGCTGATGCAAGCCAGATCAGCTGTCCTAACAAGATGTGCAATAACTGCAGTTTTGTATTTAACAGATCTGGCATTGCATAACACTGCTCGAGTTGGACGGGTTTCCTGGGCCACCCAGGCTACCTGACCACCAGTAGTGGTGGTACCCTTAGGTATGGAGACCAGACATTGGGACCCACGTTCCAGAATCCATTTCACCCCAGGGCATCTTCTGGACCCAACGACCCCAATGAGAGATCCCCGCTCGTTCATCCTCCACCGTTCGCACCCTCCAACCCGTTCCCCCCCCCACCCGAGGAGCAATGCCCAGCGCTCTACAGTACCGATAAGTTGAAAACTGTAAAGTGGGGGGAGACAAAAGGGCGGAGGGTAGAGGATAAGTAGCGCACAACCAGGGGGCAGGCCTCCAACACATAATGCCATCTCAAAAAGGATAGACTACGCCAAGCCAAAAGAAAAGAAAAAAACAACAAAATAGATTTAAAACAAAAGCACAAACTGAATAAAACAATCCAGTACTCCCAGTGGCGGAGTGAGACGGGGGGCTGGGGGGGGCGGCCGCCCCTCCTGGCTGCACCAGTGTGAGTAGTGGCGCCCTGCCACCATCTTTATTCACTGTTTAGTGCCCATTGTGGAGCTTGTCATTGACTGAATGGCCTTCCCTGGCTCCCAAATGATCCCAAACCTGGCTCCGCTACTGAGTACTCCCACAATTCTCTTGAGGGAGGGTCAAATAACACAAATAAGATAATTTAAACAAACCACCAAAACAAATTAAATAAACCCCTTTTCGGAAACTCCTCCTCTCGCTCTCACCAGGAGGAAAGAGTTTCAGACATCTGTACTAAATCAAAACTTCTAAAAAGTCCTATGCACCCACCCACGTACCCCCACCCCCACACATACACATACAATAAACTAAAAAGTTAAAATTAAAATGGCTACTCAAAAATTTGGGCTGTTAGGCTAAACACCAAAGTCCCGGACAAAATGGGTCTACTTGAAAAAGTTTAAGTCACGGAAAAGTAAATAGTGAATCTTCATGAACTATAAGACTGGTTAATGCAAAATGTAATAATGAAAGCACCTGCTCTCACTGAAGATGCAAAAGACAGATAATACAGCAGTCGATGTCTTCAGACCCCTAGGCCCTCTCACTACCTGGGGGATTTTAAAGGAGACAGGCACTCTCACTGCCTAATAACCAGAAAAAGTACAAGTCACCAAATAAATAGAAAATGAGGTCTGAATGTTTTTTTTTTTTTCTTGCAGGCAGATGTCCTTTTAGAGAAGTCCTCTCAGTGATGTTTGGAACGACACGATGAAGCACAGATGGGGGCCTGAAAAGCCTCATCCATCAGGACCGCAGCTGGAAATGCTTGCTACCACAGCCTCGGTTCTCCACCGGCACCAGCCCACCAGCTGGCGCCCCCCGGAGAACCTGGGAGAAAACTATAGGTCCGCTAGCCGGCTCCCTGGCCAGTCCACAGCCCAACCCCCCGTGCAGCAACAAGCTCCCGCTACAGACCTCCCAACGTTATCGGGACCACCCGCTATACTAGCGCCAGTCCAGTCTCCAATGCCCACTGAAGGCTTTGTCACAGGATCAACCAAACCACCGGCCCAGTACTCCAAAGATCAAATCCCAGCCATATCCTCTCTGGCACCACACCAGCACTACAGATCCATTCCATTTGGGCAATTACTTCGGCAATCAACTCCATCTCCTCAATTTCTTCCACCAACAACTTCCTCTACCCTGCTACGGCAAAACAAGATAGTGGGAAAGGAAACAGCAGCAGCAGTTCTGATTTAGGCAGATATGCACAAAGGTACAAAAATTAAAAATAAATCCTTTCTCGGTCAGGACAGTAACAGGACCGATCAAACAGCCCCAGTGCACACTTCAAGGTTGTTTAGACGTCCCGGTATCGTTCTTATTCTAAATCACTCACTAAAATATTATCTAACATAATACTGTAAGGTTAGATAAGCGGGGAAATAAAAACGAAGGAAGCAGCAGGATAAACAGAAACAGAATAAACAGTCTAGCTACAAAGAGAAAACTTTCAGCACTAGTTCATTAATAAGACTGTCAATTAAATGCACAATAAAATATCATTGCTTTGGTTATCCAAGATGTATAAAAGTTTAAAGAGCATCTGCCGCCTTTGGAAAAACTCTGGAAAACATAATAGTAAGACGCAATTCAGCTTGTATTTCATGCATCTTATCTAGATTTATCCTCTCTATTTATTACTGAAGAAATTGCCACAAAAACCAAGATCTATATTCCTTAGAGTTCATTTGCCTCTACAGCTTATTCCCTACTTGAAATCATAATGCTATGTTGTGACATCACAGGTTGTTGCTATGGGAATAACTGTGATGTCACAAGCAGAGTTCTATGACATCAGGTTGGGACGAAGCAATAGGAGCTGATGAATCCTCAGTGGATCAGCTCTCCTGTTTTCATGCATATGACCTCAGTAATAAATCATGGGAATAAGAAATACAGAGCTAATGAGAAATACAAAGTTGCTTTTGTGTCCAAATATTGTTTTTCAAAGCTGTTCTCAAGGCGTCGGTGGCTCTTTAATCTGAATGAAAGCTGCTGTGTCAAGATTAGCTGTAGATTCCGTTTGTGGTTGGGGCTGCAGCAGCTCTTGTTTCAAATAAATTAAATGTGAATTGATTTTCTGATATATTTCTGTAATTAGGCATATCTTTGAAAGGGAGATGAAGTGTGTGTTGTTTGGAACTGTATGGCCTGTGGTTGTATGTGGGAAAGGGTAGTTTGTGTAATACATTATAAAAATAATTTAATTCAGATTAAACTGTTATACATTTTAGGTAACAAAAGCAAGATAATGGATATTTTCTTATGCACTTCAATGAGAGTCTATTAGGGAACTAATCTGCAGTTCATTGCCGTGTCTCATGGCAACAGAAAAGAC
The DNA here is from genome assembly GCA_016271365.2 of Neoceratodus forsteri. Lineage (NCBI taxonomy): Eukaryota > Metazoa > Chordata > Ceratodontiformes > Ceratodontidae > Neoceratodus > Neoceratodus forsteri. The sequence continues at coordinate 182,036,562 of CM057452.1, read as the reverse complement.
CAGACCAACTGTCTAACTGGACTCTGAAGTGCATATAATGTATTTTTTCTCTGTTTCAGGAGATACTCAGACTGTGGCTCTGTTTGTGGCTTGGAGCCGTGTATACCTTGTAAAATTGTATTGTTCTTAGACTTGGTGTCTCTATGTATATATATTCCAGTACATATTTTAACTGTGCTTACTGTCTACTGGTTATGTTCACATGGTTCTATTTTGACTCTGTATACTGCCTAACATGTGTCATGTTGTCCTCTGTATGAACCTGTATCTCCCTGTATCTGTATCTCATTGTACTCTCCCGGGTCATACCTGAAAATAGGCATATAACTTGTCTAGTGTACTTACCTGGTCAACAAAAGTTAGATAGATAGATAGACAGATAGATAGACAGATAGATAGATAGATAGATAGATAAACCAAGCATTTGTCAATGCCGAAAGTTTGTCATGTGCACTGGTGCCATTGGGGGGGGGTACAAACTGGTATTGGAAAATTTCAACACAGGTATACACAACTCCGAGCCACAAACAGAGCCACACTCTTCCGTCACTAAATATCTCCCCTTAAGTCTCAGCCTGGCTCAAGGACAATCTCTCTGGCAGGACATAGCAGGTAAAAACTAATCAAACCACCTCCTCCATGAAAACCGTCCGCACAGGGGTCCCTCAAGGGTCCATACTAGGCCCATTGCTTTTCACCCTCTTTCTGAACTCCCTCCCCAAATCCTGTAGTGGGAAGCTTCTGCTCTATGCTGCCGTAGTCTTTTGGAAATATCAACATCTCAACACACTACAGGCTGCCCTACAGACCTTCTTTGGTGAGCTCAAAACCTGGTTCTCTGAACACCGCCTAATACTTAACTATAAGAAGACAAAAAGCTATGCTCTTCTCACCGCCAAACCCGGTCTGCAACATGCCGCTAATCATCACAAACACATGTGGCATCATTCTAGAACAGGATGACAGTTTCAAATACCTGGAAGTCTTGTTGGGACTCCTCCCTTACCTATCATGCACACATTCAGCAAGCATCTTACTCTGTGAATACTAGGTTAGGGATCCTTTACAGATATCGGCACTGCATTTCTCCACTTGCAATGCATCTAGCAGTGTCCTCTTCTATATTACCCCTGGTGGCCTATGGCATAGTAATTTATGGGTCTGCTGATCATACTGCCCTGTGCAACATCAACCTCGCCCTCAACAAAGCCTGCCGCCTAGTCTCGAACTGTAATAGGCTAACCCATACTTGTGAGCTTTACAAAATTACAGGCTGGCTAAACTTCCAAAATAGGGTGAAGTATCACACCTGCCTTCTAGCAACGAAGATACTACACAAACAAGCACCACCAGGCCTCCACCCTCTTATTCAAACAGCCTTGCTCAGGAGGGCCACAAGACACTCCGCAAATGCCCCGATACTTGTGCCTCACTGTAGAACCTCCCTTGGGCAACGGTCCTTCTGTAATCGTGCCCCACTATGGCTAAACAACCTAACGTCCACAATCTCCCTTACATCCAGTCTGGGTCAATTTAAGCTGGTCTAAAGACACTCCTCAACTCTGCTACCTGTGACTGTAGATAGCTCTTACAGGACTCCAGTTGCCACAATTATGCCCCCCCCCCCATGGCCCCCTACGCTCTCCCCAAGCCAGGATCCTCTATCTCACTCTAATCATATCTTGACTCAGGGCCTATTTTGTTAGACCCTATGAAACCAAGTACTGTCACATGAATCTAAAGTATTGATCACGGACTTCCTTAAAATCCCAATGATATAACCAGCATCCTACGAGGCACCAACTGTTTAAACCCCTTTACCAATGTTTTAAGTTTAACCATGCCATATGTTTAAGTTTGTACTAGTGCAAATTGTATAATAGTTGTACCTAATGTCTCAGTTTGTGTTACTTGGTGTATGTTCTCAATGACGTGAAGCCTTTGCAAAAGAGTCATCGACTCAAAGGATTGTAATTCCGATATCGTTCAATCAATCAATCAATCAATCAATAAATAAATGTCATTTTTTTAAATATTTTTACACTACATTTTCAACATAGCCATCTTATTATGCCATCTCATGAAGAAAGGAAGAGTATAATTTCAACTCCTGACCAAAAGGTACTTTCACGCAGTGGCTGCGAAATCACCTTTCAGGATGCAAAAAAACATTTTGCCCAAGATCTGGAAAATGGCAGCTGTCACATTCATGAGGTGCAGTGAAGAAATGGTTATGATGACAATTTGGGGTGAAAATATTTAAAAGTAACAATGGTACGACGAGCCTGCATTTGTAAATTTAAGTGCATGCTCGTAACTTTGTTGTTTAATATTTTTACACCAAATTTTCAATGCAACATTCTTATGACCCCACCTCACGAAAAGTGCCACTGTCATTTTGTTCACTCATCCCAAAAGGTGATTTTGTAGAGCCACCACGCCATTCTGCACCACAGGTGCGAAAACATGTTTCAGGCAGGACATGAAAAATGACAGCAATACTGTTCATAAGGAGGTGTGAAATAATGGCAATGTTGAAACTGTGCAGTGAAAATATTAAAAACTGGCTAAGTTAGGAGCATGCATAGAAACTGTGCAACACACACTCGTAGCACAGTCATTTTTTGCAATTGTTTCACCAAATTTGCAACATGGGCTTTTTGGGACCCCACCTGATTAACAGTGGCACTATCGTTTCGTATCGGTCCAAAGGTGAATCCACACAGCGACCATGAAAGTCACCTTTGGACAGAGTAATGAAATGACAGTGAAAGAATGTTCAGGGAGGTGAATCCTAAAACCCCATGTTAAAATTTGGGGCCAAAACCTAAAAATGGTGAGATAGCAACCTAAGTTGACCCCCCCCCTTTCCCCGTTGATTCCAATTATTTGGCTTGCCATGAAATCTTCAGTTTGCCGGTCGACTTTGAAGAGTGCAGATGTGTCCCAGTCCACAGAAGATCGCTGCTCCCGACCTCCAGAGGCAAGTATGGGTAAGGGGGTGCAGGGAGGTGGGAGCGCACTGGGAGGGTTGGGATGAGGAAGAGGGATGTGGAAGACGACAATAGACCTTTTTTTTTTTTTCAGGTTTAAAAAAATAGACATTGGGGACTTTTTTTTTTTTTTTTCACACACAGAGAACAGGAATGTGTATATGTGTGAAAACCGGGAGTGGGCTCCCCAGTGTCCAGGGCAGATGGTGAACGGAGGGCGCGTGGAGGACAGCAGCAGTGGGAGGAAGAGGGAGGGATTTGCTGTGCAAGTGTAGGGGCTCAAACAGAACAGAGGGTGTGGGGAGGACAGCAACAGTAGAAAGGAGCAGGAGGGATTGATTTGCTGGTGGAGGGACTCAAACAAGAATGGAGGGAGCAGGGAGGATAGTAGCAGTGGGAGGGAACGAGAGGGACTGAAGTGTTTTTTTCATGTGTGAAAGTACTTTTTTCTCACGCATGAACAGACTTAATTTTATGTAGTAAATGTCTGAGTCAGAACTATGGCAGATACTACGAGGGCTCCATTAACTGTAAAAGTGCAGCACCACACCTTTACAGTTAATGCAGCCCTCGTAGTGTTACGCTCGAGTTATGCCCCCTATTGTCCCACAAACACCTCACACTGTATTCCTGCTCTATTGTACTGTGATACTGCTATTTTCCTCTTATACATAGATATGAGTGCTAGGAATGTGCTTTGCTGCTAAGATATGCTAATATTGTCATGCATGATTTATTATACATCACTATGATACATTTATCTAGATTATGTTTGTCTTTTACATATATTCCATATATAATCTATCTAATCACTGATAAGATGACTCAGAGGGATCATCAGTGATTATTGTAAACTTATATTCTCATACAATTACATGTAATGTGTTTTACACTCAGATATGCCATGTAGTAGGCCTGTCAGCAGTTATTTGTCTCTAAGCAAGCTGACAGAGACAGAAGGCTTTGTTATGTCTATGTTTCACAACTGGTGTGAGCAAGAAATGCCACATGTAATTTGAACCAGTCAGCATTTCTTTTGTCTAAGCTATAATGCTAATGGAAGCATATTCTGTCTCGTATGATACTCATTAGTAATTCAGTCTCCTAAGTCATTATCCAATAGAGAATGACTTAGGACCAAAACATACTGTTTCTTATATCTGTAACTATGTTGTAATCTCTGTTGCTATGCTGTTATCTGTAGTATTTAGTTGTCTGCAACCTATTGTAGCGCTCTCGAGACACTACTGTAGCTGCTCTAGAAGGGCAGAGAGCTGGAGGGCGGGGAGAGCTAGAACAAGATCTTAGAGAACCTAAGATATACAATTCTGTAGATTATGCACATTCTTCAGGAGTGGTGAGAAACCCATCTCCCTTGTGATTTTCTTGTCACATGCTTGGCGTAAGTAGGCTTACAAAGGTTGCGAAGAAATCACAGCAGTTGGACCACAGTGGGCTCAGGGAGGGTGAAAATGGTGGAACAGAGGCACACCCAGTCAGTTGTTCCACTCCACAATCCATACACCATTCTGGGGAAGCATAGCTCCCCTATGGATGCACCCGCAGGGGAGACGAAGGAGGCTGATGACAACTATCACAAGGGAGGCCCACAGGAAGGAGACAGAGAACACCACAAGGAAAGGAAGCAGCTCCTGGTGGGGGACTCAATTATTAGGGGGATAGAACTGGGGGGAGCAGGGAAAACTGAAGTAAGGTGCATGCCTGGTGCCATGGCTTGGAGGGACAGGAAGCGCATCCTCAGGATCATGAAAACAGCTGCACGGGAGTCTGAGCTGGACGTCCTTGTCCAGCTAGGGACAAATGACTTGGCTCATCATGAGATCAGAACAGTGCAGAAGGACTTTGTAGAATTGGGGAGGGGCCTAAGACAAGTAGCACACACAGTATCCTTCTAAGAGATGCTGCCTGTCAATGGCATGAGTGAGGCAAGGGTACTTTGCACCATGCAGTTTAATGAATGGTTGAAAAAATGGTGTGGAGCACAGGGGTTTGGCTTCACTGGGGACTGGGGTTCCACCTGGAGGGACACCAGCCTATACTGGCAGGATGGTCTGCATCTGTCCAGGAAGGGAACAAGTCTTTTGAGCAATCGGTTTAAATGCTTCATTGGAAAGCTTTTAAACTAGTCAAGGGGGGAGGCACTGATAAGCAGCAGGAAAATCCCAGCCTCTCTCTACAAAACAGGGTACTAAATGAGAAAAAGACCGAAGTAGAACGGTCGGTGGGGGATGTTGCAACAGAAGGTAAAGCCATCAAAAAATGGAGAGCAATGAGTACCAATGCCCGTAGTCTGAGTAACAAGCTTCCTGAATTAGTGGTCTTGATGAAGGAGGAACATCTGGATATCGTGGCAGTCACAGAAACATGGTACACAAAACCATGACTGGGATGTAAACATACCAGGATACACTATCTACAGGAGGGACAGGGAGGGTAAAGAGGAGGAGTAGCTCTTTACATAAGGGAAGGAATCAAAGCAACAGAACAAAAGGGGTAAACAGGGAGGAGAAGAAGCACTGTGGTAAATCTGGAGACCGGCAATGGCAGCTACAATCCCAGACAGGGGTTGTATACAGACCCCCTTTTCAGAGGGAGGAAATGGACAAGGAAATGATAGAAAGTATACTTAGAATGGCAGAAAAAGGGAGATATTGCTGATGGGTGATCTGAATATGCCAGATGTTAACTGGAGTGCAGTTGCAGCAGCCACTTGAAGAGTGGGGTTATTCTAGATGCCCTACAGGGGCATGCCTTGACAACTAGTATTGGAGCCCACTCGAGAGGGAGCAATCTTAGACCTGGTTCTCTCAAATGGAGATGAAGACAGGATCACAGATGTAGAAGTGGGTAGCCATCTGGAAACTAGCGACCATCGAACAGTATGGTTCACAATAAACACAGCAATAGAGTCAAGCCATACAAAGGCAAAAGTACTGGACTTCAGGAGGGCTGATTTTGCCAAAATGGGTGAGTGCCTAAGGAATGCACTAGCAAATGGGCAGGAAGGAGGGGTGGAAGAACAATGGTGAATAATAAAAACTGCCATCACAGAGGTAACAAGCCTTTGTGTGAAGCAAATAAACAAAACAAAACGATGTAAGAAACCACTATGGTTCTCAAAGGAATTGGCAGTGACGGTTCAAGAGAAAAAGAAAGCATTCAGGAAGTACAAGGAATCACAGAAGGAGCAGAACAGAGAACTGTATCAGTTAAAGCAAAAGGAAGCTGGGAAGGCAGTCAGAACAGCAAAGGCCCAAACCGAGGAAAAGATAGCCAACTCAGTTAAGAAGGGGATAGAACCTTTTATAGGTACATCAGGGAGCGAAGGAAGACCAAGGAGGGATAGTGAGGCTTAATAAAGGAGGAGGGTGGGCAGAGGTGACTGTGAAAAGGCAGAGATACTAAACAAATATTTTGCTCAGTATTTACAAAGGAAGAGGGGGAGGTACCTAAAACAAACAGTAGAAACACTCTGGATACAGAAGTTGATATCAGCCCATTTACAGAAGAAAGGGTTCTGAAAGAACTCTTAAAACTGAAGGTGGACAAAGCAATGGGGCCTGATGGGATTCATCCCAGAATTCTAAAAGAACTAAGGATAAAACTAGTGACACCACTGACTACCCTCTTTAACAAATCATGGGAGGATGGGGTGGTACCCGAGGACTGGAGGAGGGCAGATGTGATTCCCCTTCACAAAAGTGGGAGCAAGGCAGAAGCAGGAAACTACAGACCTGTTAGTTTAACCTCAGTGGTAGGGAAAATGATGGAATCACTGCTGAAGGAAAGAACTGTCGAGTATCTAGAGGCCAGAGGGGCACAAGACCCAAGGCAGCATGGATTCACAGCGGGAAGGTCATGCCAGACAAATCTGATAGATTTCTTTGACTGGGTGACCAAAGTAGTAGATCAGGGAGGGGCTGTGGACATGGCCTACCTAGACTTTAGCAAGGCATTTGACACAGTCCCACACAAAAGATTAATATACAAGTTAGCCAGCCTGGGAGTGGGTCCCAAGAGGACAGCCTGGGGGGTGAGATATTAACAACAACAAAAATGGAAAGGGACCTGGGGGTAGTCATATCAGATGACCTAAAGGTGGGCAAGCAATGTGAGAGGGCAGCAAGGAGGGCTGGGGGGATACTGGGATGCATAGGGAGAGGCATTACCAGTAGAAAACAGAAGTTATTATCCCTCTGTAGAGACAGCTGGTCAGACCCCATCTGGAGTACTGCGTGCAGTTCTGGAGACCCAATCTCCGCAAAGACATAGACAGGATGGAAGCTGTACAGAGGAGGGCAACTAAAATGGTGCAGGGTCTGCACCGGAAGACATACGAATACAGACTTAAGGAGCTTAATATGTATAGCCTCAAGGAAAGGAGGGAGAGGGGGGACATGATAGAAACTTTCAAGTACCTCAAGGGAATCAACAAAGTCCAAGAGGGTAGCATCTTTCAAAAAAAAGAGGTGTGCAAGAACAAGGGGGCACAATTTGAAGATGGGGGGGGGTCAGAGATAATTTAAGGAAGTATTTTTTCACAGAAAGGGTTGTGGATGTATGGAATGGCCTTCCGGAGGAGGTTGTGGAGTCAAAAACAGTGGTGGAATTCAAGCATGCATGGGACAGTCATAAGGCAATTCTAGGAGTGGGGGTAGGAAGAAGTAGGCTGCTGGTTAACTAGGATCTACAGCTTATCCATTAGGTAGGAAAATGGGCAGACTGGGTGGGCCAAGCAGTCCTTATCTGCCGTCAAATTCTATGTTTCTATGTAATAAACTTTATTAGTACTCCTTGCTTGTTTACGAATGTTTCTTGTCAGACTCCGAGACACAAGAATCTGTATTATTATTATTTTTATTGTTTACCCTACACACCAAGAGTGTTTAGACAACATAATGGCGACTGCAAAATGGAGTCTGGATGTTTTTGCCAAGTTTAATTTTAATTTCCTCTGTAAATTAAAACACTAGGCGACAAAATCCCCAGTAACAAGCAACTGAAAGTGTCTTAATGTTTAATTTTTCGGTCACTTGTGTGTTCCACAATGCAGACAAAACAATTTCTTGGCAGATATTCAATTTCTGTGTAATGAGTTGTTTTATTATTTTTTTTTTCTATTCTTTCTCTGTGGGAACACAGCTATAAAGCATCCGAAGGAAAAAAATTACTCACCTTAGTAATGTTGTTTCTTCTAATGGAGTCTTGCTGTATTCTGACAATAGCAGTGAGTCTCAACCTTCGAACTGCCCCGGAGATGAAAGAGTTAACTTTCCATGCCAGGCATGGAACGCTGAGCTCGAGCTCGGTTGAGACTCTCTCTGTTGTTGTTTGAACTCAAACCATCAGATCTTTTCGAGCTAAACTCACTGAGGTCCTGTGTGGAAGCTGTAAACCTACACTAGCCAACTGGCTACTAAACATAATAACACATTTTTTGGTCCCAAAACAAAGACTCAAGTCAGGAAACCCCAAAAAATGAAATAAACACAACACCCACTCACCCAAAGAAAGAGGGTGATAACAAAAGGTGGGTACCTCCTGAGTGCCAACACTGCTACTGCCCACCCATATCCCAAAACAAAGGTTCTGAGAGGGGGGGTCAGAATACAGCAAGACTCCATTAGAAGAAACAACATTACTAATGTGAGTAATTTTTTCTTCAAACAACATGAAGTCTTGCTGTATTCTGACAATACAGACTACCAGCAGTACCCTCCATGGAGGAGGACAGAACCTACTTAGGAAATAGGCTCTGAAGCACAGCTGTGCTAAACGAGCATCACTCAAGCCTGGATATCCAGAGAGTAATGCTTGGTAAAAGTGTGAACTGTTTTCCAGGTAGCTGCTTGACATATCTCTAAGATAGGATATCCCTGGCAGCAGCCAGGAAGCAGCTGTACCTCTGGTAGAGTGAGCCCTCAGGCCTGAGGGTGGAACCTTACCTAGTTTTTCATAGCAAAATTGGATGCAAGAGACAATCCACCTGGCAATGGATCTTTAGTGGCAGGTTTGTTTTACCAACCTCACCATAAGTGAGGAACAGTTGAGGAGTCAAACCTGTGACCCTTGTGCGTTCTCTGTAGTAGCTAAGGGCTCTTTCACATCTAAACTGTGCAGCCTCCTCTCACCAGAGGAGGAATGGTCAGTGAAGTACACAGGAAGAAGACTGGTTAAGGTGGAAGTCTGAAACCACCTTAGGTAAAACTTCCTGTTAGTCCTGAGGACCACCTTATCTCTATGGAAAGAGATAAATCAGACTCACTGACAGGGCTTGTAACTCACTTATGCGCCTGGCAGAAGTGATGGCCACCAGGAACACAGTTTTCCAAGTCAAATACTTAAGCTCTGCTGAGGACAAAGGCTCAAAAGGGGTTGCATGAGCTGAGCAATGCAAGCGTTAAGATCCCAAGCAGGGCAGGGTCCCTGAATGGCGGATTGGTATGAAGCAATCCCTTGAAAAACTTGGAGAAAACAGGGTGAGCTGAAAGAGAAGAGGGCTTACCTGCTGAAATAAAAGCAGAGACAGCTGCCAGATGCACCCTTAGTGTAGTTGGTCTGAGTCCCAAGCTATTCAGATGAACCATATAGTCAAGGACTGTGGGCAGGTCAGCAGACTCTGGGGAAATATGCTTCCCAGAGCACCATATAGAAAATCTTTTCCATTTGGAATTATAAGTAGTTCTGGTGGAAGGCTTCCTAGAAGCCTTTAGAATATCCATAACACCTTGGGAAAGGTGTAAATCAGCAAACTCTAACTCTTCAAGAGCCAGGCCTTGAGATTGAGATTTGAGATTCGGGTACCAAACCCTCCCCTGAGCACAGGTTAACAGGCTGTAATTCCTGGAAAAAGACAAGGGAAGGTCAACTGCTAAGGACAATAGAAAAGGGTACCAGGGCTGTCTGGCCCAGTCTGGAGCAATCAGGATCACCTTGCAGGATTGAGACCCGATTTTGACTAGCACTTTGAACAGGAGAGGGAAGGGGGGAAAGCATACAGGAACTTCCCTTCCCAACTGAGAACTAAGGCATCCAGGGGGACTGAGCCCAACACTGGGGGCTTTCAGCAAAACAGGGGAAGTTGGTGATTGTCTGGGGCTGCAAAAAGATCTATCTGTGGGGTGCCTAATCTGGAGAAGATTACCTCCAAAACCAGGGGATCCAGTGACCATTCGTGATGGCCCGGAGATATCCTGCTGAGAGCGTCTGCCAGGACATTGTCCTTGCCTGGGAGGTGTACTGCTGTGAGGGAGGTGTTCAGGGAATAGGCCAGAGACCACAACTTCATTGCTTCTGTGCACAAGGCCACAGACCGAGTGCCCCCTTGCTTGTTGCTATACCACATTGTGGTGGTATTGTCTGTTCTGATCTGAACAACTTTGTTCTGAACAGACTTGGAAACGCTGAAGTGCTAGAAACACTGCTCGAGTTCCAGTAGATTCCGAGGGACCACAACCCTTGGGTGGTCAGGTCTCCCAAGTGAGCCCCCAACCCAGGAGGGAGGCATCTGTAGTAAGGATTAAAGAGAGACTGAGTGACAAAGGGAACTCCCTGTCTTAGATTGTTCTGATCCTGCCACCACTGCAAGGCCTGGATCAGGGTTCGAGTCACTGGTATCAGTTTGGTCAGAGGGTCCTTTTTCTGGGACCAAAAGGCTCTCAAGTGGAACTGAATGTCCCTCATCTGAAATCTTGCTCCCTGCACCACTGCTGTAGAAGCAGCCATGTGCCCCAGGAGCTGCAGAAAATGCCTTACTGGTCGAGACATCTGTAGGGTGAATGAAGAGGCCAGTGTGATAAGGGTCCTTGCCCTGTCCAGGGGAAGGAAGGCTCTGGCCTTTTCTGTGTCTAGCTCTGCGCCTATGAAGGTGAGGAGCTGAACAGGCTCTAGAACTGACTTTGAAAGATTCAGAAGGAAACCTAGAGAGGTGAGCAGTTGCTGAGTTATCTGTAGATGTAACTTGACTTGGTCTGGAGACTGGCCTACTATGAGCCAGTCGTCCAGGTATGGGAAGATGGCAATCCTTTGCCTTCTTAGAGAAGCAACTACTACTGCCAGGCATTTTGTGAACACCCTTGGAGCAGAGGTTAGGCCGAAGGGCATTGCTCTGAATCGGTAATGGCCTGAGGGCAGCTCGAACCTGAGGTACTTTCGATGGGAGCTTCTGATGAGAATATGGAAATAGGCATCCTTGAGGTCCAGGGAGACTAGCCAGTCCCCTGGCCTTAGAGAGGGTAGAATTATTCCCAGTCACCATTTTGAACTTTGGCTTTAAAAGGTGCTTGTTTAAGTATCTGAGATCCAGGATGGGCCGCCATTCTCCTGTCTTTTTGGGAGTAAGGAAGTACCTGGAGTACAATTCTTTCCCTTGGTGTAGGGGTGGAACCCTTTCCACAGCTCTGAGAGCCAGGAGGGAAGAAACCTCTGCCTCTAGGGCAAGTGCCTCTGAGAGATTTGCTGGTGGAAAGGATCTGGTTCTCAGCTTTGGAAATTTTTTTGAAGTTGAGAACCAGTCCCTGGCTTACTACTTCCAGGACCCATTTGTCTGATGTTAAAGACTTCCAGTCCTGGACAAAGTAAGCCAGCCTGCCCCCTACAGGTGGTGGAGAATCGGCCCTGGCAAACCCATCAGGGTGCCTGTTTGGCAGGGGGTTTAGGCTGAGGGGTGGAAGCAGGTCTGCTTGTACCCCTTCTGCCTCTCCCTCTAAAGAACCCCCTCTGAGCATAGGCAGAAGAGGAGGCCTGGGCTTGGTAGAAAGGCCTATGAAAAGGCCTGCCCTGCCCCTGGGATGCTGCCTCTGAGGAGTGGCTTGCCTTTCCTTGGCCTGAGCACTCCTATAAGTGGTCCTGTATTCATCCATTTCTTCATTGTAATTCTCTGTTTGCTCCCCAAACGGAGAATTACCTAACAAGGAAAATCCATGGCCTTAGTCTGGGTATCCTGCGACAGGCTAGTACATCTGAGCCAAGCCATTCCCGGTGCCACAGATGTAGCCATGACTCTAGATGAAACATCATTGGAGTCCACTGCAGCATGGAATTGCACCTTGGATGCCTCAATACCATCAGCAGCCACCTGCTCCAGCTCCTTGGCAAGCTGGCCAGGGACCTGTTTAGCAAAAGCCATGACAGTGTCCCATTTAGATTTCTGATACCTAGCTGTATAGGCCATATAAATGGCCTGCCTGAGTCCCAAGGATGCTGCCATGTACTGTTTCATTGCCATGGCATCAATCCTCCTGGAGTCCTTGTCTGGGGGGTGTGAAGCCAAGGGTATATTAGCCTTATCACGGGCTGCAGCCTGCACTACCCCAACATGGCTGCATTGTTGTGTAAGGAACTCCGTATCTGAGCCTGACAGAGTATACCTCTTGTCCATTCTTTTATCCACAGGAAGTATAGTATTAGGAGTCCTTAAAATCTTAAATGTCTGTTTCCCAAAAGACTTGTGTAAGGGAACAGACAGCCTCCTGGACTCTGGGATATCCATCATTTCCACATAGTCAGGCTCCTCCTGGTCATCCACAGCTTCTTCCATAGGAAACTGAAGGGTTTCGGCCACTTTCTTGTAAAACATGAAATGGCAGGGGGACTCAAAGCCTAGGAGGAGACACTCCTGAAGGTCTGTCTGGGAAGATGTCCGGTCAATGGGCACATCCAGACTTTCAAAACCACATTCACTTTCCTCATACTCCTCTTCCTCCTCCTCCGGTTCATAATATTCTTCCAATTCATAATCTGGAACTGGACGAACCGAGCGCCTTCCTGATGGTGCCGGTTCAGTCGGAACTGGGGAAAGCGACTGCACAATTTTTATCGCTTTGGCTATTTCATCAGCGGTTGGAGAAGAAACTTTTGGATCCACACCAGCTGATTTTTCCCTTCTTGTTCTCTTAACCGGAACAGACTCCTCAGAATCAGTTCTCCTTTTGCCCGAAGAAGTTTCGCCCTGGTCAGAGGGCACTCCTTCTGGTTCGGTTTGAACCGAACCGGGCTGGCCATCCGGGTCAGCGGACTTTTTGGCCTCCCTTTCCCTGAGCCTACCAACTCTCTTTTCTAGGGTAGCTGCAGGAACATTTTTACAAATCTGGCAGTCTGAATCGAGGTGGTCAAACCCCAGATAATAAACACAGGTGGTGTGGGGGTCAGCCTCAGCAAAGACTTCCCCACGCACACTACAGTGTTGAAACCCAGTGGACCCGGTTTTTCTTTTGGGTTTCTCAGACATGGTGCCAGTCCTAACAAAACTTACCCTTTTAATGGCAATCCGCCAGGCAAGACACTCTGATCGGTTCCTGACCGTGTTACGGGTCGTGGAAAAAACCGTACTAAAATCCGTTTTTTTTAGAACTGATAAGAACCGGTAACCACACTCTAAAAGTAGAAATTAAGATTTTTTCAACAACTTGATCGGTTCAAACCGAACCGATGAACCGTTTACAAGTTCCACACAGAATAGAAAACAATATAAACCTATCTAGTACTCACAAATACCACAGACAGAGATTGAACCGACAGGTTGCGGTTTAAATTTGGTCGAAAACCGAGAAAAGCGGTACTTTAACCGACCAAAGGAGAAATCTCCGGAGCGACTGTTCAGTGAGGCGGAGTAAAGAATCTGACGGTTTGAGTTCAAACAGCAACAGACAGAGTCTCAACCGAGCTCGAGCTCAGCGTTCCATGCCTGGCATGGAAAGTTAACTCTTTCATCTCGGGAGCAGTTCGAAGGGTTGGGACTCACTGCTATTGTCAGAATACAGCAAGACTTCATGTTGTTTGAACAAACAGACAGCTTTCTTGTGGATTCAAATCCTGAAGGATATTTACTCATCTAGGTGTCCACATATGCCAAAGGCTGTTTGTGTGCTTTCATGAATTTTGGTTGCAAACAAAGTTTTTTGATCCACAGACAGCTAAGGGTTTCTTATCTTAAGACATGCCTAAATATATCAGTACTGAGTTCAGGCTGAATGCCTTAACAACCCAAACTGCTAACAGTAGCTGGCTTGATTTTGCTAAAGTAGCAGAATCCAATGATAGTCCTTTAAGAGATATCATAAAAGCCCATTATGGGGAATTGAAAAATGGTACCAATGATCCTGAAGGATTATTAATTGCAACGTTGTTTAATTGTTTTGATGTTGTTCTAAATAAGATATCTGTTTTGGAATATGAGTATGATGCTTGCAAAATGGAGAATTCTGCCTACAAGCAGGAGATTAGTCTGAAAAGGGCTTCTCATATAGAAAAAATAGCTTGACTACTGTCTGAGCTACAATCTGTCCGTCTAGAAAATGAGTCTCTATTTAACGAGAGAAGCAGCCACGACCTAAATGCCTTAAGAGATAACACTCAAAAGGCAAAACTTAGAAAAAATGTTTTCCAAACTAATGGTGTTCTGGCTAGTAACACTGATTCCTTATGTTTTGAAAAAAAGGAACTTAGAGATAAGTCTGAAGTAATTACTGAAAAAGCTAACGAGCTGGTATTTCAACACCAGACCTTGACGGTACAGCATGATTCAGTATGTTTTAATTACAGCAGACTTGAATGAAGGTTTTGAATCTAAATCATGACGCAGTTTCTGTTGATAAAAAGCAAGTTTTACAAGATGTGATTGTCTTGAAATCTGAAAACAAAGCACTTAATAGCGTGCTAACTCCTGTATCTGAGTTAGAATGTAGGAGTAAAAAGTCAGATATGGCGAACTTGCACCGTCAACCAGAGGAATTGGCAGGCATACTAACTTAATGTTAAAAGACCTTGCCTTTCTGATGTTGAAGAGTTTGATTTTGAACACTCACAGTATGCTGTGGGGTGGACTAGAGCAAAGGCTAACCACCTGTTTTTCTGTGATTCACAAAATGGAGAATTGTTAGAGTCTCAAAATGGTGGACACACATGTCATCAGGTTGCATCCCCATACCATCCCCAAGATGGCTGCTCATGGTCATGTCATGATGGTCATGACACAGTAACCCATGAGGTCATCTAAAATGGCCGACCACCATCCAACGGAAATTCAATCCTGCAGTCACAGGGACCTGTGATTGCTGCCATAACCAAACAAAACAAACCGGAGTTGTTTGGCATGATTAATAATGTTATCAGTAACACTAGTGTTTCTGAGGGACAGAAGATTCTCATAAAAAATTATGTTGACGTACTTTTGAATAAGGTTGATATGCAATCTGTCATGAAGCCAGCATCTGATGCTAAAGAAACAGCTGGTGCTGATAACAATGTTTACTTTATTAGCAAGGTTTATGGTATTCGAGTGTCCTTGGATAAAAAAACACATTGAAGTTAATTACATGAAAAGTTGTTTTCATTTCCTGTGCAATATAACATCAGCCGAGAAGATTGAACGTACTGCTGTTCCTATGCAGTGCATTAATACCTTAAGCTGCAACATTAAAAACAATGTTGCTACCATCCAGCAACATTCCGGTGGGGAAACCCACTTTACATTTGATGGGGGAGGAGACAACCCTGATTCTGAAAGCCCCGTGGCTGTGATATTTTCAGCATCACAGGCCATGCTGGGGGGGGTACAGGTTTGATTTCTGAACCTAAGCTGACAACTGTCTCAGCACTACTTTCTCCACCCTAATGGCTACTGAAACACAATCCATAGCTAGAGAACTACATGCAGCTTGCACAACACTTTTCATTCCACTGTGCAGGCACCCCTGATAGTGCCAGCACTGCCTGCGTGTGATGCAGAACCACCTCCATCCATGACACCTGGATCATCCCATACTATAGCTGCAATGGCAGGCACGACAGGTAAGAAAGTACAAGGTATCTTAATACTGATATCATTGTCTTTTCTTTTGGGATCACGGACCATGGCCCCAGCATTGGTTAATCCTAACACAGCTTTAGGGCATTATTTTGAAACTGCCACATCAGATAAAGCAATCTCGGCAGTTTTAGCCCAAACATACAATGGACACATCAGACCCATTGCTTATGCATCCCACATGCTTGCCCCAGTGGAGCTGAAATACAACCTTTGTGAAAGGAATCTTTTGGCTACATACTGGGCAGTGAGATAGTTTATGTACATCACTGAATATGCACCCATTGTGCTGCATTCCAATCATTTGCCAACCAATGTTCTGTTGTCAGACAGAATAAAAGATGACTATGTATCCAATGCCAGACTTACACACTGGTCTCTCATTTTACAGGATTATGGCATCACTGTCCTTCCTATCAAAACTTCATCCTTGTTGGCCCATGACCTACAGTTTACAGGAGAGACCCACGATTGTTCACTCCAACCCCCCCGACCTTCCTGTCCAAGTGCCCTTTCTGACAGAACCTCAGAAAGTGTTAAAAGACACCATTGTGTGTCATGTTTTGACTGATGACTCAACCACACATACCAACGAGGGTCAGATAGCAGGGTTTGGAATTATTTTACATACTAGTGATGACAGCGTGTGCATGGCTAGTAATTGCACCATCATATATGTACGATTCACAGGCTATGTTAAAACACGCCTGGCAAATAAAATGAAAAGCAGGGAGGCAAGGAGTGTCCTAATTACCACAAATATTTGTGGATGGTTTAGAGAGCTGGGACATCCTTGAGAAAGACACAGCTTGTGTTAAGAAAGGAATAAAAAGATTTTTCCTTACATAAAATGATACTAGCACTCCATGAGAGGGTTCAGTTCTGCCCGCTTCAAGAAATGTCCTTGAGATAATTACAGAACACACTGCAAGTATAATGTTTTTATTATAGTTTCTAATTGGGACTGTTTCTCTCTAAACGGAATTTCTTTGGCAGAAGACAAACTTCTGTTCCAGTACTCTGCATTATCTCCGAGAAATACAGTGACTTGTTTGTGTACATTACAACTCTAACCATTTTAAATATTGTACATTCATAAGGTTCGAGCATGTTGTATGTATATTCTTTATGCTCTACAAGAAGGACCCTCATTTGAGGGCAGTGTATAGGTTCCTTAATAAAGGAACTGATGAATGACTTCCAGAAATAGCTCTTATAGAAAATGAAAATGACATTCACCTATCCAGTGATGACCTACTCATTTGGAACATCACTACTAACACTCATGAAAAGTTACGGGTAATTCCTGAACACCTGAGAGTAGATTTTATCAACTATACCAAATACATAGTACTCTAACTGGTGGACACCAGTGAGTCAGTAAAAACCCTAGACAGACTAAAATCCTCTGTCTTGTGGCCACACATGAGAAATGATGTAGAACACTGCATCAGTAACTGTTCGATCCGTGAACAGAACAATCCTATACCAGCTAAGACAAATGCATTGTTACCCCCACAGGCAAAGGCCCCTAGAACAAAATCCAGTTTGACTACATTGACCCTATGCCAACCACTAAGAACTAGTTTGCACTAGTGATCACCAACATACCTCTCAACCTCCTGCCTCATAGATCAGGGACAAGGCTTAAAAAAATCAGGGACAGAGGCCCAAAATCAGGGACACATCTTCAAAATTGGTGATATCCACTCAGGAAGCTGGCAGAATAAGAGACTCAGTGTATAATACATTTTCTGAAGAATAAGAAGTCTGCAGCTTTATTGTTTTACGTAATTTTATTCTTACAATCAACACTGTTTAGTCAGGGAAATGCAGATTTTAGGAGGAACAGAGTAAAATTTTGAGGTGAAATCAGGGACATCCCTGAAAATCAGGGACACTTGAGAGGTATGATCACCAACCTATTTTCCAAACAGTTTAAAACTATCAAAAAACAGAACAACACAGTCAAAGTGACTGCAGATGTCTTGGTAAACCAGCTATTTACCAGATAGGGTTTTACCCCTAAAGGTAAATTCTGATTACAGCGATCTGGCTTCATAGCCAAAGTAATGCAGGAAATTCTGGATTTGTTATGGGTAAAAGAAAAGTTTTATATCCCTTACCATCCACAGTCATCAGGACAGGTGGAATGTGCTAACAGGCAGAACTTAGTTATGTTATAATAAACTTGTTCAGAAAACCCCAAATGACTGGAATTCATTATTGCTTTTACTCCTTATGGCAATAAGAGGGACACCCTCTGCAGGTACACAGCATACCCCATTTTTGAAATCATGACCGGATGGTCCATGAGACTCCCAGAACGTTTAGTTCTGGACCTGTGTACTGCCACTGCTGATGGAGCATCAGTAAATATGTTAACTCAAACAAGACATCCAAAAAGTACACCTGTTTGCTTCACGATGTATGGGCAAGGCTAAATTAACAACAGGCCTATCCCATTGTAAACAAACTCAGTCCAGCAGTCTACCAAGTTAGACTGCCTCACTATAACAGTCATTGATAAATGGCTATATGCCAATCAAATGAACCTGTTTAAAGGAGATTAAATTACTTTTCCATACCCCAATGGGTGGAACAGTACTAAACAAACTATGTTTTTCTTTTTCTCTTTTCTTTTAGGTTCCAGAGAGAGGGAGAGAGAGAGAGATGTTTGCTTTTATGCTTATTCTTTTTAGAAGTATGGGTCTTCTTACAAGCCCAAACTGCACATTTTATTGCATATAAGAACCAGTGACCTAATCCTAAACAGATTGTTGAGGCAAAACACCTCACAAGCCCACATGATTTAATAGCATCCTGTAGAATTCACACTAAAGTCCTAAAAGACATGTTCATTGTCCAGAAAGGTAGCGATTCCTTACGGAACGTTATGATCATTGTTTGGATCAATTCTAGCAGCTAGACTTGATCTGGACTCCTGTTTTCATTTTATTGATAATCAGGAATTTTGCATCCAAATTTATATGGCAATAAAAGCCATTAGATCTTAAGGTTTTCAACCCTATGATGCTTCATAATTTGTGACACTTAATACTAAGTGCCCAAAACAGAACCCTGGCCCACCCAGTGGTCTTAACAGCCACTTCTCAACCAGGTACCCTAGTTCATAATGTATAGCTCATGCACATTCCAGTGATTTTTAAATGTCACATTTTAGAACTTGGAATGATTTGTTTTATGTTTCATAACAAACATTTCCCACATTTTTTTTTGATAATGATGTGATTGAATACCCTGGCAGCATACCAGGGACTGATAGCACCACACATACACACACTTAGGGTTTTCGTATCTTGACTGCCAGTGGTACAACCTATGATTGTAAACCTATCCAAACTCACTAGGCATTTTGGTTTTGTTTTGCCTTTCTTACTTTAAACAAAACACTGGTTTAGACTCAGGCCTACTTGGCTCTGACATATCTATTTGAAATAGGGCTGATATAGCTATTATTCAAGCACATATGTTAAAGGTTCATGATAGTATGAAATATAATATCATACCCCCCCACCACCACCACCACTGCATGGTATACATGATTTTGCTCATTAAGAGTATTTTATATTTACAATATTAAGGATATTGTGAAGGGGTTTGACCTGACAAATGTTCATATTAATGAATTAATTTCTGCTCACATTAAGGAAGCAGATGAGCATCACATAGCTAGGAAATACAGGTTACTCACCTGTAACAGGAGTTCTAGGAGTGGTATATGTTGTTCATCCACACTTATTGGCAGGTATCCTTGCCGCTTTAAATCTTGCCCGAAGGTCTTCAAGCTGGCTCCTCCCACCCACCCGGGTGGTAAAACTCTCGTAACCCTAGGCTCCTCCGCACGACGGACCGGACTCTCCTTGCAGGGCCTAGGGTTAGAACCAGGGCTGGGGGCAAGTCGTTCACCCTCACCGCCCCCACCCTATGGAACTCCTTGCCCCCAGGAGTCCAGGAAGCAACCTCCATCAACAGCTTCTGCACAAGGCTTAAGGCACATATGATGGCCACCCTCCAAGTGCAACTGCTAAAGGAATGGGGCCCCCAAGTGTAAGCCTAATATATCATAGCACAACATTCACAGAGGGCCTTACCCCCCCCCGCCCCCACCTTCCAGGGAAGTACCTATAATGACTACACTAACCTAATGCCTAACTCAGCATATGTAACCAGTTGACGTGCAACGCTGTACTACCCTGTATTATGTCTTGATGCGTCTTATGTAATGTACTTATGCTGTATTTTAACCCCGGGTTGCCCCTGAAAAAGGGACCTTTGGGGCCCAATGGGCTCACCCGGTTACCAAAATTTAATAAATAAATAATTGCAGGGTTATTTACACATCAAAGGACCAAGCCGTGCCACTATTTGTTCGGCCCTGTCCTTTGAAAACTTTGCCAACTCCACCCCAAAAACAGAAAGTGAGTCATCGGCAGCCAGCCTAGTGATTTGCCTGCTGCTGACCTGCCCCTTGGAACAGAGCCCTCCAGTGGACGCATCCCCCTCACACCTCTCTATAGCAACTCACATTTCAACGTGTTTATCTGCACTTGTGCGCACGTCGAACTCAAAAACTACCAAGAGCACTGTAAATCACTAGTAGAGTTTATCTAAGTGAATGCAAAGAATGTGACTTTTATTTACAGTTTCTCCATCTGTTTAGGTGTTTAGTTACACTTCTACTGGAGAGCACATTTGAGTGGTGGTGGTTAAAAATTTTAAACTTCAGCTTGAAGAATGGTCTTCTTACAGAGTTTTTGTTTTTGCTTACACAATTAATGGTATACAAGACAAAAAGAAAAAAAAAATTCCTATCTTTGCAGTGCATGTGAGAGCAGCCAGGCATATAAAGCATACTATAGTTCCTGCTGGCAGCAGAGGGGTCCAGCAGAGTCAGTCTCTCTAACTCTCTCTCTCTCTCCATCATACTGGCTGTGATGTGTTTCTTCCCTACTGTTTTTATCCATTCATTCGAACACCACATGGCGAGCAGGGGAGTAGTTGTTTGGGACTTCTTTCCGGCCCCACTGCTTTTTTATCTTTTTAATTCATTCAAACGCCCAATTTTTTGACGCAAAAAGAAGAAGAAAACATGCAATACAGCTGGCAAGCGCTGACTATAGGAAAAAAATGTATCTAGAGCATTAAGAACCAGCGTATGCAACACCACGGGGGGGGGGCATGAAATATTATGACTCATCTGCAAATACAAACATTAGTAATTGCACACACACACTGGGCCAGATATTCAAAACATTGCCTCAGGGCTAAATTAGCACTGCCTGGCGTGCTAAATTAGCCCGGAACCAATAGCCTGCTATATTCAAAAGCGATAGTCCCGGTGATAAACCTGCTGAATATAGCATGCTAAGGAAACTGGGCTGGGAGTGCAGCGCAAAAATAGGCAGGAATAAGACAGCACTGAATATAGCAACCAGGAAGTGCAAACCACAACAGCATCCCAGTTCACAGTGACGTGAATGAAGGTAGAGGAACTATGTGGCCAATATGTGTGCTAGCAAAGAAGTGGAGTCAGTAAAGCTGCAAGTAGCAGCGCATGTGAAACTACATTGTGCAGAAATGTACAATGGTTCTGAAACATCTGCGCGGCACAAACACTTGCGCAGGTTTAGCACAGAGCTAAGACATTTGCCTGGTACAATCATATTTGCCCGTGGCAAAACTTTGCCATATTCAAAAGTGACATGCAAATAAGCCTACTTAGGTAGTCTGCGGCAAAACATGCAGAATAGCTTCTCATTATGACCTGACCTGATTTGCATGCAGTTTGCCCAGTGCTATTGCACGGTCCCACAGCTCCACCTGTAGGTCAGTCTGGAAGTGCATGGTGGTAGCTGCAGGCTACATTTGTACAGAACAGCATAGAATATTGTGCCCCAGGGGACTACACAGCACAGGCAAAGGTGGTGGTGCTGCATGCAATTGTCAAACTATAGTTCATGCTACAGTGCACAGCAGGTACTGCAGTAGCAAGAGGGCCAGTAGTGTGAGGGACACAGCAATGCCTATGGTGTGTAGGGCAGTGATGACCACTGCACTGTACACAGTGACAGGCCCAACTTGCAGTTGTTTACTGACAGTGGACATTACTGTTATGCTGTTGTGCGACCCACAGATGCTGCACCACTGGCATGGGATGCTCACAGTTACAGATACACGGCTGGCTGTGTGTTCTGTGGTGTGGTGTCTGTACAGATGTGCGGTATGTGGCTGGGGGGGCACATACCATCAGATAGGCATACTGGTGTTGGGGTATTCCCAACACTAGCCCATGTGCACTACATGGCTTGTCCCAGTCCTTGTGGCCGCACCCAGAATGTGGTGCAGCATGGCCACTTGTACACCCTCCCCTCAACACCCTCCATGCCCACAGTGCTGCATGTGTGTGCTGGCGTCTGTTGGTGTCAACCGAAGGGTGGTCTGCAGGTATGTGCTGTATGGCCACACTGTCACGATGTCCAATGGGAGCCGGGTCACCACTTACTGCCTGGCATGGCTGGGACTGGTGGCAGATGACGGCATCATAGGGATGCCATCAGTGAGCAGCAGGTTTCCTCTCCGTCTGGCTTATTTCTATGTTTTTTCCAATTGTTTAACCAGGTGAGACGCACTAAGCTGAAAGCTTGTTTACAGGTGCAACCTGGGAGCACAGGGAAGTTAAGTGACTTGCTCAGGGTCACACAGTATGCAAGTGGGGGCTGTGGGATTCAAACTCAGGTCTCCAGATTTGCAGCTCAGGGCCTTAAACCACTGCGCTATACTGCCTCCATACATGTGTCATACTTACTGGTTAGGGTTGCGCAAAGCTGCGCAAAAGTCATGCAAAGCCACAAAGTCGCACAAAGCTGGTTTGCCCAGTGTTAAGACTACCTTTTCCTGGGCAGTAATTTGCACCATGCAAAATGCTGCGTTAAGTCATGCAAAAACACTTTGCGCAGTGCTATTCGCTGAATATAGCATTGCGCCTGTATTCATGTACATGCCCCTTCAGTTTGCCCCTTGCATACATTTGAATTTTGCCCAGTGCTAATGCAGTTTGCGCGCTATTTAACCTTTTGAATATAGCAGACCCGCACTAACCCTGCGCAAACCATTTGTGCCCAGTGAAAAGTTTTAAATCTGGCCCATAGTGTCTCTCTCTCTCTCTCTCTCTCTCTCTCTCTCCGCGCTGATGTGAGACTTTATTTTTTGACTGCAGTCCGTTTTTTTGAGGTTTTTTTTTTTTTTTATAAACGATTCCAATGGATGAAGTGGAGGGAAGGGAACGTTGTTGCTTGCTCCTGCTGACAGTATGCCTAAGATTATTTTGTGACCACTGTGTATGTGTTCCCCTTCCAAATCCATAAGGTAGCTGTGCAAAGAAGCCCAGTGTACTCCAATACTGGACCCTCAGCTGACATGTTATATCTGGGACTTGAATAACAAATCAGTGTTGCAACACAAAGTGTCTGTTCCCCTATGCGATCATTCACCTACCACTCATGGCACCCTTCATCCTACATATGTATAAAAGTACTGATGTGTACCACGGCACTGCAACATTATGTTGACAGTACTAAGTAATGCTAGAATTTCCAATTTGCACTGCAGCTGTGTGTGGTCGGTGAAGTTACTTTGCAAAATGCATTGTGGGCAATTCGGAGTAATCTTATCTGTGCCACTGTGCATGTTTTCCTTTTCCAAATCGGTAAAGTTACTGTGTAAAGAAGACCACGGTGTACTTCAACACTGGACGCTCAGCTAACATTTTATTTCTGGAGTATGAATAAGTAATGCTACAATTTCTGAATCGCACTGCAGCAATGTGCTCTCAGTGAAGGAAGCACATCGTAGTAGAACTGTGAATAGTCTCTCAGCAGGAGGGAGCTGCACAGAAAGATAATCAGTGAAGATGGGTGCAGCGCTGGTCGGATGCCGCAAATTCATAAATACTAAAAACTGAAAATAAAGACACATTTGTGGAAAGTAAGGAATGCAGGCATTCTTTTTTTTGAACATTTCTATGTGGCAAAAGGGTTAGCTTGTAACGTTTGGAAGATCGGGGAAAGTCCCCTTAAAAGTTAAGCTGGTGCTTGGGAACTGTATCTCACATTTACATCCAAACGCCAGTCCTGTGCTAAGCTGCTTGCCGACAGCTTCATGTAAATGAAAGTAATGAAGCGCTCCCATTGGAGCATTTCATTTCTTTCAACTAGAGAATGGCTGCCAGCTGTGAAACTGCGACTAGTTTCACAGTCTGGTTGTGTTCTCACTGGTCTGTCCGGGATGAACCCACTGTAGATTGCTCTGCATTGGGCTAGTCCCTGATACACCTATGAAATGTCATTCTACCGCAAGATGTTTCTTGTGCACGCACAAGGAAACATGAAAAATGGGCCAGAATCAAACCATACAAGAACGAGAAACCTGGACTTCAGGAGGGCAAATTTCAGTAAAATGAGAGATTGCCTGAGAGATGCCCTCACAAGGGTAGGGAATATGGAGAGAGTGGAGGACCAGTGGACAACTATCAAAGAGGAAACTGAAGTAGTGACGCATCTCTGTGTCAAACAGGTCAGTAAGGGTAAGAGCAAAAAGGAGACCACTGTAATTCTCTAAGGAGGTGGCAGAAAAAGTAAGAGCAAAGAACCTGGCATTTAGGAAATACAAACAAACACAGGAGAAGGGGAATAGGGAGAGTTACCTGGAAAGCAAACAGGCAGGGAAGGCAGTTAGGAGCGCGAAGGCGCAAACAAAATCATTGCAAATTCAATGACAAAAGGGATAAAACTTTTTTTTAGGTACATTAGTGAAAAAAGAAAGGCAAGGAGAGGGAAAGTGAGGCTGAAAGATAAGGAGGGGGGTTGTGTGCAGGAAAACCACCAAAAGGCAGACATATTGAACAAGTACTTTTGTTCAGTATTCACAGAGGATGAGGCAGGTAACGGGCCAACAAAAGGCATAAAGGGGTGGGAGGTGGACGCAAGTCCTTTTTCTGAGGAAAGGGTCCTTGGGGAACTCACATCAATAAAAGTTGATAAGGCAATGGGACCAGATGGAATGCACCCCAGGATACTGAGGGAACTACAGGAGGAGTTGGCCGCACCTCTGACAGCCTTGTTTAACCGGTCATTAGAAACTGGGGAGGTATCCGAGGGACTGGAGGAGGACAAATACAGTCTAGCTATACAAAAGTGGAAACAAGGAGGAGGTGAGAAACTACAAGCCAGTCAGCCTGACCTCAGTGGTGTGCAAGCTAATGGAAACACTACTGAAGAAAAGGATAGTGGAACACCTAGTGGCCAATTGAATTTTTTTTTTTTTTTGATTTGTAAAATTTATTTTTATACAGGAAATACATTTGTTGGGACATCAGTCCCGTTCTCAACAAAGTCCTGTCTTAGAAGGTAACACACAACACAAAATGACAAGACATTTACACAATCAAAAATTACTTAAAACAGGTACATGTCAATTGTAAATATTCTCTTATTTTACACTTGAAGGCAGGTAAATTTTCAATAACCTTCAATCTTTGGGGCAATTTATTCCAATAGTAAGCAATAGTATTCTGAAGTATTATATCTCCATATTTATTATAAGATCTGATCATAGGGATCTCATTACCAAAAGATCTCGTATGAATAGTTAATAACCTATCACCTTTAATTATAATATGATCAAACAGACAATGTCTAGGTTCACCTTTTAATATTTGGTAACAATATATATACCAAATATAAGCCCTTTTCTCTTTTGGATTTAACCAATCTAATTTTTTATACAAGTCACAATGATGCACCACATGCCCACTTGTTATAAATTTACTCATTTTGTAATAAACCTGATTTACTTTATTCAACACTGTGATGTTAGAATGCATATATAACATTGATCCATATTCCAAAACTGGAACCAACAGTTGTCCAACCACTTTCTCCATTACTTTCTTAGTCAAGCTTCCAGCTACCCTTCTTAACATCCCTAATTTTTAGTTACCTTTTAACTTGTATAAGAACATGTTCTGTATACATTAAACCACAATCAATTTGTACACCCAAATATCTGTATCAACTGCTTCAATCTGAATATTCTCAGCAAGTTTTATTTGCAATTTTGATTTCCCTTTATTTTTAAATCCACTAAAAACCATGCTTTGTGTTTTTTTTTTTTGAGTTTAACAACAAACCAAGGTTATTAAACCAAATCTATAATAAATTTATATCCTGTTGAAGCTTATAAGTTAGTTGTTCCATACTGTCTGCAGATGCCACAATTACTGTGTCATCTACATACATTCTAACATCACAGTATTTTATTTGCCTTGGAAGATTATTCACATAAACATTAAACAAGAGAGGACCCAAAATAGATCCTTGTGGGACCCCTCGAAAAACTTCTCCTTGGACTGAAATAATATCACCCAGAACCACACATTGTCTTCGATTGGATAAATATGATTTCATCCACTTTAATGAATTGTCCTGAATACCCAATTCATATAAACTTTCTAACAAAACTTCTTGTTGTACCAGATCAAACACCTTGCTTAAATCAACAAGCACCGCCCCTGTACTTCTACCTTGATTCAGCGATGGTGCTACTAAATTATTAAAGTCCAGCAAGGCGGTGTTTGTTGACTTACCTTTTTGAAATCCATATTGATATTTTGTCAATAACTGATTCTCTTCCAAATACTGACAACTGCACATGGACTAGTTTTTCCAAAATATTAGACACTATTGCCAATAAGGCAATTGGTCTGTAATTCGATACTACTACATTATCACCACCTTTGAAAATAGGTACAATTTTACTCATTTTCCAAACCCTTGGGACCATAGAGCATTGCATGCTCCAATTAAAAAGGTGTTACAACAGGAGCAATAATCTCTGCCCTATATCTCAAAAATTTAGCTTCAATATCATCTAAACCTCCAGATTTTGAAACATTCAAGCATTTAAGTTCCTTTTCAACTTCTTTTACCATTATATCTCTAAATTTAAATTTCAGTCCAAAGTCCACCTTATTAATTGTTTCCATATTTCTTTTAATATTATCTAAATAAATTTCTGATGTCTTTTTATTTAACCTAGGAATATTTAGGTCAGGCAAGTCAATAAAATATGTATTAAAATAATTTGCAACCCCTTCTTGGTCTTTTATTAATCTTTCCCCTTGACTTAAGTTGATCTTTTGTATTGGTCTTACAAGATCCTTCAAATCAGAAATTTGCCTCTAGAATTTGTTTGGATCTTGTGCCTTATTTAATTTAACCAAACAGTATTGGACGTTTGCTCTTTTTATATCTTTCTTACATTTATCTCTCCAATATTTAAATTTTTCCCCAAGTCTCAGATTCCTTATACTTTCTGGCCTTTTTCCATACTCTATCCCTTATTCTTATTTGTTTTTTTTAATTTCTCTGTTATCCAGGGTAATTGTTTATCTTTAACTATCTTTTTTACTTTTGGGGCATGATGTTTAATACATAATAACATTATATCATTAAACTCTTGAACTGCCAATTCTATATCCGGAATAAGGAAAACCCTTTCCCAATTTTGTTCCATTAGGGAATTCCTAAATTTTACCTCATTAAACCTAGTATAATCTCTTGTCCAATACGATGTTTTATTTATTTTCATCCTAGTATTTAAATTAAACTACACATGTTATTGGATTATGGTCACTCAAATTCAAAGATAGTATCTCCTGAATCAATACTTCTAAAGCTTGCGAAACGAATATCAAGTCTAATATAGAACCTACAGCTTGATTGTTAGTAACTCTGGTTGGATTTTTTATTATTTGATCCAATCCTAGTGTTGTAAAACTATTTCTTAATCTTTCCCCTTTAGATTGTAAGCAATTTGAATTAAAATCACCAGTTATTAAAACATGATAATTTCCTGTTTTATCCAATATAATCTCTGCTAGGAAATCAAACGTTTTTATTTTTGTCTTAGGTGGGGCATAGAACACTCCTACAATTAACCTCAGAGAACAGATTTTTATCATCAAACCATCTATCCCCTCATGATTTGTTAACAAGATCTGATAGGGGCCAAGATTATTTTTTATATACAATAAAACCCCACCACCTTTCTTCTCCCTGTCTTTTCCAATTACTCTATAATCCATTAACCGAATTTCACTATTATGTATACCTTCATGAAGCCAAGTTTCTGATAATGCTATTATATCATATTCAGATTCAGTAACCCAAACACGATACTCATCAATTTTATTTATTAAACTTCTAACATTTTCGTGTACCATAGAAATTCCTTCATTTTCGTTTGGTTCTGGATTTTGTTCAATGTCTCCACTCTGTATTAATAACAATATACAGAGTAGATGACTTTTACTTGAACTCAATTTACATCTTAAGTGGTCCGGAAAAAACTGTCTCTGAATCTGTCTCCATTCATTTGTAAAATGATTACGCCTTTTGGTTATTTGATGTTGTTTTAAATAATAATCTGAGATCCCTATAATCAAATTACTTATATTCCATTTTACAACACTAACCTCTGAATATTCACATCTACCTAATATCCAAAAACCCCAAATCATGTACCCTATTATGAAACTTTT
This sequence comes from Neoceratodus forsteri, assembly GCA_016271365.2. Taxonomy (NCBI): domain Eukaryota; kingdom Metazoa; phylum Chordata; order Ceratodontiformes; family Ceratodontidae; genus Neoceratodus; species Neoceratodus forsteri. The sequence continues at coordinate 182,008,121 of CM057452.1, read as the reverse complement.
TAACATGTAACCCATTATTAAAACAATCTTTTAAAACCTTCTGAAATTTACCAAAACTATTGCCATTTTTCTTCTCCGAGTGGTGCTCGCGCCTGTAAGGCACGTAGCTTTAAACACAAGAGCCCCGGCCCCGTCTACATGCACCCAATCACTAGATGTAATTGGCAAAAGTCCAAAGTACTCCCCTGTATGACAGGAATTCACAAAATAAGGTGCAGTTTCTCAGATTAAAAGTTGTAATAAGTGGCAGGAAAGTCAGTTTTCTTCTCCTTCGGGTCTGCAGGACCCGAAGCAGCATGGTTTCACTGGGGGGGGGGGGAGGTCATGCCAGACAAACCTCAGAGTTCTTCGACTGGGTAACCAGGGAAGTGGATCGGGGGGTAGCAGTGGATGTAGCATACCTGGATTTTAGCAAGGCCTTCGACACCGCCCCACATAGGAGGCTAATAAACAAGTTAGGGAATGTAGGAGTAGGTTCTAAAGTAGTGAGTCGAGTGCAGAGTTGGCTAGACAAAAGGACCCACAGTGTATAAACATAGAAACACAGAAGTTGATGGCAGATAAGGACCGCAAGACCCATCCAGTCTGTCCATTTCTTTTTCTACCTTATAAATGTGGCATTGGCCTTTGCTCTGTCAGTGGCCTATCTATTCATACTCATCTGTATTGCTCCCTTATGCCCCCTAATGGGGGTTGAGATACTAACAACAACAAAAATGGAAAGGGACCTGGGGGTAGTCATATCAGATTACTTAAAGGTGGACAAGCAATGTGAGAGGGCAGTAAGGAGGGCTGGGGGATACTGGGATGCATAGGGAGAGGCATCACCAGCAGAAAACAGGAAGTTGTTATCCCTCTGTACAGACAGCTGGTGAGACCCCATCTGGAGTACTGTGTGCAGTTCTGAAGACCCAGTCTCCTCAAGGACATAGACAAGATGGAAGCTGTCAGGAGGGCAACTAAAATGGTGCAGGGTCTGCACCAGAAGACACATGAAGAGAGACTAAAGGAGCTTAATATGTATAGCCTCGAGGAAAGGAGGGAGAGGGGGACATGATAGAAACTTTCAAGTACCTCAAGGAATCAACAAAGTCCAAGAGGTAGCATCTTTCAAAAAAGGTGTGCAAGAACAAGGGGCACAATTTGAAGATGGGGGCAGCTCAGAGGTAATGTAAGGAAGTATTTTTTCACAGAGAGGGTTGTGGATGCATGGAACGGCCTTCCGGAGGAGGTTGTGGCGTCAAAAACAGTGGTTGAATTCAAGCATGCATGGGACAGTCATGAGGCAATTCTAGGGGGTGGGGGTAGAAAGAAGTAGGCTGCTGGTTAACTAGGATCTGCAGCTTATCCATTAGGTAGGGAAATGGGCAGACTGGGTGGGCCAAGCGGTCCTTATCTGCCGTCAAATTCTATGTTTCTATCCCATGCCTGTTTGAAGCCCTGCACTGTATTCCTAGCCACCACTTCCTGAGGTAGGCCGTTCCATGCATCTACCACCCTTTCTCCGAGAAATGATTTCCTCACATTCCCCCTTAATTGGCCTCCCTCTAGTCTCATGCTGTGTCCTCTTGTCCTGCTATTTTTCTTATATTTAAACATGTCAGACTCTTTCATCTTGTTAATGCCCTTAAGGTGTTTGAATGTTTCAATCACATCACCTCTCTTCCTCCTTTGCTCAAGGGTATACATATTGAGCTCCGTTAATCTGTCCTCCTGTCTTCTGATGCAGTCCCTGCACCATTTTGGTTGCCTTTCTCTGGACTGCCTCAATTTGGTTAATGTCCTTGTGAAGGTGTGGCTTCCAGTACTGCACGCAGTACTCCCGATGGGGCCTAACCAGTGTCTTGTAAAGAGGGATTATTACCTCCCTCTTACGACTTGTGATATAGAAACATAGAATTTGACGGCAGATAAAGACTGCTTGGTCCACCCAGTCTGCCCATTTCCCTACCTGATGGATAAGCTGCAGATCCTAGTTAACCAGCAGCCTACTTCTTCCTACCCCCACCCCCTAGAATTGCCTTATGACTGTCCCATGCATGCTTGAATTCCACCACTGTTTTTGACTCCACTAATACCTCTACTAATACACCCCAACATCCCCCTAGCCTAACCTACTGCTTTAGAGGTCTGCTTGGATGATTTCAGGTCACCGGTGATGATGTCAAAGTCTCTTTCTTCCTTTGTGACTGCTAGCAACTCCCCTCCCAGTCTATAGGTGGCTTCAGGGTTTCTCTTCCCTATGTGCATGATCTTGCACTTCTTTGCATTAAATCCCAGTTGCCACTCTTCTGACCATTTTGCTAGTTTATCCAGATCTCTTCTCTTTCTGTCCACCCCATCTGGATCATCTACTCTGTTGCAGATCTTGGTGTCATCTGCAAACAGACCAGTCTTACCCTCTAGTCCATCTGCAATGTCACTAATGAAGATATTGAAGAGGACTGGCCCCAGGACTGATCCCTGAGGTACCCCACTTGTGACCTGCATCTCTTCTGACTGTATACCATTTACCACCACTCTCTGTTTTCTGCCAGTCAACCAGTTTGCCACCCAGTTGACCAACTTTTGACCCACCCCGAGCCTACCCAGCTTATTTATCAATCTTCTATGTGGAACAGTGTCAAAAGCTTTGCTGAAGTCACGGTAGGCGACATCAACTGCTCCCCCTTGGTCCACCACTCTGGTTACATAGTCAAAGAAATCTACGAGATTAGTTTGACAGGGCCTTCCATTTGTAAACCCATGCTGTCTTGGATCCTGTGCCCCTATAGATTCCAGGTGTTGTACTGTCCTTTCCTTAAGGAGTGCCTCCATAATCTTGCCCACTACTGAGGTAAGACTGACTGGTCTGTAGTTCTCTGCCTCCTCCCTGCTACCACTCTTGTGGAGCGGGATCACATGAGCCCTTCTCCAGTCTTCTGGGACCTCTCCTGTGCTCAGAGACTCACTAAACAGTTCTGCTAATGGCTCTGCTAGTTTCACCTTTAGCTCCTTAAGTACCCTGAGATGTATGCCACCAGGTGGTGGTAAATAGTACATATCGGTCAGTTAAACTAGTGGGGGAGGGTTGGCACAGGCATTCCCAGTATCAAAAGGGCAGCCAGTTGCCCCTCCCCATCACCAGCTAGTCCAGCTCAAGTACATACCAATAATACCCAGATCAGACATTACTACGCAGATTCACAGTCCAAAACGGTTAGTCACGCAGCGGGCCGACGAAGATAAGAATGGAAGGCACTGTGCATAAATGCCCGCAGTCTGCCAAACAAAATGAAATTACTTTATGAAATTATACCTTATGAAATTACTGATCTTCCTATTGCTCTGTATTGGTAATGTAGAAATCAACCCTGGACCTCTTGAAAGCATCACCTCTCCCTCAGACCTATCCTCAATTAAAGGCCTCAGTTTCCTGCATATTAATGTATGCAGTCTGTTGAAAAAATTTACATTGCTACAATCCTGGGTTGCCCATACCTTGCCAGACTTTCTTGTGATAACTGAGACATGGCTCAAGACCACCATAATGGACAGGGAAGTTAACCTACCTATCAGCTATTCAGAGCTGATCGCCAAACAAGGGGAGGTGGAGTAGCCATATATGTAAAAGCTGGTTTAGTTGTATCCTGTACTGCTGCAACATCTATGCCCAAGGAATTTGAGTGTCTATCTCTAAAAGTCTCTCTCCCTAATACAGCAGCTTTCCATTTAATTGGATGCTACAGACCCCCCTCTGCTGAACACAAGCTCTTATCCCACCTGGGAAACCTGGTCAAGTCCTGTACTGAAGAAGTCATTATCATAGGGGACCTGAATTTCAACTGGCTCACCCAGGCAGCTACACCCCTCTGGTATCATTCTGTGACACCTATGGGCTCACACAGTTAATTAATGAACCAACAAGACTAAATGCAAGGAATAGTAGTAACAGTACTCTACTTGACATCATACTAGTGAGTAAACCACATCTATTCACACACGCTGGAGTGCTCCTATGCGACATAAGTGACCACTGCCCTCATCGCAGGGTAAGATCCAACAGCATTAAAACAGATCCTGCAAAATTCCTCATGAGGAGATCCAAGAAAACATCAATACTGAAGGATATCTGCATGATCTAGCCTACTCTCCACACTGGCAAAAGTTCTATCTTGCACATTCTGTAGAAAAAGCTCAGCAGGTGCTAAATAGCATTATATTAAATGCCCTTAACACCCATGCCCCAATCTCTAGTATCCGAATAAAAAACAAATCCTGTCGCTGGTTTTCAGCTGACCTCAAAGCTGCACTGCTGGAGAGAGATAAACTTTGGAAAGTAGCAAGAAAAACTAAGAATATTATGGACTGGATGATCTTTAGGAAAGCCAGGAATAAATGCACTAGGAAAGTTAGGGATGCAAAGGCTGCCTACTACCTGGCCCAGCTCGACTCCTCCTACCATAATACTGCTAGATTTTGGGGCACCATCAAGGGTATGATGGGTCAGGATGTTAACAACCCCCTTCCAACCCATTTACACAGTAACTATGGCCCCATTACTGGCACATTGGAAATCCTGGATGCATTCAACAACCACTTCACAACAGCTGGCCTTGCCTTTGACTCTCCCCAGCTAACCTATTAAAGGATCATTTAAGCTCCACTATACTGGTGAACAAAGAGTTGACTCCTCCTTTAGCTTCAAACCTATACTGTTGAAACAAGTTGAGGATCTATTATGGCATCTAGATACCAAAAAAAGTGCAGGAGCAGATCTTCTGGACCTATTCTTTCTAAAGATTGCGTGTCATGTGCTTGCAGTCCCCGTAACTCACCTCTTTAACCTTTCCCTAAACTCTGGCTCTATTCCCACGCTGTGGAAGACAGCCCAAGTGGTCCCCTCTAAAATCAGGGACCTATGGATCTTAATAACTACAGGCCCATTTCCATCCTACCTGTGTTATCCAAGATGCTGGAGAAATTAGTGAGTATTCAGTTAAGGAATATCTGGACAATGCTAATCTATTAAATCCAGCTCAATCTGGATTCAGGGCCAAACATAGCACTACCACTGCATTAGCCAAGGTCACCAATGATTGGCAAACCAACTGGATAAAAAGAACAATGTCTGTGCAGTATTCCTGGACCCGAGCAAAGCATTCGACACTGTGGACCATGAACTGCTACTCTCATCCCTACACTCCATTGGCCTAGATCCATCCTCCCTTAAGTGGTTCAGATGCTACCTCTCCGGTAGATCACAGCAGGTAAAAGCTGAAGGTGACCTCTCCCCATTAAGACCACTGTCAAGAGGAGTCCCCAAGGCTCTATTCTGGGTCCTATCCTTTTTGCCATTTATACAAATAAAATTGATTCAACCCTTACCAAGTCCTCAGTACATCTCTTTGCTGATGACACTGTACTGTAGGTCAGCAACCCTTCACCTAAAGTTGCTCATGAAATCCTACAAGCAGAATTCTCCCTGTTACAACATCAGCTTCTCGAGAAAAAGCTTCTGCTAAATGCAAAGAAAACCAAAGCAATGATGTTCACAACCCAAAACTCCACCAGCACATTCTCTTCAATCAGTCTCCCCCAGATATGCACTATACTTGGAGAAAATCTGGAGTATGTTGAAAATTTCAAATACCTAGGTGTGTGGATTGACAACAGACTTGACTTTACTCAGCATCTAGAACAACTGCTGAAAAAGCTTCGCCTAAGGCTTGGCCTCCTCTACAGATTAAAACCCTTCCTTAATAGAGATTCAAAGATGAGATTAGTCCAGGCCATCTTTCTATCAGTCATTGACTACGCAGACTTCCTCTATAGTCACTGCTCCACTCCCTACCTTCAAAAGTTGGATACCTTATACCATAGAGCAATAAGGTTCATTACAGACCTGCCATATAATACTCACCATTGTTCTCTCTATGATTCAGTTGGATGGGTTTCCCTTCATGTCAGGAGGAGCAGAAATGCAGCTCTATGGATCTACAGAGCTTTATCAAAAACTCCAAGCTATATCCTGGACTGCTTCAACCTGACCACTCCCAGCTCCTATGCCCTAAGAAGCAACAATATCATCCTGCTCAAATTGCCCAAAGTCAACACCAAAATAGGGAGGGCAGCAATCAGCTACTCTCTAGCCATAGCATGGAACACCCTACAAAATCCCTAAAACTGTCCATTATCATTCCATTTACATCCTTCAAGCAGCACTGTACAGCCTTCTTCACAGAGAAATGCAGTTGCTACCGCTAGAGATAGAATAGTCATCCCACAAAACCTTATTCCAATCACATATGGCATAGTCCTTCCAGCCAGACACCGCCAGTATATGGCACCCAATATTCCTTCACCATCCTTTGTACTCATTATGTGAGGACTGTCATGGCTCTCATTGTGATATATATGTATTGTACATATTGTAGATGTTAGTTTAACTTTCTGCCAAGCTTTAACATGTGAATTCTCTGTATATTATTGTGTTATAAATAACATTTTCTTGTTTCTGTATGTATAACTGTCTCATAAGTATGTGATGTAATTGCTGTGCACCAACTCGAACCTTGACCTTATCAGGTCCATCTTGTAAATGAGCCTTGCTCAATGATGATCGCCTGAATAAATAAAGATTTGATTGATTGATTGATTGATTGAAAATACCAGATCTCACAGCCATGATAGCAGAAGAAAAACTCGACTGGGTCGCATTTACAGAGACCTGGTTTACTGGGAACCACACCTGGGATGTCACCATACAGGGTTACACGAAGAGACCGGGTGGGGAAAAGGGAAGGGGGACTGGCGTTGTATGCAAAAGATGATATCTGTGTAACAGAAATCCAGGGCACTCATGGTAAGGTGGAAGCCCTTTGGGTTACACTTGGAGCTGGAGACAAAACCCCCATCCACATGGGCATCAACTACAGACCCCTATCCCAGGAAGCTGATGTGGACAAAGAGCTCTTAGACACTATCATGATGATGGCAGATAAGGGCGAATTACAGCCTTCTGTGTCCTGAGCAGCATGGCTTCCGGCACAACCACAGTACTACCACAGCTCCCCTGGAGTTCACTAATGCCCTCCACACATCTCTGGACACAGGCCACTTTGCTGGTGCCGTTTTTATAGACCTTTCCAAGGTGTTTGATACGGTACACCACAAACTACTAATGGATTCCCTCACACAAATTGGCCTGTCCTCTGAGAACACTGGCTGGTTTGCCAGCTATCTGTCAGAGAGAACTCAGACAGTCAGACTTACCCAAATCCAGTCCTCCACCCTCCAAGTCAGGTTGGGAGTCCCTCAGGGCTCTATTCTTGGCCCCCTACTTTTCTCCCCATTCCTCAACTCCCTACACAAGGACTGCTTTGGGACACTACTCCTGTATGCAGACGATGCCGTCCTCTACAGCTCCCACACTGATCCCACCACTCTCTGTAATGCACTCCAAAAATCTTTTACGGAAGCAGAATCCTGGTTCGTTCGGTATAGGCTAATTCTAAACTACAAAAAAAACTAAGTCTAAGGTGTTTCCCACTCCCAAAGCAGGAACAGTGGGCTACACCTGTGCATACTGAACTCCCTCAATGACCCCCTTAAGCAGGTTACCTCTTTCATGTAACTGGGTATCACCCTAGACTCAGGGCTCACCTACCATGACCACATCCGAAAACTGAACACCGCCGTTAATATGCATAATGGTTTACTGCACCGCTACAAGCACTGACTCCCACCTGAAGCCCTCCACCTAGCTGTCTCAGCTTCAGTAGTGTCACTCATAGATTACAGTATCATAATCTATGGGGCAGCTGACACACACCTAAACAAAATCAGGCTGACTCTTAATAAGGCCTGTAGACTAGCCTCCGGTTGCGCCAGGCGCACACACACATGTGCCCTGTATGCCTCCACCAACTGGCTTAACTTCAACGGGAGTCTCAAATATCAGACATGCCTCTTTGCTAAAAAAATAACTGCAGGTCTACTCCTATTTGTCCTTACTCTCCTACTTCAGGCACCCTTGTCCTCCCACCACACACCCGGCAATCTACAACAACCCACTTCCAGGTACCCCTCTGTAAGACCTCCTTGGGTCAAACAACATTTAGGCACCAGGCCCCTAGCTGGCTTAACTCCCTCCCTAACTTCCTCCTCTCAGAACCCAGACTTGGCCGGTTCAAGTCCCAACTACATGACCTACTCTCTCAAGGCTCAGCCTGCGACTGTCCTTGATTTTTTTGTTCTACCCATGTCCCCCCTCGTATTTGGACCTCACCCAGGTCAGGGTGTACTTACACCTGAACAATGCACACCCTCAGTCCAGCCTAGACTACTAAATAACGACCAGGGAATGGCTGGTGCCACTGTTCTGCAGTGTATGTACCCTGTTAACCGATTTACCGTCTTTACTCTGTAACTGTTTTTGCAACTTTCTGTAACCACTTTTACTTATATACAAGCTTCTCTGTAACTATTGTGTCTTATTTGCTGCCATTGTATCTGATGCCTCTGTATAGAATGACGTGGAATCTTTGTAAAGGAGTCTTTGACTCAAAGGTATGTTATCCGATATCTTCAATAAATAAATAAATAAATAGGGGACTTCAATTTACCAGATGTGGATTTGTCATCATACTCAGCATCCTCAGATCAGAGCCAAGATTTAGTCTTTGCACTGAGGGGAGTGGGTCTGCGTCAACTGGTGAAGTCACCCACCAGAGACAGAGCAATATTGGACCTAGTGCTCACAAACAGCTCTAGGGTCTCAGAAGCTCAAGTAGGAGCCAATCTGGGGACCAGTGACCACAGGTCAACCTGGTTAACTGTAAACCAGGAGGAAGATACTAGTCACACTAAAATTGAGGTAACAGATTTCAGAAAAGCTAACGTCACCAAAATGCGAACTATGTTCGCATTCATAATGGAAGGCAGAAACTTGGGGGATGTAACAGACTGCTTTAATACCCTAAAGACTGCTCTGCACACAGTAACAACTAAATGCATGATGCTGACCAGCAAGTCCAGAAGAAGGAAGAAACCTCTCTGGTTCTCAAACGAAGTAGCGACCAAAATCAAAGAGAATCGAAGGGCTTTTACACAATTTAAATGAACAAAGCAAGAAGCAGATGGAGGAGAAGAATACAGGAAAAAACTGAAAGAGGTAGGGAAGGCAGTCAGAAGGGCAAAAGCGCAGACCGAAGAGAAAATAGCACAGGGTGCTAAGAAGGGAGACAAAACTTTCTACTGATACATAATGGAGAAAAGAAAACCTAAGGGATAGCAACCAAAGAAGGCAAGATGGCAGTGTAGGATGAGAAAAAGGTTGAAGCCTTAAACGAGTTCTTTTGCTCGGCCTTCACTACAGAAGAAGACACAGAAGACAGTGGCAAAGGTCCCATGCTAGGTTAGACAGATCATGATGGCCAGGGAGTGGACACTAGCCCCTTCACAAAGGAAAGGGTCCTAGAAGAGCTGAGTAGACTCAAGACGGACAAGGCTATGGGACCTGATGGCATACACCCTAGGGTTTTAAAAGAACTTAGAGAGGAACTAGCCACACCACTGGCTGACCCTTCAACAAGTCACTACACAGCGGGGAAAATACCTCAAGATTGGAAAATAGCAACAGTGATGCCCTTGCACAAAAGCGGGATCAAAGAAGAGGCAGGAAATTACCGCCCTGTCAGTTTGACCTCAGTGGTAGGGAAAATTATGGAGTCATTACTAAAGGAGAGGATAGTGGCATACATGAAAGACACTGGAAAAAAATGGACCCAAGGCAACATGGCTTCACAGTGGGATGATCTTGTCAAACCAACATGATCGACTTGTTCGACTGGGTCACCAGAACAGTGGATCAGGGAGGGGCAGTGGACATTGTATACCTGGATTTCGGCAAGGCCTTCAACACCGTCCCTCGCTGAAGGCTAACAAACAAGCTGGAACATACAGGAGTCGGACAAAAGGTAGTTAATTGGATCAGCAACTGGTTAAACAATAGGACAGAGAGAGTACTAGTAAATGGATCTCTGTCGAGAAAAGGTAGTGTAACTGGTGGTGTCCCGTAGGGGTCTGTACTGGGACCTATCCTCTTCAACATCTCTATAGGAGACTTCGCAAATGATTTGAAAGGGAAAGTTTGCCTGTTCACTGACAATACTAAGCTCTGCAACAGAGTGGACTCACAGGAAGGGGCAGACAACATAAAAGCTGACCTTAGAAAGTTAGAACGGTCCAGTGCTTGGCAGTTAAAATTTAATGACAAAAAATGTAAGGTAATGCACCTGGGTAGGAGGAACACAAGAAATAAGTATACCCTGGGAGGCTATCAACTCAGAGAAACACAGATAGAGCAAAATCTCAACATAGTGATCACTGATGACTTAAAGGTAGGAAGACAGTGTGAGAAGGTAGCACAGAAAGCAAATGGCATGCTTGGCTGTATTAGCAGGTGTATTACTAGTGGGAAGCAGGAGGTTATCATGCCTCTCTACAGGTCCTTGGTAAGGCCACACTTTGAATACTGCAGTCAATTCTGGAGACCTCACCTCAAAAAGGACATTGACTGTTTAGAGATGGTGCAAGGAAAAGCTACAAAAATGGTGCAGGTCTATACCACAAAACGTATGAGGTGCGACTCAAGGAGCTAAATTTCTTTCTCGAGCAAAGAAGAAACAGAGGTGACGTGATCGAAACATTTAAGTATGTGAAGGAGCTAAACACAACTCAGGCAGATAATCTATTTCAGCACAGCGCAACAGCACGTACACGGGACCATAATTTGAGGTTGGTGGGAGGTAGGTTCAAAAAGCAACCTCAGGAAGGACTTCTTCACAGAGAGAGTGGTGGAACCATGGAACAGCCTTCCCCAGGAGCTGGTAGCATCAAAGAAAATTAGAAGCTGGCCCGGTGGTGCTGAGGGTTGAGGCACTGGACGCCAAACCTCACGCCACACCGGCGACCCGGGTTCGGGAATGAGCCCAGGGAGCCGGGGGTCAGTGAGGAGGGAAGAGACTGAGCGTCTGCAGGGCTGCTCTCTTCCCAGGGGTGGGACGGGGATACGACCACTCAAAGAGCGACCTCTGGTGGCGGCCGGAGGTAGCCCAAAGCAGCATCATGACATATGCCAGGGGGTGGAGCCACGGCAGCACGTTACCATGACAGCTGGGCTCCACAGGGGATCTCTCACATAAAGGGAAAAAAAAAAAAAAACCCTCATCGCCGATAGGCGAAGGCGCCTCCCTCCACAGACCACACTCCTGTACACGGTCTTTGAGCTCAGGCTGTTTCCCCCCCTCTCCGGCCCAGTGACTCAACACTAAGAGAAAGAGTGCCTTGGGTGGGGGCGGTCCTTCCCCAGAGGGTAGACCCGGGGGATGTCCGGAGTTGAAGAGGAGCCAGTGGAACACAGAGACACGTTGGGAGGTAGAGACTGGGGATCAGGAGGTTGTTGGATAGAGTTCGGAGGTAAGGGGCGATAAAAAGAGTTTAAAAAAAAAAAAAGATGATTACAGATTTCAAGCTTGCATGGGATAAGTGTTGTGGACAGGTTAGGTTGCAGGCAATGTGAGGGGGTAGTCTTCTTGGGCAGACTAGATGGATCACGCGGGTCCCCATCTGCTGACAGTTTTCTTATGTTCTTATGTAATGGCATATGTTCTGGAGTAGACAAAGTAACCAGTGGGGTGCCTCAGGGATCAGTGTTAGGCCCAGTCCTCTTCAATGTCTTTATCAGTGACACTGCCGAGGGTCTGCAAGCTAAAGTATACTGTTCACAGATGACACAAAGCTCTTCAACAGAGTGGACACACAAGGGGGAGGCGGACAGAATGAGGAGAGACATAAAACGCCTGGAGGAATGGTCAATGGATCGGCAGCTGGGATTCAGTGTTAAGAAGTAATGAACATGGGGGCAAATTACCGCCTGGGAAGGGAGGCATCAGCAGGCTCAAAACAGGAAAGGGACCTGGGGGTAGTCATCTCTGATGACCTGAAGGTTAACTAAGCAGTGTGAGAAGGCAGCAGGGAAAGCTAGCAGGATGCATAGGCAGGGGAATCACCAGCAGAAGAAAGGAGGTAATAAGCCTGATATATAGATCAATAGTGAAACCACACCTAGAGTACTGTATCTATTTTTGCAGACCCTATCTTCAAAAGGACACACATACATACATTCATTTCATTTTAATGTTTATAATGGAAAGGCATGTGAGCAAAATTACCCGTTTTCACATGTGTCCAGTGGCAAAATTTGATACAATAATACATGTTGGTAAACATTACATAGTTTGGAATGACAGTGCATACAAAATTGGTACAACAAATACATATTGGTGAACATTGCATCATCAGGAATAACAATCATATAAAGGGGACAGTACATAATAGGGAAGGTACTGTTAAAGATAACATAACTATATAATAAATTTAAAAGAGAAGAGCAAAAATATGCCAGGTGAGAAGTGCAGGAAATTGAAAAGAAGAGATTGGAGCAGAGAGCATGGTTCAGGGGCACCTGCACTGGAGTTTGTTTAAAAAGTAGGATTTCAATTGGTCTTTGAATGATGCAAGTGTGTTGCACAGGACCAAGGGTAGGGGAAGGTTGTTAAAAAAAATTTGGCAACTTTGTAGGAAAGGGAGTGTTGCCCCGGGTAGTTTGACAGCGAGGAATTGCGATGGCATGGGTACTGACTGGACGGCCTGGTTGTTCTGGAGTGTACAGACTTATTAAAGATGGAGGAGATGCTTCTAGGCAGAGAGCCCAATTGGATTTTAAAGAAAAGTGAGAATTTTGCTGTCAAATCTATCCTCCAGGGGGAGCTAGTCTGCAGCCTTGCACAGATCACAGTGATGCGTCCTAATGGGGAGGCCTGTGATGAATCGGATGATGCTGCGATACGTCTAACTAGATTTTTCTGTGAGATAGAGGTTGAGTATATGAGGGAGCCATAGTTTAAAATAGGGAGCAGGAAACTGTTGGCAAGCAAGGCCCTAGTTTCTGGTATGAGGAAATGTCTTAGTCTATGTAGGATTTATTTATTTTTTTTATTTTTATTTATTTAAGTCTAGGATTTACAAAGGTTCCACTTCACAAGTACAGAATAATACAGTTTTTGAAATTACAGAGTTAGACTCACACGACGCCAAGTGGTTATAACAACTTGGTTATAAGTACAAATTACACGACATATTACAATAACAATAGAAGGTGTATTAAAACATAAGTGGGGGGAGGAGAAAGGGGTGGTACAGAATATAGCAGCCTAGAGGGCTTTGTCAGGTCAGAGTATTTGAGTGTAAAGTTGAGCAAGGGAAAAAATAGGCAATAAAGAAGCGCTAAGAGTGGGGTCAGCATGGGTAGCGGAGGGTAGGGGAGCTGCAGAAATGATGGGTGCTCAGCTAAGGCAATCACAGGTACTAGAAGCCACAAGGGATTTATGGAGCTTCTTTTTGAAGGCGCCCAGAGTTGGTGAGGAAGAGATGTCACTGGCAAGATTATTGAGCCAGCTGGGGGCCCTATATGAAAAAGGCCTTTGTCCTTGGGTAGTATGACAAGGAGGGATTTGCAGTAGTTGTGGTTTTGAGCTCCTGGTGTTGCAGTTGTTTACTCTGGTCTTAAGAAGGGAGCAGACTCTTGGGGGGGGCACTGCCCATCATTATTTCCTTGGCTGTGATGTAGGTTTGATACTGAAGTCGGTTGTTTAGTTGAAGCCACCCAGTTTGAGAGTAGGGGTCGCAGGTATGGGTGAGACAGTGAGCTCCGGTGATGAGACAACATGCTTTATTTAGGTAGGTGGCAATTCGTTTGAGTGCGGAGGCAGTCGCAGAGCCATAAACTATGAGTCCATAGTCCACAACACTCACAATGGAGCTTTGAACCACATCAGACAATGCTTCACAGGTTAGGTGTTTTTGGTGACGGAACAGTAAGCCCAGCCTGGTGTTTGCCATCTTAGCAACATTATTGATATGGGCAGCATAGAAGAGTTTGGAGTCAAGGGTGATGCCAAGATATCTGAAAGTATCAACTTGATCAAGGGTGGCTCCTAGTTTGGTATTAATGGTGAGGTGGTACTGTTTATTTTTGTTTTGCGAGCTGCTGAAAAGCATGGTCTTAGTTTTGTTCTGGTTTAGTAACAGCTTGTGTTGCAAGAGCCAGTTTTCAACTGAAGTGAAACCCCGTTGAAGGTTTCCTTGCAGTTCTACAGGATCATGATGGGAGGCAAAGATAACTGCATCATCTGCGTAGAGTATAATTTGTTCTGGACTTGAGTCTGGGAGTGTGTTCAGGAGTAGGCTAAAGAGGAGGGGGCCCTAGGATTGACTCTTGTGGAACACCAGAGAGGACTGGTCTGGCATCAGAGAGTGTTTCAGCTATTTTTACTCTTTGGGACCGGTTGTTTAGAAAGCTATTGAACCAGTCAACTGAATCAGACGAGAGCCCAGCCTTCCGTAGTTGGACAAGCAGGAGATGGTGGCTGACGGTATCAAAGGCCTTAGTTAGATCAATGAAAGCAGCCCCTGTTAGATTACCGTTGTCCAATGAGTGGTGAATGGCTCAGGTGAATTCGAGTAATGCTGTGGAAGTGCTGTGACCCTTTTAAAAGCCGTGTTGCTGCTTGCAAAGGACGTTGTGTATGTCCAGGAATTCTGTGAGCTGGTCAGCCACAATACGTTCCAGGGCTTTAGAGAGAAGAGGTGGGATGGAGATTGGGCGGAAATTTTCATGGGCAGTTTTGACACCACGTTTGTACACAGGGGTCACAGTGGCCAGTTTCCATTTGTCCGGGAACTGGCTGAGGCTGAGGGAGAGGTTGAAGATCTAAGTCAGTGGTCTGAGTACTTCTTCAAGAGTGAGGGATAGAAGTTTGAGGTCAAGTGAGTCACTGCTGGATCTGGACTTGGTGATAGCTTTGGCTACATAGCTGCAGACCTCGTGCATCTTGATCAATTTAAAGTAGAAAGGAGGGTGGCTAGTGGGGGCAGAGGAGATTGGGGGCACTGAAGTGTCCTCTTTGTTAAAAACAAAATCGGGGGGGGGGGGTACAGAACTAAGGTCAGTGAAAGCAGTATTGAACGTATCTGCAATGATTTTTCGGGTCAAGTGTGGTAACCCCGTCTATGCAGAGCATGGATGGGGGTGGGATTTAGACTGCTTCCCGGTAACTTCTTTAATGTTGTTCCAGAAATCTCTTCCGTTTCTCCAGGAATTTGTGAGAGCACTCTTGAAGTAGGCAGGTCTTTAGTGAATTTTTTAATTAACTGATGAGTATGTAGCTCGTAGTTCAGGTGACAGTCTAAGTTAATCCCCAAGTATTTGAAGGCAAGGACTCTCTTGACTGGGCTGCCGCAGTTGTCTGTGTGACAGGTGAATAAGGCCCTGCCCCATTTGTTATGCAGAAAGAGGATAAATGCAGGATCTGTTCTATCCTCTCCTTTTCTGTCTCTTCTCTGTCTGGTTGTGCAACCAAATTTTCTTGTGAGACCTAGGAAGTGATCACTCCAACTGTTTCGCAATTCTCTGCCCCTCACTGTCTCTCTGCCTTCCCTTGCTATTTTTGTCTTTTCTTCCCGCTTGCATATTTGCAGGTATAAAAATATATGTGAATCTTTATGTGGAAATGTCACGGATGATGGGATCCCTTTGTTTAACACTGTATAGAGTTATACTGTTGAAATGATTGCAAAAAGCTATTTGGAAATCGAGCGGCTAAACTGAGATGCTGGTGTGCAAACTGTGCAGAGCTGTCAACAAGACGCCAGTTCTGGGTCATTATGTTCTTTTTGCTGCCCCTACAAGAACACTGGAAACTTACAAGAACATTGTGTAAGAAGCATGCTGTTTTCTTAATGAGTTTCCCAGGCACAGACTTATAAAAAGAGTAGAAATGCTTGTGCAAGAGAGTCAGAGACTGAGATTTGAAATTGAGAAAAAAAACTCAGAAGGACTCTGTTTTCTATGTTTGTTCTACCATTATAAATAGTTACACTGAACAATGTTTTATTTTTTTATTTTGCTGTTATTAATAATAAAAACGCTATTTGCGAATTTTGAAACTGCTCCTAGTTTTCCTATGTTTCCTGACCTGTGCCTCGACGACAGTCTGTAAGAGTAAAATCGAAATGTAGGGACTTCCTAGAGCCTAAAAATACCATAAGCTTAGTTTTCTTGTAGTTGAGGACCAGGCCTCGGAAGGAGAACCAGGAGTGTAGTTTACTGAAGTCATGTTGTAGTTTGTTCTGAAGGGAGAGAGGGTTCTTTGTCTTGTAAAAGAGAGCCGTGTCATCTGCACAGAGGATGAGCTCTGTGAATAAACAGATATCGGGAAGGGGGTTGACTGTAAGAGAGAATAGGAGAGGTCCGAGGATGAAACCCTGGTGAACTCCCTATTTGATGTAATGAATTTCGGAGTATTGGCCTGCTATTGTAATCCTGTGAGTCCGATTACTAAGGTAATTTTCAAACAGTTTTATCACTTTGGCAGAGAAACTTAGGCTGGATAAGGTGTGGAGGAGAATGTTATGATTGACAAGGTCGAAGGCCTTTGTTAGGTCTACAAACACTGAGCTGGTGTAGAAACCTTCATCACTGGCCTCATCAATGAAATTAATAAGCCTTACTAGGGCGATCTCTGTATTTTTTTTTTAACTTTATATTTATTATTGTAGATTATAAAAATACAGTTATTACTTCACAGTAAGGGATATACACTCTTCATTACATACGAGGTCACCACTCCTCTTAATAGAATAGTTTGATTATCCTAACTACTTAGATACATCTTTGGAGGGTAAAACTATAAGCACACTTGAGTTTTAATTCGTTAGTGCTGTTTAACTAGAGTCCAAGAACAGCATGTATATCGTCCAAGTCCAACTCAAAATAGATTTTCAAAGGATAATCCCCCTTCCTCTAAGGGAAGAGAAAATCAAACATGCTTATCACTGATTGAGTTACATCTATATAACTACTCCCCCTTAAGGCATTAGAGAGGGAACATCTTTAACATTTTAAAGTAATTAACTTTTCCAAGCATCATTTTAAGATTCCAAACTAAGCAGGAGCTACTCTGAAATAGTCAGTTTGTACCAGAAAGCCAAAATTGAAACCCAAAAAGCATTAGTCTGTCACAGGGATCAAATGGGTAGTCGCCCCAGAAACCAAAGTGAACTGAATTCTCACATCGTTAAGCAGTACTCACCTACCTGGGGAGGACTAAATACCCACTGCTCCCTTACCATGCAGACCAGCACTTTAAATCTCCACCAATATAAAGTCCCCTTCTTCAGGATTCTTCCTCCTCAGATTCAAGATCCTCTTCATCATCCCTCTGTCCACGTGTTGGGACGTTTTTCTGAGACCGCTTGAGGGCATCTGCTCGGTCATTGAAGATGTAGATCTTCCCTTTATGAACGATCTGGAGCCTCGCAGGAAACAGAATGCCGTGCGGGATACCTGCCTCCATCAAAATTGTCTTCACCCCGTCAAAGCTCCTCTTCTTTTGCCTTGTAGCATAACTCAGATCCGGATAGAGACAAACCTCTTGTCCATCTTGGAGCAGCTTTCCCTTTTTTCTCTCACAAGGGCAAGAAGGTAGTCCCTTGTTCCAACCCCATCTAAAACTACCATAATGATGAGAGGGGTCTCTCCGTCGTCTCTGACCATGAGGCATCACATGATAGGCCTTCTGGATGGGGATCGGTTTAAGCCTCCCTGTCTCACCCAACTGCTGCTGGAACCATTCTGTAAGGAAAAGAGGCAGATTGTTACCTTCATAATTCTCTGGTATCCCCACCAATCATATATTTCTTGCCCCTGCCTGGTTTTCTAACATTTCTATCCGCGACCTAAGGTGGGCATTTTCCTTTAACAAACTTGCCGCCATACCCACTGCAGCATCCGACCACTTAGCTGAATCAGCAGTTGCTATTTTAATCGAGCCCATGGTTGATTCCGAACAGACAACTTGATTAGTGAGGGTGTCAAACTTTTCTGAAAGTCCTGTCACAGACTGGATGAGTCAGGAAATTTTAACCCCCAGAGATTGCAATGTCTCCTCACCGGAATCCTCGGGTACTGGATTACTTGATGTCAGCTTCATACTAGGCCCTCCCGAAGCTCCTTACTTTTTGCTCAGTCTGTCTGTGAGCGATCTTTACAGGGATTCACCATATTTATTTGCGGAGGATTCCAACACACTTTTTTTATATTTCAGTAAAGCTTCTATACTCGTAAACCGAATATTTCTGTTGATTTACTAGTCTTTGGTTCCCTTCTCTAAGCTGAAGCGTCCATCTTGTTCGAGCTCCACAACGCCCCCTCCGCGATCTTGGTATTGTGATGGGTTTGGAACTCATGCTGCAAGTCTGTGAGATGTTTGTGTGTATCCATGTTCATGGTTTGATCAAGGATGATTTATTCGATAATTTTGGATCAGGGTGCGAGGAGGGAGAGGAGCCTATATAGTTACAAATGTCATTTCTGGAGCCGGATTTGTGAAATGGTTTTATAGTGGAGCTTTTTCACTTACTGGGGAATACTCCAGTGCAGAGTGAGTGAGTGGCTGAGAATGTTGTTTAGGGGAGGGCGATAGGTACACAGACCAGCTTCAGGATGTGGTATTCAATGTCATCAGGTCCCAGACTCGGCTTCCGGTCATTCTTTGGTGACTACATTAGCAGGGGAAAGATATCTGAAGTAGAATTTGGGAGGGAAGGGTTGTTTGTGCGGTGGGGTCAGGGGATGCAGTGGGTAGGCTACTGTCGATAAGCTGCATGTTATTTGGTTTGTATATGTTGAGGTCACTGAAGTAAGTGTTAAGAGATTGGCTGTCTTACTTGGTTCACTTATTAGTCTCCCCTCATTATTGAGAGATATTTGTTCAGCAGTGTAACCTCTGCCTAGTAGGTTGTTGAGTGTTCTCCAGGTGTGTTTAGAGTTGCCCTTAGCACCCAGTTGTTTGTCCCTGAGGAAGTTTGTTTTTGCAGCTCTGACCTCGGATTTGTATTCCTTAGAAGGTTCAGAAGTTTAGATTTTCTATATTTGGTCCATGCTTTGACTCTTTTCTGCATGAGTACTGTGTGCAGTTCTGAAGACCCCATCTCTGCAAAGACATAGACAGAGTGGAGGCTGTCCAGAGGAGGGCAACCAAAATGGTGCAGGGTCTGCACCAGAAGACATACGAAGAAAGACTAAAAGGAGCTTAATATGTATACCCTTGAGGAAAGGAGAGAGAGAGAGGGGACATGATAGAAACTTTCAAATACCTCAAGGGAATCAACAAAGTCCAAGAGGGTGGCATCTTTCGGAAAAAGATATGTGCAAGAACAAGGGGGCACAATTTGAAGATAGAGGGGGGTCGGCTCAGAGGTAATGTGAGGAAGTATTTTTTCACAGAGAGGGTTGTGGATGCATGGAACAGCCTCCCTGAGGAGGTCGTGGAGTCAAGAACAGTGGGGGAATTCAAGAATGCAAGGGATAGACATAAGGCAGTCCTAGTGGGGGGTAGGAGGAAGTAAGCTGTTGGTTAATTAGGATCTGCAGCTTATCTGTTAGGTAGGGAAATGGGCAGACTAGGTGGGCCAAGCGGTCCTTATCTGCCGTCAAATTCTATGTTTCTATGAGCTTTGGTACATCAGAAGTGATCCAGTTGTTAGTGTGGCCTTTCACCCTGAGTTTTTGAGTGGGAGTAAGGAGTCACAGATGGATAGAAAAGTCTTGCAAAAGGATTCGAGGGCAATGTCTATGTCTAGGATGTGGTTCGTGAAGGACCAGTCTGCGGCCAGGATGGCTTTAGAGAAGTCATAAAGGTTAAGTTTAAGTTGTCTATAAAGGATGAACCTTTTGGCCTTCAGCTGATCAATTACAGAAGATGGTGCAGTGGTCACTAATGGAGTCAGGAAGAACCTCAGCATCAACCACTTGGGCAGGGTTAGTGACTATGATCCAATCAAGAGTGGATTCATAGCCAGTTTTGTAGTTCATACGGGTGGTATCCCCAATGACCTGATGCATTCCAAGCCCAGCCAGGGCTTCATTAGCAACACTGAATTTATTGGACTGCCAATTTATGTTGAAGTCACCAAGTAATGGGGAGGGAGTTTTTTAGGTCAAGGAGTGTTTCCAGTTCTATGTTGGGGGGTGGGATATGGGGAAAGTATGCCACAGTTAGAGTGAGAATTTTAGACTGCCCTGGGATAAGGTTAATGGAGAGTGACTCAAGGGTATGGGTGTCAATCTGGGAGTCAGGTTCGGAGAATGTGAGGTGTTCCAAGATATTGAATAGGCAGCCGCTCCCAACTCTCCCCCCCCCCCCATTTGCCAATTATGTCCCTTCTAATTACAGAGTAGCCTTCAAAGGAAATTTGACAGGTGGGAATTCTGTCAGTGAGCCAAGTTTCAGTAAGGGCCATAATATCAATTTGTTAGTGGTGAGCCAGGAACCAAAGCAGGATTTTTGGCTAGTAGGCTCTGGATGTTCAGATGGGCGATTTGGATTGTGTGTGTGTGTCCCCTTTGAGGGATGTGTAAGGGTATTGGTGTTTATGGGGGGCAGGGTTAACAGAACCGGAGAGGAGTAGGAGGAGAAAAGTTGCTGGTGCCTCCTAGTTATGTGAAGTGATTTTTTTTGCTGTTGAGCAGGAGAGTGCAAGATATAAATTGCCTCCTGGGGCTGTCTATGAGAGAGTAACAGCCAAGAAGGAAGCTGTAAAAGTGAGCAAAATTATATCGGGGTAAACTGGGGCCCGTGCCAAACCTACCTAGGTAAGGGACCCTGCCAGGGAACAGGGGGTAGACCTAAGGGATACATATCGTGCCAAGGAAGGACATTTTCAGCTCAGTGAAGATATTATCTGTTAAGGTGAGATTATTACTGTGTGGAGGGGTTAGTGTCATGTCGGTGGGTGCTTTCTCAGCATCCCTTAGATGACTAATGAACAGTGTTAGGAAGGCCATGGCACGGGGACAGCCTAAGGATGGGGGTTGAGAAGGGGGAAGTGTGCACTAGGGGGTAGGTACGGTGAGGGGGAGGTTGGCTGAGGTACTGAATAGCGTCAAGAAGTGAAGGAGGCTAAAATTATTGCAGGATTGTGATGGCGACACCGATGTGTGGAGTAATATAAGAAGCAAATTGAAAAGTAAGGAGATATGCAAATAACTCCTTCACCTACAGGCAACCACCTTGAGTTAAATGCACATGTAAATACCTATGAAAAAAGGAGTTCACCCCGGGCGTGAGGGTGAGGGTGGGGCAGCTTCAGCTATACCTGGGCTCACTCAGAGGTGGACTGCTGGCTTCTGCTACAGGGAAGCACTTTGAGGTATAAAGATAGGGACAGATAAGCAGAAAAACAAGAGATAAATGTGAAACGGGGTGGAGAGAGACACTGAGGGAGGAGAAGGCAAGTCTTATCAGAGTGGGAGGAGAGGAACAGAAAAGACAAAAAGACAAGGAGCAAGGCAAAACAGTTAAGTATAAGAGCAAAACACTTAAAATGTAGGCATGTTTGAAGGTCAAAATTGCAGCTACTGGACTATAGACCCAGGTATAAGACAAAAATATGGGCTACAGCAGTGAAACAGAGCAGAACACAAACTGCAAATAGAGGCTGAAACAGTGGGGGAGGCTGTAAAGCTCCTGCTTGTCTGTGGCTGCAGATGAAGGTAGGCAACAGTTGCCTCTGCATACTGAGTGTTGAAGGTGAAGCAAGCACATTTTAACTTTTATTTTAGATACAACACTGCAGGGGAAGGCAGCAGTCTGTCTGTTGTGAGGCGATACTGCTGTGGGCACTTTCGGCACTACATTGACCCCCACTCCTCGAGGGTCTCTGCAGCTAGATTGACACCTGTTTTGGAGAGGCCATTTTGGGCTGCCAAGTGGGGTATAACCTGATCTTTTAAGGGCAAGATAGCAACCAGGAAACATCACCACCAGGCACCATAAAGAGCTCAGCTCCAGCAAGCGGAGTCGAGCATGGAGCAGAGGTGACATGGGCAGAAGCCAGTGGCATCTGATGGTGTCAGATGGGGAAGAGGGCCAGGAGATTTAAAAGAGGTTGGTGAGACTATACCTTCTAGGAGGGAGTAGTGTGGATCTAGGTTTACAGCTAACCCACAACAAACAGGGTAGACACCCAGGGAGTGAACTGAATACAGAGGGAATCCACACTAGTGTAAGGAACTGATTATACTTCTGATATAAATAAAGGTGAGCATGGACAATATATAGGTCACATTAGTTGAGGGGGAGAGATACGAGTAAAGTGCTGCATGTGCCAAAAATGTACTACACTAGGGGGTGACTACACTCATTTTACATGTGAACAATGTATGGAACTAAGACAGCTCAGGATTAAGATAACTGGATTAGAATTAGAAATTAAATGCTTAAAAAATCTCCCATGTAGCCAACAGCCAAATAAGGTTAATAAAAATAAGCAAACAACAAAAAGATAGTGTTTTAGAAGCGGTGGGAAAGAGGCAAAGGGACTCAGAAGAGGAAGAGGCTGTACAACAGGGTGAACAAATGAATAAAGTAAAAAAAAGAGAGAGACGAGCGATGGAGTTCTCCATACCATTGGGATCTAATGGAAGGCACAGAAACACAAACAAATGAGTTAATGGAAATAGTACAGAATATGGGCCCTGAAACAGAGAAGCAAATAGAACATGAAGTTCTGAACCCAAATAACAACAATAGAACCCAGGCAAATAAAGTAAACAAATTAAATAGGAATGTATATATACTTGGTGATTCAATGATATGATACACTGACCATACCACCACAAAGATTAGCAAGGAGTCGGTTACCAGCAGTAGCTTCTAAGGGGCAAGCGTTAGAGACATGAGAGGAATAGCTAGATAATTAACGGAGAAGGTACAGAGAAATTCCCTGATAATAGTACATATCTGAGCTAACAATGTCAGATCCACCTCAGTAGAAAACATTTTTAATGCAATAAAGGAAATACAAAGAATAGTGGCCGAATACAACTGTGAGATAATTTTTTCAGAGATCCTGCCAATACCCAGGTATATTGCAGAATAAATATGAAAATTATTAAAATTAACTGGTTGAGACAGTGGTGCCCAATGCAAGATATTACATGCATTAGATCATGGGAAATGTAACATGATCAAAGAAACTTCTTTACCCAGGATATTACATCCCAGCAGAACAAGTAGAGACCTTCTTGGTAGACTGTTTACAAATGCCACCTGTGTAGCTTTACACTAAAGAATCAGGGGCAAAGGGAATTAAATGGTAGGGTTTCAAAGACAAAACATGGTTAAAAAAAAAAAATTAAAAATAAAGGAAAGATCAATAGCACAGCAGGGGTCTTGTAACAAAGATGATATCAACGGTGGTAACAAACTAAAAGTTCTCCTAACAAATGTAAGAAACTTAAGAAACAAAATGGACAAACTTAAATATAGGCTAGAGCAAGAACAGATACATGTTTTTGCAGTCACTGAGACCTGGCTTAAAAAGGATGGGGATTGGGGTATAGAAATCCCTAGTTATAATCTTAAAAACAAAAAACAGAAGCTAAAACAAGGTGGGGCATAGCAATTTACATAGCAAAAGAACTAAAGGCATGTGATATTAAACAACAGGATAGGAACACATTGGAGTCAGAACTAATACGGGTTCAAATTCAAATTGCAGCACAGAAAATCACAGTGGGTTTAGGGTACAGAGCCCAAAATCCTAATGCTGAGGAAAACAATAACTTTTAATAACAGCTAATATTCTTCAGGTGGAGCTACTTCTGGCTGGAAGCTGCAATACTGAACATAGGATTTGCAAGAAAGCGAGTTGTGCTCACAACAGAGGGAGGTGAACCTTACAATTGTCTTTGGTTTGTAGCAGATACTTTGCAGGTGGAGGCTACTTCTAACTGAAAGGTGAAATAAGGAACTTAGAATTATCAGGAAAAGACAGTCTTTGAAGCAACAGAGGGAGGTGGATCTAGCTTTACTTTTGTTACAATTCTTAAGATTTTCAGTGCAGGAAGAGTTTAAAGCACAGCTGACTTATTTTGGGGCTGACTGCTTTCAGAGCACAAACCACCAGGCTGTTTTGGGGCTGGGGAGGTTTACCTGTGTCTGACTTGGATGTCTGGATTTTTCTCTGTTTGATTAGCAGGGTATTTTCTCTGTCAAACTGTTGTGTAGGGCATCTTGCTGACAGGAAGGCACTCATTGCAGCGGTGGGTCAGAGCTTTTAGCTGATTGTTTCGTGAGGGCACAGTTTAGGCCCAACCCCTGCCCACCCTCACCCCACCCACCCTGGAAATAGTTCCTTTATATCTGGGGTTCTGACATCATTTCCTCAAGAGTGCAAGGTGCATATCACTGTCATATCCTCTCTAGCACACTGCACTGACAATAAGCATACACATTTATAATATATATATATATATATATATATATATATATATATATTCTATATAACAAACCAATCACACACACAAAAAAAGTAGATAAACATGTGGGGAGTAGTGCAATGTAATGGCTGTGGGCAGCAGTCTTCCGGGAGTCTTTCTGGAGGCTGAGATGCTGCCCTATTTGCAGACAGCTCTCTGCCCTGAGGGAGGAAGTTGCCAATCTTCAGGCCACACTGGACAATAGTAAGGGAACCTTCCCCCAGGCCACATTGGACAGTAGGAAGGGAATCTCCCCCATCCAGGGAGCACCAGAGCCACCACCACTACCTCAGAGGTTGCGAAGAAAGCACAGCAGTTGGACCACAGTGGGCTCAGGGAGGGGAGGATGGTGGAACAGAGGCACACCCAGTCAGTTGTTCCACTCCACAATCCATACACCATTCTGGGGGAGCATAGCTCCCCTATGGATGCACCCGCAGAGGAGACTAAGGAGGCCGAGGACAACTGTCACAAGGGAGGCCCACAGGAAGGAGGCAGAGGACACCACAGGAAAGGAAGCAGCTCCTGGTGGGGGACTCAATCATTAGGGGGATAGAACTGGGGGGAGCAGGGAAAACTGAAGTAAGGTGCCTGCCTTGTGCCATGGCTTGGAGGGACAGGAAGTGCATCCTCAGGATCACGAGAACAGCTGCACGGGAGTCTGAGCTGGACGTCATTGTCCACCTAGGGACAAATGACTTGGTTCATCATGAGATTAGAGCAGTGCAGGAGGACTTTGTAAAGTTGGGGAGGGGCCTAAGACAAGTAGCACACACAGTATCCTTCTCAGAGGTGCTGCCTGTCAATGGCATGGGTGAGGCGAGGGTACTTTGCACCACGCAGTTTAAAGAATGGTTGAAAAAATGGTATGGAGCACAGGAGTTTGGCTTCATTGGGGAGTCCCCAAAGACCTGTAGGTTCCACCTGGAAAGACACCAGCCTATACTGGCAGGATGGTCTGCATCTGTCTAGGAAGGGAACAAGTCTTTTGAGCAATCGGTTTAAATGCTTCATTGGCAAGCTTTTAAACTAGTCAAGGGGGGAGGCACTGATAAGCAGCAGGAAAATCCCAGCCTCTCCCTACAAAACAGGGTACTAAATGAGAAAAAGACCGAGGTAGAAAGGTCAGTGGAGGATGCTGCAACAGAAGGTAAAGCCATCAAAAAATGGAGAGCAATGAGTACCAATGCCCATAGTCTGAGTAACAAGCTTCCTGAATTAGTGGCCTTGATGGAGGAGGAACATCTGGATATCGTGGCAGTTGCAGAAACATGGTACACACAAAACCATGACTGGGATGTAAACATACTAGGATACACTATCTACAGGAGGGACAGGGAGGGTAAAAAAGGAGGAGGAGTAGCTCTTTACATAAGGGAAGGAATCAAAGCAACAGACCATAAGGGTAAACAGGGAGGAGAAGAAGCACTGTGGGTAAATTTGGAGACCGGCAATGGCACCACAATCCACACAGGTAAGGTTAGATAAGATCCCCTTCTCAGGGGGGAGGAAATGGACAAGGAAATGATAAAAGTATACTTAGAATGGCAGAAAAGGGGACATATTGCTGATGGGTGATCTGAATATGCCAGATGTTAACTGGAGTGCAGTTGCAGCAGCCACTTAAGAGTGGGTTATTCTAGATGCCCTACAGGGGCATGCCTTTGACAACTAGTATTGGAGCCCGAGGAGCAATCTTAGACCTGGTTCTTTCAAATGGAGATGGAGAGAGGATCACAGATGTAGAAGTGGGTAGCCATCTGGGAACTAGCGACTATCGAACAGTATGGTTCACAACAAACACAGCAATAGAGTCAAGCCATACAAAGGCAAAATTACTGGGCTTTAGGAGAGCTGACTTTGCCAAAATGGGTGAGTGCCTAAGGAATGCACTGGCAAATGGGCAAGAAGGAGGGGTGGAAGAACAATGGGGAATAATAAAAACTGCCATCACAGAGGTAACAAGCCTTTGTGTGAAGCAAATTAACAAAACAAAATGATGTAAGAAACCACTATGGTTCTCAAAGGAAGTGGCAGTGAAGGTTCAAGAGAAAAAGAATGCATTCAAGAAGTACAAGGAATCGCAGAAGGAGCAGGACAGAGAACTGTATCAGTTAAAGCAAAAGGAAGCTGGGAAGGCAGTCAGAACAGCAAAGGCCCAAACCGAGCAAAAGACAGCCAACTCAGTTAAGAAGGGGGATAAACCTTTATAGGTACATCAGGAGCGAAGGAAGACCAAGGGAGGGAGTAAGGCTTAATAAAGGGGAGGGAGGGTGGGCAGAGGGTGACTGTGAAAAGGCAAAACAAATATTTTGCTCAGTATTTACAAATTGGGGGTAATTTAAACAAACAGAAACACTTGGATACAGAAGTTGATACCAGCCCGTTACAGAAGAAAGGGTCTCTGAAAGAACTCTTAAAACTGAAGGTGGACAAAGCAATGGGGCCTGATGGAATCTATCCCAGAATCTAAAAAGAACTAAGGGTAGAACTAGTGACACCACTGACTACCCTCTTTAACAAATCATGAGAGGATGAGGTGGTACCCGAGGACTGGAGGAGGGCAGATGATTCCCTTCACAAAAAGTGGGAGCAAGGTAGAAGCAGGAAACCACAGACCTGTTAGTTTAACCTCAGTGATAGGGAAAATGATGGAATCACTTCTGAAGGAAAGAACTGCTAGTATCTAGAGGCCAGAGGGCACAGGACCCAAGGCAGCATGGATTCACAGGGAAGGTCATGCCAGACGTAATCTGATAGATTTTTGACTGGGTGACCAAAGTAGTGGATCAGGAGGTGCTGTGACATGGCCTACCTAAACTTTAGCAAGGCATTTGACACAGTCCCACACAAAAGATTAATATACAAGTTAGCCAGCCTGGGAGGGTCCCAAGATGACAGCCTGGGTAAAGAATTGTCTGGAGAATAGGACACAGAGGTAATAGTAAATGGAGTCCACTCTGAAGAAGGGTTACTAGTGGGGTACCGAGGTCAGGTTATGTAGGACTGGTCCTCTTCAATGTCTTTATAGTTTGCACATTGCAGAGGGACTGGAAGGAAAAGTATGTCTCTTGCAGATGACACAAAGATCTGCAACAGAGTTGATGCACAAGGTGGGGTGGAAAGGATGAGAAGGACTTGCAAGGTTAGAGGAATGGTCAAATGTATGGCAGCTTAGATTCAATGCTAAGAAATGCAGGTAATGCACCTGGGGAAACAAAACCCAGGAGAAGAGCACACAATGGGGGTGAGATACTAACAACAACAAAATGGAAAGGGACCTGGGGGTAGTCATATCAGATGACCTAAAGGTGGGCAAGCAATGTGACAGGGCAGCAAAGAGGGTGGGAGAATACTGGGATGGCTAGGAGAGGCATCACCAGTAGAAAACAGGAAGTTATTATCCTCTGTAGAGACAGCTGGTCAGACCCCATCTGGAGTACATGCGCAGTTCTCGGAGACCCAATCTCCGCAAAGACATAGACAGGATGGAAGCTGTCCAGAGGAGGGCACTAAATGGTGCAGGGTCTGCACCGGAAGACATATGAAGAGAGACTTAAGGAGCTGATTATGTATAGCCTCGAGAAAAGGAGGGAGAGGGGGACATGATAGAAACTTTCAAGTACCTCAAGGGAATCAAAGTCCAAGAGGGTAGCATCTTCAAAAAAAAAAAAAGGAGGTGCAAGAACAAAGGGCACAATTTGAAGATGGGGGGCGTCTCAGAGGTAATTTAAGAAAGTATTTTTTCACAGAGAGGGTTGTGGATGCATGGAACGGCCTTCCGAGGAGGTTGTGGAGTCAAAACAGTGGTGGAATTCAAGCATGCATGGGACAGTCATAAGGCAATTCTAGGGGTGGGGGTAGGAAGAAGTAGGCTGCTGGTTAACTAGGATCTGCAGCTTATCCATTAGGTAGGGGAAATGGGCAGACTGGGTGGGCCAAGCGGTCCTTATCTGCCGTCAAATTCTATGTTTCTATGTTTTTAACAGCAATACACAATATGGTTATAACTGGAGACTACCTACTTATGGGCGATTTTAATCTGCCATCTATGAACTGGTCTACCCTAGAAGGCAATACTACAGCTGAGAATAGATTTATAGAAATAATGGCACAAAAGGGGCTGCAACAGATGGTTAAAGAGAACACCGGGGTTAATAACATACTGGACCTCGTGTTAAGTAATTTTGAAGAAAACATTATTACTGTTAAAACATCTAACCCGATGGGGCAGTGACCACAACACAGTATTTGTGAAAATTAAAACGAATAATACAGTTAATGGAATTTCTACTTTGAAAACTATTATGAAGCAGACTATACACAAATGCAACAATTTGTGTCTACATGGAATGGGAGGAGGATTTGAAAAATTCAGGCATGCATGAAATTTGAGCTAAGCTCAAAAACAAGGTGGATCACTGTATTGAAAGATGGGTTCCTGAGGTTAAAAAATACAGTAAAAGAAGGTAGAGTTACGGCCTGGTGGGGTAAACTGATAAAGTGTTGTATTATCAGGAAAAATAAAAAAATATAATAAATACAAGAAACAGCCATCAGAAGAAAACTGGATAAAGTACAAAAAAGAAGCAAACAAGAGTAAGAGGCTGATTAGAAGGGCCAAAAGTAAAGCAGAGTTCCAAATGGTAACATCTGTAAAAGATAATAAAAATTTTTTTTATAATTCTGTGGGCTTCCTAAGGGGCCATCAGAAGGGTGTGGGTCCCATAGAAGCAGAGTCGGGTTACTTAGCAATGAATATGACGTGGCCAATGAGTTAAATGGGCATTTTTAAGTACCTATCAACACAAAAGGGTCACCCTCCTTCACAAGTTTGAGCAATGCAGGCACCAAAATTGAATTAAAATTCAATAAGGAGGTTTTGGATAAAATTAACATGAAACCCAAAAACCTCATCGGGGCCCGATGATATAAGCCCTAGATTACTTAGAGAGTTGAGTACTGAACTGGTAGGACCAATTACAATGCTCTTTAACGCATCTATAAGGGATTGTAGTACATTTACAGAATGGAGGGAGGCAATAGTTACACCTATTCACAAAAAAGGGGACAAAAAGGATGTTAAAAATTACAGGCCGATTAGCCTTACATCGGTCATGGGCAAATTACTTGAGGGGCTTATACAAGGGCATATAATAGAAACACAGACGTTGACGGCAGATAGGGACCGCAAGGCCCATCCAGTCTGCCCATTTATTTTTCTATCTTATAAATGTGCCATCGTCCTTTGCTGTCAGTGGCCCATCTATTCATACTCATCTGTATTGCTCCCTTATGCCCATCCCATGCCTGTTTGAAGCCCTGCACTGCATTCATAGCCACCACTTCCTGAGGTAGGCCATTCCATGCATCCACCACCCTTTCTGTGAAAAAGAACTTCCTCACATTACCCCTTAATCGACCTCCCTCAAATCTCATGCTGTGTCCTCTTGTCCTGCTATTTTTCTTATATTGAAACATGTTAGACTCTTTCACCTTAATGCCCTTAAGATGTCTGAATGTTTCGATCATATCATTTCTCTCCCTCCTTTGCTCTAGGGTATATATATTGAGCTCCGTTATAATCGGTTCTCAAACGTCTTCTGATGCTTTCCCTGCACCATTTTGGTTGCCCTTCTCTGGACTGCCTCAGTTTGGTTAATGTCCTTGCGAAGGTGTGGCCTCCAGTACTGCACGCAGTATTCCAGATGGGGCTTAACCAGTGTCTTGTAAAGAGGGATTATTACCTCTCTCTTATGACTTGTGACAGCCCTACTAAAACACCCCAACATCCCCCTAGCCTTACCTACTGCTTTAGAGGTCTGCTTGGATGATTTCAGGTCATTGGTGATGATGATGCCCAAGTCTCTTTCTTCCTTTGTGACTGCCAGCAACTCCCCTCCCAGCCTATAGGTGGCTTCAGGGTTTCTCTTCCCTATGTGCATGATCTTGCACTTCTTTGCATTAAATACCAGTTGCCACTCTTTCAACCATTTTGCTAGTTTATCTAGATCTCTTCTCATTCTGCCCACCCCATCTGGATCATCTACTCTGTTGCAGATCTTGGTGTCATCTGCAAACAGACAAGCCTTACCATCTAGTCCATCTGCAATGTCACTGATGAAGATATTGAAGAGGACTGGCCCCAGGACTGATCCCTGAGGTACCCCACTTGTGACTTGCATCTCTTTTGACTGCATACCATTTACCACCACTCTCTGTTTTCTGCCCGTCAACCAGTTTGCCACCCAGCTGACCAACTTCTGACCCACCCCAAGCCTACCCAACTTGTTTATCAATCTTCTATGTGGAACAGTGTCGAAGCAGAAATGGGACACAAGTCCTTTACACAAGAAAGGGTCCTGAAGGAACTGGAAGTAATAAGAGTTGATAAAGCAATGGGCCAGATGGGGTGCACCCTAGGTCCTTAAAGAACTAAGAGAGGTGGTGGCTTAAACCCTCTGGCTATCCTGTTTAGCCGATCACTGGAAACAGGGCAGGTACCCAAAGACTGGAGGACAGCAGATGTAGTCCCCTTATACAAAAGTGGGAACAAAGAGAAAGCGGGGAACTACAGACCAGTCAGCCTCACCTCGGTAGTGGGGAAGATCATGGAAGCACTACTGAAGGAGAGATTGGTGGAACATCTGGTTGTCAGTGGACTACAGAACCCAAGGCAGCATGGTTTCACCAGGGGGAAGTCATGTCAAACCAACCTCGTTGAATTTTCCGACTGGGTGACTAGGGCAGTGGACATGGCCTATCAGGACTTCAGCAAGGCCTTTGACACTGTGCCACATAGAAGACTATTACTCAAACTGGGGAATATGGGTGTGGCCAGGACAACAGTGTGGTGGGTAGGTAACTGGTTGGGCGGCAGGACACAGAGGGTGGGGGTAAATGGCTGTCATTCCACAGAGGGAAGAGTGACCAGTGGGGTACCACAGGGATCAGTGCTGGGACCGGTCCTATTCAACATCTTCATCAGCGACACTGCGCAGGACCTAGAAGGCAGAATTTCACTGTTCGCTGATGACACAAAGCTCTGTAACAGAGTAGACACACCAAAGAATGAGAAGGGACCTGCAGAAACTTGAAGAATGGTCAGGGGTTTGGAGTTGAAATTCAATGCAAAGAAGTGCAAGATAATGCATATGGGGCACAAAATCCCTGGCACAATATATCAGTTGGGGGGGTGAGGATATAGCATGCGACAAGCAGGAAAAGGATCTTGGGGTTATCATCTCTGATGACCTCAAGGTAGGGGAAACAGTGTGACAAGGCAGCAGGTAAAGCAAATAGGATGCTGGGATACATAGGCAGGGGCATCACCAGCAGGAAAAGGGTGGTCATAATTCCACTATATAAGACACTAGTGAGGCCCACCTGAAGTACAGTGTACAGTTCTGGAGACCTTACCTACGTAAGGACATAGACAGGGTAGAGAAGGTTCAGAGGAGGGCAACAAAGATGGTACATGGATTGCATCACAAGTCCTATGAGGACAGGTTGAAGGAACTGAATATGTACTCCCTGGAGGAGAGGAGGGAGAGAGGGGATATGATAGAGTCATACAAGTATCTTACAGGGAGTAACAGGGTGCAAGAATACACTATTTTTAAGCGAAAAAGATGTTCCAGGACTAGAGGGCATGGGATGAAGTTGGAGGGAGGACGGTTCAGAGGAAACGTGAGGAAGAATTTCTTCACAGAACGGGTGGTGGACAAGTGGAACACCCTGCCACAGCAAGTGGTGGGGGCTGAAACAATCACGGGATTTAAGAATGCATGGGATAGACACAAAGGAATTCTGGAGGTAAGGGGCAACAGACTTCTAGGAAAACATAAACTGAACTTACAAGCTCAAATGGGCAGACTGAGTGGGCCATAGGCCCTTATCTGCCGACACTGTCTATGTATCTATGTAGGTTTGCTGAAGTCAAGGCAGGCGACATCAACTGCTCCCCCTTGGTCCACCACTCTGGTTACCCAGTCAAAGAAATCTATGAGATTAGTTTGACAGGACCTCGCTTTGTAAACCCATGCTGTCTTGGACCCTGTGCCCCTATGGATTCCAGGTGTTGCACTATCCTTTCCTTAAGGAGTGCCTCCATAATCTTGCCCACTACTGACGTAAGACTGACTGGTCTGTAGCTCCCTGCTTCCTCCCTGCTACCACTCTTGTGCAGCAGGATCACATGAGCCCTTCTCCAGTCTTCTGGGACCTTTCCTGTGCTCAGAGACTCACTAAACAATTTTGCTAATGGCTCTGCTAGTTCCACTCTTAGCTCCTTTAGTACCCTGGGATGTATGCCATCAGGTCCCATTGCTTTGTCCACCCTGAGCTTAGCAAGCTCTTGTAGGACCCTTTCTTTTTTGAAGGGAGTAGTGCTCACCTCCCTCCCCTGTGTCCATGGTGCTAAGCTGTGGGCCCTGCCCTACCTTCTCTTCAGTAAATACTGAGCAAAAGTATCTATTTAGAATTCTGATTCTAGAACTCTGAGCTGAGTGGCTGTGTTTGAGAAGAGCTCTGAAAGCTAAGTGCTTTTTGCTATAATTTTCAGTTTAAAAATTGTTTTGTTTTATGTAAATTTACGTGATTGTGAAAGACAACCCTGTAGGCTCCAGGAAGATATAAAATTTGTGTGGTAGATATTCACTGGAAGTCAGAAGGATCAACACATTTATTTAGTGTGATCTTTCTACTCTGATGTGGTTAATTTTAATACTATAGTTTAAACCCTTTCTGTGTGTGCCTTGGTGGTGTCTGATATTGAGAACCCAAGTCATTTGTAGGTATTCTGTCTGTTTTGGTAGGTACTTTATTTTCTCTGTTAAACAACTGAGTATACTATTGCCTAATACTTTATAGTACATTGTATCTTTTTGTGCAGTCTCTGACTTTTTCTTCTTTCTCCAATGTTTTAGAACCGTTTAGTTATTGTGGCAGAAGTGTGGTACTGTGTTCTTTCTTGTAGTTCAAGGTGCTTTTGGGACTGCTGATTTCTACTGGTTTAAAAGATTGCATTTTTTTTTTCTATTTAAAAAAAAGCTACATCAACTTGGTATGTTGTCACCTGTTTGTTGTTGCTAAGCAGCAGAAGTTTTTGCATTGTGCTCTGGTTCTGTGATAGAATCTGTATTATAAAAAGGCCGTCAGAAATGATGCAATCTGATTGACTGTTAGGATTCCAACAACCTTACATTAATCCATGTTATACTGTCGTGTACAGCCTGATCACCATGGCACATGGATTCTTCTTTTCAGCATTCCATCCTCCAGCACTGCTGAATGACTGGAATGCTGCATTCCGAGTTTGAACCAGCATTCTTCAACTGTTGGTGGAAGAACTATTTTATTAAAAATCTCCCTCTAAATGAAAAAAACATTCAAAAAGTATAATTTTAACACTTTTCTTTTGGAATAATTTTTTTATAATAGCAATAAGGAAAGGAGAGAACAGGTTACTATGAAGAGAGAGGGAGCGAGCATTTGTGAAGGGCCTTCAGAAAATAGTTGTGCACTGCTAGAGAGGAAGAAGGTGGAGGACGGAAATGATGAAATTAGAGGAGTAAATGCCTGGACCAAACTGGAGCGGGTGGGAAGTTCTGCTGGGAGAATTGCAACAGGGGTATAAGGGGGAAATAATGTGCAGGAGGAAGAAGAGGACCTGGAAATGAGAGAGGGAGATGAATGGAAGCAAGCAGGGAGTGAGAGGGGTGGAATCTTAGTGCTGGGGGACTCAATACTAAGAGGAGTTAGGTGGGAGTAGGGGAGGTATAGTAGCATTTGGGTGGAGGCCATGCCAGGAAGGACAGCGGAAAGGTGGGACAGTCTGTTCTGAAATATGCTAGAAGGGGTAGGACAAGCCTCATTTAATTACACATCTTGGGACAACCGACCTGGCTGACAAGACAGTAGATACAGTCAGAGGAGGTTTGAGGAACTAGCACAATTATGTGAGGGGCAGGAAGATCAGTAACTTTTTTCAGAGATACTTCCGGTGCCAAAGGCAAGCACAACAAGAAGCTGAGAATAGAGGAATTTAATGGATGGCTAAGAACCTGGTGTTGTGCTAAAGGGTATGGGCTGTTGGGGGTGGGAGGGACCTGGGAGGACAGTAGTCTCTATGCCAAGGACAGACTACACTTGGAGTGAGGAGGGAAAGAAAGTGTTGAAACAGAGGATGGAGGAGTACATAGAGGAAGTTGGGAATTTAAACTAGGAGTGGGGTGGCAGTTGGGGAACAGATATGAGACCACAGGTTGGGAAACCATATGAGCTACCCCATAACAGTGACAAAGGACAAATGGCAAGTACTATTGGTGATGCTAGGAAAGGAGGACAGGATGGGAAGGGGGGAAAAGGGGGGAAGGTGGTTACCCTTAATGCTAGGAACCTTGAGAGGAAAACTGCAGTTACAGGTTCTCATGACAGAGGGAGAGGTGGACATTGCAGCCATCACGGAAACATGGGCCATCCAATACAATGACTGGGACCTGTCTGTACCAGGGTACAGGTTATGTCGTAGGGACAGAGTGATTGGGAAAGGAGGGGGGATGGCACTATATGTGAAGAAAGGACTGAAGTGTGTAAGGGAGGAAGGGGAGGAGGGTAGTACAGAGTCACTTTGGATGCAAATCCAGGATTCCAAGAATAGGATTCTTAGAATGGAAGTGGTGTACAGGCCACCATCTCAGACGGAGGAGTTAGACAGGGAACTAGCGGGACAGATCAGGAGGACCCACGAGAAGGGTAGTGTGGTGATTGTGGGGGACTTCAACATGCCAGGAGTGGACTGGAGCACCCCAACAATCAGGAACAGAAGGGAGCAGGTACTGCTGATGCCTTCCAGGACAGCTTCCTGCTGCAAATGGTCAGTGAACCAACCAGGTTAGGAATACCCTTGACCTTGTGCTGGCAAATGGGGACTTTGTGAGAGAACTTACAGTGGAGGAACCGCTGTCAGGAAGTGACCACCACTCAGTGTGGCTCACATTGGATATGAGCAAGGAAGGAGTGGAATCTGGCACAATAGTGCTGGACTTCAGGAGGGCCGACTTTGGGAGGATTGGGGAAGTGGTAAAGAGTACCTGGCAGAATTCAGTCTAGTATGACACTAACCAGAGGTGGGAGCTCATAAAGCTGGGGATAGTGGAGGCAACCAAAACCTGCTGCAAAGCCCAGAGTAAGAAGGTTAGGGCTAAGAAACCGATCTGGTTCAAGCAAGGAGGTCATGGAAAGGTAAGGAGAAAAGAGCTGCCTTTAGGAAGTACAAGAAGACAGGGAGGGGGGGGACAGGGAGGAGTACTTGACAGAATCAAAGGAGGTGACAAGGGCAGTAAGAGCCAAAGCATCTATGGAACTCAGGCTGGCACAAGGCATTAAGAGGGGGAAAGGACTTCTTAAGTACACATCAGGAGAAAAGGACACAGGATCATATAATGAGATTAGGAAGGAGGGGGTTGGGTGGAAGCAGGGTGCGATAAGGCGGAAGCACTAAATGAGTACTTCTGCTCAGTATTTACTAAAGAGAAGAGGGGTGACACGTGGGAGAAATAGGTGAAGCAGGGTGGAAAGGGTGACAGATGGGGAAATCATGGAGAGCAGAGTTCGAGAGGGTTTGAAGGCACTGAGGGTGGACAGGCGCCAGGCCCAGATGGCATCCACCCCAGGGTACTGAAGGAGTTGGCAGAGGTCCTGCAGGACCTTTGGCAGACCTATTTAATGCCTCACTACATTCGGGTGTGTACATCAGAACTGGAGGATGGCTCATGGGTGCCCCTCCACAAGAGTGGCCCCAAGGACGAACCGAGAAACTACAGACCAGTGAGCCTCCCATCCATGGTGGGTAAGCTAATGGAGACTATCCTGAAGGAAGGCTGGTGGCCTCCTAGAGGCCAAGGACTACAGGACAGCAGACAGCATGGCTTCATACGTGGCAGATCCTGCCAAACCAACCTGGTCGAGTTCTATGACTGGGTAACTAGGCAACTGGACAGGGGCCATGCAGTGGATGTCCTGATCTGGACTTCAGTAAGGCATTCGACTCAGTGCCACATGGAAGGCTGGGAAGGAAGTTAGTAGGACAGGTGGGTGCAAAGCTGGTGAGATGGATAGGAAACTGGTTGCAGGGAAGGCAACAGAGGGTGGTGGTGGGTGGGAGCTCTCACCCAAGGGCAGTGACAGTGGTGTTCCACAGGGCTCAGTCTTGGGACCAGTGTTGTTTGGGATATTCACTCAGACATATCATGGGACATCAAGAGCAAGATCAGTCTGTTTGCTGATGATACCAAGGTAGGCATGGTGGTGGATGACCTAGGGGATGGCAGGGGTTGCAGGATGATCTGGCAAAGCTTGAAACCTGGTCAGACACCTGGCAACTGGGCTTTAATGCCAAAAGTGCAAGGTGCTGCATTTGGGATAAAGAACAAGGAGGAGTTACCAGCTAGGGGAGTGCAGCTAGCCCAGACAGAGAGAAGGATCTGGGTGTGCTCATTACTGGGTCAATGAACAACTCGGCACAATGTAGGAAGGCAGCTGCAAAGGCCAACAAAATGCTGGGTTGTATTGCAAGGGGTATATCCTCGAGGGAGGAGGAGGTGATTCTGCCACTGTATGGGTCATTGGTTAGACCACACCTGGAGTACTCGTGCAGTACTGAACGTCCGTGATCTGAAGAGGACATTAAGTTACTGGAGGGGTGCAGAGCGACAAAGATGATCAAGGGCTGGGGACTTATCATACGAGGAGGAGGTTGAAGAGTTGAACATGTACTCACTGGAGGAGAGGAGAGACAGGGGTGACATGAGTTGAAACCTTTAAATACATGAAATGAATAAACAAGATGGGTACAGAGGGCTGTTCAAAGTAAGGAGGGGAGCCAGCAGGGCCATGATATGAGATTGGAGCGAGGAAGGTTCAGGAGGAGATGAGGAGACACTTTTTACAGAGGGTGGTGGCTGGGTGGAATGCATTACCTGCTGAGTGGTATGCAGTAGAACAGTGGACTGCTTCAAACGAGGATGGGACAGTACAAGGGGGAGGGTTAATGAAGGCGAAGGGTGGAAGGGAGGGGCAGCTGCAGAATAAGGGGTGCTAGCTGCACATTCGAGCAGACTTGATAGACCTCTAGGCCTTTATCTGCTGGCAAATTTCGTATGTTCGTATTTAGGATAGATGCTTTTACAGGGTCCTCCTCCTCGCATGCCCCCTTTTCTCCTTTGAGCTTAGCAATACCCCCTCTGGACTTTCTCCTTTCACAAATATATCTATAGAAAGTTTTGTCACTTTCTTTTACTGTTTGTGCTAGTGTTTCCTCAGTTTGGGACTTTGCCTGCCTTACTGCCTTCCCTTAGGGCAGTTTGGTATGCCTCCCTATCTTCATCTCGCTGTGTTCCCTTACATTTCCTGAAGGCCGGCCTTTTGGCTCTGACCTTTTCTGCTACTGTATTTGAGAACCAAAGTACTTTCCTTTTTCTTTTGCACTTCCTTTTCTGTCCAACATAATGGGATGTTGCTTCAAGTAGTGCATCCGTAATGCTTGTCCATTTTGCCTGTACCCCTTCACCTGTGTTTCTTTTTGCCAGGGCTAGCTAGCTTAACTCTGTTGGCCATCTTATCAAAGTCAGCTCCTCTGAAGTCCCATATTTTTGCCTTTGAATGGGATGATTTAGCCGTAGTAGCCAAATTGAACCATATCATGTGATGGTCACTGGCCTCCAGGTGACCTTCTACCTGGAGATCTGTGATCCCTTCCCCGTTAGTCAGTGCTAGATCTAGGGTAGCCCTGTCTCTTGTGGGTTGTTGTACCAGTTGTTTGAGGCCCTCCCCCTACAGGGACTCCACCATGTGTCTAGTTCTGGCAGATGTTCCTGCTGGTATTGACCAATCTGTGCCCGGCATGTTGAAGTCTCCCATTATCAGAACCTCCCCTTTGGCGGTCATGTTTTGTATATCTTCTAACAGTAATGTGTTTGTGTCCTCCCCCTGGTCTGGGGGCCTGTAGACAACCCGAGTTCTTATGGCTGTCTCATTTCCTGTTTCCAGGGTGACCCACAGTTCTTCTGGCTCCTTATGTGTATTCTGAATTTCTGTAGCTTTGATATATTTTCATTGACATACACGGCCACTCCACCCCCCCTTTCTGCACCTCGGTCTCTTATGAACAGTACATAGCCAGGTACGGAAGTCTCCCAAGTGTGGTTACTGGTAAACCACGTCTCACTAATTGCTACTATGTCCAGTTTAGCCTCTGACATTATTGCCTGCAGTTCTGGGATCTTATTTCCCAGGCTGTGAGCATTTGTGTACATGATTTTCCATTGGCCAGATTTCAGTGCGTTAGTTGTTGGGTGAGGTCTGGCATGTCCCCTGTGCGTCATATGGGGAGATGGACATTTTTTCTTACCTGGTGATGCATATGAACTGCAAACATGCTGAATCCGTTTGACCACTAGCTGAGGGGGGAGGGGTGTTCTTCCCATTTAACGTATGGGGTGCTACACCTCTCTCATCATTTGCTACTTTAAATATTCTGCAAAGACGTCAAACTTCTGCCCCAATGCACTGACTCCCTTCTTAGTCGGATGCAGTCCATCAAATTTAAAGAACTTTCGCTCCCAAAACTGTTGCCAGTTCCCCACAAATCTGTGTCCTTTTTCCTGGCAGTAGCCCTTGAGCCACATGTTTAGCTCCCCCATCTCCCCTTCTCTGACCTTCAGTCCATCTGCCCCCCTCTCCCAGACTGGCAGAATCTCAGAGAAGGAGATGCCGGACCAAATGGATGATAGTTTGTCACCCAGCCTGGTCAGGTATTCCTTGGTCTCCACAATTGACCGGCTGGCGAGGTCATTAGTCCCTGTGTGTACCAGGATGTCAATGTTTTCTCTTGCTTCCTGAATAATTTTATCAATGCGGTTAGTGTCTCTCCATGTTGATGTACCTGGGAGACATCTGACCATTACCCCTGGCTGGAGATAGGTATCAACTCCCCGAATCATGGAGTCTCCTATGATCAGAAGTTTTTTGGATTTCCTTTTTGCTTTTTTGTTTTGGTTCCTGATTTGGGTGAGTTTTGTGGTGCTAGCTCCTGTGCTGCAGTGTCCTCTGCCCCTTTGTTTGATTTTGGAGATAGAGGCAGATACCTGTTTGTAGTGTTTGTATGTTTTTTGGAGGTAATATGTTGGAGAGCACCGAGTGATGGGGCACCCGATTTGCCCGTCCTAACCACCTACCAACCTCCCAGACCAACTACCCTCTGCGGTCGAGGTTCTTCTGTTGGATGTTGGGGAAATGGCAGGTGGTTCTTATAATGTATTTCCTCTTGAATATGAAATTTGAGGCGCGCAATCTCTGCCCATGCAGCGCAGAGCTGAGCCCTAAGATCTCCAATAGCCCAGCATGTAGGACAGTGTCCTAAATCCTGCAAGACTGCCCTTCTGAAAAGTGTTCCACAGTACCTGCCGTTAATGATATCCATTCCAGATAAGCTGCTGGGTTTATAACCTGGTCAGAGTAATTAGAAGGAAGAAAATGCAAGTAATGGTTTGATTTTGTATTTTGTTTTCATATAACTTGTTGTAACAAGTTAAATTACTAGTGCCTCTGTAAATGAGCTCACCTTGTGGATGCCCCACTGATCCGCCCCTTCCTGCTTTGCCACAGGAAATGTCACGACTGTGGTACCCTATAAAAGGAGTGTAGTGTGGAGTGGTTGGGGATGGGGGTGGGTGGCTGGGCCGTTCCTGTGCCAAAAAAGAAGAACCACGGATGAAAGAACAAGGAGTTAAGAGCAGAGACATTCAGTCAACAACAAATGCAGTAACCCTGAAAGCTTATCCTAATGTTAGATGAAACTGTAAAACCTGTAAAACACCACCTGTAATCATTTCAGAGAAGATATACCCTATAAGAAACACTTTGCTACAGAGAAAAATAAAGCAGTAACAGAAGATATACCGTGCAAAAGACAATTTGAATCAGAAGATTACAACAGTGATCTGTTAGCACACACCTGTAGGCACACCTTGTAATAATGCAGAAGAAGTTATACCAGCAACAACAATTTGAATCAGAGAAAAATAAAGCAATGAAATGTTAGCAACAAACAGTAGCAATCCCTCTGAGTACAAAATAAAAACAACACGCAGTAAATCTGCTCTTAGCCAAAAGAAGTCTTAAATCTTTTCCCTTGCTCTGGTAAGGTTATCTGCTCTGTCCTTTCAAGCAATCTAGAAGGAAAGAGCTGAGGTGAAGCTAGGTGCTTTGGCCAGCAAACCAAGTCTTCTAATCAACCACATAAGACAAGAGATTACATTGACATTACACAGTACAGATTTAGCTCAGATCATTCGTGTCTTTACGAACTTACTACATTTATTTGAGCCAGTCAGTGCAGCCCTGGATAAAATTTTTCTTGATTATGCCAAAGCATTTGACTCTGTATCCCATGAAATATTAATAGAACAACTAGTTCGAATACAATTGCACCCCAACATTATAGCTTGGGTGGACTCCTGGTTGACTAACAGGAAACAAAAAGTAGGAATAAGAGGCTTCTACTCCAAATGGGCGAAGTGACAAGTGGCATTCCTCAGGGTTCCATCCTGGGACCAACCCTTTCAACACTGCCGTGTCAACAATGCAATCCTCGGATGGTACCTGGCTGAGTAAATATGCGGATGATAGCAAATTAGGAGCAATAATAAATAGTCAAGACGCAGCACACAACCTCCAGGAAGACATATACCAACTAGAGTTATAGGCAGAGAAAAACAAACTAAAATTTAACAAGGACAAGTGCAGCGTTATGCACCTTGGTCATAACAATCAAAAACATAATTACATCTTAAACAATACTACTATACAGGAAACAGCAAACGAAAGGGACCTGGGAGTAACAATAGCCAACAACTTCTCTTTTGATACATTGTTTTATTTTAGCCCTTATGTGTGTAACAAAATACTAGGGTACATTTTAAGGAATATTAAAAGTAGAGAACCTTCAGTAATTATACCATTATATTCATTATTAGTCAAACCCCACCTAAAATATTGCTCACCTTTTTGTGCGTCACAAAATATAGAGGGGAGAAAACTTATAGAGAGAGTACAAAGAAAGGCCAAGAGTATTCGCAGGGTACATCTTTTTTTTTTTTTCTATCAACATTTTATCCTACTTGTACTGCCTCCAACTGCTCTTCATCTGTTTGACCCCCCATCCCCATCACCGGAATCACTGGTTCCTATCTTCTGCCCGGTCCTGGTGCAGAGCCTGTGGAGGGTCAGGCACCATCCTGCATTCAGAGGTTTTCCTCCATTTCTCCCGTTCCTGCTGGAGCACTACACTGCCAAGCGTGCATACATGGAGGCACATGCATGTCGCGGAGGTCCCACAGCACCCTCCCTTCCTCCTGGCCATGATCCCTTGCCGTAGCCTCCACCTGGGGCAGTCATTGATAGAACACCAGACCTCCATCCCCTGGACAGGAAAGCAGTCCTCTGGACGCTTGATCCTCTCTCTCCCCATCTGACCCCCGATGGCCCACTTGCACCGCGAACACAGGTCGTCAGTGTGGCAGGAGGTAAGGCATGGATGCCTCAGCCCTCCATGCCACTGGGCTGGCTGATCAGAGGGTACATCTTAAGGGATATGGGGAAAGGTTGAGAGAACTTGATTCAATGGAATACCGGGCATTGAGAGGAGATCTATGCCTGGTGTTTGGAGCACCCAAAAACAGTTACACATGGGAAACTACAGGCTTGACAAAACAGAACACTACCAAAAATACATATACTCATGAGCTTAAAATAAGTTAACAAAACAGCAATATGAAACAAATGGTTTATCCAAAGGAAGGATACCATATGGAACTCAATACCAGAAAACATAGTAATGAGTTAAACGATGGATGCTTTTAAGAAGTCACTTGATCAACATATGGGTAATAAGAAATATGACTTTGCCCACTGAAAAGTGGCGAGTTAATAAAAGGTCCAGAGACCTCCTAACTCGTATAACATCTATGGTTCTATGAACATAAACTGCAAATGAAGGCTGAAACAGTGGAACATAGCAGTAAACAAAAATAAAAAAACAGCAACAGTAGTTTACAGCAGGGTACTAGCACAACAGGCAGATTTTAAACAGCAGCAGTTAAACAGAAAACAGGCAAAAAAATCTTGTAAAACAGGCTGGTACAGAGGACAGTTTCCTTTCCTCCAGCTTCAGCTGTACTTGGGTGTAGTGAGCTGCCTGGCTGCTAACCCTTATTTTTAGATATTATTATGTTGTATATATGTTTTTTATGTAATTATATGTACATGCCAGTGTCAATACAAAGGCACACAGAGAAAAGACTGGATTTTTTATTTTTTGTTAAAGCAGTTTGACCTTCCTCTGACCTACAAGACCAGCTTTGCTTGCAGGAATTTGACAAGTTCTTGCCAAAAAGCTTGTGGCTACATGATCAGAGAGTCTATCTCAGATGTTAACTGGCCAAAAAGCAAATGTAATAAAATTAAAGAGGCTGACCCATCGGCACAGTGGTTGGATTTCGCA
This sequence comes from Neoceratodus forsteri, assembly GCA_016271365.2. Taxonomy (NCBI): domain Eukaryota; kingdom Metazoa; phylum Chordata; order Ceratodontiformes; family Ceratodontidae; genus Neoceratodus; species Neoceratodus forsteri. Next base: position 181,965,132 of record CM057452.1, on the reverse strand, counting down.
TGCAACGTGGCGCCCGGGTTGAGAGCGGACCAGGGTCGCTGGAGGGCTGGCAGGGAGAAGGATAGAGCATCCCAGGACTGCTCTCCTTCTCCAGGGGAGGGGTAAGTGCCCGGAGGAGCATCAATGACCCCTGGCGGAGGCCAGGAGTCGCACGGCCTCCAGCACTAGCACATCCAGGAGGCGAGGCGGACGCCGGACATCACTGCATGACCCCGCCTCCCCCAGAAAAACAGAAAAATGGACAGCTGCCAGCCGCCTTCAATGAAGCCCACCATGGCTTCAAATCAGCTCCTCAGGCCAGCCCTCCAACCTATCCCGAAGACTGCTGCATGTAGGGGGAGTGCCGCAGCTTCGCCGCGGGGGAAAGCCACGGGGTATCAGAGGGCTCACAGCCGATTTGAGAAGTGGAAGTCCAAGGCCTGTGACCGGGCCGAAAGTACCGGGTGGCAGGCAGCTTAGGAGGAAAATAATAAAATTAAAGAAAAAAAAGTAGTAATAAAATCAGCTTGTATAATTATACAACTTACAGGATCTCCTCATAATTAATTGAATTAAGCCAGTTCAAAATCCCAGGATGAGAGAAGCTATTTCCACTGTTGTAAACCCTTAAGATCAAAAGGGAAATGGTCTTAGACAAGAGGTCATAGACAAGGTTCCCACAGTACACTGACATTTTTTTTTTTTCTCTAAGTGCCAGGGAAGAGGCCCGGTGGCGCTGAGGGCTAAGGTGCTGGATGTCTTACCTCGCGCCACGCCGGTGACCTATGTCCAGGAATGGACATGGGACACCAGGGTTTGGCAGGGAGGAGAAGGATCGAGTGTCCGCGGGACTGCTCTCCTTCTCCAGGGAGGAGGGGATTGCAGGGCTCGGCGATTGCCTGCAACCTAGCGGAGGCTGGGGGGGGTAGCACGTCAGCTCTGGAGACTGGGCGAGAACTGCGGCAGGCGCTTGGTGGAACGCGCATGGGAGCGTGCGCGCCACCGCCGTAGGTACCACTGCACGCCGCAATCTCGAGGGGAGAAAAAAAGTGGAAAATGGGATTTCTCTGCAGGAGGACGATGGTCCCCTGCCGCCACGGCCTGAGAAGGCACCTCCCCGAATACATATCCGGTCTGGTGGGTCGAGTCACTCCCAACCCCCTGCCACGAAGGGTAAGTCGTGGGGTTCTTGGGAGGGGCCTCATACCTGGTGTCCATGGGCGCGGGACGCCAGAGGGCAGCAGAGGACCTGGGGAGAAAATAGTAACCAAAAAAAAAAAAAAAAGTGCCAGGGAACATCCTTCTAAAAGGCCTGTGTGAGATTATAAACCCTGTGTTAACTATGGAATCTGACATCAAAGATTATCAGATAATAAGACTTTGAGGAAAGCGCAAGAGTGACATCCAGTGGCTAAAAGTTAAGGGCCAGTCTTTATTAAAAGGCCCAGACTTTGGGGGTCTTCTATTTAAGCTCTCCAGCACAGACACTCAAGGCCATTTTGCTTGGACGTTCCTGACCACAGAGAACACCCGTCAGCACAGGGACTGCTACAGAAAGACTGCATTATTTTGCAAACCAGCGATTCTCTGGACTTTGAAATCTTCATACCTCAGGTAGATTAGCCAACAGTGCATTTCAGAGTACATTTTTCCATTTCCTTTTCCTGTATACTGTAACCCAAATTAATATTCTCTTTTTAGTTGTACTTGTATTTAAATATTTTGGTAAAACGTTTGTTTTCCTAAAGAAATTCTGCCTGCATGAGAGTTCTTATATTGTATATGTGACTGTAGAAGGTTTAATAGCAGTGTCAGTGGAAGTAGCAGTACCAGTGGCTCAGCAGGCTGCACACTTGCCTCTGAGGCCAGAAGATCAGAAGGCTGTGGCCTCTACCCCCACACCAGGTACTTTGGTTAAAATTCCAATACTGACACTGTGGTGCAGCATCAGGGGGGTGCTGCACTCCAGAGGTGCCGTCCTTCGATGAGACATGAAACAGAGGTCCCATCTGCTTATTCTGGTGGTAGTGCAAGTGAATGTTAAAGATCCCATGGCTTTTTTCGAAAAGAGCAGAGGAATTTCCCCGGTGTCCTGGCCAAATGTCCCCCATTCACTAAAAATACTGGAGAAGAGCTCATGTGATCCCGCTCCACAAAAGTGGTAGCAGGGAGGAGGAAGGGAACTACAGACCAGTCAGTCTTACCTCAGTAGTGGGCAAGATTATGGAGGCACTCCTTAAGGAAAGGATAGTGCAACACTTGGAATCCATAGGGGCACAGGATCCAAGACAGCATGGGTTTACAAAAGGAAGGTCCTGTCAAACTAATCTCATAGATTTCTTTGACTGGGTAACCAGAGTGGTGGACCAAGGGGGAGCAGTTGATGTCGCCTACCTTGACTTCAGCAAAGCTTTTGACACTGTTCCACACAGAAGATTGATAAATAAGTTGGGTAGGCTCGGGGTGGGTCAGAAGTTGGTCAACTGGGTGGCAAACTGGTTGAAGGGCAGAAAACAGTGGTGGTAAATTGTATACAGTCAGAAGAGATGCAAGTCACAAGTGGGGTACCTCAGGGATCAGTCCTGGGGCCAGTCCTCTTCAATATCTTCATTAGTGACCTTGCAGATGGACTAGAGGGTGAGGCTTGTCTGTTTGCAGATGACACCAAGATTTGCAACAGAGTAGATGATCCAGATGGTGTGGGCAGAATGAGAAGAGATCTGGATAAACTAGCAAAATGGTCAGAAGAGTGGCAACTGGGATTTAATGCAAAGAAGTGCAAGATCATGCACATAGGGAAGAGAAACCCTGAAGCCACCCTATAGGCTGGGAGGAGTTGCTGGCAGTCACAAAGGAAGAAAGAGACTTGGGCATCATCATCACTGATGACCTGAAATCATCCAAGCAGACCTCAAAGCAGTAAGTAGGCTAGAGATGTTGGAGGGTGTATAAGTAAGGTATCACAGAGTCGTGAGAGAGTAATAATCCCTCTTTACAAGACACTGGTTGAGGCCCCATCTGGAGTACTACGTGCAGTACTGGAGGCCACACCTTCACAAGGACATTAACCAAATTGAGGCAGTCCAGAGAAGGGCAACTAAAATGGTGCAGGAACTGCATCAGAAGACATATGAGGACAGATTAACGGAGCTCAATATGTATACCCTTGAGCAAAGGAGGGAGAGAGGTGATATGATCGAGACATTCAAACACCTTAAGGGCATTAACAAGGTGAAAGAGTCTAACATGTTTAAATATAAGAAAAATAGCAGGACAAGAGGACACAGCATGAGATTAGAGGGAGGCCGATTAAGGGGGAATGTGAGGAAGTTCTTTTTCACAGAAAGGGTGGTGGATGCATGGAATGGCCTACCTCAGGAAGTGGTGGCTATGAATACAGTGCAGGGCTTCAAACAGGCATGGGATAGGCATAAGGGAGCAATACAGATGAGTATGAATAGATAGACCACTGACAGAGCAAAGGCCGATGTCACATTTATAAGGTAGAAAAAGAAATGGGCAGACTGGATGGGCCTTGCGGTCCTTATCTGCCGTCAACTTCTATGTTTTTATGTTTCTATACCACCAACAGCTTAATCTGGGTCAATGTCAGTTGGCATCCATCTGTATCCCCTTCCCCCGGGTCAAGGCTGAAAATAGGCAGTCTTTGTTTAGTCCTCCTTTCCTGGTCAACAAAAACTAAATAAATTAATTATTAATAATCTGTGACAACTGTTAATTGCTTAGAGGGGTCACCATAAACAATCAAATTGAGAAAAGTGTCTGTAAAGGGACAATTGGAAGGATAGGGAGTCTACAAAGATTCTGAACCAGGCTGTCGCATGTCCTGTAGGAAGAAGGCCAAATCAGGTGTTAATACTGCTACTACAAAGAGTGTGATGTTTGGGTCTTCCTCCAATGTGTAATAGCCAAAGAAAGGTTCATATTTGGTCACAAGACTCGAGACCGGTAGTGTGCCCTTATACAGAGTTAGAGGGACGCCCTGGATCCTCGTGGCAGAGGTGCAGTCATGAACCCGGCGAGCATTCAAAAAGGACGAGGAGGGTATCCCTGTTCTCCCCCATCATGGATTGCACTTAAGGGTGGGCACTGTGAGCTCAGTGGGCCTGACCCCCGGGACTGGGTATATGACAGATCTGGCGGCAGGGGTGGGATCCAAGAGATCTGGTTGCATACTGTTGCAATTAGAGATATTGGTGGCACAGGCATAACCATTGGATTCGAGCCCAGTGTATCAGATTGATAAACTGTAAACAGTCCACACACAATTAAGGCAGAGATTCTAAAAAATATATATAATTAGGTTACAGTATAAAGTTCCCTGTTTTTGTTTTTTCTTGGGTGTAAGCTGGTGTAGCAGTAGTTAGAGAAGAAGATGGCTTCCATCTACAGCGAATACACTGCAGACTACCTGAAGCACTTGTGTCAAGAGAGATGAGTCCAGTGCGATGGGCGAACCAAAAAGCATCTCGTGGAGGCTCTTGTAGCAGCCGATGAGCAAGTGACTGCCAGTGACCTAGAGTCATAGCCAGTGACTGAAAGGGACCAGACCTTGGGCGTGGGGGTGCCAAAGGATATCGCAGACTCCAGTCCCAGGGAGGAGGACATAGAAACACAGACTTTGACAGCAGATAAGAACTGCTTGGCCAACCCAATCTACCCATTTCCCTACCTATTGGCTAAGCTACGGATTCTAGTTAAGCAACAACCTACTTCCTCCTACCCCCCCACTAGAATTGCCTTATGTCTGTCCCATGCAGTCTTGAATTCCCCCACTGTTTTTGACCCCACGACCTCCTCAAGAAGGCATTCCATGCGTCCATCACCCTCTTTGTGAAAAAATACTTCCTCGCGTTGCCCCCGAGCTGTCCCCCCTCTATCTTCAAATTGTGCCCCCTTGATTTTTGCACATCTCTTTTTCTGAAATATACTACCCTCTTGGACTTAGTTGATTCCTTTGAGGTACCTGAAAGTTTCTATCATGTCCTCCCTCTCGCTGGCTCGGTGGCATAGAGGGTTGAGGCGCTGGATGCCACACCTCGCGCCACACCAGCGACCCGGGTTTGGGGATGGACCCAGGTGGCTGGGGGGCAGCGGGGGGGGGGGGAGAGAGACTGAGCATCAGGAGGACTGCTCTCTCTTCCCCGGGGAGGGCTGGGGTAACGACCGCTCAATGAGCGACCTCTGGCAGAGGCTGGGGGTAGCCAAAACAGCGTTGTGACGTATGCCGGGGGGGGTGGAGCCACGGCGTGCATTGCCTTGGCAGCCGGGCTCCACAGGGGTGAAAAACACAAGGGAAAAAACCCTCTGCTGATAGGTGATGGCGCCTCCAGCCGTGATCCACACTCCTGAAGTCGGACCCGGCCCCTTCCGCTCTCCCTCCCCCGCCTCCAGCCTGGTGGTTCAATGCTTACAGATAGAGTGCCCTGGGCGGGGGCGACTCTTCCTCGGAGGGCAGACCCGGGCGATGCTCTGTGCTGGAGAGGAGTGGAGGGGCCAACCGGGATAAAGCAGGGAGGTAGAAATGGCGGATCGGAGGTTGCTGGAGAGAGTTCGGAAGCAAGGAAGAAAAAAACAGAATTCGGAAAAAAAAAAAAATTTGTCCTTCTCCCTCCTTTCCTCGAGAGTACACATGTTAAGCTTCTTTGGTCTCTCTTCATATGGTTTCAGGTGCAGACTCTGCACCATTTTAGTTGCCCTACTCTGGACCACCTCCACCCGATGTCCTTGCAGAGATGGGGGTCTCCAGAACTGCATGCAATACTCCAGATGGGGTCTCACCAACTGCCTTTACAGAGGGACAGCAACTTCCTGTTTTCTACTGGTGATGCCTCTCCCTATGCATCCCAGTATTCACCCAGCCCTCCTTACTGCCTTCTCACATAGTCTGCCTACCTTTATGTCGTCTGATATGAATACTTCAGGTCCCTTTCCATTTTTGTTGTTGTTAGTACCTCCCACCCCCAATTCTGTACTCTTCCCCAGGGTTTTTGTTTCCCCATGTGCATTACTTTGTACTTTTTGCATTGAATCTAAGCTGCCATACTTTTGACTATTCCTCCAACCTTGCCAAATCCCTTCTCATCCTTCCACCATCCCTTGTGTATCAACCCTGTTGCAGATCTTTGTGTCATCTGCAAAGAGGCATAATTTTCCTTCCAGACCCTCTGCAATGTCACTTAAAAAGACATTAAAGAGGACCAGCCCCTGTATTGAAGCCTGCGGTACCCTGCTAGTAACACCCCTTTCTTTGGAGTGGACTCAGTTTACTATTACACTCTGTGTCCTGTTGTCCAGTCAATTATTTATCCAGGCTACCACCCTGGGACCCACTCCCAGGCTGGCTAACTTGTTTATTAATCTTTTTGTGGGGCTGTGTCAAATGCCTTTCTAAAGTCTAGGTAGGTCATGTCCACAGCCCCTCCCTAGTCTACTACTTTGGTCACCCAGTCAAAAAAGTCTTTTAGATTTGTTTGACATGACTTTCCCGCTGTGAATCCATACTGCCTTGGGTCCTGTGCCTCACTGGCCTCTAGGTACTCAACAATTCTTGCTTTCAGAAGTGATTCCATCATTTTCCTTACCACTGAGGTCAAACTAACAGGTCTGTAGTTTCCTGCCTCTGCCTTGCTCCCACTTTTGTGAAGGGGAATAACATCCCCCTTCCTCCAGTCCTCAGGTACCACACCATCTTCTGATGATTTGTTAAAAAATGTTGTCAGTGGTGTCACTAGTTCTTCCCTTAGTTCTTTTAGAATTCTGTGGTGAATCCCGTCAAGCCCTACTGCCTTGTCCACCTTGAGTTTTAGAAGTTCTTTCAGGACCCTTTCTTCAGTAAATGGACTGGCATCGACCCCCCTATCCAGAGTGCTTCTATTGTGTGGTTTAGGTACGTCCCCCTCTTCTTTTGTGAATACTGAACAAAAGTATTCATTCAGTATCTCTGCCTTTTCACTGTCACCCTCTGCCAACCCCCTCCCCTTTATTAAGCCTTACTATCCCCCCTTTGATCTTTCTTCACTCCCTAATGTACCTATAAAAGGTTTTATCCCCTTCTTAACCGAGTTGGCTATCTTTCCTCAGTTTAGGCCTTTGCTATTCTGACTGCCTTCCCCGCTTCCTTCTGCTTTAACTGATACAATTCTCCGTCCTGCTCCTTCTGTGATTCTTTATACTTCCTGAATACTATCTTTGTCTCCCTAACCTTCCCGGCCACCTCTTTTGAGAACCATAGTGTTTTTTTCCTTTGTTTTGTTTATTTGCTTTACACAAAGGATTGTTGCCTCTGTGATGGCAGTTTCAATTTTTCCCCTACTGTTCCTCCACCCCTCCTTCCTGCCCTTTTACTAGTGCATCCCTTAGGCACTCTCCCATTCTGCCAAAGTCAGCCCTCTGAAAATCCAATACCCTTGCTTTTGTATGGCTTGACTCTATGGCTGCATGTATCGTGAACCACACTGTCTGGTGGTCGCTTGTTCCCAGATGGCTACCGACTTCTAAATCAGAGATCCTCTCACTGTCCCCGTTTGAGAGTACCAGTTCTAAGACTGCTCCTTCCCGAGTGGGTTCCAACACTAGCTGCCTGAGGTATTCTGTAGGGCATTAAGAATGACTATGCTCTTGGATGTGGCTGCGGCAAATGTGCTCCAATTAACATCTGGCATATTCAGGTCCCCCATCAACAATATCTCCCCTTTTTCTGCCATTCTAAGGATGCCCTCTATCATTTCCTTGTCCATTTCTTCCTCCTGAGACAGGGGTCTGTATATAACACCTGTGCTGACTGTGGTGCCATTTCCTGTCTCCAAGGTGACCCACAGTGCCTCCTCTCCTCCCTGTTTACCCTTTAGTTCCATTACTTTGGTCTCTTCCCTTATGCAGAGAGCTACTCCTCCTCCTCCTCTTTTACCCTCCCTGTCCATCCTGTAGATTGTGTACGCATGTTGACATCCCAGTCATGATTCTCTGTGTATCATGTTTCTGTGACTGCCACAATATCCAGGCATCCCTCTTCCATGATGGCCACTAGTTCAAGAAGCTAGTTACCCAGACTACGGGCATGGTTACTCATCTCCCTCCATTTTTTGATGGCCTTACCCTTTTTAGCCCCATCCCTGCACTTCCCACTGCCTTTTCCTTTCTCTCCATTTACCCCTGCCCTGCCTCCTATTGAGCTCACTACCTTGGGGTTAACCTCACTAACTACCTTGTTTTGTGGGGGAGGCTGGGAATTTCCTGTTCCTTTTCAGTGCCTCCCTCCTTGGCTAGTTTAAAAGCTTGTCAATGAAGTATTTAAACCTATAACCTAGGATCCTGGTTCCCCTCCCGGACAGATGCAGACCACTGCACCAGTATAGGCCTGTATCCCTCCAGGTGGCCCCCCAATGAAGCCAAAACCCTGTGCTCTGCACCAGTTTTTCAATCATTCATTGATTCAAGGACAGCAATACCATAGAGAACCCAGAGCCACAGTACCCAGAGAAGGTCACTGCAACACTGGAGCCAGAAAGGATCAGGCTGCAGCTACAGTTGAGGAGATTGGAGCTGGAATTCGAGCAGAGAACATTCCAAATGGAGTTGGAGATGCAGGAAGAAGAAAACCAGCATTGGAGAGAGGCCGAGAGAGAGGAAAAAGAACGCCAGAGGGAATTCGAACTGGCAAAGCTAAGACTCCAACGACCAGCGTCAGAGGAGGTAAGTGGCAAGGGTGAACCTGGAACTCCAGGACTGGGGTACAAATTAAATTCCAAATTAATAGCTGAATTTAAAGAGGGTGAGGAAATGGATGCATGTTTGAATTCATTTGAAAAGGTCTGTATCCAGGGGTAAAATACCCAGGGAGTCCTTGAGCTTCCAGCTATCCCCGCTGCTTACTGGAAAAAGGTGCGAGGCACTAGGCCAAATGGACAACCAGGACAGTAGCAATTATGAGAAACTTAAAGCTGCATTGCTTAAAAAGTAGGAATTACTGCCTGAAGTATACAGGGTTAAGTTCCGGAGAAGCCCTGACATAAGCTATGAGGTACTCGCCACAAAGCAACGTCAGTTTTTGAAATGTTGGTGGGAGGGAGTGGAAGCAAACTCTGTAGAGAAAATGGAGGTTGTACTTCTGGAGCAATTCATTTGGGCTTGCCCAGCAGAGCTAAAAACCTGGTTGGAGGACCGAGACCCCAAAACAGTGCAAGGGGCTGCTGAGCTCTCGGACCACTATGCCAAGAACAGGTCTGCTCTGAAAGGGAGTGGGGTGAGTGTGGCAGTGTAGAAGAGGAAAAGCACGCCTTCAGGGCAGCGAAAATCCTCACTGCCTCCACAGAAAGGGGGAAGCCCCAGGTTACAAAAACAGGATTTATCAGATAAAAGAAATGATGATTGTTGGTTTTACAAACAGCCAAAATATCTTCCTAGACAGTGTCCTAAAAAGGCGCAGAGTGGACAAAGTGGTGCTCAAACAGAGTTGTGTGCACTGTGTATCCCTGAAAGCATGCCTATAAACATGAGGGAGAACATACGCCCGGTTACTGTAAATGGGGTGCACACCCATGGGTTAAGGGACATGGGGGATCTCTTACTTTAGTAAAAGGGGATATGGTTGGGCATGAACAGCTTATACCTAATCAGTTTCTAACGGTGAGGGGATTCACTGGGGAGGAGAAAACTCTGCCACTAGCTAGCATTCTCTGGATTGGGGTGAGACAGGAGACAGCAGGGCTCTAAATTCCCCGCTATTTGGTGTTCCATGCACACCAAAAATGATGCATGGAACACCAAATATTGTGAGCTGGTAACCCGTGCTGTATACCAGTTTTAAATCCTTGATTCGAGCATCCCCGGTCATGAATCCTCTTTCCGTTTCTTTGTTACTTTCTAAGGCTAAAATGAGAGTTCTTCACAGCGCACATGTAAACTGGATATAAATTCCGGTGAAAAGAAACTGACCTCTGACCAGACACTGACAGCACTCGCAAAGAACCAGCCAAGAGTCCGTCTCTCTCTCTGTGTGTCTCTCTCTCTGTCCCTCTCTCTATGTCCCTCTCCCAGTCTCTCTCTCCTGGCTGCTGTAAGCAACTGACCTCTTTCCTCACATGGACTTCATTCCTAATGCACAGAGCCTAATGCAGCAGCCAAGGGACAGTCTCTCTCTCTCTGCCTCTCCGTTTATCCTCTGGCTGCTGTCCAAACAGAGTATTATATTCCAAGGGTGAAAAAAAAAAATCTATTGGGTGGTAGCGAGGGCAATAACCATGCAAGACTTAAGCTATATGGGCTGGCTGGAAAAATAAAATCTGCTGCTTCCTGTTATAAGAAAACAAAGACTGTAGAACAAACAAACCTATTGTAATTGAGCCACTCAGAGGGGGGGAAAAAACACTACTGCTTAAGTCTCTATGGTACAGGCAAAGCAGCTTTCAGGAGTTTAGTTTCAGCCAGCCCTGAGGTAAATTAATCAAATAACTTGCACCCTATTTTCACTTTTTTTTTTTTATTATTTTTTTTATTTTTTTATTTTTTTTTATTTCCTAAGTTTAAGTGAAAAAACTGTTTAATTTACCTCAGGGCTGGCTGCAACTAGGGTGCAAAATTCCTATACCTTAGGTGCCCCAGGGCAGGCACTTTTGTCTTTTGACACCTACATATGATTAATGCCTGCCCACTGGGCCACCTAAGTAAATTCTGAGCCAAGTCCATTATTCGTGAAGTCTATTATTTTTTTTTCTGCTTGGAGAATTGTCATTGTTGGAGGGAGGGCAAGAGGGAGGTGCGCTGCTGTGGTGGAGCTGCAGACCACTAGGCATATCTGTTTCCTATCAGCTGACGGCTTCAAACAAGATTATGAGCAGGCAGGCTGTAAGGCTATGTGAGAGACAGCCCTCCTCCAATGTGAATGACAGACTGTTGGCACGAATGAAGTAGGTCAGGAGTCAGGCTGTAGCCAGACGGATGGTAAGTGTCACTGCCAGTCATTCCATGTTTTCCCACCCACTTCTTTTTGCGCTACGTGTACTCTGCAAAGTGTGCCATTCTCACCTGTTAACTTAGGGTGTTGTGGCGTGCTTACCAGGGATCGACTATTGTTTAGATCTTTCAAGAGCTTTAGAGAAGTTCAGCTACAACTGCATTGAGAACAAAATATTTAAATCAACAGCTCTTTTAAGAGCTACCTTAGCCTACCTATCATCAATATTTTAAGGAAAAAGGAGGGAGTGTGAGCCAAAAGATAGGAAGGGGTAAGATAGGTCCTGCCAGGCCACCTGCCCTGCAAAAGAGGGGAGAGTGACCAGTGGTGACCACAATGTTCATTTAATCACAAAGGCTGGCAGCACTAGGCAGATCTTTAAAACAATAACCATGCTTCTGAGAGATAGTGCAGTAAGCTGCAGCAGAGGGAGAGGATGGTGGGACTCAGTGTGCCCACGAGTACAAAATCAAGCTCTAGCTGAAATCTAGCTACTGGGGCCAAACAAGCTGAAATCAAAAGCTCTTTTAAGAGTTACTACTGGGACACAAGCTCTGGGAGCTTGAAATGGGGCGGCATGTATATTATTTGCTGGGCATGTAGTTTTACTACTGACATGCCCACTTGGGCATGTGCTTTTTTTCATGAATATTATACCCTGAATGCAACCAGACTCATGAAAGCTGTTGTGCCTGGACCACCAAAGTTAAATAAAACAGCAAACAAAATTTTTGCCAAATTATTTTTATTGAGAAAACATCTGGGGGGTAGACTGCAGAAAAAAAGGCACCAGAGTCTTTTGCTCAATTTCATTTGGCTAAAGTCTTACTGCAATTGCGGCAATCATTTAAAAAAATTAAAATTATAGCTTGCTAAAATTTAACATTTTTGTGGCAACTTTTCTCTTCACTAAAAATACCACCAACAGCTTAATCTGGTTCAAGGTCAACTGGCCTTCATCTATATCCTCTTCCCTCGGGTCGTGCCTGAATTAATTGTTTAATTAATTGTTTAATTAGTATTTCGGAAAGACCTTTGAGCGTGAGCTCTTTTACAAAGGTTCCACGTCACACATATTCAGTGGTTACAAAGGCCTGATCTTTAGGCATTAAAGAGCGATTACATGTCAATTAGACAAATAGGAGAAAAAAAAAAAACTGAGCAGTTGTAATTGAATACTAAGCTATTTCTAATCGGTTGCCCTAGGTAGCACACCCTTGGAAACCTCCAAATCCATTGATAGACTATGGCAGAGTAACTGCATAGGGGTTAACGCTATCCCAGATGGCAAGAGGCTGGGTTACTAGGCAGAATATGTCAAGTGCACTTACCCGGTCAACAAAAACTAAATAAAAACATTTCTTATTGTGTAAAGAGTAGACATAGTGGTATACAAAAAAAAAAAAAAAAAAAAAAACAAAAAAAAAAAAAATAAAAGAGTTGTATACCAGTTTTCAAGATGGAATACCAAATCCTGAGAAATGGTATTCCGTGTAGAACACCACTCTTTAAAATGAATTTCTAGCCCTGGAGAGGGTGCAAAAAGTAGCTGTGGCAGACAACCACACCCAGGATGGATTCTAGGGAACAATCTCCATAAGGGGGTGGTGTGTGAAGTTACCTGCAGTCAGACGGCAAAGGCAGATTGTAGTTCCCTGGACCCCATAGAAGCCCCTGTGGAAAACAATGGGAGGCTGGTTCCCCAACCTGTGTCTCCCGAAATGGAGAGTAGTGAAAGGGAAGTAGGACTTCCCCATGTAACAGTTCACAAAACTGTTACAGAAGGTTACTCTGAGGAAGGAGGAAGGGGTAACCAATGGTCAGATGGTTAGGGATGGCAGTGACCCTGAATGTCCTGATGCTACAGTTATGGACCCCAGTTTAGGAACTGAAGGGGATATTTCGCACGCCTTGGGAAAATGTGAAGAATCTGCAGTTGCCCAGAGGACTGATCCTAGTTTGGAGAGGCTGAGGGCTTCTGCAGAATCTGATGGGACATAGGGAACTGACATGAGACATTTGAGTATTTCGGGACAATGGACTGCTGCATACACAGAACGTAAGGACAGAAGGAGGGAGGTGTGATGGGCAGACAGCTTGTCATTCCCCAGGAGTACTGTGAACCGTTACTCAAGATCACTCATGATATCTCCATGTCAGGACATTTGGGAATCATGTGCACCATGCAGTGACTGGCCCAGAATTTCTATTAGTCCAACTTCACCTAGCAGGTGAAGGAACAGTACAGGTCTGGTCACCGGTGCCAACAAATAGGAAAGGCAGGTAGTAAATCCAAAGCCACCCTAATTCCCTTCCCCACTGTGGAAGAGCCATTCCAGAGGGTGGGAATAGATATTGTTGGACCCTTGAGTACCCCAAGCTCCTCCAGGAAGAGGTTTATCCTGATGGTGGTAGATTATGCCACCTGATACCCAGAGGCAGTTGCCCTCTTCTCACTTAGGACAGACAAAGTGGCAGACGTCTTGCTAGGTATTTTCTCCAGTGTCAGATTTCCGCAGTAGCTTATCACTGATCAAGGGGGTACCTTCATGTCACACCTGATGAAATGTTTGTGGGAGAAGTGTGGGGTGGTGTGACGCACGACATCTTATCACCCACAAGCCAATGGGCTTGTGGAAAGGTTTAATGGTATCCTAAAAATCGATGCTCCAAGCGTTTGCTGAACAGCATAGGAGGAACTGGGAGAAATACCTTCCCCACCTGTTGTTCGCATACAGGGAGGTGCCCCAAGAATCGACAGGGCTTTCTCCCTTTGAACTCTTATATGGAGGTAGGGGGTAAGGGCCCCTAGACTTGATCTGGGAAGACTGGGAAGGCAAGCATGCCACCCAGGGAAACTCTCATAGTGGAGTATGTCCTAAAGTTTAGGGAAAAGCTGAAAGAGCTTATGGGAGCAGCCCAGCAGAAGCAAAAGGTCTTATATGACCATAAAGCCAGAGCTCACACATACAGTGTAGGTCATGAAGCCATGGTCCTAATCCCGGCCCGGAAGGACAAGCTGTAGGTCGAGTGGGCAGGACCATACAAGGTAGTCCAATAGGTAAATGATGTGAACTATATCGTAGAACTGCCTGACAGGAGACATTCCCATAGAATGTACTATGTCAACATGAAGCCAAATGCAAATAGGGCTGACATGGTATTTGTAGTATGTAGTCCTGGGGAGGGGAATGACTAAGAAGACCTCCTACTGGACTTGCTGGAGGAAGAAAGCAGGAGTCCTCTGTGGAGGCAGTCAAACTGTCGCCCCAGTTGACCCCAGAACAGATTCAGGAAATGAGGGAGGTTATAGTGGACATTGCCCCCTTGTTTACAGCCCAGCCTGGACTAACCCCCTTAGTAACACATAGGGCTTCATCATGTTGACATAGTACATTCTATAGGTATGTCTCCTGTCAGGCAGTTCTACAATACAGTTCACATCATTTACCTACTAGACTACCTTGTATGGTCCTGCCCACTCTTCAACAGGTTCCTTGAGAGAGGGAGGGTACCTAAGGATTGGTGAGAGACACATGTGGTGCCAATCCATAAAGGGGGGGGGGTCGAGGGAAGTACCAGGTAACTACAGACCCATCAGTTTGACCATGGTGGTGGGAAAATTAATGGAGAGTATACTAAAGGAACAATTGGGGGTGTACTTGGAGGAGGTGGGAGGTCTGGATAGTTGGCAACATGGGTTTGTGCCAGGTAGATCATGTCAAACCAATCTTGTGGAGTTCTACGAATGGGTAACATTAGAACTGGACAGGGGAAAGCCTGTGGATATATTATTCTTGGACTTCAGCAAGGTGTTTGACTCTGTACCCCACAATGGTCTGGTGGAGAAACTGACAGGATTGGGAGAGCCCTTTGATGGTCAGATGGATTAAAACTGGCCAGCTGGATGCACCCAGAAAGCAGTGGTTGGTGGGGAGCTCTCGAACCCTAGAGAGGTCGGTAGTGGGGTACCACAGGGCTCGGTCCTGGGTCCGATCCTGTTTAATGCATACATATCGGACATCAGGGAGGGTATAGAGTCTGAAATGAGTCTCTTCGCTGACAACTCCAAGATGGGAGCAGTAGTTGAGGGGGAAGAGGGGAGGTTGGCACTGCAAGGGGACCTGGACACCCTGGAAAGCTGGGCTCACACATGCAAATTAAATTTCAATATCACCAAGTGCAAGGTGTTGCATCTTGGGCGGGGAAACCCTAAACACAGGTACACCCTGGGAGGGAAGGGGAGGCGCTGGAGATCTCAACAGGGGAAAAAGACCTAGGAGTCATGGTGGATGCATGTATGAATAACTCTGAGCAGTGCAGGAGAGCGGCTAGCAAGGCAAACAGGATGTTGGGATGCATCGTTAGAGGGATCACCTCTAGGAGCACGAAAGTGATTCTGCCACTGTACAATGGACTGGTTAGACCACACCTTGAGTACTGTGTACAGTACTGGAGACTGCACTTGAGGAGGGACATTCAGCTCCTGGAAAGGATACAGAGGAGAGCAACTAAGATGATACGAGGACTAGGGGATTTGACGTATGAGAACAGACTTGAGGAGCTCTGCCTGTTTTCATTGGAAGAGAGGAGAGACAGGGGGGACATGACTGAGGTCTTCAAGTACCTCAAGGGAATAAATAGGGTAAACATAGAGGGAATCTTTAGACTAAAGCAGGGAGGTATCACCAGAGGGCATGGTTTGAAGTTGGAAGGTGGAAAGTTGAGGGAGGAAAAGAGGAGGAGGTTTTTCACTGAGAGGGTGGTGGACCCTTGGAATGCGCTGCCTGGGAAGCTGGTTTAGAGATCCACCGTGGAGGGCTTCAAGAGAGGGTAGGACAGACACAGAAAGCGGATGCATCAGATGATGGCCTGGCCCAGGGGGGTGGGGATGGATGATAGGGGTTTCTAGAACACAAGGGGGGAGGAGGACCTCGGCACTCAACTAGGGATCTGAGGTTCGAGCAGACTCAATAGACCGTAAGGCCTAATCTTCTGGCAATTAGTATGTTAGTATGATGTAGGCATGAGGACACAAGCACCCATACAGTGGACAGCCTACCGGGTGTCTGAGGCCCTCCTAAAGGACATTAGGAAGGAGGTGGAAGAAATGCTGGATTTAGGGGCAATCCAGAAATCCCACAGCCCCTGGGCCTCACCCACAGTCCTCGTTCCCAAGCCGGATGGCTCTACTCGCTTGTGTGGATCATCGTGGACTCACAGTCACAAAGTCTGACACCTACACAATGCCACGGACGGATGAGCTACTGGACAAGTTGGGAGGGGTGTCATACCTTACCACAACTGACCTGACAAAAGGGTATTGGCAGGTGGAGTTAACTGCCAGAGCTAGGGAGAGATCAGCCTTTATCACTCCAATAGGATTATTAGAGTTCAAGGTAATACCTTTTGGAATGAAGAACACCCCTGCCACCTTCCAAAGGTTAGTCAACCAGGTGTTATATGGTACTGTACACAGTGGTACATCTGGATATTGCCATCTTCAGTGCCAGCAGGAAAGAACACCTGTTCCACCCTAAGGAAGTCCTGGACAGGATACAGAGAGCAGGGCTCACTGTAAAAGCTGAAAAATGCCAGGTGGCCATGGCGGAGGTGGCATACCTAGGACACATAGTGGAGTGGGCACAACTTCATCCCAATCAAGCCAAGATTGAGGTGTTAGAGGCGTGGCCCAGGCCTGAAACCCAGAAGCAGGTTCGAAGTTTTCTAGAGACCGCCGGGTACTATCGAAAGTTTGTAATAAAATTACAGTACCCTGGCAGCCCCCTGTCTAGCATGCTAAAGAAAAGAATGTCCAAACAGGTAAAACTGCAGACAGCCTGTGAACAAGCCTTCGCCTGGTTACAGGAAGCACTGCGCAGTACCCCTGTGTTGGCCAGTCCAGATTACAGTAAGCCATTTGTAGTCCAGACAGATGCCTCAGATGTGGGGATTGGAGCAGTCCTCAGTCAGACCTCCAACCAAGGGAAAGATCACCCAATAGTGTACCTTAGCAAAATGTTGCTTCCCCAGGAGCATGCCTTTTCCACAGTTGAAAAGGAATGCCTTGCGCTGGTATAGGCCCAGAAGAAATTGGAGCCATACCTCTACTGGAGGCACTTTGAGATACATACCGATCATAACCCCAGGTGTGGCTGACACAGATGGGGAAAATTAATGATCATCTCTTAAGCTGGAGTACTGCCTTACAGGGCTATGATATGACCATTGCCCACAGGGCTGGATCGGCCAATGCCAACACAGATGGGCTATCTTGCCAGTTAGAGCAGTGAACAGAATTTGTGAAAATCACTGTGCTTATTGATTGATTCCCACAAATTCAGTCTAGGAGGGAGGGGTGTGGCAAGCTGCCCAGCTGCTAGCCCTTATTTGTACATATTATTATGTTGTGTGTGTGTGTGTGTGTGTGTGTGTGTGTGTGTATATATATGTGTGTGTGTATATATTACATATATATTACATATATATATTTGCATGTAATGATATGTACATACCAGTGTCAGCACAAAGGCACATAGAGAAAAGACTGGATTTTTTAAAAAGGAGTTGACCTTCCTCTGACCTACAAGGCAAGCCTTGCTTGCAGGAACTTGATAAGTTCTTGTCAAAAAGCTTGTGGATACATTATCAAAGAGTATTCCTCTAATGTTAATTGGCCATGGGAAACCAAAGTAATAAAATCAGCTTGTATAATCAATCATACAACTTACAGTATCTTCCTTATAACTAATTAAATTAAGCCTGTTCAAAATTCCAGGATGAGAGAAGCCATTTCCACTGGTGTAAACCCTTAAGATCAAAAGGGAAATGGTCTTATTTATTTATTTATTTACGAGTTTAACCAGGAAGGCATACTGAGCAGTGTTGCTCGATTCCAGATGAGACCTGGGGGTCAAGACCCAAGACAATAGCACAAATCACTAGGTACAGAGTTAACACAATGAATGGCCATCCGCTGTACAGACAATCAGCAGACAGAATACAGACACTCGGTAGATAGATACAAGAACATTTTAGAGAGACATCTGAGCACACAAACACAATTACAATACGTAATTTGGCACTAACTATAGCAAGAGCAGCTGGAGGAGAAGTGGGCACTGAGTAGGCAATTGCAACGGCTGGGGTTGGGTGAGTATCTTATATCAGCTCACAGGGCGCTCCATAACTGGGGGATACAGAATTGGAAAGCGGCCTGTCCTTTGGTTGTGCGCATAAAGGGGATGTGGAGGAGCCTGGGGTCAGTGCTTCTGAGGGAGTAAGCAGAGGGAGGTTGTTGGAAGAGGCTAAAGGCCAGGTAGGGGGGTAGGGAATGGGACCAGAATTTGGCTACGGACCTAGCACAGTGGGTTAACCTGCGGTCATGGAGGGACGGCAGGGCTAGGGAGCTATATAAGGTGCAGTGGTGGGTTGTTTGTGGGCAGTCAAGGATAAACCAACAAAAAGAGTGGAAAAGGGTGTCAAGGCTGGCCAAGGCAGAGGAGGGAGCGATAGTATAGACTATATCGCCATAGTCGAGCACTGGGAGGATCATCTTTTGGACAATAGCATTCCTAGCAAGACAAGGGAGGCAGCTTTTGTTCCTGTATAGGGCGCCGAGTTTAGGGAGTAGTTTCTTGTGTATGGAGTCAATATGAGTGGCGAAATAGAGGTGCAGGTCGAGCGAGATGCCCAAGTATCTGAAGCTGGTGCATTGTTCCAGTAGTGACCCATCCAGGGTTTTGAAAGGGGGGCAAGGGGCTTGGCGGGAGAGTCTTTGCTGTGAGCCAAAGGTTAGCGACATAGTTTTCTTAGGGTTTAAGAATAGCTGGTTTGAACTTAACCATTCCTGGATGCTGTTGAAATCCTGCAATAGTAGATTTGTCACTACACTTGTGGTGGGGCCTGTGGCATGCAGTACTGTATTGTCCGCATACATTTGTATGGATGAGTAGCGACAGGCTGATGGGAGGTCGTTTAGGAATATGGAGAAGAGCAGTGGGCCCAAAACTGATCCTTGGGGGCCTTGATGATAACTGGAAGAGGGTGCAGGATTCCAACAGCGAGGCGACTTCTACAGCCTGGTGTCTGCCCACCAGGTAGTCATGGAACCATGTGGTGGCTGGTTTGGAGAGCCCGGCTTCAGTTAGTTTAAAAAAGGAGCAGAGTATGGGAGACTGTGTCAAAAGTCTTGGCTAAGACTATAAAGATGGCACAGGTGATGTAGCCTTTGTCCATGCCAGTGATTATGTCGTCAGTGACTCATAGCAGGGAGGTGATAGTTGAGTGTGATTTGCGAAAACCGGATTGGAATGGAGTGGAGGAGGAGGCATCCAGATGGGGAGAGAGTTGGGCGAGGACAAGACATTCCTACAGTTTTGCCAGAATCAGGAGTAGGGAGATGGGGCGATAGTTGCCTGGGGAGGAGGGGTCACCCCTTTAGGTAGGGGTATGACAGTAGCCCGTTTCCATTCGACAAGGTGTGACGGAAAAGGTTCCCACAGTACACTGACATTTATTTATTTATTTATTTATTTTTAAGTGCCAGGAAACATCCTTCTAACAGGCCTGTGTGAGACTATAACCCCTGTGTTAACTATGGGAATCTGACATCAAAGATTATCAGAAAAATAAGACTTTGGGGAAAACGCAAGAGTGGCACCTGGTGGCCTAAAGTGAAAGGGCCAGTCTTTATTCCCAGACTGGGAGTGATCTTCTATTTAAGCTCTCCAGCACAGAGACTCAGGGCCATTTTGCTTGGACTCTCCTGACCACAGATTACACCTAAAAAAAAAAAAAAAAAAAAGGTTCTAGGACTGAGTCCTGATGGTCCACGGGAAATGTGTTTATGTTGGGTTCAGTCCTTTACTATGCTGCCTCTCCCGATGTGTTCCACAAAACAAATTCTTTCCTTCCCCAGAAAAAGGGGGGGGCGCAAAAAAGAATTTCACACAAGTAGACAGATCTTTTCTTTTCCAAAATTCTTGTTCTTTTATTTTATTTTTCAGGCCCAGATCCTCTACGTTTCACCAACAAATATTGGCTTCCTCAGGAGATGCCTTTACAAAACACCTCTATTATCACTCCAGATAATTATCTCCTTCTTTTGGATTATCTGTTTCCATAACAAACCCTGCTCAGTTCTTATTTCCAACGCTTATTTGTTTTCATCGCTTTTGTAAGCCCCATTTATTGGTTGCTCTTGTCCTTCTCTCTTATCAGGCCCACGCTTCATTGCTAGTTTTAATTCAAAAAGAGGAGGTGACATGATTATTTCTTTTTGAATTAAAACTAGCAAGGAAGCGTTGGCCTGATAAGAGAAGAAGGACAAGAGTAACCAATAAATGGGGCTTACAAAAGCAGTGAAAACAAATGAGCATTGGAAATAAGAACTGAGCAGGGTTTGTTATGGAAACAGATAATCCAAAAGAAGGAGATAATTATCTGGAGTGATAATAGAGATGTTTTGTAAAGGCACCTCCTGAGGATGCCAATATTTGTTGGTGAAACGTAGAGGATCTGGGCCTGAAAAATAAAATAAAAGAACAAGAATTTAGAAAAGAAAATATCAGTCTACTTGTGTGAAATTCTTTGTTGCACCCCCCCTTTTCTGGGGAAGGAAAGAATTTGTTTCACAGATTACACCTGTCAGCACAGAGACTGCCTAAGAGCCAATGGCTGCTACAGAAAGACTGCAATATTTTGCAAACCAGCAATTCTCTGGACTTCAAAATCTTCATACCTCACATAGATTAGCCAACAGTCTTCGTGTGTTTCATTGTACATTTTTCCATTTTTTATTCCTGTATACTGTAACCCAAATTAATATTCTCTTATAAGTTGTACTGGTACTTAAGTATTTTAGTAAAACTTTAGTTTTCAAAAAGAAATTCTGCCGGCGTTAAGAGTTATTATATTGTATGTGTGACTTTAGAAGGTTTATTAATAATCTGTGACAACGGTTAATTGCTTAGAGGGGCACCATAAGCAACCAAACTGAGAAAAGGGTCTGTAAAAAGATAGGGAGGATACCAGAGTCTACAACTATTTTGAACCAGACTGCTGCATGTCCTGTAAGGAGAAGGCCAAATCAGGTGTAACGCTGCTACCCCGAAGAGAGTGTGATGCCTGGGTCTTCCTCCTTTGTGTAATAGCCAAGGAAAGGTTCATATCTGGCCACAAGACTCGAGACTGGTATTGTGCCCTTATCCAGAGTTAAAGGGATGCCCTGGATCCTCATGGCAGAGGTGCAGTCGTCACCTCAGCAGGTATTCAAAAAGGATGAGGGTATCGCTGCCCCCTCCAGTCATAGACTGCACATAAGAGTGAGCACTGTGAGCTCAGTGGGCCTGACCCCCAGGAGTGAGTTTGTGACACTGGGTTCACTTGGAGGTGGGCTGCCGGCTTCTGCTGCAGGGAACCACTCTGAGGTAAAAGGACAGAGACAGGCTCTGGGCTCACTTGGAGGTGGATATAAACAGGGTAGCAGCAGCACAAAGGAGGGCAACCAAAATGGTGAGGGGCCTGCATCAAAAACCCTATGAGGAAAGGCTGAAGGAGTTAAATATGTACTCCCTGGAGAACAGGAGAGAAAGGGGGGATAGGACTGAAGTATTCAAATACCTCACAGGGAAGAACAGGGTGCAGGAGGGTATCATCTTCCAAAGAAAAAAGATGCTCAAGGATGAGGGGGCACAATACGAAGTTGAGGGGCTTCAGAGGTAATGTGATGAAGTACTTCTTCACAGAGAGGGTGGTGGACAAATGCAACAGCCTACCGGTGGAGGCAGAAACAGTTACAGGATTCAAAAACACATGGGATAGACACAAAGGGATCTTGGAAGTTAAGCGGGGGGGGAACCATAGGCTGATTAGGGCCTATGGCATCACTATAGGTAGGGAAATAGGACGGACTGGGTGGGTCCGGAAGTCCTTATTTGCTGTCAGCTTTTGTGTTTCTATGTAAAACAGAAGAAAATAATTAAGAACATTCCCTAACTCACTGCTCTACTGTACATTAAGTCAATCTGTTCAGACCAAACATTTCCAAAGTGAGGCTAGTGATGTCATGCAACCCAACAGCTCATGCATATGTAACAAACAGCCCTTAAAGGTTCAATAGTTCTACTATTCAAGTCCTGTGGACGACACCCACAAAAAAACAAAATGAAAAAAAAGTAAACCGTTGTAATTAATTTATCATTAAAATTCAAACCATTCTGAACATAGAAACACAGAAATTGTCTTCAGAAAAAGACCATTTAACCATCCAGTCTTCCCTATTAGTCTTCCCTATTTTACCCTGTCAGTCACCAGGACCTATAGTCTAGTCAGGGCTAGTGCTCTTGCCTCTTCCCCCTTGCCCTACTGCTTCTCCCTGTGTAACTATTAAGCCTTTTACTCTGTCCCAGGTGTGTCTGAAACCATTAATGGTTCTTGCATCTACCACCTCTGCTGGCAGGCTGCTCCACAGCTCTACCACACTCTGTAAAATAGAACTTTCTCAAGGCCTTCCTGCATCTCCCTCCTGCCAGCTTCCATTTCATGCACCTTTTCTGCTAAATAGTGACAAAATTTACCTTGTTCAGTAACATGAAGGTCTCTTATGTCACCCCTCTCTTGGCTGGCCTGGTGGCGTACAGGGCTGAGGCGCTGGCGCCTTACCTCTTCCCACACCGACGACCTGGGGTCGGGAGTGACCTCGGGTCTCGGAGGGTCGGCCAGGGAAAGGAGGATAAAGTGTCCACAGACAGCTCTCCTCCTTCGGGAGGGAGGGTGGGGTGGGGAAATCGCTGAGCCACTGGCTCCTGGCGGTGGCTGAAGGTTAGTGCAGGCTCAGGGATCAATGTGGGGGCTGGCACGAGCAGGCATCGGATGAAATGCAGGCGGGCACGTGTGCAGGAGTGCGCCATGGGGCACTGAGGGACAAAACACTAATCCTCTGGCACAAGTGACAGCAGACATAACCGGTGCCGCTGTGGACGCACCCAAATCAACTCCCCTACAGCCCCTGGCCTCCGCATCTCCTCAGTGTGCAGGATAAATCCCTGCTGTGAAGCGACCTGGGATGGCAGGGCAAAAAGGGTTCAAGCTCAGACTGGGTCAGAGGTAGCAGCTGAGAAATGGAAGCCTGATGAAAGGGGCACCGTAGGACCACCCCCAGCCGAGGAGGTAAAAAGAAAGTAGGTAAAAAAAATAATCATGTCACCCCTCTCTGGTCGCTAATGAGTACACATTTAGAGCCTTAAGCCAGTCCTCTAGGACCTGCTCTGCTGGCTCTGAAACATTTTGGTTACTCAATGTTGCATAATTGCTAGCTGGTGTTGGGTCTTTCCTTAGGTAGTGACTCCAGAACAGGGCACAGTATTCCAGATGAGGCCTCACCAGTGAGCTATACAGAGGTAGGATCACCTCTTCCCTCCTGCTGTTGAACCCCTTCCCAATACACCCCAACATTTTGCTTGCCTTGCTGTAAGCCTTGTTACATTGGCTAGATTGTTTTAATGAGTCACTTATGATGATTCCCAGGTTCCTTCCCTCAGAGGTAGCGTCATGGCACTGAATTTCGGCTGCTGGACTTTGGATCACGTTTCTAACCTTTGCAGGTCCCTCTGCAACTTCCTAACCACACTGTTGTTCTCTCTTCTCTTTCTTCTCTCTCTTCTCTCTCCCTGCCACACGTTAGTGTCATCTGTGAAGAGACACTTTTACCATGTCACTGATGAACATACTAAAAAGACCAGCCCCAGGACTGAACCCTGTGGCACCCCTCTTGTAACATCCATCTCCCCCAACTTGGCCCCATTTACCACCACCCTTCTATTTGCGGAATAGAATGTTCCAGACCAGTCTGCTTTATAGTACAATACCTCCTGGTGGTTGAAAGTCAGTATCTTACTACTGCACAATTCCTGTGTTATTCCTACACACAGATCATGGCAGGCGAGCTCCATACAGCAGGTTACCTCTTTATATAGCTCCTGGCAAGTCCGCAAGGTGTCTTCAATGGGATTCTCATGGTCAGGCGCATGAAGGTAGAACAGATCAACGGTCTGAGTTTGCAGGCGTTTCAGCGAAGTTTCAAGCTGTGCTCGTACACTTTCTGGTTTCAGGGTTTTCCCCTCCCATGGGTTTGCCTTTTTCGCTATTTTCACTGTAGGAGAGAAGTGAAGTGTCAGTATGTTCTGTTCAAGATGTCCCTGCTTGCTTATTCATATCAGATTTCACACGCTCTGTTCTCCTATAAGTACACTAACATTACATACTTACATATGTCGTTTCTACAGTTTGTTTATCCATCAGTGTGTCAACTTGATCATGACTTCCTTCCATCAGCTCATGCTTACTTTCATCTGCCTGAGGAGCTCCCTCCAGGCATCTACACAACCCCTCATCCCCTCCCCTGGTCCCTACAGCCTGCTCTAGTGCTGACTGAGACTCACACCCTAATGCAGGGTCTCCAAAGGCAAATCCCCAAAGCCTCCAGGAGGACCATTTATAACTGCACTGCAGAGATGTCTGGGATGGGTGAAGCTTGAGGTCTGGATCAGGGCATTGGGCATGAGTGGGTACTAGAAGGGACTTCATCCTCCTGCACCAAATGGCTGTGTGTGTTCCCAAGCCCCCCCACCTTCTCTAATGAAGGTGGACACACTGGGACTGTCCTATTGGCAGGCCATAAGGGGACTGGCCATGCCCGTCCATCTTCCTTGAAGCCGCTGTGTACAAACGTCCATTCTTGATGCCAGAGGTTTCCACATCAAGCATCATCCAGAGTTGCATCACCAGGATGCCCAAGAGAAGTCCAGCATTCTTGCCTCAGTTTCTTCCTCCCCCTGGCATACAAGGGAATAATCGTGTACCCGCAAGAGGTCCCATCCCTCAACACAGAAGGCATCCAAGACAGAAGCTTGCCCTGCCCTCACCACCGGAAACGCAGTGTCCGGGGCTCTATGCACAAACCTGAGTCACCTGCATGGTAAGTGAGCGTCCCACCCATGTTTAACCCCCCACTGGTTTTGCACAGACTACCTCTCCTGGTAGTCTATGCCACCTCTCGATGCAGAAATACTTTCTGATGTACCTCTTTCACCTCCCACCTGCCAAGTTCACTGAACTCCCCTGGTGCTGGTGTCCCCATCAACTATACTAAGGAAGGGTAAGGAGTGAGAAGGCATGACTGCCCATAGAAGCTCCTATATATTTACATGGAATAATATTTTAAATCGTCCCCCAGCAAGAATATAATTGTCCAAACGCTTTTTGAATTCTGTCTTAGTTTTATCAATGACCACATCCAATAGTAGTTGATTCCATGGGTTTGCCACCCTTGTCATGTAGAAATATTTTCTTTTTTGAGTATTGAATGTTTTCACTATAATTTGTAGAGGATGCCCTCTGATGTCACTAGAGTTATCTTTGAATTCAAGCTCTAGCTCGGACATTAGAAGGGGATCATTTACTATATCAAAACATAATAATAGCAGATCCCCCAATCCTTCTCATCTCTAGGAGCAGAAGGTGTCATATATCCAGCCTTTCTTCATATGGTTTATCATGAATTCTAGAGATGAGTTTCATACATCTTCGCTGTATTTTTCTAATTTTACACAATTAGATTTTTTGTAAGGGCACCATAACTGGGCTGCATACTCAAGTTGTGGTCCGACAGAACAGGCATTAAAACCTTGGAATCTCTGGAACTGATGTTACGCCTTATAGACCAAATAATTTTACTGCTCTTGTCAATTGCTTCGTTTACCTGGTATGTGTTACCAAGATAGTTAGATATAAATATCCCCAAATCTTTTTCGTTTTCAGTAATACTAAGGGGTTTACCACTTAGAAAGTAAGAGGCTCTAGGGTTTAGAGGACCCTCTTACATTTATCACTACTGAGTTTCATCCCCCATG
This sequence comes from Neoceratodus forsteri, assembly GCA_016271365.2. Classification (NCBI taxonomy): domain Eukaryota; kingdom Metazoa; phylum Chordata; order Ceratodontiformes; family Ceratodontidae; genus Neoceratodus; species Neoceratodus forsteri. Next base: position 181,939,266 of record CM057452.1, on the reverse strand, counting down.
TGTTAACTCATCTGAAAAGCTTATCTAGATCATTCTGAATTTGTTTTCTGTCTTCTACTGAAGTACAAGGACCACCTAATTTGATGTCATCAGCAAATTTTATTGTAGGGGCCAGTATGTTTATGGTCATATCACTCACAAAAATCTGAAAGAGGGATGGGCCCAAGACGGAGTCCTGCGGGAACCCATAATTCACACTTCCTACCTCAGATAGGTGCCCATTTATCAACACCCTCTGCGATCTACCAGACAGCCAGCTACCAATCCATCTGAATATGTCCATAGGTATGTTAAATTCTGAGAGTTTTTCCAATACAGCCCAATGTGACATAACATCAAAGGTCTTGCTAAAGTCAAGAAAAACAACATCGCAAGGAATTTTTTTTATCCAGCAGGCAACTGACATTTTTACTGAGGCATAACAGATTTGTCAGACAGCTTCTTCCTTGCCTAAACCCATGCTGTTGTCATTTAGCTGAGATCTAACTGTTTCCTTAACAAGGCTTTCTAGGACCTTGCAGACTGATGAAGTTAAGCTAGTTGGCCTGTAATTGCACCATTCATGATTTGGCCCTTTTTTTTTTGTGGACGGGTAGGACATGTGCCAGTTTCCAGTAAGAGAGCACAACATTTTGTTTTAAACATCCCTCAAATAATTTTAGAGGATACGCTAGAGCATCAGATAATAGATATAGCTTATGTCCTAATATTGCATTTGGTCCTAGGGTAGTTTTTCCATTTTGCTTTTTAGTATGATATTTATTTGTTCAACTGAAAAAGTGATGTTAGTATGATCTGCTGTAGATGGAAAGCAACTTTGTGCTGACCCATAGATCTCACAGAATTTTTTGTTAAATATATTTGACATATTGTCAGGATCATGCATAATTTTTAGTGAATTAATATATGCATAAAATGATTTACTGTTTTCTTTATTGGCAGTAGCAGCAAGATGAAACTCCCAATATCTTTTAACTTTTCTGATTTTATTCTTACACTTTTTCTGAATAGCCATATAAAAGTCTCCCAGGAGGAGTCGATTTTATAAGAAAATTACAATAGCTTTTGTTTTTTTATTAACCGTTTTAGATCTTAGTCATCCATTTGGATTGATGTTTTTTATTTGAATATTTAAACTTAGAATGTATAAATTTGTTGCATAATGTAACTATGGTGATTTTTTTTTTTCATAAATTCCCAGTAATTCTGAATTGATCTCATTTGGAATTATTTATTACAATCTATTTTATTTATGAGTAATTTGATTTCTGTAATGTTTTCCTTACCATATAGGAAAACCTCTGTCCTCCCTTGACTGTAGACAATATGTCTGGCGTGAGTAAATAAAATTGTGTTATGATCACCATTTCCTAATGCTGAGCTTGTGCAACAGATATTTATAATTGTAACATGGCAAAAACTGCAATGTAGAAACACAGGAAACTGACCGGACAAACTCCCACACATGACACAAGTTGGAGATGGCATTAATTCCCTAGTAATGCCTGCTCCAGCTTGTAGTACTGAAAGAAATCACTGCTAAATCGCCAGTTGCATATTGGGTATATAGCACATGATTCTTCCCGCCCAGCCACTCACCCAGTGGACCATGACTGTCACACGAACCGGGTCAAATCGTCATGGTGCAGTCTAATTGTGAAGAATGCTCAAATCAAAAGTTACTTTCAGAGCGTGTGGATCAGTGGGTATCGAGGCATGGGCTGATGACAGGTTCGGGGGGAAAACTTCACCTGTTTCGCTCTCGATGTGAAACACAGCTCATGGTTTAGTTAAAGAATAGTCTGCATTGTTCAGTTTGTTGTAGCTATGTCCTTTCTGAGGTGCTGCCTCCAGAACAGGAGAATACTTGAGGTGGGGGGTTCTCACCAGCAAATGATAATGTCAACACCACCCCCTCCTCCTGCTGGAGATACCTCTCCCCATGTATCCCAGCATCCCACTAACCCTACCCACTGTTTTGTCACACTGTCCTGCCAGTTTAAAGGTCATCAGATATGATGACCTCAAGGTCCCTTTCCTGCTTAGTGACCGTCAATACCCCCCCCCCCATCGTATGCTTAGCTCCTGGGATCCTATGTCCTAGGTGCATGATTTTACACTTTTTGGCACTGAATCCCAACTGCCATGGTCTTGACCATAACTCGAGCCTCCCCAAGGTCTCTATGCATTCTCTCCACCCCCTCCCTAGTGTCCATCTTATTACAAATGTTGACGTCATCTGCAACAAGGCATACTTTCCCTTCCAGTTCTTCTGCAATGTCACATATGAAGACAGTGAGGAGAAATGGTCCCAGTACTGAGCCCCACAGGACCCCACTGGTCACTCTCCCCAGGCTCAGAGTGAGTGCCGTTACCCTCTGTCACCTATCCATTAACCAGTTCTTTACTCAATGCACCAATCTGGATCCCTCCCCTAGGCTGCTCAATTTCTTTATCAGTCTTGTGTGTGGCACAGTGTTAAAGGTCTTGCTTACTCCAGACAGGCCATGCTCACTGCCCTCCCTGATATATTTCCTGGTCACTCAGTTGAAGAAATCAAATCAGATTTATCTGGCATGACCTCCCCCATGAATCCATGCTGCCTTTGGTCTTGTAGTCCACTGGATTCAAGATACTCTACCAACCTTTCCTTTAGCAGAGTTTCCATTCATTCCCCCACCACTAATGTGAGACCAACCAGCCTATAGTTGCTAGTCTCCTCCCTGTTCCTGCTCTTATGAAAAGGAACCATGTCTGCTCTCCTCCAGACCTACACAACCCTGCCAGTTTCAAGTGAGCTATTGACCGAGGCCATCAGTGGGGTAGCTAGCACCTCAGAGTTCCTTGTAGCACCCTTGGGTGCCTCCTGTCCTGTTCCACAGCCCTGTCCATTTTCAGAGCTGCAAGTCCTTTTAAGACTCCTTCTGAAAATGGGCTTGTGTCCACTCCCCCCCTCACTTTGTTACTGCTGCTCCCCGGTGGTTCATTCCCCCATCCACTGTGAAGACTGCACAGAAGTACCTATTCAAGCAAGAAAGAAAAACTGTTCAGCACTGGGAACTGAACCCAGATCCCCTACAACTACTGACCTGATGCTCTGCCATTATGCCGTCACTCCACATAGTGCAAACAACTGTTTCTAGACAGAGATGCATACCAACAACATAAATTCCAGTAAGAAAGAAAAAAATGTCAAGCTTTAAGAATCAAACCTACACGTGCTCCCAACTACCTTGCCGGTTCTCTGCCACTGTGCTATTGTTCTGCAGGTGGAGGCAAGGTTTCTGGACAGAGATGTGTGCCAACAACATAAATTGTAGTGAGAAAGAAAAAATGCTCAGCACTGAGCTGGCCCCATCAGCACAGCACTAGCACTACCACTCACAGTGCAAAGCGGCTAAAAGGTGGGGGGAGGGGTGCTCCATGTATGCAGCATCATACCATCAGCTCCACAGAGCTTCCAAGAGGCAGAAAAGAAGGAAAAGACCACCAGCTGCAGCAAGATGACATGGATGGCTCTCCGCAAACCCCACTCAGCAAACTGGGCTCAGGGCAGGCTTGGACTATGTGTGTTTTCTGGAGGGGAACTAGGGTACCCCCACGGGCCAGGGGACAAGCTGTGGGGATTTGAGCCAGGCCAGAAGTAAGCCCCAGAGCTGACGGGAGATGGGTTTGGGGGGGGGGGGGTCAGTCAGCAGAACGAGGGCCAGCCAGGTGTGTGAAAGAAAAAGTGGGGGGAGAAAAAAAAAAAAGGAAAAGATTCAGCACTTGGAATGGATCCCAGGCCGCCTCACAACTACTGTCCTGGAGCTCTGATACTGTGCTATCATTCCATGTAGTGGTACTGAAGGTTTCTAGATAGAGACGCATGCTAACAACATAAATTGCAGTAAGAAAGAAAAAATGTTCCTCACTTGAAACCTAACCCAATACCCTTCCCAACTACTACCCTTGTGCTCTGCTACTGTGAAATCGTAGGTTTCTAGACAAATATGCATGCTAAGAACATAAACTGAAATGAAAAGAAAAACAAAATTTCAGCACTGGGAATCAAACCCAATGCCACTGCACTTTTGTTCAAGTCGAGACTGAAGGTTTCTGGGCAGGGACATATGCTACCTACATAAATTGTAGTGAGAAAGAAAAAATATTCAGTGCAGGGAATCAAACCCAGACCTCACTAACCACTGTCCACATGCTCTGCCCCTGTGCTACCATTCCAAACAGTGAAGCATAAGGTTTCTAGGTTGAGATGTATGCTAATAACAATAAATTGTAATGCGAAAGAAAAACTGCTTAGCACTGGGAATTAAATCAATGCCCTTTCCTAAACTATTGTCTTGGTCCATGCAGTGATATAGAAGGTTTCTAGACACAGATGCATCATAATAACAAACTGCAGGGAAAAAGAAAAACTCTTCAGCACTGGAAAGCAAACCCAAATAGGCCACCTCCCAACCACTGTCCTAGGGTTCTACCACTGTGTTACTGTTCCACATGGTGGGATCAAAGGTTTCTGGACAGTGATGCAGGCTAACAAACTGATGTGAGAAAGAAAAAAGGTTCAGCAATGGGAATCAAAACCAGGCCCCCTCCCAACTACCATCCTGGTGCTCTGCTACTATGCTATTATTCCACAGGGTGGGACCAAAGGTTTCTAGAGATAGCTACAGCTAACAACATAAGCTGTAGTGAGGAGGAAAAAATTTCCAGGCTGGGAATCGAACTAGGCCCCCTCCCAAATAGTGTCCTGGTGCTCTACCACTGTGCTACCACATGATGAAGCAGAAAGTTTCTAAACAGGAAATGCATGCTATGAGAAGCACATCCTGCAGAATGCAGATCCCCCCAAAACACACATGCACAGCTGCAGTACAGTTTAGCAATGTGCTCTCTGCCAGCTTGAAGCAATGCTTCCACCAGGTTGTGTTCAAACCTAGAGAGGCCTCGACCAGAAAAAATAAAGTTGACTGCAGCATACTGTGGAACAGCTGAGTGTTCTGAAAGTCCTGAAAGTCTGCTATTTAGCTCTGCGGAAACCTATCACTACTACATCAGCAAGCACATCTAATAATTTCTCTTATAACATGGGGTCTGTGAGGAAACCCGGTTATTGGACAAAGGACAGCACCTGACTGTTCATTAATGCATGTTAATGCATAGTGAATGTGAGAAGTCCTAGCTGCAGGATCGGTCTTGCATGGCCAAACTTGTTCCTCCCTGTGCAGCCAAACTGTACATCTCAGGAAGCCATTAATGTCTGCCGTGATCTCGGAGTACAGCAGTTCCACTACAGAACGTGGCATAGCAGTAGAAGTACCCTGAAGTTCACAGACATACTATCTTTATGTAGACACACCGATGTGCCTCAAGTGACAATGGCATGGAACAGAACAGTGTCTACAGTGTATGGAGACCCATTCTTACATACCGAAATCCATCTCAGTCAAAATGTTGCTGTACCACAGTTGAAAATTCTTAGAACACAGTAATACCACACTGTGGTATAACAACAGTTTGGCTGGTTTTCAGAGTGCACGAAACAGCACTTTGGTCAATGGGAAAACTGCCGCACGCACATCTCAGTATTCAAACAGTAAATACTGTGACAGGATGGCGGTGGTGTTTTTTTCCAAGGTGGCTGAGGAGTGTAAAAGGTTTTTTTTTCCTTTTCTCCACAGCCTACCATTCATCTACAGGCCTGAAGATTTTAACAATCTGAGCCACAAGGACAAGGCAAGACTTTCAATTAAAAAAAAAAAAATAAAGACTTTGTTCTGTCGATTCCAACAAAGTGTTTGAATTTGTGTACTGTTTTTACCGTTTAAATATTTATAAACATGATCAATACTTGATACTGTCTTTTCACCTTATTTCAGGTATTTTGATTTACTACTATACTTTTTAGTCAAGGGGTCTCCATACACTATATGAAATACTTGCTGGGCTACTGTGCCCAACCAGCCTGAGCTGCCACCTCGGGGTCTTGATTCCATGAGACCTCTCGAGCTTCGCTCTCAATGTCTAAAGGAATCAGAACCCCTTGGTGGCAGCACAGGCTGGTTGTGCACAGTAGCACAGCTAGTATTCTCTATGTGTTGTGCTGCTGCAGCCGTGCCTGCCCCCCATCCACAAAACACAGCCCTGCACCCCCTGCTGCTCCTCAATCTCTGCACCGTGACACACTCCCTGAGCTTGTTTAGCCTGTAGCCATACCTGTGACAGTTCCGTATGGCAGCACTGGTCTGCAGCATGGTGGCATCTTAATCCTGTAGCTCCAGCAATAGTGACCCACCCGCTTCGCACATCGCCAAGTACAGGAGCCCTCTGGTTAACTGATCAACCTTCCAGCCACACACCCCGCAGATCTCTGGCATCCCGCTTTCATCACTGCCATGGGTATCTGTCGCAATCCCTGCTCCCATGACATATGTGCACCAGTGATCAGTGGGCTGCTGTCATCTGTCCTGTGCCGTAAACAGGCAGCATAGTGAGTGTAATGAGGAGGCGACCTGCGGGAAGGTGTTCTGTCTGTCTCTCTCTGTGTGTGTGTCTCTCTCTCTTGCTCCCTCCATTTGGTAAAAGTTGCGTTGGTCCAGTCAGCACCGCCGCTGGAGAGACAGAGTACGTTCCCCTGCTGTCCCGCACAACATATGAGCCGCCGTGGTTCCTTCACCTCTGTACCCATTTATGAGCGTTTCTGCCATCAATTCATGTTGTGACAGCCGTAATGTTTTGTTCTGCATTTCGCCCACCCCCAACCCACAGCTGTGTAGCCAGTGAGCTCAGGGACACAGCAGTCCCGAACATTCTGCTGCTTGCCAGGGAGCCGCAATGTTTCTTTAGCCGAGGTTGGTTCCTTCTCCCTCACCTCCGCAGAAGTCTGCTGCCAGTGAAGTTCACAGGAGAGATAGAGTCAGCAACAGGCTGGGGAAAGTGAGTGATGTTGGTGATGTCCCATTTTGACAGCAGTGGTACGTGCACTGAGAGAGTGTAAAAACACAGTCAGAATGCCCTGCAGTCATGGGGGAAGGGATCCATGTGTAGCAGTCCTGCAGTGTCCTCTACAGTTCCAGTCATCAGACAGACTAACAGAGAGAGGAGAGGAGAGAGAGAGAAAGAGCGAGTGGAGCACGTTCTGTTGCTGTTGGAGCTGCATGCATTTGTAATGGACTAGTTCGCAAGGTGGCAGGATACAGCACTTCTTTGCTCTTTAAAGAGCAAAAACACAGTTTTGTACAGGTTTTTTTGTTGTTTAAACATAAAACACTCATGTTATAAGCGCAATGACCCACTCCGGGGTGTGCCTTTATTGGGGATTAACGCAAACCCTGGTCCTGTGAGGGCACTCTGCCACTCACAATGCACCCGGGTGTGCGTTAACCCCCAAAAACAACACACCCTGTTATGGGTTATTGCTTACTCATTCAACATAAATTGTAGCGAGGAAGAAAAATGTGCAATACAGGGGGATCGGACCCAGGCTTGTCTAGATCTGAAATACTATGCCAAATTCAAAAAGCCCCATCACTGGCATCAATGATACCATGCAACCGAACCACTCAAACTGAATGTAATCTGAAACCTGACTAAATGCAGAAAAGAACTAATGTAACTACAAAATGAACTTGCAAGTTAAAGCTTGCTGCCACCTAAAACTAATCACTAATACGTGTGTGTGTGTGTGGGGAGGAATCACAAGGTAGTAGGTGTTTGAACAACACACTCCACCGTTAGTCAATGTTGCATTCATAGTTTTATCTCTTGCCGCTTCTTCAGGATGTCACTATGACTGCATGATAAATTGAATAAATTATATAAACAATAGTGAGCAAAAAAATCCCAATATTCATTCCAAACTCAGTATCCAAGTACATATACCTGATCTAAACATTTTTTCAAAACGAATGCATGATAACCCTCCCAGCTGTTGGTTCTATATTTCAGGTACAGGATGAGCCACACTGCTCCTGTGCGTTTGCCAGCACAAGAGAAGTGGTGCACATAAGGAAAGATGGAGGCGTTGCAGGCAAGGTGGCCAGCCTGCTACAGTACATTCAACAAAAAGAAAAGCTACACACCTGTGGAGTCAGTTACAAATCAGGCATACTCCAACTGGTTCAACAGAAAGGTTTTACTCCAGCACCATGAAAGAATCCTGGCTACAGCCCTCTGCTCCGGCGCTTCAACCCACAGGGCCATGGTCAAGACCCGTCCCCTCACAAAGGACCTGTGCAGGCTGAAGCGCCGGGGCAGACTGCTCTAGCAAGGATTCTTTCATGGTGCCAGACTAAAACATTTCATTTGAACCTTTTGCAGTTTGCCTGCTTTTAAATTGATTCGAGTGCAAAGCTTTTCTTTTTGTCCTGTGTGTTGGCTGCATTCGTGGTATGGAAACTTCTCAGTGTTCCAGCTAGGGGGGCCCTGCCTACATAGCACCATATTAAAAAGGCAAGGTAAATTTTATTTTTCGGGCGCCCAATCCCAGAGGATCTGGGCGGCGTACAATCAAAACATCAAAATATTACAACACAGTAAATAAAATATAAACATTCCAATAAATACTTAAAATCCAAACACTAGAATGCGGGTCTAAATTGTCAGCAGACTTTTAAGGTGCCATAATATAAATCTCAAGACATTGTCTAAAGAAGTTTCAAGATTGGCTATACCTATATCAAAGGAATTTTGGAAAATTCACCTGGTTACTACACATTGCTTCCCCACATTTACACTTTTGGAACATAACACTAAGATTCCATCAGCTTCATCACTACTTGTATTATAGGTCCCCTATAAATCTTTCTGTTCTAGTAGTCCATTTCTACTGCTAGCTAAAGTCTGTAAAGTGACTAGGCACTTTTTTCTGTTTACTACCCATTTCCAGTATACCTAGTATGGATATATGTGAATCCCTGAAGGATGTTACTGATGAAAGGTCTATAGCTAGGACTTAAGATGGATGAGGACCGTATTTTGCAGTGTATAGCGAGTAAAAAGTGACTAGGTGGTGAACCGAACACCAAATATCTGATAAGTAAATCTGAATCACTAAAACAAAGAATTGCACTTTGAATGGCACTGCATTACCGTAGCAGAGTATATAAAACGGAAACGAATCCCACAAGGCCTTAGTGTCCCAGTAGAACCTAACTTGGGATTCTCAACAGCTAACCTAGCTACACACAGAATCAGCAAACGTGAGTGGTGAATTCAAAACAGTACAAACAGTACATGACCAAGACAATAAGAAACCCAGTATTACAGAATATGAGGACTTTTGGAAAAAAATAATCAATAAAGGACTGGAGGACTTTGAAAGCAACATAATAAACCGAAAACTGAAAGTTTAAACTCAATTTAAAGGACTACTAAAATGAAAGGTTTATAGCTGGAAGAGAAACACATTCCAACAACGGTACAAGTATAACCCAGAATTTATTTATTTGAAAACTAGGGACCAGGAAAGGCTCATTTCCAGGTGTGACCAGAAAGAAGGGAACGGGGAGGCAAATACATAGTGAGGACACCATACACAATTAAAAGCAATTACGCAGCACTGACACAATAAGCAGTTACAGTAAAGTAGAACAGAGTACATGATGGAAACAGGAGTAAGTAAGCGGCAAAAAAAAAAAAAATCAGGCTATTCGGCCACATCTACACAAAGATAGGAGGAGGCAAATGCAAGGTGCGCAATCAGGTAGTGGGCAAACAGGAGCAAGGGGAAGGGAAGGAGTTTCAGCTGGTACTGGAGGGGAAATGGGGCTATATAATGAAACGAAGGGAGAATGGGGCAGGTTATAGAATGAAGTGAGTCGATAGGAAAAGGCGGATTGTTCAGCAAAGAAACGGGTTGAGGAATGACAAAAATGCAAGGATCCCTGAAGCAGGTGCGAAGGGAATGGAGGAGAAAAGTGAGGAAAGGTAAGAGAGAAAGGACCCAAACCAGTATTTGGATATGAATGAGGCACAGTGGTTCTGGGGCCGTGAAGGTAGAAAAAGAATGCAGAAGGTGGACCAGACTAAGCAATGATGGGTACACGAGGAGGGAGTTGGTAGCAAAAATGACAGAAGGCATTGCAAAAGGTGTCCAGTCTGGCCAAGGAGCTGGAGGGAACGGTGCCATAAACCATATCCACATAGTCAAAAGCCGGGAGCATCATTTTGGTGACAAGGTCATGGCATACCTGCAGACAGATAGTCTTTTCGGCAGTAAAATACACCAAGTTTAGGGCGGAACTTGCATGGATGGTGTTAATGTGGGCAGAGGAGTCAAGTTTGCTGTCTAGCCACACACCAAAGCATTTGAATGAATAAACAAACCATTTCAAGAGGGGTGCCATCCAAAGTGGAGAAGAGGAGCAGAGCTGGGAGTCTTGTCATTTTTGGCTGGTGACCAAGGACATGGACACAGGTTGCTTTTTTTTTTGTCTTAACCTGGAGTTGGTTAGATTGAAACCAGCACAGGACACTGCTGAAGTCCTGCTGGAGCAGACCCTCTATGGCTATAGTGGAGGGGCCAGAGGATTCAATGATTGTCATCTGTATATACGTGGATATGCGAGTTGGCACAAGCTGTGAAGCAGCTCTCTACAGCTCAGACAACTGTTTAGAGGGTAACAGGCAGTTTTACAGACAATGGGATACCTATTTTTTGTGGAGCGGCAGGTCCAGAAGGAGAGACCCAAGATCCAACAGGGAGAGAGGCAGAGGCAAGGGGCCCAGAGGAGGACAAAGGGACAACATGGAACTAGGAGCAACGGGAGGAGGACTAGAGTCAAAAGAAGAATCAGACCAAGAACACGGAAACAGAGATATGATAGGAGGCAGGGTAACAGCAAAACACCAAACACTTATCAAAATGCTAACGCCAGTTGAAGTGAAGATTTTAAATCTTGGGTCTCTCTTTCTGTCCACATGAAAAACTCAATATGTTCAAACTAAAAATGGACATACAGACATTTTATAGAAAACTTAGATTAAGCAGTACTTCAGCTCAGTATGAGATGAGACAGATCCGAGAGAATATACAGAAAAAAAAACAATACTAACAAAAACATGTAGCTTATATATCCCAAATAACACGAGGGGGCACAGTCTTAAGCTGGGGGGGTGGTGGTGGTTAGGAGAGAAATCAGGAAGCACTTCTTCATAGAAAGGGTGGTGGATACTTGGAATGCACTGCCAGAAGAGGTGGTCTTGTTGAAGATGGTGGGCAGCTTCAAGAGATGCTGGAATAGGCATGAGGGGGAAGGTAGGGGTCATGGGTAGGGAGGATGGAAAGGTTGGGAAGAGTGGGGGGGGCAGGGTCCATAGCTCCAGCTGTGGATCCTGCAATATGAGCAGACTTGTTCACATGTAATTCCTCCCACTGGACCAGATACCTGCAAGTATCACCACATACATGAAATTGGAAGACAAGGACATTGAGCAACTAAAACATTAGTCTTGACCTCACTACAAGGACGACAAGGAAAAATACCTTATGGACTGGGAAATGAAAGCCTTATTTGGATCATTCCCTATCATGCTTATCTTTTATGTCTTACTCAAAACACACAGAAAGAAATCCTTGGGAAGACCTATCTCTGTCTCTTAGTTGTTAAATACAATCCTGATCTGGAGCCCCTACGTAAAATCATTAAGAACCTCCAACCATTATTCAGCGAGCATGACACCTCGAAATGCATCTTCCAAGAACTACCTTTACTGTCTTCCAAATAACCAACTAATTTATCTAACCTGATTGTCAGCAGCAAACATATACCTGACCAGGGTGCAAAATTGCTATACCTCACATGCCCCAGGGCAGGCACTTTTGCTTCAGGACACCCACAGCTGTTTAGTGCCTGCCCTTTGGGCACCTAAGGTATTTGGTGAGTTTTTTTTTGGTTTCCGGGGGCCTGAGGAGTGTAGCAGAGAGCTGACATCTCGGAGCAGATCACTTAATGTGCTCACCGGGATGTCAGCTGACTGAATCCTAGTGCTTGCCTGTCAGCTTCAGAGAGAGGAGGAGTGAAATTTGAGTGGCACAGAGATGAGCCGACACTCGGCCAACAAGTGTCCCAACGAATGCTCTTCACTGCTGAAGGCAGGCTGGAGACAGCGTGTTCACCAATTGGTTATGATATTTGTCCATTTCGTCCACCCCTCCAGACAGTGAGACACAAGGACTCACTACAGCACGCCATTCTTTGGCTTCTTCTAGCAGGCGCGGTAGTCTGCTCGTCGCGTGGTGAATTAAGCATCTTCTGCTGAAAAACAAAAGCTCTTTTAAGAGCTCTGTTGAATAAAAAAAAAAAAAAGCAGCAACACAAACTGCAGCAGTGTGAAGGGGGGACTGATAGCTGGTAGCCAGGAGAGGAGAGTGTTTGTGAGACCACGAGGGTCTCTCCAGTCAAAAATAAAAGCTCTTTTAAGAGCTCAGTTGCATACAGAATAAAAAAAAAAAAAAAGAGCAGCAACACCACAAATTTGAACTGCAGGCAGCAGCAGTGAGAAGGGGGGGGATAGACAGCTGGTAGCCAGGAGAGGAGCGTTTTTGTGAGACTACGAGGGTCTCTCCAGTCAGGAGGGAGGGAAATCTGTGCCAGGAGAGAACTAACTGCAAAGGGAAGCTTGATACAAAAATAAATAAAGTAGAAAGCAGCCAACTTAAGTTGACAGTCCTCCTGAGGCTAATCTATTTCTGTAGTTGGCTGACATTAAAAAAGATTCTGTGCCTGTAATAGGAGGGGGAGGGGGCAACTACAGTCTCTGAGGCAGTAATAAGTTATAGACCAGCTGCAGCAAAGTGAAGGAGGAGGGTCCGGGAGACTACTCAGTTTGAAGACCAGTCTATTTTTTCATTGCAGTTTTATAATCAGTCCCAGTCTCAGCCTAGTAGTACCTGGTGAGCTTGCAGGGAAAATCTGCCCTCTGCAAATGTAAACTACTACTACTACTACTACTACTACTACTACTACTACTACTACTACTACTACTACTACTACTACTACTACTACTACTACTACTACTACTACTACTACTACTACATCTAGAGACTAACTATACCACCTGGTGTAACCTGCTGCTGATAGCTGCTTTGCCTGCTTACTACATAATAAATCCTAGCCAAACAGACCACTCTCTCAGCTTCTTTGAGCTGAGGCAGTATCTATTTGAAAAAGATTGTGAAGGGAGGGAGGGAGGGAGTCAGGGCCTGGGAGCTATTCATGTAGCAGCCACCTACGGACAGTCACCACTCATCTGTATATTTGTCAGTTTTGAATTGTAATTTGTCACCTTCTGAAATTCAAGGTGATTCTTCTTGTGAGGTGTGTGAGGAGTACGATAAGATACCAGGCTGAAAATCTAAATAAAGTCTCTTGATTCTGAAATTACAACTACACTTAAGCTACCTAAAAAAATCCAAATAAAAGGAATATGTTGTGTTGTTAAATTATTAAAAGTTTAAGTCTGTATTGTTGTGGGAGTGGATAAGAGTTGTCTGGGACTAGGACTACCTAAACTCTAAATTTTGTGGACTATGTTGTAAAATCTGAACACTATTTGATCTGGTTCAATTTCAGTTGCTTTCCATCTATACCCCAGTCGCCCTGAAAGGAATTCTAGTTCCAGTGGGATTACTGGGTCAACAAAATTCAAGAGCAATAAACAAACTATTATAAAAAAAAAAAAAAAATCTACAAACTACACTGTGGACTATCTAAAATCTGAATAGTTATAAAAATCTCGAGCTTTTTTTTTTTTTTTTTTTTTTTTTTTTTTTACAAGCTACGCTGTCTGTGTGGACTTAAAACTATCTAAAATCTGAATACTGTCTATGTTTGTCATCACCTGTTATAATAAATAATCAGACAACAACACAGTCGGGTGTTTTTTTTTTGTTAAGTTTATTATTAAAAAAAAAGACAACATACTGTTTTCCTTGTGTTGCATTTATTAATACCGAGTTACGTAACACAAATTAAACATTCTCTAAGTCAGTATTCACAACTTATTGGCTCCGAACAGCCAGGCAGACACCATGAGTCTTTTTAAATCTGGATTTAAGAGAAAGGATCTTGATGAGACTGTGGGAGCAGACTCTGATTCCCCAACACCAAGCACTAGTACCAGTAGTACTACTACAGCCATAACCATACCACCTCCTTGCCCAGAAAGTGAAAGTCTTGTGACCACTAAAGTTTCATCTATTGCTGCTGCTTGTACTGAAACCCCAGTTAAAGCCCCAAAAGTTCGAAAATTTCAAGAATCATGGAAAAAGGGCAGGCAGTGGCTTACCTATGACACAGATAAATGTGCCATGTTCTGTATATGGTGTCAGAATTATGATAAAAGTCAGAGCAAAAATAATTTTAGAACTGGATGCAGTACTTATAGAGTACACATTATCTCAGCCCATGAAGTGTCCTTGGCACACAAAATTGCTGAGGAGGGCATACATAGCAAAACAAAAGTTGGAGAAAGACCAATAGAGAAGTCCATACAATTAATGGAACAAAAAGAAATGGACCAAATTACTAAACTGTTCTGTACTGCATATTGTGCTGCTAGGACTGAAAGGCCTTTCAGGGATTTTCCTGGGATAATAGAGTAGCAAAAAAGGAATCACGGAGGTGATGTAATGGGACAAAGTTACAGTAGTGACAAGCAATGTCGTGTCTTTATTCACTACATTGCTCAAGATATTCAAAACACTACTGCTCGTCTTTTAGAAGACAATGATTTCTTCTCTTTTCTTCTAGATTCATGCACAGATAAAAGTGTGACAGAGGAGGAGGGCATTTACGTGCGTGTTTTTGACAATGGCCTGCCAGTTACAAGGTTTCTTGCACTGAAACCAGTTGGTGTTCCTGATGCTGAAAGCATTTTAAATGTCGTCACTGATGCATTAGAGAGTGATGGTGGTCTAAAGGATGGTGGTTGGAAACAAAAGCTGATCAGTGCAGCTTCTGATGGTGCTGCTGTCATGCTAGGATCCACCGGGTGTCCTTACTCCGAATAAACAGGACTGCTGCCCACACCTCATTGACATACACTGCTGTGCACATCATTTAGAGCTTGCTGTAAAGGTTCTTTCAAAGACTGTTCCTTTTACAAGTCGGTAGAGCAACTTCTGCTAAACATTTACTCATTTTACCACAGGTCACCAAAAAGTTGGAAAGGCCTACAGGAAACAGGATCACTTTTAAATATTAATGTGGTCAAACAGTTAACACTGCTGGCACTAGGTGGCTTTATGTGACAGAGAACAGGCCATTTCTGCCCTTGAAAGGAACTGGCTGCATTAGTGCCTCACCTTGAACATGTCTCACTGACAGATAAGCAAGATCATGGCCAAAAAGCACTGGGAATACTTAAAGTGCTGAATACTTTAAAATGTGTCCTGTATATGAACTTTCTGAAAGTGTTTTTTGGTTATTTATCTGCTCTTAGTCTATGCTTTCAGCAAGAGGATGCCACTGTTGAAAAAGTTCACAGCAGAGTAGAAAGCACAATTCAGAAACTTAATGGTCTCGCGAATGACGAAGCTCTGCACCGCATAACACTTAGTCTGTAAATGAGAATCTAAGTCACTACAACAATGCTGACTTAACTAGTGAAACTAGCAGACACACATCCGGTTATTCGTCAGACACTGTGCAAGCCACAATTTCAGAGATTTAAAAAATTCTTCAAAAAACCATCACAACACATTGCATCTCGCTTTCAGTCTTTCACGACCAATGAAGTGCTACTAGCTCTAAGAACTTTAAATTTTCAGTCTTGGCCAACATCCACAGAGGCACTTGAAACATATGGAGATCAGGCAATTCAAACAATTGTTGATCACTCCAAAGTGGTCCTACAGTCAAGTGGAGTTGATGTAACTTTGGTACTGCTGGAGTGGCTAGACTTAAAAAAAGCATGTACTCCATTTGCTGTCTGTTGAAAACTGTAAGTCTCTGAAATTGTGACAGAAAGTTATTCTTGCGGATATACAGGATCAACAATTTCGAAATGTGCTGGCTGTTGTCAAGATCATTCTCCCGATTCCTGTTCACACTGCTGCTGCAGAACGAGGCTTCTCTCTAATGGGAAGAATAAAAAATGATTGGAGGGTTGGATTACATCCAGACACCCTTCATGACCTCATGTCTATATCTCTCAATGTACCTCCACAGCTCAGTGACTATAACCCTGAAGGTGCCATATCACTGTGGTGGAAAAATGGCAAACGAAGGCCCACTACCAAAGCTTATGGCGTGCATATCACTATGGTGGAAAAATGGCAAACGAAGGCCCACTACTAAAGCTTATGGCTCCAGAACACAGTCACAGCATGCTGCTTCTGCCAGCACCAGTGAATGTGATGAAAACGAAAGTGCTTGGTCTAGTGAAGATGACATGTAAAATAATGTAAACTAAGGGGTGGCATGTAAATAGTCTCTTGGGCATGTACATTTTCTTATCACATGCCCATGTGGGCATGTACTTTTTTTCCATGAATTTCATACCCTGTACCTGACCAAAACAACAGAACATTAGGTGGCACTAAACCTTGCAATAGTCCTAAATGTAAGACATGTCAGCATATTTCCACCTCAGATTCTATCAGCATCCCCCAAAACAAACAATTCATAATACAGGGGCAGTATAAATGTACATCTAAGTACATTGTTTATTACATCCAATGCAAGAAATGTCCACATACAGATTATGTGGGGGGAACCGGACAACATCTTCAAACCCAAATGAACTCACATAGACATGACATTAAAATGAAAAATACTGTAACTCAGGGTTTTATTTAACTCTAAAAATTGATTAGCGTTTTGCTCATAAAAGTGCTAAAACATTGTAAAAATGCATAGCACTTGCCTCAGTGTTTAACAAACACAACACTTCTAGAAAACCTATATAAATACTTTCTGTACAGTTAGTATTGTCCCAGGAAAAAAACTGCTAATCAATTATTTAAAACCCTGTAACTGATCTCTTTGTCCTGGTTCTCAAAAGGCATTTTAGGAATACACATGAGAGGCGAGCATATGAAGTCAAATTTATCTATCATCTTAATACATTTAATTGTGTTATGAATATGGACCTTGGTTTTCTGACCCATTACACAATCTGAACTCCAGCTGCTTTTTCTTGTCTCAGATTCATACACACAGACAAACTGCTGTGCTGAACACACACACACACACACACACACACACACACACACAGTTCTTTCATGTAATTAAGATTTGCCAATTTATAGATTTCTGCTATCATATGCATCCCATTTTGTCAAAATTTGTGATTTACACCCAATTAAGTTCCCTATGACTAGCTTTTTGTCTGTGGTTTCGGTCTCTGTTTAAAACTCAGGGCTTATGTTAACCCCCTACTGAAGTTCCCAAATGGGAATTTTGAGGATTTTGAAGCACAAAAATGAAAGCAGTGCTTCAGCATTGACCCAGTATATATGGAAAGGTTTTCATGGATTTCATTAGCAGAAAAAGTATCAGGTAATGTTTTACAAAGCCACTACAGCAAATTTCTGACCTCAGGATTCTCTGGTCTGACCCCCAACATTTGAAGCACAGGGTCAACCAGGCCCCCACTTTACTAGTGCTAATGCAAGCCCTGAATCTTATTAACAGCTAAGATGTCCAATCCACATATGAAGGTTTTCACTAATTCTGTTCTGAGTATTTAAAGTGATATATTTCCCTTAACTGCCATGTTTCTGATGAAGGACTCTGAGTCCAAAAGCTTAAACATTCTGTAAACATTTTTTGTTGCCCAATAAAAGGTATCAAACCACCCATCTCCATATATATCTGACTGATTTGTTGAAGAGGAGTCTGGTCAAACTTTCTAGCATCAACAAGTTCAGAATTTGGATCAGCATATCCCCCATCACACTCATGCCAAAAATGAGATCTCTAAGTTACTTTGTTTAAATATTAGAAGTCAGTTTGCAATCCTAAAGTCACTGCCTGTTCAAAAAAGCCAGTTTCAGTAAAGAGCTACTGATGGGGTCACAGCTGGAACTCACAGCCTAGTCCTTCTTACAAACTACCTTATAAGACTTATGTCTCCCACATTACATAAAACTGCAGTTGTAGTAAACATCTGAAAAAGGAAAGCTGACACTGAGTGGGGCAGGGCATGCATTTCCATAATGTGCAGATGCAAGGTACAGTACTTAGGAACGTCAGTGGGGTGGGGTTGGAATACTGTGACAAACATGGCTTTAAAATAACAAAAATGTGTGCAATTTTTAGAATACTGCAGGGATGATGTCACAGCATGTGGGATGAAACTTCAGACGAGGCAGATTTACAGGTTTAAAAAAAAACACATCGTGGTGTGATATTTTTCTAAAAGTTGGAAAAATAATAAATGAAAAACACCAAAAAGCAAAGAAAATCACTACTTAACATCAGTAGTTTCTCCCATAATACAGTCCTGGATCCTAGAGCTCTTAAAGCCCTTTTCATCTGCATTCAGCAGCTTGTCTGTACAAACAGCAGAACCTCTCCTCCTCTCTCAGGGCTGAGCCCTACTGGACTGAATTGAAGTGAACTCAGTAAAGAGGATTTATATCCTTTGTGGGGTCACCTGATTGAGCCCTTTTCTATTTACATATCTGGACACGCTGTTTCATGTCTGAACACTTTTCAAAACCAAGGTTTTTTTGGGTTTTTTTTCCAGGGGAACTTCCTGGTTCAGTTAAAGGTAGTGTATATCTCCACAGATACTGACTCTCTATATCTCTGATCCTCAGTGACTAAGCACTTTTATAAAGTATACCACATTCTTTTGTTCAGCATCATACATAAAACCATATAAAGTAACAGGTTTATAGTGTGAATTTATGAAAATACCTTAAGGATTTCTTATAACTGAACTAATTTCAGAGGAACTTCAGAGGAGCTGACTTTGATAAGATGGCCAACAGAGTTGAGCTAGCCCTGGCAAAAAGAAATACAGGTGAGGGGGTACAGGCCAAGTGGGCAAGCATTAAAGATGCGATACTTTAAGCAACATCCCATTGTGTTAGTGAGAAAAGGAAGTGCAAAAGAAGAAGGAAACCACTTTGGTTCTCAAACACAGTAGCAGAAAAGGTCACAGCCAAAAGGCTAGCCTTTAGGAAATATAAGTGAATGCAGCAGGATGAGGATAGGGAGGTATACCAAACTTCCCTAAGGGAAGCAGGGAAGGTAGTAAGGCAGGCAAAGGCCCAAACCGAGGAAACACTAGCACGAACAGTCAAAGAAGGTGACAAGACTTTCTATAGATAGATTAGTGAAAGGAGAAAGTCCAGAGGGGGTACTGCTAAGATCAAAGGGGATAAGAGGGCGTATGAGGAGGAGGACCATGAAAAAGCATCTATCCTAAATAGATACTTCTGCTCAGTATTTACTGAAGAGAAGGTAGGGCAGGGACCACAAATCTGCACCATAGACACAGGGGGGAGGGAGGTGTGCACTAGTCCCTTCACAAAAGAAAGGGTCCTACAAGAGCTTGATAAGCTCAGGGTGGACATGGCAATGGGACCTGATGGCATACATCCCAAGATACTAGAAGAGCTAAGGGTGGAACTAGCAGAGTCATTATCAGAACTGTTTAGTGAGTCTGAGCACAGGAGAGGTCCCAGAAGACTGGAGAAGGGCTCATGTGATCCCGCTCCACAAGAGTGGTAGCAGGGAGGAGGCAGGGAACTACAGACCAGTCAGTCTTACCTCAGTAGTGGGCAAGATTATGGAGACACTCCTTAAGGAAAGGATAGTGCAACACCTGGAATCCATAGGAGCACAGGATCCCGGACAGCATAGGTTTACAAAAAGGAAGGTCCTGTCAAACTAATCTCATAGATTTCTTTGACTGGGTAACCAGAGTGGTGGACCAAGGGGGAGCAGATGATGTTGCCTACCTTGACTTCAGCAAAGCCTTCGATACTGTTCCCACATAGAAGATTGATTAATAAGCTGGGTGGGTCAGACATTGGTCAACTAGGTGGCAAACTGGTTGATGGGTAGAAAACAGAGAGTGGTGGTAAACTGTATACAGTCAGAAGAGATGCAAGTCACAAGTGAGGTACCTCAGGGATCAGTCCTGGGGCCAGTCCTCTTCAATATCTTCATCAGTGACACTGCAGATGGACTGGAGGGTAAGGTTTGTCTGTTTGCAGATGACACCAAGATCTGCAACAGAGTAGATGATCCAGATGGTGTGGGAAGAATGAGAAGAGATCTGGATAAACTAGCAAAATGGTCTGAAGAGTGGCAACTGGGGTTTAACGCAAAGAAGTGCAAGATCATGCACATGGGGAAGAGAAACCCTGAAGCCACCTATATGCTGGGAAGGGAGTTGCTGGAAGTCACAAGGCAAGAGAGTGACTTGGGCGTCATCATCACCGATGACCTGAAATCATCCAAGCAGACCTCTAAAGCAGTACGTAAGGCTAGAAGGATGTTGGGGTGTATTAGTAGGGGTATCACAAGTCATATGAGGGAGGTAATAATCCCTCTTTACAAGACACTGGTTATGCCCCATCTGGAGTACTGCGTGTAGTACTGGAGGCCACACTTTCACAAGGACATTAACCAAATTGAGGCATTCCAGAGAACAGCAAACAAAATGGTGCAGGGACTGCATCGGAAAACATAGGACAGATTAACTGAACTCAATATGTAAACCCTAGAGCAAAGGAGGAACAGAGGTGATATGATTGAAACATTCAAACACCTTAAGGGCATTAACAAGGTGAAAGAGTCTAACATGTTTCAGTATAAGAAAAATAGCAGGACAAGAGGACACAGCAGGAGATTAGATGGAGGCCGATTAAGGGGTAATGTGAAGAAGTTCTTTTTCACAAAAAGAGTGGTGGATGCATGGAATAGCCTACCTCAGGAAGTGGTGGACATGAATACAGTGCAGGGCTTCAAACAGGCATGGGATAGGCATAAGGGAGCGATACAGAGGAGTATGACTAGATAGGCCATTGACAGAGCAAAGGCCTATGGCACATTCATAAGGTAGAAAAAGAAATGGGCAGAATGGATGGGCCTTGCGGTCCTTATCTTTGCCGTCAACTTCTATGTTTCTATGTAATCATGAAATTATCATTTTGTATGGCTTCTGAATCCTTATTATTTTAAAAAGGCTTTATTAACTATTTATTCCTATTTAAAAAAAAGCCTTCATGTTCTTTTGTACACAAAATGCACTTATGCACTTTACACAACACCTCTCCAGGTGTTTGGCATCATTCCAGGGACTGAATGGATGGAAATGGAAAAAGAATGAAGAGAGAACTAGTAGGATGTTTAGTAGGGACAGTAAAGAGCTACGCTAGGTGGCCAACCTAGGGTAGGGGGAAAAAAGAAGAAAAGCAAAGAGAAAAGCATTGACTGTTACGCAACAGAAGTTTTGGTAGCTAAGAAATAAGGAGATATAAAAGTGGTCCATCAGTCACAGCCGAGGGTGTTGCCTAACTCCGCCATAGATGAGATTTCAAAATGCCACCTGACTGCAACTGTGGAATGCAGCAATGACACAATCTCAGAAAGTAGCTGAGACACACAATTTTGGAAAGTGGCAGGGACGCTAAAATTCATAATGTGGCAGTCTCATACAGTTTTAGAATGCGGCAGAGATACATACTTTTTGAAATGGGACAGACACATAGTTGTGGAAGGTAGCGGGGATATGTAATTTCATAATGTGTCTTGAATGCATTAATTTGGCATGCGGTGGTGATGCACAGTTTCAAAACGTGGTTAGTATGCTTGATTTCAGACTGTGGTGGCAGCATTAAATTTCAGAATTTGGATTGGACATGGAATCTATCCTAGAATGTGGTGGTGACAGTTTCAGAACTGGTAGTCACATGCAATTTCAGAATGAGGTAGGTATGCAAAATTTTAGAATGTAACGGACATGCAATTTTTGAATGTGACACTGGCTCTCATTTTCAGAATGTAGTGAGGATGTGCAGTTTTAGAATATGGTGGAAATGAACATTTTCAGAATGTGACAATGACAGGCAATATTATAACGTGGAAAATGTGGCAGGCAGGTACACTTTTAGAGTGTAGAGGAGACATGCAGTTTCAGAATGTGGCAGTGATGCACAATTTCGGAATGTGGTGGTGAAGCATAATTTCAGAATCTGGCAGTGACAATTTCGGAATCTGGCGGTGACACAATTTCAGAATGTGGCACTGACACACAACGGTAGAATGTGATGCTGACAGAGTTTCAGAATGTGGCGGTGACGCACAGTTTCAGAACGTGGCAGTGACACACAAATTTAGAATGTGGTGCTGACATTCAATTCCAGAATGTGACGGTGACGCACAATTTCCGAATGTAGTGGTGACACGATGTTGGAATGTGGCGGTGATAATGAATTTCAGAATGTGGCGGTGACACACACTTTCGGAATGTGGCAGTGATGCACAATTTCAAACAGTTGTGCTGATGTGCAACTTCGGAACATCCTGATGCTCAACATCAGAATTAAGGATTCCACGATAACACAATATGACGATAAATCACGAGAATTACCACTGACAATAACTTATCGCTGTAAAGAAACCTTATTGCAGTTATCGTGCAGCACGATATACCGCGATATACAGTGGTAAAGCACCTCAGCTTGCTTTACCAGCAGGGCATCCCTTTCCAGGTGCAACCATGATTCCGGATTCCCCACCATCCTCCAGATTTTTAGTATTTTTCCTTAAAATAAGAAATGCAGTGCTGGCCATACGGCATGGAGTTTTGAGGACCTGAGCACCTCACCTGCCGCCATGCTGGTAAACCAGGTTCAGGAATAAACCTGGGTCATTCGAGGGCTGACTACATGAAGGAGGACTGAGCATCCATTGACGGCTCTCCTTTTTCATTCAGATTTCTTTTTATCCCTCCAAGGAGCCCCTGGCAGGAGCTGTGGCCTTCCCTGTTTTTCCTGTTTCCTCTCCCTCCCTCTGACGTTGACATCAGCGCGTGCCTCTCGACCCATACTGCCCTCCAGCCATCGCCAGAAGGCAGTCAACGAGCAGGACATGTCCTCCCTCCCCGGAGAAAAGAGCAGTCCTCTGGATGCTTGATCCTCTCTCGCACCTGCCGACCCCCGGTGACCCAAGCTCGTTCCCAAACCCAGGTCGCTGGTGTGGTGCAAGGCGTGGCATCCACGCCTCAGTGCCACTGAGCCAGCAACGATTCTCCTTCTTTGAGGAGAGGGGACAGAACAAGCCACTGCTTGATCACAATCTAGGGGAGGCTGGATGATGCAGCAGTAACAGCCTTCTGACTAGGTTCAGGGGCTGAGTACGTACGTCACATACTCGCATCATCGCACGTGTGCCAGCCCAAGGGATGAGAAAATAAATGGGGGGTTATGGCCACCAGTCAACTTACTTACTGTACATAAAACTGGCAGATAAGGACTGCTTAGCCCATCAAGTCTGCCCATTTTCCCTACCTAATGTGATATCGCAGACCTTACTTGATCTCCGGCTTTACCCTCCCTTTCCTGACAAATAAGGTTCCCTTATGCCTGTCCTATGCGTTCTTGAATCCTGTAACAGTTTTTGCCCTGATCACCTCCACTGGGAGGCTTTTCCCAGGTATTCACCACTTTCTGTGAAGACATACTTCCTCACATTTCCCCTGAATCTACCCCCCTCCAGCATCAGAGCATGACCCCTTTTTCTTGAGCACCTTTTTTCTGAAAAATGCTTCCCTCGTGTACCCTATTTATATCCATGAGGCATTTGAAATTCTCTATCGTATTCCCCTCTCCTTTTTCTCCAGGGTGTACATATTGAGGTCTTTTAGCCTGCCCTCATAAGGCTTTTGATGCAGGCCCTGCATCATTTTAGTTGCCCTCCTTTTGTCTGCCTCTACTCTATGTCCTTCTTGAGATGTGGTCTCCAGAACTGGACACAGTACTCTAGGTGAGGTCTCACCAATGATTTATACTGCTATTTCACCACCTTCCTCTTTCTGCTGGTGATACCCCTCCCTATGCACCCTAGCATCCCACTAGCCCTCCCTACTGCCTTGTCACACTGTTTGGCCACCTTTAGGTTGTCATATATGATTACCCCAGGTCTCTTTCCTGCTTGGTGCTCATCAGTACCACTACACCCCCCCCAACTTGTATTCCGCCCTGCGTTTCTTTGCCCAAGTGCATGATTTTGCACTTCTTGGCACAGAATCTAGCTGCCACACTTTTGACAACTCCTCAAGCTTTCTTCAATCTTTTTTTAAAAAAAAAAAAAACAAACACACACACACACCTCTGACCCAGAGTGTCTACCCTACTGCAGATTCTACTGCAGATGTTTGTGTCATCTGCAAAAAGGCATACCTTCCCTTCCAGCCCCTCTGCAATGTTGCTAATAAGACATTAAAGAGAGGACCAGTCCCAGTACTGATCCTTGTTGCATCCCATTGGTCACCCTCCCTTCCTCAGAGTGAGCTCCGTTTACCACCACTCTCTGTCATCTATCCCCCAACCAATTTCTTACCCAGTTTACTACCTTTGGACCCACCGCCAGGCTGCCCAGCTTGTTTATGAGTCCTCTACATGGAATTGTGTTGGAGGCCTTACTGAAATTTAGGCAGGCTACACCCAAGGCTCCACCCTGATCCAACAAAAGTAACAAGGTTTGTGTTACTTGAACACTGACTTCAATTTGTACTACAAGTCGGGTTAAAACTAAAAATAAGTTTTAAAATGCCACCCCGTAGACTTGCATGGAGCATGTGCATCCCTGCACTAGGTATATAATGACCTCACAAAACAAGGAAATGCGAGGATGGCATTGGCGATCAGGAAGTGGAAGGGACTGAGTGGCTAACTCCCCTAGTGGGCAAATACAATCCCTTACCTTCCTTAGGGGGCTAAAGAGAAAAATGTTCAACTACTACGGAGGAACTCCCAGTCAGGTAAGTCCTGATGATTTTGCAGGCAAGGAGAAAAATCTGGGAAAGGCGCTCTTTAAACAAGCAAGTAAAAATATTTGCTCATTCACATTTTAAAATGTATTGTACTCTGTGTATATAACACATGTATTAATTGTGTATTTGAATTTTTATGTTAAAAAAAAAAAAAAAAAATGCAAGCAATTTTATAGAAACATAGACTCTGACGGCAGATAAGGACCGCTTGGCCCACCCAGTCTGCCCATTGCCCTACCTATTGGATAAGCTGAAGATCCTAGTTAACCAACAACTTACTTCCTCCTACCCCCCCACCAGAATTGTCTTACGTCTGTCCCATGCATCCTTGAATTCCACCACTGTTTTTGACCCCACGATCTCCACAGGAAGGCCATTCCATGCGTCCATCACCTTCTCCACATAAAATTCGGAGATTTTATCTTGAAAAATTAAAAACATTTTTTAAAATATTTTACAACAAAGACTTAAAAATAAATGTGCTTAAATGCACAGCATTGCTTGAAAGAATCAAATATGTAAATCATGTAAAAAAAAAAAAAAAACAGAATTTAAATAGTTTTGCTAACATTGTTGCACAAGTGGCAAAATTATCGCAATAACAAGGTTATCACGATAATTTCATCACGGTTATCATATCAAACATTTTATTATCATGACACCCCTAATCGGAATGTGGCGCTGATGCACAATTTCAGACTGTGGTGCTGATGCACAATTTTGGAACATACGGACACCCAACATCGGAATGTGGTGGTGGCGCACAATTTCAGAATGTGGCAGTGGCGCACAATTTCGGAATGCGACGGTGACTAACAATTTTGGAATGTGGTTTCAACTCAATACACATACCTGCGACCTATATTCCAAACAGCCTGTTAAACCCGAACCAGAGGCTTCTCAACCACACCCATGTCATGGGCTACAAAGCGCTGCATGGCCTACTCTCCCCAGGATTGCAGTCTCTTTTCACTTTCATAGACAATAGGTATGCTAGAAGTATGGACAGCCACACATTGCTGCTTCCCTGGAGGAGAACTACGTTGGGTCAAAACTCCTTCACATACCAGTCTGCCAAGCACTGGAATTACCTTGTTACCACCTTTAGAGACTGTGACTCTGTTTCATTATTTAAATCTAGGCTGCATACCTCCGAGACTGGTACTTGTAAGTGCTTCAAATGAATTGTCTTGTAATACGACAATGTAAATTTTGTTTACTGCACCCTTTATTACGGATTGCTCTGTTATAATGTAACTTTGTATTGTGTTTGCTGTTGCTTCAATTGTATGTCCAGAGTATATCATTGATTATATATTGTGTATGTGTGACTTTGGATCCTTTGGAAAAAAAGAGGCATCTGCCTAAAGGATTCTTTGCAAAATAAATAAAATAATGCTTTGTCTGTTTTTTTTATTTTATTTCTCCTTGGCTGGGGGGGGGGGTTGTACCTATAGTCCCCACCCCCCAATCCAGACTGTCTCCTCGGCCCCCACAACAGCCGCAGCCAGAGCTCTCTGGCCCCTATGTCTGCCCCGGCCACATCGCGGTGGGCAATTACCCGCACACCATGGAAGGCCAGGAGGCAGACACCAGGAAGCAACTTGGAGTGCGTCTGATCTGCTGCTGGATCAGCCTTCACTGTGTGCCCAGAGGCTTTTTCTGTATGTGGTTCCCCCTCCATGGCACAGGTGTGCAATGACGCAGACGCTGCCATGCACGGCACTTCAGACGTCAGCCCACGCCGACCCTACAGCTAAACTCGGCATGCACCAACCCCCAGCCACCACTAGGAGCCAGTACATCTGTGGTAGTTCCTTCCCACCCTCCCCGGAGGAGAGCAGTCCCTGGGACACTCGATCCTCCCCCCCCCCAGCCGAAGTCGCTCCCGACCCTGGATCGCTGGCGTGGCGCAAGGTGTGTTGTCCAGCACCTCAACCCTCAGCGCCACCGGGCCGGCTAATAAAATAATGTTTTGGTTGCAATTGTACAAGGGGAGTTTCCTTTCAATTTGCTTCCCAAATAAATTGAAACTGGATTTCGGGGTGGGGGGGGGGAGGAGCTGTGGGGCCTGAGCAAGATGGCGCCTATTTGATCACTCTGCTCAGCTTGATCTAACAAACTACTAAAAAACGGACTATTCTAGCACTTCTACTCAAGAAAAAGTGATAAGGATGAGTACTAGACCGATCCGTGGCCGAAATGGAAAATCCTCGCAAGGATCAAGATCAAGGCACCGGAGTTGGATCAAAAAATGCTCAGTCAGTTCCCGCCACTCATTCCACACAGAGCGGGCCTGAACAGAACACTGGTGAGGCAGTGGAAGAGACCCTGTAAACTATTGGGGCAAAACTAACTAAACTGATTAAATCTGTGACTGTGCTCTCTGACAAGTTTGATGGGCTCAGTAATCGGGCTGCAACACTCGAAACATCTATGGAGGGCACACAGACAACTGCCCTTGATGCCTCTAAGAGAGCGGACGCAGCCATGGGCACAGTGTCCTCCATTATAAAAGAAATTAGTCACTGGAAAGCTCGCATAGAGACTCTTGAAAATCAAATTAGGGCCCCAAATAAGAATACTAGGGGTCCCGGAGGAAGCAGAGGGCGATAGCCTATTGTTTTTGTAAGACTGGTTTTGTCAACAATTCAGGGCAGACCTACATCCTAAAGCCCAGCAATTTCAGTGAGTTTACCGAGTTACTCCTCGTGGGAGAGTGGAAGATCAGGATGCACCTCGAGCTATTATACTAGTAACCGACAGCGCAGGCACAAGAGATTTTATTCTGAATTTAGCTAGACGGAAAGGGGGGGCTTCTTCACGATGGACATCGGATCAGTCTTTATCCGGATATTAGTTACGCCACCCACCAGAAACGGAAGCAGTTCGATGGAATAAGGGAATGCTCCAGGAGGCCTCTATCCCCCACACGTGATCTTTCCCGCGCGACTGAGGATTATCCATCACGAAAAGGTATATTTGTTGTCTGAACTGGCGGAAGCCCTATAATAGAGCCAGAGACATGAGATTCCACGTCGACAGCAGGAGGAATCGGATCAGCAGTCTTCCAAAGATCAGGAAACTGGATTTAGCCGTTTTGGTTTGGCTGGGACTTAAATAAAACCTCCCCAGGTACTTTCAGTGCTCTTCAGCACATATTCGTTTGAGCAACTATTACGTTGGTAGCTTTGCTGTATACATTTTATACTTGGGTTAAACACTTTTAAAAGGACACGGTTTACTTCTCTGGGCTAGTTGGCTGAAGTGGATCTTCTCAGGAATTATATAGACTTACGTCTTTTGTTCTTCATGGATTTCAAGGGTTCTAGCTCAGACTGCAACTTTTGTTATAGCTTGCTAGTTAAGCGCCGATAAATGTATCTATGATCAAAATTTGAGATGCACAGAAGTAGTGCTCTATTATGTTAATGCCTGGATACCAGTTCCACCTTGTGTGGTGATGGACTTTGGAACTTTATTTTAATTTTTCCATAGATAAAATCCAGGCTGCTCATGGGCTCCTATACAGCATTTTGACACTACATGTAAGATTTAAGGAATAATATTATTCTATCCCTTTTCTGGTACTCCCTCCAGATAATGTATCTGTAAAGCATAAGAGAGACTAGACTGATTGTATTAAGAGGAGCTGTACCCTCTATGGACAGCGCTGGGTCCGCATCTCGGGAGATCGTGAGGGCGTACCACTGCCCTCCCCCACAACCAGGAGCCGCTCAGTGAAGCGCTGGGTCTGCATCTCGGGAGGTCGTGAGGGCGTACCACTGCCCTCCTCCACAACCAGGAGCTGCTCAGTGAAGGTACAGAAAACGTTGAAAACAGACGAAGTTGCGACTGAGCAGGTCTACACACTGCTGCTGTTGCTGCTTGAGCCCCGCCGATGCTAAGCATCGGCTGCCCCGCCACCGCCATTGGTAAACACTAATATACAGTGGGGACCACATGGCTGAAAGAACCAATCAGCCTAATTTCCCACTTGCAGCCACTAATAACAGATAACACACACAGTACTAGGAAAGGCAATTATGAATCACCACCACATAGAAATAATCATTCTCACCTCACTAATCACCCAAACAGCCCTACCTTTTTTAGCCAGCACTACTACTTTTTCAGAAGGATGGTCTACTAGAGCATATCTCCATCCATGCCCCCACAACACGGACCACTTGGGACACAATTATGCCAAAACATATGCCCACCCTGACAGGCTAACAAACCTTTATACACACATAAATTGCTGCACTGACACCACAGCGCCACAGGAGGTACACCCTCTTTCCCCAGTTGGCAGCTACCCGCCGGGGAAACAATCCCGTGTCTGTCTGTCTCTGTGTCTGTGTCTGTGTCTGTCTCTGTCTCTGTCTCTGTCTCTGTCTCTGTCTCTGTCTCTGTCTCTGTCTCTGTCTCTGTCTCTGTCTCTGTCTCTCTCTGTCTCTGTCTCTGTCTCTGTCTCTGTCTCTGTCTCTGTCTCTGTCTCTGTCTCTGTCTCTGTCTCTGTCTCTGTCTCTGTCTCTGTCTCTGTCTCTGTCTCTCTCTCTCTCTCTCTCTCTCTCTCTCTCTCTGTCTCTCTCTCTCTCTCTCTCTCTCTCTCTCTCTCTCTCTCTCTCTCTCTCTCTCTCTCTCTCTCTCTCTCTCTCTCTCTCTCTCTCTCTCCACTCCATCCCTCCCTCCCTATCCCTATCATCACCACTATACAAATACTGCCCTAAATAAGACAAAATTACTCTAGCAGGCACTGTTTCGGATTACACTCCTCCTCCTCCTCCTTCTCCTATCTGGGAATGTTCATCCTAACCCGGGTCCTCCCACCTATGGAGCCTCTCCAAAGGGCAAGCAGGGCAGCCTAAAGCTGGCCACCCTGAACATCTGCAGCCTCCAGAGGAAGTTCACCTCCCTTCAGGGCTGGATTGCCCAGCACTCCTCAGATGTCCTTGCCCTATCAGAAACCTGCCTCTCAGAAAATGTCACAAGTGGTTCCATAGCCCTCAATGACTACACCATACATCGAGCGGACAGGCTAAGCAAGAGTGGTGGAGGCTGTGCCATCTAAACTAGAGCCTTCCTGCATGCCCTCAGTCCCTATCCCGCAACCCTCCTGTGGAGCTCAAACATTAGCAGTTAAAATAAGTTTTGGCAATCCAGGAAAATTACTATATATTTTGGCAGTATACATTCCCCCCTAGAAACCAAAAGCACACTTCTGACGCAGTACTGGCCAGTACTGCCCACCTTCCTCCCAAGTGCGAAGTCATCTTACTGGATGATTTCAACGTAAACTTTAAGTTCTGGTTGACATGGAGCCTTTGCAAAGGAGTCGATGACTCAAAAGAATTGTAATTCCGATATCTTTCAATAAATAAATATATACATATATACATACACACACATATTATATATATATATATATATATATATATATATATATATATATATATATATATACATATACATACATACATACATACACACACACACACACACACACACACACACACACACACACACACATATACATATATATGTACATTTTATAAAGTGTACCATCTGTGCTTGGAAAGTAACTATGTTTGTTTTTGCAAAAATAAAACAAAGTTCAAAAAAAAAAAAAGTAAGAAAGACATTGAATTTCAGGTGCAGGGTGGGCCACACTGCTCCTGTGTGTTTGCTGCATCGCAACGTAGCCCATTAAACTCAAAGTCCAACCCACGAGTTAAAATTTGATAAAAAAACGAAAGCAATCCTGATCAGATACAAGGCTACATGGTGAACAGTGGTTTAATTTTCAACTAAATGACCTTCAGACGGAGTTTAACAGTGATTGCTCCTCTCCTGTTCACCCATCTGCACTGCACATGGTCACACAGTCAGTACTAGGCTGCAACATCTTCCCATATCCAACCAAGAAACAGGATACTCTAGACATTCAGAGCTTCCCATTTCTCGGATGGACATGGGGAGAAGGGTGGGGAGCTTGGGTAACAAATAGGTCATTATTTGTTCAGAACAGGGAGCAGAAAAGGAAAATTAAATGGAAAAGTACAATTTTATTTGGGTGATACTGACCCCCATGGCAACCCCACCCCCTAGAAGCCACTCCTGCCCAGAAAACAAAACTGGAGCAACAAGGCAGAACTTCAAGTGTGAACTAACTGAGTCAGTGAATAATACAATGAGGTTGAAGAATATCACATCTGAATGTGTTGCAGCCTGTTCCTTGGCCTAGCATGACAGACCCGAGATCTCTCTGTCACAGCAGCTCTTGGAACAATACTGGGTAGAAAATGTTATGCTTCTGCACTTAATAAATAGAAGAGCATCGTCAGACCAAAAAAAGGAACCAGAGCCCTCCAGCTACTGTTTTCCCGTTGAGAACCTGTACACCGAGTGCTGTGTATCCTGGAAGCTAGGACTTTGATTTTTCTCTACAAGTGCATGGTGTGGGTCACGTGGACAGTCTGGATTACTGGTTATTTACTGTCGCTGGTACCAGGCAGTACAGTTTCTGGGTTCTATACTGGGTCAGTGGCAGTGCAGTTTCTGTACCACTGACTGAGCCGGCTCCAGTTATGGATCCCAGACTAGATCAGTGCACGCTGCCTTACCTTTCGGGCCCAGTCCCAGGGCCCCCAGGATGGTTTCCGATTGGCCCTCGCTGTACATGAATGCTGTGTCCAAGTGGCAGTGCCCGCGCTGCAGAAATAAGTCCACCATCCGCGCGCTGACGGCTGCGTCTGCCCGCCGGCCCATCTCCATGGTACCTAGCAGGGTGTCGGGCAGGCGGCTCGAAACAGACATGCTGTAGAAGGTGCGTGGCAGCTGTAAGGCGGAGGCGCAACACAGAACGGTTCGCACCAAAACTACTCGGACCCCCGGGAAAAACATCTGACAGACTCAGCTGAGTCCGAAGGCATTAAATAGGGCGGGACCTTGCGCCTCAATCCTGTTGGCCACTTTGAAGACGGAGCTGGCGAATGGAAAACTGTGTGGGACGAGGGTCGCTCCACAGAACTCGAAAGAAAGAGCAGAAGGACAAAAACACAGAACTCTTTCTCTGGAGTTCTGATGCAAAAAAATAAAAAAAGACATCTGCACCTAAAGCACGCCCCCGTTTTTTGGATGGCAACTGGGTCTGCATGCGGTTCTAACAACTTTACATTGTAACTACAGTATCGTGCCACAAATACTGAAGGATTAAGGCCGGATCGCGGCTCTGCGCAGCTTTCAGAGACTTCAGGGTAATGTGTAGCTTGAAGCTACGCGAGCGACTGAATTCAGTCGGAGAGCCAGTGAAACTGCATTTGCTTTCTACACAATCACCACTAACACAGCGGGCATTACAGTAATTGCAGAGAAATGATTTTTTATCTCGGATACCATATTACTGAATACAGAATAACCACTGAGGACGGGGGGGTGGGCGGAGCGCCCACTCAGAAGAAAGAAAAAGAAGCAATCAATATTTAGACTTTTTTTAAATAACCAAGAAAATATTTGTTCTTTTTCTGTGGGCGCCTGCCTCTACCCTTCCAGGTCCTATCAGTTACATTATTGTTGCTATGTACTCCTGAATATCTTCTTTCTTTTGTTGTTTAGTGAACTGTTTATATCTTCTGTGGGGGCGCTCCGCCCCTCAACCCCCCTCCCCCGTCCAATGTGGTACTTTACACACACTGTACTGTACATTACTATAACTATTACAGTATATGACTGTTCTAAGAACTGTTCAGTGACTTGGCATAGACGGAAAGAGGCGTGACAGAGCGTCTTCGCTTTAGACGCAAGCCTCTTACCATAATACTTTACTTACTTGCGCAACAGGCCTTAATCCTTCAGTATTGCCCAACATCCTATATTCCTGCTCTCCTGGCCCCATTGTGACCAGCAAGCACTCGCACCCCAGGACTGCTTTGGCACGGTTGAAATTCTTATGTATTTTCCGCGCCCAGGCCATTCTTCCTAGCTGCAAAACAGGCTGGGGACTTGGGGGCATAAAGCAACTGTTTGTTTGGCTGTCGTTGAGGGTGTCCAGCTGCTGAGTTTCGGGGGCATTGAGGGGGAGTTTCAAAGGGTGGGGTCAGCTGCAGGAGGGTCTCTGGCTGCAAGGATGGGCTGGTACCACATACCCCAACTGTCTCTATGCAACGGATGTCCCTCATTTTACCCCTGCCCTCTCACAAACTGCAGATTAGGGCAAAGGAGGACACAGTCCATTGGGGGCGTTGTTGGTTTCCGCTGCTAGAGGGGTGGGGTTTCTGCTTCACCAACCGGCGCTGATAGCACCCTCCAAAGCTCTTGAGCACTTCCAAGTCCTGGTGGTGGCAGGCTCCCAAGCACCCCCCAGCCTTGGCAGTATAATACCCCCAATACTTCACAGCCCTGGCAGCAGCCTCCAGAGCCTCACCCCCAGCCAGGAACAGTAGGCTCTTGAGCACCAATAGACGCTGACAGCAGCCTCCAGAGCTCGAGTAACCCAAGTCCTAGTGGCAGGCTGCTAAGCCCTCCCAGTCCTAGCAGCATAATACCCCACATAGATAACCCTTGGGCCCAATTTTAAAACCAAGAACTTTTGTGCAAGGTGCCTGCGCCAAATGGCTTTGATGCAAGTGGCACCTTGCACCATGGTCTGCGGCAGTCCTGATTTTCTAACGCAGGTTGCACCGAAATCAGGATGTTTTGCGCCAAAGCCACTCTGGGCCACCCTTGCAGCAGAACCATCCTTGCACCAGGTCGCAAGGGGGGCTTGCACCACCCCCTTTGTTGGAATTTTAGAACCCCTGCTGTGGTCACAAGAGGGAGTTGACTTTAGACCAGCCAGGATCTGGTCTAAGGGACTGCGCCACTGCCTGGCAGGGAAGTGAGTGGGGGGGGGGAGTCTGGATGTTGGGAAAGGGGGTAGAGGGAGCATTGGAGGTGCCATAAGGGGTGATAGGGTCAGTGTCAGGGTGTTGAAGTGGCATCCGGCGGGGGTGCCATGCACAGTGGGACAACATCAACTGACCCGGGTAGAGGGGGGTTGGCATGGATGGATCCCAGCTGACAACAGCCCTGACACCTGCCCCAGAGGTGACAGTTCCCTACATCCAGTGGGTGGCAGTGGCTGCAGGTTGTGGGGTACAGTCAGTGGAGGGGAACATTCTCCAGGCACCGCAACATTTCCCTTGTACTCAACCCCCCCGCGTGGCATCGGGCTGATGCCTGACTATACTGCTGGGGACTGTGGCTCCTCTGTGGCAGGTGCTAGG
This sequence comes from Neoceratodus forsteri, assembly GCA_016271365.2. NCBI lineage: Eukaryota > Metazoa > Chordata > Ceratodontiformes > Ceratodontidae > Neoceratodus > Neoceratodus forsteri. The sequence continues at coordinate 181,905,040 of CM057452.1, read as the reverse complement.
GCTGTTGTCACCTGGGGTCCGGGTCATGGTCCTTTCATGCCAATCCCCCTCTACCCAGGCCAATCAGCTCTGTCCCATGGAGCAGCCACCTCAGTACCCTCACACTGTTGCCATGCCCCGTCACCCCCTATGGCACCCCACTACTCTCTGTGCCCCCGGTTCCCACCTTCCAGGCATATTAACCTCACCCCACCTTTGCAGCTCCTCTAGGGTTGCGGGGGGGGGAGGAACTTGATGGGACCCTCTGTCAAACCCCTCAGGAACGTTTGGTGCAACCCTGCAGCTGTGGCAATTCTCAGGATTTTGGCGCAGGGACATATTGTTTTCTAGAATAGGGTACAGGGTCCCTGATGCACCTAGAGTTTGCCGCAGCCCTAGAAGGGCCAACTGAAAATTAAGCCTCCTGTTTCCAGTGCATCCTCGCTGCCCATATCTAACCAGCAAGACTACTTGCTGTGCTGGCAGGAGGGAGGCTATTGTGGCTTGGTTCTACCATATCCTCATGATACAGCCAGTCCAGATGGCAGTGACCATCAGTCCTAACACAAGTAACCCATTACACTGAGTGCCTTGCTTCTACCTGCTTTCTAGCCCATCAACACATTCTTGTGCTGGAGTAGGGGAAAGGTAAACAGCTGATGGTGTTCAGCTGTCCCGCCTGCACACCAACAGCTGCCCACTCCCATGTCCTTTAGAGTCTCCGACAAATGGTCCTGCTTATCACTGCCAGTGGGTCCCCCGCCGGCCGTCAAGGAAGGAAAGTTCCTGGAACACTAGGTGGAGGAGTCTACTGCATTGTGCTAGAAGGTCAAACTGCATGGTGGACTTGAATGGCTTTAACTTGGCATGTAGAATTGGCATTTTCCTTTATTTATGGTCCATCCGGCAGCAGGGGTCCTATGTTTGCTAAATTTATATTTCCCCCATGCAAGTGTTAATAATTGTTACAGACCTCCCCACCGTTCTACTGATAGTCAACCCATGGGGGTGGACATAGTGAAGCTCAAAATACTACTTGACCACTGTCATCGACAAATGCAGCCACCCCCAAGACAGCAGCAAGCACTTGCTGTCCGCTGCAGCCTCTGTCTCAAGCAAGTAGTCACTTGCTTTATACAAGTAACTTTGTTGATATGGTATTAAAGAGCAGCTGACACCTTCAGGAGCACTTTAACAAAATAGGATATGCAGACAAAGTTCAGCATGCATCTCACATTAGTTCAGGATTTCTCCTCCCCATTATTTATTACTATGGTAATTTGTATGAAAACAGGGTCTTTGCTCTTGAAGATTTCATCTGTTCTTGTTGCTTTCTCCCTACCCGAGGTAATAATACATCTTTGTGACATCACAGTTACTCCCATAGCAACAGATTGTAATGTCACAACACAGCATTATGACTTGAAGTAGGGAATAAGTTGTAGAGGCAGATGAACTCTAAGGGATAAAGATTATGTATTCATGCACATTTCCTCAATAATAAACAACAGGGATGAGAAACCTATAGAATATATGGAATGCAAGCTGAATTGTACCTAATGCTGTTTTTCAAAGATTTATTTGAGGCATCAGCAGGCATTTAACTCAAGTATAACACAAGTGACTATGTTTGTGTGGGATGTTGGCCAGCTGCGGAGGGTAATTGCCACATGCACTGCTACCCCAGTGTTGTGCCAAGTACCCTGTCATGTGCACTACAGACACCACACTTTGTCACATGTACTGCCAACTCCACACTGCACCCCGTGCACCATGACTCCGCACTCTGCCATGTGCACTACCAGAACCCCATAGTGCCACATGCTCTGCTACCACTGCTTTGCCACGTGCACTGCTGTTACTGTGTGGTGCCATGTGTACTGCCAACTCTGTTCTATACTACGTACCTGCCAACAACACAGTGCCACACTGTGCACTGGCATCACTGTGTGTTGCCACATGCACTGCCATCTCTGTGCAGTTCCTAGTGTGCAGCTGGCTCCACGCATTGCCGACACTGCAGTTAACACTACAACTGTGCAGCTAACACTATGAAGTGCCGCATGCACTTCTGCCATCTCTGTGCCACACACACTGCTGCTGAGAAGCTAAAGGATTTCTCCATTCCCTTGGTCCATTGACAGCCAACCCATTCCCTTCTGAATCAGAGGCAAATATGCTACCAACTGAGCCACACTGGCAAGTATTTTCTACTGCTCTTACAGCATTGTGTCCTGTGTACTACTGTCAGTAAACTGCGCCATCTGTATTGTTGTCACTGCACTGTGAAATAATTTCCCCAAAAACTGCCAATTCCCTGCATAAGCCTAAGTGTCCATCATTTGCCAGTTCTCTTTTCCTCATTTTTTTCATGTTACAGTTGTGTCATCGGCAGTTTCTTTCGTGATACCCTTCCATGTTTTGGTGCTGGTTTTGCAAGCACACATTGCATATTTTTAATTTAAAGTGCTGACACATTGCATTCTGTTGAATGAGCCATGCACTGTTCCATCCTACTAAATAAATACTTTTTTGGTGTTGCTTTGTTTCCTTTCTTTGCATCTCCTTTTCCAGATCGTATCAGTTTTGAGTATCTACCACAGTTTCTTGCACACTTGGGCTAAACTCGACCGCTGGGTAGGAAGGTGAAAATCTCCAGTAGGAGCTCAGGGGTGGGGAGTGACGGGGTGGGCTGTCCCCGGTGTTGATCACTGCTGTATCCTTCCTCACAGTTTTGCAGCTGGGAGGTCAAGTGACTTGCCCAGGGTCTCTTCCTGAGTCAGTGACTGTGGTGGGATTTGAACCTGAGAGCACCTGTTTATTGTACATAATATCTGTGCTTGTCCTGTAGCTATTGTACCATGCTAGAACTCATACTTTAATTTTTTTTCCTTATACTAACCCTTTTTTTTTCTTTTATTTCTACAGGTCTGACTGGACACAGACCCCTACATATTAGATAAGTATTGCTCTATGTTTGACCTTCCCTGTCAGTGTAGTTTTGTCCCTAAAGAACTATGGGTCCTTTGTGACCCCATGGCAATTCTTCTTTTACAGATATGACTGGACATCCCCTCAATACCCCAGTCCCAGGCTCCTCAGGACCCAGGTAAGAGATCTGTTATCCATCGTGTTATCCACTAAAATGTATCAAATCACCCACTTTGTTCTGCATAAGGCCCAATACGGCTAAAAGCAATTCTATACAAGGTAGGTAAGTTGTAATGGTGCAGTCACAGCCGTGCCTTGCCTGTCCTGACAGCCTTTACATTGCCTATCCCTGTGCAGCCTTGCATATCCCTGTTCCCCCTTTACATTGCTTGTCCCTGTTGCCCCCTTCGCATTATTTGTCCCCTTTGCATTGTCTGTTCCTGTTGATCTCCTTTTCTGTTTTCTCCTGTGAGCGTCGTACCCTATGATTTCACCTCTCAGAAAAACCTTAAAAAGCAACCAACCTGGTCCTGATCTTTGTGAAATTTCCCCTTAAGAACCATAAGGAAGCCTTACCTGGCTACAAGGCATATGCTGCCAATATATTATTTTTTAACTGCCCCTATTTAGGAAGGGAAGAGATCATATTTTGTGCTTGTTAGTTAAGCAGTGGCCATGATTTGTTCTGAATGGTCATCTAAACTATGAAAAATTTAATTTCAGAAACTGCTTCATTCATGTCTGCTGAGCGCACCCCATGCTCTCATATAGTGACATCAGAAAATGTGCTAGTGGGGGGGGGCACTAATGAGCAGCCACTGGTAAAGATGAGGATTCCCACAGCTCCCATCCACGCTATAAATAAAACTTAAATTTAACAACTTCCAAGTAAAAAAAACTCGACAGAAAGACAGCAAAGGAGAAGGTGAATATACCATGGAGGAATACTTAATACCAACTCCGGGAAAAGGCCAAAGATCATCATCCAAAGGTCTGGGAAAACGAACGGCAGTGAAGGCCCCAAAGGCAGTGGGTCCAATTTCATTTTCAGTGACCGTAATGGTGGTCTTGAGCCGTGAAGTATTGGAACAAGTCATGGAGGCATTAGAAAGAAAATGAAGCAAAAAATTGATAGCCGTTTGCAGAATATGGTGGAGCAGATAAAAGGGCAAGCTAGCAGAGTAACGGAGGTGGAAGAGCATATATCCAAAATGGAGGACAACATGGATCACCTGATGGCACGAGTTTCAAAACTAGAGAAAGAGCTTCAGGAGCTAACAGAACAACATGACTATCAGGAAAACTATGCCCGACATCTCAGTCTGTGACTTCAGGGGCTCCTGGAGGGGAAGAAGGGACCAGGCATGCTATCTTTTTGTACGGAGCCACTGCCAAGTCTGTTGGGTATGAAGTTGAAGAGAAGGAAGCTGAAGTTGGAGAGTACTCACAGAGCGGTGGCAGCCAGGCCGCCAGCGGGGCAACCCCCGAGACAGATCGTTTTCCACTTCCATAACTATCAGGATTGGGAAGAGATGTTGCGGGCTTACCGAAGCCTGAAAGAAGTCAAGTACGAGGGGGAGAGGCTATATCTGTTTCAAGATTACTCCAACAGGATCCTTAAAAAGAGAAGAGCTTTCAACCCCATAATGGCACAGCTCAGGGAGCTAAAGGTGGACTGCTTCTTGCTGTACCCGGCAATTATTAAAAGTGGCAAACCTCTCACTGATATTTGAGAAAAAGTGAGGGTCATCTGTATTTAGAGCATATATATTTAATAGGGAAAGGGGCCCCTCCGGAGTGGAGAATTTTGCCATACTCCACCTGCCCTTCGGGTCAGATAAAGAGTCCAAGCAGGACCATTAGTGGACTTTGTGGATAAGGATGGAAACCCCTTTCTCTGCTGTCTGGAGTGTACTATGCAGTTCTGTTCTCACCCATTCTCTCATAAGCTTTCATGCTTCTATATGTGAAAGTTTCATTTCTTGTAGGAAGGCTACCCATGTGTAGATCTTTTTAGGTGAGCCAGGACTTGTTCGTTTTTTATGGGAGAGTCAAGACCTCTAACATTGCAGGATGTTAAGGTTATATCCGTCATTTGGTGCAAGATATAATTACAGTGGCTGTTTGGTATGGATCAGAGTTCCTGTCTCCATATATAGCCCTATCTGACATCCTGTAACCTAGGTGCTGCTGTGCTGTATTTGTTTCTATATTCCACAAGTAGATAGCTTCACATTGATTCCTACAGTAACCCATTGTGGATCCTGTATATGTAGGTATTAAGCCACAATGAAGGAGGCTTCTACCGGGGAATTAATGCATGGTTGGGGTGGGGGGTTGTGGCACAAGGCCGAAGGCCGAGTGCCAGTAGCCACCCAACTATGCATTAATTCCCCAGTAGAAGCCTCCTTCAGAGTGGCTTAATGCACTTGAAACATGGCAAGCATTGTTAAGTAGTCATCATTAGAAATAGCATTTTGTTACAAAAAATAGACAAAGGAAACAGTTTAGGTAGTTGACATTTTTACTGGTAATAAGTAGAGAACGTCAGAAGCATACCAACATATATTAATATACTAATAGTCTTCAGGTGAAGCTACCTCTGGCTGGAAGCTGCAACACTGGACATAAGATTTGCAAGAAAGCGAGTTGTGCTCACAACAGAGGGATGTGAACCTTACAGTTTACAGTTGTCTTTGGTTTGAAGCAGATTCCTTAGGAAATTTAATATTCTTCAGGTGGAGGATACTTCTAACTGAAGGGTGAAATAAGGAACTTAGAATTATCAGAAAAGGCAGTCTTTCAATCAACAGTGGGAGGTGGAGCTTGCTTTACTTTTGTTACAACTGTTAAGATTTTCAGTGCAGGAAGAGTTTCAACCCACAGGGGCTTAATACTGTTTTCTGTGTCTGCCCTTCTGCACAGCTGACGTGTCTTGGGGCTGACTGCTTTCAGAGCACAAGTCACCAGGCTGTTTGGGAGCTGGGGAGGTTTACCTGTGTCTGATTTGGATGTTTGGATTTTTCTCTGTTTGATTAGCAGGGTATTTTCTCTGTCAAATTGTCGTGTAGGGCATCTTGCTGACAGGAAGGCACTCATCGCAGCGGTAGGTCAGAGCTTTTAGCTGATTGTTTCGTGAGGGCACAGTTTAGGTCCAAACCCTTCCCACCCCTCATCCCACCCACCCCTGGAAATAGTTCCTTTATACCTGGGGTTCTGACATCATTTCCTCAAGAGGGCAAGGTGCATATCACGGTCATATCCTCTCTATCACACTGCACTGACAATATAAGCATACACATTATATAAATACATATATTTCTATATAACACACCAATCACACACACACAAAAAAAAAACTAAACAAGGTAGACAGTTATATGGGGAGTAGTGCAATGTAATGGCTGTGGGGCAGCAGTCTTCCGGGAGTCTTTCTGGAGGCTGAGATACTGCCCTGTTTGCAGACAACTATCTGCCCTGAGGAAGGAAGTTGCCCGTCTTTAGGCCGCACTGGACAGTAGCAAGGGAACCTCCCCCATCCAGGGAGCACCAAAGCCACCACCACTACCTCAGAGGGTTATGAAGAAAGCACAGCAGTTGGACCACAGTGGGCTCAGGGAGGGTATGGGTGGTGGAACAGAGGCACACCCAGTCAGTTGTTCCACTCCACAATCCATACACCATTCTGGGTGAGCATAGTTCCCCTATGGATGCACCCACAGAGGAGACTAAGGAGGATGCAGACAACAGTCACAAGGGAGGCCCTCAGGAAGGAGGCAGAGGGCACCACATGGAAAGGAAGCAGCTCCTGGTGGGGGACTCAATTATTAGGGGGCTAGAACTGGGGGAGTAGGGAAAACTGAAGTAAGGTGCCTGCCTGTTGCTATGGCTTGGAGGGACAGGAAGCGCATCCTTAGGATCACGAGAACAGTTGCACGGGAGTCTGAGCTGAACATCATTGTCCACCTAGGGACAAATGACTTGGCTCATCATGAGATTAGAGTAGGGCAGAAGGACTTTATAGAGTTGGGGAGGGGCTTAAGACAAGTAGCACACACAGTATCCTTCTCAGAGGTGCTGCCTGTGAGTGGCATGGGTGAGGCGAGGGTACTTTGCACCATGCAGTTTAACGAATGGTTGAAAAAAATGGTGTGGAGCACAGGGGTTTGGCTTCACTGGGGACTGGGGTTCCACCTTGAGGGACACCAGCCTATACTGTCAGGATGGTCTGCATCTGTCCAGGAAGGGAACAAGTCTTTTGGGCAGTCAGTTTAAATGCTTCATTGGCAAGCTTTTAAACTAGTCAAGGGGGGAGGCACTGATAAGCAGCAGGAAAATCCCAGCCTCCCCCTACAAAACAGGGTACTAAATGAGAACAAGAACAAGAACAAGGTAGAAAGGTCAGTGGGGGATGCTGCTACAGAAGGTAAAGCCATCAAAAAATGGAGAGCAATGAGTACCAATGCACGTAGTCTGGGTAACAAACTTCCTGAATTAGTGGCCTTGATGGAGGAGGAACATCTGGATATTGTGGCAGTCACAGAAACATGGTACACACAAAACCATGACTGGGACGTAAACATACCAGGATACACTATCTACAGGAGGGACAGGGAGGGTAAAAAGAGGAGGAGGAGGAGGAGTAGCTCTCTACATAAGAGAAGGAATTAAAGCAACAGAACAAAAGGGTAAACGGGGAGGAGAAGAAGCACTGTGGGTCAATTTGGAGGCAGGCGATGGCACCACAATCCGCACAGGGGTTGTATATAGACCCCCCCCGGGGGAGGAAATGGACAAGGAAATAATAAAAAGTATACTTAGAATGGCAGATAAAGGGGAGATATTGCTGATGGGTGATCTGAATATGCCAGATGTTAACTGGAATGCAGTTGCAGCAGCCACTTCTAAGAGTGGGGTTATTCTAGATGCCCTACAGGGGGCATGCCTTAGACAACTAGTATTGGAACCCACTCGAGAGGGGAGCAATCTTAGACCTAGTCCTCTCAAATGGAGATGGAGAGAGGATCACAGATGTAGAAGTGGGTAGCCATCTGGGAACTTGCGACCATCGAACAGTATGGTTCACAATAAACACAGCAATAGAGTCAAGCCATACAAAGGCAAAAGTACTGGACTTCAGGAGGGCTGACTTTGCCAAAATGGGTGAGTGCCTAAGGAATGCACTAGCAAGTGGGCAGGAAGGAGGGGTGGAAGAACAATGGGGAATAATAAAAACTGCCATCACAGAGGTAACAAGCCTTTGTGTGAAGCAAATAAACAAAACAAAAAACGATGTAAGAAACCACTATGGTTCTCAAAGGAGGTGGCAGTGAAGGTTCAAGAAAAAAAGCATTCAGAAAGTACAAGGAATCACAGAAGGAGCAGGACAGAGAATTGTATCAGTTAAAGCAAAAGGAAGCTGGGAAGGCAGTCAGAACAGCAAATACCTGAACTGAGGAAAAGATAGCCAACTCAGTTAAGAAGGAGATAAAACCTTTTTTAGGTACATCAGGTAGCAAAGGAAGACTAAGGGAGGGATAGTGAGGCTTAATAAAGAGGAGGGGGGGTGGGCAGAGGGTGACTGTGAAAAGGCAGAGATACTAAACAAATATTTTTGCTCAGTATTTACAAATGAAGAGGGGGAGGTACCTAAAACAAACAATAGAACACTCTGGATACAGAAGTTGATACCAGCCCATTTACAGAAGAAAGGGTTCTGAAAGAGCTCTTAAAACTGAAGGTGGACAAAGCAATGGGGCCTGATGGGATCCATCCCAGAATTCTAAAAGAACTAAGGGTAGAACTAGTGACACCACTGACTACCCTCTTTAACAAATCATGGGAGGATGGGGTGGTACCTGAGCACTGGAGGAGGGCAGATGTGATTTCCCTTCACAAAAGTGGGAGTAGGGCAGAAGCAGGAAACTACAGACCTGTTAGTTTAACCTCCGTGATAGAGAAAATGATGGAATCACTTCTGAAGGAAAGAATTGTCGAGTACCTAGAGGCCAGAGGGGTACAGGACCCAAGGCAGCATGGATTCACAGCGGGAAGGTCATGCCAGACGAATCTAATAGATTTCTTTGACTGGGTGACCAAAGTAGTAGATCAGGGAGGGGCTGTGGACATGGCCTACCTAGACTTTAGCAAGGCATTTGACTCAGTCCCACACAAAAGATTAATATACAAGTTAGCCAGCCTGGGAGTGGGTCCCAAGATGACAGCCTGGGTAAAGAATTGGCTGGAGAATGGGACACAGAGAGTAATAGTAAATGGAGTCCACTCTGAAGAAAGGGGGGTTACTAGTGGGGTGCTGCAGGGTTCAGTATTAGGATCGGTCCTCTTCAATGTCTTTGTAAGCAACATTGCAGAGGGACTGGAAGGAAAAGTATGTCTCTTTGCAGATGACACAAAGATCTGCAACAGAGTTGATGCACACGGTGGGGTAGAAAGGATGAGAAGGGACTTGGCAAGGTTAGAGGAATGGTCAGATGTATGGCAGCTTAGATTTAATGCTAAGAAGTGCAAGGTAATGCACCTGGGAAACGAAAACCCAGGGGAAGAGTACACAATGGGGGGTGAGATACTAAAAAATGGAAAGGGACCTGGGGGTAGTCAGTGTCAGTGGCTCAGTAGGTAGCACACTCGCCTCTGAGGCCGGGAGATCAGAGGGCTGTGGGTTCAGTTCCCACATCTGGCACTTGGGTTAATATCCCAGTACTGACACTGTAGTGCAGCATGAGAGGGGTGCTGCACTTCTGAGGTGCCGTCTTTCGGATGAGACGTTAAACCGAGGTCCCATCTGCCTGGATTGGTGGTAGTTCAGGTGGATGTTAAAGATCCCATGGCACTTATCGAAAAGAGTAGGGGAATTTTATTGGTAATAAAGTGGGCTTCATTACAAAAAAACAAAACCACACAATAAACAGAAACAAGCCAAACAAGGCAAAAATCAGTTAACAGAAGAAAGTATCACAATGTTTCCAAAACAATACAGCTTGCGAGTAGAAAAAGTAAGAAGTCAGACTTTTACAGAACACAAAGCAGCCGAATATTACAAAACACTTCATGAATGGAAATAGTTTTTGGTGTAACACTAGCAAACATCTGGCTTGCCATAAATAATAACGAATAATAGCAAAATTATATAAACTGTCAACATGATACTTTCTATTAAGCAGGTCATTCGGGCAAAACATAACATGTTCATAAGAAAGAGAGGCCAACAAGGGTTCTGCCCAGTTAGCAGATAGGGTAGACCAGACTTCCAAAGAAAAGGGGCATTCACAAAATAAATGTTGCTGAGTTTCACAAACATTGAGGCAAGAGGATCTAGGACAATATCTCAAAGACAAGGCTTTATGCTTATGATTGTTAACTCCTAGTCTATCATAGTTGCATAACCATACCATATCCCATAAATACTGATGGCAGCCGTTGATTTAGCAGTTGGTGGAGTACCCAGGGGAGACGTCCAGAGGGGCAGAACGGAAAAACAATCTCCTCCTGAGCCTCCAACCTCCAAAGCCGCTCATATAGTTGGGGTCTAGATAAGATACAAAAGTCCTGAGGATGAAGACACCAGGTCAAGGCCATCTTAAAACTCTCTTTCCCATAAGTAGGGATCAGTTGGGATTTGGAAATAACCCCTTTATAACGGGCTTGCCAGTTATCAAGGCAGAGGGAGAACCATGCTAAAAAACAGGGCTTCCAAAAAACAGTCCCTGGTTTCAGCACTTTCCCATAATTATAATGAAGAAAAAGGCTATAAAAAACAACGGGTGGATCATACCAAGTCCACCTTCCTTGAGTGGTCTGTAAGTAATATTTCTTTTAATGGGGTTTAGCCTGGATCCCCACAATCCTTTGAAAAATATCCCCGTTAATCTGGAAAATAGGGAAATGGGCGGGGGGAACACATAACAAAGATGCAGGAAAATCGGTATAACCAGAGTTGTAAGGAGCACAACCCGTTTCTTCTTCCCAATTAAATGCTTTTTCCACCCATTAATCACATTATCTGCCTTTGTAGGCAAGATTCCAATTATAGATATCGGATCATCACAACCAAAAAAAATACCTAAATATGAAAAAACATTAGTGGATACAGAAACACCAGCATAAAGGCCTGTACTAGGGAGGAAGTATGCCCTAGTGGTACACAAATACTTTTTGTAAATTTATCTTAGAACCTGAAACAGAAGAGAATGTCTGTAAAACCTGAACAACATCCTCCTGTTTCGTGGGAAGAATCCACAGCCAAAATTAAATCGTCCGCATAAGCCAATATTTTAAGTGGTAAAGAGGAGGAGTACAGAGCAACCCAATAATCTGTGGGCAAAGAAAAAGGCTCTCAAAAGAGTATCAATAAAAAAGGTATACAATAAGGGACTTAACGGGCACCCTGACGTACCCCACGGGCCAGAATAGTAGGACGGCCTATCCAGCCGTTCACATTAGGACGAATTACAACATTCCTATATAATAAACGTAGCCAGGAAAGGAAGCATACCAGGAACCCAAAAGCCTTCAGGGCTAGAAATAAGAACTCATGAGAGACTGCATCAAATGCTTTTTCCTGGTCTAAACTTATAATCCATCCTGTTACAGCATTTTGTTTTCCCAGAGTAAACAATTCTCTCAATAAAATCAAATTGTCAGAAAGATGCCTACCTGGGATACCACAGGTTTGAGTTGGGCTAATCATGTGTGATGCCAGAGTAATCATTCTAGATAAAAGAATTTTGGCAAGGATCTTATAATCCACATTAAGCAGACTGATTGGTCTCCAATTTGTAATGTCAAAGGATCCCTTTTTTTTTAAACAATAAAATCAGTAAGCGTCTTTCATAGAAGTAGCCAAGACGCAGATTGTAACATCTCATTATAGAGAATAGTTAGAACCGGAACAAGATCAGCAGAGAAAGTCTTGAAAAATGTGGGGTTAGGCCATCAGACCCCGGAACAGAATGTGATTTTAAACTAGTAATGGCCGCCAATACCTCTGGTTCAGTAATGACCGAAGAAAGCTTGTTTCGATCAGAGTCCGAAAGCTGAGGTAAGGACAGTGAGCGAAGAAAATGATCCGCATTGTCAAGGTCAGCTTTAGTGCCAAACATGTTGAAAACATAATTTTCAACACAGTGAAGCAAATCCTCAGGTTTCTTAAGTAACTCCCCCGACGGAGACAATAGAGAGGTAATTAATTTAGCTTCAACTCTATCTTTACAGGCCTTAAACGGGTCTAAACAACCTTTAGTAAGATGAGTGCCAAAACGCGCCTCCTGACCCAAAGAGTTAGCACGATTATACTGGGATAACCTCATTTTAGCGCTGACCTCACTAATCTGAGAGCTAAAATCATGAGTAGTGGAGCTAGCTAAAGAGAATAGGTGCTGTAGCTGATGCCGTAGTGACAGATAAGACAAATATTTAGTATTCTGTTTCTTTGCCGCTACCTTCTGAAAAAACTGTTTCCAGCTTAGCTTAGATTCCTCCCACCAGTCCATCCCAGTATCATAAAAATCAGCTACTGACAACCGAGCTGTAAACTCTTTGTGCCAAAGTTTAAGAAAAAGAGGGTCATGAAGTAGAGAATCATTAAGACGCCAACTGGCTTCCTTACATCTAGGAGCAGAGTCCCAGGAAAAAGTGGCACATAGGGCAACGTGATCCGAAAATTCAGTAGCCACAGTTGTACAGGAAAGTAAAATCAAAGTCTTAGATAAAAAAAGAAAATCTATCCTAGTATGTAAGGACCCTTTAAAAAAAGTGGACCCACCTGTTTTATGGAAATGTCTATAAACGTCCACAAGCTTGGCCATAGAGACCACACTATTTAAAGCCACAGAGTCACAAAACAACTTGGAAGTCTTTAGGCCTCGATCTGTTTGATGTAGGCCGCAATTGAAATCACCGACCCATAGGAGTAATCTGGATGAAAAAAGGTAGGGTTTAATCTGGTGAAAAGGGAAGCCCTCTGAGCCTTGGTTTGGTAGCGTAGGTCCCAATCATACTGAAACTCTCAGATTTATATAAAATCTAATAACAAAGCTCTACCAGGGAAATATCTACTAGTCTAGAGACTGTAAAATTAGAGCTGGAGAACAATATCCCGACCCCATCACAAGTATCAGGTCCAACAGACCAAAAAGAAGGGCTGCAGTCCATGCCTTAGAGGCCTGGAATAATTCCCATGGGTCTTTAATCAGTGTCAACAAGGCAGATAATGTCACACTGTAAATCAGAAAGGGTTAAAAAATCCCCTAATTTTCTCTTCCCTTTAATGCTGTTCACATTTAAAGAAACAGATCTTTAAGAAGACAGGATTTAAGTAATAGGTGGTGACTTACCCTTAACGCTGCCTGAGTACGTTTTGCAATGGGATCCGTATCAGCCCATCACCCCATCCGGGAAAGAAAGAAGGAGGAGGAATCAGTATTCTCCCCTGAGTCTTTGTCTGAAAAATCTGTGGCTAAAACCACAAATTTGTTAGAGGTTTGCCAGTTACGTGCAGGGGGTTCCCTACTACGAGTAGCAACAGCTAAACCCTTCCTAGTCCGTTTATGGGTAACAGTGGTAAAACTAAAATTATCTCCCCTTGACCCGAGGGGGAGGCATATCCATAACTGGAATAACGGGTGTAGTAACAGGAAACCACAATGGCAGTAGGAGTAGGTATAACAGGAAAAGAAGGTTGGGAAACTGGAACAGAAGAGACATCTCCAACTACCGGAGGAGGTAACCTCTGAATGAGAGGAAGCTAGACTATGGGCAAGTGACTGTTGAGCAATAGTAATAATGCCATCATGAGAGGGACAATCTTCTGTTATGAGAGGCCCAGGGACACCTGCCATACTGCGTGTGGCCAGTCCCATCACATAAGTTACACTTAAATGAATTAGTACATTTAGCTGCAATATGACCGTATTCAAAACAGTGGCTACATTTAAGGGTATCACAAGCAGAACTTAAATGGGTACGTGACCCACATTTAAAACAGGATTTGGGTTGTCCGGCGTAAAAAATGAAGCCCTTGTCTTTACCTAGAAAGAAAAAATTAGGCAAATGTCGTGGGCCAGTGTTAGTGGAATAAAGCTTAACACGGACCTTCCAATTGCCATCCCAAATCTGTTCAGAGTCTAGATTAGGGGTAGGCCTATTCAAGACTTCACAGCGTTTGTTTAACCAAAATAAAATGTCTTCAATGTGAACTCCCTCATTTTTAAAAACAACAGTAATGTTACGAATGGCAGGTTTAGTGAGAAGGATGGCCTGGAAGGGGGACCAAAGGGGTGTAGTCTGAAGTTTGTCATATTGGGCCCAGAATCTATCAAGCCCAGACATTTGTTTAAAACTAACATCAAAATTGAAATTACCTATATTAATCAGGGCAAAAATCTCAGAAGAAAAAAACTTCATGGAACCCTTAAGGAGGGTTTTAGCTATATACAAACGATCTGGTGGGAGTTCTAATCCACCCTTATAAAGCAAACGGACTGCATTCCTCCTAGGTGCAGGTTCGCCTTTGGAGGAAAATAAATCAGTAAGTTTAAATGTTGAACTTTTAAGTGCAGCAACAGTAGGTAACAAAGTAGGTCCTGAGAAAACAGTAGTGGGTTCAAGTACAGTAGAAAGAGACTTAGAAACAACAATAGTGTCACTAGTAACAGTAGAAGAAGAAAGAGTCACACCCCGGGGTTCGTTGGAGCTCATGTCACTATTCTTATCAGATTTCTGAAGCATATTAATGTAGACAGGGTCCTGAGAATCAGGAGTCAAGTCCCTTCAATATCCTTTCCCAGCCAGCATGCAATAAAGCTGACTCTGGTGACCAGTCTAAATCAGTATTTTGGCCAGATTTATTTTTTTTGGGGAATAAGGAACCCCCTCGTTTGGACCAGCCAGGTTCCTGTGTAGCTGAGAAAAAAAATACTGTAGGTTTCTCCGAAAACGAAACGGAAGCAGTTGTAGCGCTAAAGTCACTTACAGAGCAGGGAATAGCAGCAGGGATTTCAGAATCTGGCTTTTCCAACGTCGGTAGTCGAAGTGGGTCATTTGAAGTAGTCCGAGAAACAGCAGTAGCAGGGGGCTGAAGAGAACTCTCCACAGCAGGAACAGAAGCCGAATCCATCGGTGGGCCGTGAGCTGGGGCTTCCCAGTGCCGATGTCGCGAGAAGGAGAACAAGGAAGTGGCGTCCGAGGCGATGCCTGCGAGAAACTTCGCAGTGCCGAATCTAAAGTTGCAATTGCAGGACTACGCCTCGCGCTGCTCCTGAAGACTGGAACTGAACGCGAGCCACTTTGCACATCAGGTAGACTGGAAACAACTTCTTTAGGGTCGTTTTGAAGAACGGAGTCAAATTCCAAACTAGTCAGATTACTAACATCAGCTACAGCAAGACATGCATCTGGGGCCTCTTGAGAAGGTAGCACAGAGGAGGAGACCGACTCCCCTGAGCTAACAGCGTCCATCTCCTCCAGGGGATCATGCGAACTGGCCATCTTGCAGCCAGCAGCAAAGGCTCCACCTACTCAGAGTAGGGGAATTTCCCCAGTGTCCTGGTCAAATTTCCCTCATTCACTATAAATACCACCAACAGCTTAATCTGGATCAAAGTCAGTTGGCATTCATCTGTCTCCCCCTCCCCCGGGTCATGCCTGAAAATAGGCAGGATTTGTTTAGTGCACTTACCCGGTCAACAAAAACTAACTAAACTAGTCATATCAGATGACTTAAAGGTGGGCAAGCAATGTGAGATGGCAGTAAGGAGGGCTGGGGGGATACTGGTATGCATAGGGAGAGGCATCACCAGTAGAAAACAGGAAGTTGTCATCCCTCTGTACAGACAGCTGGTGAGACCCCATCTGGAGTACTGTGTGCAGTTCTGGAGACCCAATCTCTGCAAGGACATAGACAAGATGGAAGCTGTCCAGAGGAGGGCAACTAAAATGGTGCAGGGTCTGCACCGGAACACATATGAAGAGAGACTAAAGGAGCTTAATATGTATAGCCTCGAGGAAAGGAGGGAGAGGGGGGACATGATAGAAACTTTCAAGTACCTCAAGGGAATCAACAAAGTCCAAGAGGGTAGCATCTTTCAAAAAAAAGAGGTGTGCAAGAACAAGGGGGCACAATTTGAAGATAGAGGGGGGACGGCTCAGAGATAATGTAAGGAAGTATTTTTTCACAGAGAGGGTTGTGGATGCATGGAGTGGCCTTTTGGAGGAGGTTGTAGAGTCAAAAACAGTGGTTGAATTCAAGCATGCATGGACAGCCATAAGGCAATGCTAGGGGTTGGGGGTAGAAAGAAGTAGGCTGCTGGTTAACTAGGATCTGCAGCTTATCCATTAGGTAGGGAAATGGGCAGACTGGTTGGGCCAAGCGGTCCTTATCTGCCATCAAATTCTATGTTTCTACACTAATGCTGCTAAAAAATGCAGACAGATGTAAAATTTTTAGCTCGGTATGACACATTGGAGTGCTTTTCAAAGATTTTGAGGTGGTGCATATTTCTCTGCATGTCTCGCTATTATGCAAGGACACACTTCCAGATGCTTTTCAGTGCTGCCACATTGTATCCTGGGAATTACATGCTGAGCTTTTTGCATGTCTCAAGTAGCGCTTCTACTAACATTTTAATATTGTAAAAATTAACAAGTGAAATTTCTGTAAACTTCTGCATGAGCACATAGCTACAACATTCTAATGGGTTAAAGTATAACATTCGGCATAACGTTTGAAGAAAACAGACTATGAATTTACAGTAGGCAAGATGGCTTTTATTACTGCTGGAACTGTGATGTTTGGACCCTGTGTTTCACTTCTCGGGTGATCTGTCTGTTTTAAGATCACCACGACGGGGGGCGCAGTGGAGCTTCCAACATGGCGGACACTCTCTGATTAGTGGCAGATAAGGCACAGATTCAAAGTTAAAAACCTATATTTCCTGAAATCGGAGGCTAGAACTAAGCGTCCTCTCTGGTGTCAGAATACCTGAGGAACACAGTATGGGTTCGAAAAAAGACCAAAAACGAAAGGCACAGAACTTAGAAGCCTACCTTACCCAACCGCCTGGTGGAAGAGAAGATGGGTCAGGGCCATTTTCTTCATAAGACACAAGATCTCCTAATAGTCTGAATCCCCAAATTATGGCGATGTTGCAAAAAATCCAAGCAACGGGGGAGGACACGAACCGTAGGCTGGCTGCAGTGGAGGCACGTTTTACGGAGCTTGATACCAGAGTCCAAGCTAATGAGACCCACATTGTAGACCTTAAAGCTGACAGAGATCAAAAGAGGGAGAGAAATGCCAGGTTTTTGCAGGATTTCAATTTCTTAAAAGCCAAAGTTGAAGCGCTAGAGAACTCACAAAGACAGGTGAATGTCCGAATTGTGGTCTTTCCGCCAAGATTTGCCAGGGCTACTGAAATTCAAGCTGCAGTAACTCAGTTAGTATTTGTGGACCTGAAACTGCTGCTGGAGGATTCCGGCATAACGATCACTAAAGTTTTTGCCATTCCGATGCGAGCTAGGCCATGCGGCGTGGTTGGCTCGCACCCACTAATGGCCATTGCAACCCTTTCAAGTCAGGAAGCCCGCATTCCCTTGCTACAAGCAGCCAGAAAACGAGGAGATCTGTTGTGGGAGGGAAATAAAATTGCTTTTTTTCCCCCAGACATTTCATCTCAGACCCAGACCCAGAAGAAGGCACTACAAATCACAAAAAAATCCTTATTGGAGAACAGTATTGCTGCTTAGCTGCTATTCCCCGTGAGACTGCAGATTAACCATGCTAATAAAACCCACATATTGTCAGATCTAGACGCTGCAGCATCATTTGCCTCAAAGCTTCTCTCCGCTCGGCCAGCTATCGGGGGGCATGAAGATGGAGAAAATCAGGACTCTGATCCAAATGATTGACACGGTTTGGAGGTGTTGAACTATTCATTTAACCTATAAAGCAGGTTTAATGCTTTCTGAAAGGGAAGGACTGTTTGGTCTGTCTTCTGTATTTCATCATACTGAACACAATGTAAATTGGACCCCCCCCCAATCAGGAGAGGTCCTATTAGAAATTCTCTTATGATTGCTGGAATTTATTTTCCTTACTTACTGTTTGTGCCTTATGCCATGTTGTTAATGGTTGTTTCTTTTACGGTCTGGCATGTTTCATGTAAATACTTTTCTGCCTACAGAGAGCCTTACTTCATAAGGGGATACAATTGTACCCCACTCAGTTTCTGTACTTTAGCAGATGAATACTGTTTTAAGAGCCTGTCTCCCTATCAGTCATGTGGTGTGACTTTGGAGGTAGGGATGTCACACAACTTAATTGAGTACAGGCCATCTATAAAATAATCTTACAGGCCTCTCTTTAGGGTTTTCTTTCAGCCCTCCATTTATTCAGTATCCTACAGGGGACAGAAATATTGGTGAAGCTCCTTCGGGGTATTGAAAGGTGAGAGTCTACTCTCCTACAATATTACCTAGCTGAATGTTAGATCCTTTATTACTTTAGGCTGTTTGGTTAAGATTACTGGACAATATTCTGCATTTATGCTATGAGGTGTATTCTGTACATGTCTGTACTTAACTGCTGTTTACCTAAGCATTTTGTGATCATATAGTGTGTACTGTATTTTTTCATAAAACTTATAAATAAAGAGTACAAAAAAAAAAAAAAGATCACCACGACTCACTGCTGTTTCGGCACAGAGAAGAGAGAAGCTGTATGCAAACTTTGCATTCAACCACGCCGCTATCCCGGTAGATCTGCAGACCAGAAAGGTGATTGGGGGGCATTGTGGAATCTTTCAACTGAATCTTTAGTGCGAGAGCAACGGACTACTGGGTGGGTGGGAAAGCAATGAATTTTCTATCGGGGAACTGCTGCTGTTCATTGACTAGTGGTTTTGCACAATACTACAAGTTGGAGCAGGCATCACTCAGGAATTAATGCCATCTCCAACTTGTGTCGTGTGCCATTTCATCTAATCAGTTGAGTGCTTTTTGTGAGTTGTATATATTGCCATGATACAATAAATTGTAACCATTTGCATTATCTGTCAATATAATAACGTGCAAACCTGGAAAACTCAACGGGTTACTAGTCGAGGAACACACATGCTAACATGCAACATTCTTGTACAATGCAGCTAGAAAAGGAAAAAAGTCGTATTGCACTGCACCATGTTGTATTTCTGTAGCACTCCACATTGTCAATGGGTAATCAATACAATTGGGTATAGTGCACCACTACCAGGGGAATGGCACAGCCCAAGATTTTCGAATGTTGGGCACCCGAGGATCCCCTGCACTAATGGCAAATCCCCAGTTTCGCTGTGCCATTTGCAGTGGAAAGAGCTACTCTCTTTTCTCAGAAGAATTTTCAATGAGGAATTCAAGACTTCAGTTTGGGACTGCAAATCTGCTCTGCCGGTTGGGGCTGCCTGTTTACAGGGAGCACCCCTAAATTTAAATTGTGCCTATTAAGCTGCAGCTTTAAAACTGATAAACCTGCCTGTTTTGCCACTTATGCCTTGTTAAGGTGTTGTTATGGTCTCCTGTTACAATACTTAAAAACAAATATTTAAAAAAAACAGAAAAGGTGCTTCAGGTAGGTACAGTTTTATTTCATGGGAGTATAGGGGCTCCAAGGAGTCACTTGTCTTTGGCATCGGTTCCTTGCTCCCCTCCCAGCTTGAATTTTTTTATTGGTGTTTTTTCTGTGTTTCTGCCATTTTAGCCAACTTGTGAGGTGTGTTTTTTGGGTTTCCTCGATTTAGCCTTCATTTTTTACAGTTGTGTGGCTGCCATTAGAACTGAGCGTGCACTTCCTCAGCTTTATGGTTTGCCACCAGTAGGCACGTGGATGCAGTATTCGTGCCTTGAGAGGGGTGCACACTCAGTTATAGCCTTTAAGGTGGCTGGTATGTTTTTTACAGTTGGCTGGCAGTTGTTATGTTGTTTCACAATTATGTTTTAAATATCTGTCACAGATTTGTCAGTTGTAGAGTAACTTTCTTAAAGACAGTGTAAAATAAAGTTTCTGTCACACAGTTTTTTTTCTATATTTGGCACCATGACTTTCAAGAGACCATTCATTATGAAACGATGTAAGACCTGCAGAAGGGTGATAAGGCCCTCTCCTGTAGGTACATATTGTCCTCATTGTGTTGCCCAGCATAATATTTCTCTCACGGTTCCCACCAGCTGGTCCTCTGAGGTGGGAGGTGGGCACCTGGACTGTCACTTGGCAGTGGCAAAACATAATTACGTAAAAATCTCTGGTTGCTCCTCGGTGAGCTTTTGAGCCCCGATGTCCTGCAGTGCATCCCATCAGATACACCCAACACCAAACCGGGCCCTTCAGATTGCGGGGAGGGCCCACACAGGCATCTCCAGGTGTGACGCAGCAGGAGCAGGCTGCAGAATCAGATGTGCAGGCAGATCCCGACCCTGAACCATTGGAAGGCCAGGATGATAATTACAGAGATCTTGGGGAAATGCCTGACCCAGGACAATTACTTTCAGATGAAGACATCCCCTCTAAGGAGGTAGAGGAAGAAGAGTGGACAGAGCCTAAGACCAGGATACTGATTCCACACCTCTTTGATAATAAGTCCTTGTCCTTTTTGATAGCTGAGGCATGTAGATCTTTACAGCTCAAGGAGAAGCAGTCCATGGAGTCACTGAATGTTAATCCAGTTCTGTCAGTGTCCTGCGCTGCTCCAAAATCTTTTCCAGGTTTTCTCCAGTGTGACCAAATTATTGAACAGTAATGGACAGGTGTGGAGGAGAAAAGAAATCTCCCCAAACCAAAAACTGGGAATTATCCTTTTTTAGGAGAAGCAGTCTCACAAGTGGGAAACCCCACCTCTGGCAGACAAGGCTGTTTATAATCCTATAAAGCACACAACCATTCCAATGGAGGGGACTCCGGCACTATCAGATTCACATGACAAGAGGATAGATGCCTCAAGCAGGAGGGCCTTTGCCTCTTCAGGTGCAAACATTTGTACCTCCTATGCTTCACTTATTGTTGCCAGAGCCTTAAACCTCTGGGTCACTACGCTGACCGACTACATCCCTCCTGATTCAGAGGCTGTATTTTTCAGTTGGTGGTCATGGCATCCTCCTTCCTTGGGGATTCCACTGTGGACAAATTACCTGTGGCTCAGACACTGGTCTCCTGACTAGTCTTCAAAGATGAAACTGTTTAGCCTTCCTTTTGAAGGAAATTTATTTTTTGGTTCTGGTCTGGATTCTATCTTGCAGGATGTGCAGGATAAGAAGGGCCACCTCCCAGTGTCCAATCCGCAATGCAGAGCCACAGCTTCTCAATGAGGACAGGGCGATGGTCAGCGCAGACAGTCCTAGGGAGGATATCATCCCTTTTAGAACTTCTGTACCCAAAGGAACAGAGGTAACTTTTCAGGCAATGGAGGGTAAGGCAATAGAAGATCCTTCTCCAGGAACTGTGGAGGAAGACCAGCACAAAGGACTGGTACTGCACAATGGAGGTACGTGGACCCATCCCTGCCCCATTCCCTTTGGTGGAAGACTACAGGAATTTCTCGCAAGATGGGTCCAAACAACGTCAGACACCTGGGTTCTGGAAATCCTTCACCTGGGCTATTACTTGGTATGAACGAACAGAAGAAGGCCAGAGCCCATCGAGACTGTTCCCCACACTATGTGGGACATTATTTATCTATTACCCCTCAACCAAACATCTAATTTGTTTTTAAAGACAGTGGCACTAGTTGCCTCTACCAATTCTTGTGGCAAGGTGTTCCATACAATGGATGCTCTTATTGGAAAAAAGTTTCCCTTTTTGCTGGTTTTATAAGTTTTTACTTCAAGCTGTTTATTATGCAGTCTCGGAACATGTCTCCTTTTGGAGCATGTTAGACCACATTTTTTCCATTAGATCTGGTGAATTTATTAAATTAAAAACCATAAGCATATCACCTCTTAATCTTCTAGTTTGAAGAGAGAAGAGACCAATAACTTTTAATCTCTTCTGATAATCCAAGTTTGTTAATCTTGGAATCATTCTAGTTACTCTCCTTTGAACCTGTTCAAGAATTGGTATGTCTTTTTTGGTTTGGATTCTAGAAAGGGGAGCCATAGTCTACATACGGTCTAATGTATGGCCTATACAATGGAATAAGGCATTGTTCAGTGCGATTAACAAAAGTGCGTTTTATTAGCCTCAAAAGTCTGTTGGTCATGAAAGCAGTTCTAACACAGTAATCATTTGATGTAAGTTTATTATTAACATATATCCCCTAAATCTTTTTCACAGTTTGATGAGTGAAGTGGTAGTCCGTTTATATAATATATCGCTTTTGGATTATTTACACTGAAATGGACTACTAAACATTTGTCTTGATTAAACTGCATATGATTTTCATTTGCCCAAAGTGTTAATTTTTCCAAATCCCTCTTTAATGCAGAAATATTTTTTTGATTATTAACCTTGTCCCCCAATTTGGTATCGTCTGCAAATTTAACCATGAAGTTATTTGGCCCTGTTTGTAAATCACTGATAAAGAGATTAAACAATGCTGGTCCCAAGACTGACCCCTGTGGTACACCACTTGTTACACTACCCGAATCAGACAAGATATCATTAATTCTGACTCTCTGAGAATGATTTGTCAACCAGTTTAAAAGTCCAGCTGACAATATCAGGTGACAAACCTAGATTGTGCATTTTAGTAATGAGTTTTTCATGTGAGACTTTATCGAAAGCTCTACTAAACTCCAAAAAGAATTACATCAGTAGGGATACCCACATCTAGTACAGTACTTATATTATTGTAAAGATATCAGATTGGTGGTGCAGGGATACTTGGGAGTTAAACCCATGTTGATTTGAATCATAAATTCCTAATTTTTTTACAATCTTGATCTATTAGAGACTTCATTACCCGTTCCATTAATTTACCAGCCACTGAGGTCAGGCTAATTGGATGATAATTTTGCACAGAAACCTCTATTGCCTTTTTTAAATATGGGAGTAACTATTGCTGAACGCCAATCATTTGGTACAATGCTTTCTTGCAAGGATTTGTTGAAGATAATTGGCAAAGGTATAGAAATATTTATAGAGGTTTCGATCAGAAACCATGGATGAATACCGTCTGGGCCCGGACTAATATTTTTTTTTTTAGTTTTTTTGATAGCCTGTATCATGTCAGTTGGATAGAACCTATGATAATCTACGTGGTGAACTTTAAATGTACTAATAGGTGATTTTTGAGAGAAGACAGAACAAAAGTACTTATTAAAGAGATTCGAGGTTTCTGTATCAGATAGAGAAGAGCCATTGGTTATAATGGGACCAATGGTCCTTGATACACCTTTTTTTACTATTTATATAGGAGGAAAGAGATTTGTGACAGTCTTTTGTGTGAGCTAGTTTAAATTATAGCTTATTTTTTGCCAATTTAATAGAATTTTTTAAGTTTTTCACAGATAGTCTGTATTTATGTAATAGAGTAGTTTTAAATGGAACAGAACTATTCTTAAGTTTCCTAAAAAGTTTAATTTTTATTTTAATCTGATTTTTAATTGTCTTGTTGAACCAAGGGGGAATTTTTCCTTTATTATTAAATTTCGTCTTAGATAGAATAACGGTATTTTCCAAATAATGTACAATGTTTTTAAAAAAGTCCCAAGATTATTCTGTTGTACAATTAAGAAGATTAGATTCCCAGTTTATGTTTTGTAAGTATTCATTGATTTTAGAAAAATTTGCTTTATTATAATTTTTTGTACAGTATAACTTCCTTTGTGTAGTTTTAAACTGTTGAATTTCAAAAATAATAGATGAATGATCACTGGTCCCAAATGGATCCCAAATCTGTAAATTGCTAATTTGTTGCTCTATGTTAGTAAATAGATCCAGGCCCAGATATTCAAAAGGGTTGCACCATGCGCAACAGGGATGCGCCATCGTGCGATATTCAGCAGGAGGCAGATGCGCCCCCCAAATCATAATGCACAAGAGCGCAATGGTAATGAATGCATGCGCAACTGAAGGGGGAGGAACCATGAATAAATGGCGCAGTGCGATATTCAACAACATGCGCCATGGGCAATAGGAGAGCAAATGGAAGTTGTGTGATAGTGGAAATGATCCAAAATAAAAAGGAACAAGAGAGAGAGGTGCAAGAACGCTACAGGGAAGCCACATGTGGGAGAACTGCAAGCAGGCACACAGCAACTGTGAGCAGGACAGGGCAGGAGCAGGACAGAGCACCTGGAACCACTAGGAACAGGGAAGGAGTGGGGAGCCTGTGCCACTGCGCAGGACAAAAGGGGGAAGTGCCACACAGCACTGAGGGCACAGACAGTGGGCAGTACGGCCACTACTGGGAGGTGTTCCCGGTGCAGGGGGAGTAGCAGTAAGGACAGCGGGGGAACGGTAAAACAGCTGCCAGGGGGGGTAACACAAGCCAGGGACATGGCCAGTGCCACCATTCAGATGGAAGCAGTAATGAGGGGTGTGAGAAGGCAGGCAGCAGGGGGGCGCAGTCGTGGAAGGGCCCGTCCCTTGCCCCCAGCAGGCAGTACCGAGCCTGCACCAGCTTCGAGCTGCACACTGACACTGAGATCGTGGGCTGGTACCGCCTGAACCAGGCGATCCTGAGGTGGCTCTGTGAGCTGTGCAGTGATGTGATGCAGGCACCCACACAACGGAGCCATGCTCTGTCACTGGAGACCAAAGTGACAGCGGTCATGTGCCTGCTCACCATGGGTAGCTTCCAGAGCAACAGGGGACATGACAGGCATAACCCAGTCGGCCGCGTCGCACCTTCTCATCCAATTCCTCAGCGCACTGCTGCCACATGCTGCGGAGTACATCCGTTCCCCCAGCACACCGGCGGAGCGCACAGCAAACATACAGGAGTTCCACAGGGTAGCATGTATGCCTGGCATGCCCGGGGCAATAGACTGCACCCATGTGGCCATCCGCACGCCACCTGGCCCCCGAAGGGGCCGTATACATAAATTGGAATGGGTATGCACTGCCAGGTGGTGTGCGATGCTAGGGGGCACAAAATCAATGTCTGGGGGAGCACATGGTGCCACAGATTCGAGAGTGGGGACATACCCACTGGCCACCTAGTGGGTGAGTATGCAAATCACGCAGAAAGACATGGAGCTTGGAAGGGGCATAGTCAGAGGTGACATGGTTACTGGCCTAGATGGCCCATGACAGGGCGACGCTGATCACCAAACTAATGTCCACCCTCTACACACAGGTGACAGTGGATATCCACTCCGTCCCTTGCTGCTTACACCATACCGGCGGCCCGCGACCCCATCGCAGCAACACTACACTGAGGCACATGCCACCACATGCATTGTCATCGAGAGGGTGTTCGGGATGCTGAAGGCACGTTTCCGTTGCCTGGACATGTCTGGCGGTGACCTACAGTACAGCCCTTCAAAGGCCTGCGGGCTATTCCTGGCCTGTTGCATCCTGCACAACATGGCCAACAACTGTGGGATAGTCGTACAGGTCAAAGAGGGGGACAGCGATGGGGATGACGGTGAAGATGGTGATGGGCAGCCCCCCTTGGGGCAGTATAAAATGTACATCTAAGTACACTGTTTATTACATCCAACGCAAGAAATGTTCACATACAGGTTATGTGGGGGAACCGGACAACACCTTCAAACCCAAATGAACTCACATAGACATGACATTAAAATGAAAAATACTGTAACTGACACCTTCAGCCCGGTTCTCAAAAGACATTTTAGGAATACACATGAGAGGCAAGCATATGAAGTCAAATTTATTTATCATCTTAATACATTTAATTGTGTTATGAATATGGACCTTGGTTTTCTGACCCATTACACAATCTGAACTCCAACACACACACACACACACACACACACTGTTCTTTTCATGTAATTAGGATTTGCTAATTTATAGATATCTGCTATCATATGCATCCCATTTTGTTAGGATTTGTGATTTACACCTAATTAAGTTCCCTATGACTGGCTTTTTGTCTCTGGTTTCGGTCTCTGTTTTAAACTCAGGGCTTATGTTAACCCCCTACTGAAGTCCCCAAATGGGAATTTTGAGGATTTTGAAGCACAAAACTGAAAGCAGTGCTTCAGCATTGACCCTGTATATATGTAAAAGTATTCATGGATTTCATTAGCAGAAAAGGTATCAGGTAATGTTTTACAAAGCCACTACAGCAAATTTCTGACCCCAGGATTCTCTGATCTGACCCCCAACATTTGAAGCACAGGGTTAACCAGGACCCCACTTTACTAGTGCTAATTCAAGCCCTGAATCTTATTATCAGCCAAGCTGTCCAATCCATATATGAAGGTTTTTACTAATTCTGTTCCAAGTATTTAAAGTGATATCTTTCCCTTAACTGCCATGTTTCTGATGAAGGACTCTGTGAGTCCAAAAGCTTAAACATTTTGTAAACATTATTTGTTGCCCAATAAAAGGTGTCAAACCACCCATCTCCATATATATTTGACTGATTTCTTAAAGAGCAGTCTAATCAAACTTTCTAGCATCAACAAGTTCAGAATTTGGATCAACATATCCCCCATCAGACTCATGCCAAAAATTAGATCTGTAAGTTACTTAGTTTAAATATTAGAAGTCAGTTTGCAATCCTAAAGTCACTGCCTGTTCAAAAAAGCCAGTTTCAGTAAAGAGCTACTGATGAGGTCACAACTGGAACTCACAGCCTAGTCCTTCTTACAAACTACCTTATAAGACTTGTGTCTCCCACATTACATAACACTGCAGTTGTAGTAAACATCTGAAAAAGGAAAGCTGACACTGAGTGGGGCAGGGCATGCATTTCCATAATGTGCAGATGCAAGGTACAGTACTTAGGAATGTCAGAGGGGTGGGGTTGGAATACTGTGACAAACATGGCTTTAGAATAACAAAAATGTGTGCAATTTTTAGAATACTGCAGGGATGATGTCACAGCATGTGGGAAGAAACTTCAGATGAGGCAGATATACAGGTTTAAAAAACACATTGTGGTATGATATGTATTTTTCCAAAAGTTTGAAAAATAATAAATGAAAAACAAACAAAAAGCAAAGAAAATCACTACTTAACATCAGTAGTTTCTCCCATAATACAGTCCTGGATCCTAGAGCTCCTAAAGCCCTTTTCATCTGCATTCAGTGCTTGTCTATACAAACAGCAGAACCTCTCCTCCTCTCTCAGGGCTGAGCCCCACTGGACTGAACTGAAGTGAACTCAGTTTAGAGGATTTATGTTCTTTGTGGGGTCACCTGATTGAGCCCTTTCCTGTTTACATATCTGGACACGCTGTTTCATGTCTGAACACTTTTCAAAACCAAGGTTTTTTTTTTTCAGGGGACTTCCTGGTTCAGTTAAAGGTACAATGTATATCTCCACAGATACTGACTCTCTGTATCTCTGATCCACGGTGACTAAGCACTTTTAGAAAGCATACTACATTCTTTTGTTCAGCATCATACATAAAACCATATACAGTAACAGGTTTATAGTGTGAATTTATGAAAATACCTGAAGGATTTCTTAGAACTGTATTAATTTCAGAGGAACTTCAGAGGAGCTGACTTTGATAAGATGGCCAACAGAGTTAAGCTAACCCTGGCAAAAAGAAATACAGGTGAGGGGGTACAGGCAAAGTGGGCAATCATTAAAGATGCGATACTTGAAGCAACATCCCACTGTGTTAGTGAGAAAAGGAAGTGCAAAAGAAGAAGGAAACCACTTTGGTTCTCAAACACAGCAGCAGAAAAGGTCGAAGCCAAAAGGCTGGCCTTCAGGAAATAAGGGAACGCAGCAGGATGAGGACAGGGAGGCATAGCAAACTTCCCTAAGGGAAGCAGGGAAGGCAGTAAGGCAGGCAAAGGCCCAAACCGAGGAAACACTAGCACGAACAGTCAAAGAAGGTGACAAGACTTTCTATAGATACATTAGTGAAAGGAGAAAGTCCAGAGGGGGTATTGCTAAGATCAAAGGGGATAAGGGGGCGTATGAGGAGGAGGACCATGTAAAAGCATCTATCCTAAATAGATACTTCTGCTCAGTGTTTACTGAAGAGAAGGTAGGACAGGGCCCAACTCTGCACCATAGACACAGGGGGGAGGGAGGTGAGCACTACTCCCTTCACAAAAGAAAGGGTCCTACAAGAGCTTGATAAGCTCAGGGTGGTCAAGGCAATGGGACCTGATGGCATACATCCCAAGGTACTAAAGGAGCTAAGGGTGGAACTAGCAGAGCCATTATCAGAACTGTTTAATGAGTCTCTGAGCACAGGAGAGGTCCCAGAAGACTAGAGAAGGGCTCATGTGATCCCGCTCCACAAGAGTGGTAGCAGGGAGGAGGCAGGGAGCTACAGGCCAGTCAGTCGTACCTCAGTAGTGGGCAAGATGATGGAGACACTTCTTAAGGAAAGGATAGTGCAACACCTGGAATCCATAGGAGCACAGGATCCCAGACAGCATGGGTTTACAAAAGGAAGGTCCTGTCAAACTAATCTCATACATTTCTTTTCTGGGTAACCAGAGTGGTGGACCAAGGGGGAGCAGTTGATGTCGCCTACCTTGACTTCAGCAAAGCTTTTGACACTGTTCCACATAGAAGATTGATAAATAAGCTGGGTAGGCTCGGGGTGGGTCAGACGTTGGTCAGCTGGGTGGCAAACTGGTTGATGGGCAGAAAAAAAGAGAGTGGTGGTAAATGGTATACAGTCAGAAGAGATTCAAGTCACAAGTGGGGTACCTCAGGGATCAGTCCTGGGGCCAGTCCTCTTCAACATCTTCATTAGTGACCTTGCAGATGGACTAGAGGGTAAGGCTTGTCTGTTTGCAGATGACACCAAGATCTGCAACAGAGTAGATGATCCAGATGGTGTGGGCAGAATGAGAAGAGATCTGGATAAACTAGCAAAATGGTAAGAAGAGTGGCAACTGGGATTTAATGCAAAGAAGTGCAAGATCATACATACAGGGAAAAGAAACCCTGAAGCTACCTATAGGCTGGGAGGGGAGTTGCTAGCAGTCACAAAGGAAAAAAGAGACTTGGGCATCATCATCACTGATGACCTGAAATCATCAAGCAGACCTCTAAAGCAGTAGGTAAGGCTAGGGGGTGTTAGGGTGTATTAGTAGGGTATCACAAGTCGTAAGAGGGAGTAATAATCCTCTTTACAAGACACTAGTTGAGGCCCCATCTGGAGTACTGCGTGCAGTATTGGAGGCCACACCTTCACAAGGACATTAACCAAATTGAGGCAGTCCAGAGAAGGGCAACCAAAATGGTGCAGCAACTGCATCAGAAGACATATGAGGATAGATTAACAGAGCTCAATATGTATACCCTTGAGCAAAGGAGGGAGAGAGGTGATATGATCGAGGCATTCAAACACCTTAAGGGCATTAACAAGGTGAAAGAGTCTAACATGTTTAAATATAAGAAAAATAGCAGGACAAGAGGACACAGCATGAGATTAGAGGGGGGCCGATTAAGGGGGAATGTGAGGAAATTCTTTTTCACAGAAAGGGTGGTGGATGCATGGAATGGCCTACCTCAGGAAGTGGTGGCTATGAGTACAGTGCAGGGCTTCAAACAGGCATGGGATAGGCATAAGGGAGCAATACAAATGAGTATAAATAGATAGGCCACTAACAGAGCAAAGGCCGATGGCACATTTATAAGGTAGAAAAAGAAATGGGCAGACTGGATGGGCCATGCGGTCCTTATCTGCCGTCAGCTTCTATGTTTCTATTTTCAGAATGTGATAATGACAGGTAATATTATAATGTGGAAAATGTGGCAGGCAAGTACACTTTTAGAGTGGTGAGGAGACATGCAGTTTCAGAATGTGGCAGTGACGCACAATTTCGGAATGTGGTGGTGAAGCATTATTTCAGAATCTGGCAGTGACAATTTCGGAATGTGGCGGTGATGCATAATTTCAGAATGTGGCGCTGACACAACTGCAGAATGTGATACTGACAATTTCAAAATGTGGCAGTGACGCACAGTTTCATAATGTGGCAGTGACGCTCAATTTCAGAACGTGGCAGTGCTGCACAGTTTCAGAATGTGGCAGTGACGTACAAATTCAGAATGTGGTGCTGATGCTCAATTCCAGTATGTGACGCTGACGCATGATTTCCCAATGTGGTGACACAGAATGTCTGAATGCGGCGGTGACAATGAATTTCCAAATGTGGCGGTGACACACAATTTCAGAATGTGGCAGTGACGCACAATTTTGGAATGGTGGCAGTGATGCACAATTTCAAACTGTTGAGCAACTCCGGAACATCCTGATGCCCAACACAGCATTAGGGATTCCACAGTAACACAATATGACGATAAATCGCGATAATTACCACTGACAATAACTTATCGTTGTAAAAAAAAAACAGAAAAAAACCTTCTCGCAGTTATCGTGCAGCACGATATACTGCGATACACAGTGGTAAAGCACCTCAGCTTACTTTACCAGCAGGGCATCCCTTTCCAGGTGCAACCATGATTCCTGATTCTCCACCATCCTCCTATCAGATTTTTAGTATTTTTCCTTAAAATAAGAAATGCAGTGCTGGCCATATGGCATGGAGTTTTGAGGACCTGAGCTCCTCACCTGCCGCCATGCTGGTAAACCAGGTTCAGGAATAAACCTGGGTCACTCGAGGGCTGACTACATGAAGGAGGACTGAGCATCCATTGTGAATCTCCTTTTTCAGATTTCTTTTTATCCCTCCAAGGAGCCCCTGGCAGGAGCTGCAGCCTCCCCTCATAAGGAGATTCACCCCGCTGGCTCCCGACGTCCTCGTGTCGCCAGATCTGGCCAGTCCCCCGCTGATTGCCCCCTGCAGCGGGGCCAGGAGAGGGGGAACCGGCACCCCCCCGAGACCCAATCCAGATCGCCAGGGCTGACCCCCATGGATGCCGGAAGCCATCACTGAGCCTGCCAGGGCTCAGTATTTCCTGTTTCCTCCCGACATTATGACATCAGCATGTGCCTCCCGACCCATACTGCCCTCCAGACAGTGCCAAAAGGTAGTCAATGAGCAGGACACGTCCTCCCTCCCCGGAGAAAAGAGCAGTTCTATGGATGCTTGATCCTCTCTCGCCCCTGCTGACCCCCGGTGACCCAAGCCCATTCCCAAACCCAGGTCGCTGGTGTAGCGCGAGGTGTGGCGTCCAGCACCTCAGTGCCACTGAGCCGGCAACGATTCTCCTTCTTTGAGAAGACGGGACAGAGCAAGCTACTGCTTGATCACAATCTAGGGGAGGCTGGATGATGCAGCAGTAACAGCCTTCTGATTGGGTTCAGGGGCCGAGTACGTACGTCACATACTCGCACCATCATACGTGTGCCAGCCAAAGGGATGGGAAAAGAAAGGGGAGGTATGTGCACCAGTCAACTTACTTACATAAAACTGGCAGATAAGAACTGCTTGGCCCATCTAGTCTGCCCCTTTTCCCTAGCTAATGCGATGTCGCAGACCCTACTTGATCTCCGGCTTTTCCCCTCCCTTTCCTAACCAATAAGGTTCCCTTATGCCTGTCCTATGCATTCTTGAATCCCGTTACAGTTTTGGCCCTGATCACCTCCACTGGGAGGCTTTTCCAGGTATTCACCACTCTTTCTGTGAAGACGTACTTCCTCACATTTCCCCTGAATCTACCCCCCTCCAGCATCAGAGCATGACCCCTTTTTCATGAGCACCTTTTTTCTGAAAAATGCCTCCCTCGTGTACCCTATTTATATCCATGAGGCATTTGAAATTCTCTATCGTATTCCCGTCTCCTTTTTCTCCAGGGTGTACATATTGAGGTCCTTTAGCCTGCCCTCATAAGGCTTTTGATGCAGGCCCTGCATCATTTTAGTTGCCCTCCTTTTGTCTGCCTCTACTCTATGTCCTTCTGGAGATGGGGTCTCCAGAACTGGACACAGTACTCTAGGTGAGGTCTCACCAATGATATATACTGTGCTATCACCACCTTCCTTTTTCTGCTGGTGATACCCCTCCCTATGTACCCTAGCATCCCACTAGCTCTCCCCACTGCCTTGTCACACTGTTTGGCCACCTTTAAGTTGTCATATATGATTACCCCCAGTCTCTTTCCTGCTTGGTGCTCATCAGTACCACTACACCACCCCCATCTTGTATTCTGCCCTGGGTTTCTTTGCCCCAAGTCCATGATTTTGCACTTCTTAGCTCAGAATCTAGCTGCCACACTTTTGACCACTCCGCAAGCTTTCTTCAGTCTCTATTAAATTTTTTTTTTTTAAACACACACACACACACACACACCTCTGACCCAGCGTGTCTACCCTACTGCAGACGTTTGTGTTATCTGCAAAAAGGCATACCTTCCCTTCCAGCCCCTCTGCAATGTTGCTAATAAGACATAAAAAAAAGAGGATCAGTCCCAGTACTGATCCTTGTTGCACCCCGCTGGTCACCCTCCCTTCCTCAGAGTGAGCTCCGTTTACCACCACTCTCTGTCATCTATCCCCTAACCAATTTCTTACCCAGTTTACTACCTTTGGACCCACTGCCAGGCTGCCCAGCTTGTTTAGGAGTCCCCTGCGTGGAATGGTGTTGGAGGCCTTACTGAAAGCTAGGCAGGCTACATCCAAGGCGCCACTCTGATCTTACAAAAGTAATAAGGCTCGTGTTACTTGAACACTGACTCCAATATGTACTACAAGTCGAGTTAAAATCGTAAAAATAAGTTTTAAAATGCCACACCGTAGACTTGCATGGAGCATGCGCATCCCTGCACTAGGTATATAATGACCTCACAAAACAAGGAAATGTGGGGATGGCACTGGCGATCAGGAAGTGGAAGAGACTGAGCGGGTAACTCCCCTAGGGGGCAAATACAATCCCTTATCTTCCTTAGGGGGCTAAAGAGAAAAATGTTCAACTGCTACGGAGGAACTCCCAGTCAGGTAAGTCCTGATGATTTTGGGGGCAAGGAGAAAAACCCGGGAAAGGTGCTCTTTAAACAAGCAAGTAAAAAGATTTGCTCATTCACATTTTAAAATGTATTGTACTCTGTGTATATAACACATGTATTAATAGTGTATTTGAATTTTTATGTAAAAGAATGCAAGCAATTTTATAGAAACATACACTCTGACGGCAGATAAGGACCGCTTGGCCCACCCAGTCTGCCTATTCCCCTACCTATTGGATAAGCTGCAGATCCTAGTTAGCCAACAACTTACTTCCTCCTACCCCCCACCAGAATTGTCTTATGTCTGTCCCACGCATTCTTGAATTCCACCAGTTTTTGACCCCACGATCTCCACAGGAAGGCCGTTCCATGCGTCCACCACCCTCTCCGTATAAAGTTCAGAGATTTTATTTTGAAAAATTAAAATATATTTTTTTAATATATTTTACAACAAAGACTTAAAAATAATGTGCATAAATGCATAGCATTGCTTGAAAGAGTCAAATATGTAAATCATGTAAAAAAAACAGAATTTAAATAGTTTTGCTAACATTATTGTGCAAGTGGCAAAATTATCACAATAACATAGAGGATAATGGCTGGGGAACGAATGTTAACCATGCTGTAATCACCTCGAGTGGTTGCTAGGGCAACATGGTAAACCTCGAGAGTGCAGCTCAAGAGGTTTACTGTAGCCCTAGCAACCACAAGAGATGATTACCTGCGTGGTTATCATCCGATCAACAGCCATCATCTTTTATAGTGTATGGTCAAAAACATGCAAGGTAATCTGTTAGGCAGTCACATTCTATGTGTGAGAATGATGGAGCTCTGGTACATTCTTTTTTGTTATGCCACTGCTGAGAAGTTCTGAAGTGTGGTTAACAACACTCAGACGTCATAGCAGGGGCATAACAAGGCTGTGTATGTGATGATTATGGGTGGTAATTAGTGCTTACCATACATTATAAGGTTATTATGATAATTTCATCACAGTTATCGTATCAACATTTTATTATCATGACACCCCTAATCGGAATGTGGTGCTGATACACAATTCCGGAATGTGTTGCTGATGCACAATTTCAGACTGTGGTGCTTATGTACAACTTCGGAACATACGGACGCCCAACATCGGAATGTGGCGCACAATTTCGGAATGCGACGGTGACGAACAATTTTGGAATGTGGTGCCACTTTGCACTTGATGTTCAACTCGATACACATACCTGCGACCTATATTCCAAAAAGCCTGTTAAACCTGAACCAGAGGCTCCTCTACCACACCCTTGTCATGGGCTACAAACCACTACATGGCCTACTCACCCCAGGCTTGCGGTCTCTTCACTTTCATAGACAACAGATATGCTAGAAGTATGGACAGCCACACATTGCTGCTTCCCTGGAGGAGAGCTACGTTGGGTCAAAACTCCTTCACATACCAGTCTGCCAAGCACTGGAATTACCTTGTTAGCACCTTTAGAGACTGCGACTCTGTTTCATTATTTAAATCTAGGCTGCATACCTCTCTGAGACTGGTACTTGTAAGTGCTTCAAATGAACTGTCTTGTAATACGACAATGTAAATTTTGTTTACTGCATCCTTTATTACAGACTGCTCTGTTATAATGTAACTTTGTATTGTGTTTGCTGTTGCTTGAATTGTATGTCCAGTGTACATCATTGATTATATATTGTGTATGTGTGAGTTTGGATCCTTTGGGGGGAAAAAAAAAAAAGGCATCTGCCTAAAGGATTCTTTGCAAAATAAATAAAATAATGTTTTGTTGTTTGTTTTTTTATTTTATTTGTCCTTGGCTGGGGGGTTGTACCTATGGTCCCCCCCATCCAGCTGTCTCCTCGGCCCCCACAACAGCCACAGACAGAGCTCTCTGACCCCTATGTCTGCCCCCCCCACCAGTCACATCATGGTGGGCAATTACTTCGCACACCACGGAAGGCCAAGGAGTGGACACCAGGGGAGCTGACTTGGGCACATCTGACAACGCTGCTGGATCCGCCTTCACTGTGCGTGCAGAGGCTTTTTCTGTATGTGGTCCCTCCCCACGACACGGGTGTGCAATGACACTGATGCTGCCTTGCATGGCACATCCGACATCGGCCCATGCCGACCCTACAGCTAACCTTGGCATGCACCGACCCCCAGCCACCAACAGGAGCCAGTACATCTGTGGTAGTTCCTTCCCACCCTTCCCGGAGGGGAGCAGTCCCTGGGATGCTCGATCCTCCCCCCCCCCAGCCAACTCTCCAGCATCCAAGGTCGCTCCCGACCCTGGATCGCTGGCGTGGCGTAAGGTGTGGTGTCCAGCACCTCAACCCTCAGTGCCACCAGGCCGGCTAATAAAATAATGTTTTGGTTGCAACTGTACAAGGGGAGTTTCCTTCAGTTTGCTTCCCAAATAAATTGAAACTGAATTTCGGGGCGCTGTGGGCCTGAGCAAGATGGCGCCTATTTGATCACTCTGCTCAGCTTGATCTAACCAACTACTAAAAGACGGACTATTCTAGCACTTCTACTCAAGAAAGTGATAAGGATGAGTACTAGACCGATCCATGGCTGAAATGGGAAATTCTCGCAAGGATCAAGATCAAGGCACCGGAGATAGAATGAAAAATGCTCAGTCAGTTCCCGCCACTCATTCCACACAGAGCGGACCTGAAGAGAACACTGGTGAGGCAGTGGAAGAGACCCTGTAAACTACTGGGGCAAAAGTAACTAAACTGATTAAATCTGTGACTGTGCTCTCTGACAAGTTTGATGGGCTCAGTAATCGGGTTGCAACACTCAAAACATCTATGGAGGGCACACAGACAACTGCCCTTGATGCCTCTAAGAGAGCGAACACAGCCATGGGCGCAGTGTCTTCCATTATAAAAGAAAGTAGTCACTGGAAAGCTCGCATAGAGACTCTTGAAAATCAGATTAGGGTTCAAACTATAAGAATACTAGGGGTCCCGGAGAAAGCAGAGGGCGATAGCCTTCTATTGTTTTTGTAAGACTGGTTCTGTCAACAATTCAGGGCAGACCTACATCCTAAAGCCTAGCAATTTCAGTGAGTTTACCGAGTTACTCCTCATGGGAGAGTGGAAGATCTGGATGCACCTCGAGCTATTATACTGGTAACCGACAGCACAGGCACAAGAGATTTTATTCTGAATTTAGCCAGACGGAAAGGGGGGCTTCTTCACGAAGGACATTGGATCAATCTTTATCTAGATATTAGTTACGCCACCCACCAGAAACGGAAGCAGTTCGATGGAATAGGAGCAATGCTCCGGGAGGCCTCTACCCCCACGGCATGATCTTTCCCATGCGACTGAGGATCGCCCATCACGGAAAGGTATATTTGTTCTCTGAACCAACTGAAGCCCTAAAATAGAACCAGAGACATGCGATTCCACGTCGACAGCAGGAGGAATCGGATCAGCAATCTACCAAAGATGAGGAAACCTGATTTAGCCGTTTTGGTTTGGCTGGGACTTAAATAAAACCTCCCCAGGTACTTTCAGTGCTCTTCAGCACATATTCGTTTGAGCAACTATTATGTTGGTAGCTTTGCTGTATACATTTTATACTTGGGTTAAAAACTTTTAAAGGACACGGTTTACTTCTCTGGGCTAGTTGGCTGAAGTGGATCTCCTCAGGAATTATATAGACTTGCATCTTTTGTTCTTCGTGGATTTCAAGGGTTCTAGCTCAGACTACAACTTTTGTTATAGCTTGCTAGTTAAGCGCCGATAATGTATCTATGATCAAAATTTGAGATGCACAGAAGTAGAGTTATGTTATGTTATGTTAATGCCTGGTTACCAGTTCCACCTTGTGTGGTGATGGACTTTGGGACTTTATTTTAATTTTTCCATAGATAAAATCCAGGCTGCTCATGGGCTCCTATACAGCATTTGACATTTCATGTAAGATTTAAGGAATAATATTATTCTATCCCTTTTCTGGTACTCCCTCCAGATAATGTATCTGTAAAGCATAAGACAGACTAGACTGATTGTATTAAGAAGAGCTGTGCCCTCTATGGACAGCACTGGGTCTGCATCTCGGGAGGTCGTGAGGGCATACCACTGCCTTCCCCCACAACCAGGAGCTGCTCAGTGAAACACTGGGTCTGCATCTCGGCGGTCATGAGGGTGTACCACTGCCCTCCCCCACACCCAGGAGCTGCTCAGTGAAGCACTGGGTCCGCATCTCGGGAGGTCATGAGGGTGTACCACTGCCCTCCCCCACAACCGGGAGCCGCTCAGTGAAGTGCTGGTCTGCATCTCAGGAGGTCATGAGGGCGTACCACTGCCCTCCCCCACAACCAGGAGCCGCTCAGTGAAGCGCTGGGGCCGCATCTCGGGAGGTCGTGGGGGTGTACCACTGCCCTCCCCCACAACCAGGAGCTGCACAGTGAACCTAGGCTGTATTTTAAAGTGTTTGATGAAGTCTTCTTACAGTTAGTTTTTGTGAATTTCAGTTCCGGACACCTTATCTTTAAGCAGCAGTGTTTGTACAAGGAATGATAGTGGGCTGCCATTAAGGAAAAAACAAAAAAAAATTGTAGACTGAGCACTGTCCCCCACCCTTTATTTAATCCAATTTCCTTTCCTCTCCCTCTCCACAGCGCTGGGTCCCATCTCGGAGGTCATACGCTGCCCTCCCCCACAACCAGGAGCCACGCAGTGAAGGTATGGAAAACATTGAAAAACGGCTGAAGTCGTGACCGAGCAGGTCACACACTGCTGCTGTTGCTGCTTGAACAAAGAGACTTGCTGCTTGGCGTCTTTTTCCCTCCGGCTGGGATTTAAATATCAGCACAGCAGTGGAGATAGTTTTTTTCCTTTCTGTTTCCCCTCAAAATAGCCTGACTCTCTGCTGCCCTGAACCCAGAGACTGCACATCCTTGTAGAAATAGAGAACCAGGCTGCATTTTAGGCATGTTTGTCATGGTTACCTTAAGAGGCAGTTTTTTCCACTATAGTTGACGCTGTACCCAAGTCTGCAGTTCCTTAATCACATAGGGAATTCAGGCTATATTTTTAGAGTGTTTTGCTGTAATTTACCTTAAGCGATAGTTCTCTCCATTTTATTTGAAACTGCTTTCTACTGCCTTACAATACTGGAGACTGCACTACCTAAATCAAATAGTGAACCTAGGCTGTATTTTAAAGTGTTTGATGAAGTCTCCTTACAGTTAGTTTTTGAGAATTTCATTGCCCAATAGGACCCACAATAACTGTACACAGACACACACACACACACACAGCATCAAAGGCCGCAGCATTACTAAACAGTAATCATTTTATTTACAATACATAAAATTCTCTATATACAATCCTTAACCTTGTACACAATTATGCATGAGACCCCTGAACAGCAAATTCAGGTGGTGTGGTGCTTCCAATGGGGGGGGGACTCTGGCCCTCGAGTCGGGCAGACCCACCCAGCGCCATGCCTCTCCCTCGGACAGTCTGCCCCCCCCGCTCAATTGCATCTGGGGGTATCATGCCAGTTGTGCAGGGGCCGGTGCCAGCGCAGGTCCGCCTTCCCCGTCCTCCAGCCCTGAAACCCCTACGATGTCCACCGTGTTCTTGGGTACCTCTTCCCGATAGCATACCCGCCCAGGGTTGCGCCACCCGGGCCCCGGGTCACCCAATACCACGAACGCTTAATTTACCTATCCACCCTGAATTTATGCCACTCCAACGTGCATAGCACATTTTCCCCTTAATGCCAGAGGGGTCTCCCCTATTTTACTGCTAACTCACAGAATTTCTGGATTGTGGCATTGAGGATGTCATTCCCTATCCCTGACAGATGTACTCCATCCCCTCTATACATGGCATCACATGTCCTGGGTATTAGGAAGTGACCCAAAATGGCAATTCCATGGAGGAAGGGAGGCAAAACAGGACACCTCCTGACTGACCTCTCTCCTAGCCTTCTCAATGGATATGATGCTGCAGGCACCCCTCCACTGACGTCGAGAGATGATTCGAGACCAGGCCAGCCTGGTCGTCAGGAGCAAGGCCTGAAGCTGGGCCAAAACCCACTTGATTTCACCCGCAGAGTTTTGGGGCCCCTTTAAGCCTACTATAAACAAGCTCACCAAGTGCACCACCAGCACCAGGGGTGGTTTCTTGTCCAACTCCAACCTTATCACTGTGTCCCAACAGCTATCCCCAATGCATCCCCCCTTTTCCAGCCCAACGAAGCCTTGCTTGTTCTTTCGGGACCCCTAGCTGTGTTCCATACGGGCGGACCAATGCTCGACTGTGTGCTTCCCAGATGTAGGAATGGCCGATGACCCATATATCCGCTGGCATCCTTCGCTCTGCTATAAAATAAACAAAGAATCATTATTGTTCCTCTCAACAATTTCTTGTAATATGACCTCTATTACTCTTGCACCATCTGTGGGCCATGTTGAGGCCGGATATATCCCTTAAATGCTGCTGAAGACCACCTACCGATCTTCTTGATCTGTGCCTCCCCCAAGCCCACTCTCGAGGCTTCCGTGGCTGCCCCGATTCGAAATGAATGGGTGCCGAACACCTTGGGGTCCTTACCTGTGAACCACAAACTTTTGCGTAAGATTGCTGCAAATTGGCGTCTGATCACAGAGGATCCATCCCTGTGCACAAAGAAATGACCCCCCCTCTCGCGGGTCTATCTGCCAAGAAAGCCTGTAAACAGGTGTAAGGGCAGGACTCGCTGGCACTTGAGCGATGCAAAGTGATCATTGCTGGGGGACCCATTTGGTTGGTTTTTGAACTTCGAAGACACAGGACGACTCTGTTGGGCATCCAGGAGATGTCCCCTAGCTGGATGTTGGAACCACCTGCAGTTGTTTTAGAGTCCGGCACCAACTCCGAAACCCGAAATGCCCCATACAATGCACATGTAAACAGGGACCTGAATAACTGTGCCTCATACCATTTGTTACATACTGTACCGAGTGCTGATAGTATGTCTGTCAGGTCGCCCATGCTTATTGGCATCCTGGGATCTTGTTTCTTTCCCCGGGATCTTTTCCACCCCTCTAGCATCTCTCGGGTTGTGAAGTTGCTGGTAGGGTCAGGGTGGCCCAATGCCTGCCAGATGAAAGCTATTCCCAACAAGTGTACTCAGATGGCAGCTGGTGTCCGAAACAACTGAATAAGGTGGAGCACGTACTCTTGTACCTGTTGTTGCATTTTGTGTGGGGTCTCGCTTACCTGCTGTTCACAAAAACAGGCAAATGCTGTGAAGCTACCTGAGTATTTCCTCCAGGTCGACGGGGCAACAGCAAGTTGAACCCATTGAAGCTTTCCTGACTCCCAGGTTGCCAAAGTGTGTCTGGGATGGGTGTTGGGGCTGCTTCCGCATGTGGCACCAGCTGTCTGAAGCGGTTGAACTGCAACCGAGACAAGGCATCAGCAATCACATTATCCTCCCCAGGCACATGTTTTGCCCGGAACGTGATGTTCCAGGATAGACAGCATAACACAAACACTTGCAGTACCGTCATCACATCCTCCGACTTGGAAGATTGTGAGTTGATGATATGCACCACTGCCTTGTTGTCAGAAAAGAACAGTACCGACTGGTTCTGCAGTCGATGTCCCCACACCTGGACTGCTACCATGATTAGGAACAGCTCTAGCTGCGTGATGTTTTTAGTCAACCCCTGCTCCACCCAATTCTCTGGCAATGTTCCCACAAACCAGGACCTTTGAAAATACGCCCCGAAAACCTATGCCCCCCGATGCATCAGTCACCATATCCAAACCATGGTGATGGGGTCCTTTATCTTGCCACATGCTTACTCCATTAAAATCAGTTAAAAAAGCTCCCCAGACCCGCAAGTCGGCCTTGAGGCCCCTTGATATCCATATATGGTGATACAGTTTTGTAGGGCCAGACATTGCTGCTGCTAGTGTCCTGAGGAATGGGCACCCGGGGTTCACTGCCCAGCATGCAAAGTTGAGGTGTCCCAGCAGGGACTGTAATTGCACTAGGGTGGCCTTTTTTGCTCCAATAACTTCCCCCACCAATCGTCGTAGGTTTTTTACCTTATCCAAAGGTAACCGTGAGACCATGGCCACGGAGTCCAGCTCAATACCCAAGAATGAGATGCATGTGGTAGGACCCTCTGTTTTCTCTACAGCCAGGTGTACCCCAAATTTTTTCATTAATGTCTGAAAGCCATTTAGAATGTCCAGGCACTTACCCGAATCCTTGGGACCTGCGAATAAAAAAATCATCAAGATAGTGAATGATTGTGGTGTTTCCTGTGTATAGCTTGGTGGCCCATCCTAGAAAGGTAGAAAATGTATCAAAAACTGCACAGCTAATTGAGCAACCCATGGGCATTGCCATGTCATAATAACATTGCCCTTGGAACATAAAACCCAATAGATCGTAATCCTTTGGTCGTACTGGCAACAGGCGAAATGCTCACTTTATGTCACTCTTTGCCATCAAGGTGCTGGTGCCTAAGCCTCAGACCAATTCAACCGCTGCATCCAAGGATGCGTACTTCACCGACGCATCCTCTGGTGCAATGTGGTCATTTACCGATCCGCATTTCGGGTAGAAAAGGTGATGGATCAGTCGGTATTCCCCTTCATTCTTTTTTGGGACAAGACCAAGCAGAGATACTCTGAGTGTCTGGAAGAGAGGCTGGCTAAAAGGGCCCGTGACCCATCCCGCTTGTACCTTTTTGTTGCTCTTGTGTGACAACATTGCTGGCAGAGTGATAGCTGATTTTAGGTTGCAGGCTGCCATAGCAATCCGTGGACTCCTGTAAGGGATTTCAAATCCTTCGCTAAAACCAGCCCGCAAAAATTGTGCTGCCCGTTGGTCAGGATACCGGGAAAGCCAGTTTGAGATCTTTTGTAAGTCCACTGGGGTGTTTGCCAGCTTAGCCAGCCCCGGACTTGGACTTGTCCGAATGTGTAGGCCCGGCAGTTCCAGACGCGGCTTTTTTGCAATCGGTAACCCGGTGACCTCCTCCACACAACCTGCAGACATGATGGAATTTACAGTGGCTCCAAAAGCACTTCCCCTTATTGTAATCATAACAAGCTTTCTTGTCCCCTTTTTTGAACTCATTTTTGTCACCGTTACTGGGTCGGGCGATCACATGCCCACTGTCAGTGTACGTTACAGAATTAGGTCTGCCCCTGGTCATGTACCTGGCCCACAGATCGAGATGCATATTTTCCCATTTTAAACTGGGCTGGCAAGCCAGTTTTACATGAAACTGCTCGTCGTATTTTAACCAGGCCCACCAGTCAAAAGACAGGTGAGCAAATTTGATGGTGTCCCTATACTTAAGTAAGGGCAGCAATTTATCTGGGTACTTCATCCCGTACACTGACATGAATATGTTGAAGGCCACAGTCCAGTTCTCAAAAGTGAATGGGACCTTCGGCCTCCGCACCCTCTCCTTCATTCTTTTTCTGTCATTCTCTTCCTCCGGGAGTTCCCTGTGTAGCAGAGAAAACATGTCTATGTATTCTCCCTTCCATATTTTCTCCCTCATGCTGTCTGACAAATGATCCCCTAAAGGATCCTCCAGTCCTGCAAATGCCTATTTGTTATTGTTGGGTACTGGAGCCGGGGGGCGGCGGCGGGGTGTGAATCAGCTGATCTGCCGGCAAGGGCCCAGGGGACCCCGCCGACCCACTTAGTCCTTTTCCCTGCTCAGCAGCGCCACTCCCCTGTACGCCCTGTGGTGCAAGGGCAAGTTGGCCCCCGCTGCCACCCACCTGCACGTTGGCTGTCACTGGGGGGCCATCCCCACCGGTCCAAGCACATGTTGTTTCCTGTCCCCCAATTACCTGTGGTCCTGGGGTCACCCTTGAAACCCCTGGAGATAGCGTTCCCACGGAGAGTCCTGGAAGGGGGGCCCTATATATTGTTTCCAGCAGTGGTATCGAGACCCTGGGCTCCGCCTGTTGTGGGGTGCCCCACCATCCCCAAGGGTTCTGGCTCCCCAGGCCACCTGGTCCCCAAGGGTTTGCTGGCTAGAGAGGAGGGCCTTGTGCCCAAAGGGGGGCCCCATGTTAAAGGTGCCCATGGATTTGCCCGAATACCCCCATCCAGTTGAGCCCGACCCAGTCTGGCTCCAGTCGTGTCTGTCGCACTCAATGCCATGTGGTGTGCCTAGTTGTGGGTCTGTGCTGAAACCCGCTGCTGGTCCCCCCCGTCTGGTCTCCGAGACACTTGATCCCACTCCTGGATCTTCCTGTCCGCATGGATCCTCCTGTCCACGTGGTCCTCCCCATTTCCTACCAAGTCCATGTGGGGTGGGGGGCTACGGGGGCGGCGTCTGTCAAAATCCCACCCGAATACAGCATTGGGCTCATTTTTGTGCCTGTTGACCCCACGTGACAACCCCCTTGACCCTTCACCACCCTCTAGTGGAAGGTCCGGATACCTTCTCTTTCCTCAATGGACCTCCATGTCCGCAGCCTCACAGGTGATTGTAACACTATTGAGGATGCATCACTTCCCTCTTGGTCCTCATCCCCCTCCGTCAGCTCCTCCACCTCAGAAGTGTGGAGCGAGCCCTCTGCCATTAAACCCCTTGACTCACCAGCGGGTTCAGGTCCATCACGCCTTCCAAGCCTCTGTTCTGCTTGCTCTTCTGGCCTTGGGAGTATTCTATCCTATGTTGCTCCAGTACTGCCTGGCCGTTCTGTCGTTCACTGCTGACCTCTGATCTTTTTTGTTCTTGCTTGGCGTTTTGTCACCGATGCCCTTTTACCTCGTCCCTCCCTCCTACCTGCAGATGACTGGGCTACTGCTTCCAGGAGGTGTGCGGATGGCTGTCTCTGCCGTGCAGGTGGCCTCCTTGGCACTACCTCTAAGCTACTAGAAGAGGTATCGCCACTCATGCCAAGTCCCTTATCACGTGCCCATGGGGTTTGGGTGACAGGGGCAGCTGTCTGTAATGCTGGATCCAGCCTGGCCACAGCCTCCAACCAATTGGGGCCTCCTAGTTCCTTCATTCGCTGAAAAGCTTCCATGAAGGCTCTGTCGGCCCCTCGGACTGCCGCGAGATGGGACCGGTCATGGCCAGTGAAGCCAGCTCCAGACTTGTCCTATTGGCTCCCAAAGTAGGTTAACGGATGTTAGGAACAAGGTAAGAGTGGTGGATCCCAACCTAGGCTATGTGGCAGAGAAA
Organism: Neoceratodus forsteri; assembly: GCA_016271365.2. Taxonomy (NCBI): domain Eukaryota; kingdom Metazoa; phylum Chordata; order Ceratodontiformes; family Ceratodontidae; genus Neoceratodus; species Neoceratodus forsteri. Next base: position 181,860,934 of record CM057452.1, on the reverse strand, counting down.
AAACAATACAGTTATCCCTGCAAGCTGCTGTACATTCCGCCCCACCTTAGTGGGGGAGTCTACCAGGAGGATTATATTGCTGCATCCCTGGTTCTAATTCAGATTGCTTAATACACGAAGATCACCGCGCAGTTGCTGAAATAAAGCACCACCTCGGGGGTTCAAAACCTCAGCCTAAATAGGTCTACAACTTGAACAAGACCGGCTGTTAAAATGTTAAGCGACTTGCACCCCGTATCCCCACTCCTTGCCAGTTTTATTCCTGAACCATTGCAGATGAATCTGATTCACTCCTGTATAAACAACCCAGTGATTTCTATAAAGAAGTTATGAGGCATGTTATGATAATACAATGGGCAGTTGGTGTCATTGGGGTGCCCCCATATGACTCCTGAGCAACCGCTTGCAATGCAAAACGTTAAACCATCCCATTAAATTAGTGTGGTGCATATCTCCCCAAAGAAAAAAAACTCTTGCTCCCCCCCCCCATGCTGCTGCAAGCCCCAGTCTAAGCCCAGGGAGACCATCCCCATGGCCGAAAGCTGGCGTGGCCCAGCCAAGCCTGCAGCGTGGTATTGGCGAACAAGCAGATGGGGGGCCATAAAGGGGAAATTCCCTGCCACCTGCTTCATGGTGACTACCCCCCCACCGAGCAAGGCCGAAGCACTGAAAGCTCCACCAATCTGCCTAAGCTCCTGACTGGCGGAGTCCCACTGGAGAGGGAACAGACAAACCACAGCGACACGGCAGCCAGGGAATCAAGGGGAGGGAGACGTTCCGGTGAGCTGCAACAAAGCTCCCAGGCGGGCCTGCACAGTCCACGCACAATCCGTGCTGTCCATGGCCCACCCCCACCCCCATGATACAGGAGCCGCAGGGCTTCACCTTAGAAATACTTTCCAGGTCGGGCGCATGCCTTATACCAGGCGGAGGGGGGACTAAGTAACAGCAATGGGTGAGAGCCCCCACAGTAACTTCAAATCTACATATTGCCACATGGCTAAACGGGAAACTCCATACTCCAGCAAAGTCTCTTGTTAAAAGCTTATTTTTGAGATGAACTGATTCAGCAAAATTAATAAAAAGACATTTAATAAGCCCTAGATGCCATCAAACCTTATTATCGTAATTAGACAACCCCACGGGTTAAGCACATCAGTAAAGTTCAGGTTGATGGGGAAAAAAAAAATTAAAGAAGGGAGTTTAATTCATACTCTGCTCTTGAGTAGGGGGTGTTTGCTGCCCTGTGCCAGAAAATTAAATGAGCAGGAGGCAGGAGATAATGGCTGGATGCTCCCAGGCCTACCACGTAGTAAGAGGAGGCCTAAAACTCTGGCCTGCACTGCTGGTCAAAGGGGGACAGACGCCTCTCCTGGGACACACCATATAAAATGACCAAACCAGATTATTAAAAACACCCCCCAGGTGTGGGCGCAAACAGGGGCTGCAAGGGGAGATAACCTACCTAAAGGCATGGGAATTTTTTAATATGCCCAGCTCATGCAGATCTTTCCAACACGCCAGGCATGTTGGACCAAACCCTGTGAGGGCCCTCCACGTGGCTGAGGAAATTTTTTTTTTTTTTAAACAAACAAAATCGACTTGCTCAACTGTGTGGGCCCCATAGCATGCTGAACTGTTTAAAATGTAAATGCAGTGTATGAAAATAAACTTACCTGCTGGATAATGTAGCCTCCTGAAGTGCAGTCGTGAGAAAACAGAAACCGACGAGGTGGCCTGAAATTAACTAAAAGTGAAGGATTACCGCAGTATCCAGTGTCCAGAAGGTCAGGGCCGAGTTCAGAGAAGGGGGAATCCCTCTCTGCACTCCTCTTAAACCCCCCCCGTTGACCCGCCCCCAGAAGCTCGGGCCACGCCCCCTCCCGTTGTGGGGGACCCATGCCAATTGGCCTGCTCTGGTAGCTGGGCTGGGCCACTGTTCGCCGAGGGCGTGCTGGCCCAGCAACATGGCTTGCCCAGCAGCAGTTTTTTGGGCCATGTGCAAAGCGACCCCCGGTGAGAGGCTGGGGGGGGTCAGTTCCGAACCCCCTATCTTTAAGCAGCAGTGTTTGTACAAGGAATGATAGTGGGCTGGCATTAAGTGGAATAAAACAAAACAAAAAAAAAAAATTGTAAACCGAGTACTGCAGCAGTGTCCCGCCCCCCCCCATACCTTATTTAATCCAGTTTCCTTTCCTCTCCCTCTCCACAGCGCTGGGTCCGCATCTCGGGAGGTCATGAGGCCATACCACTGCCCTCCCCCACAACCAGAAGCCACTCAGTGAAGGTACGGAAAGCGTTGTAAACGGCTGAAGTCGCAACCAAGCAGGTCTACACACTGCTGCTGTTGCTGCTTGAGCCCCGCCTATGCTAAGCATTGGCTGCCCCACCACCCCCACCACCGCCCTTGGTAAACACTGTAATATATAGTGGGGACCACGTGGCTGAAAGAACCAATCGGCCTAATTTCCCACTTGCAGCTTATACAGCATCACCACTAGTGGCCACTAATAACAGATAGCACACACACAGTACTAGGAAAGGCAATTATGAATCACCACCACATAGAAATAATCGTTCTCACCTCACTGATCACCCAAACAGCCCTACCTTTTTTTGCCAGCACTACTACTTTTCCAGAAGGCTGGTCTACTAGAGCATATCTCCATCCATGGCCCCACGACACGGACCACTTGGCACACAATTATGCCAAAACATATGCCCACCCTGACAGGCTAGCAAACCCTTATACACACATTAGTTGCTGCATTGACACCACGGCGCCACAGGAGGTACACCCTCTTTCCCCAGTCAGCAGCTACCCACCGAGGAAACAATCCCCTGTGTCTCTCTTTCTCTCTCTCTCTCGTAGTCCACCTACTATGCAACTTCCCTATCCCTATCATCACCATTATAACAAATACTCCCTCAACTGCCCTAAATGAGACAAAATTACTCCAGCAGGCACTGCTTCGGATTACACTCCTCCTTCTCCTCCTATCTGGGAATGTTCATCCTAACCCGGGTCCTCCCACCTATGGAGCCTCTCCAAAGAGCAAGCAGGGCAGCCTAAAGCTGGCCACCCTAAACATCTGCAGCCTCCAGAGGAAGTTCACCTCCTTCAGGGCTGGATTGCCCAGCACCTCAGACGTCCTTGCCCTATCAGAAACCTGGCTCTCAGAAAATGTCACAAGTGGTTCCACAGCCCTCAATGACTACACCATACATCGAGCGGACAGGCTAAGCAAGAGGGGTGGAGGCTGTGCCATCTATACTAGATCCTTCCTGCACGCCCTCAGTCCCTATCCCGCAACCCTCCTGTGGAGCTCAAACATTAGCAGTTAAAATAAGTTTTGGCAATCCAGGAAAATTACTATATATTTTGGCGGTATACATTCCCCCCTAGAAACCAAAAGCACGCTTTTGACAGTACTAGCCAGTACTGCCCACCTTCCTCCCAAGTGCGAAGTCATCTTACTGGGCGATTTCAACGTAAACTGGTTATCTGCTACATCCTCCTCATACAAAGAATTGGTGCTCGCCTACGACCTCACTCAAATGGTACAATCCCAACTAGGTTAGACCCAAAATTTGAAACATCCACCCTTATCGACCTTATCCTCACCAGCCGTCCAAAAAAACTTTCCCAGATCAAGGTGCTCCCTGACTCGATAAGTGACCACTCCCCAGTTACCTGTTGGTGGTCAAATAAAATTTCTCCTAACCCCCCCAAAAACTACAGAGCAAAGATGCCCGAGGAAAGGAGCCCTCCCATGCCTAAAATCTTACCTTGCTTCCACTGACTGGTCTCCTATCGATACTGCTCAAACAGTTGATGCTGCCCTCACCTATTTTGTTTCCTCCTTTAACTCTGCTTGTGACATTTTCGCCCCCTTCTCTAATCATATAATAAAAACCCGGGACACCCCCTGGATTTCCCAGTTGCTACTTGACAACATGAGAAAGAGGGATAACCTATGGCACAAGGCCTTTTCCTCCCAACTCCCTTAAGATAGACAGAATTACAGGGAGGCTCGAAATAGCTGCACTAGGGCTATCCGTCAAGCCAAAGCAGAGTATTACAACCATGCCCTTACCTCCTCCTGGGGCTCTGGTAGAAATTTCTGTAAAAACATCAAGGAACTAACTAGAAAAAATGTATCCCCTACCCCTATGCAGCTTCAAATTGATGAGGTTACCTCACAGGACCCAAAATCTATTACTGAAGCACTAAATACCACCTTCTCAGACCTCAGTTGCATTCTCCCTCCAAACTTCCTCAACACGATCAGTAACCGCCCCATAAACCCCCCCCCACCCACCAATGTCAACCAACCTCCTTTCTGATTGCGCATTATCTCCTGCAATGAGGCAAAACGCTACCTAGGCACTGCTCTGGCAGACGCTCGCTATAGTAGTGAAGGCCTGGACCTCAAGCTAGCTCGGCTAACTTTGGATGTGACATTGCCCCATCTTACCAAAATATTCATCTTATCCTTATGCCACAGCCAGTTCCCCACTTCCTGGAAAAGAGCAGTTATAACTCCCATATTAAAGAGTGGTGACCCAACGTCCGTCAACAACTACAGGCCTATATCCATACTGCCCCCTCTCTAAGGCCCTCAAGAAAATAGTGGCAGACCAGTTCACGGACTACCTGACCAAACACAATCTGCTCTGTCAAGAACAACATGGGTTCAGGAGGGGCCACAGCACCTCCACGTCCCTTGTCAAGTTTACTTCTCACACACACACACACACCCACGAGGCCTTGGATCATGATGCAGTAGCAGGGGCTCTCTACATGGATCTGACCAAAGCTTTTGATACAGTCAGTCATGAGCTTTTTCTCCACACCCTTCCTTCCCTAAATATCGCCCCAGAAGTCACCGCCTGGCTCACTGACTATCTCAAAGACAGGACACAGCAGGTTAAAACTAATGGGACCACATCCTCCAGGAAAATAGTCCACTTAGCGGTCCCACAAGGGTCCATATTAGGCCCATTGCTTTTCACCCTCTTTCTGAACTCTCTCCCCAAATCCTGTAGCGGGAAGCTTCTGCTTTATGCTGATGATGCTGTAGTTTTCTGGAAACATCATCATCATCATCATCATTATCTCAGCACCCTACAATTCACCCTGCAGACCTTCTTTGGTGAGCTCGAAAGCTGGTTCTCTGAACACCGCCTAATACTTAACTATAAGAAAACAAAAGCCATGATCTTCACACATCGCTAAAACCACTCTGTAATATGCCTCTAAATCATCACAAACTCCCATGGCATCGCTCAGGAACAGGTTAACATTTCCAAATACCTGGGTGTCTGGTTAGACTCCTCCCTATCATGCTCACATCCAACAAGTATCCTCCTCGGTCAGCGCCAGGCTAGGGATGCTATACAGACACAGGCATTGCATTCCCCCACAGGCGATGTATCTAGCAGTGTCCTCCTCCATACTACCCTTGGTTGACTACGGCATTGTAATTTATGGGTCTGCTGATCATACTGCCCTGCATAGCATCAACCTCACCCTCAAAGCTTGCCGTCTGGTCGCAGATTGTAACAGACTAACCCATACATGTGAGCTTTACAAAATCACTGGCTGACTCAACTTCCAAGATAGGGTAAAGTATCACACCTGCCTTCTAGCAAGGAATATACTAAACAAACAAGCTCTGACAGGCCTCCGCCCCCTTATCCAAACAACCTCGCTCAGGAGGGCACAAAGACACTCTGCAAACACCCCCTTATTAGTACCACACTGTAGAACCTCCCTTGGGCATCGGTCCTTCCGTTATCATGCCCCACTGTGGCTAAACAACCTACCGTCCACAATCTCCCTTATAGCCAGCCTCGGTCAATTTAAAGCCAGGCTTAGGATTCTCCTCAAATCATCACCCTGTGACTGCAGACAACGTTAAAAACCGGGTTCCAATTCCACTTCGCTTGGACCCCCCCCCCCGTGCTCTCGTCCAGCTCCCTTAGCTAGTATCCTCAATCTCACTTTAATCATATCCTGATGTAACCCCTCACCCCTGCCTTTTTAGCAAAACGACAGGTGGCATGCTGTTGAAGCTAACAGCAGTACCTGCTGGGGACTGGGTTCAGGGAGGATGAGGTTACTCGGCACAGGGGACCTAGGTTTGGCTACTCTGGTCAAGGGCACCCAAGTAAATCCGAACACAGGAAGCAATAACTGTAATGTCCAGAACCAGGAATGGGATTCTTCAGTGTGGCTTTTATTCACATCCAGGCTGAACAAACAAAGCATAGACAGACCCCCATGGGGCTACATTTCTTGGTAATGCAGATTAGAGACTACAGAACACTTTATCACTATTTCCAGCCCTTAGGCTCTAAACCCACCAGGCACAGCCGGACTTTGCGCAGCTTTGGGTTGCACAGCCCAACCTTACCTGTGGGTTTTTCCCCACTGACCGATACCTGCCAGCCACTTGATCCAGCGGTCCATTTGAGGAATGAACCAATTATTCAATTCGTGGTCCATTTGAGGAATGAACCAATTATCCTGTTGTGGCTCCTCAAACCACACTAGAGCCTTCGACTCCTAGAGAGAATTTTCCTTACAATCCCACATCTGGGTACTTCCCTCATCACTGGCCAAGTGCCTGAGGCAAAGTAGAATTCCACAGAAGAAATCGGTAGAGGTGGACCTGGTCACTAAAGATGGGGGGCCACCCACCTCCAGCTCCCACAGCCCATACCCGGCCATTTCTCTGGAAACTGAACAATTCCTTTACTGAACTTTTAAATGTACATTCTGGGTAGACGTCTGTCACATCTCTCTACATAACATTTGCATCCCAACAAGCTCTGGACTTGACCCTACTTTTACTTTGCTTAGCCCATTACTCTAGGCTTCCCAATATTTAGTAGTTCAATCCCCACATTGTCACACAAGTCCCATGGTGAAAAAACATAGGCCCTTCTAGCAAGAGCAGACAGACACTCACCCTTACGTTGCAGTTGCCCCACAAGCGACTCACAGATCTTCTTTTCTCCCAAATAAATACTGGAACACATAGGCAGCTTTTCCTTCACAAGCAGAACTAGGGGGTTGCCCCAGGAATCTGCAGGGAACCCTTTCCTGCCCCCCCCGAAGGGAGGGGGCACTGACACCCGAAAACAGTGGTCTCCACCACTTCAGTAATCTTCTGTGTCTCTCTTTAAGGTGGAGACACACACCCTTCTACTTAAAAGTAGCCCTCTGTCAGGGCTGAGGCTCCTAGAGCCTTCACTGAGCTGCTTTCTCAGCAAGCTCCCAACTTCACACTCACTCACTGAAGACTGACTTCAAAACCTCCCAACGTTCTATCTAACTCCCTTTGCTGCAGATTCCAATGTGGCTCATGCAGCTGCGATAGTTCTATTGGTGATGTCATCCCTCTGTCTCAGCTGAGACTGAGAACAGAGTGAGACATAGATACATAGATACATAGATACATAGACAGTGTCAGCAGATAAGGGCCTATGGCCCACCTAGTCTGCCCATTTGAGCTTGTAAGTTCAGTTTGTTTTCCTAGAAGTCTATTTCCCCTTACCCCTGACCTCTAGAATTCCTTTATGTCTATCCCATGCATTCTTAAATCCCGTGATTGTTTCAGCTCCCACCACTTCCTCTGGCAGGGTGTTCCACTTGTCCACCACCCGTTCTGTGAAGAAATTCTTTCTCATGTTTCCTCTGAATCGTCCTCCCTCCAACTTCATCCCATGCCCTCTAGTCCTGAAACATCTTTTTAAGCTAAAAATAGTGTTTTCCTGCACCCTGTTCCTCCCTGTAAGATACTTGTATGTCTCTATCATATCCTCTCTCCTCCTCTCCTCCAGGGAGTACATGTTCAGTTCCTTCAACCTGTCTTCATAGGACTTGTGATGCAACCCATGCACCATCTTTGTTGCCCTCCTCTGAACCTTCTCTACCCTGTCTATGTCCTTACGTAGGTATGGTCTCCAGAACTGTACACTGTACTCCAGGTGGGGCCTCACTAGTGTCTTGTATAGCGGAATTATGACCTCCCTTTTCCTGCTGGTGATGCCCTGCCTATACATCCCAGCATCCTATTTGCTTTTACCTGATGCCTTGTCACACTATTTCCTACCTTGAGGTCATCAGAGATGACAACCCCAAGATCCCTTTCCTGCTTGGTGCATGCTATATCCTCACCCCCAACTGATATATTGTGCCTGTGCCCCATATGCATTATCTTGCACTTCTTTGCATTGAATTTCAACTGCCAAACCCTTGACCATTCTTCAAGTTTCTGCAGGTCCCTTCTCATTCTGTCTACACCCTCTGGTGTGTCTACTCTGTTACAGAGCTTTGTGTCATCAGCGAACAGTGAAATTCTGCCTTCTAGATCCTGTGCAATGTCACTGATGAAGATGTTGAATAGAACCGGTCCCAGCACTGATCCCTGTGGTACCCCACTGGTCACTCTTCCCTCTGTGGAGAGACAGCCATTTACCACCACCCTCTGTGTCCTGCCACCCAGCCAGTTACCTACCCACCACACTACTGTCCTGCCCACACCCATATTCCCCAGTTTGTGTAATAGTCTTCTATGTGGCACAGTGTCAAAGGCCTTGCTGAAGTCCAGATAGGCCATGTCCACTGCCCTCCCCTGATCCACCTTCCTAGTCACCCAGTCAAAAATTCAATGAGGTTGGTCTGACATGACCTCCCCTGGTGAAACCATGCTGCCTTGGGTCCTGTAGTCCATTGACAACCAGATGTTCCACCAATCTCCCTTCAGTAGTGCTTCCATGATCTTTCCCACTACCGAGGTGAGGCTGACTGGTCTGTAGTTCTCTGCTTCCTCTTTGTTCCCACTTTTGTATAAGGGGACTACATCTGCTGTCCTCCAGTCTTTGGGTACCTCCCTGTTTCCAGTGATTGGCCGAACAGGATAGCCAGAGGTTCAGCCACCACCTCTCTTAGTTCTTTAAGGACCCTAAGGTGCACTCCATCTGGCCCCATTGCTTTATCAGCTCTTATTTACTTCCAGTTCCTTCAGGACCCTTTCTCGTGTAAAGGGACTTGTGTCCATTTCTGCACCATTCTCACCCTTGTACTCCCTTCAGACCCATTACCCCCTCTTCCTTAGTAAAGACTGAGCAGAAATACCTGTTCAATATGTCAGCTTTACTGTTGTCATCCTCCACGCTGCCCCATCCTCCCCTTCAGTCTCACTATCCTCCCTTTGTCCTTCTTTTTTCACTTATGTACCTGTAAAGATTTTGTCCCCTTTAACCACTGATTTTGCAATGTGTTCTTCTGTCTGAGCTTTGGCTTCCTTACTGACTTCCCTGCCTCCTTTGTTTCTCCTGGTACTCCTCCCTATCCCTTCTGCCTATGTCTTTTGTATTGCCTGAATGCAATCTTTTGGCTTTCACTTTCTTTGCTACCTCTTTGGAAAACCATAATGGTCTCCTCTTTCTTTTCCTCTTGCTAACCTGCTTAATGCATAATTCTGTTGTTCTTATAATCCCCATTTTAAATACTGCCCACTGTTCCTCAATCCCTGATTCCTGTCCCATTCTCCTTAATGCCTCTTTCAAGCATCTCCCCATTTTCCCAAAGTCTGCCCCCCTAAAATCCAGGATACGTGTTTTTGTGTGGTTTGATTCTGCTCTTTCTGTGATTTCAAACCACAATGACTGGTGGTCACTGTTACCCAGTGCTCCCCCACTGTTACCCCCATCACACTGTCCCTGTTTGTGAGCACAAGGTCCAGTATTGCCTTCTGCCGAGTTGGTTCCATGACCAGTTGCTTGAGGAAGGCACCCTGAAGGGAGTCCAGGATAAATCTGCTCCTAGTTGATGCTGCTGCTGGGATGCTCCAGTCCACGTCTGGTATATTGAAGTCTCCAACCAGTACTACCTCACCCTTGTCTGCCATCCTTTGGATGGCTAGCATCGGCTCCCTATCTGTTTCTTCCTCCTGGGCTGGTGGTCTGTAGACCACACCTGTGCGGATGGCTGGCCCCATTTTCCTTTCCAGCTTAACCCACAGTATCTCTCCCCATTTTGTTCCTCCTGGATCTGTGTGGCTTATGTCATTTTCACATACAGTGCCACTCCTCCTCCCTTCTTGCCTGCTCTGTCTCTTCTGAATATGTTGTAGCCAGGTATGGCCATCTCCCAGTCATGGTTATCATTACACCAGGTTTCAGTGATGGCCACAATGTCCAGGTCTGACTGTACCATGACAGCCTCAGATCTTCCATCTTGTTGCTAAGGCTTCTGGCATTTGCACATGAAGCTTTCCATGATTTGACCTCCCTAGACTGCTTCACTGTTCTACTCCAGCCCCTTCCTTGGTTGTCATTTATCCCTGGTTCTCCTTGCGCCTGCCCTTCTGCTGAATTTTGCCCCTTTCTGCTTATCCACCTTTGGACACTAATCTCCATCTTTTGCACACTGCTTTGCAGAGATAGCCTCCTCTGGTTCACTGGTTCCATTACTAGCTGTGGGGTGAGCAGTAAGTACCGTCCTTAACAGCCTCTTGCTAGTTTAAATGCTTGTCAATGTAGCATTTAAACTTATCATTGAGTGCTTGATTCCCTCCAGGATGGATGCAGGCCATCAGGCTTGAATAAACCTCCATCCTCCAGATGGGTCCCCAGTCACCAATGAATCCAAACCCTTCCTCACAGCACCAGTTCTTCAACCATGAGTTAAAGTTCCTGGTGCATGCACTCCTATGCTCTCCTTGCCTCTCACAGGTAGTACTTCTGAAAGTGACAGAAGTAGCTACTTGTTGAGACCCTCCCAGTTTCCTAAACTCTTCCTGAACTTCCTTTGGCTCCCCATTTGCCAAGTCATTAGTACCTAGGTGGATAATGACATCCAGCTCACCCACCTGTCTTGCCTTCCCAGTGATCCCCAGTATCTTCCTTCCATCCCTCGATGCCATGGCACCTGGTAGGCACCTCACCTCCCTGTCCTCCCCCTCCTGTGTTCCTAGCTGGATCCCTCTTATGATGGAGTCCCCCACCAGGATTCGCTTCCTCCTCCTCTGGGGTCCACTGCTTTCCCCACTGAGGTCACCTCCTTGCCTAACCTCCACATCCTTTCCTTCCATTTCCCTGGGTACCTCTATTTGGTTGTCCTCATTTGCCAGTGTGGCATATAGAGTTCTTGAGAGGAATAGGATCTGGGATGTGCCTCTGCCTGACTGCTCTAACCCTCCCTGGGCCCACTGTCATCCAATGCTCCTCGTTCTCGGCATCCTTTGAGGCAGCTGCATTGGACTGGGTGGTTCCTGGACAGGGTGATGGTACTCCTGACCCAGTTTACTTCGCTCTGAGTCTGGCTACCTCATCCCGCAGTCCGAGAGATGCATGCAGATAGGGCAGCACCTCAGTGTCCAGAAGGTCTGCTCTAAATATGGCTGCCCCACAGCCACTGCATTGCACCACTCCCCACATTATACTGCAGTTCCACTACTTATCTGCTACTGAAGCTCTCTTAGTTCTCTTTTTATTTATTTACAGTACTAAAAATCCTGTAACTGATCCTCATATATATATTTTTTTCAGGAAAAAGAAACCAATAAATAAATGAGTCAAAACACTTGTCGTGCTGAGGGTGGTCTTCTTCCCCTTATGCCCCTCCTACTTCACACCTCTTACTATACCCTGTGTTTAGCTCCTGTCAATCAGATTTATCAGGCATATAATTAAGAGTTGGGGGAAGGGGTGGGAGAAGTAAATTTGCAAGCAATTAAAGACAGCACAGAATTACACCACCACTATTTTTTAAATTTTCAACAGCCCAAAAACAATTATAAGTAAAGACAACACAGAAAGAAAGTATAGTGTCACTACAAGCCTACAATCTAAGTTTAAAAGAAAAATACCAGTTACTCTGAAGCACTGAATTGAATATGTTTCCTTCCTTCACCTTCTGGCTTCTTCTGAGAAGATGAACTTCTGTTTGCTGCTTTAACTGTGACTAAGCCCCACCTCCAGTTATCACGTAGCTGAGGTCAGAGGCCAGACAATTAACACCCTTACCCAGCTACAGGACAGTCAGACAAGCCAAGATAAAATTTGCAGCAATTAAAGACAGCACAGAATTACACCACCACTATTTTTTAAATTTTCAACAGCCCAAAAACAATTATAAGTAAAGACAACACAGAAAGAAAGTATAGTGTCACTACAAGCCTACAATCTAAGTTTAAAAGAAAAATACCAGTTACCAGTTACTCTGAAGCACTGAATTGAATATGTTTCCTTCCTTCACCTTCTGGCTTCTTCTGAGAAGATGAGACAGTGTGAAACCCATTTAACTGGAGTTTCACAAGCTGCCTTTCCTGCCTACCACTCGGTCTTACTGGGATTCTAGTAACCCCGGGTAACAAGGGGGTTACACTGACTCAGGGCCTATTTTGTAAAGCCCTCTGAAACCGTAGTACTGCCATATGAATCAAAGTGTAGACCCGTGTCCTCTTTTAAAGATCCCAGAGGATGTAACCCTTCACTTTACACTGCACCACGTTTTAAATCCTCTATCAATGCTGTAAATTTCAATAGTGATGCATGTTTTAAGTTTGTACTGTTGCCCAATCTATAACAGCTGTACCCAATGTTTAAGTTTAGTTATCCTTTAGTGTAAGTTCTTATTGGCGTGGAGCCTTTGCAAAGGAGTCAATGACTCAAAGGATTGTAATTCAGATATCTTTCAATAAATAAATAAATAAATAAAGTGTGCTATCTGTGCTCGGAAAGGAACTATGTTTGTTTTTGTAAAATTAAAACATGAAGTTAAAAAAAAAAAAAGAAGAAGAAAGAAACTGAATTTCAGGTGCAGGGTGGGCCACACTGCTCCTGTGTGTTTGCTGCATCGCAATGTAGCCCATTAAACTCAAAGTCCAACCCACAAGTTAAAATTTGATCAAAAAACAAAAACAGTCCCGATCAGATACAAGGCTAAATGGTGAACAGTGGTTTAATTTTTACCTGGATGACCTTTAGATGGAGTTTAACAGCAATTGCTCCTCTCCTGTTCACCCATCTGTACTGCACATGGTCACACAGTCAGTACTAGGCTGCAACATCTTCCCATATCCAACCAAGAAACAGGACGGTCTAGACAATCATATCTTCCCATTTCTCAGATGGACATGGGGAGAAGGGTGGGGAGCTTGGGTAACAAATAGGTCATTATTTGTTCAGAACAGGAAGCAGAAAAGGAAAATTAAATGGAAAAGTACAATTTTACTTGGGTGATACTGACCCACAGTGGCAACCCAACCCCGTAGAAGCCACTCCTGCCAAGAAAAGGAGGTCTGGGGTAAGGGGCAACATAGTTCTAGGACAACATAAACTGAAGTTACAAACTCAAATGGGCAGACTAGGTGGCCCATAGGCCCTTATCTGCCGACACTGTCTATGTGTCTATGTAAAACTGGCGCAACAAGGCAGGACTTCAAGTGTGAATTAACTGAGTCAGTGAATAATACAATGAGGTTGAAGAATATCACATCTGCATGTGTTGCAGCTTGTTCCTTGGCCCAGCATGCAGACCCGAGATATCTCGGTTACAGCAGCTCTTGGAACAATACTGGGTAGAAAAGTTTATGCTTCTGCATTTAATGAGTAGAAGTGCATGATCAGACAAAAAAAGGAATCAGAGCCATCCAGCTACTGATTTCCCGTTGAGAACCTGTACACCGAGTGCCGTGTATCCTGGAAGCTAGGACTTTTGATTTTTCTCTACAAGTGTATGGTGTGGGTCACAAGGACAGTCTGGATTACTGGTTGTTTACTGTCGCTGGTACCAGGCAGTACCGCTTCTGGGTTCTATACTGGGTCAGTGCAGCTTCTGTGCCCAGCCAGGCCCCTGGTTCTGTACCACTGACTGAGCCGGCTCCAGTTCTGGATCCCAGACTAGATCTGTGCACGCTGCCTTACCTTTCGGGCCCAGCCCCCAGGGCCCCCAGGATGGTTTCCGATTGGCCATCACCGTACACGAATGCTGTGTCCAAGTGGCAGTGCCCGCGCTGCAGAAATAAGTCCACCATCCGCGCGCTGATGGTTGCGTCTGCCCACCAGCCCATCTCCATGGTACCTAGCAGGGTGTCGGGCAGGCGGCTGCAAACAGACATGCTGTAGAAGTTGCGTGGCAGCTGTAAGGCGGAGGCGCAGCACAGCACGGTTCGCAGCGAAACTACTGGGACCGCCGAGAAAAACATCTGACAGGCTCAGCTGAGTCTGAAGGCATTAAATAGGGCAGGACCTTGCACCTCAATCCTGTTGGTCACATTGAAGACGGAGCTGGTGAATGGAAAACTGTGTGGGACGACGGTCACTCCACGGAAGTCGAAAGAAAGAGTAGAAGGGGAAAAACACAGAACTCTTTCCTTCGAGTTCTATTGCAAAAAAAAAAAAAAGACAACTGCACGTAAAGCACGCCGTCATCTTTTGGATGGCAACTGGGTCTGCATACGGTTCTAACAGCTTACATTGTAACTACAGTATCTTGCCACAAAACATCCTATATTCCTGCTCTCCTGGCCCCGTTGTGACCAGCGAGCACTCGCACCACAGGACTGCTTTGGCCCGGTTGAAATTCTTATGTATTTTCTGCGCCCAGGCCATTCTTCCTAGCTGCAGAACGGGCCGGGGACTTGGGGGCATAAAGCAATTGTTTATTTGGCTGTCGTTGAGGGTGTCCAGCTGCTGAGCTCCGGGGGGTTTGAGGGGGAGTTTCAACGGTTGGGGTCAGCTGCAGGAGGGTCTCTGGCTGCAAAGATGGGCTGGTACCTACCACATACCCCAACTGTCCCTATGCAATGGATGTCCCTTATTTTACCCCCATACCTCTCAACCTTTTGTCCCCCAAATGTGGAACATTGACTGTCAAAATGTGGAACAAATGGGTAAAATGTGGAACACTTAATCAAATCTTTACCTAAGAAGCTCAAAACACTGTTAAAATGTTGCATTTATGTTCTGAATGTCTGTCATTAATTGAATAAGTTATTTTTTCCATCATTTACTATGGATTTTTGCTTTAAAATGTTGACTTTGAATGTGGAACAAGTCCTCACAATGTGGAACAGGGACCTTTTCTGAAGTAAAATGAGGAATGTTCCTCGTAATGTGGTACAGTTGAGAGGAATGTTTACCCCTGACTTCTCACAAACTGCCTATTAGAGCAAAGGAGGACACAGTCCATTGGGGGCGTTGTTGTTTTCTGTTGCACAGCACCCTCCAAAGCTGTTGAGCACTCCCAATTCCTGGTGGTGGCAGGCTCCCAAGCACCCCCAGCCTTGACAGTATAAGACCCCCCCATACTTCACAGCCCTGGCAGCAGCCTCCAGAGCCCCACCCCCAGCCAGGAACAGTAGGCTCTTGAGCACCAATAGACGCTGACAGCAGCCTCCAGAGCTCTTGAGTAACCCAAGTCCTAGTGGCAGGCTGCTAAGCCCTCCCAGCCCTAGCAGCATAATACCCCACATAGATAACCCTTGGGCCCAATTTTAAAACAGAGAACTTTTGTGCAAGGTGCCTGCGCCAAATGGCTTTGATGCAAGTGGCACCTTGCGCCATAGTCTGCGGCAGTCCTGATTTTCTAACACAGATTGCACTGAAATCAGGATGTTTTGCACCAAAGCCACTCTGGGCCACCCTTGCAGCAGAATCGTCCTTGCACCAGGTCGCAAAGGGGGCTTGCACCATGGCGGGGCTGCACCACCCACTTTGTTGCAATTTTAGAAACCCTGCTGTGGTCATAAGAGGGAGCTGAGTTTAGACCAGCCAGGACCTAGTCTAAGGGACCTGTGCCACTGCCTGGCAGGGAAGTGAGTGGGGGGGGGGAGTCTGGAGGTTGGGAAAGGGGGCAGAGGGAGCAGTGGAGGTGCCATAAAGAGTGACAGGGTCAGTGTCAGGGTGTTGAAGTGGCATCCGGCGGGGGTGCCATGCGCAGTGGGACAACGTCAACTGACCAGGGTAGAGGGGGGGTTGGCATGGATGGACCCCAGCCGACAACAGCCCTGACACCTGCCCCAGAGGTGACAGTTCCCTACATCCAGTGGGTGGCAGTGGCTGCAGGTTGTGGGGTACAGTCGGTGGAGGGGAACATTCTCCAAGCACTGCAACATTTCCCTTGTACTCAACCCCCCCTGCGTGGAATCAGGCTGATGCCTGACTATACTGCTGGGGACTGTGGCTCCTCTGGAGCAGGTGCTAGAGCTGTTGCCACCTGGGGTCCGGGTCATTGTCCTTTCATGCCAGTCCTCCTCCTCTACCCAGGCCGATCAGGTCTGTCCCATGGAGCAGCCACCTCAGTACCCTCACACTGCTGCCGTGACCCGTTGCCCCGTATGGCACCCCCACTACTTTCTCTGCCCCCGGTCCCCACCTTCCAGGCATATTAACCTCACCCCACCTTTGCAACTCCTCTAGGGTTGCGGGGGGGGGGGGATTTGATGGGACCCTCTGTCAAACCTCTCGGGAACATTTGGTGCAACCCTGCAGCTGTGGTAATTTTGTGATTCTATGTAGGGACCTATTGTTTTCTAGAATAGGCTACAGGGTCCCTGATGCACCTAGAGTTTGCCGCAGCTCTGGAAGGGCCAACTGAAAATTGAGCCTCCTGTTTCCAGTGCATCCTCGCTGCCCATATCTAGCCAGCAAGACTACTTGCTGTGCTGGCAGGAGGGAGGCTATTGCGGCTTGGCACTACCGCATTCTCATGATGCAGCCAGTCAAGATGGCAGTGACCATCAGTCCTAACATGAGTAACCCATTACACTGAGTGCCCTGCTTCTACCTGCCTTCTAGCCCATCAGCATGTTCTTGTGCTGGAGTAGGGGAAGGGTAAACAGCTGATGCTGTTCAGCTCTCCCGCCTGCACACCAATAGCTGCCAACTCCCACATCCTTTGGGGTCTCCGACAAATGGTCCCGCTTATCACTGCCAGTGGGTCCCCCTGTGACCGTCAAGGAAGGAAAGTTCCTGGAACACTAGGTGGAGGAGTCTACTGCATTGTGCTAGAAGGTCAAACTGCATGGGGGACTTGAATGGCCTTAACTTGGCATGTAAGATTGGCATTTTCCTTTATTTATGGTCCATCCGGTAGCAGGGGTCCTATGTTTGCTAAATTTATATTTCCCCATACAAGTGTTAATAATTGGCCACAGCCTCCCCCCCGTTCTATCGATAGTCAACCCATGGGGGGGTGGACATAGCGAAGCTCAAAACACTACTGACCACTGTCATCGACAAATGCAGCCCCCCCCCAAGACAGCAGCAAGCACTTGCTGTCCGCTGCAGCCTCTGTCTCAAGCAAGTAGTCACTTGCTTTATACAAGTAACTTTGTTGATATGGTATTAAAGAGCAGCCGACACCTTCAGGAGAACTTTAACAAAATAGGATATGCAGACAAAGTTCAGCATGCATTTCACATGAGTTCAGGATTTCTCCTCCCCATTATTTATTGTGGTAACTTGTATGAAAACAGGGTCTTTACTCTTGAAGATTTCATCTGATCTTCCTGGACATAAGTCTCCACCACTCATTCACACTAGTGGGATTAGCGCCGGAGGCACTAAGACCCATCGGGAGCAAACTTTTTGCTGGAGGGTCGTGCGAAGGAGGCAGGCGCGCGAGACACGGCGCCGCGAGCAGCGGCTCGAGCGGTAATGACCATCTCGGCGACGACCCTCCAACCGCCTCAGTTCCTTTTTTCCCGCCGTCGAGTGCGCTTCAGTGACGACGTCGCTCGCCTGTCGGGAGTCAAACTTCAAGCTAGCGCATAGTTTTCAGTTTGTTTTTTTTTTTGTAACTTTATCTCGATAAGTAGTATCGCTTAATTTTATTCTATTTTCGTAAATTTTTCTAATATTAAATTTTACTTGAAGAAGTCTCGGCCTACTGGACGGAGTCGACCATGAGCAGGTCAGGTGACGGTAGGGAGACTTCGTATGAAAGCTGTTCAGTCAGCCGGGCTGGATCCGGTCAGCCTCCTTCTCCTCAGCGGGGTTCCGACAGCGGTCAGTCCGATGCCGGGGATGGCGTCCCCCCCGCCGCATAAAATAAGCGGTCGCATTCGGCACCGCTCGCCTCGAGCTCTTTTCGACCACAGGTCAAAAAGAGAAGGCATCACCGAGGTCGCCTCTGGTATGTTCATGCGACGCCGGTTATCGCTAGTTGCCGGTCTCCTTCTTGGAGTCGCCAACTTCCGTAATCATCGCCCCGACATCGGAGTCCTCCCGCCTATAGGTAGGGACTCCAGATGAGCAGTTTCATCAGTGGGCCGCTCTTATGGAGCAATGGGCTCGGAGGTTGGTTCTTCTGCCTGGCTCGGTTGCCTCGGAGCCCTCGGGCCCCTCCGGCGATCAGGTAGGGCGGTTGGACCTTCCTAGTCGCGTGGCGCCTTCTTCGGTGCCAGCGACTCCGTGCTTAGGTGTTTCCCCCCCTCACATGGCTGCGGCGCAGGGGGCCTCACCGATGCCCTTATCTCCTGTTTTTCCTTCTCTAGCTTTCCAGGTTCCTGGGGCTTTTCCGGCACCTTCGGCAGGGTCTGTTGGCTTGTCGGCGCCGTTTTCGGTGCCGCTGGGTCTTGCGGCGCCGTCCGTGGCGCCGCGGGGTCTCGCGGCGCCGCCGGCAGTGCTGTTGGATCGGGTGGCGCGTTCGCGCGCCTATCGTCGCTGCTCGTCCGGGCGCCATTGCGGCACCCATTACGTTATCGGCCACGCCGTAGCGATGTCATCCGTGGCGCCGCCAGCGCTGCGGGGGCAGCGTGCCTCTTCGGCGCCCGTCGCGCCTCCTGATGCCGTCTTCAGCCCGTTTTGCGTCTCGGCGCGGCAGCCGTAAGGGACTCTCCTTGTTTTCTGCTATTTCCTCCTCTCCTAATTTTCACTCCTTTCCTGTCCAAACAGTCCTTTCTGGACCATCAGGAGATGATGTTGAGCCTGACCCAGACCTCGGTTGGGTGATGAAGTGGAGAAACAGGATCTTTCTTTGCTACAGAGCCTGTGATCGAGGACCTGTCCTTAAGTCTCTGTTGAAGAACCTGGGATCCACTCTTTCTCTCCAGACTACAGACATCGATCCTGGGAAGATATTAAGACTCAGTATCTTCATGTTTTGAGATCCCTCGGATTTGACTCCTCGATCCAGCCTTCCTTGAGGCGCTGTCTCAAATGGTATGGAATAATCCTGCTCTTATTCCCTCAGTGGCTAAATCCATTGATAAGAAGTATTCAGCTCCCAAGGATCGTCCCATTTTGGCATCCCAAGCCTTTGCTGGATCCTATTGTAGTCCTGGCAGAGAATGCAAGGTCGTTCTTCCTCAAACTACTACAGCTCGACCTATTAACAAAGAGTCTCGTAAGATTGATACATTAGGTAAGAGAGTCTTTGCTGCCTCCACTCTAAGTATGCGTATGCCAGTTATCAAGGCTATTTTTCTCAGTATGAGTATATCCTGTGGCACTCTATGAAAAGAATGGTTGAAGCTCTTCCAGATTCGGATTCCAAGTCAGAGCTTCTTCTGACCGTTATTAGAGGTATTGGTCCAATAACCAACAGGTCAAAGCCGCCATGGGCGCTTGAGCACTGCTTCTAGCTCAGCGGCAGCGGGGGTTTGTACTCGGCGCCATTCCTGCTGCGTGCTTCTGGCTTCACGAATGATGCTCAGCAGCAGGTGATGGCGCTGCCTTTGATGGCTCCTTTCTTTTTGGCCCTCAGGTGGAGCAAGCCTTAGAGGCCACTCAGAAGACTAGATCAGCCATTAAGTTGGCCAGACCTCCGCCTGCCCCCTCTCGGGGGCATGTGAACAGACGTCAGTTTCATAGTCGTCAGTCCTTTCGAGGCAGAGGCAGGGGAAGCTTCCATAAAAGCCAACCTGCCCAACCTCAAAAGAAGACGCAGCAGAAAGCGCAGGGGCCTAAAGCTCCCAGCGCCACCTTATGAGTCGTTGGCCCAAGTTCCATCCACTCTGCCGAGGTGGAACTTTCTCCTCCGTGGAGGTGCGTCTGATGTACTTCTACAACCAGTGGAAGTCCATAACTTCGGACAAATGGGTCCTTCGGATAATTAGCAAGGGTTATTCTCTCAATTTCTTGGAAACCCCCCCGAATTGTCCTCCCAGACGACAACCCAGGTTGTCGGCCTCTCAGTCAGACCTCCTCACCGCGGAGATCCAGGGCCTTCTGAACAACAGGGCAATAGAACTGGTGCCCCCGCATCTGCGAAACACAGGGTTCTACTCCCATTACTTTCTGGTTCCAAAGAAATCTGGGGGGATGCGCCCCATTCTAGACCTCAGAAAGTTAAACAAATTCCTCCCAGGGAGAAATTCAAGATGATTTCCCTAGGTACCCTGTTACCCTTGCTGCATCAAGCGACTGGCTGGCCTCTCTGGATATGCAGGATGCTTACCAGCATATCCCGTCCACCGACCCACCGCAAGTTCCTCAGGTTTGTAGCTTTGGGTCAACATTATCAGTTCAGAGTCCTGCCCTTTGGGCTATCCTCGGCGCTGAAGCTTTACAAAGTGTTGTGCAGTTCTCATGGCGCATCTCAGGAAAGTCGGACTCGAGTGTTTCCCTACCTGGACGATTGGCTTCTAGCAAGCCCCTTCCGTCTAAGGGACTTTGGAAGCGTAAACGACTTCTCATCTTCTCACGCCCATGGAGTTCTGCTGAATTTGAAAAATCAACTGCAACCCTCCCAGAGGCTCTTTTCATAGGGACGCTTCTAGACACCTCTTCAGCGAAGGCTTTCCTTCCAGAGGACAGAAGACTCGACATCCTTGAATGGCCCGTTACATCAGGGAGAACCAATCGTTACAGCTCTCTCGATGCAACGTGCAAGTTGGGTCTCATGGCGTCCTCGGTCTTCACTGTCCCCTGGCCCGACTGCACATGAGAACCACCCAATGGATGCTCTCCACTCAGTGGTCCCCGACCTCACCCCCAGTCTTATCCCATCAAGGTGACGGAGCCTCTTGAAGGTCTCTCACCTGGTGGTCTCAAGAAGAGCAATCTCCTGGAAGGATTTCCCTTTGCTCCCCGGATCATCAGACCTCCATCACCACAGGCGCGACGCTAATGGGATGGGAGCTCACTGTCTCTCCTCCACACTCAAGGTGTATGGACTCAGTTGAAACTCATCTCCACATAAATGTCCTGGAGATGAGAGCGGTCCTATGCAATCCGAGCTCTGAAGGATGTCCTTGTCACAAGAACATTCTCCTTCAAACGGACAACAAAGCAGTGATGTATTACATCAACAAGCAAGGCGGTGCTCATTCTTACCCCTTTGCAGGGAAGCAATGAGAGTGTGGGAGTGGTGCTTGGAGCACAAGTCTCTGATTCAGCGGTTTATCTGCCAGGTATACAAAACGACCTAGCAGATCACCTCAGCAGAACGGAGGCAGACCCTCACGAGTGGTCTCGATCCAGCCATAGCTCGGTCCCTGTTCAAAGAGTGGGGACTCCAGACCTGGACCTTTGCATCCCACTCACGCAAAAACTGCCTCTCTTCTGCTCCAGAAATCCAGGGCCTGGCATTTTCTGTCAGGATGCGTTCAGGCTGCGGTGGACAAAACGCTTTTACGCCTTTCACCGCTTCCTCTAATCCAGAGAGTACTCCTCAAGTTCGAGTCTCAGGGGACCAAGATGATTCTCATTGCTCCTTCCTGGCCATCGCAACTATGGTTTCCTCTACTCAACAGTATGTTGGCAGCCTCTCGAGACCACTTCCTTTGCAAATCAGTCTTTTGACTCAGGGTTCGTTGGTCCATCCCAACCTGAAATCACTTCACCTTCATGCTTGGCTCCTGAAGATAGAAGTGAATCGGTTCAACGTCTCGAGAGTCTCAGACATCCTTCTGGCTGCTCGGAAGCCAGCCACTAAAAACGTACGCCTAAATGGAAACGCTTTCTGGTGTGCAAAATCCTCTTGAACCCCTTTCCTGTCCTCCTGGCAAGGTTCTGGAGTATCTTTTGGACCTGTCAAACTTAGGTCTTCAGTACTCCACAGTTAAAGTTCACCTTAGTGCCATCTCAGCTCCATGAGCCGGTTTCTTCCTTAACTCTGGCTCAGTTACCTATGGTGAAGAGATTTCTTAGGGGATTCTCCATACCAGACCCCTGTTAAGCGTCCAGTTGCAGCCTGGGACATTAACCTGGTGCTGGACATGCTCACTCAAGCCTTTCAGACCCTTAGCTACCTGTGAGCTAAAATTTCTTACCTGGAAGACTGCCTTCCTGGTGGCCATTACCTCAGCCGCAGGGTCTCTGAGATACATGCCCTGGTTACGGACCCTCCAATACTGTATTCCATAAAGACAACGTAGTTCTCCGTACTCATCCTAAATTTCTTCCCAAGGTTGTGTCAGAATTCCATCTAAACCAACCTCTGGTACTTCCCGCTTACTTCGCTAATTTCCAAAATGAAGGGGAACGAGCTCTTCATTCCTTGGATGTTAAGAGAGCCTTGCGGTTCTATTTAGATAGAACCAAGGATGTTCGCAAGACTCAGCAACTGTTCGTTTCTTTCAGCGACACTCGGCTGGGTCAACCTGTCATTATTAGATGCATCTCTTCATGGTTAGTGGCATGCCTTCGTCATTGCTATTCCATGGCTCAAGTTAAATTAGAAGGTAGAGTGTCGCTCACTCTACTAGAGCGATCATGACATCCCTAATGATGCCAATGTTCCAATTGCAGATATATGCAACGCCGCCACCTGGAGCTCAGTGCATACCTTCTTTAAGCACTATGCACTGGATGTTCATGCTAGGCGACATTCCGCATTCGGCAGAACTATCCTTAATGGGCTTCTATCTTAGGCGCGTGAGCTCTGGCTCTCCTGCCGCCCCTTTGGGGATTATCAGCTTGGTACTCTCCCACTAGGTGTGAATGAGTGGTGGAGACTTATGTCCAGGAAGATAGGAAAGTCATTACCTACCGTAATTCTTGATCTTCTTGGATGAGTCTCCACCACTCATTCCTCCCACCCTCCATCCCCGACTCACAGCTGTATTGGTCTTCACTCCCTCAAATCTTTAGGCCGTGAGGACTTCTTTGCTGACCCTTCTTACACGGGTCATACGGACTATCTTATGTCCATTTTTTAATGTTGGGTTTACTCTTTCGTTAGTTGCGCTGCACCTCCTTGGTAAAAAAGGTACTGAGGCGGTTGGAGGGTCGTCGCCGAGATGGTCATTACCGCTCGAGCCGCTGCTCGCGGCGCCGTCACTCGCGCCGACCCTCCAGCAAAAAGTTTGCTCCCGATGGGTCTTAGTGCCTCCGGCGCTAATCCCACTAGTGTGAATGAGTGGTGGAGACTCGTCCAAGAAGATCAAGAATTACGGTAGGTACGTAATTTTCCTTTCTTGTTGCTTTCTCCCTACCCGAGGTAATAATACATCTTTGTGACATCACAGATACTCCCATAGCAACAGATTGTGATGTCACAACAGAGCATTATGACTTGAAGTAGGGAATAAGTTGTAGAGGCAGATGAACTCTTAAGGGATAAAGAGTATGTATTCATGCACATTTCCTCAGTAATAAACAACAGGGATGAGAAACCTATAGAATATATGGAATGCAAGCTGAACTGTACCTAATGCTATGTTTTTCAAAGATTTATTGAAGGCGTCAGCAGCTTTTAAAATCAAGTATAACACAAGTGACTATGTTTGTGTGGGATGTTGGCCAGCTGTGGAGGGTAATTGCCACATGCACTGCTACCCCAGTGTTGTGCCAAGTACTCTGTCATGTGTACTACAGACACCACACTTTGTCACATGTACTGCCAACTCCACACTGTACCACGTGCACCATGACTCCACAATCTGCCCTGTGCACTACCAGAACCCCATAGTGCCACATGCTCTGCTACCACTGCTTTGCCACGTGCACTGCTGTTACTGTGTGGTGCCATGTGTACTGCCAACTCTGTGCTATACTACGTGCCTGCCAACAACATAGTGCCACACTGTGCACCGGCATCACTGTGTGTTGCCACATGCACTGCCATCTCTGCAGTGGCGGCTGTACACCAGGGCCTGCCAGGGCACGTGCCCCGGTAAAAAAAATGCTGTGCCCCAGTTGGTGCCCCATATGGTGCAGAGCTTCCCCCATAGTAACAATATATCAGTGCCCTGGCTGCCATCTGTTGTGCCCCAGCTGTGCCCTGGTAACCATTTGTGGCTAGAGCCGCTACTGCATCTCTGTGCAGTTCCTAGTGTGCAGCTGGCTCCATGCATTGCCAATACTGCAGTTAATACTACAGCTGTGCAGCTAACACTACGAAGTGCCGCATGCACTTCTGCCATCTCTGTGCCACACACACTGCTGCTGAGAAGCTAAAGAATTTTTCCATTCCCTGGTCCATTGACAGCCAACCCATTCCCTTCAGAATCCGAGGCAAATGTGCTACCAACTGAGCCACACTGGCAAGTATTTTCTACTGCTCTTACAGCATTGTGTCCTGTGTACTACTGTCAGTAAACTGTGCATCTGTATTGCTGTCACTAAACTGTGAAATAAATTTCCCCAAAAAACGCCAATTCCCTGCATAAGCCTAAGTGTCCATCATTTGTCAGTTCTCTTTTCCTCATTTTTTTCATGTTACAGTTGTCTCATCAGCAGTTTCTTTTGTGATACCCTTCCACCTTTTGGTGCTGGTTTTGCAAGCATCACATTGCATATGTTTAATTTAAAGTGCTGACGCATTACATTCTGTTGGATGAGACGTGCACTGTTCCATCCTACTGAATATATACTTTTTTTGGTGTTGCTTTGTTTCCTTTTCTCCTTTTCCGGATCGTATCAGTTTTGAGTATCTACCACAGTTTCTTGCACACTTGGGCTAAACTCGACTGCTCGTGCTGGGTAGGGAGGTGAAAATCTCAGTAGGAGCTCAGGGTGGGGAGTGACGGGGGCTGTCCCTGGTGTTGATCACTGTTGTATCCTTCCTCACAGTTTTGCAGCTGGGAGGTCAAGTGACGTGCCCAGGGTCTCTTCCTGAGTCAGTGACTGTGGTGGGATTTGAACCTGAGCTCACCTGTTTACTGTACATAATATCTGTGCTTGTCTTGTAGCTATTGTACCATGCTAGAACTCATACTTTAATTTGTTTTCCTTACACTAACCCTTTTTTTTTTTTTTCTTTTCTTTCTACAGGTCTGACAGGAAGCTGACCCCAGTCTGACTGGACACAGACCCCTACATATCAGATAAGTATTGTTCTATGTTTGACCTTCCCTGTCAGTGTAGTTTTGTTCCTAAAGAACTATGGGTCCTTTGTGACCCCATGGCAATTCTTCTTTTACGGATATGACTGGACATCCCCTCAATACCCCAATCCCAGGCTCCCCAGGACCCAGGTAAGAGATCTGTTATCTATCGTGTTGGTCCACTAAAATGTATCAAATCACCCACTTTGTTCATACAAGGCCCAATACGGCTAAAAACAATTCTATACAAGGTAGGTAAGTTGTAATGATGCAGTCACAGCCGTGCCTTGCTTGTCCCTGGCAGCCTTTAAATTGCCTATCCCTGTGCAGCCTTGAATATCCCTGTGCCCCCTTTGCATTGCTTGTCCCTGTTGCCCCCTTCGCATTATTTGTCCCCTTGCATTGTCTGTTCCTGCTGATCTCCTTTTCTGTTTTCTCCTGTGAGCGGCGTACCCTATGATTTGACCTCTCAGAAAAGCCTTAAAAAGCAACCAACCTGGTCCTGGTCTTTGTGAAATTTCCCCTTAAGAACCATAAGGAAGCCTTACCTGGCTACAAGTCGTATGCTGCCAATATATTATTTTTTAACTGCCCCTATTTAGGAAGGGAAGAGATCATATTTTGTGCTCGTTAGTTAAGTAGTGGCCATGATTTGTTCCGAATGGTCATCTAAACTATGAAAAATGTAATTTCAAAAACTGCCTCATTCATGTCTACTGAGCGTGCCCCATGCTCTCATATAGTGACATCAGAAAATGTGCTAGTGGGGGGGCACTAATGAGCAGCCACTGGTAAAGATGTGGATTCCCGCAGCTCCCATCCTCGCTATAAATAAAACTTAAATTTAATAACTTCCAAGTAAAAAAAGCTCAACAAAAAGATAGCAAAGGAGAAGGTGACTATACCATGGAGAAATACTTAATACCAACTCTGGGAAAAGGCCAATGATCAGCATCCAAAGGTCAGGGAAAACGAACGGCAGTGAAGGCCCCAGAGGCAGTGGGTCCAATTTCATTTTCAGTGACCGTAATGGCAGTCTTGAGCAGTGAAGTATCGGAACAAGTCATGGAGGCGTTAGAAGGAAAATGGAGCAAAAAATTGATAGCCGTTTGCAGAATATGGTGGAGCAGATAAAAGGGCAAGCTAGCAGACTAACGGAGGCGGAAGAGCGTATATCCAAAATTGAGGACGACATGGATCCCCTGATGGCACGAGTTTCGAAACTAGAGAAAGAGCTTGAGGAGCTAACGGAACAACATGACTATCAGGAAAACTATGCCCGACATCTCAATCTGTAACTTCGGGGGCTCCTGGAGGGGAAGGAGGGACCAGACGTGCTATCTTTTTGTACGGAACCACTGCCAAGTCTGTTGGGCATGAAGTTGAAGAGAGGGAAGCTGAAGTTGGAGAGGGCCCACAGAGCGGTAGCAGCCAGGCCGCCAGCGGGGCAACCCCCAAGACAGATCATTTTCCGCTTCCATAACTATCAGGATCGGGAAGAGATGTTGCGGGCTTACCGAAGACTGAAAGAAGTCAAGTACGAGGGGGAGAGGCTATATCTGTTTCAAGATTACTCCAACAGGATACTTAAAAAGAGGAGAGCTTTCAACCCCATAATGGCACAGCTCAGGGAGCTTAAAGTGGACTCTTTCTTGCTGTACCCAGCAGTTATTAAAATCAAGCATGAGGGAGCTACGTTCTCGTTTTGGGAACCGGAGAGGGCTGCTGCATTTGTGGAGGACCTGAGGAAGAAAGGTTGAGAGGGGCCAGCTGGATGATATCATATGAGGGATGCTTATGAAGAAGGATGAGACTGCCAGAAACTGAAGTAGTATCTTGGACTGAATGGAGTTGGAGAAGTAACAGTTATTCGTTCGTTTGTTTTCGAGGGAATTTGTTGATATCCTGCTGTTCTCTACCCCCCCTGGTCTTTTGTTATTTTTATGGTGACACTTCTCAGAAGCAGCTACCGGTATGGAGTGGGTGTAGGCAATCGAGGGATGCAGAGCACCGGAGAATGTGCATCTAACGCACGAGAGGCTGGCTGTGCACACATTCGTTAGAGAGGAGTGATGCAGAAATTATCAAACTTGTGCATGGCGGGAGGAGTATCGGAAGCTGGGTGTCCTGCTGAATGAAGTGCAAAATATAGGCCTCTGTGACGACACATCTTCCATGGCTGGTAAGTGGGGGTCTGGGCCACCACTGTGTATGTTTGTGGGGCAGTGTCGGTGCCCCCGGGGCCTCTGCAACCTGTGAGGGCATTTGCAAGCCTTTACCTGTGGGACTGAAAACTGAGTATAATTAAAGGCTAAATTACCTGCAATGGAATGCCAAAATAGAAAGCCTGGGGTGGCTGCTTTTGGGGGCAGTTCATGTTAATGTGACCGTTACCAAGTTATTAATATGCTGGTTGATATATAATTTAGGCAGGGCTGTTTTTTTAATGGATAAATGGATGTTGTTAATTAAAAATAGTTAAGCAGGTGTGGGGGGGACTGGAACGTCTGCAACAATCAAAGTAGGACCGTTCTTGGAGTTGAATGGTAGGGATACGTGTAGTGTGTAGGATATGTAAATATGTGTGGGGATGTTCTGGGTGGGAGGTTTTGGGAGGGAAGGGGATTGCACCTGGAAAGGGGATTGTTATGTGTATATGTGTTATATGTCTGCAGTGCTGGAAACATCTCTTGTTTTTATTAATCATAAAGAGTAACAGGTTATTAGAAAATGTAATAATTACTGGTAAGATGGGAATGTGGAAAATTTTCCTTAGGGTGAGAGTAAGATGGAAGATGAAGGAAGAGGCATGGTTGGTAAATGAATAAGTTAAAGACACTGGGGATCACATCGTGGAATGTGAAGGGGATCACATCGCCAGTTAAGCAAACTAGTATACTGACAGCCCAGCGCCGCCAGCGCACTCAGGTGGCATTATTACAAGAAACGCACCTGACCACCCAAGAACATCAGAAACTGGTAAGAGAGTGGGTGGGTTGGTGCTATGCATCGTCCTACAGCTCACATAAAAGAGGGGTTGCGGTGCTGATAGGCAAGGCAATTCCGTTCACTTGCACAAGGGTGATCACAGACAAGGGTGTAGGGAGGTATATCTTTGTGGAAGGGGTACTCTCTGGTGAAAAAATAACATTTGGAAGTGTCTGTGGCCCTTCAGTATTTGACCCGGCCTTTTACCAGGAAGTCCTAGATGTTCTAATGCGAGAACAATTCGAGGGGTTAATTCTGGGCAGTGATTTTAATGCAGTTATGCAAGGGGACGTGGATCACTCAGAGGGAAGGAATAGGCACAGAGGAGGAGTGAAACGCTGGCAGGAGGGAATATTGGATATGGACACGATTGGCTGTTGGAGGGCTTTGCATCCAGGTGAAAAGGATTCACCTTTTACTCGAACCTGAATAAAATATGCTCTAGGATAGATTATATGTTGCCCGACTGTGGCTAGACAGAATACGAAAGGTGGAACATAGCTCTATTATCCTTTCGGACCATGCTATGGTCCAGATGATTTTTGAAGTAAAAGAACAGAGAGAGGGTCCTCCACCTTGGAAGTTCCCAAGGTACCTGTTAGATAATAAAGAATTTGTGGAATACCTGGGGCAAGAGTGGCAATTTTATAAAGAGACTAACGAGGGGTCAGTGGAATCCCCGGGCATATTTTGGGAAGCAGGGAAGGCCTTCATTAGAGGAGCCATAATTAAGTTTGTTGCACAGTAAAAAAAGGAAAAGAGGCCACTAGGGTGGAATTAGAGGAGAGAGTGAAAACATTGGAGAGGGTAGTGGTGGAAAGAGCAACGGAGGAGAGGGTGCAAAGTTTGAAAGTTGCAAGGGAGGTGCTAAATGCATTCCTATTGGGGGAGGCGAGGGTGGCAGGACTATTGTCAGAAGTAGGTTATTTGAGTGGGGCAACAGATCTGTCCCACTATTGGTCCGACTAATAAAAGGAAGGAGATTGTATACACACATATAACAGAAATTAAAAAGAGAGAAGGAAAGGTACTAAGGGATAAGGCCTTATTTAGGGATAGATTTGATCAATTCTACCAACAGCTCTATCAGGCAGAATGTGCCGGTTCAGAGGATTTAGCAAAGCAGTTTCTGACTGGAGTTAGGGTGCCCAAAATAACTGATCAACAACAGAGGCAGCTGGGGGGGAGATCACACGTTTGGAAATTAGGCAAGCAGTACAGAGGCTGAAGCAGGGGAAGGCCGGTGGACTGGATGGGTTTCCCATAGAGTTTTATAAAACATTGAAAGAACTGGTGGTGGATTCGCTATATCAAGTGTTCTCTGAAGTTGGGGTGGGGGGGGGCCTCCCAGTCTCCTTTAGAGGGACGGTCATCTGTTCGGTACCAAAGCCAGGGAAAGATGGGCAGGAGTGTTCCTCATTTCGACCGATCTCTTTGCTAAATTGCGATACTAAAATACTGGCTAAGGTGCTGACAAGGAGACTGAACCAGTTCATGCCGGAGTTAGTTCACCCAGACCAGACAGGTTTTGTCACAGGGAGGAGCTCATATCATAATATGAGAAAGCTGCTTAATGTAATATGGAGAGCTTCATGCGGACAGAAGAATATTGCAGTTTTAACAATGCATGCTGAGAAGGCATTTGATCGTATAGAATGGGCATATTTGTTGAAGGCTCTCCAGATGTGTGGAGTGGGGGATGGATTTATCGGATGGATCATCAGTATGTATAGAGCCCCTGAGGCAAGAGTATTAGTGAATGGAAAATTAAAAAAATTCACCCGTCATAGGGGTACCAACCAGGGCTGCCCTCGCTCGCTTTTATTATTTGCACTAGCTATAGAGCCTTTAGCGATTGCAATTGGAAATTCAAAGGACATTAAAGGAGTGATAGGGAGGCCGGGTAAGGAACACAAGATTACACTATACGCAGATGATATGTTACTATATGCTTGGGAACCAGCCAACTCAGTTCCCCCATTATTAGAGCTGATAGGGAAGTTTGCAGCCTTCTCGGGATATAGAATAAACATCCACAAATCAGAAATACTGCTGTGGGGAGAAATTAAAAGAGGATTTGAAAACACAGCCTGGGGTCTTAAAAAGGTGAAAAAGGAATTTACATATCTGGGAATTCGAATTGGGCATGATCTAAACCAGCTGTATAAGCTAAATTATGGACCAATGGTACAGAGCATAGAAGAAGAACTAAGAAGATGGAAGTATCTGCCTATATCATGGTTAGGCCACATAAATCTTATAAAAATGAACACTCTACCTCAAATTTTGTATTTGATGCAAATGCTGCCCATGGGGCTAAACAAGACAGATATGAAAAGGGTGGATAAAGCCTTTGTAGGCTTCTTATGGAGGGGGAAATGACCAAGGGTGAGTCTTCATCGGCTACAGGCAGAGGGAATTGGGTGGGTTAAATCTACCAAACTTAAAAAATTATGCGCTAGCCATGCATTATAGATTTATAGGTGACTGGGTAAATAGGCCAACAGAAGCTGGGTGGTTAGACCTAGAGGAAGGGGAAGGAGTGGTAAGAGTATCAGCTTTTCTGTGAGGGGGAGGTAAAAAGGTGTATGATAGGCAGGCGAACCCGAACCCATTAGTGATGTCAGTATTGGAAGGTTGGGAACAGCTGTTGAAATGGTTCGGTGTGAAATCGGGAAGAAACACTTTTACTACCAATTAGGGGGAACCCTGGATTTTTGGCGGGACTGGAAGATAAAGGTTTCCTGGTATGGGAGGAAAATGGTATAAAATGTGTGAAAGATATGTGGAGAAAAGGGCAGTTATTGTCGGGAGTGGAGCTAGGGGAAGGCCTAGGGGCAGGGATGTTTCGAATCTTGCAAGCAAGTAATTATGCTAAAACAATTATGAGAAGTTGAACCGACAACTCTCCCTTGGAGCAGATAGAAACTATGGTTCTTGGTACTCGGGTGGGGCCGTGTGGAGTAATAGGAAGAGCGGCAAGGATGGAGCGTCACTACCTGCCTGCCTATACCAGTAAAACTAGGGCCCTATGGAATAGATATCTGGGGAGGATGATACCAGATCAGGGTTGGGACCTACTATTACAACTCCATAAAGGATTATTAGTCTATAATAAGTATCAGGAATCATAAGTTTGTACATAGGGTCTATTGCTCCCCAAGTATGAGTCATAGATGCTGCCCTGAGATATCCCCTCTGTGCAGGAGGTGCGGGTTGGAGCGGGGAATGTATATACATTGTTTCTGGGAGTGCCCAATTTTAAAACAGTTTTGGGAAGCCATAGCCAGGGAAGTTGGTAGGGTGTGGGGTAGGCAGATGGATCAGAACCCAGTGGTCATGTTGTTCGGGGTGGATGATTTAGAGGATGAGGACTGGCGACCCCTCCCAAGATGTGTACGAATTTTGGTTATTTTGGCCAGACATCGCATATTAAATACATGGGTTTCTAATGACGTGCCAACGATTCAAGTATGGAAAAATATGTGTCTGTAAGTACTTTGTCTGGAAAGATTATATTATGTGAACAAAAACAGAGAGGACCAATTCTGGGAGGTGTGGGGAACATTCATGGCCACATTGCCACCAGAAGAGATGAATGCATTGAGAAAAGGCCCGCAAGAATAGAATGAAATGGTAGGGAATTTGAAAGAGAGGTGGGGGCAAATATAAAGGATGAATTGGGGAAAAGGGGAGGGGGACGGCATCCTGGGGGAATGAATTGGAGAAGGTATAACATGGAAGATATACCCTTTATTAATGTATTAACAGCCTGCACAATTGATTAGTCTATGTTACAGTTAGCTTATTTTAGTTTTCGTCTTGTTAATATAACTTTTGGTTAGAGTGGAGTAATTTAGGTGGGTACTAATAGGGGAGGCGTGGTATCGTGAGCAGATGTTATATAGAAGACGAAGTGGGGGGGCATTGGTAGGTGTTGGATTACTGTAGTAACTGTCCTTTATTGTCTGTGTTTAATGTGAGTTTTTTTTTGTACTTTGTATTAATGGGGAAAATTAATAAACAAGTTATGGAAAAAAAAAATGTGCTACTGCAGGGACAGATCGCTGTAGCAGAAGATACTAGTAAGTGGAAGGGATCAGCGCAGCTTCACAGAGTCAAAATATGATCCGTTCCTTTCCCAAGTAGGGGCAATTAAAAATATATATATTGGCAGAATATGACTTGTGGTCAGGTAAGGCTTCTTTATGGTTTTTGGGAGGAGCACCAGGATAGTTGCTATTTAAGAGAATCCCATAGCACGACATCCAGAACTGCGTGGTTATCGTTAATTGTCATAAATGTTTCTAACTTCTTTTGGGCATAGGAGATTAAATTGGCGTCTTGTAGAAGTAGGAGGCTTAGCCTTCAGGAGGAGGTTCTGGGTAATGCAGGACCCCATAATATGTGAAGGGTCAAAGCAACGTGGTCTGATATGAGCAGGGGGTGGATATTTATTTTTTTTTTATTTATTTTAGTTTTTGTTGACCAGGTAAATGTACTAGACAAATCTTGCCTATTTTCAGGCACGACCCGAGGAAGGGGGGATACAGATGAATGCCAACTGACCTTGAACCAGATTAAGCTGTGGGAGTGTATAGTGATCTGTGTGATGTTAGCAAATGTGAACCAGATATCAAACCTGCTGAGGGAGTGGTTGACTCCTGAGGAGCAAGTATAGTCTCTCGTATTTGGGTGTGTTAACCTCCAGATGTCAGTGAGGGCAAATTCATGCATCATGGTTTTAAGGATTACTGTGGCTTTATGGTTAGGCTTCTGAGTAGAGGAGGATCTATCTAGGAGCGGATCAAGCATTAGGTTCAGGTCCCCTCCCCCCAACAACGATGGGGCAGGGGGAATTGTTAAAAGTGGCAAGCCTTTCACTGATATTTGAGAAAAAGTAAGGGTCATCTGTATTTAGAGCATATATATTTAATAGGGAAAGGGGCCCTCCAGAGTGGAGAATTTTGCCATAATCCACCTGCCCTCCGGGTCAGATAAAGAGTCGAAGCAGGACCATTAGTGGACTTTGTGGATAAGGATGGAAACCCCTTTCTCTGCTGTGTGGAGTGTACTATGCAGTTCTGGTCTCACCCATTCTCTCATAAGCTTACATGCTTCTATATGTAAAAGTTTAGTTTCTTGTAGGAAGGCTACCCATGTGTGGATCTTTTTTAGGTGAGCCAGGACTTGTTTGTTTTTTATGGGAGAGTCAAGACCTCTAACAATGCAGGATGTTAAGGTTATATCCGTCATTTGGTGCAAGATATAATTAAAGTGGCTGTACATAGAAACATAGAAGTTGACGGCAGATAAGGACCGCAAGGCCCATCCAGTCTGCCCATTTCTTTTTCTACCTTATAAATGTGCCATCGGCCTTTTCTCTGTCAGTGACCTATCTATTCATAGTCATTTGTATTGCTCCCTTATGCCTATCCCATGCCTGTTTGAAGCCCTGCACTGTATTCATAGCCACCACTTCTTGTGGTAATCCATTCCATGCATCTACCACCCTTTCTGTGAAAAAGAATTTCCTCACATTCCCCCTTAATCGGCCTCCCTCTAATCTCATGCTGTGTCCTCTTGTCCTGCTATTTTTCTTATATTTAAACATGTTAGACTCTTTCAACTTGTTTATGCCCTTAAGGTGTTTAAATGTCTCGATCATATCACCTCTCTCCCTCCTTTGCTCAAGGGTATACATATTGAGCTCCATTAATCTGTCCTCATATGTCTTCTGATGCAGTCCCTGCATCATTTTGGTTGCCCTTCTCTGGACTGCCTCAATTTGGTTAATGTCCTTGTGAAGGTGTGGCCTCCAATACTGCCGCAGTACTCCAGATGGGGCCTAACCAATGTGTTGTACAGAGGATTATTACCTCCCTCTTACGACTTGTGATACCCCTACTAATACACCCTAACACCCCCTAGCCTTACCTACTGCTTTAGAGGTCTGCTTGATGATTTTAGGTCATCAGTGATGATGATGCCCAAGTCGCTTTTCCTTTGTGACTGCTAGCAACTCCCTCCCAGCCTATAAGTGGCTTCAGGGTTTCTCTTCCCTATGTGCATGATTTTGCACTTCTTTGCATTAAATCCAGTTGCCACTCTTCTGACCATTTTGCTAGTTTATCCAGATCTCTTCTCATTCTGCCCACCCCATCTGGATCATCTACTCTGTTGCAGATCTTGGTGTCATCTGCAAACAGACAAGCCTTACCCTCTAGTCCATCTGCGAGGTCACTAATGAAGATGTTGAATAGGACTGGCCCCAGGACTGATCCCTGAGGTACCCACTTGTGACTTGCATCTCTTCTGACTGTATACCATTTACCACCACTCTCTGTTTTCTGCCAGTCAACCAGTTTGCCACCCAGTTGACCAACTTCTGCCACCCGAGCCTACCTAGCTTATTTATCAATCTTCTATGTATAACAGTGTCAAAAGCTTTGCTGAAGTCAAGGTAGGCGACATCAACTGCTCCCTCTTGGTCCACCACTCTGGTTACCCAGTCAAAGAAATCTATGAGATTAGTTTGACAGGACCTTCCTTTTGTAAACCCATGCTGTCTTGGATCATGTGCCCCTATGGATTCCAGGTGTTGCACTATCCTTTCCTTAAGGAGTGCCTCCATAATCTTGCCCACTACTGAGGTAAGACTGACTGGTCTGTAGTTCCCCGCCTCCTCCCTGCTACCACTCTTGTGGAGCGGGATCACATGAGCCCTTCTCCAGTCTTCTGGGACCTCTCCTGTGCTCAGGGACTCACTAAACAATTCTGCTAATGGCTCTGCTAGTTCCTCCTTTAGCTCCTTAAGTACCCTGGGATGTATGCCATCAGGTCCCACTGCCTTATCCACCTGAGCTTATCAAGCTCTTGTAGGACCCTTTCTTTTGTGAAGGGAGTAGTGCTCACCTCCCCCCTGTGTCCATGATGCTGAGCTGTGGGCCCTGCCCTACCTTCTCTTCAGTAAATACTGAGCAAAAGTATCTATTTAGGATAGATGCCTTTACAGGGTCCTCCTCTCACCATGCTCCTTTTTCTCCATTAAGCTTAGCAATACCCCTCTGGACTTTCTCCTTTCACTAATGTATCTATAGAAAGTCTTGTCACCTTCTTTTACTGTTCGTGCTAGTGTTTCCTCAGTTTG
Source organism: Neoceratodus forsteri (assembly GCA_016271365.2). Classification (NCBI taxonomy): domain Eukaryota; kingdom Metazoa; phylum Chordata; order Ceratodontiformes; family Ceratodontidae; genus Neoceratodus; species Neoceratodus forsteri. Next base: position 181,825,561 of record CM057452.1, on the reverse strand, counting down.
GGACTTTGCCTGCCTTACTGCCTTCCCTGCTTCCCTTAGGGCAGTTTGGTATGCCTCCTATCTTCATCCGCTGTGTTCCCTTATATTTCCTGAAGGCCAGCCTTTTGGCTCTGACCTTCTGCTACTGTATTTGAGAACCAAAGTGGTTTCCTTCTTCTTTGCACTTCCTTTCTGTCTAACACAATGGGATGTTGCTTCAAGTATTGTATCCTTAATGCTTGCCCACTTTGCCTGTACCTCCTCACCTGTGTTTCTTTTTGCCAGGGCTAGCTTAACTCTGTTGGCCATCTTATCAAAGTCAGCTCCTCTGAAGTCCCATATTTTGCCTTGGAATGGGATGATTTAGATGTAGTAGCCAAATTGAACCATACCATGTGATGGTCACTGGCCCCCAGGTGACCTTCTACCTGGAGATCTGTGATCCTTCTTTGTTAGTCAGTACTAGATCTAGGATAGCCCTGTCTCTTGTGGGTTGCTGTACCAGTTGTTTGAGGCCCTCCCCTGCAGGGAATCCACTATGAGTCTAGTTCTGGCAGATGTTCCTGCTGGTATTGACCAATCTGTATCTGGCATGTTGAAGTCTCCATTATCAGAACCTCCCTTTAGCTGTCATGTTTTGTATATCTTCTAACAGTAATGTGTCTATGTCCTCCCTCTGGTCTGGGGCCTGTAGACAACCCCAGTTCTTATGGCTGTCCCATTTCCTGTTTCCAGGGTGACCCACAGTTCTTCTGGCTCCTTATGTGTATTCTGAATTTCTGTAGCTTTGATATTTTCATTAACATACAGGGCCACTCCTCCCCCTTTTGCACTCGGTCTCTTCTGAACAATACATAGCCAGGTACTGAAGTCTCCCAAGTGTGGTTACTGGTAAACCACGCTCACTAATTGCTACTATGTCCAGTTTAGCCTCTGACATTATTGCCTGCAGGTCTGGGATCTTATTTCCCAGGCTGTGAGCATTTGTATCATGATTTTCCATTGGCCAGATTTTGGTGTGTTAGTTGTTGGGTGAAGTTTGGCATTACTCCTGTGCATCGTATGGGGAGACAAACCTTTTTTCTTACCTGGTGATGCAAATGAACTGCAAACATGCTGAATTCCTGTTTGACCACTAGCTGAGGGGGGAGAGGTGTTCTTCCCATTCGACGTATGGGGTGCTGCACCCCTCTCCCCATTCGCTAGTTTAAATATTCTGCAAAGACGTCAAACTTCTGCCCCAATGCACTGACTCCCTCCTTAGTCAGATGCAGTCCATCAAATTTAAAGAACTTTCGCTCCCAGAACTGTTGCCAGTTCCCTACAAATCTGTGTCCTTTTCCTGGCACCAGTCCTTGAGCCACGTGTTTAGCTCCCCTATCTCCCCTTCTCTGACCTTCCGTCCATCTGCTCCCGTCTCCCAGACTGGCAGGATCTCAGAGAAGGAGATGCCGGACGAAATAGATGATAGTTTGTCACCCAGCTTAGTCAGGTGTTCCTTGGTCTCCACAACTGTTGGTATGGATCAGAGTTCCTGTCTCCATATATAGCCCTATCTGACATTCTCTAACCTAGGTGCTGCTGTGCTGTATTTATTTCTATATTCCACAAGCAGATAGCTTCACATTGATTCCTACAGTAACCCATTGTGGATCCTGTATATGTTGGTATTAAGCCACAATGAAGGAGGCTTCTCCTGGGGAATTAATGCATGGTTGGGGAGGGGGGTTGTGGCACAAGGCTGAAGGCCGAGTGCCTATAGCCACCCAACTATGCATTAATTCCCCAGCAGAAGCCTCCTTCGGAGTGGCTTAATGCACTTGAAACACAGCAAGCGTTGTTAAGTAGTCATCATTAGAAATAGCATTTTGTTACAAAACATAGACAAAGGAAACGGTTTAGGTAGTTGACATTTTTACTGATAAGTACAGAACATCAGAAGCATACCAACATTTATTAATATACTAATGATGCTAAACAAATGCAAGCTGATGTAAAATGTTTAGCTCAGTATGACACATTGGAGTGCTTTTCAAAGATTTTGAGGTGGTACAGATTTCTCTGCATGTCTCACTATTATGCAAGAAAACACTTCCAGACGCTTTTCAGTGCTGCCACATTGTATCCTGAGCTTTTTGCATATCTCAAGTAGCGCACCACTAACGTTTTAATATTGTAAAAATTAACAAGTGAAATTTCTGTAAACTTCTGCATGAGTACATAGCTACAACATTCTAATGGGTTAAAGTATAACATTCGGCATAACATTTGAAGAAAATGGACTACGAATTTACAGTAGGCAAGATGGCTTTTAATACTGCTGGAACTGTGATGTTTGGACCCTGTGTTTCACTTCTCGGGTGATCTGTCTGTTTTAAGATCACCATGACGGGGGCGCAATGGAGCTCCCAACATGGTGGATGTTCTCTGATTAGCGGCAGATAAGGCACAGGTTCAAAGTTAAAAACCTATATTTCCTGAAATCGGAGGCTAGAACTAAGCGTCCTTCCTGGTGTCTGAATAACTGAGGAACACAGTATGGGGTCGAAAAAAGACCAAAAATGAACGGCACAGAACTTAGAAGCCTACCTTACCCCAGCGCCTGGCGGAAGAGAAGATGGGTCAGGGCCATTTTCTTCATAAGACACAAGATCTCCTAATAGTCTGAATCCCCAAATTGTGGCAATGTTGCAAAAAAATCCAAGCAATGGGGCAGGAAACTAACCGTAGGCTGGCTGCAGTGGAGGCACGTTTTATGGAGCTTGATACCAGGGCCAAGCTCATGAGACCCACATTATAGATCTTAAAGCTGACAGAGATCAACAGAGGGAGAGAAATGCCAGGTTTGTGCAGGATTTCAATTTCTTAAAAGCCAAAGTTGAAGTGCTAGAGAACTCACAAAGACAGGTGAATGTCCGAATTGTGGGCCTTCCGCCAAGAATTGCCAGGGCTACCAAAATTCAAGCTGCAGTAACTCGGTTAGTTTTTGTGGACCTGAAACTGCTGCTGGAGGATTCCAGCATAAAGATCACTGAAGTTTTTGCCATTCCGCTGCAAGCTAGGCCACGCGGCGTGGTTGGCTCATGCCCACTAATGGCCATTGCAACCCTTTCAAGTCAGGAAGCCCGCATTCCCTTGCTACAAGCAGCCAGAAAACGAAGAGATCTGTTGTGGGAGTGAAATAAAATTGCTTTTTTTCCCCAGACATTTCATCTCAGACCCAGACCCAGAAGAAGGCACTAGAAAATCACAAAAAAATCCTTATTGGAGAACAGTATTACTGCTCAGCTCCTATTCCCTGCAAGACTGCAGATTAACCATGCTAATAAAACCCACATATTGTCTGATCTAGACGCTGCAGCAGCATTTGCCTCAAAGCTCTCTCCACTCGGCCAGCTATCGGGAGGCATGAAGATGGAGAAGATCAGGACTCTGATCCAAATGATTGACACGGTTTGGAGAAGGTGTTGAACTATTCCTTTAACCTATAAAGCAGGTTTAATGCTTTCTGAAAGGGAAGGACTGTTTGGTCTATCTTCTGTCATCATACTGAACACTTGATGTAAATTGAACCCCCCAATCAGGAGAGCTCCTATTAGAAATTCTGTTATGATTGCTGGAATTTATTTTCCTTACTTACTGTTTGTGCCTTATGCCATGTTGTTAATGGTTGTTTCTTTTACGGTCTGGCATGTTTCATGCAAATACTTTTCTGCCTATAGAGAGCCTTACTTCATAAGGGGATAAAATTGTACCCCACTCAGTTTGTGCACTTTACCAGATGAATACTGTTTAAGAGCCTGTCTCCCTATCAGTCATGTGGTGTGACTTTGGAGGTAGGGATGTCACGCAACTTAATTGAGTACAGGTCATCTACAAAATAATCTTACAGGCCTCTCTTTCGGGTTTTTTTCAGCCCTCCATTTATTTAGTATCCTACAGGGGGCAGAAATATTGGTGAAGCTTCTTCGGGGTATTGAAAGGTGAGAGTCTACTCTCCTACAATATTATCTAGCTGAATATTAGATCCTTTATTACTTTAGGCTGTTTGGTTAAGATTATTGGACAATATTCTGCATTTATGCTATGAGGTGTATTCTGTACATGCCTGTACTAAACTGCTGTTTACCTAAGTATGTTGTGATAACATAGGCTGTACTGTATTTTTCATAAAACTTATAAATAAAGAGTACAAAAAAAAAAGATCACCACGACTCACTGCTGTTTCGGCGCAGAGAAGAGAGAAGCTGTATGCAAACTTTGCATTCAACCACGCTGCTATCCCGGTGGATCTGCAGAATCTTTCAACTGAATCTTTAGTGCGAGAACAACAGACTACTGGGTGGGTGGGAAAGCAATGAATTTTCTATTGGGGAACTGCTGCTGTTCATTGACTAGTGGTTTTGCACAATACTACAAGTTGGAGCAGGCATCACTCAGGAATTAATGCCATCTCCAACTTGTGTCGTGTGCCATTTCATCCAATCAGTTGAGTGCTTTTTGTGAGTTGTATATATTGCCATGTTACAATAAATTGTAACCATTTGCATTGTCTGTCAATATAATAACAATGTGCAAACCTGGAATACTCAACGGGTTACTAGTCGAAGAACACACAAGCTAACATGAAACATTCTTGTACAATGCAGCTAGAAAAAGAAAAAAGTCGTATTGCACTGCACCATGTTGTATTTCTTTAGCACTCCACATTGTCAATGGGTAATCAATACAATTGGGTATAGTGCACCACTACCAGGGGAATGGCACAGCCCAAGATTTTCGAATGTTGGGCACCCGAGTTCCTGCAGAATGGCAAATCCCCAGTTTCACTGTGCCATTTGCAGGGGAAAGAGCTACTCTCTTTTCTCAGAAGAATTTTCAATGAGGAATTCAAGACTTCAGTTTGGGACTGCAAATCTGCTCTGCAGGTTGGGACTGCCTGTTTACAAGGAGCACCCCTAAATTTAAATTGTGCCTGTTAAGCTGCAGCTTTAAAACTGATAAACCTGCCTGTTTTGCCACTTATGCCTTGTTAAGGTGTTGTTATGGTCTCCTGTTACAATACTTAAAAAACAAATATTTAAAAAAAAAACAGAGAAAAGGTGCTTCAGGTAGGTACAGTTTTATTTCATGGGAGTTTAGGGGCTCCGAAGAGTCACTTGTCTTTGGCATCGGTTCCTTGCCCCCCAAGCTTGAGTTTTTTTATTGGTGTTTTTTCTGTGTTTCTGCCATTTTAGTCAACGTGTGAGGTGTGTTTTTTGGGTTTCCCGATTTAGCCTTCATTCTTTACAGTTGTGTGGCTGCCATTAGAACTGAGCGTGCACTTCCTCAGCTTTATAGTTTCCCACTAGTAGGCGGGTGGATGCAACATTCGTGCCTTGAGAGGAGTGCACACTCAGTTATAGCCTTTCAGGTGGCTGGTATGTTTTTTACAGTTGGCTGGCAGTTGTTATGTTGTTTCACAATTACGTTTTAAATATCTGTCACAGATTTTTCAGTTGTGGAGTAACTTTCTTAAAGACAGTGTAAAATAAAGTTTCTGTCACAGTTTTTTTTCTGTATTTGGCACCATGGCTTTCAAGACACCATTCATTATGAAACGATGTAAGACCTGCAGAAGGGTGATAAGGCCCTCTCCTGTGGGTACATATTGTCCTCATTGTGTTGCCCAGCATAATATTTCTCTCACGGTTCCCCCCAGCTGGTCCTCTGAGCTGGGTGGTGGGCACCTGGACTGTCACTTGGCAGTGGCAAAACATAATTGCGTAAAAACCTCTGGTCGCTCCTCGGTGAGCTTTTGAGTCCCGATGTCCTGCAGTGCATCCCATCAGATACACCCAACACCAAACCAGGCCCTTCAGGTTGGGGGAAGGGCCCACACAGGCATGTCCAGGTGTGATGCAGCAGGAGCAAGCTGCAGAATCAGATGTGCAGGCAGATCCCGACCCTGAACCATTGGAAGGCCAGGAGGATAATTACGGGGATCTTGGGGAAATGCCTGACCCAAGACAATTACTTTCAGATGATGAAGACATCCCCTCTGAGGAGGTAGAGGAAGAAGAGTGGACAGAGCCCAAGACCAGAATACCGATTCCACGCCTCTTTGATAATAAGTCCTTGTCCTTTTTGATAGCCGAGGCATGTAGATCTTTACAGCTCAAGGAGAAGCAGTCCATGGAGTCACTGAATGTTAATCCAGTTCTGTCAGTGTTCTCCGCTGCTCCCAAATCTTTTCCAGGTTTTCTCCAGTGTGACCAAATTATTGAACAGTAATGGATAGGTGTGGAGGAGAGAAGAAATCTCCCCAAACCAAAAACTGGGAATTATCCTTTTTAAGGGGAAGCGGTCTCGCAAGTGGGAAACCCCACCTCTGGCAGACAAGGCTGTTTATAATCCTATAAAGCACACAACCATTCCAATGGAGGGGACTCCGGCACTATCAGATTCACATGACAAGAGGATAGATAGCTCAAGCAGGAGGGTCTTTGCCTCTTCAGGTGCAAACATTTGTACCTCCTATGCTTCACTTATTGTTGCCAGAGCCTTAAACCATTGGGTCACTACGCTGACCGACTACATCCCTCCTGATTCAGAGGCTGTGAGTATTTTTCAGTTGGTGGTCATGGCATCCTCCTTCCTTGGGGATTCCACTGTGGACAAATTACGTGCGGCTCAGACACTGGTCTCCTGATTAGTCTTCAAAGATGAAACTGTTTAGCCTTCCTTTTGAAGGAAATTTATTTTTTGGTTCTGGTCTGGATTCTATCTTGCAGGATGTGCAGGATAAGAAGGGCCACCTCCCAGTGTCCAATCCGCAATGCAGGGCCACAGCTTCTCAATGAGGACAGGGCGATGGTCAGCGCAGACAATCCTGGGGAGGATATCATCCCTTTTAGAACTTCTGTACCCAAAGGAACAGAGGTAACTTTTCAGGCAATGGAGGGTAAGGCAATAGAAGATCCTTCTCCAGGAACTGTGGAGGAAGACCAGCACAAAGGACTGGTACTGCGCAATGGAGGTACGTGGACCCATCCCTGCCCCATTCCCTTTGGTGGAAGACTACAGGAATTTCTCGCAAGATGGGTCCAAACAACGTCAGACACCTGGGCTATTACTTGGTATGAAAGAACAGAAGAAGGCCAGAGCCCATCGAGACTGTTCCCCACACTATGTGGGGCATTATTTATCTATTATCCCTCAACCAAACATCTAATTTGTTTTTAAAGACAGTGGCACTAGTTGCCTCTACCAATTCTTGTGGCAAGGTGTTCCATACAATGGATGCTCTTATTGGAAAAAAGTTTCCCCTTTTGCTGGTTTTATAAGTTTTTACTTCAAGCTGTTTATTATGCAGTCTCGGAACATGTCTCCTTTTGGAGCATGTTAGACCACATTTTTCCATTAGAGCTGGTGAATTTATTAAATTAAAAACCATAAACATATCACCTCTTAATCTTCTAGTTTGAAGAGAGAAGAGACCAGTAACTTTTAATCTGTTCTGATAATCCAAGTTTGTTAATCTTGGAATCATTCTAGTTACTCTCCTTTGAACCTGTTCAAGAATTGCTATGTCTTTTTTTTTTTTTTTTTGGTTTGGATTCCAGAAAGGGGAGCCATAGTCTAGATACGTCTAATGTATGGCCTATACAATGGAATAAGGCATTGTTCAATGCAATTAACAAAATTGCATTTTATTAGCCTCAAAAGTCTGTTGGTCATGCAAGCAGTTCTAACACAGTGATCATTTGATGTAAGTTTATTATTAACATATATCCCTAAATCTTTTTCACAGTTTGATGAGTGAAGTGGTAGTCCGTTTATATAATATATCGCTTTTGGATTATTTACACCAAAATGCACTTCTAAACATTTGTCTTGATTAAACTGCATATGATTTTCATTTGCCCAAAGTGTTAATTTTTCCAAATCCCTCTTTAATGCAGAAATATTTTCTTGATTATTAACCTTGTCCCCCAATTTAGTATCGTCTGCAAATTTAACCATTAAGTTATTTGGCCCTGTTTGTAAATCACTGATAGAGATTAAACAATGCTGGTCCCAAGACTGACCCCTGTGGTACACCACTTGTCACACTACCCGAGTCAGACAAGATATCATTAATTCTGACTCTCTGAGAATGATTTGTCAGCCAGTTTAAAGTCCAACTGACAATATCAGGTGACAAACCTAGATTGTGCATTTTAGTAATGAGTTTTTCATGCGAGACTTTATCGAAAGCTCTACTAAACTCCAAAAGAATTACATCAGTAGGGATACCCACATCTAGTAGAGTACTTATATTATTGTAAAAAGATATCAGATTGGTGGTGCAGGAATACTTGGGAGTAAACCCATGTTGATTTGAATCATAAATTCCTAATTTTTTTACAATCTTGATCTATTAGAGACTTCATTACTCATTCCATTAATTTACCAGCCACTGAGGTCAGGCTAATTGGACAATAATTTTGCATAGAACCTCTATTGCCTTTTTTATGTTGGCGCGCTTGTGCAGCCAACATCTTCTGACAGTATGGGGAGTTGGAGGCGCGGTTGCTGTTCCACAAATGCAGGGCAAGCACCAGTAGGTGCGTCCCGCATTTCCCAATCAGCCTGCACGCCGGCGCCACACCATACATACATAATGGGGCGAGCACATCTAAGAAAAGATCCTCTGCAATCCAAGCAAAGCTCATCAGATGCAGTGGTCCTTTTCTTGCCATGTTCTCCGACATTATGTGCATGGTCGGCGAGTAGACGGCCACCTAACATCTGCCGACTTCCCTGTCGTTAACCCTCCCCGCTGTCTTTGTGTGCCGACGGGGGAGCCCACTCCCCATCAGCATAACCCCCCCCAATTCTTGAATGCAGAGGGGGGTGCCCAATCCCCCGCTTTCTTTCTAAGTGGATGGGGATGCCCTATCCCCGTCGGCATTATTTAGAACTGGTATACTGAACCAGTTTCTTTCTCTGTTGCCAGCTTGTCTTATTTAAAAGGCGTGCTTTTTCAGCAAATTGCACTATCCTTAGTTACACCTTCCCTTTCTGAGATGCATTAAAAGGAAGAGCTGCTCCGCAGAGGAACACATTATTTCCATCACTTTACCGCTTATCTGTGCTGTGCTATTGGTGGCTCAATTGCCTAATCCATGCAGGGTTTAGTGACCGCTATTTCCATTGAGTGCACAAACACCTTAGAACAGTGAGCTTCATGTATTAAACATTTCTTACCCCTGGCCAAGGGCACACTTTTGTTATGAAAATTGCTGCAATCTATTCGGCTACAGAAGCAGGTAACTCACGGCATTCGCAGCTTAAAGGGGATGGGAAACAAAGTGCTTATGTTGCCCATCAGATATCTGGCCATGGAAATAGCTTTTGTAAATGTTTAGTGGCTGTACATCCTTTTTTTTTTTCCATGAGCAAGTGACATGGATAATCATTTGTTGCCGCTTCTATTTTGACTGTTTTTCGTGCTTACTTCCCACAGCAAGCTTTTGCTATTGACATTGCCATAGACCCATAGAGTTATTATTTTCCCACCCATAATCCACAATTTCATACTCCTGTCAGTTGCTATACACTGATATGTTTCATTGCTGCCACATGCAGCTTGCTTTGTACATTTTATTCCCCCCCCCCAGTTTGACTGCATGCATCTGACCCTCTCAGTGAGGAACAAATAACCTGCTTTATACTACATTATTAGATTTTTCTTAGATCCATCCCTTTCATCAGAAGCAGACTTTCCACGCATGCATATTTGGTAGACTGCATTGCATGTTCATCATATAGGATTGATGGCTACATTCTGCTTATACTGACAGCACCCTTTAGTGCAACTTACCTCGTTTTGGGCCTCAACATACTGATACCTGTCTCACTTTGTGTCATCTGCAGGCAATCAGGCTTATTATTTGTTGCTTTTCTGCATTTTGCAATTTTTTTTATTATCATTACCTCAGTAATAAAATAGTACTTTGAAGGATGTTGAGGTGTTCTACATATTATGTTCATATTGTTATGTCAGCTCGTTTTAAGAGTAAATCAATGGCTTATGATGGCCTCGGACATAACACTCTAAGATTTGACTGTCACTGTTTTCACTTAGAAATGCCAAAAGTACAATTAAAGTACGTTTTAAAAACGAAATATTACCTATACTGTGATAGGAACAAAAAGCAGCACCCAGCAGAATTTGTGTATTAATTAATTGGTACTGGCTCGAAAGGATACTGATGGAGTCAGGGGAAGCGGCAATAGCCTCATGAATTAATCAACTCTTGTCTAATTCTAACTGACTGAACTGTGGGGCAAATGCTTTGCTGTGTTATTTCTATTTCTGTTTTTGTTTAGAAACTCACTGAGGGATATGCAGGAGCACATTGCCTATTATATTGTGTGTGACTGCATGTTAGCCATGCTGGACGAACTGGAATCTTTGTTGTTAATAATGCTCAAAAAGCCTGACAGATACAAAAGGATCTACATCCATTCCACCAGCTCCATCTATCACTGATACTAGTGTTCACCTGAATTTTGTTATTATTCAATTAATTTCACCTTGCACTATAACAGGTGAGCCATTATGCACTGCAGTGCAATCACACAAGAAGAAGTCAATCTCTTACATTTGGGGAATTGTCACTTTTTCCCACAATTTGGATGAAAAAAAAATATACAGAGAATGATCTATTTAATTTAGAATAACTTGAGGAAAAGAATTAATGAATTTTGCATTGCAATACATCGGTGCTGTATGCTCAATACCAGCAATCCCTCCCACACACGCATACACACAGACCCCGTGAGCTCTCACACACACACAATGGGATCGTAGACTCTGCTTTTATATTGACTTTTTAAACAAGATTGTTATCCCATGGACTTACAAGAGTAAACCGTCTAAATCTTCTTTGCACAGTATTATTTTTTTAAATCCTCATGTTTTGAGTGGAGAGTAGGCTCTAAAAAAGCTGCATTAATTTGATGATAGCTGGAGTTTGATATTGGCCAGATTTGAATATGTTACTGCACAGTGATTGGAAGGAATTGGTGCCGTATTAGTTTGCCTCAACCTGTATCTCATAATTGATAATCTGTGCTTTACAATAAAAAATAAATAACTGGACTGATGCTTCAAATTGGTGCACATTTTAAAAAACGACTATATTGGCTTACGAACTTGTTTCAAACTACCATGTGTGTGTGGGGTAGCTTAGTGGGAAAAGTCTTTTTTGTTGGAGGACTATGTTGTCACATTTCTTGCTTTACATTCCTGTGTGCTAAGACCCCAGATCAGAAGCTATTCTTGTGTATCTCACTCTTTAGTTTACATTTTTTGAACTGACTGCTTAATTCTTCCACGTTTATGTGATTAAAAAACAAAAGTTGAGATGTTCTGTATCTAATTTCCATCTTCACTGATACGTGCTCTAAAGACACAAATGTCAGTGAAGACGTAAATCAGATATAAGTTTGATTTCTATGTAACCCCTAGATGGCGCTATCCCAGGGGCTACTACCCCTGCCTGATTTGCCACTAACAGGTTGAGGGGCCTGGATCCAATGGCGGGTGCCTCCACCCAGAGGTCAGGGTTTGCAATAGTTAAACTTACTTGGTCACAGCCCTCTGGGACACTGCAACCCCCCTTTCTTCCCACTAGTGGCCCACACAATATATCAGAATTACCTTCACAGTATACACTTACCCCAGGACTGGTTCAGGCACTGGGACCTCCTGTAAAATAAGATACAGTGCAACAATCACAGTACAATACTTTAACATAGACAAATACCTCAGGCAGTATAACTTTGCTGAAACAAGCAGCTCGGATTTATTTGGGGAATATAACAAGGACAGGGAAATCAGGTTAATTAGCTTATCACTTTACTATTTACCTATGGCTCTGTGCACAGGCCTATCCCTACCAGTTACTGTCCCTGGGTACCCAAGCCCTAGTGGCTAGTCCAAACCGTGGCAGCTGGTAGGGGCCCTTTCACACAGTGAAAAGAAAAATTAGCTTAAACAGTCAGCAGTACAGTGATTCCATTTGGATTTATTGTGGCAATTCAACAGGGAGCGACCCTGAATTAGTACTCACGACCTCCAAACAAGATAGGGTCCTTCAATGTCAGCAGGGCTACTCTTGAGCTCCACGAGTCTCCTCACACATTTATATGGCAAAAAGAAAGTACTATACCAGGTAGGCTGCATCTCTATCCCGATCACAATTACTGCACAATACCCGGGAGAACACACAGCAGATTCAGTTCCTGACAGACCGAGTGCAATTTTCAGCAATTCCTCCAGTCTTCTACAGGGTGAGCCTGGTTTCTACTCTTCAGATATCCTCTGATTCTCTTCACAGGACGGATTCAGTCCTAACAAGCTGCAGACCGGAACTCTGGACCTTACACATGTTTTTTGACTAAAACTGTGCACTGAAGGAGCACAGGGTTCCTTCCTTCTTCACTGCCAAAGCTAAAAACTGAAACTCCAACAGACAAAACTGGCACTTCCTTTGAGTTCCTCCCAGTTCTTGACTGGATTGGCTGTCACTCACAATAGACTGCTCCTGTTGGTCCAAAAGAGCCTGAAGTCTAAACTACATCTCCCAGAGTCACTGCCCATACAATCCTCTTGTGGCTGGCTCAGATTATGAGTCAAGTTCTGATTCGTCCAAGGCACCATTTTAGAGCTAGCTTACCCCACACTGATTGGTCCAGTTCAGCAGTTCAAAACCAGAATGGGGAACTAGACAGACACTGTTCTGACTGCAAAGAAAGCAGGTTAGACAAACTGTAATTTCATTATTACTCTAAATGGTTTCTGGCAAACAGTTACATCTTTCAGATAGGTTCCCTTTGCACTCCTAGTGACTGCAAAAATGGAGTGAATTGGCAGCAGCTTGAGTGGTACTCAATCAAAGAAACACACAGTCCCCCATACAAACTAATTATGTCTGCAAGCAGACAGCTCTTAAAGAGACAGTACCAGAGGTTCTAAAAACACTCACTGATAAATGGCTTAAACGCCAAACACCATTCAGGCTTGGAGCATTCAAGCAAGCTCCTGGAAGTCTTTTGGGAACCCCCATTTGCAGGGGGGTTACATCTATATCTGTCTCCCTATAGAATGAGTCAGCGTATGTGTGTCTGCGCAAAAAGAAAGGCTTCCAAGTCGCAAACTGAAATGTGGTGCAGGATTTCTTTGGCATGTAATTTATTCTAAAAGAATATGTTAGATCAAGCATGTAAATATGTAACTAAAAAGTTAAATTACACTACCCAACAAGGTTTGGGGTAGTGGGGGGTGGAGGAAACCGAGCTTCAAAAGTGCACATCACAACCACTAATGAAATGCCAAAGAAAATACAGATGTTCTGGGTTGGGGGGCAAATCTCTCAAAGCTCATGTGATTAGGGTAAAAGAATCATACAGAGCAGAGGGGGAGAGAGAGTGTGACAGGCGAGAATCTTCAGTCTGTTGCCCGGTGCTCATATAGGCCAGTCAGCAGTGATGCTTGTCCTCACCTTTAGTGTGGTCAGTAAGGATGGCAAAGCCGATATGACCATAATCCATCCATTTCAGGATAGAATTCTAGCACTGAGTATTTATAGTGGAGGAGCCTGTTTTCTGGAACCAGCTACCTTGTGAAATTTGAGAGGCATCATCAGTATGCGTGCTTAAATGTGGCTTAAAACATCATTGTTTTATACAAATCCATATGTTTGCGGGTAGCAGGGCAATTTGCATAAAATAATGGGAGAAACATTTGGAATATTCAAATCCCACTATACAAACTGCCAGATCTGTGCTGCAGTGTGACTGTTATATGTGCAGCTAACTAATCATTGAGCTACTTTCTCAGCAACTGGTAACAGCGAAGACATATCAGTCATTTTTAGCTGCATATTTAGTCGCATATGTTCATCGGGAGATACTAACTGCTTGTAGAGAACTGTGGTAGTGTGCAGAAGCACTGTGGATTGGTGACTTTCATTAAAAAAGAGACAATGTTAAGCGGCACAATTTAATTTCTGTCTGAATACACACAAATGGGTAGGACTGTATTTAAAAATGAAACATTGCCTAATGCCTCCTTGTATGTATGATAAGGCGCACCATCTCTCCAGCGTCCTCGTCCCTGACATAACTGGTAGTGTAGGACTTGAAAGAACAACACAGTGCCAACCCCAACCACCAAATCCACCACAAAGGCAAAAGGGCAGGTCAAGATCAGCATAAATAAAAAGATTGATGCTACTATAACTCATGTTTTTTTAATTTTTTTTTTCACAGAATACCTTGATGTCAATAAAGGTGTCCAACATGATTTGGTACACGCATCCCTATTCCTACCCACCAGCACTATGTTCTGTGAGTGCCATGGGAATGTGAGGTGAAAAAAAAAATGATGCATGGACACTAAAAATTCTAGCATCCATGTGTCTTTATTTTTTTTATCCACCTCACATTCCCATGGCATTCACAAAACACAGTACTGGTGGGTAGGCATTTTATGAAGTTTAAGTGACCAGTCAGGCTCCCCACTGTTTCATCTGCTTATCCCCCAAGACCGGGACTCAACAGAACATAACTACAAATTGTGTCCAACATTCACATCTATTAGTCTACATTGATTTACTTTATTAATTAGAATTTGTTCCTATAATCTGTTGAGGTATTGCCAGTGACATTGGTAAAACTGCATAACATGGGTAGCTGTCAAGACGAACACATCTTATATCACAACAGCACTACACCTTGTTTTGGCTGACAGGTTGTTGGAATTATAACATTTTTATTTTACCTTTGTTTTACCAGGAGAGACACACTAAGCTGAAAGCTGGTTTACCGGTGCAACCTGGGAGCACAAGGAAGTTAAGTGACTTGCTCAGGGTCACACAGTATGCAAGTGCGGCTGTGCGATTCAAACCCAGGTCTCCAGGTTTGCAGCTCAGAGCCTTAAACTACTGTGCTATACTGCTTTCACTGTGCATTTGTGTTACACTCAGTAATATTGAAATCACACAGATGACACGGCACCCAACAACCCCCCCATACATACACACGGCCTCAAGCAAATTAATAGCAAGTCATTTTATTATGTTGGTGTGCTTGCACAGCCAACATCTTGGGGTAGTGCAGATTTGGAGGCGCAGTCGCTGTTGAATGAATGCAAGGCATGCATCAGTAGGTGCGTCCCTCATTCCCCAATCAGCCTGCATGCCGGTGCCACACCACCCGAGCGAGCACATCTAAGGAAAGGTCTGCTGCAATGCGAGCAAAACTGCGTCACAGCGGACCCTTCTACGTGCTCGCCAGCTGAAAACTGTAGCACAGTGGCCGCTAAACTGCAGACTCGGGTTGCCCAATCCCCCGGTCGGCTTACCCTGCCCAAGTATGTGCCGATGGGGGAGCCCACTCCCTGTTGGCAGAATGTGTCTCCCCCCCACTTTCATTGTTTGCCGACAGGGGTGCCCAATCCCCATCGGCATCCGTCCCCCTCTTTCCTGGTTTATGTGACTATGGGGGAGCCCACTCTCCGGTCGGCATGATGTCCCCCCCTTCTTCTGTGCCGATGGGGGTGCCCAATTCCTTGTCGGCTACTGTACCCCCCAAAAAGAAACTACCTGTAAAAAAGAAAACCATCCGCGATGTGTTTTTTTAGTACCTGTAAGCAGAAAATGGTCCCTTGTAGTCTCCCTACCCACCACCTGCACCCACCCACTGGGCACCCTGCCTCCCCACACACACACCCTCACCCCATACGTACCTCCGAAGCTTGGCACGACGATCTTCGGTAGATCAGGAACATGTCTTCCCTCTTCAAAGCCGACCGCAAACTGAAGAAATGGTGGTAAGTGGTATAATGGAATAAACAGGGTTTTTTCAACTTTGATGCATATCTCTGGCATATTTTTGAATTTTTGCACCAAATTTTCAACACGGAATTTTTAGGACCCCTCCTCATGAATTCTGTCACAGTTATGACATTAATCAGTCCTGACAGGTGATTTCGCAGTCACTGCATGGAATCACCTTTCAGGACCGATTAACGCAAGGACAGTGGCAGTGTTCATAAGTGTGGGCTCTCAAGAGCCTTGTTGCAAATTTGGTGGAAGAATCAAAAATAGCTGTTTTATGGCGTGCATTGTGCAGTTGCATACGCACGCCGTAATAGAAAATAGACTTTGACAGCAGATAAGGACCGTTTGGCCCATCTAGTCTGCCCATTTCCCTACCTACAGGATAGGTCACAGATCCTAGTTAACCAACAGCCTATTTCTTCCTACCCCCACAAGAATTGCCTTATGTCTGTCCCATGCATTCTTGAATTCTCCCACAGTTTTAGACCCCACAACCTACTCAGAAAGGCTGTTCCATGCATCCACTACCCTCTCTGTGAAAAAATGCTTCCTCACATTGCCCCTGAACTGCCCCCCATCCATCTTTAAATTGTGTTGCCTTGTTCTTGCACATATCTTTTTCTGAAAGATGCTACCCTCTTGGACTTTGTTGATTCCACTGAGGTACTTAAAAGTTTCTATCATGTCCCCCCCTCCCTTCTTTCCTCAAGGGTATACATATTAAGCTCCTTAAGTCTCTCCTTGTATGGCTTCTCTTGCAGACCCTGCACCATTTTAGTTGCCCTCCTCTGGACTGCCTCTATCCTATGTCTTTGCGGAGATGGGGTCTCCAGAACTGGACGCAGTACTCCAGATGGGGTCTCACCAACTGTCTGTACAGTGGGATAACAACTTCCTGTTTTCTGCTGGTGATGCCTCTCCCTATGCATCCCACTGTACCCCCAGCCCTCCCTACTGCCTTCTCACATTGCTTGCTAAACTTAAGGTCATCTGATATGATTACCCCCAGGTCCCTTTCCTTTTTTGTTGTTGTTACTACCTCCCCCCATTGTGTATTCTTCCCCTGGGTTCCTGTTTCCCAGGTGCATTATTTTGCATTGAATCCTAGCTGCCATACTTCTGACCATTCCTCCAACCTTGCCAAGTCCTTCTCATCCTTTCCACACATCCTTGTGTATCAACCCTGTTGCAGATCTTTGTGTCATCTGCAAAGAGGCATACTTTTCTTTCCAGTCCCTCTGCAATGTCACTTATGAAAACATTAAAAAAGGACTGGACCCAGCACTGAACCCTGCGGTACACCACTAATAACCCCTCTTTCTTCAGAGCGGACTCCATTTACAATTACCTTCTGTGTCCTGTTGTCCAGCCAATGTATTACCCAGGCTACCACCCTGGGACCCACTCCCAGGCTGGTTAATTTGATTATTAATCTTTTGTATGGGACTGTGTCAACTGCCTTGCTAAAGTCTAGGTAGGCCATGTCCACAGCCCCACCCTGGTCTACTTTGGTCACCCAGTCAAAGAAATCTATTAGATGTTGACATGACTGTCCTGGCCAGAACCCATGCTGCCTTGGGTCCTGTGCCCCACTGGCCTCTAGGTACTCAACAATTCTTTCCTTCAGAAGTGACTCCATCACTTTCCCTACCACAGGCGTCAAACTGACAGGTCTGTAGTTTCCTGCCTCTGTCTTGGTCCCACTTTTGTGAAGAGGAATCACATCCGCCTTCCTCCAGTCCTCGGGTACCACACCATCCTCCATGATTTATTAAAAGAGTAGCCAGTGGTTTCACTAGTTCCCCCTTAATTCCTTTAGAATTCTGGGTGAATTCCATCAGGCTCCATTGCTTTGTCCACCTTCATTTTAGGAGTTCTTGCAGAATCCTTTCTTCTGTGAAAGGACTGGGATCGACCCCTATCAAGAGTGCTTCTGTTAATTGGATTAGGCACTTCCCTCCTCTTTGTGAATACTGAGCAGAAGTATTCATTCAGTATCCCTGCTTTTCATTGTCCCCCTCTGCCCACCGCTGTTCATTTTATTCAGCCTCACTATCCCTCCCTTTGTCTTTCTCGCTCGCAGATGTATCTATAAAGGTTTTATCCCCTTCTTAACAGAGTTGGCTATCTTTTCCTCAGTTTGGGCCTTTGCTATTCTGACTTCCCTCCCTGCTTCCTTCTGCCTTAACTGGTACAGCTCTCTGTCCCGCTCCTTCTGTGTTTCCTTATACTTCCAGAATGCTGTCTTTTTCTCCCTGACTTTCCCAGCCACCTCTTTTGAGAACCATAGTGGCTTTTCTTTCATTTTGATTTATTTGCTTCACACAAAGGCTTGTTGCCTCTGTGATGGCAGTTTGAAGATTTCCATTGTTGCTCCACCCTCTTTCTAGCCTGTTTGCTAGTGCTTTCTGAGGCACTCTCCCATCTTACCAAAGTCAGCCCTCCTGAAGTCCAGTACCCTCACTTTTGTGGCTTGACTCTGTAGCTGAGTTTAACGTGAACCACACTGTTTGATGGCCACTTGTTCCCAGATGGCAACCCACTTCTAGATCTGAGATCCTCTCACTGCCCCCATTTGAGAGTACGAGGTCTAAGATTGCTCCTTCATGAGTGGGTTCCGAAACTAGCTGTCTGAGGCCTGCCACCTGTAGGGCATTGAGAATGGCCCTGCTCTTGGATGTGGCTGCAGTAAATGTGCTCCAGTTAACATCTGGCATATTCAGGTCTACCATCAACAGTATCTCCCCTTTCTCTGCCATCCAAAGAATGCCTTCTATCATATCCTTGTCCATTCCCTCCCCCTGACATGGGGGTCTGTACATAACCCCTGTGCGGATTGTGGTGTCCTTTCCAGTCTCCAAGGTGACCCACAGTGCCTCCTCTCCTCCCTGTTTACTCTTTTGTTCAGTTGCTTTTATCCCTTCCTTTACATAGAGAGCTACGCCTCGCCCTCTTCTCCCCTGCCTGTCTCTCCTGTAGGTTATGTACCCTGGTATGTTAACATCCCAGTCATGGTTCTCTGTGTACCATGTTTCTGTGACTGCTATTATATCCAGGCATCCCTCGTCCATCAAGGCCACGAGCTCAGGGAGCTTGTTGCCCAGACTACGGGCATTGGTACTCGTTACGCTCCATTTCCTGATGGCCTTACTCCTTTTTGCCCCATCCCTGTCCTTCTTGCCTTTGTCACTTTCCCCATTTACTTTGTGAATTCACAATATTTTCATGCCAGATTTTCAACATTGTCATTTTTCTACACATCCTTGTGAACAGTACAGCTGTCATTTTCCACATCCTGGCGGAAAGGTGTTTCTGCACTTCCAACGCAGAATACCGTGGTCGCTGTGGGAAATCAGTGTTCAGGGCAGATTACAAAAATGACAGTGACACTGTTCATGAGCAGTGGTCCTAAAATGCCTATGTTGAAAATTTGGTGACGATACTCCATAAAAAGACCGTGTTATGTGCGTGCGTTGCACAGTTTGCATGCATGCTCATAACATTGTACACTTGTAATATTTTCACTCTGGATTTTACCATTGGCATTTTTCCACTCCTCTTGATGAACAGTACAGCTGTCATTTTACATATCCTGCCCAAAATGTGTTTTCGCACGTCCGGTGCAGAATAGCGCAGTCGATGAGCGAAATCACTTTTTGGGACAGTTTGAGGAAATTACAGTAATACTGAACATGAGCAGAGGTGCTAAAATGCCTATGTTGAAAATTTGGTGCCGGAACTCCATAAAATGACTGTATTACAAGTGCGCATTGCGCATTTCCCACACACCCTTGTAACTTTGCAAATTTGCAATACTTACATGCCACATTTTCACCAGTGCCATTTTTTTACACCTCCTTATGAACAGTACAGCTGCCGTTTTTCACATCCTGCCAAAAATGTGTTTCTGCACTGCACCACCAAAGCCAATGCCAGCGCGACAACATTCGGCATTGACAAATGCTTGTTAAATATGGGAGTAACTATTGCTGAACGCCAATCATTTGGTACAATGCTTTCCTGCAAGGATTTGTTGAAGGTAATTGACAAAGGTATAGAAATATTTATAGAGGTTTCGATCAGAAACCATGGATGAATACTGTCTGGGCCCGGACTAATATTTTTTTTTAGTTTTTTGATAGCCTGTATAATGTCAGTTGGATAGAACCTATGATAATCTACGTGGTGAACTTTAAATGTACTAATAGGTGATTTTTGAGAGAAGACAGAACAAAAGTACTTATTAAAGAGATTCGAGGTTTCTGTATCAGATAGAGAAGAGCCATTGGTTATAATGGGACCAATGGTCCTTGATACACCTTTTTTACTATTTATATAGGAGGAAAGAGATTTGTGACAGTCTTTTGTGTGATCTAGTTTAAATTCTAGCTTATTTTTTGCCAATTTAATAGAATTTTTAAGTTTTTCACAGATAGTCTGTATTTATGTAATAGAGTAGTTTTAAATGGAACAGAACTATTCTTAAGTTTTCTAAAAAGTTTAATTTTTATTTTAATCTGATTTTTAATTGTCTTGTTGAACCAAGGGAGAATTTTTCCTTTATTATTAAATTTCCTCTTAGATGGAATAATGGTATTTTCCAAATAATGTACAATGTTTTAAAAAAGTCCCAAGATTATTGTGTTGTACAATTAAGAAGATTATATTCTGTTTATGTTTTGTAAGTATTCATTGATTAGAAAAATTTGCTTTATTATAATTTTGTACAGTACAACTTCCTTTGTGTAGTTTTAAACTGTTGAATTTCAAAAAGAATAGATGAATGATCACTAGTCCCAAATGGATCCCAAATCTGTAAATTGCTAATTTGTTGCTCTATGTTAGTAAATAGATCCAGGCCCAGATATTCAAAAGGGTTGCACCATGCGCAACAGGGATACGCCAGCGCAAGTCCGAAAATGCGCCATTGTGCGATATTCAGCAGGAGGCAGATGCGCCCCCCAAATCACAATGCACAAGAGCGCAATGGTAATGAATGCATGCGCAACTGAAGGGGGAGGAACCATGAATAAATGGCACAGTGCAATATTCAGCAACATGCGCCATGGGCAATAGGGGAGCAAATGGAAGTTGCGCAATAGCGGAAATGATCCAAAATAAAAAGGAACAAGAGAGAGGCGCAAGAACGCTAGAGGGAAGCCACATGTGGGAGAACTGCAAGCAGGCACACAGCAACTGTGAGCAGGACAGGGCAGGAGCAGGACAGAGCACCTGGAACCACCAGGAACAGGGAAGGAGTGGGGAGCTTGTGCCACTGCACAGGACAAAATGGGGAAGTGCCACACAGCACTGAGGGCACAGACAGTGGGCAGTACGGCCACTACTGGGAGGTGTTCCCGGTGCAGGGGGAGTAGCAGTAAGGACAGTGGGGGCAGTAAAACAGCTGCCGGGGGTAACACAAGCCAGGGACATGGCCAGTGCCACCATTCAGATGGAAGCAGTAATGAGGGGTGTGAGAAGGCAGGCAGCGGGGCGCAGCCGCTGAAGGGTTCACAACAGCATGCCCCCAACAGGCAGTACCGAGGCCCACACCAGCTCGAGCTGCACTGACACTGAGATCATGGGCTGGTAGCGCCTGAACCAGGCGATCCTGAGGTGGCTCTGTGAGCTGTGCAGTGATGTGATGCAGGCACCACACAACAGAGCCATGCTTTGTCAGTGGAGACCAAAGTGACAGCTGTCATGTGCCTGCTCACCACGGGTACCTTCCAGAGACCAACAGGGGACATGACAGGCATAACCCAGTCGGCCGCGTCACACTTCTCATCCAATTCCTCAGCGCACTGCTGCCACATGCTGCGGAGTACATCCGTTTCCCCAGCACACCGGTGGAGCGCACAGCAAACATACAGGAGGTCCACAGGGTAGCACGTATGCCTGGCATGCTCGGGGCAATAGACTGCACCCATGTGGCCATCCGCACTCCACCTGGCCCCCGAAGGGGCCGCATACATAAATCGGAAGGGGTATGCACTGCCAGGTGGTGTGCGATGCCAAAGGGTGCATAATCAATGTCTGGGGGAGCACATGGTGCCACAGATTCAAGAGTGGGGACATCCCCACTGGCCACCTAGTGGGTGAGTATGCAAATCACACAGAAAGAAATGGAGCTTGGGAGGGGCATAGTCAGAGGTGACATGGTTACTGGCCTAGATGGCCCATGACAGGGCGACGCTGATCACCAAACTAATGTCCACCATCTACACCCTGGTGACAGTGGATGTCCACTCCGTCCCTTGCTGCTCACACCATACCGGCGGCCCGCGACCCCATCGCAGCAACGCTACAATGAGGCACATGCCACCACACGCAGTGTCATCGAGCGGGTGTTCAGGATGCTGAAGGCACACTTCCGTTGCCTGGACATGTCTGGCAGTGCCCTACAGTACAGCCCCTCAAAGGCCTGCGGGCTATTCCTGGCCTGTTGCATCCTGCACAACATGGCCAATGACTGTGGGATAGTCGTACAGGTCAAAGAGGGGGACAGCGATGGGGACGATGAGGACGCTGATGAAGATGGTGATGGGCAGCCCCCCCTTGGGGCAGTATAAAATGTACATCTAAGAACACTGTTTATTACATCCAATGCAAGAAATGTTCACATACAGATTATGTGGGGGAACCGGACAACACCTTCAAACCCAAATGAACTCACATAGACATGACATTAAAATGAAAAATACTGTAACTGACCCTTTCGGCCCGGTTCTCAAAAGGCATTTTAGGAATACACGAGAGGCGAGCATATGAAGTCAAATTTATTTATCATCTTAATACATTTAATTGTGTTATGAATATGGACCTTGGTTTTCTGACCCATTACACAATCTGAACTCCAACACACACACACACACACACACACACATACACACACACTCTGTTCTTTTCATGTAATTAGGATTTGCTAATTTATAAATTTCTGCTATCATATGCATCCCATTTTGTTAGAATTTGTGATTTACACCTAATTAAGTTCCCTATGACTGGCTTTTTGTCTCTGGTTTCGGTCTCTGTTTTAAACTCAGGGCATATGTTAACCCCCTACTGAAGTCCCAAAATGGGAATTTTGAGGATTTTGAAGCACAAAATTGAAAGCAATGCTTCAGCATTGACCCTGTATATATGTAAAGGTATTCATGGATTTCATTAGCAGAAAAGGTATCAGGTAATGTTTTACAAAGCCACTACAGCAAATTTCTGACCCCAGGATTCTCTGGTCTGACCGCCAACATTTGAAGCACAGGGTCAACCAGGCCCCCACTTTACTAGTGCTAATGCAAGCCCTGAATCTTATTATCAGCCAAGATGTCCACTCCATATATGAAGGTTTTTACTAATTCTGTTCCGAGTATTTAAAGTGATATCTTTCCCTTAACTGCCATGTTTCTGATGAAGGACTCTGTGAGTCCAAAAGCTTAAACATTTTGTAAACATTTTTTGTTGCCCAATAAAAGGTATCAAACCACCCATCTCCATATATATTTGACTGATTTGTTAAAGAGCAGTCTGATCAAACTTTCTAGCATCAACAAGTTCAGAATTTGGATCAACATATCCCCCATCAGACTCGTGCCAAAAATGAGATCTCTAAGTTACTTTGTCGAAATATTAGAAGTCAGTTTGCAATCCTAAAGTCACTGCCTGTTCAAAAAAGCCAGTTTCAGTAAAGAGCTACTGATGAGGTCACAACTGGAATTCACAGCCTAGTCCTTCTTACAAACTACCTTATAAGACTTGTGTCTCCCACATTGCATAAAACTGCAGTTGTAGTAAACATCTGAAAAAGGAAAGCTGACACTGAGTGGGACAGGGCATGCATTTCCATAATGTGCAGATGCAAGGTACAGTACTTAGGAATGTCAGAGGGTTGGGGTTGGAATACTGTGACAAACATGGCTTTAGAATAATAAAAATGTGTGCAATTTTTAGAATACTGCAGGGATGATGTCACAGCATGTGGGAAGAAACTTCAGACGAGGCAGATATACAGGTTTAAAAAACACATTGTGGTGTGATATTTATTTTTCCAAAAGTTTGAAAAATAATAAATGAAAAACAAACAAAAAGCAAAGAAAATCACTACTTAACATCAGTAGTTTCTCCCATAATACAGTCCTGGATCCTAGAGCTCCTAAAGCCCTTTTCATCTGCATTCAGTAGCTTGTCTGTACAAATAGCAGAACCTCTCCTCCTCTCTCAGGGCTGAGCCCCACTGGACTGAACTGAAGTGAACTCAGTGAAGAGGATTTATGTTCTTTGTGGGGTCACCTGATTGAGCCCTTTTCTATTTACATATCTGGACACGCTGTTTCATGTCTGAACACTTTTCAAAACCAAGGGTTTTTTTTTTCAGGGTACTTCCTGGTTCAGTTAAAGGTACAGTGTACATCCCCACAGATACTGACTCTCTGTATCTCTGATCCACAGTGACTAAGCACTTTTAGAAAGCATGCCACATTCTTTTGTTCAGCATCATACATAAAACCATATACAGTAACAGGTTTATAGTGTGAATTTTTGAAAATACCTTAAGGATTTCTTAGAACTGTATTAATTTCAGAGGAACTTCAGAGGAGCTGACTTTGATAAGATGGCCAACAGAGTTAAGCTAACCCTGGCAAAAAGAAATACAGGTGAGGGGGTACAGGCAAAGTGGTCAATCATTAAAGGTGCGATACTTGAAGCAACATCCCACTGTGTTAGTGAGGAAAGGAAGTGCAAAAGAAGAAGGAAACCACTTTGGTTCTCAAACACAGTAGCAGAAAAGGTCAGAGCCAAAAGGCTGGCCTTCAGGAAATATAAGGGAACGCAGCAGGATGAGGATAGGGAGGCACACCAAACTTCCCTAAGGGAAGCAGGGAAGGCAGTAAGGCAGGCAAAGGCCCAAACCGAGGAAACGCTAGCACGAACAGTCAAAGAAGGTGACAAGACTTTCTATAGATACATTAGTGAAAGGAGAAAGTCTAGAGGGGGTATTGCTAAGATCAAAGGGGATAAGGGGGCGTATGAGGAGGAGGACCATGTAAAAGCATCTATCCTAAATAGATACTTCTGCTCAGTATTTACTGAAAAGAAGGTAGGACAGGGCCCACAACTCTGCACCATAGACACAGGGGGGAGGGATGTGTGCACTAGTCTCTTCACAAAAGAAAGGGTCCTACAACAGCTTTATAAGCTTAGGGTGGACAAGACAATGGGACCTGATGGCATACATCCCAAGGTACTGAAGGAGCTAAGGGTGGAACTAGCAGAGCCATTATCAGAACTGTTTAGTGAGTCTCTGAGCACAGGAGAGGTCCCAGAAGACTAGAGAAGGGCTCATGTGATCCCGCTCCACAAGAGTGGTAGCAGGGAGGAGGCAGGGAACTACAGACTAGTCTGTCTTACCTCAGTAGTGGGCAAGATTATGGAGACACTCCTTAAGGAAAGGACAGCGCAACACCTGAAATCCATAGGAGCACAGGATCCCGGACAGCATGGGTTTACAAAAGGAAGGTCCTGTCAAACTAATCTCATATATTTCTTTGACTGGGTAACCAGAGTGGTGGACCAAGGGGGAGCAGTTGATGTTGCCTACCTTGACTTCAGCAAAACTTTAGATACTGTTCCACATAGAAGATTGATTAATAAGCTGGGTAGGCTCAGGGTGGGTCAGACGTTGGTCAACTGGGTGGCAAGCTGGTTGACGGGCAGAAAAGAGAGAGTGGTGGTAAACGGTATACAGTCAGAAGAGATGCAAGTCACAAGTAGGGTACCTCAGGGATCAGTCCTGGGGCCAGTCCTCTTCAATATCTTCATCAGCGACATTGCAGATGGACTAGAGGGTAAGGTTTGTCTGTTTGCAGATGACACGAAGATCTGCAACAGAGTAGATGATCCAGATGGTGTGGGAAGAATGAGAAGAGATCTGGATAAACTAGCAAAATGGTCTGAAGAGTGGCAACTGGGATTTAACGCAAAGAAGTGCAAGATCATGCACCTGGGGAAGAGAAACCCTGAAGCCACCTATATGCTGGGAGGGGAGTTGCTGGTAGTCACAAGGGAAGAAAGACACTTGGGCATCATCATCACCAATGACCTGAAATCATCCAAGCAGACCTCTAAAGCAGTAAGTAAGGCTAGAGAAATGTTGGGGTGTATTAGTAGGGGTATCACAAGTCGGAAGAGGGAGGCAGTAATCCCTCTTTACAAGAAGCTGGTTAGGCCCCATCTGGAGTACTGCATGCAGTACTGGAGGCCACACCTTCACAAGGACATTAACCAAATTGAGGCAGTCCAGAGAAGGGCAACCAAAATGGTGCAGGGACTGCATCAGAAAACATAGGACAGATTAACTGAACTCAATATGTATACCCTAGAGCAAAGGACGGACAGAGGTGATATGATTGAAACATTCAAACACCTTAAGGGAATTAACAAGGTAAAAGAGTCTAGCATGTTTCAATATAACATAGCAGAACAAGAGGACACAGCATGAGATTAGAGGGAGGACGATTAAGGGGTAATGTGAGGAAGTTCTTTTCACAAAAAGAGTGGTGGATGCACGGAACGGCCTACCTCAGGTAGTGGTGGACATGAATACAGTGCAGGGCTTCAGACACGCATGGGATAGGCATAAGGGAGCAATACACATGAGTATGAATAGATAGCCCATTGACAGAGAAAAGGCCTATGGCACATTCATAAGGTAGAAAAAGAAATGGGCAGACTGGATGGGCCTTGCAGTCCTTATCTTTGCCGTCAACTTCTATGTTTCTATGTAATCATGAAATTATTATTTTATATGGCTTCTGAATCTTTATTATTTAAAAACACAGAAACAGATAAGTTGATGGCAGATAAGGACCTCAAGGCCCATCCAGTCTGAGTCTTAGAAATGTGCTATCGTCCTTTGCTGTCCTATCTATTCATACTCATCTGTATTGTTCCCTTATGCCCATCCCAAGCCTGTTTGAAGCCCTGCACTGTATTCATAGCCACCACTTCCTGAGGTAGGCCGTTCCATGCATCCATCACCCTTTCTGAGAAAAAGAACTTCCTCACATTACCCCTTAATCAACCTCCCTCTAATCTCATGCTGTGTCCTCTTGTCCTGCTGTTTTTCTTATACTGAAACATGTTAGACTCTTTCACCTTGTTAATGCCCTTAAGGTGTTTGAATGTTTCAATCATATCACCTCTCTCTCTCTCTCTCCTTTGCTCTAGGGTATACATATTGAGCTCCGTTAAATCGGTTCTCATATGTCTTCTGATGCTTTCCCTGCACCATTTTGGTTGCCCTTCTCTGGACTGCCTCAATTTGGTTAATGTCCTTGCGAAGGTGTGGCCTCCAGTACTGCACACAGAATTCCAGATGGGGCCTAACCAGTGTCTTGTAAAGAGGGATTATTACCTCCCTCTTACGACTTGTGATACCCCTACTAATACACCCTAACATCCCCTAGCCTTACCTACTGCTTTAGAGGTCTGTTTGGATGATTTCAGGTCATCAGTGATGATGATGCCCAAGTCTCTTTCTTCCTTTGTGACTTCCAGCAACTCCCATCCCAGCCTATAGGTGGCTTCAGGGTTTCTCTTCCCTATGTGCATGATCTTGCACTTCTTTGCATTAAATCCCAGTTGCCACTCTTCCAAGGCTTTATTAACTGTATTCATTCCTATTTAAAATAGCCTTCATGTTCTTTTGCACACAAAATGCACTTATGCACTTTACACAACACCTCTCCAGGTGTTTGGCATCATTCCAGGGACTGAATGGATGGAAATGGAAAAAGAATGAAAAGAGAGAGCCAGTAGGAAGTTTAGTAGGGATAGTAAAGAGCTACACTAGGTGGCCAACCTAGGGTAGGGGGAAAAAAAGAAGAAAAGCAAAGAGAAAAGCATCGACTAAGGAGATATAAAAGTGGTCCATCAGTCACAGCCGAGAGTGTAGCCTAACTCCGCCATAGATGAGATTTCAAAATGCCACCTGACTGCAACTGTGGAATGCAGCAATGACACAATCTCAGAAAGTAGCTGAGGCACACAATTTTGGAAAGTGGCAGGGATGCTAAAATTCATAATGTGGCAGTCTCATACAGTTTTAGAATGTGGCAGAGATACATGCGTTTTGAAATGGGACAGACACATAGTTGTGGAAGGTGGCGGGGATATGTAATTTCATAATGTGTCTTGAATGCATTAATTTGGCATGCGGTGGTGAAGCACAATTTCAAAACATGGTTGGTATGCTTGATTTCAGACTGTGGTGGCAGCATTCAATTTCAGAATGTGGATTGGACATGGAGTCCTAGAATGCGGTGGTGACGCAGTTTCAGAACTGGTAGTCGCATGCAATTTCAGAATGAAGTAGGTATGCATAATTTTAGAAATACAAAATCACATATGCCCCCGCAAAGCATCCTGGGTTGCATATGCCTTTCGGTACCATGATTTTCTGCTTAAAGTTGAACAAGCATAATATTCTGTGGTGGTTTGCATATGCAGCCCAGGATGCTTTGCATTGTGGGGGCATGTGTGATTTTGTATTTCTTTGAAACTTGGCTTCCCGGCCAAATGCCCTTTGGGGTAACCCTTGCCTCAGTGCTTGCGCACAGAGGTTCTTTGTCTTCATAATTTTAGAATGTAACTTAGACATGCAATTTTTGAATGCGACATTGGCTCTCATTTTCAGAATGTAGTGAGGATGTGCAGTTTTGGAATATGGTAGGAATTAATATTTTCAGAATGTGACAATGACAGGCAATATTATAATGTGGAAAATGTGGCAGGCAGGTACACTTTTAGAGTGAGGAGGAGACATGCAGTTTCAGAATGTGGCAGTGACGCACAATTTCGGAATGTGGTGGTGAAGCATAATTTCAGAATGTGGCGCTGACACACAACTGCAGAATGTGATACTGACACAATTTCAAAATGTGGCAGTGACGCACAGTTTCAGAATGTGGCAGTGACGCACAGTTTCAGAATGTGGCAGTACTGCACAGTTTCAGAATGTGGCAGTGGCGCGCAGTTTCAGAATGTGGTGCTGATGCTCAATTCCAGTATGTGACGGTGACGTACAATTTCCGAATGTGGTGACACAGAATGTCGGAATGCAGCGGTGACACACAATTTCAGAATGTGGCGGTGACACACAATTTTGGAATGTGGCAGTGATGCACAATTTCAAACTGTTGTGCTGATGTGCAACTTCAGAACATCCTGATGCCCAACAGAGCATTAGGGATTCCACAATAACACAATATGATGATAAATCACGATAATTACCACTGACGATAACTTATCGTTGTAAAAAAAAAAAATCCTTATCGCAGTTATCGTGCAGCACGATATACTGCGATATACAGTGGTAAATCACCTCAGCTTACTTTACCAGCAGGGCATCCCTTTCCAGGTGCAACCATGATTCCCGATTCCCCACCATCCTCCTATCAGATTTTTAGTATTTTTCCTTAAAATAAGAAAAACAGTGCTGGCCATATGGCATGGAGTTTTGAGGACCTGAGCACCTCACCTGCCGCCATGCTGGTAAACCAGGTTCAGGAATAAACCTGGGTCACTCGAGGGCTGACTACATGAAGGAGGACTGAGCATCCATTGACGGCTCTCCTTTTTCAGATTTCTTTTTATCCCTCCAAGGAGCCCCTGGCAGGAGCTGCAGCCTCCCCTCATAAGGAGATTCACCCCGCTGGCTCCCAACGTCCTCGTGTCGCCAGATCTGGCCAGTCCCCCACTGATTGCCCCCCGCAGTGGGGCCAGGAGAGGGGGGGAACCAGCACTCCCCCCCCGAGACCCAATCCAGATCGTCGGGGCTGACCCCACGGATGCCGGAAGCCATCATTGAGCCTACCAGGGCTCAGTTTTTCCTGTTTCCTCCCCCTCCCTCTGACGTTATGACATCAGCGTGTGCCTCCCGACCCATACTGCCCTCCAGCCATCGCCAGAAGGTAGTCAACGAGCAGGACGTGTCCTCCCTCACCCGAGAAAAGAGCAGTCCTCTGGATGCTTGATCCTCTCTCACCCCTGCTGACTGCCGGTGACCCAAGCTCGTTCCCGAACCCAGGTCGCTGGTGTGGCGCGAGGCTTGGCATCTAGCACCTCAGTGCCACTGAGCCGGCAATGATTCTCCTTCTTTGAGGAGAGGGGACACAGCAAGCCACTGCTTGATCACAATCTAGGGGAGGTTGGATGATGCAGCAGTAACAGCCTTCTGACTGGGTTCAGGGGCAGAGTACGTACGTCACATACTCGCGCCGTCGCACGTGTGCCAGCCAAAGGGATGGGAAAAGAAATGGGAGGTATGTGAACCAGTCAACTTACTTACATAAAACTGGCAGATAAGGACTGCTTGGCCCTTCTAGTCTGCCTCTTTTCCCTACCTGATGTGATTTCGCAGACCTTACTTGATCTCCAGTTTTACCCTCCATTTCCTGACAAATAAGGTTCCCTTATGCCTGTCCTATGCATTCTTGAATCCCGTTACAGTTTTTGCCCTGATCACCTCCACTGGGAGGCTTTTCCAGGTATTCACCACTCTTTCTGTGAAGACGTACTTCCTCACATTTCCCCTGAATCTACCCCCCTCCAGCATCAGAGCATGACCCCTTTTTCTTGAGCACCTTTTTTCTGAAAAATGCTTCCCTCGTGTACCCTATTTATATCCATGAGGCATTTGAAATTCTCTATCGTATTCCCCTCTCCTTTTTCTCCAGGGTGTACATATTGAGGTCCTTTAGCCTGCCCTCATAAGGCTTTTGATGCAGGCCCTGCATCATTTTAGTTGCCCTCCTTTTGTCTGCCTCTACTCTATGTCCTTCTGGAGATGTAGTCTCCAGAACTGGACACAGTACTCTAGGTGAGGTCTCACCAATGATATATACTGTGCTATCACCACCTTCCTTTTTCTGCTGGTGATACCCCTCCCTATGTACCCTAGCATCCCACTAGCTCTCCCCGCTGCCTTGTCACACTGTTTGGCCACTTTTAGGTTGTCATATATGATTACCCCAGGTCTCTTTCCTGCTTGGTGCTCATCAGTACCACTACACCCCCCCATCTTGTATTCTGCCCTGGGTTTCTTTGGCCCAAGTGCATGATTTTGCACTTCTTAGCACAGAATCTAGCTGCCACACTTTTGACCACTCCTCAAGCTTTTTCAATCTCTATTAAATTGTTTTTTTTTTTTTTAAAACACACACCTCTGACCCGAGTGTCTACCCTACTGCAGATGTTTGTGTCATCTGCAAAAAGGCATACCTTCCCTTCCAGCCCCTCTGCAATGTTGCTAATAAGACATTAAAAAGAGGACAAGTCCCAGTACTGATCCTTGTTGCACCCTGCTGGTCACCCTCCCTTCCTCAGAGTGAGCTCCGTTTACCACCACTCTCTGTCATCTATCCCCCAACCAATTCCTTACCCAGTTTACTACCTTTGGACCCACTGCCAGGCTGCCCAGCTTGTTTATGAGTCCTCTATGTGGAATGGTGTTGGAGGCCTTACTGAAAGCTAGGCAGGCTACATCCAAGGCTCCACTCTAATCTTACAAAAGTAATAAGGCTCGTGTTACTTGAACACTGACTCCAATCTGTACTACAAGTCGGGTTAAAATCATAAAAATAAGTTTTAAAATGCCACCCCGTAGACTTGCATGGAGCATGCGCATCCCTGCACTAGGTATATAATGACCTCACAAAACAAGGAAATGCGGGGATGGCACTGGCGATCAGGAAGTGGAAGGGACTGAGCGGCTAACTCCCCTAGGGGGCAAATACAATCCCTTACCTTCCTTAGGGGGCTAAAGAGAAAAATGTTCAACTACTACGGAGGAACTCCCAGTCAGGTAAGACCTAATGATTTTGCAGGCAAGGAGAAAAACCCGAGAAAGGCGCTCTTTAAACAAGCAAGTAAAAATATTTGCTCATTCACATTTTAAAATGTATTGTACTCTGTATGTAACACATGTATTAATAGTGTATTTTAATTTTTATGTAAAAAAATGCAAGCAATTTTATAGAAACATAGACTCTGACTGCAGATAAGGACTTATTGGCCCACCCAGTCTGCCCATTTCCCTACCTATTGGATAAGCTGCAGATCCTAATTAACCAACAACTTACTTCCTCCTACCCCCCACCAGAATTGTCTTATGTCTGTCCCATGCATTCTTGAATTCCACCACTGTTTTTGACCCCACGATCTACACAGGAAGGCCGTTCCATGCGTCCACCACCCTCTCCGTATAAAGTTCCGAGATTTTATTTTGAAAAATTAAAATATATTTTTTAAATATTTTACAACAGAGACTTAAAAATAATGTGCATAAATGCATAGCATTGCTTGAAAGAGTCATATGTAAATCATGTAAAAAAAAAAACAGAATTTAAATTGTTTTTCTAACGTTGCGCAAGTGGTAAAATTATCGCAACAAGGTTATTACGATAATTTCATCACGGTTATCATATCATCAACATTTTATTATCATGACACCCCTAATCGGAATGTGGTGCTGATACACAATTTTGGAATGTGTTGCTGATGCACAATTTCAGACTGTGGTGCTTATGTACAACTTCAGAACATACTGACGCCCAACATCGGAATGTGGCGGTGGCGCACAATTTTGGAATGAGACGGTGACGAACAATTTTGGAATGTGGTGCCACTTTACACTTGATGTTCAACTCGATACACATACTTGCGACCTATATTCCAAAAAGCCTGTCAAACCTGAACCAGAGGCTTCTCTACCACACCCTTGTCATGTGCTACAAAGTGCTGCATGGCTTACTCTCCCCAGGCTTGCGGTCTCTTTTCACTTTCATAAACAATAGGTATGCTAGAAGTATGGACAGCCACACATTGCTGCTTCCCTGGAGGAGAGCTACGTTGGGTCAAAACTCCTTCACATACTAGTCTGCCAAGCACTGAAATTACCTTGTTAGCACCTTTAGAGACTGTGACTCTGTTTCATTATTTAAATCTAGGCTGCATACCTCTCCGAGACTGGTACTTGTAAGTGCTTCAAATAAACTGTCTTGTAATACGACAATGTAAATTTTGTTTACTGCACCCTTTATTACGGATTGCTCTGTTATAATGTAACTTTGTATTGTGTTTGCTGTTGCTTGAATTGTATGTCCAGTGTATATCACTGATTATATATTGTGTATGTGTGACTTTGAATCCTTTGAAAAAAACAAAAAAAACAACAACAAAAAAAAGGCATCTGCCTATAGGATTCTTTGCAAAATAAATAAAATAATGTTTTGTTGTTTGTTTTTTTATTTTATTTCTCTTTGGCTGGGGGGGGGGTTGTACCTATGGTCCCCCAATCCAGCTGTCTCCTCGGCCCCTGCAACAGCCGCAACCAGAGCTCTCTGACCTCTATGTCTGCCCTCCCCGGCCACGTCATGGTGGGCAATTACCCCCCACACCACGGAAGGCCAGAGAGCGAACACCAGGGGAGCTGACTTGGGTGCGTCTGACTCAACGCTGCTGGATCCACCTTCACTGTGTGCGGAGAGGCTTTTTCTGTATGTGGTACCCCCCCCACGACATGGGTGTGCAATGACGCCAACGCTGCCATGCATGGCACATCCATCGTCAACCCACGCCGACCTTACAGTTAACCTCGGCATGCACCGACCCCCTGCCACCATCAGGAGCCAGTACATCTGTGGGAGTTCCTTCCCACCCTTCCCGGAGGACAGCAGTCCCTGGGACGCTCGCTTCTCCCCCCCCAGCTGACCCTCCAGCATCCAAGGTCGTTCCCGACCCCCGATCGCTGGCGTGGCGCAAGGTGTGGTGTCCAGCACCTCAACCCTCAGTGCCACCAGGCCAGCTAATAAAATAGTGTTTTGGTTGCAACTGTACAAGGGGAGTTTCCCTTCAATTTGCTTCCCAAATAAATTGAAACTGAATTTCGGGGTTGGGGGGCACTGTGGGCCTGAGCAAGATGGCGCCTATCTGACCACTCTGCTCAGCTTGATCTAAAAAAAAAAAAAACAAACAAAAAAACGGACTATTCTAGCACTTCTACTCAAGAAACTGATAAGGATGAGTACTAGACCGATCCGTGGCCGAAATGGGAAGTTCTTGTAAGGATCAAAATCAAGGCACCAGAGTTAGATTGAAAAATGCTCAGTCAGTTCCCGCCACTCATTCCACACAGAGCGGGCCGGAAGAGAACACTGGTGAGGCAGTGGAAGAGACCCTGTAAACTATTGGGGAAAAACTAACTAAACTAATTCAATCTGTGACTGTGCTCTCTGACAAGTTTGATGAGCTCAGTAATCAGGTTGCAACACTCGAAACATCTATGGAGGGCACACAGACAACTGCCCTTGATGCCTCTAAGAGAGTGGACGCAGCCATGGGCACAGTGTCCTCCATTATAAAAGAAATTAGTCACTGGAAAGCTCGCACAGAGACTCTTGAAAATCAAATTAGGGCTCCAAATATAAGAATACTAGGGGTCCTGGAGGAAGCAGAGGGCGATAGCCTTCTATTGTTTTTGTAAGACTGGTTCTGTCAACAATTCAGGGCAGACCTACATCCTAAAGCCCAGCAATTTCAGTGAGCTTACCGAATTACTCCTCGTGGGAGAGTGGAAGATCAGGATGCACCTTGAGCTATTATACTGGTAACCAAGAGCACAGGCACAAGAGATTTTATTCTTAATTTAGCCAGACGGAAAGGGGGCCTTCTTCACGATGGACATCGGATCAATCTTTATCCAGATATTAGTTACGCCACCCACCAGAAATGGAAGCAGTTCGATGGAATAAGAGCAATGTTCCGGGAGGCCTCTACCCCTACAGCATGATCTTTCCCATGTGACTGAGGATCGCTCATCGTGGAAAGGTATATTTGGTCTCTGAACTGGCTGAAGCCCTAAAATAGAGCCGGAGACATGCGATTCCACGTCGACAGCAGGAGGAATCTGATCAGCAGTCTACCAAAGATGAGGAAACCTGATTTAGCCATTTTGGTTTGGCTGGGACTTAAATAAAACCTCCCCAGGTACTTTCAGTGCTCTTCAGCACATATTCGTTTGAGCAACTATTATGTTGGTAGCTTTGCTGTATACATTTTATACTTGGGTTAAACACTTTTAAAGGACACGGTTTACTTCTCTGGGCTAGTTGGCTGACTCCTCCCTATTACCTACCTTCTTAGGAATTATATAGACTTACATCTTTTGTTCTTCATAGACTTCAAGGGTTCTAGCTCAGACTGCAACTTTTGTTGTAGCTTGCTAGTTAAGCGCCAATAAATGTATCTATGATCAAAATTTGAGACGCACAGAAGTAGTGCTCTATTATGTTAATGCCTTTGTTACCAGTTCCACCTTGTGTGGTGACGGACTTTGGGACTTTATTTTAATTTTTCCATAGATAAAATCCAG
The DNA here is from genome assembly GCA_016271365.2 of Neoceratodus forsteri. Classification (NCBI taxonomy): domain Eukaryota; kingdom Metazoa; phylum Chordata; order Ceratodontiformes; family Ceratodontidae; genus Neoceratodus; species Neoceratodus forsteri. The sequence goes on along the minus strand of CM057452.1, from coordinate 181,790,278 downwards.
GCTGCTCATGGGCTCCTATACAGCATTTGACATTACATGTAAGATTTAAGGAATAATATTATTCTATCCCTTTTCTGGTACTCCCTCCAGATCATGTAAAGCATAAGATAGACTAGATTGATTGTATTAAGAGGAGCTGTGCCCTCTATGGACAGCGCTGGGTCCGCATCTCGGGAGGTTGTGAGGGCGTACCACTGCCCTCCCCCACAACCAGGAGCCGCTCAGTGAAGCGCTGGGTCCGCATCTCGGGAGGTCGTGAGGGCGTACCACTGCCCTCCCCCACAACCAGGAGCCACTCAGTGAAGCGCTGGGTCCGCATCTCGGGAGGTTGTGAGGGCGTACCACTGCCCTCCCCCACAACCAGGAGCCGCTCAGTGAAGGTACAGAAAATGCTGAAAACGGACAAAGTCACGACCAAGCAGGTCTACACACTGCTGCTGCTTTTGCTGCTTGAACAAAGGGACTTGCTGCTTGGCACCTTTTTCCCCTCCGGCTGGGATTTAAATATCAGCACAGCAGTGGAGATAGTTTTTTTCCTTTCAGTTTCCCCCTCAAAGTAGCCTGGCTCTCTGCTGCCCTCAACCCGGAGACTGCAAGTCCTTGTAGAAATAGATAACCAGGCTGCATTTTAGGCATGTTCGTAGTGGTTACCTTAAGAGGCACTTTTTTTCCCACTAGAGTTGACGCTATACCCAAGTCTGCAGTTCCTTAATCACATAGGGAATTCAGGCTATATTTTTAGAGCATTTTGCTGTAATTTACCTTAAGTGATAGTTTTCTTTGTTTTATTTTAAACTGCTTTCTATTGCCTTGCAATACCCGGAGACTGCACTACCGAAATCAAATAGTGAACCTAGGCTGTATTTTAAAGTGTTTGATGAAGTCTCCTTACAGTTAGTTTTTGTGAATTTCAATTCCGGACCCCCTATCTTTATGCAGCAGTGTTTGTACAAGGAATAATAGTGGGCTGGCATTAAGGGGGGAAAAAAAAGAAAAAAAATTGTAAACGGAGCACTGCAGCAGTGTCCCCCCCCCCCCATACCTTATTTAATCCAGTTTTCTTTCCTCTCCCTCTCCACAGCGCTGGGTCCGCATCTCGGGAGGTCATGAGGGCATACCACTGCCATCCCCCACAACCAGGAGCCACTCAGTGAAGGTACGGAAAACGTTGAAAAACGTCCGAAGTCGTGACCGAACAGGTCTACACACTGCTGCTGTTGCTGCTTGAGCGCCACCAATGCTAATCATCGGCTGCCCCGCCGCCCTTGGTAAACACTAATATATAGTGTGGACCACGTGGCTGAAAGAACCAATCGGCCTAATTTCCAACTTGCAGCTTATACAGCATCACCACTAGTGGCCACTAATAACAGACAGCACACACAGTACTAGGAAAGGCAATTATGAATCACCACCACATAGAAATAATTGTTCTCACCTCACTGATCACCCAAACAGCCCTACCTTTTTTCACCAGCACTACTACTTTTCCAGAAGGCTGGTCTACTAGAGCATATCTCCATCCATGCGCCCGCAACAAGGACCACTTGGGCCCCAATTATGCCAAAACATATGCCCACCCTGACAGGCTAACAAACCCTTATACACACATAAGTTGCTGCACTGACACCACGGTGCCACAGGAGGTGCACCCTCTTTCCCCAGTCGGCAGCTACCCACCGGGAAAACAATCCCCTGTGTCTCTCTCTCTCTCTCTCTCTCTGTAGTCCATCTACTACGCAACTTCCCTATCCCTATCATCACCACTATAACAAATACTCCCTCAACTGCCCCAAATGAGACAAAATTACTCCGGCAGGCACTGCTTCGGATTACACTCCTCCTTCTCCTCCTATCTGGGAATGTTCATCCTAACCCAGGTCCTCCCACCTATGGAACCTCTCCAAAGAGCAAGCAGGGCAGCCTAAAGCTGGCCACCCTAAACATCTGCAGCCTCCAGAGGAAGTTCACCTCCCTTCAGGGCTGGATTGCCCAGCACTCCTCAGACGTCCTTGCCCTATCAGAAACCTGGCTCTCAGAAAATGTCACAAGTGGTTCCACAGCCCTCAATGACTACACCATACATCGAGCGGACAGGCTAAGCAAGAGGGGTGGAGGCTGTGCCATCTATACTAGATCCTTCCTGCACACCCTCAGTCCCTATCCCGCAACCCTCCTGTGGAGCTCAAACATTAGCAGTTAAAATAAGTTTTGGCAATCCAGGAAAATTACTATATATTTTGGCGGTATACAGTCCCCCCTAGAAACCAAAAGCACGCTTTTGACACAGTACTAGCCAGTACTGCCCACCTTCCTCCCAAGTACGAAGTCATCTTACTGGGTGATTTCAACGTAAACTGGTTATCTGCTACATTGATCTTCATACAAAGAATCGGTGCTCGCCTATGACCTCAGTCAAACGGTACAATCCCCAACCAGGTTAGACCCAAAATTTGGAACATCCACCCTTATCGACCTTATCCTCACCAACCGTCCAAAAAACCTTTCCCAGATCAAGGTGTTCCCCGACTCGATAAGTGACCACTCCCCAGTTACCGGTTGGTGGTCAAATAAAATTTCCCCTAACCCCCCAAAAACCACAGAGCAAAGACGACTGAGGAAAGAAGCCCTCCCATGCCTAAAATCTTACCTTGCTTCCATTGACTGGTCTCCTATCCATACTGATCAAACAGTTGATACTGCCCTCACCTATTTTGTTTCCTCCTTTAACTCTGCTTGTGACATTTTGGCCCCCTTCTCTAAACATATAGTAAAAACTCAGGACACCCCCCTGGATTTAACAGTCACTACTTGACAACATGAGAAAGAGGGATAACCTATGGCACAAGGCCCTTTCCTCCCAACTCCCTTTAGATAGACTGAATTACAGGGAGGCTCGAAATAGCTGCACCATGGCTATCCGTCAAGCCAAAGCAGAGTATTACAACCGTGCCCTTACCTCCTCCTGGGGCTCTGGTAGAAATTTCTGGAAAAACATTAAGGAACTAACTGGAAAAAATGTATCCCCTACCCCTATGCAGCTTCAAATTGATGGGGTTACCTCACAGGACCCAAAATCTATTATTGAAGCACTAAATACCGCCTTCTCAGACCTGAGTCGCATTCTTCCCCCAAACTTCCTCGACCCGATCAGTAACCCCCATAACCCCCCCCACCCACCAATGTCAACCAAACTCCTTTCCGACTTCGCATTATCTCCTGCAATGAGGCAAAACGCTACCTAGGCACTGCTCTGGCAAACGCTCGCTATAGTAGTGAAGGCCTGGACCTCAAGCTAGTACGGCTAACTTTGGATGTGACATTGCCCCATCTTACCAAAATATTCATCTTATCCTTATGCCACAGCCAGTTCCCCACTTTTGGGAAAAGAGCAGTTACAACTCCCATATTAAAGAGTGGTGACCCAACGCCCGCCAACAACTACAGGCCTATATCCATACTGCCCCCTCTCTAAGGCCCTCAAGAAAATAGTGGCAGACCAGCTCACGGACTACCTGACCAAACACAATCTGCTCTGTCAAGAACAACATGGGTTCAGGAGGGGCCACAGCACCTCCACGGCCCTTGTCGAGTTTACTTCCTATATACACGAGGCCCTGGATCATGGTGCAGTGGCAGGGGCTCTCTACATTGATCTGACCAAAGCTTTTGCTACCGTCAGTCATGAGCCTCTTCTCCACACCCTTCCTTCCCTAAATATCACCCCAGAAGTCACCACCTGGCTCACGGACTATCTCAAAGACAGAACACAGCAGGTTAAAACTAATGGGACCACATCCTCCAGGAAAACAGTCCACTCAGGGGTCCCACAAGAGTCCATATTAGGCCCATTGCTTTTCACCCTCTTTCTGAACTCTCTCTCCCCAAATCCTGTAGTGGGAAGCTTCTGCTTTATGCTGATGATGCTGTAGTTTTCTGGAAACATCATCATCTCAGCACCCTACAATCCGCCCTGCAAACCTTCTTTGGTGAGCTTGAAACCTGGTTCTCTGAACACTGCCTAATACTTAACTATAAGAAAACAAAAGCCATGGTCTTCACACATCGCCAAAACCCGCTCTGTAATATGCCTCTAATCATCACAAACTCCCATGGCATCGCTCTGGAACAGGTTAACATTTTCAAATACCTGGGTGTCTGGTTAGACTCCTCCTTTACCTATCATGCTCACATCCAACAAGTATCCTCCTCGGTCAGTGCCAGGCTAGTGATCCTATACAGACATCGGCATTGCATTCCCCCACAGGCAATGCATCTAGCAGTGTCCTCCTCCATACTACCCTTGGTTGACTACAGCATAATAATTTTATGGGTCTGCTGATTATACTGCCCTGTGTAGCATCAACCTCACCCTCAAAAATGCTTGCCGTCTGGTCGCAAATTGTAACAGACTAACCCATACGTGTGAGCTTTACAAAATCACTGGCTCAACTTCCAAGATAGGGTAAAGTATCATACCTGCCTTCTAGCAAGGAATATACTAAACAAACAAGCTCCGACAGGCCTCCACCCCCTTATCCAAACAGCCTCACTAAGGAGGGCACAAAGACACTCTGCAAACACCCCCTTATTAGTACCATACTGTAGAACCTCCCTTGGGCAATGGTCCTTCTGTTATCGTGCCCCACTGTGGCTAAACAGCCTACTGTCCACAATCTCCCTTATAGCCAGCCTCAGTCAATTTAAAGCCAGGCTTAGGATTCTCCTCAAATCATCACCCTGTGACTGCAGACAACGTTAAAAACCGGGTTCCAATTCCACTTCGCTGGGACCCACCCCCCCCAATGCTCTCGTCCAGCTCCCTTAGCTAGTATTCTCAGTCTCACTTTAATCATATCCTGACTCAGGGCCTATTTTGTAAAGCCCTCCGAAACCGTAGTACTGCCAAGTAAGTAAGTAAATCAAAGTGTAAACCCGTGTCCTCTTTTAAAGATCTCAGAGGATGTAACCCTTCACTTTACGCTGTACCACGTTTTAAATCCTCTATCAATGTTGTAAATTTCAATAGTGATGTATGTTTTAAGTTTGTACTGTTACCCAATGTATAACAGCTGTACTCAATGTTTAAGTTTAGTTATCCTTTAGTGTAAGTTCTTATTGTCGTGGAGCCTTTGCAAAGGAGTCGATGACTCAAAGGATTGTAATTCCGATATCTTTCAATAAATAAATAAATATATTTCATAAAGTGTACTATCTGTGCTTGGAAAGTAACTATGTTTGTTTTTGCAAAAATAAAACAAAGTTAAAAACCAAAAAAATTGAATTTTAGGTGCAGGGTGGGCCACACTGCTCCTGTGTGTTTACTGCATCGCAAGTAGCCCATTAAACTCAAAGTCCAACCCACGAGTTAAAATTTGATCAAAAACCAAAAACAGTCCCGATCAGATACAAGGCTACATGGTGAACAGTGGTTTAATTTTCAACTGGATGACCTTTAGACGGAGTTTAACAGCGATTGCTCCTCTCCTGTTCACCCATATGTACTGCACATGGTCACATAGCCAGTACTAGGCTGCAACGTCTTCCCATGTCCAACCAAGAAACAGGACGCTCTAGACATTCAGATCTTCCCATTTCTTGGATGGACATGGAGAGAAGGGTGGGGAGCTTGGGTAACAAATAGGTCATTATTTGTTCAGAAAAGGAAAATTAAATGGAAAAGTACAATTTTATTTGGGTGATACTGACCCCCATGGCAACCCCATCCCCTAGAAGCCACTCTTGCCAGGAAAAGGAGGTCAGGGGTAAGGGGCAACAGAGTTCTAGGAAAACGTAAACTGAAGTTACAAACTCAAATGGGCAGACTAGGTGGGCCATAGGCCCTTATCTGCCGACACTGTCTATGTATCTACGTAAAACTGGAGCAACAAGGCAGGACTTCCAAGTGTGAATTAACTGAGTCAGTGAATAATAAAATGAGGTTGAAGAATATCACATCTGCATGTGTTGCAGCCTGTGCCTTGGCCCAGCATAACGGACCTGACATATCGCTGTCACAGCAGCTTTTGGAACGATACTGGGTAGAAAAGTTTATGCTTCTGCACTTATTGAGTAGAAGTGCATGGTCAGACAAAAAAAGGAATCAGAGCCATCCAGCTACTGATTTCCCGTTGAGAACCTGTACAACGAGTGCCGTGTATCCTGGAAGCTAGGACTTTGATTTTTCTCTACAAGCCAAGTGCATGGTGTGGGTCAATTGGACAGTCTGGATTACTGGTTGCTTACTGTCGCTGGTACCAGGCAGTACCGCTTCTGGGTTCTATACTGGGTGAGTGGCAGTGCAGCTTCTGTACCACTGACTGAGCCGGCTCCAGTTCTGGGTCCCAGACTAGATCAGTGCATGCTGCCTTACCTTTCGGGCCCAGCCCCAGGGCCCCCAGGATGGTTTCTGATTGGCCCTTGCTGTACATGAATGCTGTGTCCAAGTGGCAGTGCCCGCGCTGCAGAAATAAGTCCACCATCCGCGTGCTGACGGCTGCGTCTGCCCGCTGGCCCATCTCCATGGTACCTAGCAGGGTGTTGGGCAGGCGGCTCGAAACAGATATGTTGTAGAAGTTGCGTGGCAGGTGTAAGGCGGAGGCGCAGCACAGCACGGTTCGCAGCGAAACTACTCGGACCCACGGGAAAAACATCTGACAGGCTCAGCTGAGTCCGAAGGCATTATTTATTTATTTTTTATTTATTAGTGTAATCAGTTTACAACCTTTGAGCCAACGGCTCATTTACAAAGGTACCTCGTCAACAATGGTAGATAATACAGTTAAAATAGAAAGCAGAGTACATACAAAGAAGAGCATCAGTATAAACAGACACGCATTAATGGCACCTGGTTACAGCAAACATTGGTAGTGTAATACAGAGCAAAAAAATGGTATAATTGACAGCAGTAGCTGGGTAGTAAGTAAGTTATAGGTAGCATAGGGAATGCAACATTAAATAGGGCGGGACCTTGCGCCTCAATCCTGTTGGCCACACTGAAGACGGAGCTGGTGAATGGAAAACTCTGTGGGACGAGGGTCGCTCCACGGAACTCGAAAGAAAGAGTAGAAGGGCAAAAACACAGAACTCTTTACTTCGAGTTCTGTTGCAAAAAAAAGACATCTGCACGTAAAGCATGCCGCCATCTTTTGGATCTGCATGCGGTTGTAACAGCTTGTATTGTAACTACAGTGTCTTGCCACAAAACATCCTATATTCATGCTCTCCTGGCCCCATTGTGAGCAGCGAGCACTCGCACCACAGGACTGCTTTGGCGCCGTTGAAATTCTTATGTATTTTCCGTGCCCAGGCCGTTCTTCCTAGCTGCAGAACGGGCCGGGGACTTGGGGGCATAAAGCAATTGTTTATTTGGCTGTCGTTGAGGTTGTCCAACTGCTGAGCTTCGGGGGTATTGAGGGGGAGTTGCAAAGGTTGGGGTCAGCTGCAGGAGGGTCTCTGGCTGCAAGGATGGGCTGGTACCCACCACATACCCCACCTGTCTCTATGCAACGGATGTCCCTTATTTTACTCCTGCCTTCTCACAAACTGTCGATTAGAGCAAAGGAGGACACAGTCCATTGGGGGCGTTGTTGGTTTCCGCTGCACAGCACCCTCCAAAGCTGTTGAGCACTCCCAAGTCCTGGTGGTGGCAGGCTCCCAAGCACCCCCAGCCTTGGCAGTATAAGACCCCCCCCCATACTTCACAGCCCTGGCAGCAGCCTCCAGAGCCCCACCCCCAGCCAGGAACAGTAGGCTCTTGAGCACCAATAGACGCTGACAGCAGCCTCCAGAGCTCTTGAGTAACCCAAGTCCTAGTGGCAGGCTGCTAAGCCTTAGCAGCATAATACCCCACATAGATAACCCTTGGGTCCAACTTTAAAACCAAGAACTTTTGTGCAAGGTGCCTGCGCCAAATGGCAGTGGCTGCAGGTTGTGGGGTACAGTCGGTGGAGGGGAACATTCTTCAGGCACCGCAACATTTCCCTTGTACTCAAACCCCCCCCCCCCGCGGCATCAGGCTGATGCCTGACTATACTGCTGGGGACTGTGGCTCCTCTGGGGTAGGTGCTAGGGCTTTTGCCACATGGTGTCCGGGTCATGGTCCTTTCTTGCCAGTTCCCCTCTACCCAGGCCAGTCAGCTCTGTCCCATGGAGCAGCCACCTCAGTACCCACACACTGTTGCCGTACCCCGTCACCCCCTAAGGCACCCCCCATTACTCTCTCTGTCCCCGGTCCCCACCTTCCAGGCATATTAACGTCACCCCACCTTTGCAGCTCCTCTAGGGTTGCGGGGGGGGGGACTTGATGGGACCCTCTGTCAAACCCCTCGGGAAGATTTGGTGCAACCCTGTAGCTGTGGCAATTCTCAGGACTTTGGCACAGGGACCTATTGTTTTCTAGAATAGAGTACAGGGTCCCTGATGCATTTAGAGTTTGCCGCAGCTCTAGAAGGGCCAACTGAAAATTGAGCCTCCTGTTTCCAGTGCATCCTTGCTGCCCATATTTAACCAGCAAGACTACTTGCTGTGCTGGCAGGAGGGAGGCTATTGCGGCTTGGCTCTACCACATCCTCATGATACAGCCAGTCCAGATGGCAGTGACCATCAGTCCTAACACGAATAACCCATTACACTGAGTGCCTTGCTTCTACCTGCCTTCTAGCCCATCAACATGTTCTTGTGCTGGAGTAGGGGAAGGGTAAACAGCTGATGGTGTTCAGCTCTCCTGCCTGCACACCAATAGCTGCCAACTCCCACATCCTTTAGAGTCTCCGACAAATGGTCCCGCTTATCACTGCCAGTGGGTCTCCCTGCGACCATCAAGGAAGGAAAGTTCCTGGAACACTAGGTGGAGGAGTCTACTGCATTGTGCTAGAAGGTCAAACTGCATGGGGGACTTGAATGGCCTTAACTTGGCATGTAGGATTGGCATTTTCCTTTATCTATGGTCCATCCGGTAGCAGGGGTCCTATGTTTGCTAAATTTATATTTCCCCATGCAAGTGTTAATAATTGGCCACAGACCCCCCCCCCCGTTCTATCAATAGTCAACCCATGGGGGGGTGGACATAGTGAAGCTCAAAACACTACTGACCACTGTCATCGACAAATGCAGCCACCCCCAAGACAGCAGCAAGCACTTGCTGTCTGCTGCAGCCTCTGTCTCAAGCACGTAGTCACTTGCTTTATAGAAGTAACTTTGTTGATATGGTATTAAAGAGCAGCTGACATCTTCAGGAGAACATTAACAAAATAGGATATGCAGACAAAGTTCAGCATGCATTTCACATTAGTTCAGGATTTCTCCTCCCCATTATTTATTACTATGGCAATTTGTATGAAAACAGGATATTTGCCCTTGAAGATTTCATCTGTTCGTTGCTTTCTCCCTACCTAAGGTAATAATACCTCTTTGTGACATCACAGTTACTCCCATAGCAACCGATTGTGATGTCACAACAGAGCATTATGACTTGAAGTAGGGAATAAGTTGTAGAGGCAGATGAACTCTTAGGGATAAAGAGCATGTATTCATGCACACTTCCTCAGTAATAAACAACAGGGATGAGAAACCTATAGAATATATGGAATGCAAGCTGAATTGCACCTAATGCTATGTTTTTCAAAGATTTATTTGAGGCGTCAGCAGCTATTTAAGTCAAGTATAACACAAGTGACTATGTTTGTGTGGGATGTTGGCCAGCTGCGGAGGGTAATTGCCACATGCACTGCTACCCCAGTGTTGTGCCAAGTACTCTGTCATGTGTACTGCAGACACCACACTTTGTCACATGTACGGCCAACTCCACACTGTACCATGTGCACCATGACTCCACAATCTGCCCTGTGCACTACCAGAACCCCATAGTGCCACATGCTCTGCTACCACTGCTTTGCCACGTGCGCTGCTGTTACTGTGTGGTGCCATGTATACTGCCAACTCTGTGCTATACTACGTGCCTGCCAACAACACAGTGCCACACTGTGCACCGGCACCACTGTGTGTTGCCACATGCACTGCCATCTCTGTGCAGTTCCTAGTGTGCAGCTGGCTCCATGCATTGCCGACACTGCAGTTAACACTACAACTGTGCAGCTAACACTATGAAGTGCCGCATGCACTTCTGCCATCTCTGTGCCACACACACTGCTGCTGAGAAGCCAAATAATTTCTCCATTCCCCTGATCCATTGACAGCCAACCCATTCCCTTCTGAATCAGAGGCAAATGTGCTACCAACCGAGCCACACTGGCAAGTATTTTCTACTGCTCTTACAGCATTGTGTCCTGTGTACTACTGTCAGTAAACTGTGCATCTGTATTGCTGTCACTGCACTGTGAAATAATTTCCCAAAAACTGCCAATTCCCTGCATAAGCCTAAGTGTCCATCATTTGCCAGTTCTCTTTTCCTCATTTTTTCATGCTACAGTTGTGTAATTGGCAGTTTCTTTTGTCATACCCTTCCACCTTTTGGTGCTGGCTTTGCAAGCATCACGTTGCATGTTTTTAATTTAAAGTGCTGACACTTTGCATTCTGTTGGATGAGCCGTGCACTGTTCCATCCTACTGAATATATATTTTTTTTGGTGTTGCTTTGTTTCCTTTCTTTGCATCTCCTTTTCCATATCGTATCAGTTTTGAGTATCTACCACAGTTTCTTGCACACTTGGGCTAAACTCGACTGCTCAGTGCTGGGTAGGGAGGTGAAAATCTCCGGTAGGAGCTCAGGGGTGGGGAGTGACGGAGGAGGGGCTGTCCTCGGTGTTGATCACTGCTGTATCCTTCCTCACAGTTTTGCAGCTGGGAGGTCAAGTGACGTGCCCAGGGTCTCTTCCTGAGTCAGTGACTGTGGTGGGATTTGAACCTGAGAGCACCTGTTTACTGTACATAATATCTGTGGTTGTTCTGTAGGTATTGTACTGTGCTAGAACTCATACTTTAATTTTTTTTCCTTATACTAACCCTTTTTTTTTTTTTATTTCTACAGATCTGACAGGAAGCCGACCCCAGTCTGACTGGACACAGACCCCTACATATTAGATAAGTATTGTTCTATGTTTGACCTTCCCTGTCAGTGTAGTTTTGTCCCTAAAGAACTGTGGGTCCTTTGTGACCCCATGGCAGTTCTTCTTTTACAGATATGACTGGACATCCCCTCAATACCCCAATTCCAGGCTCCCCAGGACCCAGGTAAGAGATCTGTTATCCATCGTGTTGGTCCACTAAAATGTATCAAATCACCCACTTTGTTCATACAAGGCCCAATACGGCTAAAAGCAATTCTATACAAGGTAGGTAAGTTGTAATGGTGCAGTCACAGCCGTGCCTTGCCTGTCCCTGGCAGCCTTTACATTGCCTATTCCTGTGCAGCCTTGCATATCCCTGTTCCCCCTTTACATTGCTTGTCCCTGTTGCCCCCTTCGCATTATTTGTCCCCTTTGCATTGTCTGTTCCTGCTGATCTCCTTTTCTGTTTTCTCCTGTGAGTGGCGTACCCTATGATTTGACCTCTCAGAAAAGCCTTAAAAAGCAACCAACCTGGTCCTGGTCTTTGTGAAATTTCCCCTTAAGAACCATAAGGAAGCCTTACCTGGCTACAAGTCGTATGCTGCCAATATATTATTTTTTAACTGCCCCTATTTAGGAAGGGAAGAGATCATATTTTGTGCTTGTTAGTAAAGCAGTGGCCGTGATTTGTTCCGAATGGTCATCTAAACTATGAAAAATTTAATTTCAAAACTGCCTCATTCATGTCTACTGAGCGCACCCAGTGCTCTCATATAGTGACATCAGAAAATGTGCTAGTGGGGGCCGCTAATGAGCAGCCACTGGTAAAGATGTGGATTCCTGCAGCTCCCATCCCTGCTATAAATAAAACTTAAATTTAACAACTTCCAAGTAAAAAAAGCTCAACAGAAAGACAGCAGAGGAGAAGGTGAATATACCATGGAGGAATACTTAATACCAACTCCAGGAAAAGGCCAATGATCAGCATCCAAAGGTCAGGGAAAACGAACGTCAGTGAAGGCCCCAGAGGCCGTGGGTCCAATTTCATTTTCAGTGACCGTAATGGCGGTCTTGAGCCGTGAAGTATCGGAACAAGTCATGGAGGCGTTAGAAGGAAAATGGAGCAAAAAATTGATAGCTGTTTGCAGAATATGGTGGAGCAGATAAAAGGGCAAGCTAGCAGAGTAACAGAGGCGGAAGAGCGTATATCCAGAATTGAGGACGACATGAATCCCCTGATGGCACGAGTTTTGAAATTAGAGAAAGAGCTTGAGGAGCTAATGGAACAACATGACTATCAGGAAAACTATGCCCGACATCTCAATCTGCAACTTCAGGGGCTCCCGGAGGGGAAGGAGGGACCAGATTTGCTATCTTTTTGTACGGAGCCACTGCCAAGTCTGTTGGGCATGAAGTTGAAGAGAGAGAAGCTGAAGTTGGAGAGGGCCCACAGAGCGGTGGCGGCCAGGCTGCCAGCAGGGCAGCCCCCGAGACTGATCATTTTCCGCTTCCATAACTATCAGGATCGGGAAGAGATGTTGCGGGCTTACCGAAGCCTGAAAGAAGTCAAGTACAAGGGGGAGAGGCTATATCTGTTTCAAGATTACTCCAACAGGATCCTTAAAAAGAGGAGAGCTTTCAACCCCATAATGGCACAGCTCAGGGAGCTTAAGGTGGACTGTTTCTTGCTGTACCCGGCAGTTATTAAAATCAAGCATGAGGGAGCTACGTTCTTATTTTGGGGACCGGAGAGGGCTGCTGCATTTGTGGAGGACCTGAGGAAGAAAGTTTGAGAGGGGCCAGCTGGATGATATCGTATGAAGGATGCTTATGACGAAGGATGAGACTGCCAGAAACTGAAGTAGTATCTTGGACTGAATGGAGTTGGAGGAGTAACAGTTATTCGTTCGTTTGTTTTTGAGGGAATTTGTCGATATCCTACTGTTCTCTACCCCTCGTGGTCTTTTGTTATTTTTATGGTGACACTTCTCAGAAGCAGCTACCGGTATGGAATGGGTGGAGGCAATCGAGGGGATGCAGAGCACCGGAGAATGTGCATCTAATGCATGAGAGGCTGGCTGTGCGCACATTTGTGAGAGAGGAGTGACGCAGAAATTATCGAACTTGTGCATGGTGGGAGGAGTATCAGAAGCTGGGTGTCCTGCTGAATAAAGTGCAAAATATAGGCCTCTGTGATGACGCATCTTCCATGGCTGGTAAGTGGGGGTCTGGGGGGGCCGCCGCTGTGTATGTTTGTGAGGCAGTATCAGTGCCCCCGGGGCCTTTGTAACCTGTGAGGCGTTTGCAAGCCTTTACCTGTGGGACTGACAACTCAAGTATAATTAAAGGCTAAATTACTTGTGGAATTGGAATGCCAAAATAGAAAGGCTGGGGTGGCTGCTTTCGGGGAGCAGTTCATGTTAATGTGACCGTTACCAAGTTAGTATGCTGGTTGAAATTTTGGTTGATATATAATTTAGGGAGGGCTGTTTTTTAATGGATAAATGGATGTTGCTGATTAAAAATAGTTAAGCAGGGTTGGGGGGGGACTGGAACGTCTACAACAGTCAAAGTAGGACCGTTCTTGGAGTTGAATGGTAGGGGTACATGTAGTATGTAGGATATGTAAATATGTGTGGGGATGTTCTTGGTGGGAAGTTTTGGGAGGGGAGGGGATTGTACCTGGAAAGGGGATTGTTGTGTGTATATGTGTTATATGTCTGCAGTGCTGGAAACATCTCTTGTTTTTATTAATCATAAAGGGTAACAGGTTATTAGAAAATGCAATAATAACTGGTAAGATGGGAATGTGGGAAATTTTCCTTAGGGTGAGAGTAAGATGGAAGATGAAGGGAGAGGCATGGTGGGTAAATGAATAAGTTAAAGACACTGGGGATCACTTCGTGGAATGTGAAGGGGATCACATCGCCAATTAAGCGAGCTAGTATACTGACAGCCCAGCGCCGCCAGCGCACTCAGGTGGCATTATTACAAGAAACGCACCTGACCACCCAAGAACATCAGAAACTGGTAAGAGGGCGGGTGGATTGGTGCTATGCATCATCCTACAGCTCACATAAAAGAGGGGTTGCGGTGCTGATAGGCAAGGCAATTCCATTCACTTGCACAAGGGTGATCACAGACAAGGGTGCAGGGAGGTATGTCTTTGTGGAAGGGGTGCTCTCTGGTGAAAAAATAACATTGGAAGTGTCTGTGCCCCTTCAGTATTTGACCCAGTCTTTTACCAGGAAGTCCTAGATGTTCTAATGCGAGAACAATTTGAGGGGTTAGTTCTGGGCGGTGATTTTAATGCAGTTATATAAGGGGACCTGGATCTCTCAGAGGGAAGGAATAGGCACAGAGGAGGACTGAAACGCTGGCAGGAGGGAATACTGGATATGGACATGATTGGCTGTTGGAGGGCTTTGCATCCAGGTGAAAAGGGATTCACCTTTTACTCGAACCTGAATAAAATATGCTCTAGGATAGATTGTATCTAGTTGCCCCGACTGTGGCTAGACAGACTACGAAAGGTGGAACATAGCTCTATTATCCTTTCGGACCATGCTATGGTCCAGATGATTTTTGAAGTAAAAGAACAGAGAGAGGGTCCTCTACCCTGGAAGTTCCCAAGGGACCTGGTGGATAATAAAGAATTTGTGGAATACCTGGGGCAAGAGTGGCAATTTTATAAAGAGACTAACGAGGGGTCAGTGGAATCCCGAGGCATATTTTGGGAAGCAGGGAAGGCCTTCATTAGAGGAGCCATAATTAAGTTTGTTGCACAGTATATAAAAAAGGAAAAGAGGCCACTTGGGTGGAATTAGATGGGAGAGTGAAAACATTGGAGAGGGTAGTGGTGGAAAGAGCAACGGAGGAGAGGGTGCAAAGTTTGAAAGTTGCAAGGGAGGTGCTAAATGCTTTCCTATTGGGGGAGGCGAGGGTGGTAGGACTATTTGTCAGAAGTAGGTTATTTGAGAGGGGCAACAGATCTGGCCCACTATTGGTCCGACTAATAAAAGGAAGGAGATTGTATACACACATAACAGAAATTAAAGACAGAGAAGGAAAGATACTAAGGGATAGGCCTTAATTAGGGATAGATTTGATCAATTCTACCAACAGCTCTATCAAGCAGAATGTGCCGGTTCAGACGGTTTAGCAAAGCAGTTTCTGACTGGAGTTAGGGTGCCCGAAATAACTGATCAACAACAGAGGCAGCGGGGGGGAAGATCACGCGTCTGGAAATTAGGCAAGCAGTACAGAGGTTGAAGCAGGGGAAGGCCAGTGGACTGGACGGGTTCACAATAGAGTTTTATAAAACATTGAAAGAACAGGTGGTGGATTCGCTATATCAAGTGTTCTCTGAAGTTGGGTGGGAACCTCTCAGTCTTCTTTAGAGAGGCAGTCATCTGTTTGGTACCAAAGACAGGGAAAGATGGGCAGGAGTGTTTCTCGTTCCGACCGATCTCTTTGCTAAATTGCGATGCTAAAATACTGGCTAAGGTGCTGACAAGGAGATTGAACCAGTTCATGCCGGAGTTAGTTCACCCAGACCAGACAGGTTTTGTCACAGGGAAGAGCTCATATCATAATATGAGAAAGCTGCTTAATGTAATATGGAGAGCCTCACGCGGACAGAAGAATATTGCAGTTTTAACAATGGATGCCGAGAACACATTTGATCGTATAGAATGGGCATATTTGTTGAAGGTTCTCCAGATGTGTGGGGTGGGGGATGGATTTATCGGATGGATCAGAAGTATGTATAGAGCTCCTGAGGCAAGAGTGTTAGTGAATGGGAAATTAACAAAAAAATTCACCCTTCATAGGGGTACCAGGCAGGGCTGCCCTCTCTCGCCTTTATTATTTGCACTAGCTATAGAGCCTTTAGCGATTCCAATTAGAAATTCGAAGGACATTAAAGGAGTGATAGGGAGGTCAGGTAAGGAACACAAGATTACACTATATGCAGATGATATGTTACTATATGCTTGGAAACCGGCCAATTCAGTTCCCCCATTATTAGAGCTGATAGGGAAGTTTGCGGCCTTCTCGGGATATAGAATAAACATCCACAAATCAGAAATACTGCTGTGGGGAGAAATTGAAAGAGGATTTGAAAACACAGCCTGGGGTCTTAAAAAGGTGAAAAAGGAATTTACATATCTGGGAATTCAAATTGGGCATGACCTAAACCAGCTGTATAAGCTAAATTATGGAACAATGGTACAGAGCATAGAAGAACTAAGAAGATGAAAGTATCTGCCTATATTATGGTTAGGCCGCATAAATCTTATAAAAATGAACACTCTACCTCGAATTTTGTATTTGATGCAAATGCTGCCCATGGGGCTAAACAAGACAGATATGAAAAGGGTGGATAAAGCCTTTGTAGGCTTCTTATGGAGGGGGAAATGACCAAGGGTGAGTCTTCATCGGCTACAGGCAGAGGGGGACATGGGTGGGTTAAATCTACCAAACTTAAAAAATTATGCGCTAGCCATGCATTATAGATTTATAGGTGACTGGGTAAATAGGCCAACAGAAGCTGGGTGGTTAGACCTAGAGGAAGGGGAAGGAGTGGTAAGAGTATCAGCTTTCCTGTGAGGGGGAGGTAAGAAGGTGTATGGTAGGCAGGCGAACCCAAACCCATTATTGATGTCAGTATTGGAAGGTTGGGAACAGCTGTTGAAATGGTTCGGTGTGAAATCAGGGGAAGAAACACTTTTACTACCAATTAGGGGGAACCCTGGATTTTTGGCGGGACTGGAAGATAAAGGTTTCCTGATAAGGGAGGAAAAGGGCATACTGTAAAATGTGTAAAAGATATGTGGAGAAAAGGGCAGTTATTGTCGGGAGTGGAGCTAGGGGAAGGCCTAGGGGCAGGGATGTTTCGAATCTTGCAAGCAAGTAATTATGCTAAAACAATTATGAGAAGTTGAACCGACAACTCCCCCTTGGAGCAGATAGAAACTATGGTTCTTGGTACTCGGGTGGGGCCGTGTGGAGTAATAGGAAGAGCGGCAAGGATGGGGCCTGACTATACCAGTAAAACTAGGGCCCTATGGAATAGAGATCTGGGGAGAATGATACCAGATCAGGGTTGGGGCCTACTATTACAACTCCATAAAGGATTATTAGTCTGTAATAAGTATCAGGAATCATATTATAAGTTCGTACATAGGCTCTATTCCCCCAAGTATGATTCATAGATTCCGCCCTGAGATATCCCCTCTGTGCAGGAGGTGCGGGTTGGAGTGGAGAACGTATATACATTGTTTCTGGGAGTGCCCAATTTTAAAACAGTTGTGGGAAGCCATAGCCAGGGAAGTTGGTAGGGTGTGGGGTAGGCAGATGGATCAGAACCCAGTGGTCATGTTGTTCGAGGTAGATGATTTAGAGGATGAGGACTGGAGACCCCTCCCAAGATGTGTACGAATTTTGGTTATTTTGGCCAGACATCGCATATTAAATACATGGGTTTCTAATGACATGCCAATGATTCAAGTATGGAAAAATATGTGTCTGCAAGTACTATGTCTGGAAAGATTATGTTATGTGAACAGAAACAGAGAGGACCAATTCTGGGAGGTGTGGGGAACATTCTTGGCCACATTGCCACCTGGAGAGATGAATGCATTGAGAAAAGGCCCGCAAGAATAGAATGAAATGATAGGGAATTTGAAAGGGAGGTGGGGGCAAATATAAAGGATGAATTGGGGAAGGGGGGACGGCACCCTGGGGGAATGAGTTGGAGAGGGTATAACATGGAAGATAAACCTTTTATTAATGTATTAACAGCCTGCACAATTCATTAGTCTATGTTACTGTTAGCTTATTTTAGTTTTCGTCTTGTTAATGTAACTTTTGGTTACAGTGGAGTAATTTAGGTGGGTACTAATAGGGGAAGGGTGGTATCGTGAGCAGATGTTATATAGAAGAAGAAGAAGTGGGGGCGGTATTGGTAGGTGTTGGATTACTGTAGTAACTGTCCTTTATTGTCTGTGTTTAATGTTTTCTTTTTACTTTGTTTTAATGTGGAAAATTAATAAACAAGTTAAGGAAAAAAAGAAAATATGCTAGTGCAGGGACAGATTGCTGTAGCGGAAGATACTAGTAAGTGGAAGGGATCAACGCAGCTTCACAGAGTCAAAATACGATCCCTTCCCTTCCCAAATAGGGGCAATTAAAAATATATATATTGGCAGAATATGACTTGTGATCAGGTAAGGCTTCTTTATGGTTCTTGGGAGGAGCACCAGGATAGTTGCTATTTAAGAGAGTCCCATAGCACGACATCCAGAACTGCGTAGCTATCGTTAATTGTCATAAATGTTTCTAACTCCTTTTGGGCATAGGAGATTACATTTTCGTCTTGTAGAAGGAGGAGGCTTAGCCTTCAGGAGGAGGTTCTGAGTAGTGCAGGACCCCATAATATGTGAAGGGTCAAAGCAACGTGGTCTGGTATGACCAGGGGGTGGATATGGGAGTCTGTAGTGATCTGTGTGATGTTAGCTAATGTGAACCAGATATCAAACCTGCTGAGGGAGCAGTTGACCCCAGAGGAGCAAGTATAGTCTCTCGTATTTGGGTGTGTTAACCTCCAGATGTCAGTGAGGGCAAATTCAGGCATCATGGTCTTAAGAATTACTGCGGTTTTATAGTTAGGCTTCTGAGTAGAGGAGGATCTATCTAGTAGAGGGTCAAGTGTTAGGTTCAGGTCCCTTCCCCCCAACAACGATGGGGCAGGGGGAAGTGTTAAAAGTGGCAAGCCTCTCACTGATATTTGAGAAAAAGTGAGGGTCATCTGTATTTAGATCATATATATTTAATAGGAAAAGGGGCCCCTCCGGAGTGGAGAATTTTGCCATAATCCACCTGCCCTCCGGGTCAGATAAAGAGTCCAAGCAGGACCATTAGTGGACTTTGTGGATAAGGATGGAAACCCCTTTCTCTGCTGTGTGGAGTGTACTATGCAGTTTTGTTCTCACCCATTCTCTCATAAGCTTGCATGCTTCTATATGTAAAAGTTTAGTTTTTTGTAGGAAGGCTACCCATGTGTGGATCTTTTTTAGGTGAGCCAGGACTTGTTCGTTTTTTATGGGAGAGTCAAGACCTCTAACAATGCAGAATTTTTTTTTTTTTTTTTTATTTAGTTGTTTAACCAGTTATAGCACATATCCGTCATTCAAACAACATGAAGTCTTGCTATATTATGACAATTGCAGTATGACCGCAGGTTAGAACTGCTCCGGAGGTGAAATAGTTAACTTTTCCATGCAGGCATGGAACCTAGAGCGCAAGCTCGGTTAGAAACTCTGTCTGTTGTGCTTCAAAGGTAAACTGTCAGATTCTTTACTCTGCCTCACTGAACAGTCGCTCCGGAGATTTCTCCTTCTGCTCGGTTCATTTTGTCGGTTTTAAAGTATTATTTTTCGTTTTTTAGCCGAAATTAAACTGCAACCGGTTGGTTCAAGCTCTGTCTGTGGTATTGTGAGTAATAGATAGGCTTACATTTATTTTATTCTTGTGTGGAACTTGTAATTTGTTATCGGTTCGGTCTGAACCAATCAGGTTGTATTTTAAATTTACTAGCCCTTTTTTAGAGTGCGGTTCCTGGTTCTTATCGGTTCTAAAAAAAAGGGATTTCATTACGTTTTTTTCCACGACTCGTGACACGGTTGGGAACCGATAAGGGTGTCTTGCTTGGTGGATTGCCGTAAACGGGCAAGTTGGTTAGGCTGGCAGCTGCGTCTGGAGAAACTCCAAAAGAAAAACGGACTCCACTGGGTTTCAACACTGTAGTGTTTGTGGGAAGCTTTGCTAAGGCTGACCCACACACCACGTGTTCTATTGTCTGGGTTTGACCACCCCAATTCAGACTGCCAGATTTGTCACAATTTCCTGCTGCCACCATAGATAAGAGAGTTGGTAGGCTCAGGGAAAGGGAGGCCAAAAAGTCCACTGACCCGGATGGCCAGCCCGGTTCGGTGCCAACCGAACAGGAGGGAGTGCCCTCTGACCAGGGCGATACTTCCTCGGGCAAACGAAGAGCCAGTTCTGAGGAGCTGGTTCCATCAAAAAGGGCTAGAAAGTCAGCTAGTTTAGAAAAAGTTCTCTCCCCAACTGCTGAGGAAATACATACTAACATACTAAAATGCCAGCAGAATAGGCCTAACGGTCTTTCGTGTCTGCTCGTTTGGTCAGCTTCCACCCTGGGTGCTGACCTTGCTGCCTCCCTCGCCTCCTCTGGCTTCTCCCTTCCCAGTTCCGGATATTGTTGCTGCATTGGATTTTGCTTCCAGAACCTTCCCTGTACCTGTCCCACCCCTCTTGAACTCCTCCACTGTCTCTGCCTCCACCAGCCCCCTAGGCAGCGCATTCCATGGCTCCACCACACCTCTCAGTGAAGTAGCACCTCCTCCTTTCTCCTGAATCTTCCCCACCCAGCTTCCACCCATGCCCTCTGGTGGCCCCTCCTCCTTCCTTGACACCCCGACTGTTCCTCCCTATTTACCCCCTTCATGTACCTGAAGACCTCTATCATGTTCCCCCGGTCCCTTCTCTCTTCCAATGTGTACATATTTAGCTCTTCGAGCCTCTCCTCATAGGTCCTGTCCCCCAAGCCCCAAATCATTTTGGTTGCCCTCCTCTGGACCCTCTCCAGGAGGGTAATGTCCCTCTTAAGTGTGGCCTCCAAAACTGCATGCAGTACTCAAGGTGCGGCTCACCAAGCAGTTATACAGAGGAGTATCACTTCCTCCTTCTGAGGTGATCCCCTAGCGATGCATCCCAGCATCCTGTTGGCCTTGGCTGCTGCCCTCCTACAAGTCTCCGAGTTGTTCATCTTGACATCCACCACCACCCCAGGTCCCTCTCAGCCATCGAGACTTGTAGCATTCCCCAGGGTACACTTGGCCTGGGTTTCTGGCCCCAGGTGGAGTACCTTGCATTTCCTGCATTGAACCTCAGCTTCCACTTTCTAGACCATCTTTCCAGAGCCTCCAGGTCCCCCTGTAGGGCCACCCTCCCCTCCTCCCCATCCACCACCACCCCCAGTTTTGAGTCATCTGCAAACAGACTCATCTCACTCCTGATTCCTGTCCTTATGTCAGAGACGTAGGCGTTGAAGAGGTGGGGCCCAAGGACTGATCCCTGGGGGACCCCACTAATGACCCTCCTTGGGGATGAGACTATCCTGCCAACTACGACCCTCTGGGTCCGGTCCTGGAGCCAATTGCCTATCCATCTGATCATCTGGTTCCCCACCCCCATTTCTCCCAGCTTATCCAACAGGCCCACGTGAGGAACAGAGTCAAATGCCTTGCTGAAGTCTAGAAAGAGGACGTCCACTGGTCTACCCAGGTCCAAGGCACTCGTCACCCAGTCATAGAACTCCACAAGGTTTGTCTGACATGATTTCCCCGGGATGAATCCATGCTGTCTATCGTCCAAGCACCCTGGCTTTCCAGGTCCCCCCTTAGCCTCTCCTTGACAATGCCCTCCATCACCTTGCCCACCACCGATGTCAGGCTGACAGGCCTGTAGTTCCCTGCCACCTCCCTTGATCCCCCCTTGTGGACAGGCACTATATTCGCCACCTTCCAGTCCTGGGGCACCCACCCTGTCCTCAGAGAGATGGTGAAAAGCTCCGCCAGGGGTTTTGCCAGGACATGCGCAAGTTCCTTCAGCACTCTGGGATGTAATTTATCCGGCCCCGGTGCTTTCTCTGTCTTAAGGGAGCTGAGGGCATCCCTCACTCTCTCTGCTGTGATTTCCACTTCCGGTACCTCTTCTCTCTGCTTAGCCCTCCCCCCTCCTGCCAATGATGCCTCCCCCTCTCCCCAGACCCGCCGATCGGTAAGTGTCCCCGCCTCCTCAGTATCTCTGTCTCCTCCATGTATGATGCAGCACCTCATTTTCCTTGGTGAAAACTGAGGTGAAGTACTCATTTAGTACCTCAGCCTGCTCCCCGGGTCTTGTGCCCATCTCTCCCTGATTTAATCCTGCTAATCTGCCCCTTCACCCTTCGTTTTCCCCAATGTATCTAAGGAACCCCTTGTTCCCTCTCCTAATTTCCCTGGCCAGGTTCTGCTCCTTCCTTGCCTTAGCCGTCCTCACCACCCTAGTGGCCCTTCTAGCCATCAGCTCATACTCCCCTCGATCCCTTTCACTTCTTGAGCACTTGAATTGCCTATAGGCTGCCTTCTTTTCTCGCACCACCTCCTGGACCTCCCTGGTCCACCAGTAGGGTTTTTGGGCCCTGCCACATTTTCGTCTTACTCTTGCACAGGTGTTGGTAGCATCCTGTACCCCTCTCCTGATGATTTCCCACCTACTATCAGCGTCCATGTCTGACCCAATCACATCCAAATGCTCCTTAAGGATCCTTCCCATTTCCTTAAAATCTGTCCCCCTGAAGTCAGTTACCTCCGTCTTTGTGCAGCCTTCTAGCCCTCCTAGGTCCAGGCAGAACCAGACTGTAGCATGGTCGTTCCCGCCAACGGTCCCTACCCAGGCTCCCCAATCTGGTCACTGTCTGCCAGACCACATCCAGTACCCAGCCCCTGGTTGGTTCCCCACCTGCTGAGTTAGAATGCGTCCTGAAAGACATCCAACAACCTCTGTTCCCTGGTCACAGAGGATGTCATAGTCTCCCAGTCTGTTCCTCGCATGTTTAAGTCCCCCAACACCACCACCGTTCCTCTGCCCAGTCTGCAGTGTCTCCCAACATCTGCCACCAAACTCTCCTCCAGCTCCTCCGCCAGTGCAGGGGGTCTATACACCACTCCTATTTTTACTCTCTTGCCATCCCTTGTTATCAAGGTGACCCAAATTGCCTCCACGGTTCCCTCCGCCTCCTCTACTCCCCCTATGCCAATGCAGTTTTTGACTATCATTGCTACCCCTCCTTCCCTTCCCTCCCCACTGTCCTTCCTGAACATAGTGTAACCCTCCAGGTTCAGGTCCCAGTCGTGTCCTGCAGTGGCCCAGGTCTCAGTGACCGCTGCCACATCCACTGCTCCCTCAGTTAGCATCGCCTGGAGCTCAGGCATTTTATTGCCCAAGCTCCTGGCATTTAGCAGGACTGCCTTCCACCCTTTCCCTATACTTCCATTTCCCCTGCTCGTGTTCCCATGGGGATTCTGTTTTCTCCTGGTCTGCACTTTACCAGTCGGCCTTTTCCCGCAATCCTCCAGCTCCCCAGGGGGGTGGAGACAGAGTCCCTCCTTTATCTGCACCCCCTTGACAGCCTTTTCTCCCATCCCTCCCCCCTTCACAAGTTTAAACCCCACTTTTCACCAATGAACCCCTCTATTTTCAACTTAAGGATTCCTCCTCCAAATTGAGATGGAGTCTATCTCAACATACAGCTCTGTTATTCTCCCAGGTCTCCCCAATCCCCATCAACCCATACCCTCTGGCCTCACACCACCCCTGAGCCACTGGTTTGTCTCCTCAATCTTCCTTTGTGTGCCCCACTAGCCCTTGGCACCAGCAGGATTTCTGAGAAGGAAACTGTGCATCCTATGTCATGACAGACCCTGGCAAGCTCCCTGAATCTTGCCTGTATCTCTAGCTCACTATTTCCTCAATGTCATTTGTACCCAGGTGGACCAGTATGTCCGGGGAACCCCACAATCCTTTGCCAGCTGATATACCCGTGCTTAGCCCTGTGCACCGTTAGTCCAGGAAGCATTTTGTTTCTAACTGGCCAGGCTTCTCCTCCCTATCCCATTTGATACCCTGATCATAGAATCCCCAACAGGAGCACTCTGACCACCTTTTCCTCCATTTCCCTTCCATGTCCCTCATCCTTTCTACTGGCCCCTCCACCCAGCTGGCTCCTTGTTCCTCCACCTATCTGGGTGCCACATGCCACCCCTCCTATTTACCCTGGCCACCCTCCCTCCAATCCTATGCCCTCCTCCTCCTGAGTATCCTTCTGTACCCTGCTAACTCCCCTCACTGCTTCGCGACTGGTCCTTCTCCCATCTGCTAAACTAGCCTGGCTCATCCTCCCTTCCTTCCTGTTTCCATTTAGTCCTCCTTGCTTGTCGTGCCCCCTGGCCTAAATCCTCAGCCCTTTACTGAATCCTTCTTGTACTTCTGGTCCTTCTCCTTTACCTTTCCTCCCAACTGGTCCTTCTCCTTGCGCTTTCCTCCCTCTTCCCCCTGCCCCTCCTGCTCTGATTCACTGCTCCCACCATTTTCCTGCATTCCAGGTTCCCCCCTGTTCTTCCTGCTATCCGGCCCCTGCCTCCTGCCCCCACTCCCTTTCTGTCTCTAACCACCCCTGTTGTGGCTACATCACCCCCCTCATCCTCGAGCAGAAGAAGAGAATTGAAGCGGTTAATGAGTGTAAGTTCTGATCCACCTCCCCGCCTTGCTTCCTTCTGTCCAGCCCTGGCCATCTGCCTACTTCCCTGAGAATGTTGTCCCTCTGTCCCTCCTTTGTGAGGGTCCCAGTTACCTGCCTGCTTCCTTGGTAGTGTCCTTTGGACCCTCCTCCTGGGGTCTCTATGTGACCCCTGAATATTCTCCTGCACTCCTTTCCTATGCCCCCACCCCCAGTGCTTGGTGCAACCCCTGGGAGATCCCCTGCCCCTTCCCCAACCATACCTCACCCTTCCCAGCTGTCTCCTAATCCTCGCAGATCTCCTCCCTGTTGTGCCAGCTGGTAGCACACTGGGCAACCACCGAACTTCCAAGCCCAGTCCAGTATCATGGCTGCTCCACACCCTGTGCACCCCACCACCCTCCCAAAGATGCCGGCCCTAATGATGTGTGGTTCCATCCCCTTTCAAGTAGGTTTCCTTGGGTGAGCCACCAGGTTCCCCCAGTCCAAGATACACCCCTACTGCCTAATCAGGTCACCCACTAATCTTAGATACAGTCCACTGGTAAACCTGTTACTAGGTGCAGTACAACACAGTAAACTTATAAGGGACATGAACAACTCCCTAAGCTGCTCTCTCCCAGCCTTTAAATCCAACCCCCAGTGGCTAGAACTACATGAGCTGCACCTGCAGCCTTTTCTTCCAATTGCAGGACAGGTGTTCCCTATAAATTAGCAGAACTCTGGGGAGGGAGGGGTGGGGAGGGTGGGTCTTGGGCAGACACCCGACTCGAGAGAGAGTGTATCAGCCCTGTGTCTCCCCTCCAAGCCCAGCAGCCAAAGAACCAGGCCCCAGCAAATCCCACCAAATAGGTTTTAAATCAGAAGAAATAGGCCTCCACTAGCGCAGCCTGTTACACAGTGAAACATCCAACAAATGAGCCCACTTACAGCCACCAAATCAGTTTTCAAACTTTCAACAGCCCCCAAAACAATACCCTGCTAGCCCCTTAGAAGTAAGAAAGTAAAGAAATAACCTTCTACCAAGTAAAATCCACAAGAACCCTGTGAAAACAACAAGCAGCAGCTACTGTCCTGGAACACAACTGATCCTGTCCCCTTCCAGTTCCTTCTAATAGCTAAAGCAATTAAAATTGTTCAGTCTCTCTCTATCTCCGGTTCAGACCAAACCGACACCTTTTGGTAAGCGTTCGGTTCAGCCGGTTCCACCGGTTCAAGATTATGATTTTGAGGAATTTTATGAACCGGGGAAGGGGGAAGAGGAATATGAGGAGAGTGAATTTGGTTTTGAAGATCTGGATGTGCCCATTGATCTGGACACCTCTCCAGATAGACCCCTAGGGGTTTCTCCTCCAAGACTTTCTGAATCCCCTTCTCATTTCATGTTTTATAAAAAAGTGGCTGAAACTCTCCAGCTCCCTGTTGAGGAAGCTGTTGATGACCAGGAGGAGCCAGACTATGTAGAAATGATGGATATTCCAGAGTCTAGGAGACTGTCTATTCCTTTGCATAGATCTTTTAGGAAACAGACAGTAAAAGTTTTAAAAACTCCTCACGCTATACCTCCTGTGGATAAAAGGATGGACAAGAGGTATACCTTATCAGGCTCCGACACTGAATTCCTCTCTCAACAATGCAGCCATGTGGGGGTAGTGCAGGCTGAAACCTGTGACAAGGCTAATATTCCCCTAGCTTCACACCCTCCTGAGAAGGACTCCAGGAAGATTGATGCTATGGCAAAGAAACAGTACATGGCAGCATCTTGGACTCAGACAAGCAAATTATATGGCTTATGCTGCTAGGTACCAGAAATCCAGATGGGATACTGTGCTAGCCCTAGCAAAACAAGTCCCTGACCAGCTTGCCAGGGAGCTGGAACAGGTGGCTATGGATGGTATTGAGGCATCCAAGGTGCAATTTCATGCTGCAGTGGACTCTAATGACATTTCATCAAGAGTCATGGCTACATCTGTGGCACTTCGCAGGATGGCTTGGCTCAGATGTACTGCCCTGTCTCAGGATACCCAGTCTAAGGCCATGGATTTTCCTGTTGTGGGAAATTCTCTGTTTGGGGAGCAAACGGAGAATTACATGAAGAAAATGGGTGAATATAGGACCACCTATAGGAGTGCACAGGCTAAGGAAAGGCAGGCCACTCCTCAGAAGCAGCTATCTAGAGGCAGGGGCAGGCCTTTTCATAGGCCTTTACCAAGCCCAAGCTTCCTCCTCCGCCTATGCTCAGAGGGTTTTTTAGAGGAGAGGCAGGCGGGGTGCAAGCAGGTCTGCTTCCACCCTCAGCCCAAAGCCCCTGCCAAGCAGGCACCCTGATGGGATTGCCAGGCCGATTCTCCTCTACCTGTAGGGGGCAGGCCGGCTTACTTTGTCCAGGACTGGAAGTCTCTAACATCAGACAAGTGGGTCCTGGAAGTAGTAAGCCAGGGACTGGTTCTCAGCTTCAAAAAATTTCCAAAGCTGACAATCAGATCTTTTCCACCTGCAACTCCATCAGAGACACTTGCCCTAGAGGCAGAGGTCTCTACCCTCCTGGCTCTCAGAGCTGTGGAAAGGGTTCCTCCCCTACACCAGGGCAAAGGTTTGTACTCCAGGTACTTCCTTACCCCAAAAAAGACAGGAGAATGGCGGCCCATCCTGGATCTCGGATATTTAAACAAGCACCTTTTAAAGCCAAAGTTCAAAATGGTGATTCTGGGAATTATCTTACCCTCTATAAGGCCAGGGGACTGGCTAGCTTCCCTGGACCTCAAGGATGCCTACTTCCATATTCCCATCAGAAGCTCCCATCAAAAGTACCTCAGGTTTGAGCTGCCCTCAGGACACCACCAGTTAAGAGCAATGCCCTTCGGCCTCACTTCTGCCCCAAGGGTATTCACCAAATGCCTGGCAGTAGCAGTTGCCTACCTAAGAAGGCAAAAGATTGCCATATTTCCTTACCTGGACGATTGGCTCATAGTGGGCCAGTCCCCAGACCAGGTCAGTTTACACCTTCAGATAATGCAGCAACTGCTTACCTCTCTAGGTTTCCTTCTGAATCTCTCAAAGTCAGTTCTAGAGCCTGTCCAGCTTCTTACCTTCATAGGCGCAGAGCTGAACACACAGAAGGCCAGGGCCTTCCTCCCCCTGGATAGGGCAAAGACGCTAGTCTCCCTGGCCTCCTCATTTACCCTGCAGGTCTCCCGGCCAGCAAGGCATTTTCTGCAGCTCCTAGGACACATGGCTGCTTCCACAGCAGTGGTGCAAGGAGCAAGATTTCTGATGAGGGACATCCAGTTCCATTTGAGAGCTTTTTAGTCTCAAAGAAAGGATCCTCTTACCAAATTGATCCCAGTAACTCGAACCCTGATCCAAGCCCTACAGTGGTGGCAGGATCAGAGCAACCTGAGACAAGGGTTCCTTTTGTCACTCAGTCTCACTCTTTAATCCTTACTACAGATGCCCTCTGGGTTGGGGAGCTATATGGGTGACCTCACCACTCATGGTCTGTGGTCTCCCAGGAATCTCTGCTCCACATCAACCTGTTGGAGCTCAGAGCAGTTTTTCTAGCACTTCAAGCTTTTTCCAAATCTGTTCAGAACAAGAGTATTCAGGTCAGAACAGACAACACCACTACAATGTGGTACATCAATCAAGGCACTCGGTTCACGGCCTTGTGCAATCAAGCGATGAAGTTGTGGTCTCTGGCTTACTCCTGAACACCTCCCTTACGGCAGTTCACCTCCCAGGCAAGGACAATGTCCTGACAGATGCTCTCAGCAGGATTTCCCAGGGCCACCACGAATGGTCACTGGATCCCTGGTCTTGGGAGTAGTATTTGCCAGATGGGGCACCCCAGATAGATCTTTTGCAGCCCCAGACAATCACCAACTTCCTCTTTTTGCTGCAGGCCCCAGTGTTGGTCTCTCTCCGCTGGATGCCTTAGCCTCAATTGGGAGGAAGTTTCTATGCCTTTCCCCCCTTTCCTCTCCTGCTCAAAGTGCTAGTCAAAATCAGATCCCAATCCTGCAAAGTCATTCTGATAGCTCTGGATTGGGCCAGACAGCCCTGGTATCCACTCCTACTGTCCCTAGCAGTCCATCCTCCCCTGTGCCTTCCCAAGAATCACAGTCTGTTAACCTGTGCCCAGGGAAGGGTCTGGTACCCGATTCTCAAAGTTTGCTGATTTACACCTGTCCCAGGGTGTAATGGATATATTGAAGGCCTCAAGGAAGCCTTCCACCAGGGCTACTTACAATTCTAAATGGAAAAGGTTTTCCATATGGTGCTAGGAAAAGCATATTTCCCCAGTCTCTGCTGATCTTCCCACAGTCCTGGATTATATGGTCCACCTGAATTCTTTGGGGCTGAGACCAGCTACCCTCAAGGTGCACTTGGCAGCTGTGTCTGCTTTTATTTCAGCAGGTAAATCCTCTTCTCTTTCAGCTCATCCCGTATTTTCCAAGTTTTTTAAGGGGTTGTTGCACACCAACCCTCCATTCAGAGATCCTGCCCCTGCCTGGGATCTTAATGTTTGCATTGCTCAGCTTATGCAACCCCCTTTCGAGCCTTTGTCGTCAGCTGAGCTCAAGTACTTGACTTGGAAAACTGTGTTTCTGGTAGCCATCACCTCTGCCAGATGCATAAGTGAATTACAAGCGTTGTCAGTGGAGCAGGAGTTTATCTCTTCACAGAGATAAGGTAGTCCTTCGGACTAACAGAAAGTTTCTGCCTAAGGTGGTTTCAGATTTCCACCTTAACCAATCTATTTCTCTTCCAGTGTACTTCACTGACCACTCCTCTTCTGGGGAGAGGAGACTGCACAGCCTAGATGTGAAGAGAGCCCTTAGTTACTACATAGAGCATACCAAGGGTCATATGTTTGACTCCCTCCAACTGTTCCTTACCTATGGCGAAGTTGAGAAAGGGAAACCAGCCACTAAAAGATCCATTGCCAGGTGGATTGTCTCTTGTATCCAATTCTGCAACGAGAAGTTGGGTAAAGTTCCTCTCTCAGGCCTGAGGACCCACTCTACCAGAGGTACAGCTGCTTCTCTGGCTGCTGCCAGCAACATTCCTATTCTAGAAATATGTCAAGCAGCTACCTGGAAAACAGTTCACACTTTTACCAAGCATTACTCCTTGGACATCCAGGCTAGGAGTGATGCTCGGTTTGGCACAGCCGTGCTTCAGAGCCTATTTCCTAAGTAGGTTCTGTCCCTCATCCATGGGGGTACTGCTGTGTAGTCTGCAATTGTCATAATATAGCAAGACTTCATGTTGTCTGAAGAAAAAATTACTCACCTTAGTAATGTTGTTTCTTCTAATGGAGTCTTGCTATATTATGACCTCCTTCCCTCCCTGCCTGCCCCTCTCAGAACCTCTGTTTTTGGGATGTGGGTGGGCAGTACAGGGCTCGCACTTTTTGATGCCCACCTTCTTGTTTTCACCTACCTTTTTGGTGAATTGGTGTTGTGTTTTTGCATTTTTTTGGGTCTCCTGACTTGAGTCTTTGTTTTAGGCCAAAAAATGAGTGTTTATGTTAGTAGCCAGTTGGCTAGTGTAGGTTTACAGCTTCCACACAGAACCTTTAGTGAGTTTTAGCTCATAAAGATCTGACAGTTTACCTTTGAAGCACAACAGACAGAGTTTCTAACCGAGCTCGCGCTCTAGGTTCCATGCCTGCATGGAAAAGTTAACTATTTCACCTCCGGAGCAGTTCTAACCTGCGGTCATACTGCAATTGTCATAATATAGCAAGACTCCATTAGAAGAAACAACATTACTAAGGTGAGTAATTTTTTCTTTGGTGCAAGATATAATTAAAGTGGCTGTTTGATATGGATCAGAGTTCCTGTCTCCATATATAGCCATATCTGGCATCCTCTAACCTAGGTGCCGCTGTGTTGTATTTGTTTCTATATTCCACAAGCAGATAGCTTCACATTGATTCCTACAGTAACCCATTGTGGATCCTGTATATGGTATTAAGCCACAATGAAGGAGGCTTCTACTGGGGAATTAATGCATATTTTGGGGTTGTGGCACAAGCGTCGGGCTTCAGTGCCTATAGCCACCCAACTATGCATTAATTCCCCAGTAGAAGCCTCCTTCGGAGTGGCTTACTGCACTTGAAACATGGCAAGCGTTGTTAAGTATTCATCATTAGAAATAGCATTTTGTTACAAAACATAGACAAAGGAAACGGGTTAGGTAGTTGACATTTTTACTGGTAATAAGTAGAGAACGTCAGAAGCATACCAACATTTATTAATATACTAATGCTGCTAAACAAATGCAAGCAGATGTAAAATTATTAGCTCAGTATGACACATTGGAGTGCTTTTCAAAGATTTTGAGGTGGTACATATTTCTCTGCATGTCTCGCTATTATGCAAGGAAACACTTCCAGACGCTTTTCAGTGCTGCCACATTGTATCCTGGGAATTATATGCTGAGTTTTTTGCATATCTCAAGTAGCGCTACCACTAACGTTTTAATATTGTAAAAATTAACAAGTGAAATTTCTGTAAACTTCTGCATGGGCACATAGCTACAACATTCTAATGGGTTAAAGTATAACATTCGGCATAACGTTTGAAGAAATGAACTACGAATTTACAGTAGGCAAGATGGCTTTTAATACTGCTGGAACTGTGATGTTTGGACCCTGTGTTTCACTTCTCGGGTGATCTGTCTGTTTTAAGATCACCACGACGGGGGACGCAGTGGAGCTTCCCAACATGGCGGACGCTCTCTGATTAGCGGCAGATAAGGCACAGGTTCAAAGTTAAAAACCTATATTTCCTGAAATCGGAGGCTAGAACTAAGCGTCCTTTCTGGTGTCGGAATAACTGAGGAACACAGTATGGGTTCGAAAAAAGACCAAAAACAAATGGCACAGAATTTAGAATCCTACCTTACCTCAGCACCTGGCGGAAGAGAAGATGGGTCAGGGCCATTTTCTTCAGAAGACACAAGATCTCCTAATAGTCTGAATCCCCAGATTATGGCGATGTTGCAAAAAATCCAAGCAATGGGGCAGGAAACGAACCGTAGGCTGGCTGCAGTGGAGGCACGTTTTACGGAGCTTGATACCAGGGTCCAAGCTAATGAGACCCACATTATACACCTTAAAGCTGACAGAGATCAACAGAGGGAGAGAAATGTCAGGTTTGTGCAGGATTTCAATTTCTTAAAAGCCAAAGTTGAAGTGATAGAGAACTCACAAAGACAGGTGAATATCCGAATTGTGGGCTTTCTGCCAAGATTTGCCAGGGCCACCAAAATTCAAGCTGCAGTAACTCGGTTAATATTTGTGGACCTGAAACTGCTGCTAGAGGATTCCGGCATAACGATCACTAAAGTTTTTGCTATTCCGATGCGAGCTAGGCCACGCGGCATGGTTGGCTCGCGCCCAGTAATGGCCATTGCGATCCTTGCAATTCAGGAAGCCTGCATTCCGTTGCTACAAGCAGCCAGAAAACGAGGAGATCTGTTGTGGGAGGGAAATAAAATTGCTTTTTTTCCAGACATTTCATCTCAGACACAGACCCGGAAGAAGGCACTACAAATCACAAATAAATCCTTATTGGAGAACGGTATTACTGCTCAGCTCCTATTCCCTGCAAGACTGCAGATTAACCATGCTAATAAAACCCACATATTGTCTGATCCAGATGCTGCAGCAGCATTTGCCTCAAAGCTTCTCTCCGCTCGGCCAGCTATCGGGGGGCATGAAGATGGAGAACAGATCAGGACTTTGATCCAAATAATTGACACTGTTTGGGGAAGGTGTTGAACTATTCCTTTAACCTATAAAGCAGGTTTAATGCTTTCTGAAAAGGAAGGACTGTTTGGTCTATCTTCTGTATTTCATCATACTGAACACTTGATGTAAATTGGACCCCCAGTCGGGAGAGGTCCTATTAGAAATCCTCTTACGATTGCTGGAATTTATTTTCCTTACTTACCATTTGTGCCTTATGCCATATTGTTAATGGTTGATTCTTTTAAGGTCTGGCATGTTTCATGCAAATACTTTTCTACCTATAGAGAGCCTTACTTCATAAGGGGATAAAATTGTACCCCACTCAGTTTGTGAACTTTAGCAGACGAATGCTGTTTAAGAGCCTGTCTCCCTATCAGTCATGTGGTGTGACTTTGGAGGTAGGGGTGCCACGCAACTTAATTGAGTGCAAGCCATCTACAAAATAATCTTACAGGCCTCTCTTTAGGGTTTTTTTCAGCCCTCCATTTATTTAGTATTCTACAGGGGGCAGAAATATTGGTGAAGCTCCTTCGGGGTATTGAAAGGTGAGAGTCTACTCTCCTACAATATTATCTAACTGAATATTAGATCCTTTATTACTTTAGGCTGTTTGGTTAAGATTATTGGACAATATTCTGCATTTAGGCTATGAGGTGTATTCTGTACATGTCTGTACTAAACTGCTGTTTACCTAAGTATTTTGTGATGATATAGTCTGTACTGTATTTTTCATAAAACTTATAAATAAAGAGTACAGAACAAAAGATCACCACGACTCACTGCTGCTTCGGCGCAGAGAGGAGAGATGCTGTATGCAAACTTTGCATTCAACCATGCTGCTATCCCGATGGATCTGCAGACCAGAAAGGTGATTGTTTGGGGGCTATGTGGAATCTTTCAACTGAATCTTTAGTGCGAGAGCAACTGACTACTGGGTGGGTGGGAATGCAATGAATTTTCTATTGGGGAACTGCTGCTGTTCATTGACTAGTGGTTTTGCACAATACTACAAGTTGGAGCAGGCATCACTCGGGAATTAATGCCATCTCCAACTTGTCGTGTGCCATTTCATCCAATCAGTTGAGTGCTTTTTATGAGTTGTATATATTGCCATGTTACAATAAATTGTAACCATTTGCGTTGTCTGTCAATATAATAACAACGTGCAAACCTGGAAAACTCAATAGGGGTTACTAGTCGAGGAACACACAAGCTAAAATGAAACATTCTTGTACAATGCAGCTAGAAAAGGAAAAAAATCATATTGCACTGCACCATGTTGTATTTCTGTAGCACTCCACATTGTCAATGGGTAATCAATACAGTTGGGTATAGTGCACCACTACCAGGGGAATAGCACAGCCCAAGATTTTCGAATGTTGGGCACCCGAGGATTCCCTGCACTAATGGCAAATCCCCAGTTTCGTAGGGGAAAGAGCTACTCTCTTTTCTCAGAAGAATTTTCAATGAGGAATTCAAGACTTCAGTTTGGGACTGCATATCTGCTCTGCAGGTTGGGGCTGCCTGTTTACAGGGAGCACCCCTAAATTTAAATTGTGCCTGTTAAGCTGCAGCTTTAAAACTGATAAACCTGCCTGTTTTGCCACTTACGCCTTGTTAAGGTGTTGTTGTGGTCTCCTGTTACAATACTTAAAAAACAAATATTTAAAAAAAAAACAGAGAAAAGGTGCTTCAGGTAGGTACAGTTTTATTTCATGGGAGTATAGGGGCTCCGAGGAGTCACTTGTCTTTGGCATCGGTTCCTTGCCCCCCAGCTTGAGTTTTTTTATTAGTGTTTTTTCTGTGTTTCTGCCATTTTAGCCAACTTGTGAGGTGTGTTTTTTGGGTTTCCCGATTTAGCCTCCATTTTTTACAGTTGTGCTGCTGCCATTAGAACTGAGCGTGCGCTTCCTCAGCTTTATAGTTTCCCGCCAGTAGGCGGGTGGATGCAGCATTCGTGCCTTGAGAGGAGTGCACACTCAGTTATAGACTTTCAGGTGGCTGGTATGTTTTTTACAATTGGCTGGCAGTTGTTATGTTGTTTCACAATTACATTTTAAAAATCTGTCACAGATTTTTCAGTTGTGGAGTAACTTTCTTAAAGACAGTGTAAAATAAAGTTTTTGTCACAGTTTTTTTTCTGTATTTGGTACCATGGCTTTCAAGAGACCATTCATTATGAAACAATGTAAGACCTGCAGAAGGGTGATAAGGCCCTCTCCTGTGGGTACATATTGTCCTCAGTGTGTTGCCCAGCATAATATTTCTCTCACGGTTCCCCCCAGCTGGTCCTCTGAGCTGGGAGGTGGGCATCGGGTCTGTCACTTGGCAGTGGCGAAACATAATTGCGTAAAAATCTCTGGTCACTCCTCGGTGAGCTTTTGAGCCCCGATGTCCTGCAGTGCATCCCAGCAGATACACCCAACCCCAAACCGGGCCCTTCAGGTTGGGGGAAAGGGCCCACACAGGCATGTCCAGGTGTGACGCAGCAGGAGCAGGCTTCAGAATCAGATGTGCAGGCAGATCCCGACCCTGAACCATTGGAAGGCCAGGAGGATAATTACGGGGATCTTGGGGAAATGCCTGACCTAAGAAAATTACTTTCAGATGGTCAAGACATCCCCTCTAAGGAGGAGGTAGAGGAAGAAGAGTGGACAGAGCCCAAGACCACGATACCGATTCCATGCCTCTTTGATAATAAGTCCTTGTCCTTTTTGATAGCTGAGGCATGTAGATCTTTACAGCTCAAGGAGGAGCAGTCCATGGAGTCACTGAATGTTAATCCAATTCTGTCAGTGTCCTCCGCTGCTCCAAAATCTTTCCCAGGTTTTCTCCACTGTGACCAAATTATTGAACAGTATTGGATGGGTGTGGAGGAGAGAAGAAATCTCCCCAAACCAAAAACTGGGAATTATCCGTTTTAAGGGGAAGAGGTCTCATAAGTGGGAAACCCCAGCTCTGGCAGACAAGGCTGTTTATAATCCTATAAAGCACACAACCATTCCAACGGAGGGGACTCTGGCACTATCAGATTCACATGACAAGAGGATAGATACCTCAGGCAGGAGGGTCTTTGCCTCTTCGGGTGCAAACATTCATACCTCCTACGCTTCACTTATTGTTGCCAGAGCCTTAAACCTCTGGGTCACTACGCTGACTGACTACATCCCTCCTGATTCGGAGGGTGCGAGTATTTTTCAGTTGGTGGCCATGGCATCCTCTTTCCTTGGGGATTCCACTGTGGACAAATTACATGTGGCTCAGACACTGGTCTCCTGATTAGTCTTCAGAGATGAAACTGTTTAACCTTCCTTTTGAAGGACATTTATTTTTTGGTTCTGGTCTGGATTCTATCTTGCAGGATGTGCAGGATAAGAAGGGCCACCTCCCAGTGTCCAATCCGTAATGCAAGGCCACAGCTTCTCAACGAGGATAGGGCAATGGTCAGCGCAGACAGTCCTGGGGAGGGTATCGTCCCTTTTAGAACTTCTGTACCCAAAGGAACAGAGGTAACTTTTCAGGCAATGGAGGGTATGGCAATGGAGGATCCTTCTCCAGGAACCGCGGAGGAAGACCAGCATAAATGAAGGTACGCGGGCCCATCCCTGCCCCATTTCCTTTGGTGGGAAGACTACAGGAATTTCTTGCAAGATGAGTCCAAACAATGTCAGACACCTGGGTTCTGGAAATCCTTCACCTGGGCTATGCCATAGAATTCTAACAATTCCTTCAAGGGAAGGTTTTCTGCCATCCCTGGTTTTACAATAAGTGATAAAATGCTGGGCAGTGTCAGACACCCTAACTCATCTCATTCAGATTGGGGCCATTGTTCCTTTTCCCCTTAATGAGCAGGGTCAAGGTTTCTACTCCCTTTACTTCGTAGTTTCCAAGAAGTCCGGGGGGGGGGGGTTCAGACCCATTTTGGCCTTGAAGCATCGGAACAGGTTTGTACACCACAAGCTGTTCAAGATGGAGTCTCTGAGGTCGATAATCCAGGTTGTTCAACCAGGGGATTTTCTAGCCTCAGTAGATCTTATGGATGCTTACCTCCACATCCCCATCACACAGTCCCACCAGAAGTGCCTCAGGTTCTCAATACTGGGCCAACATTTCCAGTACAAGGCACTCCCATTCAGCCTTGCAACAGCCCCTCAAGTTCTCTTGAAGGTGTCACAAATGCACTCCACAGGTCAGGCCCTCTGCTTCCACAGTGCCAAGATCAGAGTGCAATAGTGTGAACAGGTGACAGACAGGGTAACCCTCCTGTCTGTTTTGGGTCCGAATCGCCTATTAACCTTGAGTTCTGGAGGAATTCAAACTGTGAACCTTATGCTAGCATACCCAATTAACAGGCTCAAATAATATTCTCTTCGGGGGGATGCAATATAATCTGTTGCCCAAGGGCACCCAGCCAGGTATCCAAAATGTACCCTTACAGCTCTATATGAGACCTAGGTATATTCTTACCTTTTAAGCTTAGTAACACAATCAAGCTCTTAACAGCTGCCAGCCTTAAGTGCAGGTTCAGCAATCACAGGTAAAATAACAGAAAAGAGCACAGGCAGTATTTTTTGTTTTTGTTTTTGTATATTCTATTTATACCCCCATCACGCTCTGGAGCTGCCTCTCCTTCAGGCTGCCATGACCTTCATACACCCTCCTACTATCTCCCCCAAGCCACCTTACCTCAGATCTGCAGCCATCCTCGGGATAGCCTGGTGTAAGCCTATACCGGGAAGGTCCCTCTCTTCTGAGGGGGAAGGCACTGGCGGGGGAGAAGACCGGCACACTATTTTTCCTCAGTCCTGGGTGCTGCTGACGCTTTCCGTGGCTTCTTGGGAGTCTTTGGTGGTGTCCGGGGCCGGCAGCAGTCATCTGGCCAGTCCCAGAGCGG
Organism: Neoceratodus forsteri; assembly: GCA_016271365.2. Lineage (NCBI taxonomy): Eukaryota > Metazoa > Chordata > Ceratodontiformes > Ceratodontidae > Neoceratodus > Neoceratodus forsteri. The sequence continues at coordinate 181,753,253 of CM057452.1, read as the reverse complement.
TATTTCCATTTTTCTGGTGTTCCCCCTTAATGTGATCCCTCTGCTGTGCTCCCGGTCTCCACCGGGGGCCGCTGCAGAGTGATCATGCGTCCTAACCCACCCCAGGGAGAGGCAGTCCCATAGACTCGATCCTTCCTCTTCCCCTTCGACCCCTCAGCGCCGAGTCCGTTCCCGAACCCGGGTCGCTGGCGTGGTTCAAGGTATGGCATCCAGCGCCTCAGCCCTCTGTGCCACCAGGCCAGCACAGACAGTATTTTAAAGAAAATGTTGTTTACTAAAAAGTTTAAAACAGGTAAAATCAAACACAGAACGATTATATCACAAATCTTACAGTCATATAAAAAAATGGGACGTTACAGAATACAAACTCCTACCACAAATACTTAAAGTCTTTCTAATCTAGATGTTACCCTTTAAATGCTTTCAAAAGTTCAGAGAAATCTTTTTCTCCCTGAGTCCAGAATAATATGCCTCATATTCCCAGATACATGTTTCATTTCAGACTCCATCTCCCCACCCTCTTTCATGAGGTCACAGTTAGATCCTCCCATCTCTTCTTGACATAGTTATCCACAAGAATGTATTTTAATTAATGTGAACATCAGTAAAAAGCCATTTCCCAAATATGACAGTCTTCGATCAAACATTTCTCTTTGAACTTAGCAATCCCACACTCTGTCACTAATTCTCAACTATGTACTAAAAACAAGAGGAACCAGCCACATTACTTTTTTCCTGCTATGTCATAAATGCATACATGGGAACCAACTTCAAAAGCATGAGCAGGTTATAAAAGGTAATAAACAGTCCCTCTGGAAGGAAGGCAGTTAATTAGGTTGCCCTGGTCTGTTTAATGACATCCTCACTGACACCTTAAAAGTTAAAGGCCCAGTCTTTCACACACTGCTGACTGGTGTGAAACAATTACATACACACACCATTTATTTATAATACCAGTATTATACAGTACTAATATTAGAGGGTTTATCACGTGACAAAAGGTACTGATTTTCCTGGTGGCTCAACTATGACAGGAGGGTCATTGTGTCTACCCTTATCTGGATGACCTGCTCTTCAATAACTGATGATGTTTCTTGTGAAGAGATTGGTGTCCAGGACCCTGGAGATCCTGGAATCACATGGCTGGATGGTGAAATAGGAGAAGAACTCCTTAGAGCCACTGCAGTCATTGGAGCACTTAGGGGCAATCTTCGACAAGAAAGTAGGGAGGGTTTTCCTTTCATCCTCCCGGGAGGAGATGTTGCTGTTAGAGATACTTTGGCTCTGGCTTCAGTCCTCAGCATCAGCCCACACTGTGCTGCGGATTCTGGGCCTCTAGATGGCAGCAATAGACTTCATTCCCTGGGCCTACTTCCACATGTGGCCTCTTCAGACGGGGCTGCTGACGGCCTAGGGCCCGTCATTAGACAACTATCAAGCCAGGATCCTCCTCACCCCTCAGCTTTGTCACTTCCTGAGTTGGTGGCTGAATGTGCATAATCTCCACAAGGGAGTTCCTTTGTAACTACCACCAGAGGTGATTCTCACAACAGATGCAGTCCTGCATGGGTTGGGGGGCAGACCTTGATCAACTTCTCACTCGGGGGGATGTGGTCACTACAAGAACAGCATCTCCACATAAATATCCTTGAGATGCAGGTGGTTCACTCAACTCTGCTTCATTTTTAGTCCAGACTGAGGAACACTGCAGCGAAAGTGCGGTTGGACAATGCCGTCACAATGGCATGCACAAACAACCAAGGAGGCACAAAAAGCAGGGCAATTCTTCGAGAGACCTCTGAACTGCTGAGCTGGGCAGAGGAGAATCTTCTTGCTCTATTGGTAGTTCATCTAGTGGGGAGTTGAACATTCAGGCAGACTGGCTAAGTCACGAAACTGTTCACCCCACAGAGTGGCAATGGAACTCAGAGGTGTTTGAGCTGCTAAGCAATCGGTTTGGGCAACTGCAGATAGATCTGTTTTCTTCAAGTCACGGTGCTCAGACCCACAGGTTCTTCTGTCAGTATCAGTGCCCTCAGGCAGAGGCAGTGGATGCTCTGACTCCAGTATGGCCCTTCTGCAGAGCGTATGCCTTTCCTCCACTGCCTCTCCTCCAGAAAGTCTTAAGGAAAATAAGACAAGCAGAAGTTTCCTTCTGATAGCCCAAGAAGGCCAAGGTTCTCAGATCAAGTAAACCTAGCCCAGCAAGTACCCTTCCGCCTTCCAGTACGAAGGGACCTCCTGCTGCAAGGCCCCATTCTCCACCCGACCCCAGGTGCACTGCAGCTCTCGGCCTGGCTACTTAAAGGAAGAGACTCTTAAGATGTTTTCCCCTGAGGGTAGTTGAAACTTTCGTAGCAGCAAGAAGAACCTCTACCTCAGTTGCTTACGCCCGAGTTTGGACTAATTTTTCTTCCAGGGCCAGAGAGAAAGGAATTAAACCTCCAAAGGCCTCCATTGGTCAGATCCTAGAATTCCTCCAGGATGGTGTGAATTAAGGGCTGGCATTGAGTACACTGAGAGGGCAGGTTTCTCCTCTCTGAGCTTCCTTTGGGTTTTCCCTAGGAACAAATAAAGAGGTTGTTGGTTTTTTTGCGTGTGGTTGGCAGGATGCAACCACTGTTTCGATTCCTGGTTCTCCCTGTGGGATCTTAACCTGGTTGTGAATGCTCTCTGTGTTGAACCCTTCGAGCCACTGGCATCTGTGCCACTGGATGTGTTGTCCTACAAGGTCTGTTTTTTAGTGGTTATGTGTTCAGCCAAGAGAGTGGGTGAGTGGGGGTGCTAGGGAACCAGAGACCTGACAGGACATGCTCCACATGAGCGCCTGCTGACCCGGTTTAATTTTAGCAAACATATTGAGAAACTTTCATTTCTGCCTATTCCAAGTTGCAGCTTCAAATAACCTGTTCCCTTCTGAACATTTTAAGTGGAAATTTGTAATGGGAAAGACAAGAGGTGCGGCAGGAGGAGGCCTGAAGCAGGTGCCACAGAATGGGCCTTCCACCTGCTCATCTATGGAAAAGCCTAAGGATGACAGAATGGAGCTACCATGGACTACTATTTTAACAGCAGTCAAGATGATGGGCTTACAAATAGAGAAAACTCTACAGCGATTAGAAAGCCATGACACACAGCTTAAAGATCTCCCTCCACAGTAGCTGAAGCCAATTCTTGATCCACCAAAACCTTAATGGTGGTAGCAAAACTAACAACTGAGAACACGCAGCTACGCAATAGGATGGCGGCACTAGAGAATGCAACAAGGGCCTCGCATATTTGACTAGTGGGCATCCCAGAGGGAGTGGAGGGTGATAACCTGTTGCAATTTGGTCTGGTTGGCAAGCAAGGTGCAGCTCCCGGAGGAGTGGGTCAAGCGATCCTTTCAACAGGCGTATCGGATTAACATGCGAGGGGCACAGTGCACTTCCAGTGCCCCTCGCACTGTCTTGCTCAAAACCACAAGCGAGGATGTGAAGGAGACGGTTTTGTTGGTGGCTAGAAATTCATATGCTCTTAACATAGAGGGACAAGATGATAAGCTATATCCTGATCTCTCCTTTGCCACTTGCAAAAAAAGAAAGCAATCAGATGCAGTTTGAGCACAGCTGTGATCTCTGGGGATTGTCAATTCATTGTTATTTCTAGCGCAGCTCCAAATTGTTTATGGTGGCAAGCAATTTCAATTTTCAGACACCCAGGATGCTGGAAGGTGGACCGATAAAGCAGCTGCCGAATTCCATTCCTGTTCAGAAGCTGCTATACAGGAAGATGAGGCCTGAAATGTCTTTTTTAATTAACATCACTCTTCCTGGTCATTAACACGCAGAGTTAACAGGATTATGAGGGCTGTGCCATACTTGAAGACTTTTAAGGCAAACAGTATTGAAATGTTTTTCTCTGCTTGTTTAAACAATTGTATATTGTGGGGTGGTGCGTGTGCCACTTGGCCAGTTTATAATTGTTGTATGATATTTGTAATATAAAAATATAGTATGTGATTGTCTCACATAAGACATCCTGGCTTCCATGGGTGCCCCCCCCTTCCAGGTTTCAGTGAAGCTACAGGATATATTACACTGACCAGGAGATCTCGGTAATGTAATTAACTTCCTTGAGAAACTGCATTTTATGGCCTTTTTATGACCTGTTGCTGCTTTGAAGTTGGGAAACTAAATATACAGTTTATTACAAGACAGGGCATCATTTAACTGATTCCTGTCGGGCTGCCTCACACCTGGGTGATGGAATTGCAGGGTTGTAAACTTCAAAGGAACTGGTGTATCAAAGACTCATAATTTGGGAAATGAGTTTTTGCTGATGTCACCTTATTTAATATACCTCCTGATAGGACATCATGTTTGTATTTTTTTTTTATATTCAAAAAGGAGGAGCTCGATGACTGACCAAGGGGTTGGGGAGATGGAGTTGAAATGTATCCTTGTAACTGGGGAATATGTCAAATTATTTTGGGACTCTAGCGAGACACAGCTCTCTGATCTAACTATAAGCACTCCAGAGGTAATACATTAGATAGAAAATATCTAACTGTATGTTGGTAGGATTTTTTGTTTTGTACTTTGCCCTTGTTCATTTAGGTGATTGTATGCTGTTTGATATATTGTTCTGTGTTTACATTTTTTCATATTTTTATCATCTTTTAATAAAATCTTTATTTGAAAGATACTGCCTGGGTGTGTCTTCCAAGTTCTTTTTGCATGTGATGTATATGTGGTTAAGTTTGACAGCTGTTCTGAAGGTCTTGATGGTGTTACCAAACTGGGAAACAGTAAGAATATACCTAAGATCTTTTATAGAGTTTTAAGTGTTCTTTTTGGAAGCCTGGCTTGGTGCCCCGGGTGAAAGATTTTACCGCAATCCTCGAAGAGGGTACGTATCTGAGCCTGTACATTTGGGTATGCTAGCATAAGGTTCACAATTTGAGACTTTTTTAAAATTAATTTATTTATTTCAATCTAGGATTACAATACCTTTGAGCCGAGGCTCTTTTACAAAGGTTCCACGTCCGTGTGTGCAACAGTCATCATTTTTAGTTACAAACATATAGTCACTGACTTACAGACATGTAATAACCAGTACAAAGACTTGAGCTATGAGCAAGACAAGGGGAAGGGGTCGGTGGGGGAGAAGTGAGGGGTAGGAATTGGGGGATAGGAGGTGCAGGGGTAAGGGGAGCAGGGAGGTGGTTGGGGCAGGGGCAGGGAGTGGAGATACGGGGGAAGGTGGGTGAGGGTGGGAGACAGTGCAGCCAGAGGGCCTTGTCAAGGGAATATGATAGGTAAGGTGCTAGGGGTGCAAAGACTGATTGTAAGTGCTGGGTGCTGGGGCATGTGCAGCTGTAACGGTGGAAATGTTAAGATGGGCAATCTCAGGATACAAGCAGTGAGAGGCGCAGCTTGGACTTGAAGAGGCCAAGTGTTGGAGCCAAAAGCAGACAGGAGGGTTAACCTGTCTGTTACCTGTTCACACTATTGCACTCTGAGGTTGGCACTGTGGGAGTAGAGGGCCTGACCTGCTGAGTGCATTTGTGACAGATTTGGTTAGCAGCGGTGCAAAAAAATTGGTAACACAAGCTTTAACTGTTCCGTGTATCAGCTTAATACTATACAGCTTACTTGCAAAATAAGGCAGTGATTTATTTTTAAAAAAAAAGGAAACAGAACTATATCATTTTGCTTACAGTCAAGTTCCAACCTGTTTTATTTTTATTTTTTCTTCAAAGTGCAAGTTAGAGTAGTTGTAGTTAGGGAAGAAGATGGCTTCCAAATACAGCGGGCACACTGCAGACTACTTGAGGCACTTGTGCCAGGACAGAGGAGTCCTGCACGAGGGGAAAGCCACCAATCAGAACCTCATGGATGCCCTGATGGCAGCAGATGCCCAGAGTATTGAGTCACAGACTGTGACTGTAAAGGACCAAACCTTGGGTGTGAAGGGGCCAGCGGCCAGTGCAGTGTCCAGATCCAGTGAGGAGGGCAGCAAGGCCAGTGCAATCAAAGGGTCACAGCAGCAGGGGAAGGTCACCAGCATTTTGGAGCCAGAAGCAATCAGGCTGCAGATTGAGTTGCGCAGAATGGAGTTGGAGTTCCAGAGAGATGCTGAGCGAGAGAAACGAGCTGCAGAGGAGAAGAGGAAGCGTGAACAGCGAGAAGCTGACCATTAAGAGCGTGAGCGCCAGTGAGCCGCAGAGGAGAAGAGGGAGCGAGAACAGTGAGAGGTGGACCATGAAGAGCATGAGCGCCTGAGGCAACATGAACTGGAGAGCTACAACTCCAACCACCAGCACTAGAGCAGGTAAGTGGCTTGGGTTTAACTGGAACTACAGGACTGGGTTAGAAATTAAATTCCAGATTGATAGCTGCATTTAAAGAGGGGGAGAATATGGATACCTTTTTAAATTCCTTTGAAAAAGTTTGTATTCAGGCAAATATTCCTAGAGGGTCCTGGAGCTTCCAGCTATCCCTGCTACTTACCGGGAAAGCTCGGGATGCATTGGGTCAAATGGACAATGAGGACAGTAGTGATTACAGCAAACTTAAAGCTGCACTTTAAAAAAAAGTTTGATTTAACTGCAGAAGCATACAGAGCTAAATTCTGTAAGCGCAGGAGAAGCCCTGACATGAGCTATGAGGAGCTAGCCACAAAACAACGTCAGTGTTTAAAATGTTGGTGGGAAGGAATTGAAGCAAACTCTGTAGATAAAATTGACAATGCTATGTTGTTAGAACAGTTTTTTTGGGCATGCCCAGCAGAGCTGAAAACTAACTGGAGGACCGAGATCCCAAAACAGTTCAAGAGGCTGCTGAACTCTCGGACCTCTATGCCAAGAGCAGACCTGTGAGAGTGAATGGGGTGGGCGTGGCAGCACAGAAAGGGAAAAGCACACCTTCAGGGCAGCTAAAACCTTCACTACCTCCACCGAAGCCAGTTAGCCCCAGGTTTCAAAGAAAAGATTTTTCTAAGAAAAGAAACGAAAGTTGGGTTTGTAAAGAAACTGTGCATATTGCCAGACAGTGTCCCAAAAGGATGAGTAATACGCAAAATGGGGTTAGGAAAGAAGTGGGTTGTTTGTGTGTTCCTGGAAGCATGCCTGTGAACACGAGGTGTGCACCCAGTCATGGTGAATGGTATACAGACCCAAAGGTTAAAGGACACAGGGGCATCCCTAACATTGGTAAAAGGGGATCTGGTTGAGCCTGGTCAGCTTATACCCAATAAATTGGTAACCGTACAAGGGTTCACCGGTGAGGAGAGAACATTGCTACTGGCTAGTGTTCTCCAAGACTGGGGTGAAACAGGGAAACTGTGCAACAGATGACTGTAGCCAAAACTTTAGCCACTGACTTCATCCTGGTCGACAATCTCAAATGGAATGGTGTGTGCAGTTACCCGTCGCCAAGCAGCAAGGGAAAATTGTAGTTCCCTGGACCCCACAGAAGCCATTGTGGAAACCACTGGGAGGCTGGTTCCCCAGCCTGTGTCTTCTGATATGGAGACAAATGAAAAGGGGGTCAAAATTTCCCCAGTAGCAGTTAACCACACAGCTATGAAGGGTTACTCCGAAGAAGGAGGGGTGACCCATTGTCAGAGAGTTGGGGATGACAGTGATCCTGAATGCCTTGATGCTAGTGCTAGGGACCCTAGTTTAGAGACTGAAGGGGACCTGTCCCATGCCTTGGGAATGTGTCAGGAGTTTGCAGCTGCTCAGAAAAGTGACCCTAGTCTAGAGAAACTGAGGGCTTAGGCAGACTCTGATGGAGCACAAGGAGGTGACGGTAAACATAAGGTTTATTGGGAAAATGGACTGATGTATACTCAGGCTGTAAAGACGGAGGGGTGATACGCAGGCAGCTTGTCATTCCCAAGGGGTACTGTGAGCAGCTGCACAAGATTGCACACGATATTCCCTTGTCTGGTCATCTGGGAATCACGCACACTATGCAACGATTGGCCCAGAATTTCTGTTGGCCCAACTTCACCCAGCAGGTGAAGGAGTATTGCAGGTCATGTCAGCGGTGCCAAGAAATAGGGAAGGCAGGTAAGAAAACCCAAGCTGCCCTAATTCCATTGCCCATAGTGGAGGAGCCATTCCAGAGGGTGGGAAGGGATATTGTGGAGCGTTTAAATACCCCCAGCTCCTCCAGGAAGAGGTTTATCCTGACTGTGGTGGATTATGCCACCCGGTATCCAGAGGCAGTCACCCTATCCTCACTGAGGACAGACAAAGTGGCAGATGCCTTACTTGGGATTTTCTCCCATGTTGGGTTTCTGCAGGAGGTTATCACCGACCGAGGGGGTTCCTTCATGTCTGACCTGATCAGATGTTTGTGGGAGAAGTGTGGGTTGGTGCAGAGGCACACGACACCTTATCACCCATAAGCCAATGGGCTTGTGGAAAGATCTAACGGTACCCTGAAGTCAATGCTCCAGGCATTTGCTGAACAGCATGGGAGGGACTGGGACACCTTCCCCACCTGTTGTTTGCATACAGGGAGGTGCCTCAAGAGTCGACAGGGTTTTCCCCCCTTCAAGCTCTTAGATGGATGCCGGGTACATGGGTCCCTAGACTTGATCCAGGAGGACTGGGAAGGCAAGCACGCCACCCAGGGAATGCCCATAGTGGATTACGTCCTTAGGTTTAGGGAAAGGCTGAAGGAGCTTATGGGGACAACCCAGAGCAACCTGGCAGCTGCCCAACAGAAACAAAAAGTGTGGTACGACCACAGAGCCAGAGCTTGCTTGTACATGGTGGATCATGAGGTCATGGTCCAGAAAGACAAGCTGCAGGCTGAGTGGGCAGGACCGTACAAAGTAGTTAGAAAGGTAAATTACGTGAACTATATCATAGAGTTACCTGACAGAAGACATACAAAAAGAATGTACCATGTCAATATGATGAAGCCATACGATAATAGGGCTGGCATGGTGTTTGCAGTATGTAGTCCTGGGAAGGGGACAGATGAAGGAGACCCCCTTCTGGACTTGCTGGAAGAAAGCAAGTGGGAGTCCTCTGTGGAGTCAGGTAAATTGTCTCTTCAGCTGGCCCCGGACAAGATCCAGGAAGTAAGGGAGGTTTTAGCAGACTTTGCCCCACTGTTTAGCACCAAACCTGGACTAACCCCCTTAGCGACGCACGATGTGGAGACAGGGACACAGACGCCCATACGGCAGACAGCATATCGAGTGTCCAAGGCTGTCCAAAAGGACATTAGGAGGGAGGTGGATAAAATACTGGATTTAGGGGTGATCCAGAGATCCACAGTCCCTGGGCCTCACTTGTAGTCCTTGTGCCCAAGCTAGATGGCGCCACTCATTTCAGTGTGGACTATTGTGGACTGAATGCAGTCACGAAGTCAGACGCCCACCTGATTCCCCAGACGGACGAACTTCTGGCCAAGTTGGAAGGGGCGACATACCTTACAACTGTTGACCTGACAAAGGGGTATTGACAGGTAGAGTTAACTGACAGAGCTAGGGAGAGATCGGCCTTCATCACTCTGATAAGCTTATTTGAATTTAAAGTAATGTCTTTCGGAATGAAGAATGCCCCGGCCACTTTCCAAAGGTTGGTGAACCAGGTGTTAAATGGTGCTAAGAAGTACGCCATGGCGTATCTGGATGACATTGCCATCTTTAGTGCCAGCTGGGAGGAACACCTGTCCCACCTTAGGGAAGTGCTGGGCAGGATATAGAGGGCCGGGCTCACTGTCAAAGCGGAGAAGTGCCAGGTGGCCATGGCTAAAGTGGCATACCAAGGGCATGTTGTAGGCCAGGGACAGCTCTGTTCTAACCATGTAAAAATAGAGGTGATCAAGGCATGGCCCAGACCAGAAACACAGAAGCAGGTCAGGAGTTTTCTAGGGACAGCAGGATACTATAGGAAATTTATACCCAATTACAGTGCCCTGGCTGCTTCGCTCTCTGACCTGGTAAAGAAAAAGATGCCTAAGAAAATTATCTCGGAACCAGCCTGTGAAAAAGCCTTTACCAGACTGAAGGAGGCATTGTGCAGTGCTCCTGTATTGACAAGTCCTGACTATAGCAGACCTGTTATAGTCCAGACTGACGCCCCAGACATTGGTATTGGGGTAGTACTGAGTCAGACATCCAACCAAGGGAAAGATCATCCCGTAGTGTACCTGAGTAATAAGTTACTTCCAAGGGAGCAGGCTTACTCTGCTGTGGAAAAGAGTGTCTTGCCATAGTGTGGGCCCTAAAGAAGTTCGAGCCATATTTATATGGGCAGCATTTTGAGGTACAAACTGACCGCAACCCTCTGGTTTGGCTAATACAAATGGGAAAAACTAATGGTAGACTATTAAGATGGAGTCTTGCCTTGCAAGGGTACGACATGAATATCTTACATAGGACTGGAGCGACCAATCAGAACGCAGATGGCCTGTCGCATTTATATGAGGAGTGAACTGACTTAGGGAGCTCATCCCATACAGGGGATAGAGACCCCAAATTCAGTCTAGGTGGGAAGGATTGGGACGCTTGGCCAGCTGGTTATGATTGTTGTATGATATTTGTAATATAAAAAAATAGTATGTGATTGTCTCACATAAGACATCCTGTGCTTCCATGGGTGCCCCTCCCCAAGGTTTCAGTGAAGCTACAGGATATATTACCCTGACCAGGAGATCTCTGTAATGTAATTAACTTCCTTGAGAAACTGCATTTTATGGCCTTTTTATGACCTGTTGCTGCTTTGAAGTTGGGAAGCTAAATATGCAGTTTATTACAGGACAAGACATCATTTAGCTGATTCCTATCAGGCTATCTCACACCTGGGTGATGGAATTGCAGGGTTGTAAACTTCGAAGGAACTGGTGGATCACAAACTCATAATTTGGGAAATGAGTTTTTGCTGATGTCACCTTATTTAATATATCTCCTGATAGGACATCATGTTTGTATTTTTTCATATATTCAAAAAGGAGGAGCTAGATGACTCACCAAGGGGGTGGGAGATGGAGTTGAAATGTTTCCTTGTAACTGGGGAATATGTCATATCATTTTGGGATTCTAGCGAGACACAGCTCTCTGATCTAACTCTAAGCACTCCAGAGGTAATACATTAGATAGAAAATATCTAACTGTATGTTGGTAGGAGTTTTTATTTTGTACTTTGCCCTTGTTCTTTTAAGTGGTTGTATGCTCTTTGATATATTGTTGTATGTTTACATTTTTCATATTTTTATCATCTTTTAGTTAAATCTTTATTTGAAAGATACTGCTTGGTGTGTCTTCCCAGTTTTTTTTCCATGTGATGTATACGTGGTTAAGTTTGACAACTGTTCTGAAGGGCTTGATGGTGTTACCAAACTGGGAAATAGTAAGAATATACCTAAGGTCTTTTATAGAGTTTTAAGGGTTCATTTTGGAAGCCTGGCTTGGTGCCCCTGGCGAAAGATTTTACTGCATCCCCGAAGAGGGTACGTATCTGAGCCTGTACATTTGGGTACTCTAGCATAAGGTTCACAGTTTGAATCACCTCAGAACTTGAAACTAAAGGTGATTCGGACCCAAAAGCAGACAGAAGGGTTACCCTGTCTGTTACCTGTTCATACTATTGCGCTCTGAGTTTGGCACTATGAGAGCAGAGGGCCTGACCTGCTGAGTGCGTTTGTGACAGTGGGTGGGTAAACTTACCCTCTCCACAGATGCGCTTGCCTTTGGGATTGCAAGATGGCGGTTGCCTCATGTTGTATCTAGAATAAGAGCATCCTGAAGGAATCCTGCTGCAGTAATGAACCTAGTGGTAGGTTTTCTTTCTGGTAAGTTCTGCTCTTAGAGGCAGTTACAATATGCCACTTATGCCACTTGTGAAGTAAGGAGCAAAAAAGTCCAAGGCCCAAGATAAGCTCCTAAGAGAGCCAGCAATAATCCAGACCCCCTTCATTTGCAATGTATGTGTCCAGTCTTTTTTTGAACATTTTTGTATTTTCACTAATAATTATATTTTCAGGGAGTTGATTCCACAAGTTGGCAGCTCTTAGCGTGTAAAAATATTTCTGCCTATTAGTACTGAATTTGTTTATTCTGACTTACAATAGATGTCCTTTTGTGACGGAGACAGAATTTTTATATTCTATCTATAATTCTGTTATTAAAGTATCATCATACATTATTTTATAGTAGAAGAGCATGCTTGGTATGAGGTTTTTATACTGCTCAAATGTTAAAATGGGCACACTTTTGTAATGTGTTAAGTTAAATTTCCTTAATCATTTTCTTAGCGTATTAGTGGGGCCCAAGAGTGGGCATCAGTAGCTCTTATATTTATAAAAGTTCCACAGCATGGTTTAATAGCAACTGTTTTAGTTGTGGTTAAGAATACTTTATTTGCAAACACCTAAGTCACCATAGTCACTGTCCTGACTGGCATTAATGTCCACCTTTTCTACAGATTAATGGCATATTCCCCCAGCTTCTTGGTGTAAAGATTAGGAAGCAAAGTTTACTGCGTGTAATGTATCACTGTGAGATGTAAATCTCTGTAACTACTATGCCTTCTATGACATTTGTAATGTTGTTTCTGCTGGTTCAGCTGAAAATAACTCCAGGCTTTGTCTCATAAGGAGCCTTACATTGTCATGCATAAGGACAAAGTGGTGCTGATGACTGTTCTGTCCTTCATCCCTAAAGTGCCCACAGCTTTTCATGCGAACCAAGAGATTTGCCTTCCATTCTTCTGTCCACATCTTCTCATCCCAAGGAGAAGGACTTGCATAAACTGGACCTGAGGTGGGCAGTTAGGATCTACCTTAAACGTACATCGGAATTTCATAAATCGGATAGTCTGTGCTTTTTGGGGCAGCTAAGCAAGGACACAAGGCATCTAAACCCACCCTAGCTAGTTGAGTACAGGCCTGTGTTGCTAAGGCCTATGTGACAAAAAACAAGAGGCTCCCGGCTCTACCAGGGCATTGGCAACTTCCTGGGTGGAGAGGGGTGAGGCCACAGTTTCAGAACTATGCAAGGCAGCTACGTGGACCTCAGTTTACATATTCACAAAATGTTATAAATTGGATGCTCAGAGTTCTGCTGACAGCTTTTGGTCACAGAGTGTTGCAGGCAGCAGTTTGCAAGTAATTCTGGAGCATCTGGTGTATGGGATAACATTCTCTTCCCTCCCATTTTTTTTGTCTTGGTACTGCCCAGAGTTGCCCACCCACATAGCCATTAAATTCTGACTGAGCCATCAAACTGTAGGAGAGAAGGATTGGTTAAGTCTGCTTGCTGTGGAGAAGATTTCTGTAAGTTTTGCTATTTTTTTTTAAAGTACAGGAGAGAAGGATTAGTTAATTCTACCTGCTGTTGATGGAGTTAGTGTATAGAGGATTTTTGTAAGTTTTGATATTGTTTTATTTTCTTTTTAATTTATTTAAAGGTTTCTGTAGCTGGAGTGACTATAAAGGCCTCCCACCCACCCCTTCCACCAGCCTTTCTTAAATACTGAAATACCACTGGGGGTTGGGTTTGAAGGCTGTGAGGGAGGAGCTTGGGGAGCTGCAAACTGACCTGAGCCCTCAGAGCAGATCAGGAAGGAGAAACAAGGAACAGTCATATGAGCTAATTCTTAAAGACATATAAATGTATAAAAAGTATGAGTAGATCTGTAGTCCTTATGAGTAGGATTGCGGGTTTCCAGTTAGTACTGTAGTTGGCTGTCATGCTGCCTGCAAGGGCATTTGAGATTACAATTTCTATTGGAGGCTGGGCTAATATTAGTTAATTCTAATTGCTGTAGGGTAAGTTAGTGTGGAGAGGCTGTATAGGTACTGTGAACCGTGGGTAGGATTGTAGGATGCAATGGTTGTGGGGCAGCAGTGCAGATGAACATACTGTGGAGGCTGGGAGGGTGCCCAATATGCCACAGGCTAAGGAGGCTCAAGGAAGAGATTCAATGGCTTGGCAGGGAGCTGGGGAAGTTGAGGGATGGGGGAGGAGTGAGTTGATAAGAGGGCTGACATCTGAGAGTATTGTGGGGGCACACAGAGAAGGAACAGTGGGTCATGGAAGGGGTCAGGAGGAGGGCACAGTAGACAGGAAGCCAGCTGATGAAGGGTGGACTCTAGTAGGACCTAGAAAAGGAGGAGGAGCAGCAGTAGGCAGGAGGGAGGAGAAAACACACAGTAAGGCAAAGGGGGTAGGGAACATGTTTGCTGTACTAGCAACACATGGGAAAGAGGATGCAGAAGGAGAATGCACAAGGGATAGTACTCACAAACAGGAGGGAGAGGGGGCATTACTAGTGGAGAGATTGAGCATGGCATGGCAGAGGGAGGGATAATACTCGGAGAGGTGAGGAGGGATAGGAAGGTTGGCAGTCAAACAGGAGGAGGAGGAGTTGCAATTGAGAGGAGCAGGGGGAATACACTGGAACACATTGTAAAAGCACCATCTTGAGTGGCCCCAGAAATGAGAATCTGGGTGGGAAGGTGTCGATGGGCACAAGGTAAGAGGAGGGAGGTGTACTGGTGTTGGGGGACTCCACACTCAAGGGGATCAGATGGGGCAGCAAGGGGGAGAGGCACATTCCGATATGGGTGGAGTCCATACTGGGATTAAAGGCAGATAAGGCAGGACAGGCAATCCTAAGGCACGTAAGGAGGGGTTAGGAGGAACTACACATTGTGGTACATGTGGGGACAAATGACCTAGCGGGAGAAATGGTGGAGGTAACAAAGGAGAGGACTGAGGAAGTGGGAAGGTTGTGCAAGGAGACTGGGGAGTCTGTGGCATTCTCTGAGGTGCTCCCAGTACCCTTCGCAAGCACAGTGAGACAGGAGAGGATTAGGGAGTTGAACACATGGTTGGTAGAATGGTGTCAAACTAAGGGATATGGGGTTGTGGGCGGCTGGGACAGTACTTGGGATAATAACAATCTGTTTGCAAGGGATAGGCTGCACCTGAGTGGGGAGGGGGAAGGAGGTATTAAAGCAAAGACTGGGGAAGTATACTGCAACAAAGGTGGTTTTAAACTAGATGGGGGGGTGGCAAGTGGACAACAAGAAGGCAAGGATCCGATAGAGTGGAATCACAGCCTACCTCCCAGACTAGCAGGGAAGGCATCACCAGTAGAAAACAGGAAGTTGTTATCCCTCTGTACAGACAGCTGGTGAGACCCCATCTGGAGTACTGTGTGCAGTTCTGGAGACCCACTCTCTGCAAGGACATAGACAAGATGGAAGCTGTCCAGAGGAGGGCAACTAAAATGGTGCAGGGTCTGCAACGGAAGACATATGAAGAGAGACTAAAGGAGCTTAATATGTATAGCCCCGAGGAAAGGAGGGAGAGGGGACATGAAGAAACATCTAGGCACCTCAAGGGAATCAACAAAGTCCAAGAGGGTAGCATCTTTCAAAAAAAGAGGTGTGCAAGAACAAGGGGGCACAATTTGAAGATAGAGGGGGGCGTCTCAGAGGTAATGTAAGGAGGTATTTTTTTCACAGAGAGGGTTGTGGATGCATGGAACGGCCTTCCGGAGGAGGTTGTGGAGTCAAAAACAGTGGTTGAATTCAAGCATGCATGGGACAGCTATAAGGCAATTCTAGGGGTTGGGGGTAGAAAGAAGTAGGCTGCTGGTTAACTAGGATCTACAGCTTATCCATTAGGTAGAAATGGGCAGACTGGGTGGGCCAAGCGGTCCCTTATCTGCCGTCAAATTCTTTGCTATGGAAGGACTCAGGGTGGCGGAAAAAGGAGGGAGTAGAAGAGAAGAAATGGAGGCCGGTGAAGGGAAGGGGGCAGGATGGAGGATGGTCTCGCTGAATACAAGAAGCTTAGGCAACAAATCAGCTGAACTACAGGCACTCTTAGCAGTGTGGAGGGTGGATATTGCAGCTGTCACAGAAACGTGGGCAACTGAGCATCGGGACTGGGATCTGGCAATCCCAGGATACAAATTATACAGGAAGGACCGTAAGGAGGGGAGGGGTGGTGGGATGGCAGTCTGTGTGAGGGACGGGATCAATTGCACAAAGGATGAGGGGGGGAACAAAGGAGTACAGAGGCAATCTGGCTGCAGCTCCTAGACTCAAGGGGTAGGAATCTGAGGTTTGGGGTGGTATACTGGCCACCGTCCCAATCTGAGGAGCTTGACAGGGAATTAGTGGGACAAATCAGAAGGGTATGTAGAAAAGGGAAGGTGGTCATCGTGGGGGATTTCAACTTGCCGGGGGTTGACTGGAGCATTCCATTCGCCTCCAGTGCTAGGGAGCAAGTGCTCCTGGATGCAATCCAGGAGGGTCTCCTGACACAGTTGGTTAGTGTACCTACTAGGATAAAGAACACTTTAGATCTGGTATTGTCAACTAGGGAATCAGTAAAGGAAATAAAGGTGGAGGACCCACTAGCCAATAGCGATCACCAAATGGTGTGGTGTAATATCACAATGTGCGGGAAGCCAGAGAAATGAGTTACTCAGGTGATAAACTTCAGGGGGACAGACTTTGGGAGGATGCAGGAAGTACTGAAAGGGAAACTGGAGGGCATAAGGCAGGAAATGGATGTGGAGCAGAAATGGGATATTATTAAATGGGGGATTACAGAGGCAACAGAAGCCTGCACCAAGACACAGAGTAAGAGGAGCAGAGCAAGGAAACCATGCTGGTTGAACAACTAGGTAGTGGAGGTGGTGAGAGCAAAACAAGAGGTGCACCAGAGGTATAGGAGGATGGGTAAGGAAGTGGACAGGGAGGAGTATGCAAGATGGTCCAGGGAGGTGACCAAAAAAGTGAAAGAAGCCAAGGCCCAGAGGGAGCTGAGATTAGCGCAGGGAATTAACGGGGGGACTTTTTCAGATACATCAGGGAGAAAAGGAAGTGCAAGGAGACAATAGTGAGGACAAAAAGGGGTGGGGAGTGGACAGTGGACGGAAAAGAGGGAGGAGCAGGCAGAAGCACTGAATGAATACTTCTGCTCATTGTTCACAGAAGAAAAGGGGGGACCGCTACCACTATGTGCTGGGAGGGTGGAGACAGGGGGAGAGGAGGCAACAGATGGAAGAATTGAGGCAAGTAGAATCCTAGAGGGACTGAGGGCACTGAAGGTAGATAAGGCACCAGGGCCAGATGGTATCCACCCCAAGGTGCTGAGGGAGATGGTGGAGGTGTTGGCAAAGCTGCTGACGGATCTGTATAGCACCTCACTGGAGTCGGGATGTGTGCCACTGGATTGGAGGATGGCACATGTAGTACCATTACACAAGAGCGGGCCAAGGGACAAACTGGGTAGTTATTGTCTGGTAAGTCTCATCTCTATAGTGTGCAAACTCATGGAAACGATACTAAAGGAAAGACTGGTGTTGTACCTGGAGGACAATGGCCTCCAGGATGTGAGGCAGCATGGGTTCATTTCAGGGAACTCTTGTCAAACTAACTTGATACAATATTATGACTGGGCGACAGGTGAGCTGAATAAGGGTCATGCGGTGGATGTTCTTTACTTGGACTTCAGCAAGGCCTTCGATTCTGTGCCTCATGGGTGGCTTGGGGGGAAGCTAACAGGTGTAGGAGTAGGGGCAAAAATAACGAACTGGATTACAAGCTGGCTGAGTGGGAGGCTGCAACGGGTGGTGGTGAGAGGGGAGCTGTCAACTCCAAGGCTGGTGACGAGTAGGGTGCCACAGGGCTTTGTGTTGGGGCCAGGATTATTTGGGCTCTTCATGTCAGACATTGCGCACAGTGTGGTGAGCAAGATAAGTCTGTTCACTGACGACACCAAAATCAGAGCAGTGGTGGATGGAAGGGAGGGATGGAAGCAGCTGCATGGGGACCTAAGCAAGCTAGAGAGGTGGCAGCTGGGGTTCCATGCAAACAAGTATAAGGTTATGCACTTTGGGGTGAAGAACCCAAGGAGAGAATACTGGCTGGAGGGGTGCAGGAGAGTGGCTGCAAAAGCGAACAAAATGCGGAGGTGCATAGTGAGGGGTTTTTCGTCCAAGTGACGAGAGGTGATCTTGCCCATCTACAGGTTGCTGATAAGGCCACATTTAGAGTATTGTGTGCAGTTTTGGAGGCCGTACCTAAAGTGTGATATCAGGTTACTGGAGGGGGTGCAGAGGAGGGCAACAAAGATGATATGTGGAATGGAGGGGGAGAGACTATGGCAGCAGGCTGGGAGACCTGAATATGTACACCCACAAGGATAGAAGGGACAGGGGGGACATGATAGAGACATTCAAGTATCTGAGGGGAATCAATAAGGATGGGGCAGATGGGGTCTTTAAGTTAAGGAGGGGGAGGGTCACCAGGGGGCATGGGCCAAGAATGGAGGGGGAAGTATTTAGGAGGGAAATAAGGAGACACTGTTTCACAGAGAGGGTGGTAGCAAAATGGAATGCACTACCAGAATGGGTGGTATCATGTAAATCTGTGAACAGCTTCAAAAGGGCATGGGACAGGGCACAGGGGAGAGTGAGATTGGAGGAGGTGGGGGTGGCAGTGGGATGACAAAGGGGAGGGGGTGGGGCAGCTGCAAACTAGGGGTGCTAGCTGCACACGTGAGCAAACTTAGATAGACCGGGTGGTTTGTTTCTGCTGGCACATTAATATATTTGTATGCTTCTTAGAACCCAATTGTTTTACCCATTGACAATGTAGCGCACTACTGAAAGAAGAAGGTGCAACATGTCTTACAGGAGTCACCCATCTCTGAACTGAAGCTAACATATAATGAAATGTGCTTTTTTTTTTTTTTTGAGACTACAGAGAAACAAACTGCCAACAGGAAACACACCTTAATAAATGTTATGAAACCTGTTAACCTGCGATCACAGATAATTGATAAGTCAGTGTAATTGATAAATCATATTAGAATACAGTGCAGCAGAAGAAAGAGAGAGAGATCCACATAGGGGATTTCACTAAAAAATAGACCTGTCTCCTAGCATGCAGGATAAGATTCTCTCTCAGGAGCCATGCTACTGAGCGGGTCCCATTGACAATGTTGGAGCTAACAGAAAAGGAAATTACAATAAATATGACGTTCATTTGTTCTTTCTGGTTTACTGACCCACCTGTACTCATCCCACTGTAATGTATCTACACCCTCATCTACCATTGTTTGTATAGTATTGTATCTTGTATCACATTTCTTATAATTTGTAAATGCTGGTCGCACTTCCGGACTTTGATTTCTCTACAGACAAGGCAGACATTAGATAGTTAACTTTTACAGTGCATTTGTATGTATATTTTTCCAATGTTTGTTTGTTATCCTGTAACCACATTTCTGAATCTTTTGTTAGTAAGTCTTGTATGATAATTATTAAGTAACTAGTAAATGCACTTACTTTTAAAACACTGCCTGGAAGAGATTTTATTGTGTGTGCAAATGTGGGAACATTAATTAAATCTGTGACATGCCTGTTTATTGGTAAAAATGCCACAATAGCTACCAAAGAGTAGGATCCTGGAAGGGAGTCTCTGGAGAGGAGAACTAGGTCACTCACCACCTGTAGGAGAAGACTCAGTCAGGGTTACGAGGACAGCTCCAAAGAGCTTGTAACACCTGGTCTTCCCCCCAGTACAGCAACCAAGGAGGATTCTCACCTGGCTACAGACTTGAGGCTGTATTTTACCCTTACCCAGATTAGAGAGGAAGCCCTGGGCCCTCGTGGAAAATGTTCTGTTTTGAACTCAGCAAGCACTCTGAGAGGACATGGGGAGGATATTCCTGTTCCCCCCCATCACAGACTGCACTTGGGGTGGGCACTGTGAGCTAAGTGGACCTGGCCCCCTAGAGTGGATTCGTGACAGGGAGTGAGCAGATTTGGGAGTTAGAGTAGAAACCAAGCATTAGCCATTAGGGTGCATCCGATATAGATACCAGAGGAATAATGGTAAACAAAGCGTAGGGAAAGGGTTGTGAGTAGGGGCTTAAGATGGTTGTGACAAGGGCTGCAAAGTGGTGGGGCATTAGTGAGCCTGAAATCCTACTGTCCAGTGGCAGTGATGAAGCCTTAGCTCCCACTGAGTAACCAGAAAATTAATATTCCCCTGTGGTGCCCCCCCCCCCCAATATGGGTTGAAATAGTGTGATAGCCACTGTAATTAACTGGGACTGGATAGGGTTGATATATATGAATAGAGGCTATTTAGGTATCTGTCGGCAATGACACCTATGTCAAAATGCACTCAGTAGTGGGGGAGTACAGTTGGGGCAGTCAGAATCATCTGCAGAATTGCTGGCAAAGAAAGTAAAACTGTGGAGCAGCAGCTTGCGTAGGTAATTGAACTGCCTGGGTGTGCAGAATAGTTTTATTTATTTTTTTATTTAGTAAACTCTAGGATATTATTAGCTAGTATCCTCAGAATTGTCAGCAGTAGCCATATCTGAAACAAATTCTGGTCAGAACCAATGTGGCTGCAAAATGATGTTATTGATGATGGAAATGGTTATTATAGAAAAATTTACAGCATTACTGCAGTCTTTGCAGGGTGATAACTAAACAAGGGCAGTGTTTTTATAGATACCGTAGACCTCAAAGAAAGCTTGCATGTGGGCTTCCAAGATCCCACAGAATGCCAAGCTAATAGGCACTGCAGAAAGGGGGAAGCACGATCGGAGCAACATCTCACAGAATGCCAAACTGATAAGCACCGGAGAAATGGCATCTCACGCTAACAGATTGATCTACAGAAATCGTTGTATTATACAGGAAAATTTAGTTTCTGGAAATTCAACATTTCTCTGGTGCTTATTGGATTCATCATGTCGCAATAGCCATTCCAGTAGTAAATCATACTGCTTCTTAAGTATACTGTACCAACTCATACAGCTACAGCTTATTTTTATGTTTTTATTATTTTACAAAATAATAGGACATACAAAGAATACAAACATTGATTACGTAGACAACACAAGGGTTCAACACTATGCAACAATTCTCGTTATACTTGCGTAGATTAAAATTAGTTATTCAATTAGTACAGGTGGTGAAGGGGACTTAAGTTTACCTAAGGTGGATTAGAGTGTCCTGCTCACCAGTTCCAGGAGCCAACTGATATTGCACACTGCTCCGGATGGGTTCCTGGTTTGGGGGTGACTGAGTCGATACCGATGGAGCCATCCTGGACATGGTACTAACAAATGGGGATCACATCTAGTACATCGCTGTGGAAGAGCCCTTGGGGAGTAGTGACTAATGGATGATGTGGTTCTGAGTTGACATAGGGAAGGAGACACCATGCATGAAGTCAAAATTGCTAGATTTCAGGAAGGCCAACTATGATAATATGGGTGCGATATAGCTGGCCCACCGGCACAGCGGTAGCACTACCACTTGCGACACCAATGACCAGGGTTCGGAAGTGCACCAGGGCATTGGAGGGCCAACCAGAGAGGGAGGGGGATCAAGTGTCTCAGGGACTGCCCTCCTGCTCTGGGGGGGGGAAGCTGCCAGTGCCTGAATGACCCCTAGCGAAGGCTAGGGATCTAGCAAGCCAGAGCTCACTGTGCAGAGAGGCGGAACAGATGCATGGCATTCATCATGCCCTGGCATTATTGCACTTCGCGCCTCTCCCATAAACCAGCATCACAAAATGCCGGATGCACACAATGCCGCTGCCTCGCCTCAACTCTGCTGCAGCCCACCACGGTACCTCTCCGAACACCAAGCGTGGCATCTAATGAGGTAGGTGAGGTGGCCCTGTGGACCCACCCTGGGGGGTAAGCCAGGGAGGAACACCAGGAGGGTCAAGTCCTGGAAGACTGACGGAGTACAGGCAGAGGTAGGGCTGAACAGAGGGTGCTGTCCCTGGACCAAAACATTAAAAAAAAATAAAAAGATTGGTGAGATATTGAGGGGACACCTAGCTAACCTTGAGAAAGACATGAGTGCAGATCAAAAGTGGACAGTGATCAGGGAAGAGATCATGGAAGCCATTAAGACATATCTTGAGCAGAAGGGGGAAAAACTCCAAAGCCAGGAGACCAGAGTGGTTCAGTAAGGAGGTGAGCAAGGCAGTGAGGGATACAAGGGTTGAATATAGGAAGTACAAGAAGTCCCAAAAGGATGAGGATGAGGAGGAGGATGACTACTTGAAAAAAGCTGATAATGGACATAGATTACTGCACATAGCCACTGTGGTCAAACACTCTTAATACAATTAACCCTGCCATCTCACTTGATGCCGAGAAGGCATTTGATTGCCTTACTTGGCAATTTTTGCTATTTAATCTACATACGTTTGGGATTGGGGCCAAATTTCATACCCTGGGTGAATGCCCTCTATACTAAACCCTGAATAAGGGTAAGGGTAAATGGCTTTCTGTCACCATACCTTACCTTGCAGAGAGGCACCCATCAAGGATGCACCCTATCCCCGCTTCTCTTTGCCCTGGGGATGGAACCGCTAGCCATCGCTATCCGGGTAAACCCAAACATCTTGGGCACCAGCACCTCTGTGACCTGCAAGGCCAGAAGGTCTCAATGTATGCTAATGACATCCTCCTTTTTGTCAGTGAACTACAGAAAACAATTCTCCCTCTTATGTATACACTAGAAAGGCATGAAAGACAATGGTGCAGGAACACTACATGGGGGTTACTCACAGTCTGTGCCTCAGGAAATGTGGTGTACAGCATGCTGATCGAATTCATATATTTTAGAGCTGCTCCATTTTAAACCCCTATTGCCAAGAGGTTAGTTAAGTCTTGCAATGGATATTTGACAAATGTGGTCACTCCTGCCTTAATGCTGCTTAGTATTCCACTATCCAAACATAAAACCAAAGGCAGAACTCTTAAATTGCTTTTTTATTACTTAACACTGACAAAAAAAAAGGTTATTTCACATCTGTGGATGACTACCACAGTACCAACTGTTGAAAGTGGTATAGTTAAACACAACAGGTGTGTAAGTTGGAATATCATACAGCAGTCTATACAAATACTCGGGGGCCCTTTGATGATTTATGGCATTGATGGATTATCTTCTATATGGAGGTGGACTCTACTTTTGTGCCCTAAACAGCATTGTTGTACTGTGGTCTCATGTCCTTCTCTCTCCTTACAAGTGTTAAAACAGATGTATCTGTAAAAACAGGTTATCCGGCCAGCCCACCAGAGGAACGGTGGAACTACCGCCGGTGGCACGGACGACCTATGTTTGGGAATGTGTACAGAGCATCAGAAGGTCAACAGAGGGGGAAGGTAGGATGAGCATCTCACAGACAACTCTCATCCTTGGGGTGGGGGTGCGAGAGGGTTATGGCATCCCAGCATGCTGGCAACATTTACTGGAGACTGGATGTACACTGGCCAGAACGATCAAAGTAGTGGGTGGAGACGACGGCGGACATCTGTGGGTTGGGTGCTGGAGTGTGCACAACCCATGCTGATGTCACTGCATGTCCATGTCTCCTGGGAAAACCTAAGGGAAAAAACCCTTGGGCTGACAGCTTAATGAAGCCCTGGACCTCCACCCAAATGATGCCCAAGGCGTAAGCCACAGCTGGGGCCTTAGATGGATCTCGGTCTCACAGCTTGGGGAGCCCCGCTGCAGGCCTCCCAGACTGGGCAGCTTGAGGGGGATGCCGGGTGGCGGGGTCCAGGTGCCAATAAAGGGGAGTACATCCCTGCCTTTAGTAAGTGGTATAAAGAGCATTAAAAAATAACAGGTCATCACAAATACAACCCCATCTTCTGTGTCAAATGGCAATAAGTAATTTTTAATTTGTATTCTTCTCAATTTCTGTATCTTGCTGTACTATTTTCTGCTTAACAATAAACTAATACAAATTAAATTAAAAAAAAACCAACAAAGATATGGAAGAATATCTGGTTTCAAGATAAATCAGATATATTTAAACTTACTGTAACTAATGTGTGACTGCTAGGACACCACTGCAAATGAGTTGCACTCAATGGTTTTATTCCATAATACAATAAAATTGAAACAGTGGAGTAATGTCAACCCACATTGAGACATTCATCCCTTATAAATGGGCACCAAAACATTTCAAATACCTAGGTATACATATAAGAAAGAACACAGCAAATTTGTTTAAGGCTAACCATGAACCCTTACTACAGGAGGCATGTGCAGATAGGTATACCACCTTTGAAGAAACCCTTGTTGGGTCTGAACTGTCTCACCAACTACAGGCTAGTTTCAAACCTCCCATTTTTAGGGAATGTTTTGGAGAAAGTGGTGACTGTTCAACTTGAGGCTAGTCTCTCTTTCTCTACCATTTTTGAGTCGTTCCAGTCTGGATTTAGACCTGGACATAGTACAGAGACCACCCTGGTGAGGATGTCTAACAATCTCCTTAGAGCAAGGGATAGGGGAGAGCAATCTATTCCTGTTCCCCTCAATCTTTCTGCAGCGTTTGACACCGTGGATCATGAGGTGTTGTTGGACCGCCTACAGAACTGGTGTGGACTAACTGGCAATGTCATCAGTTGGTTTAAGTCCTACCTCACAGAGTGCAAAAGGGAGGTGATGGGGTTATCCTCATCCAGCCCAATGACCCTGTGCTGTGGAGTTCCACAAAGTTTGGTCCTCTTGCATCTTCTGTTCACGGTGTATATGTTGCCCTTGGGAGACATTATCAGGCAGTATGGCTTGGGTTTTCATTGCTATACTGATGATACCCAACTATACCTGTCCTGTGTGCCTGGTAGTTAGATGGTGGTCTCTGTGTTTAACACCTGCCTGGCCGAGAACCAAGACTGCATTACTCAAAACTGGTTATGACTCAACCCAGATAAGATGGAGGTATTGGTGGTGAAACTGGGTTATCGGCGAGGTGGAGGGGTGCTGGGGAGTGACCTGGCTGTTAGACTGGGTAGCTCATCCCTGACCCCTTCCGCACAAGTTAGGGATCTGGGTGTGGTACTTGACGACAGCCTGACATTTGATGCTCAGGTGTCGGCCATCATCCAAAGTGGTTTTTACCATCTAAGAAACATTGCTTGGATCTGTTCTCTGGTACCGCCTGATGACCTTGCCACCCTGATACATGCCTTCGTCACATCGAGGTTGGACTACTGCAATGCCTTTTACCTGGAGCTTTCAGGAGGCAGGCTCTATTGTCTATAGTTGATGCAGAATGTGGTGGTCAGGCTACTGATGGGTGTATCAAGATCTGAACATATTACACTGGTCCTCCGCGGGCTGCACTGGCTGCTGATATGGTAGAGGATTCCCTTCAAGGTCAGATTATTAACCTATAAAGCCCTACATGGTCGGGACCTGACTATCTGCAAGACCACCTGGTTCCACACTGCCTGACTCGCCCTCTTCATTCCTCCGAGGGTGGCCTCCTGATGGTTCCCAGAACAAAACTACAGCTTTCAGGAGATCGTGCCTTCTCCATGGCCATGCCTGCCCTGTGGATCTTATTTCCGGGGTACCTTAGAGAGGCTTCCCTCGGTGGAAGCCTTTAAGAGGGGGCTGAAGACGTTTTTATTTGAACATTTAATCTGTTATAGCATGAAATATGCTTGCATTATAGTCATTTTATTTATTTATTTATTAATATTGTGGTTTGACTATGACTTACATTTATGCTCTGTAGTGTGCAGAATTTATATATGTTAATAGGAATGTATTTATTTTATTAGATTTTATGTATTGTACAGCGCTCCGTGCCCTGGGAAAGGGCACTTTATAAATAAAGTTTATCTGATTACTAAAGGTGGATGCATCTCACTCTCAGTGGGAGTTCGAATACAAACAGTTTAGATGAATGTCTTACATAGATAATTGCACGGCTTCTGAATGCCCCCATGTCATGATCCCCTGGTGCTGGTGTTGTTCAGTGTCTTCATAAACGACACTGGGGATGGCATTAAGGGTAAGATGTACCTGTTTGTGGACACCAAACTTGGTGGAAGGGTGGACACAGTTGAAGGGATACTGGATCTATGGGAAGACCTCAGGAAACTTGAGAGATGGTCATACGAACATACGAAATTTGCCAGCAGATAAAGGCCTAGAGGTCTATCAAGTCTGCTCGAATGTGCAGCTAGCACCCCTTATTCTGCAGCTGCCCCTCTCTTCCACCCTTCCCCTTGTCCTGTCCCATCCTCATTTGAAGCAGTCCACTGTTCTACTGCATACCACTTCAGCAGGTAACGCATTCCACCCAGCCACCACCCTCTCTGTAAAAAAGTGTCTCCTCATCTCCCTCCTGAACCTTCCTCGCTCCAGTCTTATATCATGGCCCCTGGTGTCCCTCCCCTCCCTTACTTTGAACAGCCCCTCTGTACCTGTCTTGTTTATTCCTTTCATGTATTTAAAGGTTTCAATCATGTCACCCGTCTCTCCTCTCCTCCAGTGAGTACATGTTCAACTCCTTCAACCTCCTCTCGTATGATAAGTCCCCCAGCCCCTTGATCATCTTTGTCGCTCTGCGCTGCACCC
The DNA here is from genome assembly GCA_016271365.2 of Neoceratodus forsteri. Taxonomy (NCBI): domain Eukaryota; kingdom Metazoa; phylum Chordata; order Ceratodontiformes; family Ceratodontidae; genus Neoceratodus; species Neoceratodus forsteri. The sequence continues at coordinate 181,726,849 of CM057452.1, read as the reverse complement.
CCTCCAGTAGCTTAATGTCCCTCTTCAGATTGTGACGCCAGTACTGCACGCAGTACTCAGGTGTGGTCTAATGACCTATACAGTGCAGAATCACCTCCTCCTCCTCGAGGATATACCTTGCAATACAACCCAGCATTTTGTTGGCCTTGCAGCTGCTCTTCCTACATTGTGCTGAGTTGTTCATTGACCCTGTAATGAGCACACTCAGATCCTTCTCCTCTTCTGTCTGGGCTAGCTGCACCTCTAGCTGGTAACTCCTCCTTGTTCTTCATCCCAAAATGCAGCACCTTGCACTTTTTGGCATTAAAGCCCAGTTGCCAGGTGTCTGACCAGGTTTCAAGCTTTGCCAGATCATCCTGCAACCCCTGCCATCCCCCTAGGTCATCCACCACCGCGCCTACCTTGGTATCATCAGCAAACAGACTGATCTTGCTCTTGATGTCCCATGATATGTCTGCAATGAATATCCCAAACAACACTGGTCCCAACACCGAGCCCTGTGGAACACCGCTGGTCACTGCCCTTGGGTGTGAGAGCTCCCCACCCACCACCAGCCTCTGTTGCCTTCCCTGCAGCCAGTTTCCTACCCATCTCACCAGCTTTGCACCCGCCCCTGTGCCTACTAACTTCCTTCCCAGCCTTCCATGTGGCATTGAGTCAAATGCCTTACTGAAGTCCAGATACAGGACATCCACTGCATGGCCCCTGTCCAGTTGCCTAGTTACCCAGTCATAGAACTCAACCAGGTTGGTTTGGCAGGATATGCCACATATGAAGCCATGCTGTCTGCTGTCCTGTAGTCCTTTGGCCTCTAGGAGGGCCACCAGCCTCTCCTTCAGGATAGTCTCCATTAGCTTACCCACGATGGATGTGAGGCTCACTGGTCTGTAGTTTCCCGGTTCATCCTTGGGGCCACTCTTATTGGAGAGGCACCACATGAGCCATCCTCCAGTCCTGAGGTACACACCCGAATGTAGCGAGGCATTAAATAGGTCTGCCAAAGGTCCTGCAAGGACCTCTGCCAGCTCTTTCAGTACCCTGGGGTGGATGCCATCTGGGCCTGGCGCCTTGTCCACCCTCAGTGCCTTCAAACCTTCTCGAACTCTGCTGTCCATGATTTCCCCATCTGTCACCTCTTCCCCCTGCTTCTGCCATTTCTCCCACCTTGGGTGTCACCCTCCTATTCTCTTTAGTAAATACTGAGCAGAAGTACTCATTTAGTGCTTCCGCCTTATCGCACCCTGCTTCCACCCAACCCCCCTCCTTCCTAATCCTTACTATGTGGTCCTTACAGCTCCTTTTCTCCCTGGCGATTAGCAAAAGTCCTTCTCCCGTTCTTAATGCCTTGTGCCAGCCTGAGTTCTGTAGATGCTTTGGCTCCCTTACTGCCCTTAGTCACTTCCTTCGATTCTGCCATGGCACTCCTCCCTGTCCTCCCCCTCCCTGTTTTCTTGTACTTCCTAAAGGCAGCTCTTTCCTCCTTACCTTTTCCATGACCTCCTTGCTCAACCAGATCGGTTTCTTAGCCCTCAGCCTTCTTGCTCTGGGCTTTGCAGCAGGTTTTGCTTGCCTCCACTATCCCCAGCTTTATGAGCTCCCACCTCTGGTTAGTGTCCATACTGGGTTGAATTCTGGCAGGTACCCTTTACCACTTCCCCATCCTCCCAAAGTCGGCCTCCTGAAGTCCAGCACTATTGTGCCAGATTCCACTCCTTCCTTGCCCATATCCAATGTGAGCCATACTGAGTGGTGGTCACTCCCTGACAGCGGTTCCTCCACTGTAAGTTCTCTCACAAAGTCCCCATTTGCCAGCACAAGGTCAAGGGTATTCCCTAACCTGTGAGCAAAAAGTGGTTATGGTAGGTAATGGATCTATGTTCTTATAGGAACAACTGTTGCCTCCCCCAAGAGGTAATGGAAACAATATGAGTCTGTGAACGTGGGGGGGCCTTTGAAGAATTCTCAAACGAGTTCTCAGTGTTGTTATATTCTTTTATTCTGAATAGACACCTACGTTTCACCCACAAAGTAGGCTTGTTCACGGGGATGATTTGTAGATATTATATTCTGAATTTTTCTGCAAATTAATACAAACATATTTTAATACATTATCATTTATAAAGTTACTATATGCTAATAAGATAATTTCAATGTATTATATAATTCTCTTAATCCTTCCCATACCTCAGTGAAAATTCAGACTTTATTCACTTTAAAAGCTGTATCACTTTAAAAAATGATGAATGAGCTTTGCTTGCTTCTCAATTCTCTGTAACATACATAAAAAATATTCTCAATATGTACAATAGTCACCGTGGCAGTAACTTATATACTGGCTATAAACCTTGTACCAACTTGTATCTGAAAACATTTTACATATCTTTTAACATATATTTATGTGGAAACAGCCAAAATATGAATTTTAAGGTGCTATATCAATTCTAAAAAAATATTTAAAACAAATTATAAAAATGTAGTTGAATTCCTTAAATTTAGGATAACAATCTATACCAGATTGAAAAATAAATTTTTGGTTCTCAAGAACCATGCATACCTAAATCCATATGTATGTATTTGATACAAAAAGAAGTGCTCAAAGACACTAGTTAAATTTCTGTGGAAACAAAACCACAATTAACATAATAATATTAAACATCATTTGTAAGCCTTTCTTAAAAAATATTTTCTATGTTCCAAAGGAATTCTGATTACTTACTCAATGGCTGTGTTTGTCAAAAGTTCTTAACAAAATGCTGAGCTTTCCAAACCAAAAAGATGGCTGCTCGTGTTTGTTATAGCTTCCTTGTCACTTATAAGCCTCTTGTGCCTGCTTTGTCCAAATCCCGTGATAAGGCGTCATAGCGTGATGACGTCACAACTGGCGTTTATCGGCGCGCTGTATGATGAAGCGTCGATCATCGCACGCGAACTGACTGCTGTTGCAGTCAATAAGCTGGCTCATTCCTAGAGCCATGGATTATATAGACAAAGCAGGCACTACCATAAGACTGCCACTTCGACTGCGATACCATTAGAAAGCTGCTGTGTTTTAACAAATATTGCTCCAATAGGTCCCTTATTTAAACATAAAGTAATGAACAATGCTGGAAGAAAAGACATTTAGGGTTGACTTTACATTTTAACATTATTGTGCATTTTTTAAAATTACAATGCTTTTTTAAGTGATATCCAACAACAAAACCCTAAAATTAAATTGTTTGAAAAAGAAGCATTCTACTATTACATATTGATCATTACGTATACATATAATGTTATATAATTGATTCTACACATTTTGAAACACTACAGGGATTTTTTAATCATATGGGTTCTTTACTACATGAACCCCAACATTGCACATATTTCTTCATTAAATACAAGCATGCCAATTAGTTTCAACATTCATACCTATATTTCCATCCAATGCATGAATTTTAAAAATCCATCTCATCTCTGCCTTTAATAGAATTTCTCTCAGATTGCCTCCTCTGACAGGAATATACACCTTTTCCAAACCCCAAAATCTAAGAGAAGCTCCAGAATGTGAAGCCTCATTAAAATGCTTAGCCACTGGTGAATTTACATCATGTTTTCTTATATCTCGTTTGTGTTCCTGGATCCTTGTACGTAGTTCTCTACTAGTCTGTCCAATGTATATTAAATCACAAGGGCATTGTATCAAATACACTACTCCTTCCATAGTGCAAGTGATATGTTGTTGAATAGTAAATCTCTCTTGTGTGTGTGGATGTATATAAGTATGTTTTTTAGATGTATGATTGCAAACACTGCACCTTCCACATGGAACCATTCCTGGCATTAATGGTCCCAATAGAAGCTGACTACCCATCTCTTCTTGTGTTTTAAACTGTGAATGGACCAAAATATCCTGTAAATTCTTAACTTTTTTTGCTACTACTATAGGTCTTTTTTGCAGTGTTGCAATATGTTTATTATCTGTTTAGACCAAATACCAATGTTTATTGATAATTTTTCTAATATCTTGCATCTTGTGATTATATTTAGTAGAAAAAATCATTCATTCAGTATCACCCCTCGATATTTTAGGTTTTAGTAAGTTATTTCTTTTTTTTTGATTAATTCTTGTTTCTGCTTGTTCTAAAGTATGTTGTTTATATCCCCGTACCTTAAATTTATCCAACATTTGTTGTGTTTCTTGAATGGTGTTTTCTGCCTTACTACAGTTCCGCTTTAACCCTTGTAAGTTGCATAGGGTATGCTGTTTTTCAGTTTAACTTCATGAAAACTTTTATAATGCAACAATGTATTTCTATCCGTTGGTTTCTAAACAAGGATGTCTCAATTTTTTTATTTTCATAAATTATTAATAAATCTAAGTATGATATTTTATGTAAATCATAATTCATAACAAACTTCAAATTGCTGTCTTTACAGTTAAGTTCTTCATAAAAAGTTTGCAATTCCATAATAGTTCCAGTCCATAACATAAATATATCATCAATGAAGCGTACCCAGGTCACTAGTTTATCATGAAATGTATTGGTATGTACATCAAATATATATTTCTCTTCAAAATCAACTATATAACTATTGGCATAGGCTGGTGCCATGGTTGACCCCATGGCTGTACCCTTTATTTGCTGATAAAAGCATCCATCAAATTCAAAGTAATTTTTATTAAGAATCAGTTGAGCCATTTCTTGTAAAACAATGGTTTTAGGTTTACAGTTGGTAGATCTTTTATCAAGAATATGTCCTATACATTCTATACCTTGCTTGTGGGGGATAGACGTGTACAAATCCGTCACATCAAAGGTAACCAGAATACTAGATTCTGGAATACCTTTTTCAGACAATAATTGTAAATGTCTTATCATATCTGATGTATCTCTTATATATGATTTTGTTGTTTCTGCTAATGGTTGTAAGTGGTAATTTATGTATTTAGAAATGGGTTCTAAAACGGAACCAATTCCGAAAACTATAGGTCTGCCTGGTGGATTAGAAATATTTTTATGAATTTTTGGGATACAATAAAATGTAGGAATTCTAGGGTGTTGACAGTACAATAATTCTGCTTCCCATGATTGGATCCATCCATTTGCAGTATACTCTTCTAGTAGACTATTAATGTCCATTTGTATACTTCTAGTGGGGTTTTCAGATAGTAATATATAATTGTTTTGATTACATAACAATTCCAAACACATTTCTCTATATTGCAACCGATCCTGTATTACTATCCCACCCCCCTTATCTGCCTGTTTAATGACAATATCTTTATCTTGTTCCAGATTTTTTAGGGCTTGATTTTCTTGTCTGGTTAAATTTTTTTGTGATGGTTTTAATTCCTCCCTGTTGTCAAACAAACCCAAAACCTCTTTCTCCACATTTTGACAAAATGCCTCTATACCATGGTTTTTCCCAATTGGTGGATTAAATTGTGATTTTACTTGCAAAGCTTGTTGTAATCTTTGTTGGTAAGGTTCTATAGATGTATTTGTTGAGGTACCAAACAGATTTTTTAATCTAAGATTCCTAAAAAATCTCTGTAGATCTACTTCTAGGTCAAAAAGATTCAAAGATTGAGTAGGTGCAAATGAGAGACCCAAACTGAGTACTTTGGTTTCTAAATTAAATTTTTGTTTACTTAAGTTAAAAATTGGAATAATGCCTACATCGTTTTCCCTCTCCCTGACGTGAAACATCTTATGTTTTTTCCACCTCTTCCACCTCCCCTGTTTCCCCTTGTACCTCTCCATCCTTCCCCCTGTTGATAATATTCTCTGTTAGAACATTGATTTCTCAAATCATATCTACCTTCCTTAGGTATACTATTAGATGTATTAGGCTGATCTGTGTCCTCATAATGTACCGTGGCTATTTCACTAGATTTCTGTGTATCTTTAGTATAGCTGGTATCACTGTCTGAACTTTCATAAGTATTGTGTACATTATAGGAATATTGTCTTTTACATTTTTTATAAGTGTAAACCCTGCCATCACGATAATCGTTTGTATCCCTAATGAATTTTCTGATTTTTTGTTCTTTTAGTCTATTTTCATAGTCAGATAATTTCTGCTTAATTTCATCTATTAATGTTCTAAATTCTCCCTCCTGGACCTTAATTTTAAGTAAATCCTCTGTGTCTTTAATTTCTTTTTCCAGAACCTGTCTCTCATCTATAATAGCTTCAATTAAAGCATACATAAAATCAAATGATGCTCTGTTTTGAATACCATCCCATTTGTTATCTAGTTTGGAGGAATTAATACCCAAATTTGGCTCAACACTAATTCTAAGACCCCTTGGTATCCGATTATACTGTAAATATTGAGTCAATGTCAAGCCATGCCATTCTAAACGACAATTCTTATATCTCAAATTATCTAATTTCTGGCTTAATTGTTTAGGAGCTTCACCATTTGCATGGAGAGATCCTTATCTCCTCTCATTATAGTAAAAAGTTTCTTTTTTTCTTCATCAGAAAATGTAGTGAAATGTATGCTACTTTGGACACTAGAGCCAATATCTGAAAAAACATATGATATGCTCATTTTGATACCGTATATCACTAATATTTATGGACAGTTTATACTGAAACAATTTTTAACCAGGTAGGAAAAGAAAAAAAAAGAAAAAAAGAAAAAGGGGAGAATTTACTCCACCTTTTAATGTTTAAATGATATACCAAGCATTTATACTAGTTAAACAATATTTTCAATCAATATTCAAGGAACCAACTTCCACCAGAAATCTGCCTTACCTCTAGGGCAGATCTTAACAATGTGAGCAAAAAGTGGTTATGGTGGGTAATGGATCTATGTTCTTATAGGAACAACTGTTGCCTCCCCCAAGAGGTAATGGAAACAATATGAGTCTGTGAAGGCGGGGGGGGGGGCCTTTGAAGAATTCTCAAACGAGTTCTCAGTGTTGTTATATTCTTTTATTCTGAATAGACCCCTACGTTTCACCCACAAAGTGGGCTTGTTCACGGGGATGATTTGTAGATATTATATTCTGAATTTTTCTGCAAATTAATACAAACATATTTTAATACATTATCATTTATAAAGTTACTATATGCTAATAAGGTAATTTCAATGTATTATATAATTTTCTTAATCCTTCCCAAACCTCAGTGAAAATTCAGACTTTATTCACTTTAAAAGCTGTATCACTCTAAAAAATGATGAATGTGCTTTGCTTGCTTCTCAATTCTCTGTAACATATATAAAAAATATTCTCAATATGTACAATAGTCACCATGGCAGTAACTTATATACTGGCTATAAACCTTGTACCAACTTGTATCTGAAAACATTTTACATATCTTTTAACATATATTTATGTGGAAACAGCCAAAATATGAATTTTAAGGTGTTAATTGTGGTTTTGTTTCCACAGAAATTTAACTAGTGTCTTTGAGCACTTCTTTTTGTATCAAATACATACATATGGATTTAGGTATGCATGGTTCTTGAGAACCAAAAATTTATTTTTCAGCAGCCCATATCCTTTAGCACAACGCCAGGTTCTTAGCCATCCGTTAAATTCCTCTATTCTCAGCTTTCTTGTTGTGCTTGCCTTTGGCACCGGAAGTATCTCTGAAAAAGTTACTGATCTTCCGGCCCCCTCACATAATTGTGCTAGTTCCTCAAACCTCCTCTGGACTGTATCTACTGTCTTGTCAGCCAGGTCATTTGTCCCAAGATGTATAATTAAATGAGGCTTGTCCCTACCCCTTCTAGCATATTTCAGAACAGACTGTCCCACCCTTTCCGCTGTCATGCCTGGCATGGCCTCCACCCAAATGCGACTATGCCTCTCCCCCTTGCTACCCCACCTAACTCCTCTTAGTATTGAGTCGCCCAACACTAAGATTCCACCCCTCTTTCTCCCTGCTTGCTTCCATTCATCTCCCTCTCTCATTTCCAGCTCCTCTTCTTCCTCCTACACATTATTTCCCCCTTTCACCCCTGTTGCAATTCTCCCAGCAGAACTTCCCCCTGCTCCAGTTTGGTCCAGGCATTTATCACTTACTCCTCTAATATCATCATTTCCCTCCTCCACCTTCTTCCTCTTTAGCAGAGCACAACTATTTTCTGAAGGCCCTTCACAAATGCCCGCTCCCTCTCTCTTCATTGTAACCTGTTCTCTCCTTTCCACTCCATGACTTTTGCCACTTCTTCACCTCCCCTCACAAGTCCCTATCTCCTCCTTCCATTTGTCTTTTATCTCCTGACCTGGTTTTCCCGGCAATCGTTCTTCCTGGCCTGGGCCCCTTTGTCTCTGCTTCCCTTCTTCTGACCCTCTCCTCACCACTGTTGCCTTAAATCACCCTCCCTCATCTCCCCTTCTTCTTCCCTCCAGTATTGGGCTAAACCCACCCCCAATCTGCCTTGCCTGTCTTAGTTCCTCCTGCAGACCCTCAATCTCCTTTCTAAGTTTTTCTATGTGGTTGCATACTAAACATCCTCCCACACTCCAGGCAATTTTTAGAAAGATTGGTGCACCGCAGTTGTTGCAGCCTACCACCCTACCCATTGCTGTCGTTGCCCACCAGCAACCCCCCACCCTTCCAGATGCAGTATACCAAACACTCCCCCAAGTCTCCCCTCTCCCTCCTCTATCAGTGCAAAACATTTTCTTTATTTCCCTTGCCTCCTTTGTTGCACACATTTAGATATATTGAGCAACTGCTTTTTATATTCCTATCGTTCCTATCCACACTCAAAAACAGGCTTTAAGTAGCCATTGCACAACCTTCTTCAAACTCCTACTCCTCCTTTCCCCAATGCAATAACAATGCGAAGAAGTAATAATGAAAGCTCCTAGATTTGCATTTACTTCCCTTCCACTGAGAGAGCAGTCACCTCTTCGCTTGCTGCTGTTCCTTTCCTGGTATGCCCCTCCTACTCCACACCCCCTGCTATACCAAGTGTTTAGCTCCTGTCAATCAGATTTAACAGGGCATATAAGTTGGGGGAAGGGGGGGCAAAAATTTGCAGCAACCAAAGACAGCAAAGAATACACCACCACTACGTTTTAAATCCTCAATAGCCCAAAAACAATTCTAAGTAAAGACAACAAAGAAAGTACAGTGTCACCAAAGCCCACAATCCAAGTCTAAAAGAAAAACAGCAATTACCAGTTACTGTAAAGCATTGAATTGAATATGCTTCCTTCCCCTTCTGGCTGCTATAACATTCAAAAATACATACATTTCTATCTCAGCTCTTTACCATTACCATCAAAAGGTAACTACAATCACAATATTCTACCTTCTACTAATACAGATTCTATCACAGAACCAGAGCACAATGCAAAAACATCTGCTGCTTAGCAACAACAAACAGGTGACAACATACCAAGTTGATGTAGCTTTTTTAAAATAGAAAAAAAAAATGTAATCTTTTAAACCAGTAGAAATCAGCAGTCCCAAAAGCACCTTGAACCACAAGAAAGAACACAGTACCACACCTCTGCCACAATAACCAAACAGTTCTAAAACATTGGAGAAAGAAGAGCTGGCAACTTGACTTCAATGCCAGGAAGTGCAAGGTGATGCATATGAACATTGGGGCAGAAATCCTAAGATCGAGTATTACGGGGGGGGGGGGTGGAGGGTCCAGATAGCAGCAACAGAGGAAGAAAAGGATCTGGGGCTGGCGATTACCAGTGACCTGAAACACTCCACACCAGCAGCAAAGGCAAACAGGATGCTGGGGTGTATAACCAGGGGATTCAGCAGCAGATGGAGTAAGGTCATACTGCCCTTGTGGAGTTCACCGGTGAGACCGCACTTAGAATATGGAGTAAGGTTCTGGAGCCCATATCATAAGAAGGACATTAGCTTGTTAGAGAGAGTTCAAAAGAGAGCAACCAAGATGATCAGGGGGACAATAAGGGAAATCTCACAAAGAGAGGCTTTGAGCCCTGGAAAAGAGATGGGGGGGGATATGACAGAGACCTTTAAATACCTGAAGGGAATAAATAGAGTGGACAGGGATGATCTCTTCAAGCTGAGAGACAACAGAACCATGAGGGGGCATAGTTCGAAACTGGCGGGGGGAGGTTCAGGAGGGATGTTAGGAAACTTTTTTTTTCACAGAGAGGGTGGTGGACATATGGAATGCATTGCCAGAGGAGATGGTCTCAGAAAATGGTGGGTGGCTTTATGAGGTCCTGAAATAAACATAAAGGGAACCTGGGAGATCGTGGTGGTGGGGGAGTTATGGAGGAGAGATTGACAGGGGAAGGGGGCACGGGATCAATGGCGTAAGCCAGGGACACTTCATTACAAATGAGCAGACTTGATAGACCAATTTGGCACTCTGCTGGCTCTTTCATATGTTCATTTTCATTCCAGTTGGGGTTTGGAAGTAGTTAGGAAAGGAACACATAAATTTATCTGGGTATCTGGCTGCCCAAGAGTGCAGCTATCCCTGTGTAAGCAAAACAGAGATATGGGGGGGGGGTCTAAGCTTCCCCATCTTTAAATATTATTACTGGGCAGTGCAAACCACATCATACAATGGATTTCTAAACAAAAAGAGGCAGGATGGATGGAGTTTGATGCAGTCAGCCTCCCTGAAGAATGACAGATGACCCTTCCATGTCAAGTCTAACACCAGCAGGGTCTGCGCATGTACGCAGTGAGGATGCCAGCCTGAATCGGGATCTCTGGTGCCAACCTAATATCCATTTAAATTATTAGTTAAAAAATCCTTTTTTTACGTTCGCTAACCAGTCAAATATATTTAATTTTTATAGTGCGGTTTCAACTGTGTAGAAAAAGTGTATGTTGGTCTGGTTTTTTTTTTTATTCATATACATTTGCCAAAATCAGCAGTTCATGGTCTGAATAATGCCCGGCAACAGTAAGCATTCGACGGCTCACATCAACTGCCACAATAGAGCGAGCGCCAGATTCTCTTCTGTGCTCCCCTCAGAAAAACTTACATCTTCAGGTAAAAGCGCTATCTCTAACAAAGGGGACAAAACTGACATGAATTTTATTAAGGACATGTTAGTATCCATTAAAGCAGATATTGCTGACTTAACTCTTAAAGACAATATTACTTCTTCAAAAATAACCAACATTACCACATGTCTGGATTCCTTTGAGGAGCAATTATCTTTTATGGAGGAATCTCTCATAAAACTTGAGGACTTTGTAGAAGGGGAAGCAAGGCAAATGGGGAGAATATCGGAGAAAAATGAAAATTACATACCTACCGTAATTCTGATCTTTCTGTGTATCTTCACCATTCATCACAGATGGGTACTGGCCGGAGATCAGGACCCCGCGGGAGCTTTTTTTTTAAAGCGGAGGCAGACCAACACATCGCGCTGTCCTCAAGGCCCACGTACTCGCGTGGCGCCCAGGGGTTGGCAAGTTAGGCTGTGTCGACTCTGCCTGCCTACCAGTTCTGAGTCACGGAGAGGTAAGAGGAAGGATGGAGGGTGGGAAAAGAGAGTCCAAGGGACAGAAAAGGAAAGGATAACTGAACTAAAAGGAGAAATAACGACTGAGAGGACAGCAAAGAAGAGATGAGACTAAGGTTGGGTAGGGGCCCCAATCTCTGGAAGCGAAGAAGGGAGGGTAGGGAGGGGAGAGAATTTAGGAGAGAGTGAGAGGTATCAAGGTATCCGAGACCCTTGTCCATCACCAGATTTTATAGGAACTGCAAGGAGTAGCAAAGCTCTCTGCTAGAATTCAAGGCACAGAATAACTGGCAAACACCCCAGAAGCAGAGTTGGCTATTCTGGAGGAAGGACAGGGTACAAGGATGTAGTACTCTCTCAGGAAAGATGTTTGGTGAAAAATAGGGATTTTTTTTTTTTAGACAGTTGGATGGAAACCAGGAGGAGGGCAACTACCAACTCCCACCCCATCGGGGTGGAGACATGTAGTAGAGAAGGAGTGCTGCTCGAGCTGTACCCTTTGAAGGAGAATACCCCCCTGTGTGTCCCTACTTTACCCCGCTCCTAAAGAGGAGAGGGGGAGCCACAGAGGGAGGGGGACCCAGAGACTGAGGCCCCAGGGGGATGGTGGGTGGGGTTGTTATGAATGGTGAAGATACACAGAAAGATCAGAATTACAGTAGGTACGTAATTTTCATATCTTATCTGTGTCAGTCTTCACCATTCATCACAAATGGGTGAGTACCAAGCCCCCCTGAAGGAGGTTGTTTCTTTACACCCTAAGGGACAGAGTCCCTTAGCCCTCAGTGGGTGACATACTAAGGGGGGAACCTTCCAGGCCTGGGGAGGCCCGAGAGTGGGGAGAGAGACGGGGTTCCCCTGGAGGGGGAAGGAAGCTGCCCCGACAAGTGCTGTCTCGCTCTACGGGAGAAAAGGTAGGTTCCCTGGTGGGCGGAGCAAATCATCCTACGCCGGGCCAAGGGTGACAACCGGGAAAGACGTAGCCACGTTGATTTCCTAGTGCAGATCGCTGTCCCTACGACCCTGGTAGCTACCTCGTTGGCGTCGTAAGATGCCCTCGCTTGGTGCCTTGCTAGCTCCAGGTCACGTGCAGAGAGCGCGATGGCTTGTCTGGTTTGTTCCGAGTCAGGCAGAGAAGCTAGGACCTGACCTAGCCTGGACCACAAGAACCTGTTGTAGGCTGCATAGTGGGCCTGGTGAGCGGAAATAGAAAGGAGCAACCGTGCAGAGTAGAAGGTCCTTCTCCCCCAAAAATCAAAATCCGAGGAGTCTTGATCTGGGGGCCGGTCACAGTGGAGGGCGCAAAGCCCATCAGGAGTGTCCAGATGCATCAAGCCAGACTGCGGATGAGGCATAGAACCTGGAGATGCCAGGGGAGCGCAATACCTCTGGCTGAGGTCCCTAGGGGCAGAAACTCCGGAGAAGGGCCTCTGCCAGAAACGCAAGGACGCCTCCAGAAAGGGAGCAGGCCAGGGCAGCACCACAAGGGTGGCCTCATCATAATCGCCTAGAAAGGCATGCACCGCATGCTCAGGATTGCTAACAGTAGAGGGTGAAAGGTGCAAGTCCTCCAACATCCTCACGAGGAAGCGCTGATACTCAGAGATCAGCAGCCAGAGAGATGTGGACAGAAGGTTCCTCTCCCCTAGAAGAGGGGGATGAGGAGCTGGAGGTCACCATATGTTCCGAGGGTGGCTGCACGGGGGGAGGTTGAAAAACCTGGCTGTCCATAGCCCTAACAAAAGCAGGGAACTGGGCAGCCACCGCTCTGAACTGCTCCCAGGTGAGAGGGCCGCTAGGACCAAGAATGCATGGGAGCTCAGGAGAATGTGGCAGAGGGTTAGGCACAGAGCCGAGAAAAGAAGTCGGCTGACCTCCGCCAGGGCTAGGGAGCAGACCATGAGCACCCGAGGAGGGTGCCTCGGAAGACTCCACAGCCAACAGCTGTACAACCGCGTTGGTACTGCCTTGGCTGCGCCCAGAAGAATCCCCCCAGTGAGGCAACTGGGGCCATAAAAGTCCAGGAGGACGGTCCCCTGCCTCAAAAGAATGGGACTCCCTCAAGGAACCCAAGGGGGAAGGGTGGAAATCCGCACTTCGGCTCCGTCCAGGGCCCGAGTAGACCCCAGAGAAAGGCCAACGCACCGACCCCACACCCCTCGACTCCTCAGAGTCTGAGAGAGTCCTCCTCCTCGAGAGGGCCAGCCTAGGTAGCTGGCATCTTTGGGCAGCCCCCGAAGGGAGACCCAGGGAACAGTACCTCCCCTCCTGTAGGTTTCTCAATGGGCCCCAAAGTTGGGCGATCAAGACACACCACTGGAGGGGGTACCACCACAGAGGGGTCGATGAAACCCCCCAAGGCCAGGTTGCAGAGCAATGGTGGCTCGCACCACTGCCTGCTGGTCAGCACCACTGACCCCAGCCTCGGGGGCCACCTGATTCTCCTCAGTAGGGGGCTGGCTTCGACTCGTCGATGAGACCACAGAAGCGCCCTCCTCCACAGTCAACCCCGAAGGGTATGACTGCCTGTCTGACTCTGAGCTTGACTCCGACTCCGAAGAGGTAGAGTCCGAAGCTCTCAGCCAAACAGTAGGAGGGTGGGCAGAACCAACCTTGCCAGTGGGCCCAGCAGCCAGAGTTGTGGCTGAGACGGCACCCGTGCCCTCCGCAACCCCGCAGGCGGGACCTGCAGGAGGCACCAGGGCAGCTCGAGCCAAAGGTCCAGAGCCGGGGCCAGATGCGGGGCCGTCAAGTCCACCAGCACCGGGGGTGGTACCAGGGACAGGGACAGCGCCGACAGCAGTCCCAGCAGCAACCTCAGTGCCAACTACACGGCTGCCCCACAGCGCCGCGAGAGGCACAGAGGACTGCAGCCGCACCGGTCGACGTCCCGCGAGGCAGACTCGCTGAACACGGCACCGACTGGGCCCCTCGGTGCTGCGAAAAGGCACAGAGAGCGTGGACAGCACTGAGGTCGGCACTGACAGCCGGAGCCGAAGGCCCCACGGCACCGGCCCGCAAGGCAGCGCCCGGTTTCAACCTCCCGGCGCCTGGCGACATGGCAAAAGAGGACACGGATCTTGTCCCACGGCACTGCAAGCAGCATCGGCGCCACGAATAGCGTCGACAGGGCCCGCGGCGATGAGTCAGCGCCGATGATGGTGCCGACAGGGCCCACGGCGCTGCAAACGGCGCCGAACGCTCCAACGGCATTGAGGACGGTGCCAACCCAGGCCTTCCGAGCCGCGGGAGCGACACCAGGGGAGCCTTCACCCCCGAAGGGGCGACTGCCGTGGCGGTGCCTCCCACCCACTCCCGGGAGGAAGCGGGATGGGCCTCCTGCGCCACGGGAGGAGCCTTAGCAATGGCCAGGCTACAAGCAGCCGAGACTCCCTCCTCCTCGGTCCGTATAGAACCAGGAGGGACCCGGAGGAAGGGCTGAGAGAGCGCGGCTTGGCCCGATGAGTGCAAACCCTACCCCTGAAAGTCAGCGGAGCTCGCCCCACTTTAAACACGCACTGTTCGAGGACCCGGCAGTCCATGGAGAAGCAGGCGTCACATGAGTCCATGTCATGAAGCGGGCCAAGACACGCAAGACACAGGTCATGCTGGTTGGTGACGGAATACTTTCGGCCGCATAGGCACCGACGCATGGGGGGCCGACCCGTCTTTGAAGACTTTTTGCCCTCTGACCAAGACATGACCTATCGGAGAAAAAAAAACCCACCACAAACTGACTCAACGTCGCAAAATTTCAAATAAAAGGAAAGATCTTACTGGCGACGTCGAGTGGAGGCAGAACCCAGAACCGGTATACGACCGACGGACTGACCGTCGATTTTTAAACAGGCTGAAGGCCTAAAACTTTAGACAAGCTTCCCACGAGGTGACCTCGACGGCGGGAGATGAAGAACTGGTAGGCAGGCGGAGTCGACACAGCCTAACGGCCAACCCTCGAGAGCCACACAGTACGTCAGCCTCGAGGGTGGCGCCGATGCTGTGTCGGCTCCGCCTACCAAAAAAAAAAAAAAAGCTCCCGCAGGGTCCTGATCTCCGGCCAGTACCCATCTGTGATGAATGGTGAAGATTGACACAGATAAGATTAGATGATTTGGAGAACAGGTGTTGGAGAAATAATTTAAGAATAGTGGGCATTCCTGAGAGTATGGAAGCATCAGATATGATTTGTTTTTTGCAAGAATTCCTCCCAGCACTTTTGAATTATCATTGGAACTAGCCTATTGAAATAGAAAGAGCCCATAGATCACTATCTACCAACCCTAAGCTGGGCCAAAGACCCAGACCCATTATAGCCAATTTTTATGGTTTACAGTGAAAGATGAAATTCTTAGGATGGTCAGGGAAAGAAAAGGCTTGTCATGGAATAGGGAAAAAGTTTACATATTCCCAAGAATTTCTGGCAGAATTGGTAGAAAAAGGGAAACTGTTTACCCCTGTCAGGAATATATTACAGAAGCTAACCATTAAATATTTTGTCAAATACCCAGCAACACTGGTTATTTTAAAAGGGGGAGAAACGTATTCATTTAATAACATTGAAGAAGCTTGGTCTTTTATTCATAAAAACTGGCCTAATTTCTACATTCAGAAAGATTCTCTGAGGGGAAGAGATTTTCAACTCCCATCCACAAGCACATCAGCGTTTGAACACACCCAAGATCCCACAGTTCAGCTCAATGCTGCACAAGACCATGCTGACAGGGACTCCCTCAATGAACCACCTCCCGAATTTCTGGTCCCTAAATCTAATGCTGTTGTTTCAGTCAATACTAAACCTGTGCCAAAATCTCTGGCTTGGTCTGCAAAGTCCTATAAGAAGACTATGCCTATTTTTGAGCACAGATACAGATCGATAGAGGCATCTGCAAAGACTACCGAGCTGCAAAATAAATCAATTATAAAGCCACATGTCTCAGCCACAATTCTGCATTCTGAGCCCCAGTTAAACTCACACTTATCACAGGCTGATTTGACAGCTGCTTTTGAAATTTACATTTCTTCTGGCTTACAAGAAGGCTGAACTGGAGACTCGGATTGTTATTTATGATCTGTTTTGTCTGGGGTCCTCCAAACTGTATTATGCAGTTCTTCTCCAGAAGGGAGGAAGTTACTACTTTGATCAGCAGCTATCTGACTGGCTTATTTTGTTCACATGTCTTTATACAGGAAATTAGTACAAAGGATAAAGCAATGAGGAGTGGTTACAGAACACATATTAGAGGGCAGTAGAAGTTGGACATTGTAAAACTGAATGTTTGCTGGATGCTAAGATTATCCAGACTAAGAGAATATTTGCTTACATCATAAAGATTGCCATACATTTTTAGGTTGTGGAGGCGGGGGTTCCACCACAATGGGTGGCACAGCCGGTTTCGGCCGAACAACCAGTGCTGGCTTTGGCTCCTCGATTACAATGAGGGGTTGTTTCAGCCGCTCTGGTGACAGCCACTTAATGGCCGGGGAAGGCGATAGAGTCGGCTTATTCCCGGAAAAAAGGAGCTGCTGCCACATCAGATCCTCGTAGCACCGACGCAATTTGCACCTGAGCCTATCCTCCAAAGATGACTAAGACGAGGATGAGCGGTGCTGCCGCTTTCCACGGTACCGAGACCACTGATGTCAGCGGGATTGGCTGGACCGGGAAGAGGTCTGAGACTGAGACCTTCAGTGTTTCCGAGGGAGGGTCTGAGAGGGGGCAGGGAAAACCCACTCCTCCCTCAGTTCAGGGACCTTAACTGGGGACTCCTGCACAGGAGGCACAGGCAAGTCCTCGGTTCCACCGGGGGAACCGGTGAAGAAGGGTTGTTGGCTTCGCCAGTCGACAGCCCGTCCGACGAGTCGAGAAAAATCTTGACTGCGTCGATGGGTGTCTCAGCCGGCTGACCTGATGGGGACACCATGAAGCCAGCGGCCTTAGCCACAACCTCGACTGAAGTTGAGAGTCGACTATGCGTGGGAAGGGGACCTCTCCCGCTCCCACGAACGTCGATGGTGGGACTTACCCTTGGAGTCCTTCTTCTTGGACAAGAGGAATGTCCCGAAGGCCCCTCTTCCTTGGTGGAAAGGGATTGACAAAGCTCCTTGAACAAAGCTGTGTAGGAGGAGCCCAAGGAAAGTGGGATAAATGCTGTGACCGAAGAAGATGATGATGCGGCATGGGCCGCTTCCTCCTCAAGGGTGATCATTTGTTTGAGCTATTCAGCTGATCCCACTGCCGCGGACACCACCCAACAGGCCTCCTTCGACTTGACTGGAGGATAACGTTTCTTGGGGCACCCAAGTTGCAATCTGGCAGTGCGATCCTCTAAGACCATGGCTGAAAAGGACTTGCACAAGTCTCAGGCCTGCAAATCGTGCTCAAGCCCAAGGCAGCACACGCACATGGAGTGCAGATCAGTCCGGGACATCTTCTGCCCACAGGGGCACCGACGAAATCCGGGAGTCGATTTGTCCGTTGCAGCCGCGAGGGAAGATAAAGAGCAAAGTCTTGTACATTTTAAGATTAGTTTCGGGTAATCTGAAGAGTTTGGATCCAGGCCTAAAACGCAGAGCGCAAAGGAGGGAACCTGAGCTTCCAAGCGGTAAGGAAGATCTGGCATCATGGGGCGGAGCCGAGAGTTTTACCACCCAGGTGGGTGGGTGGAGTCAGCTTGAAGACCTTCTGGCAAGATTTAAAGCAGCAACGAACCTGCCAGTAAGTGTGGATTGAACAAGATATCCATGTCCCTAGAATTGCTCTTTTTCGTACAAAAAAATTATTTTGGGAGAGTGGGGAAACACCAGGGAAACTTTTAGCATATAGACTGAAAAAAGCAACAGCATCAAAACATGATTCCTAGGATACGCACGAAAACCAAATCTGTAACTTATAATCTTCAAAAAATTAATGATTGTTTTCTAGAGTTGTATGAAAATCTTTATAAGCTTATTACTACCAAACCTACGGCAGACATAAACAGCTTTTTAGAAGCAGCTAAGCTACCCTGTTTATCTGAAATGGAGAAAGAAATATTAGACAAACCTCTTTCGAAAATAGAGATTACTCAGATTATGCAAGCCTCGAGTTCTCCAAAAGCTCCAGCTGTGGATGGCTTTTCTAGTGACTTTTACAAACAAAATAATCCAATTATTTTTAACTATCTAAGGGAATTATTTCAAGAAGTCTTAAGGATGGGTCAATTATCCGGTTCCCTGAATGATGCTTACATATGCTTGATTGCAAAGAAAAACAAAGATCCCTTAGAGCCAACAAATTGTCATCCAATATCTCTTTTAAATTTTGATTATAAAATTGTAACTGAAGTTCTAGCTAATAGACTTCTTAATATCATCCAGCACTTAATTGGTAATGAGCAGGTGGGGTTTGTCAGTGGTCGTCAGGCTTCAGACAATCTCAGAACTTTATCAATAATTTGGGCTGCTAAGAGCAATGACTCATCTGCAATTGCCCTATCCTTAGATATAGGGAAATCATTTGATTCTTTAGATTTGGCATATTTACAGAGGGTCCTAGAGAAATTTAATTTTGGCTCCACCTTTAATCATTGGATAGCAACAATATATTCAACTCCCAAGTCTGCTATATTACAAGTGGGCTAATTTCTAAACAATTTCAACTATATAGGGGTACCCGTTAAGGTTGCCCACTTTCCCCTTATCTCTTTATTTTAGCATTTGAACCTTTGTTAAGACACATTAATCTTTACACTCAAATTCAAGATATTCAAGCAGGGAAAACTGATAAACTCTTGCTTTTGCAGATGATTTGTTAGTAACTCTTTCATACCCAAATAAATCATTAGATGCTTTGAATATTGTGTTGAATGAATTTGCTGCAATCTCTGGGCTACCTGTGAATTGGGATAAATCAGAGGCAATCAAGCTTCAGGTCTCCAGACAGGGCCCCTTAGATATGCATCAGAGCCTTAAGTACTTGTGGGGGGATAAAGGAATTCAATATCTGGGGATGCAAATCTTTAGTTCTATTCCTAAAATGGTACAAGTCAACTTAACACTTATAGGAGCTATTCAGACAGAGATTGGAAAATGGTTTAAGCTTAGCCTTTCCCTGTAGGGTAAAATAAATAAAATCAAAATGACTCTTGCGCCCAAGATTGTTTATGTTCTTAATAATTTATCAACTAAAATACATAAGGATTGGTTTAAAAAGCTGGACAAGATTTTTTCACAATTTTTATGGGACGATAAACCACCTAGATTAAGTATTACAAAACTGAGCTCCATGGAGAGTAGGGGGTTTTAACCATCCTTGGTGGCAAGGGTATCACTGGGCATTTTTTCTCAGTCAGCACTTTGGTTTGCTAAGGATAACCCAGGACATATGCCACTGTGGCTACTTACAGAACTAGAAGTAATTAGGCCTCACAGGTTGACGGACATTCTCTTTAGACCTATTCCTTTTTCCCTTAGTTCTCATCCCACTATTCTAGTCACTTGCTGGTTATTTAAAGCTATAGCTGATAAACTACATTTAGGTACTGTACCCCTAGAATTAGCTCCTATTTGGGAAAATCCATGTTTTACATGTAATGGTTCCCAATTTAAGAATGACAGATGGATCAAAGCTGGTTTAACTCAAGTGGGAGACCTGTTTACATAGAAACATAGAATGTGACGACAGATAAGGACCGCTTGGCCCACCTAGTCTGCCCATTTTCCTACCTAACAGATAAGCTGCAGATCCTAGTTCACCAACAGCTTACTTCCTCCTATCCCCTACTAGGACTGCCTTATGTCTGTCCCATGCATTCTTGAATTTCCCCACTGTTCCTGACTCCACAACCTCCTCAGGGAGGCTGTTCCATGCATCCACAACCTTCTCTGTGAAAAAATACTTCCTCACATTAGCTCTGAGCTGTCCCCCCTCTATCTTCAAATTGTGCCCCCTTGTTTTTGCACATCTCTTTTTCTGAAAGATGCTATCCTCTTGGACTTTGTTGATTCCCTTGAGGTACTTGAAAGTTTCTATCATGTCCCCTCTCTCCCTTCTTTCCTCAAGGGTATACATATTAAGCTCCTTTAGTCTTTCTTTGTATGTCTTCTGGTGCAGAACCTGCACCATTTTGGTTGCCTTCCTCTGGATAGCCTCCACTCTGTCTATGTCTTTGCAGAGATGGGGTCTCCAGAACTGCACACAGTACTCCAGATGGGGTCTCACCAACTGTCTGTACAGAGGGACAACAACTTCCTGTTTTCTACTATGATGCCTCTCCCTATGCATCCCAGTAAGTATCCCCCCAGCCTTCCTTACTGCCTTCTCACATTGCTTGCCCACCTTAAAGTCATCTGATATAATTACCCCAGGTCCCTTTCCATTTTACTGATGTCAGTATCTCACCCCCATTGTGTACTCTTCCCTGGGTTTTGTCTCCCAGGTGCATTACCTGCACTTCTTTGCATTGAATCTGAGCTGCCATACATCTGACCATTCTCCAACCTTGCCAAGTCCCTTCTCATCCTTTCCGCTCCATCTTGTGTATCAACCTTGTTGCAGATCTTTGTGTCGTCTGCAAAGAGACATACTTTTCCGTCCAGTTCCTCTGCAATGTCACTTATAAAGACATTAAAAAGGACCAGTCCTAGTACTAAACCTTGCGGTACCCCACTAGTAACCCTCCTTTCAAACAACATGAAGTCTTGCTATATTATGACATATGCAGTTTGACCCAGCCTTCGAACTGCTCCGGAGGTGAAAGAGTTAACTTTCCATGCCAGGCATGGAATCTTGAGCACGAGCTCGGTTGAGAAACTCTGTCTGTTGTTCTTCAAACTGAAACTGTCAGATTCTTTACTCCACCTCACTGAATAGTCGCTCCGGAGATTTCTCCTGCTGCTCGGTTCATTTTGTCGGTTAAAAAGTGTAATTTCTCGGTTTTTAAACCGCATTTTGTCTTATTTTAACCGCAACCGGTCGGTTCAAGCTCTGTCTGTGGTATCGTAAGTAATAGATAGGTTTTACATTTTTCTGTATGGAACTTGCAAACGATATTATCAGTTCAGGTTTGAACCGATCAGGTTGTTGTTAAACTTTATTAAATTGCATTTAGGGTGTGGTTCCCAGTTCTTATCGGTTCTAAAAAACACGGATTTCATTACGTTTTTTTCCACGACCCGTGACACGGTTGGGAACCGATAAGGGTGTCTTGCTTGGCGGATTGCCGTAAACGGGCAAGTTTTTGGTTAGGCTGGCACTATGTCTGAGAAACCCAAAAGAAAAACCGGGCCCACTGGGTTTCAGCACTGTAGTGTCTGTGGGGAAGCCTTTGCCAAGGCTGGCCCACACACCACATGTGTTTATTGTCTGGGGTTTGACCACCTCAATGCAGACTGCCAGATTTGCAAGAATTTCCCTGCAGCTACCCTGGATAAGACAGTTGGTAGGCTCAGGCAACGAGAGGCCAAAAAGTCCGCTGACCCGGATGGCCAGCCCGGTTTGGTGCCAACCGAACCAGAGGGAGTGCCCTCTGACCAGGGCGAGACTTCCTCGGGCAAACAGAGGGCTGACTCGTCGGAGTCAGTCCCAGCAAAAAGGACTAGAAAATCAGCAGGTGTGGAGCCAAAATTTCCTTCTCCAACTGCTGCAGAGATAGCCAAAGCGATCAAAATTGTCCAGTCGCTTTCCCTGGTTCCGACCGAACCGGCACCATCAGGTAAGGTCGGTTCGGTCGGTGCCACCGGTTCAAGAATATAATATAGAGGAATTTTATGAACCGGAGGAGGGGGAGGAGGATTATGAAGAGAGTGAATGTGATTTTGAAAGTCTGGATGTGCCCATTGAACCGGACATCTCCCCAGACAGACCTTCAGGAGTGTCTCCCCCTAGGCTTTCTGAGTCCCCTTCTCATTTTATGTTTTATAAGAAAGTGGCTGAAACCCACCAGCTCCCTTTAGAAGAAGCTGTGGATGAACAGGAGGAGCCTGACTATGTAGAAATGATGGATATCCCAGAATCTAGAAGATTGTCTATTCCTTTACATAAATCATTTAGGAAACAGACAATAAAAATTTTAAAAGTTCCTCACACTATACCTCCTGTGGATAAAAAAATGGACAAGAGGTACACATTGTCAGGCCCTGATACGGAGTTCCTTTCACAACAATGCAGCCATGTTGGGGTAGTGCAGGATGCAGCCTGTGATAAGGCAAATATTCCCTTGGCTTCACACCCCCCTGACAAGGACTCCAGGAGGATTGATGCCATGGCAAAGAAACAGTACATGGCAGCATCCTTGGGACTCAGACAGGCAAATTATATGGCCTATGTTGCAAGATACCAGAAATCCAGATGGGATACTGTTATGGCTCTGAGGAAACAGGTCCCTGGCCAGCTTGCCAAGGAGCTGGAGCAGGTGGCTGCTGATGGTATTGAGGCATCCAAGGTGCAATTCCATGCTGCAGTGGACTCTAATGATGTATCTTCAAGAGTCATGGCTACATCTGTGGCTTTTCGCAGAATGGCTTGGCTCAGGTGTACTAGCCTGTCACAGGATACCCAGGCTAAGGCCATGGATTTTCCTGTTGTGGGTAACTCTCTGTTTGGGGAGCAGACAGAGAATTACATGAAGAAAATGGGTGAGTATAGGACCA
The DNA here is from genome assembly GCA_016271365.2 of Neoceratodus forsteri. Classification (NCBI taxonomy): domain Eukaryota; kingdom Metazoa; phylum Chordata; order Ceratodontiformes; family Ceratodontidae; genus Neoceratodus; species Neoceratodus forsteri. The sequence continues at coordinate 181,703,787 of CM057452.1, read as the reverse complement.
CTTATAGGAGTGCACAGGCCAAGAAAAGGCAGGCCACTTCCTCAGAGGCAGCTTTCCAGGGACAGGGGCAGGCCTTTTCACAGACCTTTTTACCAAGCCCAGGCCTCCTCTTCAGCCTATACCCAGAGGGGGTTCTTCAGAGGGAGAGGCAGATGGGGTACGAGCAGGTCTGCTCCCACCCCTCAGCCTAAAGCCCCTGCCAAACAGGCACCCTGATGGGAGGGCCAGGGCCGATTCTCCATTACCTGTAGGGGCAGACTGGCTTACTTTCATCCAGGACTGGGAGTCTTTAACATCAGACAAGTGGGTCCTGGAAGTAGTAAGCCAGGGACTGGTTCTCAGCTTCAAAAAATTTCCAAAGATGAGAACCAGATCCTTTCCACCTGCAAATCCATCAGAGGCTCTCGCTCTGAAAACAGAAGTCTCAACCCTCCTGGCTCTCAGAGCTGTAGAAAGGGTTCCTCCCCTACACCAGGGCAAAGGACTGTACTCCAGGTACTTCCTTACCCCAAAAAAGACAGGAGAATGGCGGCCCATCCTGGATCTCAGATACCTAAACAAGCACCTTTTAAAACCAAAATTAAAACTGGTGACTCTGGGAATTATTTTACCCTCTCTAAGGCCAGGGGACTGGCTAGCATCCCTGGACCTCAAGGATGCCTACTTCCATGTTCTCATCAGAAGCTCCCACCGAAAGTACCTCAGATTCGAACTGCCCTCAGGCCATTACCAGTTCAGAGCAATGCCCTTCGGCCTCACCTCTGCCCCAAGGGTTTTCACAAAATGCCTGGCAGTAGCAGTTGCTCATTTAAGAAGGCAAAAGATTGCCATCTTTCCTTACCTGGATGATTGGCTCATAGTGGGCCAGTCTCCAGACCAAGTCAAATTACACCTTCAGGTTACCCAGCGGCTGCTTACATCTCTAGGTTTCCTTCTCAGTCTCCCAAAGTCAGTTCTAGAGCCTGTTCAGCTACTCACCTTCATAGGCGCAGAACTGGACACAAAGCAGGCCAGAGCTTTCCTCCTTCTAGAAAGAGCAAAGACCCTGGTGACTCTGGCCTCCTCCTTCACCTGCAGGTCTCTCGACCAGCAAGGCATTTTCTGCAGCTCCTAGGGCACATGGCTGCTTCTACAGCAGTAGTGCAGGGAGCAAGATTTCAGATGAGGGACATTCAGTTCCATTTGAGAGCCTTCTGGTCTCAAAGGAGAGATCTTCTAACCAAATTGATCCCAGTAACTCGAACCCTGATCCAGGCCCTACAGTGGTGGCAGGATCAGAGCAATCTGAGACAAGGGGTTCCTTTCATCCCTCAATCTCACTCCTTGACCCTTACTACAGATGCGTCCCTCTTGGGGTGGGGAGCTCACATGGGCAACCTCACCACCCAGGGATTGTGGTCCCCTCAGGAATCTCTGCTCCACATCAATCTGTTGGAACTCAGAGCAGTTTTTCTAGCACTTCAGGTTTTTTCTGCATCTGTTCAGAACAAAGTGGTACAGGTCAGAACAGACAACACCACTACAATGTGGTACATCAACAAGCAAGGGGGCACTCGGTCTTCGGCCTTGTGCACGAGGCAATGAAGTTGTGGTCTCTGGCTTATTCCCTGAACACCTCCCTCATGGCAGTGCACCTCCCAGGCAAGGACAATGTCCTGGCAGATGCTCTCAGCAGGATTTCCCAGGGCCATCACGAATGGTCTCTGGACCCCTTAGTACTGGAGGTAGTATTTGCCAGGTGGGGCACCCCTCAGATAGATCTTTTTGCAGCCCCAGACAATCACCAACTTCCACTATTTTGCTGCAGACCCCCAGTGTTGGGCTCAGTCCCTCTGGATGTCTTCCTTCTCGACTGGGAAGGGAAGTTTCTCTATGCTTTCCCCCCCTTCCCTCTCTTGTTCAAGGTGCTAGTCAAAATCAGATCTCAACCTTGCAAGATGATTCTGATTGCTCCAGATTGGGCCAGACAGCCCTGGTATCCACTCCTTCTGTCCTTAGCAGTCCACCTTCCCCTGTGTCTTCCCAGGAATCACAATCTGTTAACCTGCGCCCAGGGGAGAGTTTGGTACCCGAATCTCAAATCCCTCAATCTCAAGGCCTGGCTCTTGAGGAGTTAAGAGTTTGCTGACCTACACCTTTCTCAAGGTGTACTCGATATCTTGAAAGCTTCTAGGAAGCCTTCCACCAGGGCTACTTATAATTCTAAATGGAAAAGGTTTTCCATATGGTGTTCTGGCAAGCATATTTCCCCAGAATCTGCTGTTTTGCCCACAGTCCTGGATTATATGGTCCACTTAAATACTTTGGGGCTGAGGCCAGCTACCCTGAAAGTGCACTTGGCAGCTGTCTCTACTTTTTTATCAGCAGGAAAGCCCTCTTCTCTTTCTGCTTACCCTGTATTCTCCAAGTTTTTCAAGGGATTGCTTCACACCAACCCTCCATTCAGGGACCCTGCTCCCGCCTGGGATCTCAATGTTTGCATTGCTCAGCTTATGCAACCCCCGTTTGAGCCTTTGTCTTCAGCAGAGCTTAAGTACTTGACTTGGAAAACTGTGTTTCTGGTAGCCATCACTTCTGCCAGACGCATAAGTGAATTACAAGCTTTGTCAGTGGAGTCTGATTTTATCTCCTTTCACAGAGATAAGGTGGTCCTCAGGACTAACAGGAGGTTCTTGCCTAAGGTGGTTTCAGATTTCCACCTTAATCAATCTATATCTCTTCCAGTGTACTTCACTGACCATTCTTCCTCTGGCGAGAGGAGGCTGCACAGCTTAGATGTGAAGAGAGCCCTTAGTTACTACATAGAGCGTACAAAGGGTCACAGGTTTGACTCCCTCCAACTATTCCTCACTTATGGTGAGGTTGGTAAAGGGAAACCTGCCACTAAAAGATCCATTGCCAGGTGGATAGTCTCTTGTATCCAATTTTCTTATCAAAAACTGGGTAAGGTTCCCCCTTCAGGCCTGAGGGCTCACTCTACTAGAGGTACAGCTGTGTCCCTGGCTGCAGCCAGGGACATCCCTATCATAGAGATATGTCAAGCAGCTACCTGGAAAACAGTTCACACTTTTACCAAGCATTACTCCCTGGACATCCAGGCTAGGAGTGATGCTCGGTTTGGCACAGCTGTGCTTCAGAGCCTATTTCCTAAGTAGGTTCTGTCCCTTCTCCATGGAGGTACTGCTGTGTAGTCTGCATATATCATAATATAGCAAGACTTCATGTTGTTTGAAGAAAAAATTACTCACCTTAGTAATGTTGTTTCTTCTAATGGAGTCTTGCTATATTATGACCTCCCCGCCTGCCCCTCTCAGAACCTCTGCTTTTGGGATGTGGGTGGGCAGTGCAGTGTTGGCACTTAGTAGATGCCCACCTTGTTTTTTCACCCTTTTTATTTTTTGGGGTGTTTGGGTGTTGTGTTTTAATTTTTTGGATCCCCTGACCTGAGTCTTTGTTTTGGGACCAGAAAAAATGTGTTAATATTTTAGTAGCCAGTTGGCTAGTGTAGGTTTACAGCTTCCACACAGAATCTTAGTGAGTTTTGCTCGTAAAGATCTGACAGTTTCAGTTTGAAGAACAACAGACAAAGTTTCTCAACCGAGCTCGCCCTCAAAATTCCATGCCTGGCATGGAAAGTTAACTCTTTCACCTCCGGAGCAGTTCGAAGGCTGGGTCAAACTGCATATGTCATAATATAGCAAGACTCCATTAGAAGAAACAACATTACTAAGGTGAGTAATTTTTTCTTCTTCACTGTGGATTCCATTTATTACTGCCCTTTTTGTCCTGTTGTCTAGCCAATTTTTTATCCAGGCTGCCACCTTGGGACCCATTCCAAGGATGGCTAACATGTGTATTAATCTTTTGTGTGGGACTGTATCAAATGCCTTGCTAAAATCTAGGTAGGCCATGTCTACAGCCCCTCCCTGGTCTACTACTGTGGTCACCCAGTCAAAGATATCTATTAGATTTGTCTTACACAACCTTCCCATCGTGAATCCATGCTGCCTTGGGTCCTGTGCCCCACTGACCTCTAGGTACTCAACAATTCTTTCCTTCAGAAGTGATTCCATCATTTTCCCTACCCCTGAAGTCAAACTAACTGGTCTTAGTTTTCTGCCTCCGTCCTGCTCTCACTTTTATGAAGAGGAATCACATCTGCCCTCCTCCAGTCCTCAGGTACCACCCCATCCTCCCATGATTTGTTAAAGAGAGTAGTCAGCGGTGTCACTAGTTCTACCCTTAGTTCCTTTAGAATTCTTGGGTGAATCCCATCAGGCCCCATTGCTTTGTCCACTTTCAATTTTATTAGTTCTTTCAGAACCCTTTCTTCTGAAAATGGACTGGTATAGACCCCTGTCTTCAGAATGTCTGGTTTGGTTTAGGTACCTCCCCCTCCTCTTCCTTTGTGAACACTGAACAGAAATATTCATTCAGTATCCCTGCTTTTTCACTGTCACCCTCTACCCACATTCCTTCTCCTTTATTAAGCCTCAGTATCCCTCCTTTGGTCTTTCTTCACTCCCTAATGTACCTATAAAAGGTCTTATCCCCCTTCTTAACAGAGTTGGCTATCCTTTCCTCAGTTTGGGCCTTTGCTATTCTGACTGCCTTCCAACCTCTTTCTGCTTTAACTGATAAAGTTCTCTGTCCTGCTCCTTCTGTGTTTCCTTATATTTCCTGAATGCTATCCTTTTCTCCTTAACCTTACCTGCCACCTCTTTTGAGAACCATAGTGTTTTTTTCCTTCATTGCGTTTTGTTGATTTGCTTTACACAAAGGCTTGTTGCCTCTGTGATGGCTGTTCTGATTACTCCCCATTGTTCCTCCACTCTTCTTTCTTGCCTGTTTGCTAGTGCTTTTCTGAGGCACTCTCTCATTTTCCCAAAGTCAGCCCTCCTAAAGTCCAATACTCTTGCTTTTGTATGGCTTGATTGTATGGCTGCGTTTATCATGAACCACGCTGTTTGGTGGTTGCTTATTGCCAGATGGCACCCGCTTCTAAATCTGAGATTCTTTCTCCATCCCCATTTGAGAGCAGCAGGTCTAAGATTGCTTGACCCTGAATCAGGGATTTTCCTCTCTTTTAAAGGAATTAGGGTGAAATTCCATATATCTAGAATAGATTTTTGGTTATATTTACAACTAAGAGAGAAGGTTACTCAGTATACCTCTAAAATATATTCTCCCTCTATGAAGAGTTTTGTTTGGGATCAACTCCTAAAACTTGCTTTGATGAGGAGAGGGTCTAGACTTATGTATAAAGCCATTTCAGATTGTGACATTGATGTAACCTCCTCAGCTAAGTCTTCTTGGGGAAAAACATTTTAAAGTTAAGATTTCAGATCAGTGTTGGGAGAGTTACTGGAAAAATGCTTATAATTGCAGTAGGGAGGTTAACGGGAGACTTACCCAATTCAAAATACTTCATAAGTACTATTTCTCTCCAATGAGATTAAATAAAATATTCAAATCTCATAGTCAAATTTGCTGGAAGTGTGGCTTCTCTTCAGCAGCTTTAAAGACATTTGTTTTGGCATTGTCCAAGAATACTTCCTAAGTGGAAGGAAGTTCATTTGTTATGTCAAAAGATCTTAAAAGGTGCAGATCCCATTCTCCCCAGTGCTGTTCATATTAGGAGACACCTCACAGTTATCCTCTTTGTCCAGACCTTTTCAGCTCTGGTTATTAAACTTAATATTAGCATATAAAAGGATATTATTGCAGAATTGGACATCTCTCAGAGCTCCTGTTTTAAGAGAGCTTTTGGATTGTATGGGGACCATTTGCTAATAATGAATGAATTAGTTACCTAGTTGCAAACAGATTGGACAAATTCAATGAAATATAGAAACCTTTTTTTGCATTTTTGACTTTATAAAGGTAATGGGACTATTAACATTCTCATTATTATACTGTAAATCTCTGTCCTTTGAAATGTTAATATTTATGCATTGAAAGTTGAAGTTTAATTATTTGAAGTTTAATTCTGATCATAATTTTATTGGTATGTATATTTTGGTTTGCTTCTGAGAAAATCCAATAAACTTTTGAATTAAAAAAAAAAGTCTAACACCTGCCATTTTCAGACACTTGCAAAATCCTTGGGTGAGGCACACATTAAAATGTTGGAACTTTCTAAGAAAACTCTTGGGACTGGCAAATGCCCTTAACCCACTACTAGGTTTGACAAATGCCCCAGACTCTACTGTATCACTCGATAACCAAGGGTTTAAGGGATGGGAGAAAAAGAATATAAGAACCCTGTTTACACAACAGCTTTTGCACTGGAACGCTCTGGTACAAAAGCGGTCATATGGACACTTACCTGGTCACAGTCAGATGTCCTTTACTTAGCTCCCTGAGCCACTGCAAAGCTCAGAAGCATTCCGGAGCAGGTGGTGCAAGCCACCATGTGGACTAGCTGCACTGCAGTGCTTACTCTGGCACACGCCCTGCATGCTCTCTTGCCTTCCCAAAGTTTCTGTGCTGGAATCAGGAAGTGCTGCAGTGAATACTGGTGTCCTGTAGGATTGTGCACCATGATCTTGGTCCCAAGCAGTCAGATTAAACCTTATGGTTTTACATTTAATGACATGTTTTACAAAGTAGCCTGACCACACTTGTTGTAGTAGCAGTAAGAATGCCGAGCGGACTTACAGAAGGAAACACAGGTAATAACCAGCACTTCCTGTATTAATGGAAGGCATGGCACTAACAAGAAGTGACGATGGCAGCAAGTGCACTATCAGCAGCATCACTGCTTATGTTGGAAAGCAGCCACCTGGCCCCCAGATGCTTATAGCACTGCAGAGAGGGGCCATATAGACAGACAGATAACTCACTGCAAATGGTTGGGACTGCACTGTTGCGGTCACAATTTTAAAATGCTACAGCTGTGTAAACACAGCTAAAGTGCCTACAACAACTGAAGAACACTGACATGGTAAGCTTAAAATCATTCCCACAACTGCAGGCAGAATTAGGTCTGGGATACAAGGAATTGTTCAGGTTTTTACAAATGAAGCATTTATTAATGCAACCCAATATTAAGGAGCAGGTCCTGTGACCTTTAACACCAGTAGAGCAGGTAATTGAACTTAGAGGGAATTTGGGAATCATTATAAAACCAGTGTCAGACAGCTTACATGTACAAGAGTCAGAACAGTGGCTCTCAGGAGCAGCAAGGGGTGCATGGCAAATGTGAGGCTGGGGAACCATTCAACTGTCAAACCTGGGAATGCACCATATGAGGCGGTACAAATGAACAGATTACTCACCAGTAACCATAGTTTGGGAGGGCTATATGGTTCACATCCACACTCTGGCAGTTCCACTGAAATGCAATGATAGGCAGGCTGTTTTTGAGCTAAGTTACTCCCATTACCTGGGCAGATATTTCCCCCGACTCCACCCCGTGGCATCAGATCTCCCACACTGGAAGCAGGATCAGGTGCCACTTGCCAGGGGGATGCTGGGTGAGCTGTGTGGATGTGAACCACATACCACTCCTAGAACTGTGGTTATAGATGAGTAACCTGTTCTTCTTGTGGCATGGAACGGTTCACTTATCCACACTCTGGCAGACTCCTAGCAGTTCTCCGGGAAGAGGGGGCAAGGCACACACCCCTATTGGGTGAACAGAGGCGGGAGAACCAAGGATCCAAAATGCACAACCTGGTGTGATTCCAGGTCAATGCGGTAGTGGGAAATAAAGGTGTGTGCTAACTTCCAGGTAGCAGCCCTACAGATTTCCTGTATAGGTATATCCCTGGAAGCAGCCACCAAGGTAGCAGTATGTCAAGTGGAATGAGCCCTAATCCTTACAGCAGGCTTCCGAGCAGCCAACCTCTAGGAGAGGTTGATGCAAGAGGTGATTCATCTTGCAATCATCTGCTTTGCTTCAGCATAGGTGACAAACAGCTGGTGAGCCTGTCCCTAAATCCCAGCCATATGCTTCATATAACAGGAGAGCATTCTCCACAGGTCCAGGGTATGGAGCCTGTGGTCAGCCTCCAGAGAGGGGTTGGTAAAATATACCACTAAGTTAATACTTGGTTGTGCTGGCTCGGTGGCACTGAGGGTTGAGGCACTGGACGCTACACCTCACGCCACGCCGGCGATTGGGTTCAGAAATGGATCTGGGCCATCGGGGTTGGCAGGGGAGGGAAAGGATTGAGCATCCAGAGGACTGCTCTCTCCCGGGATGGGTTAGTGGGGACTCCCAGCCCAGTAGCGGCCTCTGGTTGGAGACCAGGGGCAGCACTAGCATCGGGACATAGAAAGGGGGCAGGATGATGGCAGGCTCCGGTAGCAGGAGGCATGGAATAACCACACAAGGGGCCACTGCACACTGCATCCTGAGGGGCTACAGCAAGGAAAAACCCCTGCTACAGTGGTAGGCGATGGTGTGGATCAGGGGTCGGACCCATGCCCAGTGCGGGCTCTACCATCACATGCTCCCGGTCTTCCTCCTCCCTGATTGCTCTACTAGATTCTAGATAGAGCGCCAGAGGCAATGGAAGTCCTGCCCCAGGGGGCCCAGAGTCGGGGGCTTGGGTGGCCAGGTGAGGCTGGAGGGAGAAGGGACCAACCGGAGAAGTACAGAGTCGGAGGCTTCAGGCGGGCAACAGAGCAGAGCAGAGTATCCACACGTGAGAGGGTCCTCTGAAGGCAGGAGATAAAAATAGTTGGGGAAAAAAGTTAATTACCTGGTTAAGGTGAAACTCCAATACCACCTTCGGGAGGAATTTTGGATTGGAGCGAAGGATGACTTTGTCCCTGTGGAAGACCAGGTAGGGAGACTCCACTGGGAGTGCCTGGAGCTCCCCAGTCCTCCTAGCAGACCTGATGCCCACCTGGGAGGCTGACTTCCATGACAGGTGTGATAACTCACACCTGTGCATCGGCTCAAATGGCTTGCCCATGAGCACAGCAAGGACCAGAAGTAAGTACAATGGTGGAGGTGGATCATGCAGTGGAGGAGAGAAGTGGTCAAGGCCCTTGAAAAAGTGCCCAACCACCTCCTGAGCCACCGTCGCCATACTGGCCCATGCCCTGTAAGCAAAGATGGCTGTCAGGTGTGCCTTAAGGATTGTCACTTGCAGTCCCAGCTGGGAAAGGGACCAGAGGTGGTCCAGGATGCTAGCCACAGGGCAGATAAGGGGATAAAGCTCCTTGACCTGGCACCAGATGGAAAATATCTTCCATTTAAAGGCACTGCACCTACGAGTCAACTGGATGCCTCCACAGCGTGGAGGACATTCTTGGAAAGACCCAAGACCAGTAACTTTAGCCATTTAGGAACCAGGCCATGAGGTGCAGGGAATGAAGTTCCAGAAGCAGGACCATCTCCCAAAGTCTGGTCAGCAGGTCTGGGTGGAGAGGCAATAGCCACGGAGACCAGCTGCTGAGGCTGAGGCTGAGGAGATCCAGGTACCAGAACTGCCTTGGCCATTCTGCAGCTATCAGGATCATCCCCACATTGTCCTTCCTGACCTTGACCAGTACCTTGTGGATCAAGGGGAAGGGAGGAAAGGCATACATGAGGTCCCGGGTCCAGGGCCTCACAAACGCATCCCCCAACAGTGTCCTGGACTTTGGAGGGTGGGTGTTCTTCCAAGGAGGCAAACAGGTCCACTGAGGGTTAGCCCCACAGGGAGAACAGAGGGTTCACCAACTCCTGATTCAGAGACCATTTTTGTGACATCTCGCCTAGCTGGCTGACAGCCGCTGCAAGCTGATTGTTCTACCCTGTGACATGAATCACCAGGAGATCAGTGTCCAGGCTGTGCACAAGGGTCCAGGCACAAATGGCCTCCCGACACAAGGAAAAGGATTGTGTGCCACCCTCTCTTTTCAGATAAAACATGGTCGTGGTATTGTCTGTCTGAACTTGAGCGACCTGACCCCTGACAGGCGGAACAAATTCGAGCAGAGCCAAGTGCATTGCATGGGGCTCCAGCAGGTTTATGTTGTGATAAGACTCCCTGGGTGACCAGAACCTGTGGGCTGTGTATCCCAGGTGTGCTCCCCACCCTTCCAGAGACATGTCTTTCATCAATGTTACAGCTGGCTCTGGGCACAAATGGGATTCCTTCCTTCAGATGTTACGGGGCCAGCCACCACTGGATGGCATCTCACATTGGCAGGGTCCAAGTGACCTAGTAACTGGGACCACTGATGGCCCAGCTCCTGCTGAAGGGGGTGCATCCACCAGATGTCCCAGTGGGTCATGCTGGTGCAGGATGCCATCTACCCTAGCAGCAGCAGTAGGAAATCCCAGGCAGAGCATAAGAGCCCAACCTGAAACCATTGGGCAAAGGAGGTAAGATCCTGTGCCCAGTCTACTCAGAGGTGAGCGTTGGCCTGTGGGGAGTCTAGTTCTGCCCCAATGAACTTGATCACCTACTTCAGTACCAGTTTGGACTTGTCTGGATTGATGCAACAGGCCCAAGTCTTGGCAAGTTTGGAGAGCAAGGTCTGTGGATCTCACCATGGCCTTGCTGGGTGGACTGACCATTAGCCAGTCTCCAGGTAGGGGTACACTCTGACCCCTATCACTGCAGGTGGGCTGCCACCACTGCCATGCACTTGGTGAAGACCCTGAGAGCTGAGGAGAGGCCAAACGGCATGACCTGGAATTAGTACAGGACCTCCTCCACTCGGAACCAGAGGTACCGGCAGTTGGACCTGCAGACAGGAATGCAGAAGAACATGTCCTGGAGGTCCAGGGTGCAGAATCACATCTGCTGCTCCAGGGATGGTATAATCTGGCTCAGAGTGACCATACAGAACTTGCGCTTCCATACATACTGGTTGAGATTGTGAAGATCCAGAAAGATTTGCCAGCCTCTGTTTCAGGACCAGAAAGTACCTGGACATATAACCCTGACTGGCCAGGATGTCCAGGGCACAGGCTATGGTTTCTTTCACAACGAGCTGAGTAGTGTCCTCCCTGAAGGTAGACAGTATGTCCCGAGACACCCCATGCACTTGAGGTCCACGGAGGTGGTAAAGTGGGAGAGCCTAGAAATCAAGAGACAGTCTTCTTCCCACTGCATCCAGCACCCACTTGTCTGATGTGTCATTGGACCAATGTGGCAAGAAGAGACATAGCCTGCCTCCAATGGGGAGAGCAGTCAGGGACAGATGGAGGGATGACACCCTCCTAACCCATCACTGGGCAGCTTGTTTGGGGACACTGGCGGCTGCAGCCAGAGGGGCACCACTGCCCCTGCCGCCCCTTTGGACCTTGACCCCCAGACTTCTTGAGGCACCAGGTCTGAAACTGCCCCTGCTGGGGCTGCTGCCGGGGAGGCAGTGACTGAAAGGACTGGTACTGAAAGGTCAGTTTCTTAAGCTTTTTTTTTTTAATTAGTACTTTCTCTCCTTTCTCCTCTTGGCAGCCCCCATCCAATTGACCCCCCCAGCCCCGTCACCCAACTCCTCCAGGGGTCTTACCTTAAGTTGTCCCTGGTTTTTGGGATTGGCTCTCCAGCCACTGGTGTGGAGCCTGCGGGGGGGTCTTCATCCTGCCACTGCAAGGTGTTTTTCCGTTTTCTCCTGAGCCTCCCCATTGCTGGGGCATGACACGTCAGCGGACGTACATGGAGGCATACAAATGCTGCGGAGTCCTGCAGTACCCACCCTTCTGTTGGTGCCCCTATCCCATCCTACCCTCAGGCCTCCATCTGGGGGCAGTCATGCAGTAGAGCAGCCAGGTCTCCTTCCCCAGGAGAGGAGATTTGTCCTCCGGACGCTCGATCCTCTCCCTCTCCGGTCGACCCCCAGTGATCTGCTTGCACCACGAACACGGGTCATCAGCATGGCAGGAGGTAAGGCACAGATGCCTCAGCCCTCCACACCACTGGGCCAGCTTCTTAGGTTTTTTTTTTCAGTTCCATCTGGAATGAAGTCACAGAATCCAGGTTGGCATTGGACTTCTCGATCCTCATGAGATGCCCTTCCACCTCAGGGCCAAAGAGGTCGGTGCCCAGAAATGGGACATCCACCAACCTCTGTTGCATGTCCACTGGGACTGAACCAGGCCCTTTCCACACCTTCCCACACCTGTACCAAGATCCTTCCAAGACCTCTTTCAGGGGACATACACTCATAGGGACATTAAAATAAGAGAAGCCTATATTTATAGGATAATCACTGCTGTGGCCCATAATATATTTATAGGATACTCACTGCAGTGGCCCTTAAGGCCATCACCAGCAAATGGTTGACTCCATTGCCACCCTCCCTGATAAGCCTTTTTACTAAACTTTAGGATGTCAGATGTATGTAGCACTTAACTGCAAGTCTAAATATGCAGGTGGGTGAATTCCAGATGAAATGGTAACAAGCTGATGAGTTACTAGAAGCAGACTCAAACAAAAATAGACACTGACTAGATTTTCCAGTTAGCCTTTATTAACGTGATGGTAATTTTTACTTCACCTGGTGTTTTTATTTTATTTATTAAACTCTAGGATTACAAGTACCTTTGAGCAGGGACTGCTCATTTACAAAGGTTCCACGTCAGAGGATGGGGGTGACATAACACAAAGGTGAACAACGGGTACAAACTTAACATGTCGATTACTAAGGCCTAAATAGTACAGTCAATATGTTGAAGTAAAACAACATAAGCTAACTTTTAACAGAATTCATGGTAGAACACTATCTTTGTAGGAGGAAGTCAGGAAGAAGCTAGCAGGTAGGTGCCGTTGTCAGACAAGGATGGAAAGAGCGAGGGGGACAGGGGCCAGTGGCCACAGATAGGAGTGTGTCCTTAGGGAGGGGATGGGTGGGTGAGCAGGTGGCAAAAGGGAGGGGGGGGAGGCTGGTGCCATGAAAGCAAGGCCAGAAGAGCAGGTTACAGCTACTGTTAGGGTAGGGGGTGTAGAGCAATGCTTAGGGGAGGCAGTCACACTGTGTGGTAGAGGGGAGGAATAGACGTAGTTGCTTTTTAAAGGGGCTTAGTGTTACTGCTGCAAGAGTTTCTTTGTTAAGGGTGTTGAACCACTGAGGAGCCCTGTGCAAGAAGGATCTCTGACCCAATGAGGTCCAGCGCCTGGGGACCTGGAAAGTCCGGTCATGAGAACTACGTGTCAGCTTGGTGCTGCTGTTGGTAGTAAGGAGCTTAGCCACATCTGGCGGCATGAGTCTGAGGAGAACTTTTTTGGCTATCAGACAGGTCTGGTATTGTATTCTACTAATGAGTGGTAGCCAGCCAGCCTGGGCTTACAGGTCACAGGTGTGTGTTAGGCGGTCAGCCCCCGTGAGAAATCTACAGGCCTTGTTGAGCATCACAGATATCCTCCTAAGGGCAGTAGGGGAGGCAGAGCCATAGATGACTAGACCGTAGTTGACTATGGAGGTAACAGAGCTGTGGATGGCCAGTCTAAGGGCATCAGAGGTCATACAGTGCTTGTACTTGTGGAGCAGGCCGAGGCGCATGTTGGCAGACTTAGCAACTTGCCCAGTGTGCTGGGAGTAAGACAATGAGCAGTCCAGGATGATGCTGAGGTATTTGAACTCTTGAACCTGATCAAGTGAGGTCCCCCCTTGATTCTTGATGGTGAGGTGTAGAGGTTTATACTTGCTACGTGCATTGCAGAAAGACATGACCTTAGTTTTGTTAAAGTTCATGACAAGTTTCTGACAGCCAAACCATTTTTCCACAAGCCTGAAATCATGTTGCAGTTGACTCTCAAGCAGATTAAAGTCATGACTGCAAGAAAAGAGGACCGCATCGTCTGCGTAGAGTAGTATCCTCTGTTGGCAGATGACAGGGAGATTGTTAAGGAAGAGAGAAAAGAGTAATGGACCCAAGTAATGTGATATACTTTTTTAATGCAACAGCACACACTGTTTATGTTTGAATGTTTTTTATCTGTATGTTATAAAACTAATCAAAAGAAAATATAAAAAAAGACCAAACTAGATCCACATTGTTATGCACAATGTCTTCTGCAGAAATCATTGGCAATGGGTGAGGGGGCACAGAAAGGATAAAAAAGTAAGTGCAATAGTTTATTTGGGAAAGGGCAGTTCAGCACTTTTTTTTTCTCATATAGCATTTTGCCCCTCCCCCCCGCCACCGGCAAAGCCCTGCACCTCTCCCCATCTCCCCAGGATGTACCTGGAGCAAGTCCTCCACATATAGCCCCTGTGGCTTGGCCGGAGTGGGGGAGGGCAACCCCCTCCCCCCAGAATCCTAATCCAGAATTGCTTCAGGCATTGAGGTGGGGGCATGGATTTGTGAAGGTGTGCAGGCCAGCAGTTGACCATTGGATTCCTTTTTCTGTTTTCTCTCTTGAGCCCCTCCTGTGACGGCACATCAGGATGTGCGCATGGAGGCGCACACATCCTGCAGAACTGCAGACCTTCCCTTCCAGCCACTCATCTGCCTGCACTGCCACCAGGCCTCCACCCAGTGGCAGTCAAAGACTGAGTCATCTGGCCATTCCTCCATGGGAGAGGAGAGCAGTGCCTGGGATGCTTAATCCTCGCTGACCCCTGGCAAGCTGTTCTCTTTCCAGAACACTGGTAGCCGGTGTGACAGGAGGTAAGGCATTCAACACCTTAGCCCTTCACACTACCAGGCTGGCAGCACCTGCTTCTTAATAGAAGCAGAGAAAAATCCAGTTTGATCAAGGACGAGGGGCAGCAATATGAAGTCGGGGGGCTGATAGGTGATGTGAGGAAGTACATCTTCACAGAGAGGGTGGTGGACAAAGGGAACAGCCTACCAGCAGAGGTGGTGGATTCAAGAATGCATGGGATAGACACAAAGGGATCCTGAAAGACAAGTGGGGGGACCATAGGCTGATTAGGGCCTGCGGCATCACTACAGTTAGGGAAATAGGCCAGACTGGGTGGGCCTGGAGGCCCTTATCTGCCATCATATTCTACATTTCTGTGTTTTAGTTTAACTTGCTGCAAGACACTATACTTATTCCTGATATCCCATGAACCTTGCTCTTACACTTAGCTACTGCAGTTTGCTCGTGATAACACTAAGTGTCTCTGGTGGGATTTGAACCTGAACTTGCTGGTTCTCAAGCCTGTTATCTAACCACTAGACCTCAGTGCCATCCCTGTGTCACATTTTTCAAGGCTCCTTAGTTAAGATTAAAGCAGACAGTAGCAGAAATGGGAGGGAACCTGGGGGAACTCGGTTCTGGGAGGGAAGTTAAAAGTCTGACATTTCCAGGAGTAAAATGAGGAAGGAATGTTTTTATGTATAATACACACCTAAAAGCATGAAATTGACTAAATGAAGTGTAAAAATGCAACACATAATGAAGAAACATATCCCTGGACCCCCGTCAGATACTGTATGTTCAATACTAGATCACAGGTGATAAGTTCACTCTCTGAATCCTTTCTATTTCCAGCACTGAAAGCAGACTTCTTTCTAGCTTTCTGCTGGATATGGCCAAAATTGGAAAGGATACACTTTGCTGTTTTAACCCGATGGAAAAAGTCAGTGGGGTGCTGTGGTGGAGTTAGGCTACACCCTCAGCTGTGACTGATGGACCGCTTTTCTATCTCCTTATTTCCTAGCTACCAAAACTTACGTGTGCAACAGTTAACACTTTTCTCTTTACTTTTCTCCTCCCCTCCACCCTAGGTCAGCCACCTAACATAGCTTTTTACTATCCCTACTAAACTTCCTACTAGTTCTCGCTTTTCTTTCTTTTTCCATTTCCATCCATTCAGTCCATGGAATGATGCCAAACACCCAGAGAGATGTTGTGTAAGTGCATTTTGTGTACAAAAAACATGAAGGCTATTTTCAATAGGAATACATACAGTTAATAAAGCCTTTTTAAATAAAATGGATTCAGGAGCCATATAAAACAATAATAATTTCATGATTAGTACAGTTATAAGAAATTCTGAAGGTATTTTCATAAATTCACATTCAAACACCATGAAGTCTTGCTATATTATGACATATAGCAGTTAGCCACAGCACTTGAACTGCCCCGGAGAGGAAGGAGTTAACTCCAGGCTGACTGGAGTTCCAAGCGCGAGCGCCTTGCTGAAAGCTCTATCTGGCTAGTTTCAAATTGAAACTGTTAGATTCTTTACCCCTCGCTTCACTGAACAGTCGCCCGAGATCTCTCCTTCAGCTCGGTTCATTTCTCGGTTCAAACGAGTGTTTCTCGGTTCATTTTAACCGGCAAAAGTAATTATTTTACCGCATTTCGGTTCAAAGCTCTATCTGGTAAACCGTAAGTACAGGATTTTAAAGTCTGTGTGGAAATTCATTATCGGTTCGGTTTTGAACCGATCGGTTTGCAAAAATACTAATTTTAAACAATAATTTGGGCTTTTAGAGTGCGGTTCCCGGTTCTTATCGGTTCTAAAAAAACCTAACTTTTAAATTGGGTTTTTTCAAATACCCGTGACACGGTTAGGAACCGATAAGGGTGTCTTGCCTGGCACTGCCATAAAAAGGGCAAGTTTTTGGATAGGCTGGCATTATGTCTGAGAAACCCAAAAGAAAAACCGGGCCCACTGGGTTTCAACACTGTGATGTTTGTGGGGAAGCCTTTGCCAAGGCTGACCCACACACCACATGTGTTTATTGTCTGGGGGCTGACCACCTCCTGTCAGACTGCCAGGTGTGTAAGAATTTCCCTGCAGCCACCCTGGAGAAAAGATTGGGCCGGCTCAGGGAACGAGAGGCCAAAAAGTCCGCTGACCCGGATGGCCAGCCCAGTCCAGCACCCACTGGACCAGAGGGAGTGCCCTCTGACCAGGGCGAGACTTCCTCGGGCAAAAGGAAGGCTGGTTCTGAGGAACCGGTCCCAGTAAAAAATCTAAGAAATCAGCAGGTCTGGAGTGCAAGATTGCCTCTCCAACTGCTGCAGAGATAGCTAAAGGCTACAGATTGTCCAGTCACTGTCTCAGGACCGCCAACCACCAACAGCTGGCAAAAGTTGGTTCATTTGGTTCCAGTGGTTCAAGAGTATGATGTTGAGGAATTTTATGAACCACAGGAGGGGGAGGAAGATTTTGATCATTATGTATGTGGCTGGGAGGGTCTGGATGTGCCCATTGAACCGGACATTTCTCCAGACAGACCATTAGAATCTCCCCCTATGCTGTCTGAGTCCCCTTCTCATTTTATGTTTTACAAAAAGGTTGCAGAAACCCTCCAGCTTCCCTTGGAAGAGGCTGTGGATGAGCAAGAGGAGCCTGATTATGTTGAGATGATGGATATCCCAGAGTCTAGGAGGTTGTCTATTTCTTTGCATAAGTCATTTAGGAAGCAAACAACAAAATTTTTAAAAAATCCTCATTCTGTCCCTCCTGTAGATAAAAAAATGGACAGAAGGTATACTTTATCAGTCCCAGATACAGACTTCCTAACTGAGCAGTGTAGTCATGTAGGTGTGGTACAAGCTGCAGCCTGTGACAAGTTAATATCCCCTGGCCTCACATCCTCCTGATAAGGATTCCAGGAAGATTGATGCCATGGCGAAAAAAACAGTATATGGCAGCTTCTTTGGGACTCAGGCAGGCAAATTATATGGCTTATGTGGCTAGATATCAGAAATCTAGATGGGATACAGTGTTGCAGTTAGCCAAGCAGGCCCATGGCCAGCTGGCTAGTGAATTGGAACAGGTGGCTGCTGATGGCATTGAAGCCTCTAAAGTTCAATTTCATACTGCTGTAGATGTTAATGATGTTTCCTCTAGGGTCATGGCCACTTCTGTAGCTTTCCGTAGGTTGGCATGGCTCAGGTGCACTAATCTGTCACAGGATACTCAGTCAAAGGCTATGGATTTTCCTGTGGTGGGAAATTCTCTGTTTGGAGAGCAAACGGAAAATTATATGAAAAAGATGGATGAATACAGAACTACCTACAAAAGTGCCCAGGCCAAGGAGCGGCATGCCACTCCACAGAGGCACACTCCCAGAGGTAGGGGCAGGCCTTTCCACAGGCCTTTTTATCAATCCCAAGCCTCCTCTGCTTTTGCACAGAGGGGTTTTTTCAGAGGCAGAGGTAGACGGGGCGCAGGTAAACTGTCCCCCACCCCTCAGCCTAAGGCTACTGCCAAGCAGGCACCCTGATGGGATGCCCAGGGCCGATTCTCCTGTACCAGTTGGAGGCAGGTTGGCTTATTTCAGCCAGAACTGGGTGTCCCTAACTGGACAAATGGGTTCTGGAGGTAGTAAGTAGTGGTCTGGTTCTCAGCTTCAAACAGTTTCCAAAGATGAGAACCAGACATTTTCCACCTGCAAGCCCTTTAGAGGCCCTTGCTTTGGAAGCAGAGGTCTCTTCCCTCCTAGACTGCAAAGCAGTGGAAAGGGTTCCTCCTTGTCACCAGGGCAAGGGGCTGTACTCCAGATACTTCCTTACCCCAAAAAAGACAGGAGAATGGCGGCCCATTCTAGACTTAAGGTACCTGAACAAGCATCTTTTGAAACCAAAGTTCAAAATGTTAACTCTGGCAATGATTTTGCCCTCCCTCAGGCCAGGGGACTGGCTAGCCTCCCTGGACCTCAAGGATGCCTATTTTCATGTCCTGATCAGGCCTTCTCACGAAAATACCTCAGGTTGAACTGCCCTCAGGTCACTACCAGTTCAGAGCAATGCCCTTCGGTCTTACCTCTGCTCCAAGGGTATTCACAAATGTCTAGCTGTGGTAGTGGCTCACTTAAGAAGGCAAGGGGTTGCTGTGTTTCTACCTGGACGACTGGCTCATTGTGGGTCAGTCCCCAGATCAGGTAAAATCCCACTTGCAAGTCACCCAGCTGCTTCTCACTTCCTGGGATTCCTGCTGAATTTACCAAAGTCAGTTCTAGAACCAGTTCAGGTACTAACTTTCATAGGTGCGGAATTGACACAAAGTTGGCCAGGCATTTCTCCCTCGAAAGGGTAGAGAGCTGGATGTCTGGCATCCTCTTTCACCCTGGTCTCTCGACCAGCAAGGCACTTTCTGCAACTTCTAGGGCACATGGCTGCCTCCACAGCTGTAGTGCAAGGAGCAAGATTCCAGATGAGAGACATTCAGTTTCATTTGAGGGCCTATTGGTCCCAAAGGAGGGACCCCTTACCAAATTGGTCCCAGTGACCCAAACTCTGATTCTAGCTCTTCAGTGGTGGCAGGATCAGAGCAATCTAAGACAAGGGGTCCCCTTCATTCCCATTTCTCATTCCCTCACCCTCACCACGGATGCCTCCTTGCTGGGGTGGGGGGCGCACTTGGGCGACCTTTCCACTCAGGGAGTGTGGTCCCCCCAGGAATCTCTGCTCCACATCAACCTGTTGGAACTCAGAGCTGTCTTTTTAGCTCTTCAGGTTTTCTCAGCATCTGTCCAGAACAAAGTAGTTCAGGTCAGGACAGACAATACCACAACAATGTGGTACGTCAACAAGCAGGGGGGCACTCGGTCATCAGCCTTGTGCACCGAAGCAATGAAGTTGTGGTCTCTGGCTTACTCACTGAACACCTCCCTAGTAGCAGTTCACCTTCCAGGGAAGGACAATGTCCTAGCGGATGCCCTCAGCAGGATTTCTCAGGGTCATCATGAATGGTCTTTGAATCCCCTAGTGCTGGGGTCAGTTTTTGCCAGATGGGGCACTCCTCAGATAGATCTTTTCGCAGCCCCAGACAACCACCAACTTCCTCTGTTCTGTTGCAGGCCTCCAGTAATGGGCTCAGTCCCCCTGGACGCCTTTTTTGTTGGGATGGGAAGTTCCTGTATGCCTTTCCCCTTCCCCTTCTCTTCAGGGTGTTAGTAAAAATCAGATCCCAGCCCTGCAAAGTGATTCTGATTGCACCAGACTGGGCCAGGCAACCCTGGTACCCACTGCTTGTCCCTGTCAGTCCACCTCCCTGGGCCTTCCCAGGGTCCACAACCTGCTGACTTGTGCCCAGGGGAGAGTTTGGTATCCGGACCTCAAATCCCTCCACCTCAAGGCTTGGCTCTTGAGGAGTTAGAATTTGCTGAATTACACCTTTCTCAAGGTGTCCTTGA
Source organism: Neoceratodus forsteri (assembly GCA_016271365.2). Taxonomy (NCBI): domain Eukaryota; kingdom Metazoa; phylum Chordata; order Ceratodontiformes; family Ceratodontidae; genus Neoceratodus; species Neoceratodus forsteri. Next base: position 181,683,788 of record CM057452.1, on the reverse strand, counting down.
TATTTTAAAGGCCTCTAGGAAGCCTTCCACTAGGGCCACTTATAATTCCAAATGGAAGAGGTTCTCCATCTGGTGTTCTGGGAAGCAAATTGTCCCAGAATCTGCTGATTTGCCCATTTTGCTGGACTACTTGGTCCATCTTAATTCCTTAGGCCTCAGGCCAGCTACCTTAAAGGTTCATCTGGCAGCTGTCTCTGCTTTTATATCGGCAGGAAAGCCTGCCTCCCTTTCTTCTCACCCTGTGTTTTCCAAGTTTTTTAAGGGGTTACTTCACACTAACCCTCCTTTTCGGGACCCAGCCCCTGCCTGGGACCTTAATGTTTGCATTGCTCAGTTAATGCAACCCCCCTTTGAACCTCTGTCTTCAGCAGACCTTAAGTTCCTAACTTGGAAAACTGTTTTCCTAGTGGCCATCACTTCTGCCAGACGCATAAGTGAGTTACAAGCCCTGTCAGTGGAAAAGGATTTTATTTCTTTTCACAGAGATAAGGTAGTCCTCAGGACTAACAGAAAGTTTTTACCTAAAGTGGTTTCAGATTTCCATCTTAAGCAATCCATCTCCCTTCCAGTATTTTTCACTGAGCATTCTTCCTCGGGTGAGAGGAGATTGCACAGTTTGGACGTTAAAAGAGCTTTAAGCTACTATTTGGAACACACCAAGGGTCACAGGTTCGAATCCCTCCAACTCTTCCTTACCTATGGCGAGGTTGGCAAAGGGAAACCTGCCACTAAGAGGACAATTGCAAGGTGGATTGTCTCTTGTATCCAATTTTGCTACCAAAAACTAGGTAGAGAACCCCCCTCAGCTGAGGGCCCATTCCACCAAGGGTACAGCTGCATCTCTAGCGGCTGCTAGAGATATTCCCATTCTGGAAATCTGTCAAGCTGCTACCTGGAAAACAGTTCACACCTTTACCAAGCATTACTCCCTGGATGTCCAGTCCAGGAGAGATGCTCGGTTTGGCACAGCCGTGCTTCAGAGCCTATTTCCTAAGTAGGTTCTGGCCCTCCTCCATGGAGGTACTGCTGTGTAATCTGCTATATGTCATAATATAGCAAGACTTCATAGTGTTTGAAGAAAAAATTACTCACCTTAGTTGCTTTTCTTCTCATGGAGTCTTGCTATATTATGTCTCCTCAACCTGCCCTCTCAGAACTTCTACTTGGGTAAGGGGTTGGCAAATTGGTGCAAACACTGTGTCATGCCATTATAGCTTTTTTCCTTTTTTTCCTTTTCTTTAGGATTAGGAAACTAGGTATTTCTATTTTACTTATGGGTTTGGCCCCTCCTGGACTTGGAGTCTTTGGGGAGGGGCCTAATAGTGCTTGTCAGGGTGATATTGTTGTTGTTGTTGTTTCTGTTATTGTTATTTCTACTAGTAGGTAGCCATTTGGCTAGTGTAGAGTTTTTCCACACAGACTTTTGCTTAGTGTTGGCTCCGTAAAGATCTGACAGTTTCAATTTGAAACTAGCCAGATAGAGCTTTCAACAAGGGTGCTGCTTGGAACTCAGTCAGCCTGAGTTAACTCCTTCCTCCCCGGGGCAGTTCAAGTGCTGTGGCTAACTGCTATATGTCATAATATAGCAAGACTCCATGAGAAGAAAAGCAATTACTAAGGTGAATAATTTTTTCTTATAAACCTGTTACTATATAAGGTTATATGTATGAGGTTGAACAAAAGAATGTGTATGCTGTATAAAAGTGCTTAGTCACTGTGGATCAGAGATATAGTCAATATCTGTGGAGATGTACACTGTACCTTTAACTGAACCAGGAAGTTCCCTGAAACAAAACCCACCTTGGTTTTGAAACATGTCCAGACATGTAAATAGGGCTCAGTCAGGTGACCCCACAAAATATATAAAACCTCTTCACTGAGTTCACTTCAGTTCAGTTCAGTTGAGTTCAGTCTTGAGAGTGAAGGAGAGGTGTGCTACTGTAGACAAGCTGTTGAATGCAGATGAGAAGGGTATTATGAGCTCTAAGATCCAGGATTGTATTATGTGAGAAACTACTGATGTTGAGTATTGATTTTCTTTGCAATTTTTCTTTTCATTTATTATTTTTCTAACTTTTGAAAAATAAATATCACACCACGGTGTGTTTTAAACCTGTAAATTTGCCTCGTCTGAAGTTTATTCCCACATGCTGTGACAAACTTGGTTTTAGAAGTGGGATAGTACTGGCTGTCCAGAGAAACAAGGGGGAGACCAGTACCCAGATAACAGCCCTGGTATCCAGACATGGGAGCAAAGAGCAGGATGGCATACCTCCAAGATCTCGTGGATGCCAAGGATCTATTGAAGGAGGAGGGGCTTACCAGTGTGCATACCAGAGCCCAGGTGAGGAGAACTGGGGAGAAGCTATTGCCTGGATTGGAGTTTGATGGAATGCGAAGGTGGACCAGTGCCAGAGAGAGGTGGAGCACTGCTGCCAGGTGCTGATGGAGGGTTCCCAACTGAAGGATTTTGTGGCAGAGGCAGAGGACCAGGTTCCATGGGTTCTAGAGGAGGACCCCCTGATGGAATCTTTGTTGCCAGCCACTTTTGAGATCCCATTGTTGCCCATTTTTCTGGGCTGCTGCTACTTGGAGGACGATGAGATGAAGGCCCCAGGTAAGACTGTTTCAGGACATATGCACACTGGGGTGAAGATTGCAAGCAACGAGGAAGACACCATGGTGGCTGAATGGACTTTCCCATGTTTTGAACCCCCAGTGATATGGAATGAAATGTATCAAACATGTCATGTTGAAAATGGATATAGCTTTTAAGGCTGGTGCTGAATACAGTCAGTTGAGGGTACCAGAGTGGTGTAAGGGTTGAAAGGAAACCCCAGAGGTTTTCAGAGTTAAGAACTGGCTGGTTGATGTTCAGCATGAGAAGGTTCCTTTTCTACCAGAAAATATATGAAAGGAAAAATGGATAAATGAAATGATTATAAGAAATGTATAACATAAAAGAAATATCTATACTGTATGATATAAAATGAGGAACCTAGGGTCATGGAGGACCTAGGTAGGGAGTGGAAACACAGGTTACTCACCTGTAACAGTATTTCTAGGAGTGGTATATGTTATTCATCCACATTTTCTGGCAGATCGCCTTCCCCTTTAAGAGGTGCTGGAATGTCTTCAAGCTGGCTCATCCCACCCATCCGGGTGGCAAAACCCTCAACTCTACCGCATGACGCCAGATCTTATCCGCTGGAAGCAGAGATGTGTGTGTGTCGAAGCCGGGGAGGTCGGGTGGATCAGTGTGGATGAACAACATATACCACTCCTAAAACTACTGTTACAGATAAGTAACCTGTGTTTCTAGAGATGTGGATATGTTGTTCTATCCACACTTTCTAGCAGACTCCTAGCAGTTCTCTGGGAGGAGGGAGGCAAGGTGCACACCCCCTACTTAGCAAACAGAGGTTGGAAAACTGAGGCCCCAAAACCAGAATCCCGGCATGACTCGAGGTCAATGTGGTGATGGGAAATGAAGGTGTTTGCTAACTTCCAGGTAGCAGACTTGCAGATTTCCTGGCTAGAGATGTCCCTAGAAGCAGCCACCGCCGTAGTGGTATGGGGGGTGAAATGAGCCTTTAGCCCTACAGGAGGCTCCCTACCCACCAACCTATAGCAGAGATCAATGCAGGAAGTGATCCACCTGCCAATCATCTGCTTGGCTGCAGGTCTGCCAGGTGCAGCTTCAGCGTACATGAAAAACAGCTAGTGAACCTCTCCCCGAATTTCCACTGTACACTTTTTGTAGTAGGCAAGCGCTCATCTCAGGTCCAAAGAATGGAGCCTGTACTAGGCCTCCGAGGTGTAACTGGGGTAGTACACCAGCAGAGTCAATACCTGATTAAGGTGAAACTCCGACACCACCTTCGCGGAAGGAATTTCAGGTGGGAGCATAGGACAGTCTTGTCCCTGTGGAAGACAAGGTAAGGAGATTCCACTGAGAGCACCTGGTGCTCCGCAATCCTTCTGACTGACGTAATGCCCACCAGGAAGGTGGTCTTCCACGACAGATGGGAGATATTGCACCTGTGCATCAGTTCAAATGGCTTGCCCATGAGCTTTGCCAAAACCAGCAGTAAATCCCATGGAGGTGGTGGTTCATGCACCAGAGAGGATATGTGATCTAGGCCCTTGAAAAAGCACCAGATCACCTTCCCCTGTACCACTGACTGCTGACTGGCCTGCGCCCAGTAAGCAGAGATGGCTGCCAGGGTGCACCTTAAGGGTCACAGACTGAAGTCCCTGCTGGGAGAGAGACCACAGGTAGTCCAATATGCTAGCCACTGGACAGGACGAGGGGTCCAACCCTTTGCCCTGACACTAAATGGAAAATCTTTTCCATTTGAAGGCATAGCATTTTCTGGTCAGTTCCTTACAGGATGTGTCAACAACCGTGAGGACTTCGTCGGAGAGACCCAAAGCCTGGAACTCTAGCCACTCAGGAACCAGGCTGTTAGGTGTAGGGATTGAAGGTCCGGATGAAGTACCTTTCCCTGATTGATGGAAAGCAGGTCCGGGCATGCTGGAAGATGCCTCGGGAGCCTGTTGCTGAGGCTGAGGAGATCTGGATACCAGAACTGCCGTGGCCAGTCAGGGGCTACCAGGATCACCTGTGCCTTGTCCCTCCTGGTCTTGAGGAGCACCTTGTGGATCAAGGGAAGTGGAGGGAAGGTATACAAGAGGCATGGGGTCCATGGCCTCGAGAAGGCATCCCCCTGCAGTGAGCCCTGCTGGGGGGGTGGGCATGGAACAGCTTCAGCTTCGCGTTCTCCCTGGAGGCGAACAGGTCCACCTGCGGGGTGCCCCACTGGGAGAACAGATCTTGTACTACCTCCGGATGGAGGGACCACTCGTGAGATGCCTCACCCATCCGGCTGACAGCATCGGCCAGCTGATTCGAGGCTCCTGCCACATGGATGGCTAGGAGATCTATCCCTAAGCTGAGCACAAGGGTCCAAGTGCGGAGAGCTTCCTTGTACAGGGGCAAGGAGTGCGTCCCACCCTGCTTGTTCAGATAGTACATGGTTGTGGCATTGTCCATCTGGACCTGGACCACTTGACCCCAAATGAACAGAGCAAATGTGGTCAGGGCTAGCCAAACCACTCGGAGTTCCAACAGGTTGATGTGACATCTGGACTCCTGAGGAGACCAGAGCCTGTAGACTCTGTGCTCCCCCAGATGGGCACCCCAACCTATCGGAGAGGCGTCGGCCATCAGGATGACCGTCGGCTCGGGGCAGACAAATGGGATGCTTTCCTGCAAATGAGCTGGGATGAGCCACCTTTGGAGGCTGTCCCACATCCTCTGAGTCAGGGTGACCAGCTGGTCGAGGTGACCTGAATGCTGAGACCACTGACTGGCCAGTTCCCATTGAAGGGAATGCCTATACCAGCGGGCCCATCGGATCGCGCTGGTGCAGGCCGCCATGTAGCCCAGAAGGCATGGGATGTCCTGGGCAGGGTGCAACTGCCCAACCAGAAATGATTGGGCAAAGGAGGAGAGAACCTCCGCCCTGTCTGCCAGGAGCCGAGCTCTGGCTCGGCAAGAGTCAAGCTCTGCCCCGATGAAATGGATCACCTGTGAGGGCCCGAGTTCCAACTTGGCCTCATTGATCAGGAGGCCAAGCTCGAAGCAAGTCTGGAGGGCCAGATCCCTGGACTGCTCCACCTTTTGCCTGGAGGTACCTGCTATGAGCCAGTCATCCAGGTAGGGATAAACCTGGATCCCTTGGTGCCTCAGAAAATCTGCCACCACTGCACCGCATTTGGAGAAGACCTGGAGGGTGATAAGAGGCCGAAGGACATGGCGTGGAACTCGTAGAGGGTTCCCTGAGCTTAGAAGTGGAGGAACCTTCAGTGGGATGGACGGATCAGGACATGAAAGAATGCATCCTGAAGATCCAGGAGCAAAACCACATGCCTTGCTCCAGGGATGGTACAATCTGAGCTAGAGTTACCACCTGGAAGGTGCAAGACCTGAGAAACCTGTTCAGGTCATGCAGATTGAGAATGGGGCGCCAGCCCCACTGTCCATTTTGGTACCAGGAATTACCAGGAAACAAACCATGGCTCTGTCAGAGGTTCCGCCACTCTGTGCATGACCTCCTTGCAGAGGAGCTGAGCAATGTCATATCGAAGAGCCGACTGAGTGACAGTGGATGCCAAATCCTCCAGTGGGGCGCAGGCTGAGTTTGGGGGTACTGTTTGAATTCCAGAGGAGACTCCATCCGACCACTTCCAACTCCAGGGAAGGGGCAGGAGTAGAATAGCTGAACAGTCTAGGGAGGTCAAATCATGGAAAGCCATGTGTGCTAATGCCAGGAGACTTAGCAACAAGATGGAGGATCTGGAGGCTGTCATGATGCAGTCAGACCTGGACATTGTGCCATCACAGAAACCTGATGTAATGATAACCATGACTGGGAGATGGCCATACCTGGCTACAACATATTCATAAGAGACAGGGCAGGTAGGAAGGGAGGAGGAGGAGGAGTGGCACTTTATGTGATAAATGACATAAAGGCCACAGAGATACAGGAGGAACAAAATGGGGGAGAGATACTGTGGGTTAAGCTGGAAAGGAAAATGGGGCCAGCCATCCGCACAGGTGTGGTTTATAGACCACCAGCCCAGGAGGAAGAAACAGATAGGGAGCTGATGCTAGCCATTCAAAGGATGGCAGACAAGGGTGAGGCAGTGCTGGTTGGAGACCTCAATATTCCAGATGTGGACTGGAGCATCCCAGCAGCAGCATCAACTAGGAGCAGATTTATCCTGGACTCTCTTCAAGGTGCCTTCCTCAAGCAACTGGTCATGGAACCAACGCGGCAGAAGGCAATACTGGACCTTGTGCTCACAAACAGGGACAGTGTGATGGGGGTAACAGTGGGGGAGCACCTGGGGAACAGTGACCACCAATCACTGTGGTTTGAAATCACAGAAGGAGCAGAACCAAACCACACAAAACCACGTATCTTGGATTTTAGGGGGCAGACTTTGGGAAAATGGGGAGATGCTTGGAAGAGGCATTAAGGGGAATGGGGCAGTAATCAGGGGTTGAGGAACAGTGGGCAGTATTTAAAATGGATTACAAGAGCAACAGAATCATGCATTAAGCAGGTTAGCAAGGGGAAAAGGAAGAGGAGGCCATTATGGTTTTCCAAGGAGGTAGCGGAAAAAGTGAAAGCCAGAAAGATTGCATTCAGACAATACAAAAAGACACAGGTAGAAGGGGATAGGGAAAAGTACCAGGAGAAGCAAAGGGAGGCAGGGAGGTCAGTAAGGGAAACCAAAGCTCAGACAGAAGAGCACTTTGCAAAATCAGTGGGTAGAGGGGACAAAACCTTTTACAGGTACATAAGTGAAAAAAGAAAGGCAAAGGGAGGGATAGTGAGACTGAAGGGAGAGGATAGGGGCCACGTGGAGGATGACAACAGTAAAGCTGACATATTGAACACGTATTTCTGCTCAGTCTTTACTGAGAAAGAGGAGGAGGGCAATGGGTCTGAAGGGAGTACAAGGGGTGGGAATGGTGCGGAAATGGACACAAGTCCCTTTACATGAGAAAGGGTCCTGAAGGAACTGGAAGTAATGAGTTGATAAAGCAATGGGGCCAGATGGGGTGCACCCCAGGGTCCTTAAAGAACTAAGAGAGGTGGTGGCTGAACCTTTGGCAATCCTGTTTAGCCGATCACTGGAAACAGGTGAGGTACCCAAAGACTGGAGGACAGCAGATGTCCCCTTATACAAAAGTGGGAACAAAGAGGAAGCGGGGAACTACAGACCAGTCAGCCTCACCTTGGTAGTGGGAAGATCATGGAAGCAAGGGCCCGGTGGCACTGAGGGTTGAGGCACTGGACGCCACACCTCGTGTCACACCGATGACCCGGGTTTGGGATTGAGCCCAGGCTGTCGGGGGTCGGCAGGGGAGAACTGAGATTAAGCATCCGCAGACTGCTCTCCTAGTCCTAGGGTGGGCTGAGGCATCTCTGCCGCACTGTAGCAGCTCCTGGGGATGCCTATGGGCACTGCAGGCATCGGAGACAATAGAGGAGGAGTGGGTGGACGTCGGCACGTTGTGCCTGGATGTCATTGCGCGTCCGCGCTCAAGGGAGCCAAGTAGAGGAAATGGCTGGGCGCGACCATGCAGCTTGATGGCCGCACTCCGAGCCACCCAGATGACTTTGGCGGAGTCCTGTCGGGGAGGGTCTGGGGCTGTCCTGGCTGGTAGAGGAAGAGGGGAGCCCTCCAGCAGGATGGCAAGATGGCCGTCCCGGAACCTCCTGGGTGCAGTTCGAGCTACCCAGCTCTCCGGGCAGGCAGAACCGGTGGCTGGATGCCCCAAGCTGGATTGTGCCACAGCAAGGCGAATAAATACATAATAAAAAAAAAAAGATCATGGAAGCACTACTGAAGGAGAGATTGTTGGAACAGTTGGTTGTCAATGGACTACAGGACCCAAAGCAGCATGGTTTCACTGGGGGAGGTCATGTCAGACCAACCTCATTGAATTTTTCAACTGGGTGATCAGGGAGGTGGATCAGGGGAGGGCAGTGGACATGGCCTATCTGGATTTCAGCAAGGCCTTTGACACTGTGCCACATAGAACACTATTACACAAACTGAGGAATATGGGTGTGGGTAGGACAGTAGTGTGATGGGTAGGTAACTGGCTGGGCAGCAGGACACAGAGGGTGGTGGTAAATGGCTGTCACTCCACAGAGGGAAAAGTGACCAGTGGGGTACCACAGGGATCAGTGCTGGGACTGGTCCTATTCAACATCTTCATCTGTGACATTGTGCAGGACCTAGAAGGCAGAATTTCCCTGTTTGCTGATGACACAAAGCTCTGTAACAGAGTAGACACACCAGAGGGTGCAGACAGAATGAGAAGGGACTTGCAGAAACTTGAAGAATGGTCAGGGGGTTGGCAGCTGAAATTCAGTGCAAGGACGTGCAAGTTAATGCATATGGGGCACAAAAACCCTGGCACAATATATCAGTTGGGGGGGGTGAGGATACAGCATGCACCAAGCAGGAAAGGGATCTTGGGGTTATCATCTCTGAAGACCTCAAGGTAGGGAAACAGTGCAACAAGGCAGCAGGTAAGGCAAATAGGATGCTGGGATGCATAGGCAGGGGCATCACCAGCAGGAAAAGGGAGGTCATAATTCCACTATACAAGACACTAGTGCGGCCCCACCTGGAGTACAGTGTACAGTTATGAAGACCTTACCTCCATAAGGACATAGGGAAGAGCAGGTTCAGAGGAGGGCAACAAAGATGGTACATGGATTGCATCACAAGTCCTATGAGGACAGGTTGAAGGACTTGAATATGTACTCCCTGGAGGAGAGGAGGGAGAGAGGGGATATGATAGAGACATACAAGTATCTTACAGGGAGGAACAGGGTGCAGGATACACTATTTTTAAGCGAAAAAGATGTTCCAGGACATGGGATGAAGTTGGAGGGAGGATGGTTCAGAGGAAACGTGAGGAAGAATTTCTTCACAGAACGGGTGGTGGACAAGTGGAACACCCTGACAGAGGAAGTGGTGGGGGCTGAAACAATCACGGGATTTAAGAATGCATGGGATAGACATAAAGGAATTCTGCAGGTCAGGGGTAAGGGGCAACAGACTTCTAGGAAAACATAAAGTGAACTTACAAGCTCAAATGGGCAGACTGGGTGGGCTGTAGGCCTTATCTGCCAATACTGTCTATGTATCTATGTAACACCAACTTGTCCATGGTGATAACAGACCAGGCGGAAAGGAAGAGGTGGAGCTGGCCCCCCACAGGAAGACCCAGGGAAGGTGCAACAGGATTGAGGGTGGCACCCCCCAACCTGTCACTGAGCAGGCTTGGAGGAGGAGGAGGAGCCAGCTGAGGGTCCGCTGGGTCCCTTCCCTCCAGGCTTTCTGACCGATGAGGCCACCGACTCGGCCGAGGTTGCCAGGATTGAGCCTGCTGGCCCTGCTGCTGCTGGGCTGGTTTAGCCACAGAAGTGGAAGACTGAAAGGGCTTGCAGTTTTGGTGCTTAGTGCCCTTGTCCTTCTGGGACGATGTCATAGAATCCACGGTGGCACTGGACTTTTTAATGTGTTGGAGGTGGCCCTCCACACTGGGCCTGAACAGGTCGGGGTCCAAAAAGGGAACATCCGCCTGCTTATGTTGGGTATCCACCGCAAAGGTTGAGATCCTTAACCAAGCCCTATGGTGCATAGCTACTGCGGCTGTGACAGAGCAGGCACATGAATTGCCAATATCCAGAGCTGTCTGAAGTTGTTGCTTTGCCACTGCCCTCCCCTAGTCATGGACCTGCTTGACCGTGGTCTGGAAGTCTGCCAGGAGGTGAGGAAGCACCTCATCCAGGGAGCCCAAAAGGGCATGGGAGAAGAGTGCCATCAGCATGGCTGAGCTAGCCTGATGAAGGCCGAGACTTTTTTAGTCGAATGCTCCAGTTTCTTGGACTCTTTGTCCGGTGGTCTATCAATGTCCCCTGTATTTCCCGAACACCGAAAAACGGAGTCAGCCACCAGTCCCTTGGCCAAGGGATGCTCCAAAAACCATGAAAGGGAACCAGTTGGAACTGCATACTTGCGGGCCACCCAGGCATAGGGCGCAGGGCAAGAGGAAGGGCGCTGCAAAGGTCCAGGGTTGGGCCAACAAAGGCCTTGGCCACAGGGAAGGCCTCCATAGGAGAATCCCCTTTGTCCAGAATCACTGTAAGGGGATATCGAGCCCGTTTCTGGACCAGCTCGAGCTCAATCCCCGTGGACTCAGAGATGAGCCAAAGAATACCTATAAACGAGGTGGGTCCTTCACCCATGGAGAGACACCCCCCGAGGACTCTATGTTGAGGGGACATGAGTGCAGCGAGGAGTCTTCAGACTCCAAGGAGTCTGCGTAAAGTGGGCGTCCACCCGAGTCGCCCTTGACCCGCCTTAGGCAGACCGGAGTGAGGGTGACCGACAGCTGATGAGGCAGCCCTTTGGTCATCCGAGACTCCTTGGTCATAGCCCTGGACTTCGGCTGTCCAGGTGGCGGCTGTACCACAATCCGCAGAGTAGCCTGCAGTGGCACCTTCAAGGGGGTGACGGTGGCAGGAGCCGACGTCAGTCGTTTGGACGACAGCCACTTGATAGCCAGGGCAGAAACTGGGGTCGGTTTTGGACTGGACAAGACCAGCTGCTGCCACATTTAGTCTTCGTAGCATGGACACAATTTGCGCCAGAGCCTCTCCTCAGCTGAGGAGGACAAAGAAGAGTAGCAGCGTCACCGCTTGCCATGATGTCGGGAATGAGATCGCTGGTGACGGTGAGATCTGCCCGATTCAAAGGAAGAAGACCCAGACCTCGATCTCGACTGTTGGTGGGGCCAACGGGGAACATCAGAAGGAGTTGGGGAGCCCTGTGGCTCTTCCAGGTCAGGGTCTAGGGCCGGCAGGTTCAACCCAGTGGGCTGAGCCAACCCGTAAGAGAACACTGGAAGCACCGGAGTCCGAAAAGAGAGTTATCGGCCTCTTCAGATGACAACCTGTCGATCGGTTCAAGAAAAATCTTGGCCGAATTGACCAGCATCTCAGCCAACTGGTCTAACAGGAGATCCGTGAAACCAGCGACTGCAGTTTTGACCGAAGTCAAAACCGGAGTCTCCATAGAACGGGACCACTCTCGAGCCCAAGAGCATCGACGTTAAACCTTCTCTTTTTTCAACTCCTTCTTACAAGAGTGCGAAATGTGTGATCCAGAAGGACCCACTCCCTTGGTGGAGAGGGATTGGCACACCTCTTTGAAGGAAGCCAAATAAGTGGAGCCCAACTGGAGTGAAACAAAGGCCAAAGCTGAAGAGGAACTAGCTGTGGCCTGGGCCTCCTCCTCCCTTGAAGGTCTTAAGCTGTTTGAGCTGCTCAGCAGATCCCGCAGCCACGGAGACCACCCAATGGGCATCCTTAGACTTGCCCGGCAGGTAACACTTCTCCAGTTGCCCCAGCTGGAGTCAGGCAGCACGGTCATCCAGAACCAATGGGTGAAAGGACCGACAGATATCACAGGCCTGTGGATCATGGTCATGTTCTAAGCAATACATGCACGTGATGTGAAGGTTGGTGCATGACATCTTCTGCCCACAGGGGCACCAGTGAAACCTGGGAATGGTCTTTTCTTCCATTACGGAAGCGAGAGAAGGAATTAAAGACAAAACTCTGATGAGTGTTAAGGTAAGTTTTGGAAGCAAATCCAAAGATTTGAGAGCCAGGGCCTACCACACGTGGGAGCGCTAAGGAGGGAGAAAGTGTGGATAGAACAACATACCCACATCCCTAGAACCTACGATTGGGCCCCTGAGTGGAAACAATGTGTTAGAATGGGGTTACAGCTGGATACAACTCACCCTGGAGAAAGCTGTGGTATAGGCCTGTACGGCTGCTCTGATAGCTAGATGGAGGAAGCTAGAAGTCAGCATAAAACTGCTGTTTATTACTTCCTCTTTTTTAATGTACTGATGAAGGTACAATAGTGGGTGCACAGGGCTGAAATGATGCTATGTGACAGGTTCTGAAATGATGCCAAGTGATGGGTGCTGAAATGATGCCTACTGATGGGTGCCTGATATTACATATGAAATGTCTGACTTGTAGTAACCAGAGTGAAATAGGGGGTAGACAGGCCATACAGACTGAAGTCCTCTGAGAGCATAGATGGGTACTGTGCCGAACTGTATGACAGCCCGAGGGTAATGTTGTGAAAGTATTGTTGTACTGCAGTAACTTGGTATGGTGGACAATACCAAAAATAGCTGAATTAAGATACCCTGGGGTGAAGCTCTCATAGTGGGTGAGAGAAAGTTTCAACCAGCCCCCACTCTACTGTTTTGGTAGAATATTTATGACTGAGGGGGTTCTTGAAAAAACAGCATAGTTTTGAGAACTGTTTTTTTTCTTAAGGAGGCAGCTGTGTGGTAAAGTTAGGCTATGCCTTCAGCTGTGACTGATAGACCACTTTTCTATCTCCTTTCCTAGCTACCAAAACCTTTGTGCTCAACTGTTCACGCTTTTTTCTTTGCTTTTCTTCTCTCCCCCCCCCACCCTAGGCTGGCCACCTAGCGCAGCTCTTTACTATCCCTACTAAACTTCCTACTAGTTCTCACGTTTCATTCTTTTTTCATTTCCATCCATTCAGTCCCTGGAATGATGCCAAACATCCAGAGAGGTGTTGTGTAAAGTGCATTTTGTGTACAAAAAACGTGAAGGCTATTTTAAATAGGAATACATACAGTTAATAAAGCCTTTTTAAATAAAATAAAAAATTCAGAAGCCATATAAAACAATAATTTCATGATTAGTACAGTTATAAGAAATTCTGAAGATATTTTCATAAATTCACATTATAAACCTGTTACTATATAAGGTTCTATGTATGAGGCTGAACCAAAGAATGTGGTATGCTTTATAAAAGTGCTTAGTCACTGTGGATCAGAGATATAGAGTCAATATCTGTGGAGATGTACACAGTACCTTTAACTGAACCAGGTAGTCCCCTGAAACAATCCCCCTCGGTTTTGAAACATGTCCAGACATGTAAATAGAAAGGGCTCAGTCAGGTGACCCCACCAAACTATATAAAACCTCTTCACTGGGTTCACTTCAGTTCAGTCACGTTCAGTCTTGAGAGTGAAGGACAGCGGTGCTACTGTAGACAAGCTGTTGAATACAGATGAGAAGGGTCTTAGGAGATTGAAGATCCAGGACTGTATTATGTGAGAAACTACTGATGCTAAGTAATTATTTTCTTGACATCTTTTTTTTCATTTATTTTTCTAACTTTGGAAAAATAAATATCACACCACGGTGTGTTTTAAACCTGTAAATTTGTCTTGTCTGAAGTTTATTCCCACACACTGTGACAGGTGTCGACAACAGCAGAGCTGTAATACAATGTTATAGATTGCACAGGACCATTACATACCAGCTGTTTGACCCCTCCATTTCAAGTAGTTCACAGAGCGTAGCTGAATCTGTGCCACATAAACTTCCCCGTTGTCTACTGAATGTGGAATTTTTTTCATCACAGTAATACAGGTACTGTAGCATGAGAAAAGATCCAAGCAGGCTGCAGGTGGGAGCTGCCAAGAGCCGCTACAGGGAACAGGTTGCCGAGACCAGGACTGTACCAGAGCACTCCCAGTATTTTATCACATAGACTGTGCGCTTTATGTGTGAGTTTTCCCTGGACTGTTACTTGCACCTTAACTGGCCACTTCTACAATTGCTGAGGGGGCTCAGTGGCAAGCCAAAGGTGTGCAGTTCATCAAGGGGCAGGGCACTGTAAGACTTGAAAAGCCCATGCCGCCCAACCTGTGACGTTCCCCACATCATGCGAGAAAAGATACAAGTAGGCTGCAGGTGGGAGCTGCTAAGAGCCGCTACAGGGAACAAGTTGCTGAGACCAGGACTCCACCAGAGCACGCCCGTTATTTTATCACATTGACGCTGTGCTTTTTGTGTTTTTCCTTGAACTGTTACCTTGCACCTTAACTTTTTTTTAAACTTTAATATTTATTCATTTTGGAGGTACAGATCTATGAACAGTATGTTAACACACATGAAGCATCGGAAACACATTAACATAGAAAACAAATACTCATGTCTTCCGACAAACGTATCTTGAAATAATTTCTAGATCTCTGAGGATTCCTTATATCCTATTACTAATGATGTAGCCAGAAAAAAACAGCTTAATAATGGGTATTGAGATGTCTAAGTATCCTAGAACTTGAGTTGTACTTTATATGAATTATACATTATGAATTATTAAAAATAAAATGGGCTGACCGGTATACTCAGCATACTAGGTGTCCCGTCCCTTGATTTACGGAATAGACTCTGGCCTGCATGTTGCTATGTACATGAACCAGGATGTCCACCTGTTCATTAAGAGGGGAGTTTTGGCCAGCCTGGTGGTGCTGAGGGTTGAGGCGCTGGATGCCACACCTCATGCCACGCCGGCGACCCGGGTTCAGGAATGAGCCCGGGTCAGCAGGGATGGGGAAGGATTGAGCGTCCCATGGACTGCTCTTCTTCCCCGTGGAGAGGGGATTCCACCAGCTGATGCATTAGTGACCGCTAGTGGAGGCTGGTGATACTACATGCACGGCCGCAGAAATGCAGGGGATGGAAGCTCGGCAGACATTTTTCAGGGGTGCACGGGAGCGTGCACCAGCCGAGCTGGATGTCAGTGCACGTCTGAGCTTTGGGGGAGGAAAAACTATGTAAAAATACCCTGCACTTGGGGATAGGCAACGCCACTGTCTCCCACCAGCCACACTCCATCAGACGGGCTCCCTCCTGTCCCGGGCCGAGCCCAGCCTGGCCACAACTAGATTGTAGATAGAGCACCCTGGGTGGATTGGGCGGCCCAACCTCAGAGGGGCTCAGAGCTGGGGGGTTGCCAGATGGGTGCCGGGACATAGGAAGAGCTTCAGACCAGGAGGCAGAGCTGGGGTAAATCAGTTGCCCGAGAGAGTTCCCCAAGTTGCAGTGCATAGAGTTCACAAACAAAAAAAAAAGATAGGAGTTTTATTTTGCAGACGAGCTGTCATACTCTCCATCTTATAGATGTTGCATAGTATGTCCTCCCAGTTCCTGAGTGAAGGGGAGGTCGCCTAAAGCCACAACCATGTTATTACCTGCTTGCCTGTTGCCAGGAGAATACTCAGCAAGTAAATCTGTTGTTTCTGTTTTACCTATGTGGGAAAATGCAACAGTATATCCATCTCTGGAGTCAGGCCAACCAGACCTGGAAAAAGATCACCCAGCACCTGCCCCTCCCCAAAAGTAGTCAACTTTGGACAGAACCAAAACACATTGGAATGGGTTGATTCCTCACATCTACATTATCTCCAACATGATGAGACCCCAGTAGTTGTGTATTTTACTGTAATTTGTGGTGTGCGGAAGAAGCATATCGCCACCTTCCAACGGGTTCCCTCCAGCTGTAAGAAGCAGTCATCCTATGCTGTCTACGCTAAATGTGGAGCCATTCTGCAGGCGTCAGTTCAAGGGAACCTTTCCCCAGGCCGCACTGGACAGTAGTAAGGGAACCTCCCCCATCCAGGGAGCACCAGAGCCACCATCACTACCCCAGAGGTTGCGAAGAAAGCACAGCAGTTGGACCACAGTGGGCTCAGGGAGGGTAAGGGTGGTGGAACAGAGGCACACCCAGTCAGTTGTTCCACTCCACAATCCATACACCATTCTGGGTGAGCACAGTTCCCCTATGGATGCACCCGCAGAGGAGACTAAGGAGGTTGCAGACAACTGTCACAAGGGAGGCCCTCAGGAAGGAGGCAGAGGACACCATAGGGAAAGGAAGCAGCTCCTGGTGGGGGACTCAATTATTAGGAGGATAGAACTGGGGGGAGCAGGGAAAACTGAAGTAAGGTGCCTGCCTGGTGCCATGGCTTGGAGGGACAGGAAGCGCATCCTTAGGATCACGAGAACAGTTGCACGGGAGTCTGAGCTGGACGTCATTGTCCACCTAGGGACAAATGACTTGGCTCATCATGAGACTAGAGCAGTGCAGAAGGATTTTGTAGAGTTGGGAAGGGGCCTAAGACAAGTAGCACACACAGTATCCTTCTCAGAGGTGCTGCCTGTCAGTGGCATTGGTGAGGTGAGGGTATTTTGCACCATGCAGTTTAACAAATGGTTGAAAAAATGGTGTGGAGCACAGGGGTTTGGCTTCATTGGGGACAGGGGTTCCACCTAGAGGGACACCAGCCTATACTGGCAGGATGGTCTGCATCTGTCCAGGAAGGGAACAAGTCTTTTGGGCAATTGGTTCAAATGCTTTATTGGCAAGCTTTTAAACTAGTCAAGGGGGGTAGGTACTGATAAGCAGCAGAAAAATCCCAGCCTCCCCCTACAAAACAGGGTACTAAATGAGAAAAAGACCAAGGTAGAAAGGTCAGTGGGGGATGCTGCTACAGAAGGTAAAGCCATCAAAAAATGGAGAGCAATGAGTACCAATGCCCGTAGTCTGGGTAACAAGCTTCCTGAATTAGTGGCCTTGATGGAGGAAGAACATCTGGATATCGTGGCAGTCACAGAAACATGGTACACACAGAACCATGACTGGGACGTAAACATACCAGGATACACTATCTACAGGAGGGACAGGGAGGGTAAAAGAGGAGGAGGAGTAGCTCTTTACATAAGGGAAGGAATCAAAGCAACAGAACAAAAGGGAAAACAGGGAAAAGAAGAAGCACTGTGGGTCAATTTGGAGACAGGCAATTGCACCACAATCCGCACAGGGGTTGTATACAGACCCCCTCTCAGAGGGAGGAAATGGACAAGGAAATGATAGAAAGTATACTTAGAATGGCAGAAAAAGGGGAGATATTGCTGATGGGTGATCTGAATATGCCAGATGTTAACTGGAGTGCAGTTGCAGCAGCCACTTCTAAGAGTGGAGTTATTCTAGATGCCCTACAGGGGGCATGCCTTAGACAACTAGTATTGGGACCCACTCGAGAGGGAGCAATCTTAGACCTGGTTCTCTCAAACGGAGATGGAGAGAGGATCACAGATGTAGAAGTGGGTAGCCATCTGGGAACTAACGGCTATCGAACAGTATGGTTCACAATAAACACAGCAATAGAGTCAAGCCATACAAAGGCAAAAGTATTGGACTTCAGGAGGGCTGACTTTGCCAAAACGGTTTAGTGCCTAAGGAATGCACTACCAACTGGGCAGGAAGGAGGGGTGGAAGAACAATGGGGAATAATTAAAACTGCCATCACAGAGGTAACAAGCCTTTGTGTGAAGCAAATAAACAAAACAATGTAAGAAACCATGGTTTTCAAAGGAGGTGGCAGTGAAGGTTCAAGAGAGAAAAAAAGCATTCAGGAAGTACAAGGAATCACAGAAGGAGCAGGACAGAGAATTGTATCAGTTAAAGCAAAAGGAAGCTGGGAAGGCAGTCAGAACAGCAAAGGCCCGAACCGAGGAAGAGCCAACTCAGTTTAGAAGGGGGATAAAACCTTTTTTAGGTACATGAGGGAGCGAAGGAAGACCAAGGGAGGGATAGTGAGGCTTAATAAAGGGAAGGGGGTGGGCAGAGGGTGACTGTGAAAAGGCAGAGATACTAAACAAATATTTTGCTCAGTATTTACAAATGAAGAGGAGGAGGTACCTAAAACAAACACTAGAAACACTCTGGATACAGAAGTTGATACCAGCCCATTTACAGAAGAAAGGTTTCTGAAAGAACTCTTAAAACTGAAGGTAGACAAAGCAGTGGGGCCTGATGGGATTCATCCCAGAATTCTAAAAGAACTAAGGGTAGAACTAGTGACACCACTGACTACTCTCTTTAACAAATCATGGGAGGATGGGGTGGTACCTGAGGACTGGAGGAGGGCAGATGTGATTCCCCTTCACAAAAGTGGGAGCAGGGCAGAAGTAGGAAACTACAGACCTGTTAGTTAAACCTCAGTGATAGGGAAAATTATGGAATCACTTCTGAAGGAAAGAACTGTCGAGTACCTGGAGGCCAGAGGGGCACAGGACCCAAGGCAGCATGGATTCACAGCGGGATGGTCATGCCAGATGAATCTAATAGATTTCTTTGACTGGGTGACCAAAGTAGTAGATCAGGGAGCGGCTGTGGACATGGCCTACCTAGACTTTAGCAAGGCATTTGACACGGTGCCACACAAAAGATTAATATACAAGTTAGCCAGCCTGGGAGTGGGCCCCAAGATGATAGCCTGGGCAAAGAATTGGCTGGAGAATAGGACACAGAGGGCAATAGTAAATGGAGTCCACTCTGAAGAAAGGGGGGTTACTAGTGGGGTACCGCAGTGTTCAGTATTAGGACCGGTCCTCTTCAATGTCTTTATATTTACATTGCAGAGGGACTGAAGGAAAGTATGTCTCTTGCAGATGACACAAAGATCTGCAACAGAGTTGATGCACAAGGTGGGATGGAAAGGATGAGAAGGGACTTGGCAAGGTTAGAGGAATGGTCAAATGTATGGCAGCTTAGATTCAGTGCTAAGAAGTGTAAAGTAATGCACCTGGGAAACAAAACCCAGGGAAGTACACAATGGGGGTGAGATACTAACAACAACAAAAATGGAAAGGGACCTGGGGGTAGTCATATCAGATAACTTAAAGGTGGGCAAGCAATGTGAGAGGGCAGTAAGAAGGGCTGGGGGGATACTGGGATGCATAGGGAGAGGCAGCACCAGTAGAAAACAGGAAGTTGTTATCCCTCTGTACAGACAGCTGGTGAGACCCCATCTGGAATACTGCATGCAGTTCTGGAGACCCAGTCTCTGCAAGGACATTACAGGATGGAAGCTGTCCAGAGGAGGGCAACTAAAATGGTGCAGGGTCTGCACCGGAAGACATATGAAGAGAGACTAAAGGAGCTTAATATGTATAGCCTCGAGGAAAGGAGGGAGAGGGGACATGATAGAAACTTTCAAGTACCTCAAGGGAATCAACAAAGTCCAAGAGGGTAGCATCTATCAAAAAAAGAGCTGTGCAAGAACAAGGGGACACAATTTGAAAATGGGGGGACGGCTCAGAGGTAATGTAAGGAAGTATTTTTTCACAGACAGGGTTGTGGATGCATGGAACGGCCTTCCGGAGGAGGTTGTGGAGTCAAAAACTGTGGTTGAATTCATAAGGAAATTCTAGGGGTTGGGGGTAGAAAGAAGTAGGCTGTTGGTTAACTAGGATCTGCAGCTTATCCATTAGGTAGGGAAATGGGCAGAGACTGGGTGGGCCAAGCGGTCCTTATTTGCTGTCAAATTCTCTGTTTCTATTTTTTTTTTTAAAACATTATGTTATTGCAGCATAGGCACATTAGCTAAGATACAGGCAAACTGATTCGGTAGTACATGTAGGAATTATTACAACTGCATGAGGTGATTGCCCCCTGCTGTTTTCTTATAAAGTATAATAATCCTAATACAATATAATTCCTCTATAAACCAGAGTAAAAGAAAAACTAGGTGTTCAAAAAAAAAAAAATTCTAGAAGTGTAAAACTTAAAACCTCTGCCAATCCTTGCACAGATATATTTTAAACAATAGTGCATATTCATATTTTGAGAACTCCTTCTACATTCTCTTTCGAAGACACATGTACAATCCGGTTCCATATGATTTCCCCACCGTAAGTGGCAAACTAATCTCCTCCCCATCTTCCCACAGACTCCAACCACTTTATTTCACTTAGCGCCAATACGCCAACTGTCCCTGTTCTGTTACCCTTTTATTAGGCACAGTCATGCCAATGGCAACATTACACAGTCGGGGGAACAGTGAAAGGACAGTGAGAGGAGGCCATCCCTAACTCCGTTCCAATACTGGGGCAATAAATATCTCACCTGGTCCACCTATTAGTGTATTGGGCTTGTCTGTGTTGAGTTGCAAAGGTGATTCTTTCCATTTCCTGTATTGAAGTGATAATTTTAGTCCATTCACTCACTTTAGGTCTATCTTTATGCAACCATAATTTGGTAATAGCCTTCAGTGCAGCACCACAAAGGACACGACAAAGATATCTAGCTTCTTTTCCCCATATATATCTTGGTTCAATTTCCAGAACAAAGTGCTCTGGGCTCACCTCCTCCACTCCCTCGAATATTGCCCTGAGATGCCCAGTGATGAGGTCCCAAAAGGGCCCAAGCTCCGGGCATTGCCAAAATATATGAAGGTGTCCCGCCGAGTCCTCCCCACATCCCCTCCAGCAAACAGAGTTGCCATCAACATTGAACATGGCGCTGGTACTGGGGACCAGTAAATAACGAATCCTAACTTTCCACAGAAATTCTCTCCAGGTCGGAGAGGAGGTGGACCCCCATATCCCCCTCTAGCTCTTAGACCATAGTTCTTTGTCCATGGTTAACCCCATGTCTTCTTCCCACTTTGCTTTGACCTTGAATGTATTGTGACCCTGGCCAGTTAAGAAGGTATTGTACAGTATAGTAAATACACCTCAACCTGTGGGCGAGGACCAAATTATTTCAAAAGGCGGACATGGTGAGTCCAAGCTCCTCAGTCCCATCGGGCTGTTCAGGATTACATTAACCCAATTCCTAATCAGGTAATATTTGAATCTATCCTTGGGGTCCAGTCCAAATAAGCCCTGGATTGCCTTAAATGCCCCTCCACTTAATACCTGCCAAGGTGAATGCAGTGCCTCAAGTGCCTGCCGCCTGAACCAAGGTTCGTGGGCCAAGGGGAGGAAACTATCCTCCCAAGCCCACCATTTATACCTCCACATATGATGTGCAGTTCCCTGTTTGCCATCCATCGAGGGCCGCCTCCACCCCCATAGGGAGATACAAATCAGCTTGTGCCTGGAGTCGGTGGTTAAACGAAATGGCCTGCAAGGGTGGGTCCTGCATGAGGTATAATTCAATCATTTTCCAATGGGATATGTATTGAGGGTGATGCCACATTAACACCACTTTCATCTGCAAGGCCACCCAACAGCCTGGCAGATAAGGAACTGCCAATTCCCCATCCCCTGTTGGCAAGTATAGAATATTTCTAGCAACCCTGTGTCTACCGGCCCCCAGATGAAAGATAGTAGTTGTTTCTGCCAATTCATTAATACCTGTTATTGGACCTTACATGGGACACTCTGGAATAAATATAAAAGTGGGTGAAACATAGAAGTTGACAGCAGATAAGGACCTCAAGGCCCATCCAGTCTGCCCATTTCTTTTTCTACCTTATAAATGTGCCATCAGCCTTTGCTCTGTCAGTGGCCTATCTAGTCATACTCATCTGTATTGCTCCCTTATGCCTATCCCATGCCTGTTTGAAGCCCTGCACTGTATTCATAGCCACCACTTCCTGAGGTAGGCCGTTCCATGCATCCACCCTTTCTGTGAAAAAGAATTTCCTCACATTCCCCCTTAATCGGCCTCCTTCTAATCTCATGCTGTGTTCTCTTGTCCTACTATTTTTCTTATATTTAAACATGTTGGACTCTCACCTTGTTAATGTCCTTAAGGTGTTTGAATGTCTTGATCATATCACCTCTCTCCCTCCTTTGCTCAAGGGTGTACATATTGAGCTCCGTTAATCTGTCGTCATATGTCTCCTGATACAGTCCCTGCACCATTTTGGTTGCCCTTCTCTGGACTGCCTCAATTTGGTTAATGTCCTTGTGAAGGTGTGGCCTCCAATACTGCACGCAGTACTCTAGATGGGGCCTAACCAGTGACTTGTAAAGAGGGATTACCTCCTTCTTACGACTTGTGATACCCCTACTAATACACCCTAACATCCCCCTAGCCTTACCTACTGCTTTAGAGGTCTGCTTGGATGATTTCAGGTAATCGGTGGTGATGATGATGATGCCCAAGTCTCTTTCTTCCTTTGTGACTGCCAGCAACTCCCCTCCCAACCTATAGGTATTTTCCGAGTTTCTCTTCCCTATGAGCATGATCTTGCACTTCTTTGCCACTCTTCTGACCATTTTGCTAGTTTATCCAGATCTCTTCTCATTCTGCCCACCCCATCTGGATCATCTACTCTGTTGTAGATCTTGGTGTCATCTGCAAACAGACAAGCCTTACCCTCTAGTCCATCTGCAATGTCACTATGAAGATATTGAAGAGGACTGGCCCCAGGACTGATCTCTGAGGTACCCCACTTGTGAATTGCATCTCTTCTGACTGTATACCATTTACCACCCTCTGTTTTCTGCCCGTCAACCAGTTTGCCACCCAGTTGACCAACTTCTGACCCACCCCGAGCCTACCCAGCTTATTTATCAATCTTCTATGTGGAACAGTCTCGAAAGCTTTGCTGAAGTCAAGGTAGGTGACATCAACTGCTCCCCCTTGGTCCACCACTCTGGTTACCCAGTCAAAGAAATCTATGAGATTAGTTTGACAGGACCTTCCTTTTGTAAACCCATGCTGTCTTGGATCCCTGTGCCCTTTGGATTCCAGGTGTTGCACTATCCTTTCCTTAAGGAGTGCCTCCATAATCTTGCCCACTACTGAGGTAAGACTGACTGGTCTGTAGTTCCCTGCCTCCTCCCTGCTACCACTCTTGTGGAGCGGGGTCACATGAGCCCTTCTCCGGTCTTCTGGGACCTCTCCTGTGCTCAGAGACTCACTAAACAGTTCTGCTAATGGCTCTGCTAGTTCCACCCTTAGCTCCTTAAGCACCCTGGGATGTATGCCATCAGGTCCCATTGCCTTGTCCACCCTGAACTTAGTGAGCTCTTGTAGGACCCTTTCTTTTGTGAAGGGAGTAGTGCTCACCTCCCTCCCACCTGTGTCCATGGTGCTGAGCTGTGGGCTTGGCCCTACCTTCTCTTCAGTAAATACTGAGCAAAAGTATCTGTGTAGGATAGATGCTTTTACAGGTCCTCCTCCTCAGATGCCCCCTTTTCTCCTTTGAGGTTAGCAATACCCCCTCTGGACTTTCTCCTTTCACTAATGTATCTATAGAACGTCTTGTAACATTCTTTTACTGTTCATGCTAGTGTTTCCTCAGTTTGGTACTTTGCCTGCCTTACTGCCTTCCCTTAGGGCAGTTTGGTATGACTCCCTATCTTTATCCCGCTGTGTTCCCTTATATTTCCTGAAGGCCAGCCTTTTGGCTCTGACCTTTTTTGCTACTGTATTTGAGAACCAAAGTGGTTTCCTTCTTCTTCTTTTGCACTTCCTTTTCTGTTTAACACAATGGGATGTTGCTTCAAGTATTGCTTCCTTAATGCTTGCCCACTTTGCCTGTACCCCCTCACCTGTGTTTCTTTTTGCCAGGGCTAGCTTAACTCTGTTGGCCATCTTATCAAAGTCAGCTCCTCTGAAGTCCCATATTTTTGCCTTGGAATGGGATGATTTAGATGTAGTGGCCAAATTGAACCATACCATGTGATGGTCACTGGCCCCCAGGTGACCTCCTACCTGGAGATTTGTGATCCCTTCCCTATTAGTCAGTACTAGATCTAGGATAGCCCTGTCTCTTGTGGGTTGTTGTACCAGTTGTTTGAGGCCTTCCCCCTTCAGGGGAATCCACCATGTGTCTAGTTCTGGCAGATGTTCCTGCTGGTATTGACCGATCTGTATCCGGCATGTTGAAGTCTCCCATTATCAGAACCTCCCCTTTAGCTGTCATGTTTTGTATATCTTCTAACAGTAATGTGTCCATGTCCTCCCCCTGGTCTGGGGGCCTGCAGACACCCCCGTTCTTATGGCTGTCTCATTTCCTGTTTGCAAGGTGACCCACAGTTCTTCTGGCTCCTTATGTGTATTCTGAATTTCTGTAGCTTTGATATTTTCATTGACATACAGGGCCACTCCATCCCCCTTTTTTGCACCTTGGTCTCTTCTGAACAGTACATAGCCAGGTACTGAAGTCTCCCAAGTGTGGTTACTGGTAAGCCACATCTCACTAATTGCTACTATGTCCAGTTTAGCCTCTGACATTATTGCCTGCAGGTCTAGGATCTTATTTCCAAGGCTGTGAGCATTTGTGTACATGATTTTCCATTGGCCAGATTTTGGTGTGTTAGTTGTTGGGGGAGGTTTGGCATTTACCCTGTGCGTCATATGGGGAGACGGACCTCTTTTCTTACCTGGTGATGCAAATGAACTGCAAACATGCTGAATCCCTGTTTGACCACTAACTGAGGGGGAAGGGGTGTTCAACAACACACAGTAAATCTGCTCAGCCAAAAGAAGTCTTAATCCTTTTCCCTTGCTCTGTCCTTTCAAGCAATCTTAGAAGGAAAGAGCTCAGGTGAAGCTAAGTGCCTTGGCACATGAGACCACATTCATTTTGGCTGTTTGTACCCGCGAGTGCGTGGGCAGTGGCAAAAGGGCCCATCTTTTATAATCCTGGGTAATCTCCTTTACTAGGGGTAAGTAGTTGTCCTTAAGGAGAGAAGAAGGGTCTACACCCAGAAACACCCTCAGGTATTTTAGTTTATCTAACCCCCACTTCATTGGTCATGTCCTCTGGACATCTGGGAAACCTGATAGGAGCATGACAACACTTCAGTTTTAGTAGCATTTAGGGTGTAGCTGGAGATCTCTGTAAATTGCTGGATTTGCCTGAATACTTCAGGGAGAGAAGACTCCGGATCACCCAGGAACAAGAAGATGTCATCCGCATATAGGTCCAGTTTATGTTCTGACCCTCCCAGTTCTATTCCCCAGATCCCAGGATTTAATCGAATCGCCTGTGCCAAGGGCTCAACAATTACAGCAAGCAACATAGGTGAGAGGTGTCCCTCACTCCAACTGAAAGGAGCGCCCCACATGCCCATTGACCCTCACACACCCCTGAGGAGTGGTGTACAGTTTGGAAATTAGATCACGGAACCCCACCGGGAAGCCGAAGCCCGCCAGAGACGCCTGTAAGAAGGGCCAAAGCACCTTATCAAACACTTTTTCTGTGTCTAGGCTCAAGACCAGGGCCAGATTTGGTAGCACCCATGTAGAGCGCTGATTACTGAGTGCTGCACTTTTGAGCGACTCAATAATAGCGCTCTACAAGAGAGCGAGTGGTGCAATACGGTGCTATATCCTGTATAGCAAGTACAGCAAGGAGCTGTACTCACTATTACAGGATATAGTATCCTTTGAGGCCAATTCCCGCCGAGCTGCTTGCATAGCGTTGTGGTACACCACCACTTGCAATGCAAGCAGCCCCGGGTCTGGCTAGAGGTAGAATAATTTTTGTTTTTAAATCGAATAACTTGCCCTGTGGTCCGCACCCCCCTCAGAGTTGATTATTTAAGTTTGGGGGCGGGCGGGGGCTATGGTTAAGTGTTGGAGCAACTGTTGCTGTTTGTGACAGTTGGTACAATATCCGTCGCCCTTTTGACCACTGGCTCAAGTCTGTTCGCTCTACGTGATAGGCAGTCTTTCAGACTCGCTTTTATCACATAGAACCTCCAGATTCTCAGTCCATTTCAGTTGACCTAGAATGTTAACTGCCTGACAGACGTCCTGTGCCTGACGACCCGGGACAAACCCAGTCTGATCATTGTGTATAAGCTGGGGAATGAGACTTTCAAAGCGCCTGGTCATGATCCCTGCCAATATCTTATAGTCTGTATTCAGTATAGAGATTGGCCTGTATGAAGCACATAGCAAGGGGTCCCAGGCGGGCTTAGGCAACACAGCCACCACCACATACATCCAAGAGGAGGGAATCCCGCCCCCTCCCCCAGACGACAGTTGTACACACTATCCAGAATTGGAGTAACCAGAACCCAAAACAATTTAAAAAACTCAGCAGGGAACCCGTCCATACCAGGGCACTTCCCAGTCTTAATTCTTCTAATTTCAGCTCCTATTTCTGCCGCACCTATTGGGGACATTAATTGAGCAGCTTCCTCCTCTCCAACCCTGGGTAGGCGTAATGTCTCAAGGAAGTGAACTATTTTATCGGTATTAGGGGCCGGTCCTGCCCTGTATAGTTCCTGATAGTAGCCTGCAAAAATCTCAGCTATTTTCTCTGGACACGTGAACTGCTCCCTAGTGGTTGGATGCCTAATCTTATGTATTGTGGCACAGGCCCTTCTTTTTCTCAACCTGCTAGCCAACAGTCGCAAGGCTCTTGGACCACCCTCGTAATACTTCTGTTTTAAGTACAGCAAATTTTGCTCTGCCTTGTAGTCCAGAATATTGTTGAGTGCTTTCCTGAATGTTTGAATCTCTTGCTCAACAACCTCATATTTCTCTTTCAGGGAATTTTCTAATTCTCTTATTTGGGACAACAAGGATACCCTTTGAGCCTCCCATTTTCTCTTATGATAAGGTGCCATGGCAATGAGCCTGCCCCTCAGTATGGCCTTTATCGTATCCCACAGTATAGCGTGGGACGTTTCTGATGTATCATTTATTATCAGGACTTCCCTGATAAATTTCTTGGACCTCCCTTTGGGCATCCTTGCCCTGCAAGAGGGACAGGTTCAAACACCAAAGGTTTTTTTTCCTGCTTAGACCCATTCGAAGTTGCATCAGCACGGGGGCATGGTCTGAGAGGTATGTCTCCATAATCTCTACCTTCTTCACCTGCGAAGTATGTTACTAGGAAGTAATCAAGTCTAGAATGCATCTTGTGCACCGAGGAGAAAAAAATATAGTCTCTCTTCAGCCCATGCAGGTCCCTCCAGGTATCAGCATATCCACTTCCACTAAAAGCTTACTCACCTTTAGGGCCACTCTCCTGTCTGACCTTGGGGATGGGGAGGAAGAGTCTAAATGATCATTTAATGCCAGGTTTAGGTCACCCCCCCCCCAAGATCAATGATCCCTCTGCCCATTCTGTCAGCCTCATAAACAGCCTCCTATAGAAGCCGAAGTCTGAGCCCAGAGGAGCATCGACTGAGGCGACTGTAACCAGCTGCCCACTGTATATGCCCTTTACAGCTGCCAAACAGCCTTCTGCATCTGTCAGGGCATCTCTAAACTCAAAGGCCACCCTATTCAGTATAAAACCACTGCGCCCTTACGGCGCCCTCTTCTGTAGGAGGATGCGACCACCCTAGCAAAGCCAAATTTGTTTAGTTTCTCGTGTTTGGGTCTGGACAGGTGAGTTTCCTGGAGCAGACAAAAGTTAGCCCCAGACTTCTTCACGTATGCCAAAATCTCACTCCACTTGACTGGATTCGTGAGCCCGTTCACATTAAGGAAGATTAGGATAGTGTCTGCTTTAGCTATAGTCAACCACCAAGGATGTTTCCCCTTTCTTTCTCCCACATTGACCTTTTGTAATCTTAGTGGAGAGTGGCCCTATATATGGCGAGGTAGAGGCAGTAGGACAGGCAGTCACACTCTGAAAACTAACCTTACCAACAGGAACTTTAAACTTTGGAACTAGGCTGGCCTTAACAAAAACCACCCAGCCAACCATTGAGCGTAAACAGGTTATGAATAAGAAAAAAGTTAAAACCAGTAAACAGTGCATATAGGGGTAAACAAACTAAACAGAAGCCCCCCCTCTAAACCTTTGTTAAAGTACATGTAGGTGAATGACTTCCAAGGTAGAAGGCCAATTATAAAATGGCCTTTATGCCTTTCCCAGTGTTAACTTAAGGAAGGGCAGAAGAGGGTATAGTCCCCCCCCCCCAACGGGGCCCCTCTTCCTGAGTCCACACTACAGTAGTGGGGCTCAATATGTGTTTCAACCACCGGACCAGAGCCAATTAGCAAGTAGCTATAGGATTTGTAGAAGGTCGAGGTTAGCTATGTTTGCCCTCGACTTTTTATTATTGTGGGTGGAACTGCCCTGGAATGTCCCCACACAGCAGTCCCAATCCACCTCTCTATTATGCTCCAGATCGTCTCAGGTTTACTCCCCCAAAGAAAAGACTGAGGGAGAGAAAGAATAATAGGACAGCATAGAAATTCTCCCACGAGCCCTTGTAGAGGCCCGCCAGGCAGCAACCCCAGCCACACACCTAGCGACTCCACGCCTCTTCGTCACCATCACTGACAATGGGACTCCCCCCAGCTCCCTCCTCTATACAGCAAGTGATCCCTATTTTTATATTATAAGTTCCTCTCTTTGCTGTCCCCACCTAAACAATCAAGCCACCGGTTCAAACAGTGCATAATGCATTAGAGATTTTTGCAAATCAGCCCTCCCCCAATCCTCCAAGTTCTTGTTATTCAGTACTTGAATTCAGATGCTCGTGACACCTGCAACTGGAAAAGGAATAAAACCTCAGTGAATTCACCAGGATGTTGTGCCAGCATAAATGGCCTCCTGTTTTAGCCTTCAATCAGCTAACTTGAGTTGCTAGCACCAAAAGCAAGATGTCAGCATGCCCGGGGTGGAAATGGAGCAGGGAGAGGGTCTTTATTTATTTAGTTTTTGTTGCCTGGGTAAGTGCACTAGACAAATCCTGCCTATTTTCAGGCATGACCCGGGGGAGGAGGATACAGATGAATGCCAACTGACCTTGAACCAGAGTAAGCTATTGGTGGTATTTTAAGTGAATGAGGGAAATTTGGCCAGGACACCGGGGAAATTCCCCTACTCTGCAGTAGGGGGAACCTCTGGCCGTTCTGTAGGATGGCCAGTCTCTCAGACTCTGTGGAGGAGCCGGTTGTGCTGTTGGAGGGTGAGAAGGTCTCTCCCTCGGCTGTTTCTTTGTTGCCCGACTGCAGTTTCTCCCTTACCTGAATTGACTGCTTTACCTCCTGGACCTGTGGATGATATCGTTTCAGCTGCTTTGATGGATGCTACTCCTTCTTCTGCACTCCCGGTTTGACCTCTTCCTTTTCGACACCCACCCGATGCTGTCCAACAGGATGTGATACTGTCCTGCCTTGCATTTCTCCGTTCAGAAAGGACTAAACAGCTGCAAAAGTTGTGAGAGCTTGATATGGCTCTCGGTCTCATTTCTTCCTCTCCGGTCAATGCTGCTGCTGTTCCAGATTTACGGGAGGTAGTTGTTCCTCCACGGCTTTCTCCTTCAGTGCACCGCTACCCGGAAGCGCCCAGTCACAATCTTCCCCCAGGACACATAGACCGTGAGGCTGGCAGTGAAGATGGGTTTATCCCTGTGTGCCTACAGCCTCAGGGTTCTGGCTCTCAGGATTTGCATCCACCTTCTGTTGGGTGACATCTCGGACCAGGTAAACTGCTTCTCTCTGCTGCTCAACCTTTGGTAGAGCCTATTGTTCGGCTCCAACTGTACTGCCTCCACGTTCCCTGAATTGGGGCGACCTAGTGGACTCTGATGTGGACTCTGTTGAGTGGACTCCGGAAAAGGCATTGCAGGATGTGGGATGAGTTCAGGTGCCTTCTGGTTCTTGGACTCCTGATTCTATGGAACAGTCTTTTCGAGACCTGCCTAAGGCTTCTTCCTTTCCTGTGGCAAAGGATCTTTTGATAGGCCTGAGCTCCAACTCACCCCAGGGTAGTGACTCTGTTTTGTCTCCTAATGCTACTGCACTGCCTTCTCATTCTGTGTCTGTGGTTCCCCCGCTGCAAGACGCCCCCTGCAGTTGGTGAACCTGTGTCTGTTCTACCTAATAAATCTGTACCTGACCCTTTGTTTAAGTTGGCTGACCTCCTTTCTTCTAGGGGCAAGCCGGCCCCTAGGCGTAATGCAGTTGAAAGGATGAGAAGGGACTTGGCAAGGTTAGAGGAATGGTCAAATGTATGGCAGCTTAGATTCAATGCTAAGAAGTGCAAGGTAATGCACCTGGGAAACAAAAACCCAGAGGAAGAGTACACAATGGGGATGAGATATTAACAACAACAAAAATGGACAGGGACCTGGGGGTAGTCATATCAGATGACCTAAAGGAGGGCAAGCAATGTGAGAGGGCAGCAAGGAGGGCTGGGGGGATACTGGGATGCATAGGGAGAGGCGTCACCAGTAGAAAACAGGAAGTTATTATCTCTCTGTACAGACAGCTGGTCAGACCCCATCTGGAGTACTGCATGCAGTTCTGGAGACCCAATCTCCGCAAAGACATAGACAGGATGGAAGCTGTCCAGAGGAGGGCAACTAAAATGGTGCAGGGTCTGCACCGGAAGACATATGAAGAGAGACTTAAGGAGCTTAATATGTATAGCCTCGAGGAAAGTAGGGAGAGGAGGGACATGATAGAAACTTTCAAGTACCTCAAGGGAATCAACAAAGTCCAAGAGGGTAGCATCTTTCAAAAAAAGAGGTGTGCAAGAACAAGAGCGGCACAATTTGAAGATAGAGGGGGGGTGGCTCAAAGGTAATTCAAGGAAGTATTTTTTCACAGAGAGGGTTGTGGATGCATGGAACGGCCTTCCGGAGGAGGTTGTGGAGTCAAAAACAGTGGTGGAACTCAAGCATGCATGGGACAGTCATAAGGCAATTCTAGGGGTTGGGGGTAGGAAGAAGTAGGCTGCTGGTTAACTAGGATCTGCAGCTTATCCATTAGGTAGGGAAATGGGCAGACGGGGTGGGCCAAGCGGTCCTTATCTGCCGTCAAATTATATGTTTCTATGTCTCCTTTACAAAGGTGGCTTGGAGGATCCTCCTCTCCGGTTGTATGTTGCTAAGGAATTGTTAAAGAAATCGATGCATTATTTTTCTTCTGAAATCTATGCCCTTATACTGTAGGTTTAGGAAATGGGAACTTCGATGTCAGGTTTAAGCACATTTCTAATTTGGATAGGTTCTGGGCTCAGAGTTAGGCCCGGTCCTTGTAATCCTGTTTAACCATATGCTGAGTTCTAATAAATACTCTGCATCTATGTTGGAGGCTATTTTGATTTTTCTCTACAAAAAGGGGGACCATCAGAATATTTGTAACTGGAGACCTATTAGTCTTAAATTCGGATTTTAAAATCCTCAGTCAAATCCTCTTGAATAGATTAGCTGTGGTTGCCCCTTATTTAATTAGTTCCTCCCAAACCTGTGATGTTGTAGGACGTACGCAGCATGATAACTTAGTTCTGTTACAAGAACTATTTTTTCAAGGGGAGCATAATGTAGCTTCGGGTTATGTTTTAAGTTTAGATCAGGAAAAGGCCTTTGATAGACTTTCTCATTCGTTTTTGTTTTCTACGTTATTGGCCTTTGGTATCCCTCCGGTTTTTGTGTCTTGGTTGCAAACTATTTATGAATATTCTTTTCTTTGTCCTAATGTCAATGGCTGGTTTGGTAGAAAAGTCAAAATCAGACGGGGAGTGAAGCAGGGATGCCCCCTAAGCCCACTTCTTTATGTTTTTGGCATAGATATTTTACTGAGACTTCTGAACACAAATGATCACCTTGTTGGTATTCAGGTTTTCCCTATTCAATGCCCCATAAAGGTTCTAGCATACGTGGATGATCTGGCTTTGACTTTAGCTCCTGACTCTTCTCCAGCATCTTTACTGTCTATTTTAGATTAGTTCTCAGAGGTATCTGGATCTAGAATTAATCTGGGTAAGTGTAAAGGGGTAGTACTTGGGAATGCCCCGTTACCTGCCTCTAGCCACTTAGCAGGCATTTTTGTCTCTACAGAACCCATTTCTATTTTGGGTGTGCAATTTGGTCCTGGGGAGTTGGCATTATTGAATTGGGAGGGTAAGTTAGAGAAGGCCTCTAGATTGGTCACTTCATGGAAGGGGCAACAACTCCCGAAAAAAAAGTGAGTGGTTCTTATTAAGACTTTGCTCCTCCTGATTTTTCTTTATTTGTGTTATGTATACCCTCCCCCACAGGCTGTTATTGTTAGATTTAGTTTTTTTTTTTTCAATCCTTGTGGAGCTCTCGATTGAACCCACTTTGGCAGGACGTGACCCATCTTCCGATCCCTGAAGGTGGGGTTAATATGGTCAATCCAGTGGCCTTTTATTTTAGTATCTTTATTTCTTACAACATTTGTACGACCTTGAAACCAGATGACAAGATTTGGAAACCCTTTGTGAATGCCTGGCTTTCCCATTGCTTGGGCCCCTGGACGCACCGGTCCCTTCAGACACTGTCTCATTCCTTGCCGGTACCTTCATATGGTAGGGATTTTTGGGGGAATATTGTTAAATGGGGCATTTCCCCATTTCAACTTATTACACTGACCAGAAGACAGCTTTATAAATCTATTTTGGTTTCCGAACAACAAGGTTTTCCAAGGTTTCCAGACTGTCCCAGGGACAGGGTCCCTTCAGTGCTTCACCAATTAAGTAACCCACGTCTTCCCCCCTTTGTTTGGGATTGTACTTGGCTAAGTAATTATGGCCGTCTGGGGGTGAAGGCAAACAGTAAACAAACAGCTTTCTAAAAGGTATTGTCCCAGGGATACTTGTCCACAGCTTCCTGAAACCCAATTGCATTTACTCCTTGATTGTCCATATGCAAGGGCCTTTTGGCAGTACATTGCTGCCCATTGGTCTGCCCTCAACTTGCTACTTTGACATATTCAGATATATTGTATGGACCACTACAACATGTCTTTTCACTCCATCATGAAGATACAATTTATTTATTGCTGGTTGTTATTTGTTATTTTTTGTGGCATGCTCACTGTATGTTGATTCTTCAACAAAGGTCTGTTCAGTATGATGAACTATTTTCTGATATTCAGTTCTCTTTACAGCGTATTAAGTTTTTGGACTTCCAGCGATTTTCCCCTGAAAGAGCTCAACACTTATGGATTTATTGTGATACGTGGTTTTCTTCTGTTTAATTTTTCTTGCTGACCTTTTCTGTGCTCATTGAATATTGCATGAACTGTTTTGTTTTTGTAATATCTTGTTTTGCTCTGTATTGAAGCCCACTTTTTCAATAAAATTCCCCTACTCTTTTCGATAAGTGCCATGGGATCTTTAACATCCACCTGAACTACCACCAATCCAGGCAGATGGGATCTCAGTTTAACGTCTCATCCGAAAGACGGGTCAGCAGGGAAGGGGGAAAATCAGGCAACACCCCATCTTGCATTATGTCAATGGGGAAGTTCGGGTAAACAGCTAGTCCACCATGGTAACTAACAGTAAAATAACTAAGGGAACCAGGAGTATGAGTCACAAAGCATTATATAGAAAAAAGCTGTGACCAAAACATCACCCTCCATCTTCTCAGTCATCCTCAAGAGCCACGAGGTCACTGTCTGCAACTCCCGGTAATTTTCTGATCAGGTCTTGAAGCAGGCAGACCAAACTCGATGTAGTTTGGCTATGCAGAAATCTAACTCATCATGAGGTAACCAGTTGCCAATCACTCGGTTTCCCATTCTTCTGCAGGACTTGAGTAGGTAAATCCAGTAGTGCAAGACCATGCTGTAGCATGGATTCTCTCGCAGCCTGGGGGGTTTCTAACATTTCTGGACCCTCCACCCAGTGAATTCTCAACCTAGCCAGAAATGGGGTCTGAAAACGGAGCTGCTTCTCTTTTAAGGTTTTAAACAAAGGACCATAGTCCATTCTCTGGCACTGAATCGAGGTGATGTAGTCCTGGTCGAAGAACAGGCAGAAGTCCAGGTACTTGACTTCTTTTTTCTGCCAGGCCTGGCAGAGGACGTCTTCTTTCGTGCAGTAACTGCTTAATTTTATTATTATTGAGCTTGGGCAGGCCAATTCTTCTTTTGGCCTTCGTAGCAAAGCCCTATGGGCCCTCTCTATGTACATATCATATGTTGGAAAAAGCTCCAACATGTCTTTCAGCAAGTCTGTCATAAAGTCTGATATGAGGCCCATCCCAGTGCCTTCTCTCAGACCATATACCCACAAATTGTCATGTCGGGAGTGGCTCTCCAGATCCACACATTTTTTGCTCCAGCTCCGTATTGCAGAGACAGAGGGCTTGTACTGTTCTGCCCAGATCTAGAATATCATCCTCTGCCCACGATATACGGTCCTCCATCTCCTGCACACGGCGTTCCACTGTAGTCAACTTTTGTTGCAGCAAGCCGAATTCAGTTTTATTTTTGGCCCACATTTCCTTTAGTTCTTTAATAATAATATCAAAATGGCATCGGGAGAGCCTATCAGTTTCCTCATCCGTATCATAGGCTGTGGGTGGATCCAAGAACCTGGCTGACATCACTTTTTTTTTTTTGTCTCAGGTAGGAGACAGTGTGTTTCCCCTAGTGTCTGCCCTGATCCACGGTGGAACCAGAAGTCTGTAGGCGTCAGTTCTAACATCATCTCCATCTCCCAAGTGGTCTGTACCCCTTCCATCATAGTTGATGGAAAATTTGTCTGCGTTTTCAATAGGCATATCATCATGTTTCTAGGGGCAGAATCCCCTTGTAGGTGAACTAACAAGGAGAACAGAGATGGGATGGTCTTAGAGGCAATATTCAGGCCCATAGTAATACCCAGGAAGTGGCACATCTGTAAATATCTATAGAAATCTTTATGTCCTAGTGAGACATCTACCTGTAATTGTACAAGATTTCAGTATGCCCTCATGGTAATACTGGAATCGGTAAACTAGGCCCACCCCTACCCAATTCCTAAACTCACGGTTGAGACCTACGGGTTCAAATGTTGGGTCCAAGGCCGGGATTCCCATCCATTTTGAACCACAACTATTCTCAGCCTTCTGTAGATAGCGTATCCACTCAGAAATAAGGACCCTTGTGTACTGAGAACGCATACTTGGTAACTCCACCCTACTTGGCTGGAAAATTGTGGCTGTGTCCAGAGGAAACCTGGCAGGCGCCCTCTCCACCAAGACCCATCCAGGGGCCTCTCCAGGGGAGGGGGGCACACCAGCAAATCATATGAGTGAGTTACACCTCCAGGGGCATAATTATATAGGTTAGGTAGGGCCAAGCCTCCCTGCTCCTTAGGGAGCTGCAATTTTCTCAGAGCTACTCTGGCTCTATTCCCCTTCCATAAGTACCTTGAGATTATTCTGTTCCATCTAGCAATCTCCCTCCCTCCCTTTTGGAAAATACTGGGTATTCTGCATCAAGTATAATGCCCTAGGGAAAATATTCATTTTAATTGACTGTACGCTACTGAGGAGGGAGATCGGCAAGTGGGCCCATCTCTGTAGATCTGCCTTAACCTGTGTGGATAGTGGCTCATAGTTTTGGGAGTAAGTATCTCCTGTGCTTGATGTGATGTATATTCCCAGACATTCTATTCGAGTGCAGTTCCAACTGTAGGGATAGCGGAGCTGCAAATCTGCCTCCGGTGTGCCTCGGACCATTAATACCTCCATTTGATCTTGGTTTATTTTATAGCCGGTAGTGTGCTCTATAAGCTTGAGGCCCTCCTCAAGGGCTGCCAAGGACGTGGTTGAGTCAATCAGCCTGCCGCTAAGGCTGACGCAATCTGTATACCAGAACTGCCATAGCCAGTCTGGTGTTATCAGGATCATCTGTGCCCTGTCCTTCTGAGCCTTGACCACCACCTTGTGAATCAGGAGGAAAGACATACATGAGACCTGGGGGCCAGGGTCTCACCAAGGCATCCCCACCACTGTCCTAGACTGTGGGAGACGAGCACAAAACAGCTTCAGTTATGTGTTCTCCCAGGAGGCAAACAGGTCCACCAGAGCCATGCTCCACAGAGAGAAATGAAAATTACGTACCTACCGTAATTCTAGATCTTCCCTTATATCTTCACCATTCATCACTGTTGGGTGTAAGCCAGAGGCGCGCACCTGCTTGGGAGCTTTTTTTTGTGTGTGTGTGTGTAGGAGGAGTCAAGGCTGACGCACTACGTGGTGCTCGCGGGTTGGCCGTTAGGCACTGCTGACTCCTCTCCCCCCCCAGTTCTGTTTTGCTGGAGAGAGGAAAAAAAAGGACAGCAAAAATTAGGATGAGGCAAGGGAGCTGAGGGATAGGAAAAGGAAAGGATATACACTGAAAAAAGAATAAGCCAGCCAGAGGACAGAGGGATTAGGATTCAGTATCTGGACATTAGGGCCCCAGCCCCTGCGCAGCAGCACAGAAGAATCAGAGAAAGAGAAGAGGGAAAAAAAAAAAGAGTAAGACAGAAAAGGATGAGAAGGTGAGACCGCCACCATGCTCAGCCAGAAGACTGTTGGCTTCTCCTTATTCTCAAAATCGGTTGGGGGGGGTGAAGACACAGGTGCTTAGGTCCCCCATCAGGCTCCAGAAACCACTAGACACATATCCAGAACAGGAAAGTTTGAAATGATCTTGAAGAATATAAAGCATGGTGGTGTCTGCTCCTTCCTGCCCCTAAATCCGCATTCAGGATGACGGTCCTGGAGCATGGCCCTCTCAAGCCTGCAACTTGAGGGCTTAGCCAAGGGGGGGGACCCTCTAATCAGGAGAGGACCTTGTCCAGAAACAACACCTATATATCGAGGGGACAGAGAGAAAAGGGGGGGTCCCCATGGGCTCTTCCGCAGGATGTTCCGAAGGAGTCCCTACCCCTTTATTTTTTTTGAGTTGGCAACAGACCAGCTAGTCCGTGCCAAGTCACGGAAGGGACCCCACAGTACACCCACCTGAGAACCCCAGGGAGTTCACTCCAAGGCCAGTGCGAAGACCCTACTTACCGCCCTCCTCAGGTTGGGCGCTCTGTGACTTACAGAAGAAAACAGAGGGCCCTGAGGTACCAGGGGGACTCTGCCCCCAACTAGCCTCATAGAGGGGGAGGGCGAGCAGTGTGGAGGCAGCGCCCTTAAGCTGAGGCCCAAGAGGGGAAGGTGGGTGGGAATCAGTAATGAATGGTGAAGACCCAAGGGAAGATCAAGAATTAAGGTGGGTACATAAGTTTCATATCTTCCCCTTGTCAGTCTTCACCATTCATTTCTGCTGGGCGAGTACCAAGCCCCCTGGAGGGGACCTGGCACTGCCCTGAGGGAACAGATTCCCTTACCCTGCTGCGGGGGAGACTCAGGAGGAGGAGACCCTTTTTGCCATCTTAGGCCATACACGGTCTAAGGCTGTTCAGGGCGAGGCGGTGTCCTCCATGACCTGGGGGACAGAAGACACCCCTGCAAATTCCTCCTTGCCCTGAGGGAAAAAGAGAGACTGGTCCCTCGGAAGGCGGAGGAAATCACCCTTTACTGGGCCACGGGTGACAATCTTCATAGGCGAAGCCATGCCATCCGCCTAATGAAGATTGCTGTCCCTACCAGTCTGGAAGCCAACTTGACTGGCATCACACGATGCCCTTGCCTGGTGCCTTGCAAGCTCCAGACCCTGTGCAGAGAGGGCGATGGCCTGCATAGATTCCTCTGTATTAAGTAATAATGCTAATACCTGTGCCAGCATTGACCACAAATGCCTGTTGTAGGCAGCATGGTGGGCCTAATGTGATGTGATGCAGAATAGCACAAGAGACGAAGAGAATACTCTTCTCCACTGGTCAGACTCCACGGAGTCTGGATCCGGTGGTCGGTCATGCGCCGGGTGCTGTAGCCCCAGAGTGTCTAGGGCTGTCAGCCCCAAAGGAGGGTGAGGCAGAGAGTCTAGAGACTCCTGGGGTGTGCAATACTTCATCCTGCAGTCCGCTGGGGCTGGGGCGGCTGGTGACTGCCAGGTGTGGATTGAAACTTCTTGGAAAGGAATAGGCCAGGAAGGAACCACAAGGTGGTTCGCACTGTACTCGCTCAGGAAGGAGCGTGTCTCCCGTTCAGTATTGCGCCTGATCACGTGGGAGATATGGAGCTCCTGAACCAACCTCAAAAGGAATCGCTGATATTCTGTGAAATCAGCACTGGAGGACAGGTGTATGGAACATTCCTCTTCCTCAGAAGAGGAAGTAGAGGAGCTTGGATGTTCAGAGTCTTCCTGCAGCAATGGGGACAGGCGGAAGACCTGCTCATCCATAGCCCTGACATATTTAGTTAAGGCCGCCGCAGTACCGTTGAACGTCTCTATGTCAAAGGTCCCATAGGACCCACATGGCCAGGGAGAGGAGATGGTGTCCCCAGAGGGATTAGGGAAGGGCATCTGACAGAAAGTGAATGGCCTGTGCTAGGGCTCTGTGACCTCGCAGGAGATCCCCCTGTACAGGGGAATCAGGTGGTCGACCCGGTAAGTGAATACTGCAAATTGGAGAACAAATCCTGGCTGA
Source organism: Neoceratodus forsteri (assembly GCA_016271365.2). NCBI lineage: Eukaryota > Metazoa > Chordata > Ceratodontiformes > Ceratodontidae > Neoceratodus > Neoceratodus forsteri. Next base: position 181,645,282 of record CM057452.1, on the reverse strand, counting down.
GTCCTGAGGTAGATTCTCCCCTGTGGTGCGACCGGGGCTGCATGGTTCCAGAAGGGCAAGCCCCAGGGCCGCCCACTAAGGGCACCTCTGCAGTCGCAGAGGAGGAGAAGTGGGATTCGGCTCTGCAGCTCCTCCCCACCCCCCGAAGGGAAGTGGAGGAGGGACTCTGTGCTTCATCCCAACCCCTCGGACTCTGAGGCCACCCTCTTCCTCATGCCCAGTGCTAAGGGGGCCCCCAATCCTGCCAGCTCCTGAGGGAGGCCGTAGAAGAGGAGGCCCCCGTCCGACACACAGTGGCCAGGGCAGCACCAGGAATGGCAGCTGTTCCAGCCCCTGAGGCCGGCATCATTGACCCAGCAACCCCAGAACCGCTTTCCACCTTCAGGCCCCCGACACTGGCTAAGTGTGGGGGCCTGCAGAGACCATGGTCTCCAGGACCACCGAGGGACAAGCACCAGAGTGCCTGGTGTCACATCTAGGGGGGCTCCATGACTCTGAGAAATCGGGTTACCAATCCGGGTCAGCCAGTGGGTCATCCTCCTCTAAAGAGACCATGCACACCGTTAAACAGGTGACCCCAGAAGCCCCCTGCCAGCAGGCCTGCTGCGGACATGCCACCACCCAGGCGCGCTCAATCACTGGCGCGTGAATGGCAAGGGATCCGAGGCGTGCTTATGTCTGTTGGTGTCAGGCCCAGCAACCGCGGGACCACAACACCAGGGGAGCCTGCACCCAAGGAGGTGATTGCCAGAGCGTGTGCTCAACCCGCTCCAGAAGGAACTGAGACGCTCCAGCACCGTAGAAGAAAATTCCTCAATGGCAAGGCTCGAATCAGAAGAGGAGGTTTCCTCCACACTGGGCTGTACAGATCCGGAGGCAGAGTCAAGAGTTCTAGCCACGGCATCCCTAGAACGACACCGTCCTCCAAAAGTCGTCGGTGCCCGGCAGACTTTAAACGCGTGGATTTCAAGTACATGGCGGTCCATGGAGAAGCAGGAATCACAGTTGTCCTTGTTGTGGTAGGGACCCAGGCAGCAAACGGAGTCATGCCGGCCACAGGGGCATAGAGAGATTTCTTCCTAGCCCCTGAACCTGACATGACGTTGAAATAAACTCACAACACTACAGCAAATAGATCAGGCGCCGTCGGTAAGGATTTTTAGGAAAACTAAAAGGAACGAGCTTACCGTGAAGAAATGGCATCGGATGAGCAACTTCAGAACTGGGATAGAGGAAACTTTGAATGGTCGAAGGAAACGGTGTCAAAATGAAGTAGGCCTCTGATGCAGGTTTTTCTTCTGTTCACTCGCACAAGCAGGTGCTTCCTCGATGGCGGAAGAAACAGAACTGGGGTGGGGGAGGAGTCAGCGGCACCAAACGGCCAATCCTCAAACACCACATAGTGTGTCGTTTCAGGGCGGCGCAGCTACGCCCACCTCCCACACACAAAAATAAAGCCTGAGCAGGTGGCACCTCCGCTTACACCCAGCAGTAATGAATGGTGAAGACTGACATGGGGAAGATCAGGTGGTTCACCATGTCCTGATGCAGGGACTTGTGCAAAGTCTCGTGTAACTGGCTGAGAGCTTTGGCCAACTGTCCACTCTGGTGACATGGATTGCCAGGAGATGTGTACCCAAACCGTACGAGGTTCCAGGTAAGTAGGGCCTCCCAGCACATGAGTAGGGAGTGCATGCCACCCTGCCTGTATAGATAGACATACTTTATTTATAAAGCGCCCCATTCCGGGGACTCGGGAGCGCTGTACATTCAAAACAAACCATATGTAAAAAGTCATTATAATGAACAATCCTATAACATTCAAGTGGGAGTCAGCATTAATTCAAACTATCACCAAAAAGTATTTTGACCAATTTAAATATTAAGAGCCTGCTGAAACAGAAAAGTCTTAAGACCCTTTTTAAAGGCTACCACCGAAGGTGCCTCCCTTAAATATCTAGGCAGGGAGTTCCACAGGGTAGGTGCAGCCACTGAAAACACACAATCTCCCGAATGCCACAACCTAGCCCTGGGAACTCCAAGGAGGCACCCCTCGGCAGAACAGAGAGCCCAGGATGGGTGACAGGGCACAAAGAGATCTTGCACACAGACTGGCCTGGCCCCCTTTCATGTAGGGTCTTGTAGGTCAGGAGCCCTACCTTGAAGACAATTCTCCTCCTGACTGGCAGCCAGTGCAGTTCACGGACTGGGGTAATATGATCGGCTTCTTTTACTCCCGATAGCAATCTTGCCGCCGCATTCTGCACCAGCTGCAGCTGGCGGAGGATGCCTCCAGATAGCCCTAGGTACAAGGTGTTGCAGTAGTCCAGTCTGGACGTAATGTAAGCATGCACCAGCATGGTCAGGTCCTCAGATGGAATCAGGGCCCGGATCTGGGCAATGTTCCTAAGATGGCAAAATCCATTTTTGACAATGACAAAACAGGTAGAACATGGTCGTAGTGTTGCCTAGACTTGCATGACCTGACTCCTGACAAACGGAGCAAATTCCGTCAGAGCAAGTTGCACTGCACAGATCTCCAGAAGGTTGATGTGGTGACTGGACTCCCTGGGTGACCAGAACCCATGGGCCCTGTGATCTCCAGATGCACTCCCCACCCCACCAGAGATGCGTCTGCCATGAGAGTGACGTCCGGTTCTGTGTGGACAAATGGAACTCCTTCCTCCAGATGTTCAGGGATCAGCCACCATTGGATGACATCCCACACTGTTAGAGTCATTGTGACCGGCTAGTCCAAATGGCCTAGGCACTGGGGCCACTGACAGCCTGACTTCCACTGCAGGTGATGCGTCTGCCAGTGGGCCCACCAGATCACGTCTGTACAGGACACTACATACCCCAGCAGCCGACGGAAGTCCTGGGCAGGGCACAGGTGCCTAACCTGAATGACTGGGCAAAGGAGGTAAGATCCAGTGCCCAGTGTACAGGAGGGCAGGCATTGGCCTGCAGGAAGTCTAGTTCTGCCCCAGTGAAGTGAATCACTTGTGAAGGGATCAGTATGGACTTGGCCAGGTTGACCAAGAGGCTCAAGTCTCAGCAGGTCTGGAGGTCCAGATCCCTGGACTGCTCTACAGCCTCCTTGGACGGCCCACAATGAGCTAGTCATCCAGGCAGGGGTAAACCCCAACATCCTGGCACCACAGGAAGGCTACCACCACTGCAATGCACTTTAAGACCCTGGGCACGGATGACAGACAGAAGGACATGACCTGGAACTGATGAGAACCTCCTCTGCGCAGAATTGGAGGTAACACCAGTGGAACGGATGGACTGGGATGTGGAGGGACGGGCCTTTTTGGGAGATGGCCGCGAATGTGAGCGCGACCGGTGACGGGACCGACTACGGTCCTTGCTGTGGCGCTTCTCCTTCCTCTTCCCTTCCGAGGAGTGCAGATCCATCTTCTGCTCCAGCAGGTAGGCCTTAAGGGCCTTCAGGCGGTGGATGCGGGTCCGGCTAGTAAAGGCCTGGCAATCTGCGCAGTTGGCGGTGTCGTGGTCCGGGCCCAGGCAGAAAAGCGCACCGCCGATGGCCATCAGCTGGGATCTCACCTCCCAGGTCACACTTATTTAAGTGTTCTGGAGATGCAGACGCCCGAGAAGACATTGAACCCGGCCGGGTAAAATGAACGGCTGACGTCGGTACTAGGTAGCGGAAAGAGCAAGGGAAACAACGCTCGAAAGCGGGGAAAAAGGAAGCAATCAACGGGCAGCGGACTGACGTTGGTACCTGAAAACGGTAAACCCGTCGAAAAAAGAGGAAAATCTTGATTGTAGAGTCAATCTTTTAGCTGCAATCGCAAGCAGAAGCTGTTCCTTTCGGCTTCACATGCAGGACGCGGCGGGAAAGAACTGAGGTGGAGCTGGGTTCGCCCCCTCTTGTACCCTGACCGACGTCGGGGCAGGGCCGGCGTCGGGGGCGGTCCCTGCTGTGTATTGCTGGCAGAAGTTTCACAGGAGGGTCCTAGTGCCTGCGGCGTAGTCCTGATTGTAATAGCCTGCTGCAAGAGCTCCCACTCAAAGTAAGATCAGTAGTTCTAGGAGTGATATACAATGTTCATCCACACTTCTGGCAGTGTCCTTTCCCTTTTCGGCATGCTGGAAAGTCTTCAAGCTGGCGCTATCTACCCACGCAGGTGGTAACTCCCTCAGCTCCACCCCTTGACGCCAGATCCTGCAAGCTGGAAGCAGTGTGTGTGAGCCAAAGCCAGGGGAGGTTGGGTGGGTCTGTATAGACGAACATCATATACCACTCAAACTACTGTTATAGTCGAATAACCTGTTTTCCTAGGGATGTGGATATGATGTTTTATCCACACTTCTGGCAGACTCCTAGCAGTTTTTCGGGAGGAGGGAGACAAGGCGCATGTCCCCTACTTAGGGAACAGAAATTGGAGAACCGAGGCCCCAAAACCAGCATCCTGGTGTGACACAAAGTCAATGTGGTAATGGGAAATGAAGGTGTGTGCTGACCTCCAGGTAGCAGCCCTGCAGATTTCCTGGATAGGGACTTCCCTGGAAGCAGCCACCGACGCAGCGGTATGACGGGTGGAATGAGCCCTTACTTCTATGGGAGGCTCCCTACCCGCCAACCTATAGTAGTGATCAATGCAGGATACTATTCACTTGCCAGTCTGCTTGGCTGCAGGTCTGCCAGGTGTGGCTTCAGTGTAGGTGACAAACAGCTGGCGAACCTCTCCCTAAACTCCAGCCATGCACTCCTTATAGTAAACCAGCTCTCGCCTCAGGTCCAGAGTATGGAGCCTGCACTCAGCCTCCAAGGTGTGATTGGTGACGTACAACGGGAGATTAATCACCTGGTTAAGGTGAAAACCTGACACAACCTTGTCCCTGTAGAAGACCAGGTAAGGGGAGACCACCAAAAGTGCCTGGAGCTCACTGATCCTTCTGGATGATGTGATAGCCACCAGGATGGTGGACTTCCATGACAGGCGAGGCATGTCACACCTGTGCATCAGTTCGAATGGCCTGCCCATGAGCTTTACCAAAACCAGCAACACGTCCCATGGTGGAGGTGGTTCATGCACCGGAGGGGAAATGTGATCAAGGCCCTTGAAAAAGTGCTAGACCACCTTCTCCGGCACCACCGACTGCTGACCGGCCTGCACCCAGTAAGCAGAGATGGCTGCCAGGTGCACCTTAAGGGTTGTCAACCGAAGGCCCGACTGAAAAAAGGGACCAGAGATAATCAAGAAGGCTAGCCACTGGACAGGACAAAGAGATCAATCCCTTGCCCCGACACCAAACGGAGGTTCTTCCATTTGAAGGCATAGCACTTCCTGGTTGACTCCTTCCGAGATGCCTCCAGAACAATGAAGACAGCTTTGGAGAGACCCAAAGCCTGGCACTCTAGCCGCTCAGGAACTGGGCTGTCATGTGCAGCGACTGGAGGTCCAGGTGGTGTACTTTCCCCTGATTGACGGAAAGCAGGTTTGGGCATAGGGGAAGATGCCTTGGGAGCCTGCTGCTGAGGCGAGCAGGGTACCAGAACTGGCATGGCCAGTCTGGGGCCACTAGGATCCCTGTGCCTTGTCCCTCCTGGTCTTGAGGAGCACCTTGTGGATCAAGAGAATCAGAGGGAAGGCATAGAAGAGGCCTGGGGTACAGGGCCTCGAGAAGGCATTCCCCTGCAGCATTCCCTGCTGAGGGGGGTGGGCACAATACAGCCTCAGCTTTGCGTTCTCCCTGGAGGCAAACAGGTCCACCTGCGTGGTGTCCCACTGGGAGAACAGGCTGTGCACTACCTCTGGGTGGAGAGACCACTCGTGAGATGCCGCGCCACCCGGCTGAGCGTCCACCAGCTGACTGGAGACTCCTGACACATGGGTAGCTAGATCATCTGCCCCAGGCTGCACACGAGGGTCCGAACGTGGAGATTCCCTGCATAGGGGCAGGGCGTGTGCCCCGCTGTTTGCTGAGGTAGTACATGGTCGTGGCGTTGTCCGTCTGGACCTGGACCACTTGATCCCAGATGTGCGGAGCGAATGCAGTCAGTGCTGGCCAAACTGCCTGGAGCTTCAGCAGGCTGATGTGGCATCGGGACTCCTCGAGGGTCCAGAGCCCATGAACTCTGTATTCCCCCAGGTGGGAACCCCAGTCCGTGAGAGAGGCATCGGTCGTTGGGATGACCATCGGCTCTGGGTGGACAAACGAGATCCATTCCTGCACATGCACTGGGACTAACCACCACTGGATGGCACCCCACATCTGCTGGGTCACAGTGACCTGCTGGTCGAAGTGACCCTTGTGCCGAGACCACTGGCTGGCCAGCTTCCACTACAGTGAGTGCATTCTCCAGCGGACCCATCGAACCATGCTGGTGCAGGCTGCCAAGTAGCCCAGCAAGCACAGCAGTCCCGGGCAGGGCACAACTGCCCAACCCAAAATGATTGGGCATAGCAGGACAGAGCCTCCGCCCTGTCCGCCAGGAGCCAGGCTCTGGCTCTGCAAGAGTCGAGTTCTGCCCTGATGAAGCTGATCACCTGCAAAGGCACGAGTTCAGATTTGGCCTCGTTGATCAGGAGGCCAAGGAAGACACAGGTCTGGAGGACCAGGTCCCAGGACTGCTCCACCTCCTGCCTAGAGGGACCTGCGATCAAACAGTCATCCAGGTAGGGGTAAACCCAGACCCCTCAGCGCCTCAGGTAAGCTGCCACCACTGCAATGCACTTGGTGAAGACCTTGGGGGCCGAGGAGAGGCCGAATAGCATGGCCTGGAACTTGTAGAGGGTTCCCTCTGTTCGGAAGTGGAGGAAACTTTGATGAGATGGAACGATCGGGATATGGAAGAACGTGTCCTGAAGATCCAGACAGCAAAACCACATTTCGCTGTAGACATGATATGATCTGAAACAGAGTTACCATCCTGAAGGTGTACGACTGGAGAAATTTGTTCAGGTCGTGCAGATCTAGAATGGAGCACCAGTCTCCCATCTGCTTTGGCACCCGGAAGTACCTGGAGACAAACCCTGGGTATTCTGGATGATCTGCAGCAGGAACCACAACCTTCCTGCGAAGGAGCTGGGCTATGTCGGCTCAGAGTTGACAGCATGTCTGTGGAAACCAAGTTCTCCCGTGGGGCGTGGGCTCAGCAAGAAGGGTACTGCTCGAATTCCAGAGGCAAACCCTGACCCACCACTTCAAGAACCCACCTGTCCATGGTGACAGCAGACCAGGCAGAAAGAAATTGGTGAGCCAGATCCCCACAGGAGGACCCAGGGGAGATGTGATGGGCATGAGGGAGGCACCCCTCATCCCATCACTGGGCAGGCTTAGAGGAGGCGGAGGGCCTGGTTGAGGCGCCACCAGAGCCTCTCCCTCCAGGCTTGTGGACAACCAAGGCCACCAACTTGGGCCAAGGTCGCCAGGCCTGAGCCTACTGGCCAACCTGGGGCTAGGCAGGTTTGGCTGCAGGAGTGGAGGTGGACCAAAATGGCTTCCTGGGCAGATGTTACGGAGTCCAAGGTGGTACTGGACTTCTCGGTATGGGTGAGGTGGCCCTCGACCCCGGGCCTGAACAGGTCAGTGCCCAGGAAAGGGGCATCTGCCAGCTTGTGCTGAATGTCCGCGGTGAAGGTCGAGATCTTCAGCCAAGCCCTGCGGTTCATGGCCACTGAGGCTGCCAAACAGCAGGTACAGGAGCCCCCAATGTCCATGGCTGTCTGGAGTGGTTGTCTGGCTACAGTCCGGCCCTGGTCCTGTTTGACTGTGGTCTGAAGGTTCACTGGCAGATGAGGAAGCACGTCATCCAGGGTGCCCAGCAGGGCATTAGAGAAGTGGGCCATGAGGAAGGCTGAGCTTGCCTGGCGGAGACTAAGCGAGGAGGCAGCACAGACATTTTTAGCCGCATGGTCCAACTTCTTGGACTCGTTTGTCAGGCAGCTTGTCAACATTCCCGGTGTTGCTGGAGCACCTAAACACAGTCTGCCACCAATCCCTTGGCAGAGGATGCTCTGTGAATCCTGAGAGGGAGCCAGTGGGTACTGCGTATTTGTGGGCCATCCAGGCAGAAGGTGCAGGGCATGAAGTGGGGCACCACCAAAGCTCCAGGGCAGTAGGAAAGCCTCCACAGGAGTGTCTCCCAGGTCGAAGAGCTCAGTCAAAAGGTAATGAGCCCACTTCTGGATGGGCTCCATTTTCATACCCATCAACTCAGAGAGCAGGCAGGGAAGATCCATGATGGAAGATGGACCTTTGTCCGTCGAGAGATCCCCCATGGACTCCACGTTGACCGGACGGAAGTGCAGGGAGGATCCCTCAGACTCTGAGGAGTTGTTAATAAGTGATCGACCGCCCGAGTCCCCACTGACCAGCCGCGGATGTTTGGGGTGACGCTGACTAACAGCCAATGGGGAAGCCCCTTAGATGGCCGAGACTCCTTAGTTGGAGTGCTGGTTGTCTGCTGTTTAGGTGGCGGTTCCACCACCATCGGCAGAGATGCCGGGGTTGGCCAAGCTAGGACCGTTTTGGTCGGCTCTGTCGATGGAGAAGGTGTTGGCCCTTTGGCCGACAGCCAGGTGATGACCGGCGTAGAAGCTGGAGTCGGCTTGATACCGGTAAACACCAACTGTTGCCACATAAGATCCTTGTAGCGCTGACGCAATTTGTGCTGAAGCTTCTCCCCACCCGAGGATGAAGAGTAGCGTCGGTGCTGCTTCCCATGGTGCCAAGAGCAGGAGCACCGATGCCGGTGGGATCGGCTCGCCACACGGAAGGAAGACTGAGATCTTGAACTCGATTGCCTGGGGGACTGGTGGTGGGGCCCAGAAGGAGTCGGCAAACGCCAAGGCTCCTCCTGGTCAGGGTCTTGGACCAGAGGTGGCAGGTCAGTGGACTGATCCGTCCCTCCAACAGTCTGCATCAGGACCGGAGTCTTGGACAAAGAAGTGCTAGCCTCTTCTGGTGACAACTGGACAGTCGGCTCAATAAAATCACGGCCGGCACCTCAACCAGCATCTCGGCTGACGGGTCTGATGGGGTTACCGTGGAGCCGGCGGCCAAGGCCTCCACCAAAGTCAAATCCGGAGAAGCACAGGAATTGAAGACTCTCAACTGAGAGTGCTCCCAATCCCACAATCAATGGCGAGTCCTATCCTTCTCCTTTTTGGACTCTTTGTTGGATTAGTGCCTGGATGGTCCCTGACCAAGGGTCAGCAGAGACTAGCACAGTTTTGTGAAGGAACTCGTAAAAGTCGAGCCCAGCTGAAGCGGCACGAAGGCAGAAGCTGAAGAGGAGAGGGATGTGGCCTGGGCTGCCTCCTCTTCAAAGACCGCAAGCTGTTTGGCGGACCCCGCAGTGACCACCCAACGGGCGTCCTTAGATTTGACCAGTGGGTTCTATTGCACAGGGTGGCTCAGTTTAAGTCAGGCGAGACATTCTTCCAGAACGTTCGGGTGAAAGGAACGACAAAGATCGCAGGCCTGGGGACTGTGCTCATGCCCCAGGCAGTAGATGCACGTGGCGTGTGGGTCAGTTCTGGACATCTTCTGTTCGCAAGGGTACCGGTGGAACCTGGGAACGGACTTGTTGTCCATACCGGTCACGATCGGAAATCGAGCTGAAGACAAAACTCGTGAGAGTTTTAAGTTTTTGGGAAGTGAATCTGAAGATTTAAGCGTGAGGGCCCACTCAACGTGGGAGCGGTAAGGAGGGAACCTGTTTCTTCCAGCCGAAAGGAAGATCTGGCATCAAGGGACAGAGCTGAGGGAGTTACCACCCGAGTAGGTGGGAGGAGCCAGCTTGAAGACTTTCCAGCAAGCCTTAAAGCGAAAGGACACTGCCACAAGTGTGGATAGAACATCATATCCACATCCCTAGAACACTTTCACATGAACGGACTGAGGTCATGCAGATCCAGTATGGGGCGCCAGTCCCCTGCCATTTTGGGGACAAGGAAGTACCTGGACATGTACTGCTCACTTTCCAGGGCATTTGGAACACAGGCTATAGCCCCTTTTGCAAGGAGCTGAGCAATATCTGGCCATGTTCAACGCCACCTGGAGCTGGTGTTTAGCTAGCACTTGACCCTGCCCTCTGACCAACTTCACCGACAACTGCTGATCAGCAGGGAGGAAAGAGGACGTGATCAAGTACTCCCAACAGGGTGAGACCAAAGTTGGCCATCATCAAGGAGACAGAGGGAGGGAGGAAGCAGCATTGACCTTCTCGGCCACATGCTCAAGCTTCTTCAACTCATCAGGGGACTTTGTCCTTGTCCCCAGTGTTTCTGGATCTCCAAGTCCAAGACCTGGTTCTTGGCTGAGGGGTGGTCTGAGAACCTGGACAGAGAGCTTGTTGGGAGCAAACACTTGTTGACCATATGGACTTGAGGGTGCCAGGCAGTATGCTGGATGCTGCCAAAGCTCCAGGGCTGGTCCCAAAATGGCCTAAGCCATAGGAAACGCAACCCCTGGGGATTCGTCCCAATCGAGGAAGTCTGTCAAAGGGTATTTAGCCCTTTTCTGCACAGGCTCCAAAGGGACAGACACGGACTCGGACATTAGTCGCTGGGGAGCCCCGAATGACACCAGCCCATGGCCAGTAATCAACTCTTCAGCTGACTCACAGTCAAAGGAATGCATGCTCGACTGCATGCAAGAGCCACCTTGAGTCCTCGTAAAAAAAATGGCCCTCGACCACTTACCACCGTGAACCACCCATGATTTGTCTGACTGGGTGATTTTCACTCACAGCTGGCCTGGCAAGCCAGCTGCAGCATGGGAGTCCTTAGCTGGGGCTCCCTTCAATGGCTGTGGTCGAAGCAGTTCCACCAGCAGAGGTGAAAGGACAGGTCCTGGCAATGACTGCCTTGGATGAACCGGTGTGGGCTTCACTGGCATGGGCCAGTTAACCACTGGGGTCAGCTATGGCCTAGTGCTGTCAGCAGTGTTCCTCATAGCGCAGACACATGCGCTGGTGGAGACTCTTATCTGAGGATGAGAAATGATGGAGATGCCTCCCAGTCAAGAGAGAGACAGCACAAGCGGTGCCTCAACCGTGATCTCAATCGGCGACCCAAGGGCCAATGTCGAGAAGCTACCAAGGGGGCAGTGTAAATTACATGCACAGGCTATGGTGGAACGACCTCCAGTGGAAGCTGGTCCGAGCAGAACCAGCCACGGACACTGACCGGGCCATGCTCTGCTGGGTGAGAACTGGGAGCACTGGGATCTTGGAGACTGACTTCTTGTTGACATCCTCCAAGAACTGGGAGGCAGTATAGCGCAGTGGTTTAAGGCTCTGAGCTGCAAACCTGGAGATCTGGGTTTGAATCCCACTTGCATACTGTGTGACCCTGAGCAAGTCACTTAACTTCCCTGTGCTCCCAGGTTGCACCTGTAAACAAGCTTTCAGCTTAGTGTGTCTCACCTGGTTAAACAATTGGGAAAAAAACAAAAAAAAAAACTGACTGACAGGGTTGAGGAAGATCTCGACTGCCTGGTCAGCCACTGTCAAGGTCTACAAGCCCGATGGAGGCACCATGGAGCTCAAGACCTGGCCCTCGACCAATTTTGGCTAGACTGAAATGATGTGCTCGACCAGTACCGATTAGTCGGAACAGTCGAGGAAGTGGAAGGAGCATGATCTCTCCCGGCACTGCAACCAGTGGCGGTGTTTCTTGTGCTTTTTGCTGTGGCAGGCATGGCTCTCCCTGAAGGCCTGAAACCTCTCTGAGATTCACGGTGAAGGATGCTCTGACGCTGGCCCCAGCAGGGAGCAGCCCAGAGGCGTACAAGGTGCTTGCCGCAGCCTTTGCCGCCTCTTCTTCCATGACGAGTTGAGCTGCTGACCCTGCTGTGGCGGAGGCCTTCTTGTGGCCTTTCTGCCAGTTTTGGGTCCCGACTAGCCGAGAAGCCATGCCACGTGATCCTCCAGTGATGACGGGAGCATAGACTGGCACAGGCTGCAACTCGCCAACATTGTGTGTTGTCCCCAGGCAGTAGAGGCACAACACATATGGAGCCGTCTGCGACATCTTCTGTCGGTACGTGACGCAGAATTTGAAGCCAAGGGCTGGCTTTGCGTTTCATCTCCTGTCACTGAGGCAGGAGCAGAACTGAAGAAATGTTAAAGTCAAAAACTAAAGTGAAAAAGAAAGTTCGCAAATGGCACATTTTAGGCCCTACAACACACACCGCTGTGAAGGAGGAGACCAAACTCTTTCAACAGAAAGGAAGATCTGACATCACCAGGTGGAGCTGGAGGATATACTGCCTGTATGGTGGGAGAAGCTGAGCTTAAAGACGTTCCAATGAATTAGTACTTCCAGTGGAACAGCCAATATGTGGACCAGTGGACTATATCCACCCCCCCTATAATTTAGCCCTTTTGGGTTTCAGGCAAAAATGTTTTACAGTGCTCACAACTGAGAAAATTGTGACTGGACCCAGGCACCTTAAACAAAGCTTGTGGAAGTCTGTCCTTGCCAGGAGCTGAACACAATTTGTATAAGTTTTAAAGCCTGTTGGTCTCTTAGGTCCATCAATCATGCCAAATGCTGCAGACCTTGGAAAAAAATTAACTATTAGGTTAAAAAAAAAAAAAACTCTAGTTACAAGAATAAATTGGTACTAATATGATTTATATATTAAATAACCCCCCTCCCCCCAACAGCGGGGAGCTGCTGGAACAATGGTGCAGTTTGCAATTAAAAAACATAAATGTGGTTCCGTTCCCTAAAAGCAGTAACAGAATGTCAATGCATTTATATCCACTTTAAGATTAAAGCTTTGCCTTTTTTTTTTTTACATCTGTCTGTTCCTTCAAGGCAGGGACTCCATTTTGAATACTTCTTTCTCCAGTTCCTGGGACCGATTTGGGAACTGGAGAAACTGTATTTTACATTAAAGGTAACTAAAAATAAAATAAATACCCTAATGCAGAGTATCGAAAGAATAACTTAAGATCAGAAAATAACAAAATAGTAAAGTATTTAAAACTTAGTTGACCAGAAGGCTAGAGCCATACTTCGGGTGATTTCTCTTTCAGGTGGAGAAACAATTCTGCAGTTGGAACACCTTGTGGAGCGGGGGGGAGTGTCCCTGGTCACAGTACAGAGTTTGAACTTGTATTCCAAGTTCTAAAATTAGCATAAAGTTCCATCTCTAGGGCATTGCTCACTGTCAGACAGATGACGCTTATTATAAAGCATCATTGATGGATTCCTGCTGTTTGAAATACCTGTATAACAGCATTACAGACAGGACCACTGATCCTATAGGGCCTTTTTGTAGGAGCTGGAAAGGAAAATAATTTCCCCAAAGCACAGACTGGAAGTTGGAGACTTATTTTTTACTGTATGTGGCACTATGTCATTTTTTACAAGTTATAAGTTCCTTAATGGATGACATAAGATGCTTACGAAGTTGCACTTCCAGTTGGAATAACTGTTTGATCCCTTGTCTTAGGTGGGTCTCTGTAGCAGCAGTCAGTTATTTTCAGGTACTGGTGTCAATCCTCAAATCCTTCCACAGATGAGTAGGTCAAGAAGATGGGCCAGTAAAGCCAGTTATGTGCAGGTTGTAGTGGCCTCATTTTAGAAGTGATTTTCTTGTCCTCACAGTTTTGCAGTCTTCCAGGGTTTTATGTGCTTCTTCCAGATCAGTTGGTTGTGACCTTATGAGGCTGGTCATCAGTCCAAATTTGGAAAGTCTTGCCCGCTTGACTCTGTATGGGTCCTGCTTCTCATTGTTCTTGTTCCCTTTCACATTACTTCCTGGGGAATTTCTCTTTCCCCGCCTTGTTTCCCCTCTCAGGAAATGGACCACAGCTGCCTTGTCCATTTCTGTTTGGACACACTTCTGTGATATCTTTACATCCACTAGTAAGTTACATATGGTGCGGCTGGCATAAATCAGTTCATAGTTTGTTTGCTTTGGATAGGTATCTGGCGTACTGTTTTGCTTAGAACTCTAGCTGGCTGAATACTGCACTGAAAGGGCATTTACTGTTGGTTTATACAGCAACACTTTTTTTATGCTCCACACCCACAACTGCACCCATCCGTACATATCCGGTGACCTCCCAGCCCTGCACATGCCTTCTCTGTTACTTACCCCAACCTCCATCACCTTTGATTTCTCCTTCAAGGTGGGAATGGGGGCAGTGGGGCCAGGATTCTCCACAAACATCTAAGCTGCTGGAAGGGCAGTCGATGCCCGACAGTACTGTTAATACCTCACTCTGCTACATGTCAGCCATTTCACTTGTCCCCCCCCCACCTACAGAGACGCCAGGCTTGATGACAGGCATGCAAGGCTTGGCAACATCTTACGAGTCAAAGGTGTCCCCCTGATCCTCTCTGCCTGCACCACCACCAGTGATCACCCCGGGTAGTGGTTGCGTGTCGGGAGATGCTACCCTCACTCCCCAGAGGAAAGCATCTGCTGGATGCTCCATCCTCCCCTGGCTGGCCCGCCAATGACTTAGACTTATTGGCTGCTGGCGTCACGAGTTGTAGTAAATGATCCTCCTGGTGTTCGACTACACTGATGTGGTTTACCATGTGTGGTTCCCCGCCCATCCACTCTAGCCAGATCTGACCTCCTCTACCACTTCATCTTAAACTGCTCTTGGGTACTTATCACTGCTACCTATACGCCAACCTGTCCCTTCCCTCACCGAAGGCTGGCACCTTCCCACTGTCCTACATCTATTTCATAATTCTGGTTCAGCTCCCACTCCTACTGTATTTTCTCCCTCTTCGCACCGGTTCTACCTTCCTTATTTCCTCTGGTCCTCTGACTCACATGTCCTTCCTTATTCCTGCTGCAAGACCTCAGCTGGACAGGCTGTCTTCTCTCACATCCTTCTCCTCTGTAACAACCTCCCCCCCCCACCCTCCTCCTTCAAGTCCCTGCTTAGTGACTTCGCTCTCATGCTTCTGAAACTAGTCCTTCTCCCTCGGTCCCCCATTCAGCCCTGGTACCTACTACTCCGGTTTTATTTTTTAGTAATTTCTCCTCCAGTCTGCTGGGCTGATTTGTATTTTTACCAATGCCTCACTATGGTTATTTGCTGATTATACAACAGACTGTATTATTTTGAGTTTTTTTGTATTCACTTTTTTGTTGTAAACCCCTCCCCCACGACACAGCAGGAAACAAACTTCTGCTCAGTGTCACTTCCTCACCAAAACTTGTAAACAGACAAACAGAAAAAAATACTTAAAAGGACAGCCCGGATTTGCTCTGAAGTTGCATCACCTAGTGTCTCCCCCTTTCTTCACCCCAGTGTTCTGCGTTTCCTGCAATAGATGTGTTTACATAGTCTTGGTATGGGAATGGTCACATGACTGTTACGAGAAGGGACCCCTTTCAGTCAGCGTTGAGGGTGGCCATTCAAACTGTCAGTCCTGGGGCGGCAAATCACCCAAGTGTAGTACTGTAGCTTCCTGAGTAAAAGACAATTTTGTCTGTTGGAAGCCTAATTTCAGGCTGTTATCCGAATATGCAAGGTATGAGAATACAAATTATGAACTGAAAAGCGATAGTTGGGAGGCAAATAGCAAAAAAGATGGCAACAAGGGATTCACGTCTGGAGCTCGTGCAGACAAAGGGACCAAAAAGCAACAACCAGAATGGCTCAACTGACACTGGAACTGCAGAATAAGACCAGGGCTTGGTCGCAGGATAATCAAACAAGTTTCTGTAGGATAATCGAACATGATACCAACACTCACCATTGCTACCACACTGAATGCTTTTGCACACGCTCAGTGTGCCTTCTCAAGGCACTGAGAAAGCACAGTGAGCATGTGCAAAAATGTCCAGTGCTGGTTATTGTTTTTATAGTGTGGAGGTAAAGGTTAGAGGAAGGGGCAGTAGTGCCTTCTTATAGGCTTATACAGTTAAAATGCTTTTAATTTGCTAAGAGTTTTAAGTGCCCCAGGTCTGACAGCTGTAGCAATACTGTGTAATCTTACATTGGAATCCACCATTTTAGAATTCCCCTAATGAACGCCATCACAATTAAGGCACATGCTTCCTAAATAGCTGAAATGTACTGTATGAAAATTCCTTGTACTGCCTTGTTAAGATTCAATACTTGTACTGTATTACCACAAAAATAATAAACTATAAATAAAAAACAAAAACAAGTATCTCTATAAACCAGAAGATGTGAACCTGTACATTTTAATTCCATGGTGAGGAGATAAAATACTAAATACAGACGATCAGGCAATGAAGGGAACATGGGTTGTTATGTCTAGTAAATACACTTCAGGAGATGTGGGAAACGAGGAGTGCAATATCTAATAAATACAAGTCAGGCAGTGAGGGGAAAAAGGTCATTATGTATGATAATTACAACTCTGGAGTGAGGATGGTACTGTCTATAAAAAAAACAAAACAATGAAAAAACAGGAATCCACGTGCACACACACACACACACACACACACACACACACACACACACACACAGCTGAATTGATGCAGAAAGATAATCCCAAAACACAAGGCTAGAAAGTGCACAGGCGTGCAACACTGGAGGATTTTTACTGCACCATGGTGGTCACTCTGTTTGCTGTCATCTATTTATTTAGTTTTTGTTACCAGGGTAGGTGCACTAGCCAAAAATCACTATTTTCAGGCACAACCTGGGAGAGTTCATACAAAATTGAGAGACACATACATTGCATAAGTACTGGAAAATTACACATGGGTCAGATCAGACAGTCCTACAGATAATATGTACAATCAAGCAACATAACATAAGGAAGACTACATTACATTGAGATAGCATAAAATGCAGTGCCGGCAGTCAAATAAAAGATACACAAATCTGAGATACATATAAGGAAGACTAAATTACATCGAAATGGCATAACCACTATCTTCTGTGCGGAGTATCCTTCTGTACTTGCTTTGAGTACAGCTCTCAAGGTTCTACTGCCAAACTGAGCAGTTTGTTTCCAGCACAATAGCCTTGTGTTTTCGGATTATCTTTCTGTAACAGTTCAGCTGCGTGTGTGTGCAGGTGTTCCCATCTTCTCATTGATGAGCTTTACCACCTGCACCACGATGCCTGTTTGAGCGGCGTTGTGTTTGCACACACACACAAAAAAAATACAGTTCAGGTGGTGATGTGAGGGAAGCAAGTCTTGTAATGTCTAGTAAGTTCATCTCAAGTGGGAAGGAAAATGTGGATAGTAATGTTTCATAAATTCAGCTCAGGCAGGGAGGGAAAGGAGGACTGTAATGCCTGATAAAAACAGCTCAGGTCGTGATGGGAAACAAGAGCAGAGGGTCTATAAAGTTCAGCTCAGGCGATGAGGGAAATAAGAGTAGTAATTTCTAACACTCAGATGGGTGAGAGGAAATGAGGGTTGTAATGTCTGGTAAGTAAAGCTCAAAGAATGATGGAACTGAGGGGTGTAAATTCTAGTTACTAGAGCTCAAGCAGTGGGGGAAAGGAGGATCCTTTATGTCTACTAAATACAGCTCAGACGGGGTTGGGGGAAATAGGGCAGTAACGTCTAGCAAATATAGCTCTGGAAATGAGGGTCGCTATGTCTACTAAATTCATGAAAAATACATGTTTCAGTGTCACACACTGGAAAGGTAGCAACAAGTTCTTTATATTCTTACAAAAATAAATACAACTTCATAATAAAAGTTACATAACAAAACAGTGACGACTGACACAAAATGCAAGTCCTGAATACCTCCCTCTTACACTAGCAACTAGGATATTGCAGGGAAGGGCAAACTATCACCCATGTGTGCAATTTTTCTGCTATAACAGTCAGTATAGGTGGTGCTGCTAGATTCCACTTATTATGTATGTCCAATCCTTCATCCAAATAATTGATAAGAACTTCTGATTTTGCCATGGGAGGGTGAATGAAGGCAAATGATGCATAACTCTCCACAAGCACAGTTAGAGCATTAGGAATGTGGGGACATGCAACAGACACTAAGAAGCAAGTACATACTCTATGCCACACCTAAATCTCCACTTGTTAAAAAAAATTGGGGGCAACCCGTGCAGGATCAGAGTACATGATCCCCTCAAAGTGCCCAATTCAGTCCGGGATAATCAAAAAACCACAACAGGGCAAGGCAGGCTCACAGCCTGCTAAATGTTTGATTACGCCAGCTGCACCAGTAATGAAGAGTTTTAAACAGGTCAGGTGAACAAATATCAGGCAGCCTTCTGAGCTCTCTCTTCCACATACAGCTGCATCTGAAACATTAAAAAAAAAAACCAGTAAGTCTGAGAGAAAGAGAAAAATAATTTGCGGATCTGTACTCTATGATCTACTTGTAAACATCAAGGAATAAAGAATTTGCATGTATATAGCACTTTTCATATACTCTGTATCCTAAAGTGGTTTACAAGCAATTTGTTTACCCACTCTCACAAAGTCATGGACAACTGAATGAATCAATTTTATTAGGAAGCAAAATGATGGCCAGGCCAGCAGGCAAGATTCCCTACTCTTACGCAAGTACCATGATAGGCCGCCCGATGGACCAACAGATAGCATGCTGCACTCCCATACAGGTGATCAGAGTTTGGGAACAAGCTCAGGGAGCCAGCTGAGCATCCCACTGAAGTGCTGCTGATAGAGGACGTCAAGTTCCCCAGCACTGGCGGTCCTGTGGTGGGCCAGGGAGTTTGCCCCTCTGCAGGGGACATCAGTGATATCTCAAGGCCTGCAGGGGCTATGCCCACTGGGGAGAAGGGAGGGAGGGAGAAAACAGAAAAAGGACAGTGGCTGCAGGCTTAATGAAGCCCCGACTGTGTGTCCCCGACCTGTATCATTACCTGGACCCCTGCCAAGAGGAACTGAGTCTCGGGGGAGACAATGGGAGATTGTGACAGGTCCGGAGGAGATGGCTGGATGCCTGCATCATAGCCCAGAAGGTAAAAATCTATTTGGGGGGGATGCACGATTTCTTAGACTTGCACCGGGACAGCACAGAGATGGGCAGAAACAACATCGGTATAGTGTATGTTAGAACGCTGTATTAGCTGAAAAAAGTACAGTTACGTAAGAACTTACCGTAACAGTAGATCTTCGAGAGAGGCTCTTGCAGAAGGTAATTACATATAGGACCGACTCCGGCTGGCGGCAGGACCCCACGGAAAAATTTCTAGCTAGCAGTCCCTGGCGAGGGACCGCCTATCGCCAGGTGACCAAGGCCATGCGACGCCGGTATAAAGGGGGTGGTCCCGGATGCCCGCCTCTTCCAGCTCTTTCCCCGCCACAGGCCTGGAAGAGAGAGAAGATGTTTCCATTCCTGGAAAAAGAGCTGAAAAGCCTAGGGGATGGAGGGGCGGAGAGCAGATATTTATTGCAAGAGCCTCTCAAGATCTACTGTTATGGTAAGTTCTTACGAACTGTACTATCTTACTTCGGAAGGCTCTTGCAGTAGGTAATTACATATAGGACTGAATCCCAAGCAGTCTGGAACAAATAAAAAGCACCGGTAGGAGGAACTACTCCAAAAAGTAGCAGAAGCCTTGCAATCCTCAAGACAGGAGGCCTTGCAAAACAGCTAGCCTGAAGCCTGCTCTACGGCGAGAGGCAATGTTCAAACTGTAGTGTTTCGTAAAGGTATGGATGGAAGTCCAGGTGGTGGCAGCACAGATGTCTGCCGCAGACACATTCTTGAAACAAGCCGCAGAGGCCTCTACTCCATGAGTGGAGTGACCTCTGACTTGACCTGGAAGGGTCTTGTTGTACTTGCCATAACAAAAAGTGATGCAATGAGCCAACCACTTCAACAGGCATTGCTTGGAAACAGCATTGCCTTCCCTTCTGTGAGCAAAAGAGAAGAACAACTGATCAGTCTTTCTGAGATCCTTTGTCCTATTGGTGTAGTATCTCAGAATCCGGTGAACATCCATGGTATGGAGTAAATATTCTCCTTGATTGGAGTACTGCGTGAAAAAGGCAGGTAACTCTATAGACTGATTTAAGGTAGACTCTGCTACCACTTTAGATAGAAACTTAGGGTTTGTTAGAAGAGCCACTCATTCTTTGTGAAAAATCAAATAGAGGATTTTACACATAAGGGCCTGGAGCTCGGAAATTCTTCAAGCGGAAGTAATGGCCACCAAGAAGAGCGTCTTCCATTTAAAGAAACTTCAGATCTGCGGTTGCCGCAGGTTCGAAGGGAGGAAGGGTAAGTTTCTCGAGAACAAAGTTCAAGTCCCAAGGGGGAGCAGGAGTTCGGATGGGGGGCCTCAGATGAAGGACCCCTCTAAGAAAGGTCTTAAGAGACCTCTAATTGGGCAAACGCTTTATCTGCAAAAGGAACACGGTAGGCTGAAATAGCGGCCATGTGCACTTTCAAGGAGGAATGACTGAGACCCAGGTCGAAAAGATGACGTAAATATTCCAGCAGAATGGCCACTGAACAGGAGAAAGGCTCCACGTTCCTAGAGGCGGCCCAAATAGAAAACCTCTTCCATTTCATGGCATAAGTGGACCTAGTGGAGGGTTTTCTAGCCTCCACCAGAATCTCTGGCACTTTTGGAGAGACACCAAAATGAGATTGAGCTAGGTCTGCAGGAGCCATGCATGAAGTTGCAGGGACTTGCAGGGTCCCCTAATCCTGGGTCAGCAAACCTCGAAATAAAGGAAGAGGAAGAGGAGGAACCTCTGAGAATTGTTGTAGAAGAGAGAACCAGATTTGCCTTGGCCAGAAAGGAGCAATCAGAATCATTCTCGCTCCTTCTGTGGCTAGTTTCTGCAACACACGAGGGACCAGAGGAATTGGGGGGGAAAAGCATAGACGAATCTGTCCTTCCAGTCTAGAGACAGAGCGTCGCTCCAGAAAGCGCCTCGCTCTGGAACGAGCGTGCAAAATGTGGGAAGTTTTGCGTTTTGGGGAGAGGCAAACAGGTCTACCTGCAGAGTCCCCCAAAGTTGAAAGATATCGTCTAGCACCTTTTGGTCCAATTCCCACTCGTGTGATAGGGCAGAGGAGCAGCTTAGCTTGTCTGCCAGGGTATTATCGACTCCTGAAACATGAATCGCAGTGAGGTGAAGGTTGTGATGAGTTGCCCAGTCCCAAACACTCACTGCTTCCCTGCATAGAGGATAGGATCGAGTCCCTCCCTGCTTGTTGATGTACCACACCACGCACATGTTGTCCGTCTGGACGGCTAGGTGACCGGGAAGAATGTATTGGTGAAGGGCTTGGAGAGCATATAGTACTGCTCGAAGCTCGAGCACATTGATGTGGAGAGCTAGTTCTAATCTGGACCATAATCCCTGGGTTCGGTGAGGACCCAGATGGGCTCCCCAACCTTCGCCTGATGCGTCTGTGGTCAGAGTCTGGGAGGGGGGAGGATGACAGAAGGGGACCCCGAAACAGGTTCTCTCGAACCATCCACCATTGCAAGTCTCGTGCCATTGGCGAGGAGATCAGAACAAGATGATCTAGGTCGTCTACAAGTTGATCCCACTGGGAGCGAAGAGTCCACTGAGAGATCCTCATGTGGAGTCGAGCCCTGGGAACCGTCGGAATAGCGGCCGCCATGAGCCCCAGGAGACGGAGGACCGACCTCACTGGAACCCTCCTGCATTCTGATAGCAGGGAAATCTGTGACTGAAGAGAGGCCACCCTGTCCGGAGGCAGGAAGGCCTTGCTCACTGTCGTATCGAGGATAGCCCCGATGAACTGTAGTCTCTGGGATCCAGATGAGACTCCAGGGATCCAGATGAGACTTGGAATGGTTGATGGTAATACCCAGGCAAGTAAAAACCTGCTGGGTGAGGGAGAGAAAATGCAGGAGCTCCTCCCTGGATGAGGCCGCTAGGAGCCAGTCGTCCAGGTAAGGGAACACCTGAACTCCCATCGTACGCAGGTGGGCCACTACCACAGCCAGGCATTTGGTAAATACTCAGGGTGCCGAGGAAAGACCAAACGGGAGCGCCTGGAATTGGTAATGGTCCCCCTGAAACGTAAAGCGAAGATATTTGCGGTGAGAAGGGCGAATGGGCATGTGCAGATATGCATCCTGCATATCCAGCGCACAAAGCCATTGGCCCAGCCGAAGGAGGGGCAGAAGGGTCTGAAGGGAGAGCATCCTGAACCTTTTGTATTCCACGTAAAGGTTCAAGGAGCTGAGATCGAGAATGGGTCTGAGATCTCCCGTCTTCTTTGGGACCAGGAAGAAATATGAACAGTAACCCGTCCCTTGAAGATGAAGGGGAATGGGTTCTATGGCCCTCTTGGAGAGAAGGGCAGATATTTCTTCCCAGCCCAAAGGAAGATGGTCCCTTTCGTAGGACGACTTCAGAGGTGGGTGGCGGGGTGGTTTCTGTAGAAACTCTATAGAGTGCCCTTCCGCTATAATCTGGAGCACCCAAGAATCCGTTGTCATCCTCTCTCAACCCGGAAGGTGGAGGGAGAACCTCCCTCCCACCGGTTCCTCCGGTGTGTCCGGAGGCGGTGGGAGAGGGGAGGAGTCAGGTGGTGTGGGGCAGCACCGTAGCTGGGGCACCCGCTGATTTTTTGGGGTGGGGGGGCCTGGCAGCCGCGGGGCCCGGTTTAGTGGCCCGCCTTCCTTTCCTTAAGCACACTGGCGTCACAAAAGGATCACGCCGTGCGGTGATGGGGACGGGTACATGAATCCACGGATTTCAGAGCCGCCCCTTTCTTCCTGCAAGTCGGGTGATGATGTCCTTGACATCGCCACCGAAAAGCACTGAACCCTGAAAGGTGCTTCCTGGATCGTGGACTGCACCTCCGGGACCAAACCTGACACGCGGAGCCAGGCATGACGCCGTAGACTCACGGCGAAAGCGAAGCTCCGCCCGGCAGTGTCCACTGCATCGTATGTCGTCCGCAGAATGTGGCGACTGGCAGAATGAGCAGAACGGACTAAATCGGCTAACTCCTGCTTGACTTGAGAGTCAGGTAAGGAGTCTATCTTAGATTCTGCCTGGGTAAGGATGGCCTTCTGGTAATCCCCCATATGAGCAACATAATTAAGGGCCCAAATTCCCAGTGTGGAAGAGGAGTAAATTTTTCTTCCATACTGGTCTAGGAGGCGAGATTCCTTATCCGGAGGAGACATGCTTAGATGTTTGGGGTGCACTGACCGGCCATGAGTGGCGCTAATCACGACCGAATCTGCACGGAGGTGGGAGTCCAAATAGTCTACACCCTCTGGAGCCTGGTATAGCCTGTTAGACTTCCTAGGAAGTGGGGCTAACGCCGACGGTTGTTTCCAAATTGTGGAAACAAGGTGGGCGTGAGGCTCGATCCAGGGTGGCACTAAAGTTGGAACTGTCAGGGGCAGGTCCAGATGTTCGCCGAGTTTAACCCTCTGAGGATCTGGTTCCAAGGAGCGCCACTGATGAACTTCCTGGATTTTTCTGAGCAACTCCGAAGGAGACTTCGGAGGAGTCCTCAGCCGGGGCTTGGACGGAGAGCGCAGCTCGTCATCTCTCTCGGAGCATCCTTCGGAAGAGTCCGAGGAATCAGAGAGGGAAGAAGAAGATTCGGAAGCAGAATAAGGCTCCCTAACACAGCTGGGGGCAGGAACGGGTTCCTTGGTGGGTACCCCTGGACGCGTGTCCTGCCCCTCTCGGGATCCAGAGGGAAAGGCCCTGGAGTCTGGAGGCAGTGAGGGAGTGTGCCGCCTCCAGCGTACGGGAGCCGGGGGTGGCACCATCACCGTAAGGCGGCTCTCTACTTCCTTGGTGAGCTGAGCCTTGGCCTCAGCCCACCAGGAAGCCAGAGTCTCCTGCAGATCCACCGGCGGCCGTGGGGGCAGTGGAGGTGGAGGAGGGGAAGGTATATGGGTTGTACCCGTAAGGCGAGTATCCGAAACCCGGCTGCAGGAAAACTGGCGCCGGGTATTGTGGCGTCGGGTACTGCGGTGTCGGAGGGACCGGCGTCGGGTACTGCGGCGTGGATACTGCGGTCCCGGGTACGACGGTGCCGGATAAGACGGCGGGTACCCGGGCGCCGGAGGAGCTGCTGGAGCAGACGGCCCGGATGGTGGCTCACGGCGTGTCAACATTGAGAGGCCCGGGGAAGGGCCCGACGGTAGGGGAAAAATCCCTGTCGGCGGGCAGCGCCAGACCCAGTTCCTTAGGGAGGAGGGTCTGACAGAGGTGGAACATCCCCGCATTGCCCGGGATGGGCGGAGAAAATCCCGGGTCAGGCTGGGTGACTCGGGCCCCGGACGGCAGCGGGATGCGGGAACCGGGTACAACGGGTGTGGGGGTCCATTGTTGGTTCCATTGCCCGGCGCGACAGGGAGCCGGCGTGCGCGCTTAGGGGCTAGTTTCTGGCGGGCGCCAGGGGAGCCGTGCCCATCTGCGGGTCCCTGTTGGAAGTGGGCCGAGGAGGAGGAGGAGCGGCCCGATCTGAGGGGGACGAGGTCGTGCGCCGCCCCGAAGGGTCGGGCGTCTTATCGACCTTCTCCCGGCGGACGGCGGAGGAGCTGATGTCCGACTTATGAGAGTCGCCCGCACCAGTAGGCCGCAAGCCTGTGGCCGAACCGGGGGCGGAGGCCTCATTTTGGCCGGAGGCACCTGCAAGGCCCGAGTGCAAGCCAGACGGGTGGGCGGCGCTCCCAAACCCTCGGAGGCTGCCGTCGGACGGTACCCCGGAGGGGATGTTACCTGGGCCGTGACTCCGGACGGAGTCACGGACGAGGAGGCCTTCTCCCGGTGCCTCTCCTTGTCCCGCTTTTTGTGATGTCCTTCCGGAGAAGTGGATGCCTGCCTGAGCTTCTTCAATTCTTTTTCCATCGAAGGCATCTTTTTCTTGAGAAGATGGGCTTCCAGGGACTGTTGGTGTCATCTGCGGGTAGCCGCGTTGAAATTGAGGCAATGCGGGCACTTGTCGACCGGGTGGTCAGGGCCTAGGCAGAAGAGGCAGAGGGAATGGCCATCCTTGTGTGGCAGTTGGGTGTCGCACGAGTCGCACTTGTTTTTGTGCTTGGAGGGTGTAGGGGACGACATACACAGGCGATAACCTGACGATAGAAGGAAAAGATTTTCATTTTCGGTTAAAACCGACGAAGAGCAGGAGTTGGCCAAATGCAGACTTTCAGCGGCGCTGCACGAGCTAATGGCGGAAAGAAGAACTGGAAGGCGGGCATCGGGACCGCCCCTTTATACGATGTCGCATGGCGCGGTCACCTGAAGTGGGGGCGGTCCCTCACCAGAGATTGCTAGCTAGAAATTTTTCCGTGGGGTCCTGCCACCGGCCGGCGTCAGTCCTATATGTAATTACCTACTGCAAGAGCCCTCTCGAAGTAAGATCTAGCTTTCCCTAGTCTTGTACCATTGAAATGACATCACGATATTGTTGTACCATCGTGAGTATGTCACATCGATGGTACAACAGCTTCGAACGTCTATGCGCATGCACTGTAAGCAATGCTCGAGACCTCAGGGAAACGACCATGGCGGTGAGTAAGAGAATAAGACAGAGAGCGTAATAGAGAGAAAATAATGGCATACACTAATTGTATTGTCCCGATGTTGATTTTCTGGTGTCCATACACTATAAAAGACAGTGTATGGGCAACAGTGAACAACAACAGTGCCATTCACTTTTCGAGGTGTCATGACACCCTCAAACCTCTCGAGGTTTCAACAGTTGTCATAACAACCTCTCGAAGTGAACACCACAGTTGTTGTCCACTGTTGCTCATACACTATCCTCTATATAATATCTCATTTCAAATATTGCACATCCTGATAATAAGAGCACAACTGTGGTACAGCGCTGTAGTGCCAGTGTTTTAGGTAGGAGCCAAAGTCCTAGTTTGGGACTAGAATGCACAACCTTCTGAACTAGAAACAGATTTGCTACCAACTGAGCCACACCCAGAATGAGTTAATTCAATTTTTATTTTAAATTGTGACTTCATGAAATTAATACTGTTACAAAGCAAGGTTGGCATATTTCTGCATTTTTTAATGTTTATTTGTCCTTTAGAACTTCTTGTGGGACATGGATGCAGCAAACTGTACCCATGTGGATACCTTGCTTTTCCTTCTGAGCATGCTTGGTTAAGATTCAGGTTGTGCAGCCTGTGAGCAAGGTACCATATTGTTCCTCCCCTGTCCCATACCTTTAAGATATCCGAGGTTAAGGTCTTCAGCGGAATGAGCCGGGGCTCACGCATGTGTACTTCCTGTTCATCAGCAAATATCCATGGAAAGTCCTGGGACAAGGAGAAAAGCAGTAACATGTCAATATTTTTTGTTAGTTTTTACTGGTACATTTTAAAACGTATACAAATACTATACGTATCACAAAATGAAAATAAATAAAAACTTGAAAGTTACATTACATCATACAAATTCATTCATCCTTAAAGGAGTTTATGGAAGTTCCCCAAATGTCTTTTTTATATAGTATGCTATTGCCGGCCATGCTTCAAATGTTGAAGCTGCAACTAGTTTTTAAAAAAAATCTTGCCAGTCATTTTCCATGATGTTTTATCAGCACTTTGTTTCTGGCTGCCCTCCAGTTTTCTCTGAAAGCTAGCTTGCGTCCATGCCCCCAGAATTACATCATGCAAGGGAGCGCTCAACCACTTTCACTCACTGCACAGTCCATTGAAGAGGGAAAGTGAATGAGGGCTTCCGAGGCGGGAGTGCAATCACGCTTTGGCTGACTGCTTGACACCGCCCAAATGGAGGCTTATCTTGTTGCCATTCTCCGTTTGCTCACATTCCCTGGAGTGCCTCCCGTGTGCCTGCGGTCTCCCCAAATGTCCCCATAGTTTACCGCCTGACCCAGGTCCAGTATTCTGCCCCAGAGTCCCCTTGTGGCCCCCTTCTTCTGTTTTTGCCCTTTTTGGCATTCGGAGCGCTGTGAAGCCACCGGCCATTTTCCCTTAATCTTCACGGCTGGCGGGTGGGCTCGCATATGCAAAACGGCGTGCTCCAGGATCGGATCGCCATCAAGGAAAGGTTTCCCGTTGGTCCCAGACCTACCTGGGGCTGACTGGGGACCAAGAGCCCTCAATACATTTTAAATAGGGTGCGCTATGAAGCACTAATCTGGAAGCTTATGAATTAACAGAAAGCCCACTGAATATTATGAGGTTGCTGGTCTGTCACCGGGGCGGAGACAGTATTCTAGCAACAACAAAACGGCTGCAAACAAAAATGTAAAATAAGGGCAACATACTACAGAACACTAAAGGGGCCACTGAACAAGGGGTCAAAAAAGTAAAAAAAAAATATACTGGCTAGCTGGCCCGCCAGCGCAGCAGATGGATTTCCGCAGACACTGGTGACCCAGGTTCAGAAACAGATTTGGGGAACTGGTGGGCTGGCCAGGGGGAGAAGGACTGGATGGCAGCGTAGATTCAATGCAAAGTAATGCACCTGGGAAACAAAAACCCAGGGGAAGAGTACACAATGGGGGGTGAGATACTAACAACAACAAAAATGGAAAGGGACCTGGGGTAGTCATATCAGACGATCTAAAGGTGGGCCAGCAACGTGAGAAGGCCTTAAGGAGGGCTGGGGGGATACTGGGATGCACAGGGAGAGGTATCACCAGTAGAAAACAGAAAGTTGTTGGCCATCTGTACAGACAGTTGGTAAGACCACATCTGGAGTACTGTGTACAGTTCTGGAGACCCCAACTCTGCAAAGACATAGACAGGGTAGGGGCTGTCCAGAGGAGGGCAACCAAATGGTGAAGGGTCTGCACCAGAAGACATATAAAGAAAGACTAAAGGAGCTTAAGATTTATAGCCTCAGGGAAAGGGGAGGGACATGATAGAAACCTTCAAATACCTCAAGGAATCAACAAAGTCCAAGAGGTAGCATCTTTCAGAAAAGAGATGTGCAAGAACAAGGGGCACAATTTGAAGATAGAGGGGACGGCTCAGAGGTAATGTGAGGAAGTATTTCAGAGAGGGTTGTAGATGCAAGGAACGGACTTCCTGAGGAGGTCGTAGAGTCAAAAACAGTGGGGGAATTCAAGAATGCATGGGACAGACATAAGGCAATTCTAGTGGGGGTAGGAGGAAGTAGGCTGTTGGTTAACTAGGATCTGCAGCTTATCCGTTAGGTAGGGAAATGGGCAGACTAGGTGGGCCAAGCAGTCCTTATCTGCCATCACATTCTATGTTTCTAAGATTGAGCGTCCCACGGACTGCTCTCCTTCTCTGGAGGGAGAGAGGGGTAGCATGCCTGGTGCTCGAGGAACTCCTGGCAGAGGCTGGGGGATCCACAGGTGACCGGCGCCTTGAAATGAGGGGCGGGGTGGACGCTGGACGTCATTGCATGTCCCTGCCCCTGGGTAACTTGAAAAATCTCGTTGGTCGCCATGATGAAGCTTGCCCGGCGCCTGGCCTTAATGGGTCTCTGCCTCCCTGACGACCTAACACGGCTCCGCTGCACCGACCAGCCCTGAATCCTACCCTGGAGGGGGGGAGAGAGAATTCAGGGAGGTAATGTCAGCCTCTACCGATACCTTTTCCTGTAGTAGACAGGCTGGTTCGGCGCAGTGGCCCCACCCTGAGGGGCAAGTCAGGGGGTATCGGTAGGCGCGCGGCGATAGAGGAGCAAGGCAGGTGGGTGGGGAATGAGCTGAAGGAGAGGTGGTCGGTGGCAAAAAGCACAATAAATTACAAATAAAGATACTGGCTGCACCAGACTTCTATAGTGGGACTCCTGTAAGCTGTCTGTCTTCTGCCTAAGGACTACATATTTCGGTAGCAGCGACAGGCAAGAGACTGCAGTACAATGTTTTAAGAGTGGCACTGTATCTGCTATTGACCTGTGGGGCTACAAACTAAATAAAATAAATAGGCTGCACCAGATCTTTGATACTGGGACTGTGTGTCTGAGCAGCCATTTCTGTGCAGCAACAGCCACTTGGAAAGCCAGGATCTCAGGGCAGGGACTGTTGGGACATTGCCAAAGACTTATGGGACATTGCAAAAGGCCTGTGGGGAACATGAAGGGACCTAATTCAGGCACCAAAACAGGAGGCATATTGAGTGAGACTAATGAATATTCATTTGATGGACTGACAAGTAACTTCAGCCAATTGTAATGCGATACACAAGTAGACTAAGCCAATCGGGAGCCCCAGAAGGACTCCATTAAACCCAGTGTTTTCCAGGCTGAGCAGAGAGTTCGAGAGAGGGGCCCTCCACAGGAAGGGGGGCTCAGGCTCCAAGCTAAACAAAATGGGCCTAGTTCAGTTCAGTGTGAGCCCCTCCACAAGGGAAGAGGCTTCTACCTCTGCCAGAAAGAAAGAGTGGCTGTCAGTAGCAGAAGTTGTTAGCCTGGGGGTGCCAGATATTGCCCTCCAGGGCTAGCAGTTCCTTGCCACATTGGGAAAGCGTGGAAAAGAAGCCAGCATCTGCCTGCGGTTGTGAGGGAGCTGCAAGAAATACTTCTGCCTCAGCAGTGAGAGTGCTGAGCAATTGCCTGTAACTTTCAGAAAAGGAAAGTATTGAGAATCTTCCTCAGTGAGTAAACCTCTACTTACAAATGCAAGTTTTGAGAGATCTGTAAGGGGCAGTGAAGCCCAGAAAGTGACTGTCTGCACCCTGCATTTAACCAAAGCAATGAAATGGGTGGACAAATGAGCATGAGGGAAAACTGGTTGGGTCCATCTTTATTGACCTACTGTAACAAAGGCATTCGATACAGTCTGCCACCCACTCCTCTTGTCTCAACTGCATGCCCTTGGTGTTTCCCCAAATGCCGCTCTATGATTCCAGGACTACCTAACCTTCCAGTCTCAAAGGGTCAAGATAGGTCACTCCGTATCTGCATCCAAGGAAGTCTCGCTAGGGGTGCCTCAAGAGTCCATCTTGGCTCCACTGCTCTTCAGCATGTTCCTGAACAACCTACCCGATGCCTGCACTAGCAAAGTCATTATATACGCTGATGATGCTGTCCTACTTAGCTGTCATTCTCGCATAGAGCACCTACAGGCCAAGTTACAATCATTGTTCCAGCAACTGGAGACCTGGTTCTACTCCCAAAGGTTGCTACTACACTACAAAAAAACAAAAACAAGATGATGCTCCTCTCTAGCCCCCAACTAAAAAGGAGAAGCCCAGAACTAAATCACAAATCACCTGACTGCCCGACTGGAACAGGTTCACTCCTTCAGGTACCTGGGTGTCATTGTGGATGATACCCTCTCGTATGTTTAGCGCATTGACATGGTGGTGAAAGCTGTGAACACTAAATTAGGGATCCTGTTTAGGCACAAGAAAAGCCTAACTGCTGAAGCCCTCCGGCTCTCAGTCTCCAGCTCTGTCCTCTCCCTGGTAGACTCACGGCTGGTGGTTGTAGCTGCCACTGGTCGGCCCTCAAAAGGGTTGCCACTGCCCTTAACAAGGCTTGCACACGATTGCTAAATGCTGACCGCTTCTCACACACTTGTACCCCCTGTATGGTCTGGCCCACATACTACCGCTTCAATCCAGAATCAGATACCAAACTTGCCTGCTAGGGAGAAAGGCCATGATCTCTCTAACCCCTACCTGCACTGCAGACCTGGTAAAGGAAGCAAGCTCCAACTACGACACACAAAGAACAGTGACAACACAGCTTGTCGTCCTATTTCGTAGAACTTCCCTAGGACAAAGATCCTTCATGTACCGAGCTTCACTATGGCTAAATGAGATCCCTGCTGCAGCTCTTAATACAACAAACGTTCAGTCCTTTAAAAGAGAACTGAAGCAATACCTGCGACTGCCTTACCTGAATCCATATCTTCAACCTGGATACCCCCCTCATCTGTCTGAGCTTTCCTCCTGTTTTACTTACCCTGGACCCCCACCTGCCATCCCTTGCCACCCCCTCTCTAGCTCCCTCCAACTCCCTCCCCTCCATACTCCCCAACACCTCCCTTTCCACCCACTCTCCCCAAATATTCTCCTTCTCCCAATCCCATTCTCTCTCTCTCTCTCTAATCTACCCCTCATTCGCATTCTCCCCCTTTCTTTCTCCTACCCTTTCCGATACTCTACCTTGACAGGACCCCCTGGGGCAGCTATGCCATAGGTTGCTAATTGAGAATCTCCTCCCGCTGTTTAATTTCAGTTGTCTAGGTTACTCAAATGTATTATTTATCTATTTTCTGTATTACATAGCAATCTTATGTTCTGCGTTAACTGTCAAGTTGTTATGTCTCTGCTGTTTTACATCCTGACATGGAACCTTTGTAAAAGGGCGTATACTCAAAGGTTGTATCCGAATTACCAAATAAATAAATAAATAAAAATATATTAGTCTGGAACTGGTACCAATGTGGGCAAACAGGCATGTGTTATCTAAATGTCTAATGCAGCTAGTTATCTAGATAGCCAGAACGCAGACCAAATAGATCAAAGGTTAGTACGTAGCCACTGTGATTGCTGTCTAAATTTCAAGTACAAAATGATTTGATGCCAATTCCAAATTCCAATCTAAAACCATTCGAATCATTTGTAAATAGCTTAACCTCTGAATTCCATGTTACCTGTTCCTAACCCTTTCCTTTTTTTAAAATGTATTTTTTATTACAAGGTTTTCACCACACATTACATACAGCATTGTGTGTATATATATATATATATATATATATATATATATATATATATATATATATATATATATACACACACACACACACACCATTGGTTATTTGTCCAACAGAACCAAGTTTCAATAAAAGTAGTTACAATCTGATCAAAAGAAAGGAGCTCATCGATTGGTTTCTCATGCTCTACAATTTTTCTAAATGGAAGTGATAAACTTACTGACAGCCACGAAGATCCATCTCCACATACTTCTTAAGTTAAACGTTGTCGTTAGACTGAGAGGTCGAGTTCTTCTCCTTCCAATTAACCGAACCCCAACTCTGCTTACCATATGTAATAGGTACCCTCCAGACCCCTTACACCCCCGGCTAGTCATGGACAGAATGTGGAATCCGTCAAGACACAGTAATTGACCCATTTCTGCCATTTATACATTGGAGATGAACCTCTGCCCACCATCTCCATGCTAAATCGCTCTGAAGTATAGATCTCCGACATTATTTGTTTCCATTCCTGTATGGTTGGAGTCTGCGGAGACATCCAGTGCCGAATTATGGCCTTTTTGACTGCCAGAATACATATTGGGAGAATGGAATCCCTCCAGGGAGGAGCATGGTCCGGGAAGAGCCCCAACAAAAACTGCTCTGCCGTGAGTTCAACAGATTCATCAAACAGGGTTGATAGCTTGTACTGAAGGGTGATCAAATAGGGCATAAAAAGGGGACATGTCCAAAAAACGTTACCCAAGAAGGCAACCTTGCGTCCACATTGTCTCCAGCAATGCCCATATTGTGGAGGAAGAAATTGACAAGAGTCGCTGGGGCCCTAAAAAATCGGGATCGGCATCTCCATGCGAACTTTCTCCAGTGGGGGGACACGACGGATTTGGCCTCTTCCAAAGTCGAGCCCATCCATGACTCCATTGAGATCTCAAGTTCTAGGTCTCTATTCCACTCACACAGAATGGATCAAGTTGACTCTAATCTGCCATTGCTCAGTTCTTTATATATTTTACCTATAATATGTGACCCCAAATTACCTTTGATCTACTCAATAAAAAGTTTTAATAGGTTAGGAGTGAGAAGTGGAAGTATAGGTGAGATAGCTTTATTACAAAGGATATGGTTACGGATTTGAAAGTAGCAGAATCGATCCGACTGACGAAGTGAAAACTGGGATTGTATCTTGTCAAAGGGAATGATACCCTTGGGGGGAAAGGAAGTCCATCTTCTTCCAAGTTGTGTACTGGGTGTGCTTTGAAACAACTGAGAAGCTGCGTGGGATATACTATATTGGACTAGATATCTGTAACTAAACTCTCTCTCTCTTGCTTACATCTGAGAGAAGTTTTCCTTACTTTTACATTGGTATTGCTTTGTGTTTAATTATTTTAGTTTTTAATTCAGGAAGGGGGTTTTCAAAACTGCTTATCTTGTCAGCATCTTCAGAAGGGCTGAAATAACTGCATATTTGATTTTCCTTTTTGGCTAACTGGACTGATTACTAGAATTCTGTGACAATCTGCATCAATATATTTTGCAATATTTGCTGGTGGTGGTAGTGTGATTTAAAATAGCAAAGGCTGCAGTTTGTAATTGGATGCCAGACATAGCCTGAGGTGGGGGAAATTGTCTTCACAAGTCAGGGAAACCTGCATCACGGCCAGTTGTTCTAGCTTGACCATTTCAGCATTGATCAAGTACTATAAACTACTGGTGTGATCCTGTTTCAGACAGAAGTCCATCTTCTTCCAAGTTGTGTACTGGGTGTGCTTTGAAACAACTGAGAAGCTGCGTGGGATATACTATATTGGACTAGATATCTGTAACTAATCTCTCTCTCTCTCTCTTGCTTACATCCGAGAGAAGTTTTCCTTACTTTTACATTGGTATTGCTTTGTGTTTAATTATTTTAGTTTTTAATTCAGGAAGGGGGTTTTCAAAACTGCTTATCTTGTCAGCATCTTCAGAAGGGCTGAAATAACTGCATATTTGATTTTCCTTTGTGGCTAACAAACCACCAGGCTGTTTTGGGGCTGGAGAGGTTTACCTGTGTCCGACTTGGATGTCTGGATTTTTCTCTGTTTGATTAGCAGGATATTTTCTCTGTCAAATTGTTGTGTAGGGCATCTTGCTGACAGGAAGGCACTCATCACAGCGGTGGGTGAGAGCTTTTAGCTGACTGTTTTGTGAGGGCACAGAGGCATACCCAGTCAACTGTTCCACTCCACAATCCATACACCATTCTGGGGGAGCACAGCTCCCCTACAGATGCACCTGCAGAGAAGACTGATGACAACTGTCACAAGGGAGGCCCACAGGAAGGAGGCAGAGGACACCACAGGGAAAGGAAGCAGTTCCTGGTGGAGGACTCAGTTATTAGGGGGGTAGAACTGGGGGGAGCTGGGAAAACTGAAGTAAGGTGCCTGCCTGGTGCCATGGCTTGGAAGGACAGGAAGCGCATCCTCAGGATCACGAGAACAGCTGCAAGGGAGTCTGAGCTGGACGTAATTGTCCACCTAGGGACAAATGACTTGGCTCATCATGAGATTAGAGCAGTGCAGGAGGACAGTGTAGAGTTGGGGAGGGGCCCAAGATAAGTAGCACACACAGTATCCTTCTCAGAGGTGCTGCCTGTCAATGGCATGGGGGAGGCGAGGGTAATTAGCACCATGCAGTTTAATGAATGGTTGAAAAAATGGAGTGGAGACCACTGGGGACTGGGGTTCCACCTGGAGGGACACCAGCCTATACTGGCAGGATGGTCTGCATCTGTCCAGGAAGGGAACAAGTCTTTTGAGCAATCGGTTTAAATGCTTCATTGGCAAGCTTTTAAACTAGTCAAAGGGGAAGGCACTGATAAGCAGCAGGAAAAGCCCAGCCTCTCCCTACAAAACAGGGTACTAAATGGGGAAAAGACCGAGGTAGAAAGGTCAGTGGGGATGCTGCAACAGAAGGTAAAGCCATCAAAAATGGAGAGCAATGAGTA
The DNA here is from genome assembly GCA_016271365.2 of Neoceratodus forsteri. Classification (NCBI taxonomy): domain Eukaryota; kingdom Metazoa; phylum Chordata; order Ceratodontiformes; family Ceratodontidae; genus Neoceratodus; species Neoceratodus forsteri. Next base: position 181,610,751 of record CM057452.1, on the reverse strand, counting down.
CCAATGCCCGTAGTCTGGGTAACAAGCTTTCTGAATTAGTGGCCTTGATGGAGGAGGAACATCTGGATATCGTGGCAGTCACAGAAACATGGTACACAAAAACCATGACTGGGACGTAAACATACCAGGATACACTATCTACAGGAGGGACAGAGAGGACAAAAGAGGAGGAGGAGTAGCTCTTTACATAAGGGAAGGAATAAAAGCAACAGAACAAAAGGGTAAACAAGGAGGAGAAGAAGCACTGTGGGTAAATTTGGAGACAGGCAATGGCACCACAATCCGCACAGGGGTTGTATACAGACCCCCTTCTCAGGGGGAGGAAATGGACAAGGAAATGATAGAAAGTATACTTAGAATGGCAGAAAAAGGGGAGATATTGCTGATGGGTGATCTGAATATGCCAGATGTTAACTGGAGTGCAGTTGCATCAGCCACTTCGAAGAGTGGGGTTATTCTAGATGCCCTACAGGGGGCATGCCTTAGACAACTAGTATTGGAGCCCACTCGAGAGGGAGCAATCTTAGACCTGGTTCTCTCAAATGGAGATGGAGAGAGGATCACAGATGTAGAAGTCGGTAGCCATCTGGGAACTAGCGACCATCGAACAGTATGGTTCACAATAAACACAGCAATAGAGCAAGCCATACAAAGGCAAAAGTACTGGACTTTAGGAGGGCTGACTTTGCCAAAATGGGTGAGTGCTAAGGAATGCACTAGCAAATGGGCAAGAAGGAGGGGTGAAGAACAATGGGAATAATAAAACTGCCATCACAGAGGTAACAAGCCTTTGTGTGAAGCAAATAAACAAAACAAAACGAGTAAGAAACCACTATGGTTCTCAAAGGAAGTGGCAGTGAAGGTTCAAGAGAAAAGAAAGCATTCAGGAAGTACAAGGAATCGAGAAGGAGCAGGACAGGAACTGTATCAGTTAAAGCAAAAGGAGGCTGGGAAGGCAGTCAGAACAGCAAAGGTCCAAACCGAGGAAAAGATAGCCAACTCAGTTAAAAAGGGGATAAAACCTTTATAGGTACATCAGGGAGCCAAGGAAGACCAAGGGAGGGATAGTGAGGCTTAATAAAGGGGAGGGAGGGTGGGCAGAGGGAGACTGTGAAAAGGCAGAGATACTAAACATAGAAACATAGAAGTTGACGGCAGATAAGGACCGCAAGGCCCATCCAGTCTGCCCATTTTTTCTACCTTATAAATGTGCCATTGGCCTTTGTCAGTGACCTATCTATTCATAGTCATTTGTATTGCTCCTTATGCCTATCCCATGCATGTTTGAAGCCCTGCACTGTATTCATAGCCACCACTTCTTGTGGTAAGCCATTCCATGCATCTACCACCCTTTCTGTGAAAAAGAAATTTCCTCATTCCCTCTTAATCGGCCTCCTCTAATCTCATGCTGTGTCCTCATGTCCTGCTATTTTTCTTATATTTAAACATGTTAGACTCTTTCACCTTGTTTATGCCCTAAGGTGTTTGAATGCCTCGATCATATCACCTCTCTCCCTCCTTTGCTCAAGGGTATACATATTGAGCTCCGTTAATCTGTCCTCATATGTCTTCTGATGCAGTCCCTGCACCATTTTGGTTGCCCCCAAATATTTTTGCTCAGTATTTACAAATGAAGAGGGGGAGGTACCTAAAACAAACAGCAGAAACACTCTGGATACAGAAGTTGATATCAGTCCATTTACAGAAGAAAGGGTTCTGAAAGAACTCTTAAAACTGAAGGTGGACAAAGCAATGGGGCCTGATGGGATTCATCCCAGAATTCTAAAAGAACTAAGGGTAGAACTAGTGACACCACTGACTACCCTTTTTAACAAATCATGGGAGGATGGGGTGGTACCAGAGGACTGGAGGAGGGCAGATGTGATTCCCTTCACAAAAGTGGGAGCAAGGCAGAAGCAGGAAACTACAGACCTGTTAGTTTAACCTCAGTGATAGGGAAAATGATGGAATCACTTCTGAAGGAAAGAACTGTCGAGTATCTAGAGGCCAGAGGGGCACAGGACCCTAGGCAGCATGGATTCACAGCGGGAGGGTCATGCCAGACGAATCTGATAGATTTCTTTGACTGGGTGACCAAGTAGTAGATTAGGGAGGGGCTGTGGACATGGCCTACCTAGACTTTAGCAAGGCATTTGACACAGTCCCACACAAAAGATTAATATACAAGTTAGCCAGCCTGGGAGTGGGTCCCAAGATGATAGCCTGGGTAAAGAATTGGCTGGAGAATAGGACATAGTGAGTAATAGTAAATGGAGTCCACTCAGAAGAAAGGAGGGTTACTAGTGGGGTACCGCAGGGTTCAGTATTAGGACCGGTCCTCTTCAATGTCTTTATAAGCGACATTGCAGAGGGACTGGAAGGAAAAGTATGTCTCTTTGCAGATGACACAAAGATCTGCAACAGAGTTGATGCACAGGGTGGGGTGGAAAGGATGAGAAGGGACTTGGCAAGGTTAGAGGGATGGTCAAATGTATGGCAGCTTAGATTCAATGCTAAGAAGTGCAAGGTAATGCACCTGGGAAACAAAAACCCAGGGGAAGAGTACACAATGGGGGGTGAGATACTAACAACAACAAAAATGGAAAGGGACCTGGGGGTAGTCATATCAGATGACCTAAAGGTGGGCAAGCAATGTGAGAGGGCAGCAAGGAGGGCTGGGGGAATACTGGGATGCATAGGGAGAGGCATCACCAGTAGAAAACAGGAAGTTATTATCCCTCTGTACAGACAGCTGGGAGACCCATATGGAGTACTGTGTGCAGTTCTGAGACCCAGTCTCTGCAAAGACACAGACAGGATGGAAGCTGTCCAGAGGAGGGCACTAAATGGTGCAGGGTCTGCACTGGAAGACATATGAAGAGAGATGAAAGGAGCTTAATATGTATAGCCTCGAGGAAAGGAGGGAGAAGGGGACAGGATAGAAACATTCAAGTACCCCAAGGGAATCAACAAAGTCCAAGAGGGTAGCATCTTTCAAAAAAAGAGGTGTGCAAGAACAAGGGGGCACAATTTGAAGATGGGGGGGCGGCTCAGAGGTAATTTAAGGAAGTATTTTTTTTCCACAGAGAGGGTTGTGGATGCATGGAACAGCCTTCCGGAGGAGGTTGTGGAGTCAAAAACAGTGGTGGAATTCATGCATGCATGGGACAGTCATAAGGCCATTCTAGGGGGTGGGGGTAGGAAGAAGTAGGCTACTGGTTAAGTAGGATCTGCAGCTTATCCAGTAGGTAGGGAAATGGGCAGACTGGGTGGGCCAAGTGGTCCTTATCTGCCAAAAAATTCTATGTTTCTATGAAAGTCCTAGACTTCTCCAGAGGATAAAGGTTTGATCCATTAAGTTAGGAGCAATGTTTCATCTTGCGATAGAAGCTTACAATATTTATAAATCTGTAGAGTCGTTCCTCTCTTCCCAAGTCTTCTCCACAGTTTATAGGGTTGGGCTGTTATGTTTGTTAGATCAGAGGGTGGAACCGACCTATCATCCAAAGAAAAGAGGATCTTTGCAATACCAAAAAGATCATTCAGATGAAATTCTATGGTTTTCCGGGGGGAACTGTAGGTATCACTCAACCACAGAAGTAGTATTCTTAAAAAGGCAGATAGGCCATATAAAATTAAATCTGGGAGGTTAAGACCCCCCTGAGATAATGAGAGTTTTAAGATGGAGAGCCTAATTCTCAAACGGTGTTTACCCCATAAGAAAGTCGAAATTGATCTGTCCCATGATTTAAAATAGAATTTTGATGGGTAAAAGGGAATAGTCTGTAGTAGATATAAAATTCGAGGAAGTACATTTGTTTGAATTATCTCAACTTTTCGATGAAAGGGAAGAAAACCTAATGCCCATCGATCAAGATCAGCCTGGATCTGCATAGTCAAGGGTTCGTAGATAGCTATTTCTAGCATTTCCAGATCACAAGGGAGTTGGAGACCCAGGTGTGAAATCTTAGTGGACAGCCATTTAAATTGTTTTTTTTTTTAAGTTGCTGGGTAGGGGTAAAATTAAATGTGAGAATTTTCATTTTGGTTATATTAAGTCTAAAGCCAGATATTTTTTCAAATTGTGTTAGTATTTTCCAAGTGGCTGGGATGGAATTTGAGGGAGCCACTAAGGTCAGCAGTATATCATCAGCGAACATGCCTATTTTATATTCTATTTGGCCAACTGGTATCCCCTCCACTAGCGGGTTATTATGGAGGACAGATGCCAGGGGTTCAAGGAAAAGGGCAAAGAGGTACGGTGACACTGGACATCCTTGACGCGTTCCTCTGTTCAGATCAACTGGTGATGATAGAGATCCGTTAATTTGAATATAGGCTCGAGGGGATTTATATAGATTCATTAAGAATTTAATGAACTGTGGGAGAAACTGAAAAGCTCTCGGGGCATCCCATAGAAAAGGCCATGAAACACGGTCGAAGGCCTTCTCCGCGTCAAGGCTTATAAAAACGGAAGGAATCTGATGGGTAGACACACATTTTTGTAATAGTAGGGCCCAATGGATGTTATCTATCGTATTTCTATTCTTTATAAAACCTGACTGATCAGGGTGGATAAGTTGGGGGACAACTGATTCTAATCTGGATGCCAATACGGCCATATAAATTTTATAGTCCACATTCAGTATGGAGACAGCGCAATAAGACCCCGGATCTGTGGGATCTTTATTTGGTTTAGGGATGGGAGCGATTGTGGCGAAATCCCAGGATGGGGAAGAGAGCTCCCCCTGAGAGATGTGGTTAAAGAGGGAATGAATTTTAGAAAGAAGCTCTTTGAGGAATTTTTTGTACCATTCTGAAGTATACCCATCTGGGCCAGGGCAACGTCCCGGCTTAAGATTTTTAATAGCTCCTTCTATTTCTAGTTTGGAGATAGGAGCCATCAGATTTTTAATTTGAGGGGGGGACAGGGTTGGGAGACCCGCACCTTCTAAAAATTGTCTAGCCGAGTCCTCCATAATATACAGGGCCCGAAGAATAGAGGTTAGAACAGAAATCGGAGAAGGCCCTCTGGATGTGAGCGGTCGAGTGATGAGTTTTCCCTGTTGCCAAATGTTTAATTTTTAGGATAGTTGCAGAACTCTTGCGTTGCCTCAGACTACGGGCCAATCTCTTAGTATCTCTGGGCCCTCCCTCATGTATGGCTTGCCGGAGGTAGTATAATGATTGCTGAACCTTATTGTCAAGTATCTTTTGGAGGGCAGCTTTAGTATCCTTAATTAGTTGCTGGAGATCTTTGTCTCCTTCTTGGTATAACAGCTGGTAATTAGATAGTAGTTCTGATAGTCTATGGTATTCCGCCTCCCTTCTTTATGTTTCTAGCAGAATATGCAATGATTTCTCCGCTGGATGGTGGGCTTCATCGCATCCCACTGCATTGACACCGAGACGTTCGGGTCAACATTCTCCTGAAAAGAGAGGAAGCCAAGCAAACTCTCTTGAAATTCCTATCCCTGAGAAGAGATGGGTTTAGCCTCCAAAGAGATTTCTTCCCTCCTTCCCATATCCAGTTTAGAGTCAGGGGTGGTGATCCGATAGCAATTTTGGGTCCAGAACAATATCTTGATAGTTGAAAGATGTTCTCATGTGGTCAAGAAATAATCAAGTCTAGAGTAGGATTTAAACCTAGGAGAATAGTAGGTAAAACCCGGTTGAGATGGGAATATACGCCTCCACACATCCACCAGTCCCAAGTGTTCAATAGCGTATTTAAACTTTTTGGTGGTCGAGGTACTGCGGTGCCTGTGGGGACGCAAACAGTCCAAATGTGGAGATAAGGTTAGGTTCAGGTCTCCCCCCATAATTAACCGACCTTGGAGGAGATCAAGTAAGGTAGATAAGAAGCTCCTGAATGTAGGAAATTTGGATTGTGGGGGAAAATATACATTAGCTAATGTTACTTGTTTACCAAACAGTAGCCCCGTAATGACTACAAAACGCCCGAGCATCAACATGAGTTTGTTGCATCTCCATTGTTGTATTTTGTGGGATTCATATTGCCACACCCCTTCGTGTACCTCTGGGATGCGAGGAGGCCACCACCCGGTATCTATTCCCTCAGTTTAATTTGAGATGTTCGGACTCCGAGAGGTGAGTCTCCTGGAGGAAAACCAAATCAGAGGGGTTCTTACGTAAGAATTGCATTAAACAAGCTCTCTTAATGGGATCATGGAGAACATTTATATTGTGGGTAAGTTTAACCGATTTACGCTGTCATTTCTTTGGGTTTAGAGACATTGATTTGTTATAATTTCTCCCTTTCTCTTCCAGACAGGACCTGCTAAAGAACACTCAGACCAAGCTCCTCCCATCAACCCGAGCAGCCCGATTAATAGAGCCATTTGTCAAACTCTAATTTGTAACTGGTTCAATAAAATATTTTGTAAACCAATCTTTTCTCTATATGTGTGGTTATTTCCCCCCTCCCACAACACATCACATTTTTTAACACTGAACATCCACTAGGAACCATTTTGTGGGCTAATCTGTCAGTATCTAGTTTTGTAACATAAAATTAAAAAAAAAAAAAAATAATAAACGTTTTGCAAAAGACCAGTATCTGGAATTTGAAACTTTTATAAACAGTATTAAACATTGTGAGAACTATGTACAAAGTGACTCCCATTTGGGAGGTGCTCCTATAGAGCTCCCCCCGGAGCATCCTGTCCAAAATCCCAAAAGGGACAGGAGAGGAATGCTTGGCTCTTGGATCTAACCCCTGTGAAATTAATCTCAGGAGTAGAAACAGGGCCACAACTGAAGTGGGTGAACACACATTCAAAAAAGGCACCGGGAGTACCAAGGTTGTATTACAGTACGCTTCACCTTCTAGTCTTACCACCGGTAGTTAATATTTTAGGTCAGCATAATAGAAAGTAAGAAAGACAATGATAATGCTAATAAATTAAGTTCTAGGGCTAAAGACAGAAAGGGGTCCCCTCACTCAGCTAAAGGCCCCGTCCTTGCAAAGCAAAAGTAGCTATAGTTATTACCAAAATTAAATATCCAAAGAGTATATATCCTCTCCTGTTTTAAAAGGAAGGCAAAGCAAAGTCATATTGGTAGGGGGTCCTGATGACCTGGCAAAGAGTGGATAATAGGTCATGGAAAACCCCTTTCCAAAGGAAATAAGGCTGCAACCATAAATGGCCAGAAGTAAATATTTATACAATTCCATGTGGGGGCCAAGAAAAGTATCATTGTTCACCCCCAAACCAACTGTTGTCGCTTCTGCATCATAAAGCAGTTTTGTTTCAGTATAAGACAATAACAAATTTCAAATTGAAATAGTGCAGTGCTAAGAACTCTGGCGATGATATGTGTCTCTTATTTGTAGGAATCGTGTCTAGTTGAATTCAGCCTTCAGAGAATACTGCCCAGTTCTTGAATAACTCTCCCAATATCTAGTGGAGCTCAAGTGAGACCCAATCACAGGACTCAGAGACAAGGGAGGACGACCTCGAGAGGGACCAACCCTGGGGACGGTAGTGGGAGAAGGCCATAGTCTTCAGGTGGTAGCACCCCCCGGTTTGGGAATATCCCCACCATCTGGGGGAACACAGGGATCCAAATGGCAGCTTGGGGTCAAATTAAAGTGAGAAAGTTTTGTGAAGTTGCCTGAATCAATTGGAGACGCCCTTCCCCCAATCCCAGGTATCCCTCCCATCCCCCCTCATCTCACCCCATCTCCGCGAGGGAACCCCCACCAAGCAAAAGGAGTAGATAGTGTACCTCCAGGATCTTCAAGTGGGCAGAGCTGGGTTGCAATATTGTTGCAGGCATTTCAGTATAGTTGCAATCGGAGGATCTGTAGACGGAGGTAAATTGAATCGTTCTAGCGGATTGAGTCGTCTCTGCTGTAGTTTCACCGTCTCAGTTGTCTTCTCCGTGAGAACTCCCTTAAGTAGCAGGTCAGATGTGGCCTCGGTAGCTGAGGAATAGGAATACTGACCAGACGGTAATGCAACCACTAGTTTGGCAGGATATGGTGTACGAAACCAGATTTTCTGTGCTCGCAGAATGGGAAACAAAGGGCTGTATTCTCTTCTTTGTCTCTGGGTGCAGGGGGCAAAATCGTTATCGAATAATAAGCTCTGTTGGCCCCACATAATTTTAACTTTTTGCCAAGCTTTATCGAGTAAAATTTCTTTCGTTTGGAAGCTGAGGAAGCGTATCACAAAGGATCTGGGTCTGGCCTCAGGACAGGAGGGTTTTGGGCCCAGTGCGCGGTGCTCCCTCTCCAGATCAACTTGGAATTCTGGGTCCAGCTCGAGTGTTAAGCGTAGCAAATAGTATCATGAAGGCCCAAGGTATTTCCCTCTTCCCCCTCTGGAAGACCAAAGATTCTAATATTACGCCGCCTTCCCTATTTTCCGTGTCTTCTTGACGATTGGAAATGGCTAACTGTTTGACTGCCAAGGAACAAACTGTCTCCTCTAACTCGTCCAGCCGCGAGGTGTTCAGCGAGATTTGTTGGTCCGCTTCTTCGACTTTGCTCTGTAGGCTCTGGATATCTTGTTGAATACCTTTAAGCAACTCCCAAACCTCGCCATGGAAGTCCGTAATCGCTTGCAAAATGGCTTCGGTGGCTGGTTCTGAGGTTTTCTTTTGCCCCTTGTTTTTGGAGATATTTATTTTTTTTCCCAGCCCAGAGTTAGCTTTAGTTGGGCCTCTCCCTCGTCTGACATGGGCTTCTCAGCTTTGGAGGGTTCTGCGATCGGCTAGAACCTGTTCCTATGTTGTTTCAACATGATTTAACATTGGAGATCTCTGCTGTGAGGTAGAGAAGACCCGCTTTGCCTCCGTGATTCAAGTTTGTGATGGATTTGCTGCTTTTATAATTTTAATTTATATCGTGGTGGAAGCCTCTCGATAGGTGACTTTACCAAGCATAGCCGAACTGAAAGTCTCTCTAACTCTTTCTTCATGTAAATAAACTGTTGTTTACTGTTTTGCATACATCTGTTGTCATGAGCACATTATTAGAGAGAGTCAATAACTACAAAATCGTTGAAATGTGGGGTTTTGGATTGTGGGTCATGTTTGGGGTGGCACTAGAGTAATGTGGGTAGGTACAGCTTCCCAGAGGGTTGTACCAGGTTCATTCTAGCCCACTTAAAGGTAAACTCTGGTGGAGGTACTGTGCATTTACGTTATCTTGGGAAAGAACCAGTTTAAAGTTAAAGTATGAATCCAGGCCCCTGAACCTTGGCCTGGCCAGCTAAGGCAGAGGGTAGTGCAGCCCTCAGGTACCCCGGCACCATGGTTACATTTACATTGTTTTCAAGTATCTGTATCTAGCACTAGTGTCCCCATATCAAGTGCCAGATGAACCGAACAGTATAATTTAGCCTTCAGATATATACTATATATATATATATATATATATATATATATATATACACACACACATACACACACATATACACATATACATATATATCTATCTATATCTATACAGGTATATATATATATATATATATATATATATATATATATATACATACACACACACATATATCTATCTATCTATATCTATATGCAACAGGTGTAAACAATAAATGCATGCCATAAATAATGTGTATTGTAGCTGCTAGGTGGGATATTCAGACTACGCCAGGCAGAGGCGCAAGCCTGGCGCCAGCGCAACTGGGCTGCGCCAGGGCATGGACCAGGCGATATTCAACGGTGTTGAGCCATGGCTCAGCACCCGTAGAACACCAACACTGATGGCACAGGCACTGCGCCAGCGTAAGTGGCAGAAGGGGAGCAGGGGGATGCGCCAGCGCAAGTGTGGTTGCGCTAGGCACGTCAACTGCGATATTCAGCACTGGGCATGCAAATGAGGTCATTATGCATGCAAGGTGCAAATGGGGCCATTTGCAGGTCATTATGGCCCCATTTGCATGTGGTGCGCCGATCCCCAGCGACTTGCGCTTGGCGCCCTGCCAGGCTGCAGCCCTCTGGGAACAACGCCCTACAGTCCCTTGGCGGATCCTGCTCCTGTACCGATTGCGGCATATGTTTAAAAATCCCTGGTGGTCCAGTGGACCACTCCCCATTGCCGATCACGGGCATCCGTATTATGAATCCCTGGTGGTCCAGTGAACTGGTCCCCATCGCCTGATCGTGGGCATCTGTTAGTAAAATCCCTGGTGGTCCAGTGGACCGCTGTCCATCGCCTGATTGTGGGCTTAGGTGAAAGATATCCCTGGTAGTCTAGTGGAACCCCCCCTAGCTCCCAATCGCGGGTGGAATCACCTAAAGACACCCTGGTGGTCCACTGGTACCCCACTCCCCACCCGCCTACTGAGGCCTCAGTCACCCAGCACCCCCCCAGTCAGCGGCGGGCGGCAGCACCCTGCCCGGCCGTCCGCCAACTGACAGCACAATGTAGGGTCTGTACGCCTACTGGTCCACTGCGTGGGCCAATAGGCATGCAGACCATACTGTACTACACAGGCCCAATATGTGAATGAACGTGTTCATTCACATATTTGCTTCAGGTAGTACAGTATGGTCTGCACGCCTACTGGCCAATGCAGTGGGACCAATAGATGTACAGACCCTCAATGTACACAGTCATCAGCGAGTGGCATGCGGCGGTGCTGCTGCCTGCCACTGACTGGGGAGGCTGTGGTGGGGCCCGTGGGCAGGGGTCCCACTGGACCACCAGAGATAATTAAAACATATGCCTGCAATCGGGCGATGGGGACCGGTCCACTGGACCACCAGGGATGTACAATACAGATGTCTGCGATTGGGCGATGGTGACTGGTCCACTGGACCACCATGGAGTTTTAATATGGATGCCCGCGATCGAGCGATGGACAGCGGTCCACTGGACCACCAGGGATGTACTATACCTATGCCTGCAAACGGGCGAGGGGGGCCAGAACGTTCCCTGGGCACGGGGCATGTGGACTGTGTTCTGGGTGGGCGGGTGGCCACCCACAGCTGGCGGCTGCCGTGTTGCGCCCTGCAATACGGCAGACTTGTTCCTGGTTTTACCAGGCACAACTCTGCGCCCCCCTGAGCGGCACAAGGCAGTGTTGTGCTAGCATCTGCGCCGCACATCCTGGGCTGAATATCGGGATGTGCCGCATATGCATGGATCGCCCCCACACTTGTGTGCATAAGATGCCACCTATGACTGGCGATCGGGTTGCAAGCCAACTTTGCCCTTTGAATATCATACCGGGCGAACTCCTTCTGAATATCCCACCCACTGTGTAAATAAAACCATTCATATACATAGTAAGTATGTCATCACTCATTTATATACACAGCTGCTACGTCATCAGCCAATTTAGAATGTTTGGCCTCAGTAGCAGTACTAATCATATTCAAATGCAAATAACTTTAAAACGAAAAATGATAGAATGGCACTGTGGGCACAAAAGTTGTCCAACACAAAAATATCTATAAAATGAGTGGTGTTTCATTTATAGTTACCTTTTAGTTTTTGTAGAATTAGAAAAAAAAAAACAGCAGAAAGTTAAGTTTTTTTTGCACTTTTTCGACAAATACAGTGACTTGCAAAAGTATTCAACCCCCTTGAAAGTTGTCAGATTTGTCTGAATGACAAATGATATTCAGATTTTGTTCTGTGTAATATTTTATTTAAAAAGACTGACCCTCAAAATAATTATTTTAAAGTGACATTGGTTTTATGTTAGAAAATATTTTTAAGAAAAATAAATAACTGAAATATGCTGTTTGCATAAGTATTCAACCCCTGTGCTCTGGAAGCTCCAAGTTTACACAGATGAAAAATATTGCCCTACGAGGACACAATTGGCTTACAATTGGCCTCATCTCTGAAACATTAAAGTAGCTCACATTTTCTGGATAAAACCCCCCCTCAGTTTAATGACCATTGGTCAGACTGAATCTGAAGGAAGGGTGTGAAAATGAAGACTAAAGAGCATTCTAAGGAAGTTAGAGATAAAGTAATAGACATGCATAAATTAGGAAAAGGGTACAAAATAATATCCAAGTGTTTGGATATCCCAGTGTGCACTGTTGGATCAATAGTGAGGAAGTGGAAGCTGCATCACACCACCCAGGCACTACCTAGATAAGGCCGTCCCTCAAAACTCAGCGTCCGAACAAGAAGGCGACTAGTGAGGGAAGCCACAGAGAGGCCAACAATCACTTTGAAGGAGCTACAGAGTTCAGTGGCTGAGAGTGGAGTGAAGGTGCACCAGTCAACCATATCAAGAGCCTGCATAATACTACCTTGTATGGGAGGGTGGCTAGAAAGAAGCCATTACTCAAAAAGAACTATATCAAAGCACGCCTGAGTTTGCCAGAAAGCATGATAGTGACCCAGCTAAGATGTGGCACAAGGTTTTGTGGTCTGATGAGACCATGATAGAGATTTTGGCCAAAATTCAAAGCGCTATGTGTGGCGCAAACTAACACTCCCATGCCTATGAGAAACACCATCCCTACAGTGAAGTATGGTGGTGCGGCATCATGCTGTGGGGATGCTTTTCATCAGCAGGGACTGGGCATCTTGTTAAAATTGAAGGAGGAATGGATGGAGCAAAATACAGGGAGATACTGCAAGAGAACCTGCTTCAGTCTGTCGAAAACTGAAGCTTGGGAGAAACTTCACCTTTCAGCAGGACAATGATCCCAAGCACAAGGCCAAAGCAACACAGGAGTGGTTAAACAAAAAGGTGAATGTCCTACAGTGGCCAAGTCAAAGTCAGATCTCAATCCCATCGAGAATCTGGCACTGTTTGAAAATTGCAGTCCTAGCGTCACCCAACCAACCTGAACAACCTGGAACAAATCTGCCAAGAAAAATGGGCAAGAATCACTCCCGAACAGTGTGCAAGGCTGGTAGATACTTACCCCAAAAGACTTAAAGCTCTTATTGCAGCAAAAGGTGGCTGTACAAATACTAATGTGTAGGGTTGAAAACCTCTGCAAGTAGCATATTCCAGTTTTTAATTTTCTTTAAAAGATCTGCTGACGGATAATTAATTTTGGCTTGACAATATACTGTTAGAGCATATGAGTTTGCAATAAAATACTGACTGGAACAATATATGTAAGTCTCATTTGTAATCCAGACAAATCTGACAACTTTCAAGGGGGTCGAATACTTTTGCAAGTCACTGTAAATACAAATAACTTTAAAATGAAAACTGACAGCATTGTACATTAAGCACAAAAGTTGTTCAGCACACAATTATCAACAAAATTAGAGGTGTTTCATATATAGATGCTTTTTAATTTTTTTTATGATCACCAAAAGTGGCAGAAAATTCAGTATTTATTCACTTTTTCTGACGAACAACCCCCCCCAAAAAAATGTAAAAACAAAAGAATTGTGCATCAAACTTTTTCATTATGTACTGTCCATAACGTAAAGTTGGAGCATCCATAGCAACGTTTAGCAACCACATGCTGTCGAGCTACCCTAGGAAAACCACAAAAAGTCCATATATGTTAACATGAAAAATAAATAAATTTAAAACAAACAGTACAACATGTCAGTATCCACTGGTGTACCCATCAATATCCACTAGTCTACCCTCTGGTCAGCTTTTTTCACTCTTCCAAACTGGTAAAAATAAAATATGCTACAGAACTTTTTTTTTTGTTGTTTTAATCAGTTCTCCTCGAACTCCATTGTTGCTCACTCTTTCATGCCTCTTTTACTACATGCCTGTGCCACCTGTTCAACTGTCCCTCACCATTCTTTTTTTTTTTTTTTTAAACAAACTGCAACATAGATTTTTTCCATTTTACATCCTGCCCGAACCGCAAAACTTACTTTGGCTGCACTCACATACTCGCTCCTACAGAAGTAAACAAAACAGTACTGCTCACTCTTGCTAAACCTTACAGTCACACTGGTTTCAAATCTGATTGTCAGCCTGCCTCAAAGTAGCTCATTTATAAAAACGAGTGGTAGAACACAAGTAATTTTAGGTGAAAAATGTAATGCCATGACTCCGGGCATGTGCCCTTCTGCACCTAAAATGATCTGTTATATAAAGCTCATTTTTATGAACGAGCTACTTCATGGCAGGCAGATGATCGGATTTGAAACCAGTGCGATTGTCATGCTTAGCAAGAGCGAGAGTACTGTTTTATTTACTTCTGCAGAAGCAAGTATATGAGTGCGGCCAGAGTAAGTTTCGTGGTTTGAGAAGGGTGTGAAATGGGGAAAAGGAAACCCCACGCTGCAGTTTGTTAACAAAAAAAAAAGTAATGTTTGGTGAGGGACAGTTCAACAGGTGGCACAGGCAGCATGTAGTGGTGCAAGCACGAAAATAATGAGCAACAATGGGGTTTGGCAGGGAGAACTGATATAAAAAAAAAAAAAAAATTTGTCAGCATTTTTTACCAGTTCAGGAGAGTGAAAAAAAGCTGAACGGAGGAGTGGACCAGTGGATATTGATGTGGTGTACTGTTTTTTTTTTTTTTTTTTTTTATTATTACCGAAGGCTAAATCATATTGTTGGGTTCAGCTGCCACCTTATACGGGGACAGTAGTGCTAGTTACAGCTACTTGTAAACAGTGTAAAGATTCAGCTAAAAACTGACAGTGTCCTTTTAATTTATCTTTGTTTCCCCTTGCATGACGTACAGGTTGGGGCTCGCACCACTGAGAAAAAGGGGCAGGGCTATGGATATGAAACAGAGCACAGAAACAAAAGGATTTTTATATGGAAAATACTTTTGGCGGTTTCAATGGTAGAAACTGATTCACAACTCCTACAGGTTAGACGCCTATTTGGTATGGCAAACTTCCATATATCACTTTAATTGCTCACGTTCTCTAGTACACAGAGTAAGTCCTAACTGGAGGAGCAAGAGGTAAAAATAAAAAATAAAAACCAAGTCTGATCTCTATTTATTATGTTTCTGTTGACCCAAGAAGGAGAACTAAGTAATTCTGCTTATTTTCAGCCTCGTCTGGGTGTGTGTGTGTGTGTGTGTGTGGGGGGTGCTACAGATGGAAACCAACTGACATTTAACCAGATTAAGCTGGTGGTAGTGTTTTAGTGAATCCATGGGTTCATCTCTGAAATATCTACACACACATTCACTCACACTCATGCTGCTTTAACATAGTACTTTTTGTAATTTCTTTTGATTGCAAATTACTGATCAACTTAATTTAAACTTTACATAGATACAGCCGTGGCCAAAAATATTGGCGCCCTTGCGCTTTTTCAAATAACTCACAATTTCCTCTAAACATAAGTTGAAATTAACAACAGTACAGTATTTGGTCTCCACAATTCTTTATTTCTCTGTTAATATTACAGAACCTTTGTTTTTGATTCAGAATGTAATATATCATTTTAAATCAGAAAATGAAAAGAAATGGCATTGACAAAATTATTGACACCCTAGACTTAATATTTGGTAGCACAGCCTTTGGTCAAAATAACTGCAATCAACGCTTCCTATAGCCATGGATGAGCTTCCTGCACTCTCTACTGGCAGTTTGGCCACTCTTCTTGTGCAAACTGCTCCAGTTCTCCCAGATTTGAAGGGTGCCTTCTCTCAACTGCTGTTTTCCGATCTCTCCACAGGTTTTCAATGGGATTTAGATCTGGACTCATTACTGGCCACCTCAGAACAGTCCAGTGTCTTGTCTTGAACCATTCCTGGGTGCTTTTTGAAGTGTGTTTGGGGTACTTGTCCTGCTGGAAGACCCATGACCTTCAACAGAGACCCAGCTTTCTGACACTGGGTTCAACACTGCGCTCCAAAATGGCCTGGTAATCTCCAGATTTCTTGATGCCATGCACATGTTCAAGGCACCCAGTGCCAGAGGCACACAGCAACCCCAAAACATCACTGAACCTCCTCCATGTTTGATTGTAGGAAGGTGTTCTTTTCTTTGAAGGCTTCATTTTGTTTCTGTAAACATAGAGATGATGTGCTTTACTAAAAGCTCTAATTTGGTCTCATCTGTCCACAGGACATTCTCCCAGAAGAATTTTGGCTTGTTCAGGTGTGTTTTGGCAAACCCCAGTCGGGCTTTCTTATGTCTCTCTCTCAGCAGTGGGGTCCTCCTGGGCCTCCTACCATACAGTCCCCTTTCATTGAGTTGGCGACAGATGGTGCGAGTTGAAACTGTCGTACCTTGTGTCTGAAGGTCAGCTGCAATCTGTTTGGCAGTTGATCGAGGTGCTTTCTCCACCATTCGAACAATCCTGCGCTGCAATCTTTGATCAAGTTTTTCTCATGGCCACGCCCAGAGAGGTTGGCCACAGTGCCATGGGCCTTAAACATCCTGATAACATTACGTACAGTGGAAACAGGAACATCAAGGTCTCTGGAGATTGATTTGTAGCCTTGAGATTGTCCATGCATGGCTACAATCTTCTGTCTGACCTCCTCAGACAATTCTCTGGCTGTCTTTTTTTCCTCCATGCTCATTGTGGTACACACAGTGACACAAAACAGGAGAATGAATCCTTACCTCTATTCAAACTGGTTGAATGAGTGATTTTTATATTGCAGGCACCTGCAACTCACCACAGGTGAGTTCAATTCCAAAGTGAAGGAGAATCACCTGCTTGAAATCTAATTATTTCTAACTACTTCTAAAGATGCAGATAATTTTGCCTGAGCCATTTAAGGTTTCTCTGTGGAATAAGCTAAGACTTAGTAACTTTTTCTGCTTTGTGTTTTATTCCACTGCAAACCAAAGAAATACATATGTGGATACCAAAATATTTTTAATTTCAACAATTTTCTGGAAGGAATGGTACATTATTAGAAAAACTGCAAGGCGCCAATATTTTGGCACGACTGTACATAGACACGGTCGGCAGATAAGGGCCTATGACCCACCCAGTCTGCCCATTTAAGCTTGTAAGTTCACTTTATGTTTTCTAGAAGTCTGTTACCCTTTACCCTGATCTCCAGAATTCCTTATGTCTATCCCATGCATTTTTAAATCCTGTGATTGTTTCCACCCCACCACTTCCTCTGGCAAGGTGTTCCACTTGTCCATCACTCTTTCTATGAAGAAATTCTTCCTCACATTTACTCTGAATCCCCTCCTCCAACTTCATCCCATGCCCTCTAGTCCTGGAACATCTTTATCACTGGAAAATAGTGTATTCCTGCATCCTGTTCCTCCCTTTGTGACTAATGGCCGCTCTGATGGCCCAGCCACAGCGTATTGCACTGCCATGCAGGCAACTTGGGTTTGGGAGTGAACCTGAGTCACTGCAACAGAAGGCAGGCCAGGCTGAGGTGGATGCTGCCTGACAGTGTGCCTCAGTCAGGAGGGTAGACTGCAAGTTTTGGTGCCTGGCGACCCCTCACGGCTATATCAGGGAGCTTGCTTCTGCCGCAGGGGATCTGGTGTGTGCTTCAGGCCATTTCAGGGCTGTGCCCACATTGTGGAGCCAGAGGACACAAGAAAAATGGAGAAAAAAAAAACCAGCAATCTGAATGATAATCTGGACTCCTGAATTCCCCAGGGTCCTTGTGCCTGCCAGCACGGGATCCTAAACCACACTGTGAACTGCATCGGGGGTGGGGGTCCCCCACTTCAGAGCCCCTGCCATTGATGGTAAGCCATGAAGGTAACCAGCAGGCTGTGACGTGGATAGCCAGTTCTGAGTGCTGTATCATTTTTTTTTTTATGTAAAATGTATTACTGAATGTCTCTGCTGAAAATCTGGTGCTCTTAGAATGACCTCACTCAGCCCCCAGATTTCAGCTGAAAGATGAAAGCCATGATAAAAGGCTGAAAACAGCATGTGAGATCACACACACACACTCAGTTTTAGATACCAGGTGTTACGTGGGAGGCCTGAACCTAATTACAGGGTGGAAGAAGCTTGAGTTGAGCATATCCATTTTATGAGCGCTCCAAAGGAAGAAAAGCAGATTGTGATGTGTTAGTCTGAAAATCATAAAGATGCTTTCATGTCCTGGAAGTGGGAAGCTTATTATGAGAGCAAAGAAAATGTAATTTGAAGGATGTGAGTCATGCTGAAGATTGCAGAATTAATACTTTGAAAAGACATCCTGTTTTTGTATACGATATATATTTTTTATATATAATCTGACAGAGGAGGAGCTAGATGACCTCACACAAAATGGGTTGGCCAATACAGCATGCTTAAGGAATATTCTGTTTTACTTACACACTTTTACCTAGACTCTGACGAGGAAAGATCTGTGAGCACTTTTAAGCAGATATTTAGAAAGAGAGTCAAATCTAAGTACTGTAAGTAGGAATCTGCACTGTTTAAACCTTGTTCTTTTAAAAGATTTGTATGTCTTGTGATATAACAGTTCTGTATTTTGTGTTTTACATATTTTTTCTATTTTAGTAAAAACTCTTTTTAGAGCATACTTGGTCTGTCTTTGTTTTTCCTTCACTTGCAAGAAGAGTATACATGGTTATAGCAGACATGAAGCATAAGCTTGAATGGTGGTACCAAACAGGAAAGAGAAGCATTTTAAATCTGAGGTCTTTATTAAAGTTTTTAAGGGTTCATCTCTGTATACCTGGTTAGGTGCCTGTAGGCAAGGATATCTGGCCCCCCGAAGACAGATATATCTGAGCCTGTGCATTGGGTACGCTAGTAAGAGGTTCACAGTTTGAATCCCTCCAAGACTTGAGACCAAAAGGCTGATCCAAACTCACAAAACAGAAAAGAGGGTTACCTTGTTCTGTTAAGCTGTGCACAAGACTGCGCTCGGAGGTTGGCACTTTGGGAGTAGAGGGCCTGACCTGCTGAGTGGGTTTGTGACACAGGCTACCGGAAGCCAAGGAGAAATCCAGGACACAGGCCTGAACGTTGTATTTAATTAGTTTTTGTTGACTGGGAAAGGAGGGCTAGGCAATTCTTCCTATTTTCAGTTTCGGGGGGGGGGGGGGCACATACAGATGCAAGCTGACACCCTGAATCAGGTTGTGCTGGGACCAGAGTATACCCCTGAAAGACACACATACCAGAAAGAAAAATCTCTCTAGAAAATAAATTTGGTGACAAGGATAGGCACACTGAACCAAAAGTACAGTTACGCAAGAACTTACCGTAACAGCAGATCTTCGAGAGAGGCTCTTGTAGTAGGTAATTACATATAGGACTGATGCGCGCAGACGGCAGGACCCCACGGAAAAATTTCTAGGTAGCAGTCCCTGGCGAGGGACCACCCCACGTCAGGTAACTGGCGCCAGGAGACGTCATAAAGGCGGTCCTGACGCTTCGCTCTTCCAGTTCTTTTCCCCGCCACAGGCCGAAGAGGCCGGACGAGAGAGGAACGGATATTTCTCAATGGAAAAGGAGCTGAAAAAGCCTAGGGGATGGAGGGATGGAGTAGAGTTATTTATTGCAAGAGCTCTCTTGAAGATCTACTGTTACGGTAAGTTCTTACGTAACTGTACTATCTTACTTCGAGAGGGCTCTTGCAGTAGGTAATTACACATAGGACTGAATCCCAAGCAGTCTGGAACAAAGAAAGGCACCGGGAGGAGGAAAACTACTCCAAGAAGTAGTTCTAGTCGTGCAAGCCTCAAGATAGGAGGCCTTGCAAAACAGCTAGCCCGAAGCCTGCTCTATGGCGAGAGGCAACATCCAAACTGTAGTGTTTCGTAAAGGTATGGACGGAAGTCCAGGTGGCGGCAGCGCAGATGTCTGCCGCAGACACATTCTTGTAACAAGCTGCACAGGCAGCTACTCCTCTTGTGGAGTGGCCTCTGACTTGACCCAGGAGGGTCTTGTTGTATTTGTCATAACAGAAAGTGATGCAATGTGCCAACCACTTAGACAGGCATTGCTTGGAAACAGCATTGCCTTCCTTTTTGTGAGCAAAAGAGACAAACAACTGATCAGTCTTTCTGAGATCCTTCGTCCTGTTGGTGTAGTATCTCAGAATCTGGTGAACATCCATAGTATGGAGTAAATATTCCCCTTGATTAGAGTACTGCGTAAAAAAGGCAGGTAGCTCTATGGACTGATTTAAGGTAGACTCTGCTACTACTTTAGGTAGAAACTTAGGATTCGAGCGAAGAGCAACTCGTTCCTTGTGAAAAATCAGCACGGATTTTACACATCAGGGCCTGGAGCTCGGAGATTCTTCGAGCTGAAATAATGGCCACCAAGAAGAGCATCTTCCACGAAAGAAACTTCAAATCCACAGAAGCTGCAGGTTCGAAGGGAGGAAGGGTAAGTTTCTCGAGAACAAAATTCAAGTCCCAAGGGGGAGCAGGAGTACGGATGGGGGGGCCTCAGATGAAGGACCCTCTGAGAAAGGTCTTGGAGACCTCCAGTTGAGCAAAAACCTTGTCTGTGAAGGGAATATGATAGGCCGAAATGGCCGCCATGTGTACCTTCAGAGAGGAATGGCTGAGACCCAGGTCAAACGGATGATGTAGATACTCCAGCAGAAGCCCCGCTGAACAGAAGAAAGGTTCCATGTTCTTGGAAGCGGCCCAAATAGTGAATCTTTTCCATTTCATGGCATAAGTGGATCTGGTGGAGGGTTTTCTGGCCTCCACTAAAATATCCGCCACTTTGGGAGACACTCCAAAAAGGGATTGGGCTAGGTCTGCAGGAGCCATGCATGCAGTTGGAGGGATTTGAGGCCTGGATGGACCAGGGTCCCCTGATCCTGAGTCAACAAACCTCGAGACAGAGGAAGAGGAAGAGGAGGATCCTCTGAATATTGTTGAAGAAGAGAGAACCAGACTTGCCTGGGCCAGAAAGGAGCGATCAGAATCATTCGCGCTCCTTCCGAAGCTTTCAGTTTCTGCAAGACTCATGGGATAAGTGGAACTGGCGGAAAGGCATAGAGGAATCTGTCCTTCCAGTCTAGAGACAGAGCGTCGCTCCCAAAAGCGCCTCGCTCTGGAACGAGCGAGCAGAAGACTGGAAGTTTTGCATTTAGGGGGGATGCGAACAGGTCGACCTGTGGTGTTCCCCAAAGTTGGAAGATATTGTCTAGGACCCCTTGGTCCAGTTCCCACTCGTGAGTCAGAGCAGAAGAGCGACTTAGCTTGTCTGCCAGGGTGCTGTCGACTCCGGAATGTGAATCGCCGAGTTGAAGGTCGTGTTGTGTTGCCCATCCCAAACCCTGATTGCATCCCTGCATAGAGGTGGGACCGAGTCCCTCCCTGCTTGTTGATATACCACACCACGCACATGTTGTCCGTCTGGATGGCGAGGTGGCCGGGAAGGATGTATTGGTGAAGGGCTTGGAGAGTGTACAACACTGCCCGAAGCTCGAGCACACTGATGTGGAGAGCTTGTTCTGGCTTGGACCAGGAGCCCTGAGTCCGATGAGGGCCTAAATGGGCCCCCAACCTTCGCCTGAGGCATCTGTGGTTAGAGTCTGGGAGGGGGGAGGAAGAAAGAAAGGAACTCCCTGAAACAGGTTCTCTCGAAACATCCACCATTGCAAGCCTCGCATCATCGACGAGGAGATCAGAACCGAGTGATCTAGTTCGTCCACTAGCTGATCCCACTGAGAGCGTAGAGTCCACTGAGAGATCCTCATGTGGAGTCGAGCGCGAGGTACCGTTGGGATAGCAGCCGCCATGAGCCCCAGAAGGCGAAGGACCGACCTCACAGAGACCATCCTGCGGTCGGACAACAGACTTATTTGGGTCTGGAGGCAGGAAGGCCTTGCCCATGGTCGTATCGAGGATCACCCCAATAAACTGTAGCCTCTGGGATGGGTCCAAATGAGACTTGGAATGGTTGATGGTAATACCCAGGCAGGCAAAAACCTGCTGAGTAAGGGAGAAGAAACGCAGGAGTTCCTCCCTGGATGAGGTCGCCAGGAGCCAGTCGTCCAGGTAAGGGAAAACCTGTACTCCCTTGGTACGCAGGTGGGCCACCACCACTACCAGGCTTTTGGTAAATACTCGGGGGGCCGAGGATAGAACAAACGGGAGCACCTTGAACTGATAGTGGTCCCCCTGAAACCCAAATTGAAGGTATCTGCGATGAGATGGGCGAATAGGAATGTGCAGATAAGCATCCTGCATATCCAGAGCACAAAGCCATTGACCCGGCCGGAGGAGGGGCAGAAGGCTCTGCAAAGAGAGCATCCTGAACCTTTTGTACTCTACATAAAGATTCAGGGAACTGAGATCTAGAATTGGTCTGAGATCTCCTGTCTTCTTTGGGACCAGGAAGAAATGGGAATAGTAACCCGTCCCCTGAAGATGAAGGGGGACAGGCTCTATCGCTTGCTTCAGCAGAAGAGCCGAGATTTCCTCCTGGACCAAAGGAAGATGTTCCCGTGACCATTGCATTTACTCAGAGGGGTGGTGGGTGGTTTCTGAAGAAACTCTATGGAGTGTCCTTCTGCTATGAGATGGAGCACCCAAGAATCTGTGGTTATCCTCTCCCATCCCGGAAGGTGGAGGGAAAACCTCCCTCCTACCGGTTCCTCCGGGAGTCTGGAGGCAGTGGGAGAGGAAAGGAATCAGGTGGTGTGGGGCAGTGCCGCAGCTGAAGCACCCACTGCTTTTTTTGGCGGGGGGAGCTTGACATGAGGCGCGTTTTGTGGCCTGCCTTCCTGGGGTTTCACCTTTGGCTGATTCCGTCTGTGAAAGGGACGGCGCTGCTGCTGATGGGGACGGTACATGGAATCAACTGACTTCAGAGCCGTCCCCTTCTCTTGCAAATTGGTGATGATGTCCTTGACATCACCCCCGAAAAGCACCAATCCCCGGAAGAATGCTTCCTGGATAGCAGATTGCACCTCCAGGACCAAACCTGACACGTGGAGCCAAGCATGACGCTGTAGGCCTACAGCAAAAGCCACTGCGTCGTACGTCGCACGTAGCATGCGTCGACTGGCCAAACGAGCAGAGCGGATGAGATCAGCCAACTCCTGCTTGACTTGGGAGTCAGGCAAGGAGTCCAGTTTGGCTTCCGCCTGAGTAAGGATGGCCTTCTGGTAGTCCCCCATGTGGCCGACATAGTTCAGGGCCCTGATTCCCAGTGTGGAGGAAGCATAAATCTTTCTCCCATACTGGTCCAGAAGGCGAGATTCCTTATCAGGAGGTGATGAGCTAAGATGTTTTGGTTCGCCGACTGGCCGTGGCAGCGCTAATCTACAACCGAGTCGACCGAGGGTGAGAATCCAGGAAATCAACACCCTCTGGAGCCTGGATAGCCGGTTCGACTTCCCAGGAAGTGGGGCTAAGGCTGACGGCTGTTTCCATATTGTGGTAACAAGGTCGGGCGTGAGGCTCTATCCAGGGTGGCACCACGGTAGGAGCTGTCATGGGCAGATCCAGATGTTCAGCGAGTTTCAGGCGCTGAGGATCTGGTTCCAGGGAGTGCCACTGATGAACCTCCTGGATTTTCCTAAGCAACTCTGTAAATGAAGGATCCTCCGGAGGAGTCCTTGGCCGGGGCTTCAACAGAAAGCGAGGCTTGTTGTCTCCCTCGGAGCAGCCATCGGAAGAATCTGAGGAGTCCAAGAGTGAAGAGGAGGATGAAGAACAGAAAGACTCCCTTTCCGACCCGGGGGAGGAACGGGCCCCTTGGGGAGTCCCTGGGGAAGCGTGTCCTGCCCCTCTCTGGATCTAGACGGAAGAACCCTGGAGTCCGTAGGTGGTAGGGAGGTACCTGGGGCGACGGGAAGCCCGGCGCCGGTACTGTGGCGCCGATACCGCGTCTCGGTACACTCACGGCCGAATAAGACGGAGGATACCCGGAGCTGGGCGCGCCGGAGCAGATAGCCTGGCCGGGAACCTAACGGGCAGGTCCGTAGTGGAGAGCCCGGAGGGCCCGATGGGAGCAGAATATCTCCCAGAGTCGGTAAGGCCGACTTCACGGCTGACGGTGGAGGCCCTGGTGCTGGAGGTACTGACGTCTGAGGGTCTGGCATTGGAGCCGGTGTCCGGGGAGCTGACGTCAGGTCCAGCGCTCCAGATGGAGAAAGGACTGACTGAGGCAAAAGATCCCTACCTTCGCCCAGGGATGGAGGGGAAAAATCCCAGGGTCAGGTTGGGAGACTCTGGTTCCCCAGGCGGCAGCGAGCTGCTGGGAACCGAGGCGACGGGCGTTGGGGGGTCCATCGCCAGTTCTTTGCCGGCCGGACGCTCGGATGAGCCGACGCGGAGACTTCGAGGTGAGTTCTTGGCGGGCGTCAAGAGCCGATGTCCGACTTATGAAAGCAGTCACGGAGGCAGGCCGAGAAGAGATCGGCCTGGTCCGGTGGAGAGGAGGCCACGTCGCCAGGAGGATCGGACGCCTTACCAGCCCACTCTGGGTGGACGTCAGAGGAGCCGATGCCCGGCTTACCAGAGTCGCCCACAGGAGAAGGCCGTGACCCTGCGGCCAAACCACGGGCGGAGGCCTCCAACTGCCCGGAAGGCCCGAGCGCGAGCCAGACGGGTGGGCCGATGCTGCCTCAGAAACCTCCGAGGTGGCCGTCGAGGAGCGATCCCCCGGAGGGGATGTTACCTGCGTCCCAGCAACTCCCGAGGGAGACGCAGTGGAGAAGCCTTTGTCCTGGTGCCTCTCCTTGTCCTCCTTCTTCCGATGGCCTTCAGGGGAAGTGGACGCCTGCCTCAGTTTTTTAAGCTCCTTCTCCATAGAACTCATTTTCTTCTTGAGAATATGGGCTTCTAGGGATTGCTGACGCCTTTTTCGGGTAGCCGCGTTAAAACTGAGGCAATGCTGGCACTTCTCGACCGGGTGATCAGGGCCTAGATAGAACAGGCACAGTGAGTGGCCGTCCTTGTGCGATAGTTGGGCGCTGCACGAATCGCACTTATTCTTGTGCTCGGAGGGTGTAGGGGACGACATACACCGACACTAGTACTGACGTTAGTCAAAAAAATAAAGAGTTTTTTTGTAAAAAAACAACAAAGGAAGGGCTGACGAGCACGAACTTTACCCGCAAGGGGCACGTAGCTAATGGCGGGAAAGAACGTGCCGACGTCCGACCCTTATACCGATCGCCTTCTGATCGAAGCGGTCCGCCAGGGACTGCTAGCTAGAAATTTTTCCGTGGGGTCCTGCCGGCGTCAGTCCTATATGTAATTACCTACTGCAAGAGCCCTCTCGAAGTAAGATCTTAGTTTCCATGTGCGATGTGGGGGAAGTAGAAACAGCAATAACAAACAGGGATTTATTTTAAAAATAATAGCCAGTGGCACCACTCCTCCTTCTCACTATCCCATGCCGAGCACTCCTTGGCATCCAGCAACAGCCTCCATCCTGTGCCAAACATTCTCTAATGTCCGCCAGCATCGCACTCACTGTCCCATGCCAAGAACTCCCTGGTGCCAAATGACTATCCTTTCCTGTGTTGTTCAAGTGCTGCCTGTGTCTGTGGCACTACTCCCACTCTCTGCCCCACACCAAACACTCACTGATGTCCAATGGTTCCATTCCCGCCTGCATCCTGTGCAAAGTATTCCTTGACTCCAGTGCCACCCCTCACTCCTGCTGCACTCACTCCTCACCCCCTAGACTGGGACCAGCTCAGCATTTAATTCACCTCCTTGGCCGCCCGTCATCTAACAATATTGTTGTATCGGATGAAGACCCTGTAGCACAGCAGCATGGATACATTGTAGTGGATCTCCTGCTGTGGGACACCAATTCTCCAATTTATGCAGCTCACCTTTGCAGACTGAGGCAATAAAGGTCCCTTTCCACATCACTCATCACCTAGCATCAGTGGTTCAAGCTTAATCTTTCAGAAAAAGGTAAATCCAGAGTTAGCGTTGCAATCCTGAAACCTTGGTGTAATCTCTAGTCTGCACCACGAACTGACCTGTGTGACAGCCAAAAGCTGTGTGACAGGCACCAGTTCAGTCAGTGTATGTAAACTGTTGCTATTTTGACAAACGTGTAACAGAGGCATTATTCCTGGGAAGTGTAGTCCTGTTAAGGACTACAGTACTGGGATAGGGTACATTTTAAACAGACTGCACATCTCAGGGCTCTGCTGAGGGAAATTCTTCACTTTAAAGGCACAACTTAAATTTTGTTTTTGCAGTCGGGGCGCCCGGTATTGGTCACTTGACCTTCTGTGGCTTCCGAGTCCCGAATACAAAACGCTTGCTGTATGCGGGCGAGTGCGCAGAGAGACACGTGCGTGTCAAGCGAGGGAAACAGGATAGCAGGACAGAATACTTTCAGTCGGAAAGCAGGTAAATACGTATTAAGGATTCATTTCTATAAATACTCTTAAGGTAGTAAACCGAGCCAAGGAAATAGTAAAGAAAATGAATGCCACTAGGACAGAAACTACCATATATTTACCCTTAACACAGAGACTATTCTATTGGTATGCACTACACGTAACCATGTGCTACATAATGCACCATCAGTTTCTAGTTTACCTACGGACCCTGGTTGGCGTACTGTTTGGATATTAGGGCATTAAAAAAATGAAATGATGTCCATAACTAAGGATTTACAAGCTGCCAGGGAAATTAAAGAATTAGAAAACTTCTTAGATAATATGGTAAGAAATCTTCCTATAGCTCAAAACTCCTCAGAAAATTCACACCAAAATAATCCCCTACAGGATACTAATACCACTGAAGAGTCTAGGCACCAAACTTTGGTCCCTGCTGTAGACTCATCGTTACATTCAATCAAGATGAACTACCTACATGTGGCAATCAACTACCCTTAGCGTCACAGCCTATGTACTCCTTGGCCCCTCCTATTTCTAGTAAGAGAAGCAGAGACTCTACCTTTGATTTAATTTCAAATGAAAGTTGGGATGAAGTACCCAAATGGAAGTATAAAAGGGTAGGACAGCGGATTATGTTACCCGACAGCGCATAAATGCCTGTTAATGAATGACACAGGTGAACAAGATTATCTAACACAAAACAGATATGTTAACCTATCACATGAGCAAATTGAACCACATCTTCATAATGTTGCTCCAACAGTCACTCTTCCAACCATCATTATAGGTGACTCAATAGTAAAGTATATTGATTCCTATGTCTCTAATACAGAGAACAACCAGGTGTCAGTTTACTGTTTTCCTGGGGCTAAAATAGAGGCTATTGCACTGAGAATTGACTCACTGATATAACCAGTCCCTCTAATGTAATTATTCATGTCGGCACTAACAATGTTGGTTACTCTCATGAGAAAGACATCTGTTATGAACTCACTGGGTTAGGAAGAAGGAGCTAGGCAAAGAACTGTAATGTTTTTATCTCTGGCATGCTTCCCATTCCTCAGGCAAAATTGGAAAAGAACAATACCACTGAGAGAATAAATGCAAGATTGCAAAAGTGTTGTTCCTTCAATTATTTTAATTTTATTAATCATTGGACGAATTTCCATAAAAACGCCAAGTTATTTGCTACAGATGGTCTGCATTTGAACAAACGGGGCAATCAGGCTTTGTCAAATGTTTCAAAACAGCGTACCCTCAATTTAAACTGGTAACATCGGGTGAAACACTAGTAAATGCATCTTTTAAGACTTTCAGGTTAATACTAAAAAGTAAGGAAGGATGAGTTAAAAATTCTTCTGTTAAATGCCCGTAGCTTATTTATTTATTTAGCTTTTATTAACCAAGTAAGTACACTAGACAAGACAATTGCTATTTTCAGGTACGACCGGGAAGTACAGGAATAACAGATTTAAGTACATAAAGCGACATTGTACAAATTAGACATGTTACAGTTCATGTGAGGACAGTATGATTACAGATTCAACACAGCATACGAAATGTAGTAAGGCATAGATTTATACAGTATGTACATATCGAAATAAACACCTTGTGGAAGCTAAGAGCAGTACCAGAGGTACAGTTTAGAGATCCTTCAGATGTGACACTATAAACAGCTTAGCGACCTCATGGAGTTAGGTTTTTTGTCCAGGAGGACCTCCAGGGCAGAGGAGTGCTGTGATGGATCAATTTACGGGGGTTTGGGACAGCCACAAGCCGAGGAAAGTTTAAGGTGGTTCCATAGGGTGGAGCGAAGACACACCTGTGAGTGCGAGGAACGGACTTTGGCAACAAATTGGATGAACTAATACTAAGAGCAAATATTGAAAATCCAGACATTACAGGAATCACTGAGACCTGGTGGCCAAAAGAAACTGTTTGGAACATATGTATCTGAGGTTATATGCTGTTCCACTTAAGTAGAGACAATCAGAAAGGGGTGGTATTGCTCTCTTTACCTCCTCATCCCTGTTACTAAACAATATTTCTAATAAAATTAAAAATAAAGCAAGTTCAACTGAGTCAATATGGTTGAATGTAAAACATCAAAATAACAAGAACTTCATACTGGGCCTCTGTTACAGGCGCCAGATTCCCAGAGGGCAATACTGAACAAAATTATTTCAGAAATGCTATCAGCTGCAGATAGAAACATAGAAACATAGAATTTGACAGCAGATAAGGACCGCTTGGCCCACCCAGTCTGCCCATTTTCCTACCTAACAGATATGCTGCAAATCCTAGTTAACCAACAGCTTATTTCCTCCTACCCCCACTAGGACTGCCTTATGCCTGTCCCATGCATTCTTGAAGTTCCCACTGTTCTTGACTCCGACCTCCTCAGAGGCATTTCCATGCATCCACAACCCTCTCCAGTGAAAAAATACTTCCTCCCTTACCTCTGAGCCGTCCCCCCTCTATCTTCAAATTGTGCCCCCTTGTTCTTGCACATCTCTTTTTCTGGAAGATGCTGCCCTCTTGGACTTTGTTAATTCCCTTGAGGTACTTGAAAGTTTCTATCATGTCCCCTCTCTCCCTCCTTTCCTCTAGGGTATACATATTAAGCACCTTTAGTCTTTCTTTGTATGTCTTCTGGTGCAGACCCTGCACCATTTTGGTTGCCCTCCTCTGGACAGCCTCCACTTAATCTATGTCTTTGTGGAGATGGGGTCTCCAGAACTGCACACAGTACTCCAGATGGGGTCTCACCAACTGTCTGTACAGAGGGATAACAACTTCCTGTTTTCTACTATTGATGCCTCTTCCTATGCATCCCAGTATCCCCCCAGCCTTCCTTACTGCCTTCTCACATTGCTTGCCCACCTTTAGGTCATCTGATATAATTAACCCCAGGTCCCTTTCTATTTTTACTGTTGTCAGTATCTCACCCCATTGTGTACACTTCCTGGGTTTTTTTCCCATGTGCATTACACCTTGCACTTTCTTTTGCATTGAATCTGAGCTGCCATACATTTGGCCATTCCTCCAACCTTGCCAAGTCTTCTCAACCTTTCCACTGCATCTTGTGTATCAACCCTGTTGCAAATCTTTGTGTCATCTGCAAAGAGACATACTTTTCCTTCCAGTTCCTCTGCAATGTCACTTATAAAGACATTAAAAAGGACCGGTCCCAGTACTGAACCCTGCGGTACCCCACTAGTAACCCTCCTTTCTTCACTGTGTATTCCATTTACTACTACCCTTTGCGTCCTGTTGTCTAGCCAATTTTTTATCCAGGCTACCACCTTGGGACCCACTCCAAGGCTGGCTATCTTGTGAATTAATCTTTTGTGTGGGACTGTATCAAATGCCTTGCTAAAATCTAGGTAGGCCATGTCCACAGCCCCTCCTGGTCTACTACTTTGGTCACCCAGTCAAAGAAATCTATTAGATTTGTCTGACACGACCTTCCCATCGTGAATCCATGCTGCCTAGGGTCCTGTGCCCCACTGGCCTCTAGGTACTCAACAATTCTTTCCTTCACAAGTGATTCCATCATTTCCCTACCACTGAGGTCAAACTAACTGGTCTGTAGTTTCCTGCCTCTGTCCTGCTCCCACTTTTGTGAAGAGGAATCACATCTGCCCTCCTCCAGTCCTCGGGTACCACCCCATCCTCCCATGATTTGTTAAAGAGAGTAGTCAACGGTGTCACCAGTTCTACCCTTAGTTCTTTTAGAATTCTTGGGTGAATCCCATCAGGCCCCATTGCTTTGTCCACCTTCAATTTTATTAGTTCTTTCAGAACCCTTTCTTCTGTAAATGGACTGGTATCGACCCCTGTCTTCAGAGTGTTTCTCTTGTTTGGTTTAGGTAACTCCCCCTCCTCTTCCTTTCTGAATACTGAGCAGAAATATTCATTCAGTATCCCTGCTTTATCACTGTCACCCTCTACCCACATTCCCTCCCCTTTATTAAGCTTCAGTATCCCTCCTTTGGTCTTCTCGCTCCCTAATGTACCTATAAAAGGTCTTATCCCCCTTCTTAACAGAATTGGCTATCCTTTCCTCGGTTTGGGCCTTTGCTATTCTGACTGCCTTTCCAGCCTCTTTCTGCTTTAACTGATAAAGTTCTCTGTCCTGCTCCTTCCGTTTCCTTATATTTCCTGAATGCTGTCCTTTTCTCCTTAACCTTCCCTGCCACCTCTTTTGAGAACCATAGTGGTTTTTTCCTTCATTGTGTTTTATTGATTTGCTTTACACAAAGGCTTGTTGCCTCTGTGATGGCTGTTTTGATCACTCCCCATTGTTCCTCCACCCCTCCTTCTTGCCTGTTTGCTAGTGCTTTTCTGAGGCACTCTCTCATTTTCCCCAAAGTCAGCCCTCTTAAAGTCCAGTACTTTTGCTTTTGTATGGCTTGATTGTATGGCTATGTTTATCGTGAACCACACTGTTTGGTGGTCACTTGTTCCCAGATAGCTACCCACTTCTAAATCTGAGATTCTTTCTCCATCCCCATTTGAGAGTACCAGGTCTAAGATTGCTCCCTCCAGTGCGTTCCAATACTAGCTGTCTGAGGCATGCCCCTGTAGGGCATCAAGAATGACCCTGCTCTTGGATGTGCCTGCAGCAAGGTGCTCCAGTTAACATCTGGCATATTCAGGTCCCCATCAACAATATCTCCCCTTTTTCTGCCATTCTAAGAAAGCCTTCTATCATTTCCTTGTCCATTCCTCCCTGAGATGGGGGTCTGTATACAACCCCATGGACTGTGGTGCCATTTCCTGTCTCCAGGGTGACCCAAAGTGCCTCATCTGCTCCCTGTTTACTCTTTAGTTCTGTTGCTTTGATCCCTTCCTTTACATGAGAGCTACTCCTCCTCCTCCTCTTTTACCCTCCCTGTCCCTCCTGTGGTGTGTATCCTGGTATGTTGACATCCCAGTCATGGTTCTCTGTGTACCATGTTTCTGTGACTGCCACAATATCCAGGCAACCCTCTTCCATCAAGGCCACTAGTTCAGGAAGCTTGTTACACAGACTACGGGCATTGGTACTCATCACCCTCCACTTTTTGATAGCCTTACCCCTTTTAGCCCCATTTCTGTCCTTACTGCCTTTGCCTTTTTTTACATTTAAATCTGTTCTGCTTGCTAATAACTTCTGTACCTTGGTGTTTACCTCACTAATCACCATGTTTTATGGGGGGAGGCTCCGATTTCCCTGCTCCTTTTCAGTGCCTCCCCCCTTGGCTAGTTTAAATGCTTGCCAATGAAGCATTTAAACCTCTCACCTAAGATCCTGGTTCCCCGGACAGATGCAGACCATCGCACCAGTATAGGTCTGCATCCCTTCAGGTGGCTCCCCAGTCCCCAATGAAGCCAAAACCCTGAGCTCCACACAGTTTTTCAACCACTCATTGAATTCCCTGGTGAGAAGTGCCTAACATCTCCCTTGCCATAGACAGGCAGCACCTCCGAGAAGGTTACCTGATCGCTACTTGTCTAAGGCCCTTCCCAACTCTATAAACTCCTCTTGCACTGCTCTGATCCCATTCCTAGCCAGGTCATTTGTCCCTAGGTGGACAATGACATCCAGCTCCCTCCCTCGTGCAGCTCCTCCCACGATCCTGAGGTTTCGCCTGTCCCTCCAAGCATGTGCGGGAAGGCACCTCACCTCCTCTCCTCTCCTCCCCATTTCTACCCCCAATGACTGAGTCCCCACCAGGAGTTGTTTCCTTCCCTGTGGGGTCCCATGCCACCCTCCTGTGGGTCTCCTTTGTGAAGGTTCCCAGCATCCTCCTTGGTCTCCACTGCAGGTGCCTCCATAGAGGAACCACTATCCACCAGAAGAGCGAATGAATTGTGGAGAGGTACAGCTGGAGGGATGCAACTCTGTTCCACCACCCTCTCCCTCCTTGAGCCCACCCTGGTCCAGCCTCTCCTCTTTCTTGGCAACCTCTGAGGTAGTGGCATTGGCCCTGGTGGTCCTTGGGTGGGGGAGGAGGTTTCACAAATCCTAGCCAGGTCAGGCTGGAGACGGGCAACCTCTTCTCTCAGACCAGAGAGGTGCCTGCAAATAGGG
This sequence comes from Neoceratodus forsteri, assembly GCA_016271365.2. NCBI lineage: Eukaryota > Metazoa > Chordata > Ceratodontiformes > Ceratodontidae > Neoceratodus > Neoceratodus forsteri. Next base: position 181,578,521 of record CM057452.1, on the reverse strand, counting down.
CAGCATCGCAGCCTCCAGAATGTCTCCCGGAACACTGCCGCCCCACAGCCATTGCACTGCACCACTCCTATCATGTCTTATTTTGTGTCTCCTCTACTGTTTCACTGGATGCTTATTCTCTCCTCTCCTTACAACTCTCACCCTTCCTGTTCTGGGACAGCAACTTCCTATCTTCTTCAGTAGCCTCCTTCTTCCTTGCTCAATATCAGACCACCAGCAGCTAGGTGGGGAGAGTGAGCTACTTTTTTTTACTTTAGGGTTGACAAAACCAATGTTTCTCTATGATCCTTTCCTTCCTACTGCCAAACAGGAAGTTCCTGTTGACAGTCAAATCCAGTGGCTATAAAAGTAGAACTGGCTTTGGGGGTGGGATGGAGGGCAATTAGTAAGAAAAAGGCTAGCACAGGAAGTTGTAATTTGACTCACCTGCTTTTCTAGTGTCTAAACCACACCCCAGGTAAGCTCTCTTTCCTCCTACTGGTTTAGCAAAGTCAGCTGATGCAGTACCCTTCCCTGCACAGAACACACACTGACTTTCTTTCTTTTCTTTCTCTTCTTTCTTTTTTAACCCTAAATAAGACCCCTTCTACTTCTAATAAAGTTATCTGTCTACTTAATCTTAACTGACACTGACTCCTGCCGAGATATGTTTTAAATTAATAAGAAAATATAGCTTCTTTTAGTTAGCTGCTTTCTGCTCTACAAGCAAGGCTAGCAACAGGAAGTTGTAATTTGACTCACCTGCTTTTCTAGTGTCTAAACCACACCCCCAGGTAAGCTCTCTTTCCTCCTACTGGTTTAGCAAAGTCAGCTGATACAGTACCCTTCCCTGCACAGAACACACACTGACTTTCTTTCTTTTCTTTCTCTTCTTTCTTTTTAACCCTAAATAAGACCCCTTCCACTTCTAATAAAGTTATCTGTCTACTTAATCTTAACTGACACTGACTCCTGCTGAGATATAACTTTTAAATTAATAAGAAAATGTAGCTTCTTTTAGTTAGCTGCTTTCTGCTCTACAAGCAAGGCTAGCAACAGGAAGTTTAGGAAATGTTCTATTTATGGGTGACCTAAACCTAGGGGACATAAACTGGGTAAACAAATCTGCCAAGTCCAGGATGTCAAAAGATTTCCTAGAATCATACGAAGAACTGAACTCAATACAACACGCCACTTTTCCTACTCATGGCCCTAACATTTTAGATCTCGTATTATGTAGTGAACCAGTTAGCATTACAAAATATACTGCTTTAGCCCTGCTAGGTAACAGTGATCACTGTGCTATCAGCTTTAATCTTCATAGTTCCTTTTCACGTTCAGAAAAAATCACCAAAGTATTTGCTTTTCATAAAACAGACTTTCCGGCTCTAAATAACCATTTGGCTAACACTGACTGGACCAGTCGCCTGCATCAAGATGATACTGAAGATGTATAGAAGACTTTTACATCTATTATCATGGACACTGCTAATAAATTAATCCCAAAGTTCAAAAAAAAGGACATTTCACTTGCATCTCAAATGGTTAAATAATAAATTACATAAACTGATTAAAAGGAAAAACAAATTTTATAAGAGATATAACGCAAACAAATGTGCAAGAACACTGTTGGCCTTTAAAAAATTCAAAGGAATTGTGAAAAGAAATCAGAAAAGCTAAATTAAATACAGAAAGGTTTCTTGCTTTACAAGCACAAAAGGAAACAGTAAAATTATTTTTAGTTGCATCAATTCCATTAAATAACAGGAATGTAGGGTAGGTCCATTAACTATAAATGAGCCAGTTTTATCCATCCAAAGAATATGGCAGAGTTCCTCAATTTGCATTTTGCAAAGCCTTTAGTCTGGTTCAAATACAGTCAACCCAACAGTCTTGGACAGACAAACTAACAATAAGATAGATATTTGTTTAGACACTATTAAAAACAAATTAAAAGAAATTAACAAAGGATCCTCCCCAGGCCTAGATGGCATTTCTGGGGACATTATTTATATAATGAAGGAGTACTTGCGTGAACCATTTAAAATCTTATTTGATAAAAGCATAAACACAGGTTCATCAGAATGGAAACAAGCAAATGTGATACCCTTATTTAACAAGGGAGAAAAGAGTTCACCGGATAATTACCGTCCTATTAGTTTAACTGCCATTTTCTGTAAAATATTAGAGCGAATAATTAAAGATGAACTGACTTCAGTTTTAGTTTCCTTAGAGCCAAGTCAGCATTGATTTGTTAAGGGTCGATCATGTGCAACAAATCTAGTAGGTTTCTATAACTCTGTCAGTGATAATCTGGACAAGGGTATACCTCTGATGTGATTCTGTTAGACTTTGAAAAACCTTCGACTCTGCACCTCACTGGGCTTTAACTCATAAGTTACAGACTCTCAACATTAACTGCTTATACACTAAATGGATTTCAAACTGGCTGGCTGACAGAAAACAGAGTGTGGTCATAGACGGCCACAAATCCAACTGGAAAAATGTAGAAAGTGGGGTCCCTCAGGGATCAGTTCTGGCTCTGGTAATCTTCCAGATATTTATACTGTATCTGATTTATCTCATAATATACAAAGCAATATCACAAAATACACAGACGACTATAAAATTGCTAATATATGCATGTCATCTGAAGACCATGGGGTTATTCAAGAGGACTTAAGTAGGCTGGAAGCATGGTACTTAAAATGGAATTTAAGACTTAACTCATTCAAATGTAGTGACCCACACTTTGGAAAACATAACCCCCCCCAAAAAAAACCAGTATTATTTATATGATATTGCATTAGTCAGCAAAGACAGTGAAAGAGATCTAGGGATCACTGTTCATTCATGTTTAAATTTTGATATTCATATTACAAATATTATTAGTAAGGCAAACAGAACATGGTGGGCTATTTGTCATAACATCAGAAGATCCTGATATTCTGTTACCCTTGTACAGGGCCTATGTCGGACCATATTTTGATTATGCCTCGCAACTTTGGAATCCATTTAAAAGGAAAGACAATCAGAACTGAAAAATTACAAAGAGAGTTACAAAATCAGTTGTCTCAAATAAAGTGCTTCCGTATGAGGACAGATTATCCAAATTTAAACTTATGTCATTGGAGGAATGGAGACTCAGAGGTGATCTCTTGTTTACCTGGGGCGTCATTCACGATATGTATTGATCGGCTGAATGCGGCCTGGACTTTTAAGCAAGTTTGTGTTAATACCAGATGCCACCCGTTACAACTTGCGAGAAGTAAATGTAACACAAAAAAGACGGCATATTACTTCTCTCAGATAATTAGACCCTAGAATATGTTACCTCTAACAATTGTTAACAATTAAAAATACTTTCAAAAATAGACTGGATAACCATATGAGATCAGGCAAGCACTTAACTTACCATATGTAAGCTCTGAAGCACAATGGACCTCACAACCTTTTGCTTCAATCTGTTCTTAGTAATAGTATCCTCAACCTTGGCTGACTTCAAACAAAGTCAACCTAGCATGGTACTGATGGCGTAGACCTACAAAGACTGCCTCAGACTGGCATGACAGACATTCAGAACATAAAAAAAAAAAAAATAACTTTCAAGAGATGTGCAAGTTAATTCAGTAGATTCCTTCAATAGAAAGGAATGTGGCTGACCCCAATTTGTGCTTTCCAAGGTAAACCTGGGTATGTTACTAAGCATGGAGAGCTGCCTCAGTCTGACACTACCTCTTTGGTAAAGGACAACATGCATAAAACAAATGGAAAATGTTGCCTGTGAATGAAATCCCCACAATATGGGGTTCCCTGAAGCACCTGAACTTGTCTTGGACATGAAGCATACCCCCTCCTCCCCCCACTAATATCGGTGTCCCCCAAGGGTCAGTCCTTGGCCGGGTACTCTTTTCAGTCTTCTTAAATTACCTCCCTGCTCCTCCACGTCCATTCACATTGTACACGGATGACACTGTTCTCTAGGCCTCAGGTGTCTCCCCCTCTGTTGTTGCGTCCGATCTTCAGCTGGAGTTTGGCAAAGTACAGCTGTGGTTTCACTGAAACCAACTCTCCCTCAATGCCAAAAAGATGGTCTCTATTACCTTTGGCACTAGATAAAGGATCTCAAAGCTTAATGCCACCCCCCCCTTCCACCCTTGGCGAGACCACGCTAGAGGATGTCACGTCCTTCAAATATCTAGGACTCTGGCTTGGCCATCACCTAGGCGTCTCTGGATATATGGATGCCATTCACAAAAACTTCATTCCAAGCTAGATGCTTTAATACAGGCACCGTGGCTGCATGCCTGAGACACTCTGTGAATTAGTCCAGAAAATGATTCTCCCAATTTTCGACTATGGTGACATAGTCTACAGTTCGGCTCCAAGGTCTACCTAACCAGACTGGACACCCTCTTCCACTCCTTCTGCCGGTTTGCTCTTGACTGCCCTCACTGTACCCACGCTGTGACCTTTATACCTCCCTCCCAGTCTCTTCTCTTGAATCTAGATGCTTCCCACTGTTCCTCCCTTGTTGGGAGGTTCTAGTTGACTTTCTCCTCCTACCTCTCCTCCTATTCTTTCCACCCTCCCCACCTACTTCCTCCAGAATGCTGATGGCGGACCTAGCCCTTCCTGTGAAATCATCCACTGCAGGTCAGTCTGCCTCTCTACGCTTCCCTAAACTCTGGAACTCCCTCCCATTAACTACCTGTTCTGCCCCTTCCCCTCGGGTGCTCTCCTCTCTCCTACTTAACTTCTCTTCACCCTCCCATAACTGTGCCTGATCACCCCTTTACTCTTCATTCCTTCTCTCCCCCTGCCCTCTACCTAACTAGTCCCCCTCTATTCCCTCCTACCTCTTCCTCAAATTCCTACCCTTTCCTCCCCTCCACTTACCTCCAAATCCCTACCCTTTCCACCACATCTCCGTTTCTAACCCAATTACCTTTCTCCCCTCCCTCAACTGGCTCCTCCTCTACAGCCCTATCCCTACTTTTTGTTACTCCATGGTGGGCTATAAATCTAGCTCATGGACTGGGTGTTTATCCGGCTGTTGAGCTGGCTCTAGTGGAATCATCATCTCATAAGGTTCCCGACCCCTCTTCCCTCACCACTTACTCTTATTGACCTGGTAAACTGTACAAGGTCTCGTTTCTCGCTCTGTTAAGGCCCCTGTGGATTATCTCCCCAGTAGAGTAAAATGTCCTGCCTCTCCTCTACCCTGTCCCCCTTTTTGCTTCTTGCCTCCCCTCCCCTTACTTCTCTGCTATTCCTCTCATGCTCCATGTAATGTGCCCCTTATGTCTAAGCTTATCTTAACCTTGATTTCTATTTAGTTACTGGATATCGGTTAGTAATTTTAAATGTGCCGATTGCAAGCTCAAACGCTAACTGTATAAGACTATTATACTGTCACACAATCTCTGTACTCTGTTACCTCATATACTGTATTATATTGTTGTTTTAAACCTGATGTACTTACCCACTTCCCCCCTCACCCAGGATGCACCTGGAAACAAGCTGTTAAAACTCAGTGTGCCCTTCCTGGTGAAACTTTTCAAATAAATAAAATAATTGAGAATCTGAACTGCTATAGCTGGTTGAGGAACAGGATGGGCCTTTCTGGAATCTGGTGATAGGACCCATCAAATTGCTCCTCAGGACCAGGATGGATCCTGCAGAGCAGCGGGACACTGTGGAAAACTAATAGATGTGTGATAATGAATTATTCTGCAGAATTTACTGTATAGAAAATGTTATTAATTGGGGGTCACAGCCTTGTGTTTTCTTTCAAGTGCAAGTATGGAGATCCTGGATTTACTGTACATGGGACATTCAGGGAAAAAGAAAATTAAAGTTTGGAAATTCTTGTGGGGTCAAACCTCGCAGTCAAGTTCTTACTTGCACTTTCTTTGCATCCTATCTACCAGGTTTTTAATATTCTGTACTAATGAATGTTAATCTGGTGCCTTTTCTTCAAGTTATATAGCTTAGAAGTTTTACACTATTATACAGTCCCACATTTGGAGCGTTATATCCACGTTACAGTGGTGTCTGCCAGGATCAGAAGAATATCACAGTTCCCCACATGGAAACTGGTACTGTACAGCACTGTTTCCTGCATGATTGCGCAGGATCCGAAATCTGATACTGGCAGGTGTGGCCCACTTGTTTTCTGAAAATTTTTATTCTGGGCCATGCATGGCCACAATAACTCTGCTGTGTTGGATGGAATAAGTTACCATAACTTAACTTTCCCTCCGGTGAGCAACAGGTAAAGAATTACAAGACTAATATACTTCATGAATCTTTATCAGGACTACCTTGCATTCTTGTATTTCATTTTGTATAAATCTAATAAAAAGTTAAATACAGCTGTACTGCTGTTTGTAATACTGAAAAGGTTCAGCTTCTAGTAATAAGCTGTTTAGTATTATAAACAGCGTGCAGTGATAGTCTTTATCAGTTGGTTGCGGTGTAGGGTAATGTTAGCTGCTATGCTTGGGGGCAGTTCAATGAGGTGAGGAAAGCAAGATTTATTTTTTAAATTGCTTGGGGTTCTACTGTTGGGAGGAGTGAGTAGAGTGGGGTTCCAAACCAAGCTGGAAAAGGGAGTTTTTTTTGTTTGTTAATCATTCAGGAAGGTTTACGTTGGTAGGGAAGAGTAGGGAACTAGTGGTAATAGGGACTTACTTTAAATGACTGGCATGCTCAGGTTGGGGGGGTTAGGTGGGACTGGCGAAAAAGGGATGTGTTTTGTTTGTTTTTGTTTACACTATTCATGATGTCTGGGGTCAGAAGAGTGGAGCAGGGTGGGGTTTCGAGCACAGAAGATGGGCTCCATTGCTGTTTTTTTTTTTTCTTGGTGGGTGGGGCGTTGCCACTTCAATCAGATTATATATATAGATATATATTTTTAAATTTTTCCACTGCCAAGGAAATTGCTGGGAAAAGAGACAATTTACATCCATCTCTTTCGATAAAAGAATTTTTTTTTTTTCAGTTGTAAAAAGCAAAACAACCATGAAAAACAGACCAAGATCAACTCTTCACTTTCACAGCACAGAAAGATTAAGAGTAAAATCACAATAATTTTGAGTAGTTTTCAGCTAAAAATCTTGAAAAAGTTACATGCTTATAAATTTGTCAGACAATGAGAAAACTGCCACAGCACTTGTGTTCTCATCTTATCTGGTTTTGCTTTACTGAGCATGCACCAATTTATATAACTCCATATGCTTTATTTATTTTTGTAAATTCACAATACTTTTGCTGCTGGCCTACAGCAGACACCAGGCCTATTCCCATTCTAACAGTAGTCCATACCAATGAAAGACTCTTCAGATGCCACCCAAGGCCTGTGTCACACTCTCCAGCTGACCTCCCTCCATTGGGGCCCTTCTGTACTTCTAACCAGAATCCAGAAGGCATAGGAGGTCCTCTGTGGTAGGTGGTTTGAGCCAACCTGCCTGGGGATTGGGCATCATCATCATCCTGCTTAGCTTGTTCAAAGCCCATCCTCCTCCTCGGGTTTTAACCCCGCTCTCCTCCCAGTGCAATGGCATGCACCTGCATACTGGTGTGCCAGCCTCTGGGAAGAGATGATGTCTCATCACCCATGACATCTAGGCCTCTGACCACAGAATACCCATGGGCCTCTCCCCCTCCCGAAGCATGACACACTCTAGACTTCTCCAGCCTAGGAAGGGAAGCTGGTCTGCAACGTGAATGTGGATCTCCCACATGGGCCACCTAAGAAGGCTCCATGTAGGTTTACTGAAAACATTGGACTATTTTTTTTGTTCCAGAAGCATAAACCGGAAGATATTGTAACGGACAACAAACCCTCAAAATTTCAGTCCCTAATTCATAAAATACATAAAGTTAAGTAGGACAGAAATTGACTTGAAGACTTGGTTTGCTGGCCAAGGCACCTAGCTTCACCTGAGCTCTTCCTTCTAAGACTGCTTGAAAGGGCAGAGTAGAGAAACTTACCAGAGCAAGGGAGAAGGATTAAGACTTAGTTTGGCTAAGCAGATTTACTGTGTGGTGGTGTTTTGATTTTTACTCACAGGGATTGCTACTGTTTGTGGCTAACATTTCATTGCTTTATTTTTCTCTGATTCAAATTGTTGTTGCTGGTATACCTTCTTCTGCATTATTACAAGGTGTGCCTACAGGTGTGCTAACAGATTACTGCTGTAATCTTCTGATTCAAATTGTCTTTTGCAAGGTATATCTTCTGTTACTGCTTTATTTTCTCTGGAGCAAAGTGTTTCTTACAGGGTATATCTTCTCTGAAATTACTGTATTACAGGTGGAGCTTCATTTTGTGACTTTTTATCATTGGGCTAAGCAAAATTACTGTTTGACACTGTGTTTTATTTTATTCTTGTTTGTTGAAAAGGTTTGTTGTCTCAGAGGTGTTTCAGTCTCCTTCTCACATTGAAGAGCTAATTGCTTTCCTCACAGCTCTTCCAAAAGATTAGGTGTGTATGTAGAGTGGAGCTGGCAAACTGTCAGTAATTTCCAACAGAAAGAAGGGTTAAAAGTCAGGTTAGTTTATATCTTGTAGGTAGAAGACTTGGTTTGCTGGCCAAGGCACCTAGCTTCACCTGAGCTCTTTCCTTCTAAGACTGCTTGAAAGGCAGAGTAGAAACTTACCAGAGCAAGGGAGAAGGATTAAGACTTAGTTTGGCTAAGCAGATTTACTGTGTGGTGGTGTTTGATTTTTTACTCACAGGGATTGCTACTGTTTGTAGCTAACATTTCATTGCTTTATTTTCTCTGATTCAAATTGTTGTTGCTGGTATACCTTCTTCTGCATTATTACAAGGTGTGCCTACAGGTGTGTGCTAACAGATTACTGCTGTAATCTTCTGATTCAAATTGTCTTTTGCAAAGGTATATCTTCTGTTACTGCTTTATTTTTCTCTGGAGCAAAGTGTTTCTTACAGGGTATATCTTCTCTGAAATTATTACAGGTGGTGCTTTACAGGTTTTACAGTTTTATCTAACATTAGGATAAGCTTTCAGGGTTACTCCATTTGTTGTTGACTGATTGTTTCTGCTCTTACCTCCTTGTTCTTTCGTCCGTGGTTCTTCTTTTTAGGCAGGGGAAGGGCCCAGCCACCCACCCCCAGCTACACTCCTTTTATAGGGTACCACAGTTGTGACATTTCCTGTGGCAGAGCAGGAAGGGGCGGATCAGTGGGGCCTCCACAAGGTGATCTCATTTACAGGGGCACTAGTAATTTAACTTGTTATAACAAGTTAAACAAAGCACAATTAAACCATTACTTGCATTTTTTTTTCCTTTTTTCCTTCTAATTACTCTGACTAGGTTACAAACCCAGCAACTTATTTGGAATGGATTTCATTAACTGCAGGTACTGTGGAACAATTTTCAGAAGGACAGTCTTACAGGATTTAGGACACTGTCCTACATGCTGGGCCTTTGGAGATCTTCGGTCTCAGCTCCGGGCAGCATGGGCAGAGATTGCACGCCTCAAATTTCATATTGAAGAGGAAATACATTATAAGAACCACCGCCATTTCCCCAGCATCCAACAGAAAAACCTCAACACATGAAGGGTAGTTGGTCCAGGAGGTTGGCAGGTGGTTAGGAGGGGAAAATCAGTGCCCCATCACTCTCTGCTCTCCAACACATTACCTCCAAAAACCATATAAACGCTACAAACAGGTATCTGCCTCTATCTCTGAAATCAAATAAAGAGGCAGAAGACACTGCAGAGCAGGACACTGCGGCACAGGAGCTAGCACAACAATACTCACCCAAATCAGGAACCAAAACTAAACAAGCACAAAGAAATCCAAAAACTTCTGATCATAGGAGACTCCATGATTCGGGAGTTGATACCCATCTCCAGCCAGGGTGATGGTCAGATGTCTCCAGGTACATCAGCATGGAGAGACACTGACCGCATTACTAAAATTGTTCACAAAGCAGGAGAAAACATTGATGTCCTAGTACACATAGGGACTAATGATCTGCCAGCCGGTCAGTTGTGGAGACCAAGGAACACCTGACTAAGCTGGGTGACAAACTATCATCTATTTAGTCGGCATCTCCTTCTCTGAGATCCTGCCAGTCTGGGAGAAGGAACAGATGGACGGAAGGTCAGAGAAGGAGAGAAGGGAGCTAAACCACGTGGCTCAAGGACTGGTGCCAGGAAAAAGGACACAGATTTGTAGGAACTGGCAACAGTTCTGGGAGCGAAAGTTCTTTAAATTTGATGGACTGCATCTGACTAAAGAGAGTCAGTGCATTGGGGCAGAAGTTTGCGTCTTTGCAGAATATTTAAACTAGCAAATGGGAGAGGGTGCAGCACCCCATCGTCAAATGGGAAGAACACCCCCTCAGCTAGTGGTCAAACAGGAATTCAGCGTGTTTGCCATTCATTTGCATCACCAGGTAAGAAAAAGGTTTGTCTCCCCATACGATGCACAGGGTATGCCAAACTTCACCCAACAACTAACACACCAAAATCTGGCCAATGGAAAATCATGTACACAAATGCTCACAGCCTGGGAAATAAGATCCCAGACCTGCAGGCAATAATGTCAGAGGCTAAACTGGACATAGTAGCAATTAGTGAGGCGTGGTTTACCAGTAACCACACTTAGGAGACTTCAGTACCTGGCTATGTATTGTTCAGAAGAGACCGAGGGTGCAAAAGGAGGAGGTGGCCCTGTATGTTAATGAAAATATCAAAGCTACAGAAATTCAGAATACACATAAGGAGCCAGAAGAACTGTGGGTCACCCTGGAAACAGGAAATGGGACAGCCATAAGAACTGGGGTTGTCTACAGGCCCCAGACCAGAGGGAGGACATAGACACATTACTGTTAGAAGATATACAAAACATGACAGCTAAAGGGAGGTTCTGATAATGGGAGACTTCAACATGCCAGATATAGATTGGTCAATACCAGCAGGAACATCTGCCAGAACTAGACTCATAGTGGATTCCCTGCAGGGGAGGGCCTCAAACAACTGGTACAGCAACCCACAAGAGACAGGGCTATCCTAGATCTAGTACTGACTAACAAAGAAGGATCACAGATCTCCAGGTAGAAGGTCACCTGGGGTCCAGTGACCATCACATGGTATGGTTCAATTTGGCTACTACATCTAAATCATCCCATACCAAAGGCAAAATATGGGACTTCAGAGGAGCTGACTTTGATAAGATGGCCAACAGAGTTAAGCTAGCCCTGGCAAAAGAAACACAGGTGAGGAGGTACAGGCAAAGTGGGCAAGCATTAAGGATACAATACTTGAAGCAACATCCCATTGTGTTAGACAGAAAGGAAGTGCAAAGAAGAAGGAAACCACTTTGGTTCTCAAATACAGTAGCAGAAAAGGTCAGAGCCAAAGGCTGGCCTTCAGAAAATATAAGAGAACACAGCGGGATGAAGATAGGGAGGCATACCAAACTGCCCTAAGGGAAGCAGGTAAGGCAGTAAGGCAGGCAAAGTCCCAAACTGAGGAAACACTAGCACGAACAGTAAAAGAAGGTGACAAGACTTTCTATAGATACATTAGTGAAAGGAGAAAGTCCAGAGGGGGTATTGCTAAGCTTAATGGAGAAAAGGGAGCATGTGAGGAGGAGGACCCTGTAAAGGCATCTATCCTAAATAGATACTTTTGCTCAGTATTTACTGAAGAGAAGGTAGGGCAGGGCCCACAGCTCAGCATCATGGACACAGGGGGGAGGGAGGTGAGCACTACTCCCTTCACAAAAGAAAGGGTCCTACAAGAGCTTGCTAAGCTCAGGGTGGATAAGGCAATGGGACCTGATGGCATACATCCCAGGGTACTTAAGGAGCTAAAGGAGGAACTAGCAGAGCCATTAGCAGAATTGTTTAGTGAGTCTCTGAGCACAGGAGAGGTCCCAGAAGACTGGAGAAGGGCTCATGTGATCCCGCTCCACAAGAGTGGTAGCAGGGAGGAGGCGGGAACTACAGACCAGTCAGTCTTACCTCAGTAGTGGGCAAGATTATGGAGGCACTCCTTAAGGAAAGGATAGTGCAACACCTGGAATCCATAGGGGCAGAGGATCCAAGACAGCATGGGTTTACAAAAGGAAGGTCCTGTCAAACTAATCTCATAGATTTCTTTGACTGGGTAACCAGAGTGGTGGACCAAGGGGGAGCAGTTGATGTCACCTACCTTGACTTCAGCAAAGCTTTTGACACTGTTCCACATAGAAGATTGATAAATAAGCTAGGTAGGCTCGGGGTGGGTCAGAAGTTGGTCAACTGGGTGGCAAACTGGTTGACTGGCAGAAAACAGAAGTGGTGGTAAATGGTATACAGTCAGAAGAGAGCAAGTCACAAGGGGTACCTCAGGGATCAGTCCTGGGGCCAGTCCTATTCAACATCTTCATTAGTGACCTGCAGATGGACTAGAGGGTAAGGCTTGTCTGTCTGCAGATGACACCAAGATCTGCAACAGAGTAGATGATCCAGATGGGGTGGGCAGAATGAGAAGAGATCTGGATAAACTAGCAAAATGGTCAGAAGAGTGGCAACTGGGATTTAATGCAAAAGTGCAAATCATGCACATAGGAAGAGAACCCTGAAGCCACTTATAGGCTGGGAGGAGTTGCTAGCAGTCACAAAGGAAGAAAGAGACTTGGGCATCATCATCACTGATGACCTAAAATCATCCAAGCAGACCTCTAAAGCAGTAGGTAAGGCTGGGGGGTGTTAGGGTGTATTAGTAGGGGTATCACAAGTCGTAGAGGGAGGTAATAATCCCTCTGTACAAGACATTGGTTAGGCCCCATCTGGAGTACTGCGGCAGTATTGGAGCCACACCTTCACAAGGACATTAACCAAATTGAGGCAGTCCAGAGAAGGGCAACCAAAATGGTGCAGGGACTGCATCAGAAGACATATGAGGACAGATTAGCAGACTCAATATGTATACCCTTGAGCAAAGGAGGAGAGAGGTGATATGATCGAGACATTTAAACACCTTAGGGCATAAACAAGGTGAAAGAGTCTAACATGTTTAAATATAAGAAAAATTGCAGGACAAGAGGACACAGCATGAGATTAGAGGGAGGCCGATTAAGGGGGAATGTGAGGAAATTCTTTTCACAGAAAGGGTGGTAGATGCATGGAATAGCTTACCACAAGAAGTGGTGGCTATGAATACAGTGCAGGGCTTCAAACAGGCATGGGATAGGCATAAGGGAGCAATACAAATGACTATGAATAGATAGGTCACTGACAGAGCAAAGGCCGATGGCACATTTATAAGGTAGAAAAAGAAATGGGCAGACTGGATGGGCCTTGCGGTCCTTATCTGCCGTCAACTTCTATGTTTCTATGTTATTATCATATAGCTTTTTCTTGTGGGGCTCTAGGGGCAGGCATGCTGTGGCCCTCCCTTGGAGGATCTTAATCCGCCCTACGCATAGGGCTTCATTGAGCCTCCCCACGTTCCCCGTTTTCTCCAGTCATCCCAAAACACGGTCGCACATGCGCGTGGAGGCGCACATGTGCTCCGTTACTCCGGCAAAAGCCCCTTCCTCCCAAACGGCCTAATGTCTGGCTCACTTTTTGGCTTGGTGCTGCCACTTAGCCTCCATCGGGTGGCAGCCAATAGCCACTCAATCCAGCTCCTCACTCACCCCCCCCCGCTCCTGAACCCGGGTCGCCGACGTGGGAGGAGGCAAGGGGTCCAGTGCCACAGCCCTCCACGCCACTGGGCCAGCCAGAAATTGCCTCTAAATGCAATCCAACTGTAAAACCCCAAATACCATGCTTGGATGATGTAATCCATCAGTCCATCTCTATTTCCCACCCCCATTTGTACCCCCTTCCCCAGGTGTGCCCATGTTCCACCCTTCCCAGTCCACACATATAGACCAGATATCCAGCAGCAGCCCTCCCCCTTGCGCATGACCCTTTCTATGCCCACCTGATCACCAGGTAGCAGTCCAGCAGCGGGAGACTGGTCACCCCTCTCCAAGGAAGGACAGCAGTCCATGGGATGCTCAGTCCTTACCGGCCAGCCACTGACTATCTACGTTCATTCCTGAACATGGGTCACCACCACAGAAAGCAGCAGCGCTACCAGGCTGGTCCATCAACCCGTCTGTGACAGAAAAGGGAAGGAAAGAGTTAATGGTTTGGATTCTGTAGGTGTCTTATTTTTTTTAGCAGTTTGAAAAAAATACACTCAGGCTAAAATCCTCTGTCCAGCAGCATCCAGCTTGTGGAATTCCTAGCTGCTAGATAAGAGCTGGGTCATAAATCTTGAGTGGACATCTCCACACACACAGACCTGCAGACACGTACACAGGACAGTTGGAATGGATTGGATCATTCAAACATAAACTTAAGGTGAAAAGGGAATATAATTGGTCACTGGTAGGTGTTCACTCTGATTGGGACAATTAAATACATACATGTTAGCTGGTTGGTGCATTCAAAGGTAGAATAGGAATGACCTGTTCTCCAGAGAGTATATAACCTTCTAAAAGACAGAAGGCTCTCTTTTGCTTTGGAAGCTGGGAGAGGAATCATAAGTTTGGAGCCTACCCTTGTAGCTATGTCTGTGGGAGCTGGCAGTTAGAATAGGGCACAGTGTTTCTTGTAAGGACAGGAAAGGGTAAGTTAGTACTAGCATATTTCAGTAACAGTCTTCTTTTGCCATCTGGTATTTAAAAACATTTGTTTACTTTTCTGTATCAGTGCTATTCTCCTGTGTTGTAAATATATATCTTGTAAATGCTCAGTGCACTTTCTGTTAAGTAAAAACTATTTATTTGCTCAACAGTTGTGACTGTGATGTCCTTTTCTAAGGTAATATTTGGTTTCCACTGGCTGAGGTAAACTCTGTGTAGCATCCGCCACCCGAGAGAGAGACACACTACCTGACTTTAACTTGTGCATTTGCACGCATGATTATTCAAGTTTGTAAGCTTGAAGGTTGGCGCTGAAGACAGTCCAGCTAGTGGCAGCGAATACCTGAGGACAGACACCTCTCTAAAAGCTGTTTCAGCCCACAGGGAGAGGTGGGTTGTCACATATTGGTTGGCAGTGGTGGGGTGATGATAGCGGACTGCGTAGCACACTGAGATACAGAGTTTGCCAGTGGAACAGTTATCTTAGTGTTGCAAAACAGGATATATAAGGGAATACATTTGTACAACAGTTTTATTTGTTTCTAGTTAGCACAGTATAGTGTAGCAGTAGGGAATGAGCTCCATGGAGTATGACTCACTTACTGTGCCACAGCTTTTTGAAAGGTGCCAGGAAAAGGGGATTCAGCCTGAAGGTCTAAAACACAAGAAGAAGGCAGACCTCATAGCTGCCCTCTTGGCACATGATCTGAAGCAGACAGTCACTGGGGGTGAGCCAGGAACTGAGGCAGCAGACCCCCCAAACCAGCTTGAGGCACTGCGACAGCAGCTGGTGCTGCAAGAAAGGGCGCTGGAGGCGAAAAGACTGGATGGTCTGCATCCCATTACAGTTAATGGAATAGTAACACAGGGACTGTGGGACACAAGCGCTGACATCTTCCTGGTGAGGCAGGATCTCATCCGGGCAGAGCAGATGGTGCCTGGGAAATACTCCAGGGTCCGGGCATTCACAGGGCCACCAGTCCAATTACCAATGGCTAGAGTCTTCCTGAGCTGGGAAGGGGGCCATGCAAGGTGGTGGTTGTAGAGGACCTACCTGTAAATATGATTGTGGGGAAGGATTTGGACCCCATGAAAAAACTGGTGTGTTTTGTAACTCGTAGTCAGGCACAAGGGCAAGCTTCTGAGGGTGAAGAGGGGATGACTCTGGGTGGTCCAGCCACACCCTCAGCAACTGGAGAAGTGTCTAGCACAGGGGAGGGGCTGGCTAGAAGCAGCAGTCCAGAACCCCAGTCACAAATGCAGGAGCCCACAGGACTTCCTTCTGAAGGGGCACTGGGAAGGGTCAGACAAGGACAGCTGAGTGCTGCACAGTGAACTGACGCTACTTTGCAAAAACTGAGGGAAATAGCTCATAGGGCTGAGCGTCCTCAGGGGGGTAGAGAGTCCATTTACTAGGACAATGGGCTGTTGTACAAAGAATGTACAACAGAGGAAGGGCTAGACGGTGAGGTACTCCAGCATCTGGTAGTCCCTAATGTTCACCGTCAGCTGCTTTTGGCCCTCGCCCATGATATCCCTTTTTCAGGGCACTTGGTGGTGAGGCGCATGAAAAAGCGTCTAACCAACAATTTCTTCTGGCCTGGTATTGGCAAGGATGTGGTAAATTATTGCAGGACTTGTCCACAGTGCCAGCAGGTGGGGAAAATGTGGGACAAGGCCAAGGCAGCTTTGGTGCCCCTGCCCATTATTAATGAACCCTTCAAGAGGGTAGCTGTGGACATAGTGGGGCCATTGAGCACCCCAAGTTGCACTGGCAATCGGTATATCCTGGTAGTTGTCGACTATGCCACCAGATACCCAGAGGCAGTGGCCCTAACATACTCTGAGGCAGAACCAGTGGCAGATGCACTGTTGGGAATATTTAGCTGGGTGGGCTTTCCCTAGGAGATACTGTCAGACTGGGGTGCCAATTTTATGTCAGGGTTAATGAGTAGTTTGTGGGAGAAGTGTGGGGTAAAGCAGCTCAAAACCTCCCCATACCATCCCCAAGCTAATGGTCTGGTGGAGCGATTTAATTCAACCCTTAAGACCATGCTAAGGATTTTTGCTGACCAGCATAAGAGGAATTGGGACAAATATTTGCCTCATCTCCTATTTGCATACAGGGAAGTCCCACAGGAGTCCACAGGGTTCTCACCCTTCGCGCTCCTGTTTGGTCATAGGGTGCGGGGGCCCCTAGATTTGATTCGGGATGAATGGGAGGGGGACCGTGCCTCCCAAGGACAGTCTGTTGTGGAGTATGTCCTGAACTTCAGGACCTGCCTTAGGGAGCTCATGGGGCTTGCTCAGGAGCACCTGGCCACTGCACAACAGTGGCAGAAAGTCTGGTATGACCATGGGGCCCGAGCCAGAGAATATGAGGTGGGACAGCGAGTGATGGCACTCATCTCTGTCCGACAGAATGAATTACAGACAGCATGGGAGGGGCCATTCTTCATTGTCCAAAAGGTTAGTGATGTCAATTACATGAAAGAGCTACTGGACAGGAGATGCAAACGAAAAGTGTATCATGTTAACATGCTAAAGCCCTACCATGACAGGGAGGAAATGGTCCTCGCTGTATGCAGTGCCCCAGAGGAGGAAACTGAGGTAGATCCACTGGTGGACCTACTTGGGGAGGCCGGGGTTGCATCCTCTGTGGACAAGCTTACCCTCTCGGAACAGCTGACACCACCCAGGTGCAAGAAATTAGGGGTGTGCTGAGAGAATTTGAGGACACGTTCACAGGGAAACCAGGGTACACCACTATGGCAGAGCACCATGTGGATACAGGGACTCGGGTTCCCCTAAAACAGTCCCCCTACAGGGTACCTGAGCACGTTAAGCAGACTGTGAAAGAGGAGCTCAAGGAGATGCTGAAACTTGGAGTAATCCAGGAATCTAGTAGCCCCTGGGCAGCACCTGTGACACTGATCCCCAAAGGGATAGCACCACACGATTCAGCGTTGATTAGCGGAGGCTTAATAGCTGCATGGAGTCTGACGCCTATCCCATGCCCAGAACAGACGAGACCCTGGAGCGACTGGGGGGAGCCCAGTATTTGACCACGACAGACCTAACAAAGGGCTATTGGCAGGTACCCCTGACCCCTTCGGCCAGGGAAAGATCAGTTTTTGTTACTCCATTTGGTTTACACGAATTTAAAGTAATGCCATTTGGAATGAAGAATGCACCTGCAACTTTTCAACGGCTTGTAGGTCGCATTCTGTCTGAGGTAGGTGAGTTTGCATTGGCTTATATGGATGATATAGCCATATACAGCCAGACCTGGGATAAGCACATCAAAAATGTACAGGATGTGTTCCACAGGTTAAAAAATGCAGGTCTGACTGTTAAGGCAAAAAAGTGCCAGAGAGGTATGGCAGAAGTGTCCAACCTTGGGCACCGGGTGGGTAGGGGACACATCCGCCCAGAGCCTGCCAAAGTTGATGCCATCCTGGCCTGGCCTACTCCTACCACAAAGAAACAGGTCAGGGCATTTCTAGGGACAGCAGGATACTACCAAAGGTTTGTTCCCCGCTACAGTGATCTGGCTAAGCCCCTGACAGACTTAACCAATAAGGGAAAGCCAGATACAGTGAAGTGGTCAGAAGGCCTGTGAGGTGCTTTCAGGAGCTAAAGAAGGCCTTAAGCGGTCCAGCTGTATTAGCTAGCCCAATTATAGTTTAAAGTTTATGGTCCATGTGGATGCCTCAAATCATGAGCTGGGGGCTGTGCTAAACCAAGTTACCCAGCAGGGGAGAAGCACCTGGTTGTGTATCTCAGCGGAGGCTTTTGCCCAGAGGAGGCATACGCCACAATTGAGAAGAAATGCTTGGGAATAGTGTGGGCCTTTCAGAAGCTGCAGTCTTACCTATATGGGAGAGAATTTACTGTGGTCACAGATCATAATCCCCTGATTTGGTTCCATAGGTCGAGTGGGCAAAATGGAAAACTACTATGTTGGAGTTTGGTACTGCAGGCATACAACATGACCATCCAGCATCGCAGTGGCAAACAAAATGCAAATGCGGATGGGCTAGCTAGACAGGGCTAACGGCATGGCTGGATACTTTTGGGTACTTCCCAGTAATTGCAAGAACGGCTGTGTCACTTGGGGTGGCCCAAGGGACATGCCTTCATTATCTTGTGGGGGAGATATGTGACAGAAATGGGAAGGAAAGAGTTAATGGTTTGGATTCTGTAGGTGCCTTATTTTTAGCAGTTTGAAAAAATACACTCAGGCAAAAATCCTCTGTCTAGCAGCATCCAGCTTGTGGAATTCCTAGCTGCTAGATAAGAGCTGAGTCATAAATCTTGATGGACATCTCCACACACACACACACACACACACACACACACACACACACACACACACACACACACACACACAGCACACATACACAGGGCAGTTTGAATGGATTGGATAATTCAAATATAAACTTAAGGTGAAAGGGAATAGAATTGGTCACTGATAGGTGTTCCTCTAATTGGGACAATTAAATACATACATGTTAGTTGGCTGGTGCATTAAAGGGAGAATAGGAATGACCTATTCTCCAGAAGTATATAACCTTCTAAAAGACAGAGAAGGCTCTCTTTTGCTTCAGAAGCTTGGGGGAACATAAGTCTGGAACCTACCCTTGTAGCTAATGTCCGTGGGAGCTGGCAGTTAGAATAGGGTACAGTATCTCTTGCAAGGACAGGAAAGGCAAGTTAGTACTAGCATATTTCAGTAATAGTCTTCTTCTTTTGCCATCTGGCATTTAAGAACATTTGTTTACTTTTCCTGTATCAGTGTTATTCTCGTGTTGTATATATATATATATATATATATATATATATATATCCTGTAAATGCTCAGTGCACTTTCTGTTAAGTAAAAAGGTATTTATTTGCTCAACAGTTGTGACTGTGATGTCCTTTTTCTAAGGTAATATTTGTTCTCCACTGGCTGAGTTAAACTCTGTGTAGCATCCGCCACCCGAGAGGCACACTACCAGACTTTAACTTGTGCAATTGCACGCTTGATTATTCAAGTTTGTAAGCTTAAAGGTTGGCGCTGGAGACAGTCCAGCTGGTGGCAGCGAATACCTGAGGGCAGACACCTCTCTAAAAGCTGTTTCAGCCCAGAGGGAGAGGTGGGTTGTCGCACCATCTTTAACCAGAATTTGCTCCCAGAGCTGACAGTAGGGTAGCTAAATACGTTCCCACAAAAGGTGTCACCTACAAACTCCACTTGGCTATCACTTCATGGTCTTGCAGCCCCACTTACCTTAATGACCTGAATCTTCTCCATGTTGCGTGTGGCAGCTTCTCGGGTGTGAACTAGCACGGTAAAGGTGCAGCCTGGGAGGGGAAGGGGGTGGAAGAGAAAGTCTGTTAACTGCCCTGTGTTTGTATTCTGTATCCATTAATGGAAGCAACATATCTGCAGTTCCTAGCAGCAGACTCAATTGAATAACTACTCCTAAGTACCACAGGGGGTCACATATGTGGAGATCATGGCTCCATAAATCAACAGATCCTGGCTATTCAGTACCAAGGGGCATTAATATGAATATTGTGGCTCCAAAATGTGAAAATCCTAGCTACTCAGTACTGTGGGGGTGAGTGGCAAAAATGTGGCCATCTTAGACTGCAGGAGTTTAATCTGAACTCTTAGCCCTGCAGTACTCATCTGGGCTTTAATATACACTTTGTAGGTCAAAGACTTGTTTACTCAGATACTGTATGTATTTACACCTCAATCAAAGTGGTTCACAATGGCAAAACAAAACAGTGCCAAAAACTCTACAAACCTTTTGTTCCTTTCTTAGCCTCCACCCCCATGCACACAAGACCTTCTTTGTTTCTTTTTTTGCATTTTCTCCCCCATGTGCTGCTGCTCTCAGCCACTCCTTCAGGCTGTGCCAAGGCTACACCCAATCCGTCCTGTTCCCGGCCCTCACACTGTAGCCTTCCCCAGGGTAACCCGAACTAACCCTTGCCAGGTGGGGCCCCTCCCTCCAAGGGAGAGGCACCTGGAGACAGGGAAGCACTATACTTGGCCCTGGGTACTGCTGAGGATGGATTTATTCGGGACATTGACGGCATCAGACTGCTGGGCGGCCGTCATCCGGCTGAATCTCGGAGCCATTTTGCGTTTTCCTGGTGAAGCTCCCTCCTTGCCTGTGTCTGCATTACCCCGGTCTCCACCAGAGGTCACTGCAGGCGACACTCCCCACAGCCCATCCCAGGAGAGGAGAGCAGTCTTACAGATGCTCAATCCTCTCCTTCCTACCCAGCCCCCAGCGCCCGAGTCCGTTCCCGAACCCAGGTCACCAGCGTGGTTTGAGATAAGGAGCCAGCGTCTCTGCCCTCTGCGCCACCGGGCCGGCCTCTTTGTTTCTAAGGATGGTAAAAAGTGGAGTGGATGACACTACCAATATAAGATGGTCAAAAGTAAGATTAGATCTGAAAGCTACATCATGGTGTCTAATGCATGTAAAAGACACAAGAAAGTCCTACCGGAGACGCATATGTGAGTGTGTCTGATGAGTTTCAGTTCACAAGAAGAAGAGCGGAACATAAGCCCAACTAAAAATGTAAGAAGCATTGGAATATCTTAAGTGCAGCCTTACCTGGAGGATTACTGTCTAAAACTGAATCACAGACACTGATCTTCAGTAAAAATGCTCGCAACAGCTGCTCCACATGGGATAGCAGAGAGTCAGAGCTACAACAAAGAAGAAGCATGGTTACACTTTTCCCTGAAGATGCTGGACTGCCTTCCAACATTTCTTACTCTCTTATCCCAACACACAATGAATTAATATTAGATGCAGACAAAACACAGTGCACCCAAGCACATTACAGCTGTTACAGACTACAATCATGAGCTCTGAGCTGCAACAGACACTGGCCCCTATATTCAAAGGCCCCCTGTAAAATCGCGCAAGTGCCTGAGCCACACATCTGAGATGCACTGGCCCCAAAAAAACACAGGTTACTCACCTGTAACAGTAGTTCTAGGAGTGGTATATGTTGTTCATCCACACTTCTTGGCATGTCCCTTTCCCCCTTAAATCTGCCGGAAAGTCTTCAAGCTGGCTCCTCCCACCCACCCAGGTGGTATAACCCTCTGCTCCGCCCCATGATGCCAGATCTTAGCCTGCCTGGGAAGCCAGGTATGAGTCATAGCTGGGGAGGTGTCAGTAGTCGTGTCAGATGAACAGCATATACCACTCCTAGAACTACTGTTACAGGTGAGTAACCTATTTTCTAGGATCATGGATATGTTGTTCATCCACACTTCTTGGCAGACTCCTAGCAGTTCTCCAAGAGGAGGGAGGCAAGGCGCATAACCTCACAGAAATACATACTTGGGAAACAGAGACTGGAGAACCGAGGCCCCAAAACCAGCATCCCGGCGTGACTCAAGGTCGATGTGGTAGTGGGTAATGAAGGTGTTTGCTGTCTTCCAGGTAGCAGCCCGACATTTCCTGTATGGGGATGACCCTGGAAACAGCCACCGATGCAGTGGTATGGTGGGTAGAATGAGATCTTATCCCTCTGGGAGGCTCCTTGCCCGCCAACTCATAGCACAGACTGATGCAAGATGTACTCCACCTTGCAACTGTCCATTTGCTGCAGGTCTGCTAGAAGCAGCTTCAGCGTAGGTGACAAACAGCTGGCGAACCTCTCCAGTAATTTCCGCCATCCTCTCCTTATAATAGGAGAGGGCTCATCTAAGGTCCAAGGTATGGAGCCTGTATTCAGCCTCCGAGGTGTAACTGGGGTAGTACACCGGCAGAGTACACAGCTGGTTTAGGTGAAATTCTGACACCACCTTGGAAGGAATTTCGGTGAGCGCAGGGACAACCTTGTCCCTGTGGAAGACCAGATAAGGGGAGTCCATAGAGAGCGCCTGGAGCTCCAAAGTCCTTCTGGCAGACATGATAGCCACCAGGAAGGCCACCTTCCACGGTGCAGGGATTGAAGGTCTGGATGGTATACCTTCCCCTGTTTGACCGAGATCAGGGGGCCTGTTGCTGAGGCTGAGGAGATCTGGGTACCAGAACTGGCGTGGCCAGTCTGGGGCTACCAGAATCACCTGCGCCTTGTCCCTCCTCACCTTGATGAGCACCCTGTGGATCAAGGGAAATGGAGGGAAGGTGTAGGAGGGCCTGGGGTCCACGGCCTCGGGAAAGCATCCACCTGCAGTGAGCCTTGCTGAGGGGGGCGGGCATGAAACAGTCTCAGCTTGGTGTTTTCCCTGGAGGTAAACAGGTCCACCATCGGTTTGCCCTAGTGGGAGAACATGCTGCAAGCTACCTCTGGATGGAGAGACCACTCGTGGGATGTCTCGCCTATGCAGCTGAGAGCATCTGCCAGATGGTTTGAGGCTCCTGCCACATGGATGGCTAAGAGATCTGCCTCCAGACTGATCATGAGTGTCCAGATCGCGAAGGGCTTCCTGCAGAGCAGGCAGAATCTCGAGCCACCCTGTTTGTTGAGGAAGTACATGGTCATGGTGGTATTGTCCGTCTGGACTTGAACCACTTAACCGGAGCAGGAGGCGAGCTGACAGTGCCAGTCTGACTGCTCTGAGCTCCAACAGGTTGATATGATAGCGGGACTCCT
This sequence comes from Neoceratodus forsteri, assembly GCA_016271365.2. NCBI lineage: Eukaryota > Metazoa > Chordata > Ceratodontiformes > Ceratodontidae > Neoceratodus > Neoceratodus forsteri. Next base: position 181,555,247 of record CM057452.1, on the reverse strand, counting down.
CGGGGTCTGAATCCGTGGCCTGTTATCCCCCCATAGGCCCCCAGTCCATGAGAGAGGCACTGGTTGTAAGGATGTCCATCAGCTCGGGCGGACAAATGACATCCCTTCCTGCAACTGGCCTGGAACGGTCCACCACTGAAGAGCGTCCCACATCTTCTGGGTGACAGTGATCAGCTGGTCGAAATGACCGTGGTGCTGAGTCCACTGAGCGGCCAGCTCCCACTGGAAGGGGCGCATGTGGCACCAGGGCCCAATGGACCACGGAGGTGCATGCCGCCATGTACCCCAGAAGGAGTCACAGAAAGTCCCAGGCAGGGCACAATTGCCCAACCAGAAATGATCGAGCAAAGGAGGAGAGCACCTCCGCCCTGTCTGCCAGGAGCCGAGCTCTGGCTTGACGAGGGTCAAGCTTTGCCCTGATGAAGCACATCATCTGAGAAGGCACGAGTTCCGACCTGACCTCGTTGATCAAGAGGCTGAGCTGGGAGCAGGTCTGGAGGGCCAAGTCTCTGGACCTCTCCACCTCCTGCTGGGTGGAACCTCCTTAGAGGCAATCGTCGAGGTAGGGGTAAATTCTGACCCCCCCCCAAAACGCCTGAGATGGGCTGCCACCACTGTAATGCATTTGGTGAAGACCTGTGGTGCTGATGACAGGCCGAATGGCATGGCTCGGAACTTGTATAGGATCCCCTCGGCTCGGATTCGGAGGAACTGCTGGTGAGACGGATGGATTGGGACATGAAAGAATGCATCCTGGAGATCCAGTGAACAGAACCACATGTTTTGCTCCAAGGATGGTATGATCTGGGACAGAGTGACCATCCAAAAGGCGCGTGACCCGAGATACTGATTCAGGTCGTGCAGATCTAGAATGGGGAGCCAGCCCCCCATCCACTTGGGAACCAGGAAGTACGTGGAAATGAAGCCTGGGTCTGCTGCAGGATCTGCCACTGAAGCTACTGCCTCCTTGAGGAGGAGCAGAGCAATGTCATCTCAAAGAGCCGACTGAGTATTGGCGGATACCTTCTCCTCCCGTGGGGCTTGGCTTGGCTTGGAGGGTACTGCTCGAATTCCAGAGGCAGACCCTGGCCAACCACCTCTAAGACCCACCTGACTGTGGTAACAGCGGACCAGGCGGAAAGGAAGTGGCAGAGCCGGCCCTTCATGGAAGGACCCAGAGCTGGCATGATGGGAGTGGGGGTGGCAGCTCCACTCCGTCACTGAGCAGCCTTGGGGGTGGAGGATCCAGGGCCTGAACCCCAGCCTCCCTTATGGACCTGGGAGGGCCGGGCTTGGGCCGGGTTGCACCAAGCTTGAGCCTGCTGCTGGGCCGCAGGGGAAGAGTGCCAAAAAGGCTTCTTCTTCTTCTTCTCCTGCTTCTTAGAACCAGAAGAACCCTTAGCAGATGTGACGTCCAAGGTGGCATTGGACTGCTCAATACGCTGAATGGGACCAGCCACACCTGGGCCAAAGAGACCAGGAAAGGCACATCAGCTAGTTTGTGCTGAGTATCCACCAGAAAGGAGGAGAGTCTCAGCCAAGCCCTGTGGTGAGAGCAACTGCGGCAGCCAGTGGCGGGCATAAGAGACCCCGATATCCAGGGCCATCTGAAGCTGTTTGGCAACAGCCCAGCCTTAGTCCTGGAGCCATGACTGTGGCCCCTGCGTCGCCCACCACCTGAGAAGGCACGAGTTTCGATTTGGCCTCGTTGATCAGGAGGCCGAGTTGGAGCAGATCTGGAGGCCAGATCCTGGACCTCTCCACCTCCTGCTGGGTGGAACCTGCAAGGAGCCAATCATCAAGGTGAGGTAAATTCTGATCTCTGGCGCCGGAGATGGGCCGCCACCACTGCAATGCATTTGGTGAAGACCCGTGGGGGCCGGCACAGGGCAAGCGGCATGGCTCGGTACTCGTGCAGGGTCCTTCCGACCCTGAAGTGGAGGAACCACTGATGGGACGACGGATTGGGGCGTAAAGAACGCGTCCTGCAGATCCAGTGAACAGAACCACGTTTTGCTCCAAGGATGGTATGATCTGGGACAGAGTGACTATCTGAATGGTGCGTGACCTGAGATATTGATTCAGGTAGTGGAGACCTAGAATGGGGCGCCAGCCGCCCGTCCGCTTGGTCACAAGGAAGTACCTGGAGACAAAGCTGGGTTTGCAGACGGATCCGCCACGAGAGCTACTGCCTCCTCGAGGATCAGCTGAGCGATGTCGTCTCGAAGAGCCGACTGGGTGCAAGCGGAGATCCGTTCTTCCTGAGGGGCACGGGCTCGCCTGGGAGGGTACTTCTCGAATTCCAGAGGCAGTCCCTGACCGACCACTTCGAGAACCCACCTGTCCATAGTGATAGCGGACCAGGCGGAAAGGAAGTGGCAGAGCCGGCCCCCTCAGGGAAGACCCTGAGCTGGCGTGATGGGAATAGGGGTGGTGACCCCCACCCTGTCACCGAGCAGGCTTGGAGGAGGAGGAGGAAAAAAGCTCCAGGACCTAAGCCTCGGCCTCCTCTGCAAGCCTGATGGGGTCCAGGCTTGGGTCGAGGGCGCCAAGCTCGAGCCTGCTGCTGATGCTGATGCTGTTGTCCTCCCCGGAAAGAGGACTGCTGAACCACAGGGGAAGAGTATCGAAAGGGCTTCTTTTTCTTCTGCTGGTTCTTGCCCGAAGAACTCTTGGCAGAAGTGGCATCCACGATGGCACTGGACTGCTCTATGCGCTGTAGATGACCAGCCACTCCTGGGCCGAACAAGTCCATCCCAAGGAAAGGCACATCAGCTAACTTGTGCCGAGTATCCGCCGGGAAGGAGGAGAACCTCAGCCAAGCCCTGCGGCGAGAGGCAACTGCGGCCGCCATCTAATGGGCACAAGAGTCCCCGATGTCCAGGGCCGTCTGGAGCTGCTGTTTGGCGACAGCACAACCCTGATCTCGGACCTGCTTGACTGTGGTCTGCATGTCTGCGGGGAGATGTGGGAGGACTTTATCCAATGACCCAAGAAGGGCATGGGAGAAGTGTGCCATGATGGCGGACGAACTTGCCTGACAAAGGCCCAAAGAGGACGCCGCATAAACCTTCCACTCCGAATTGTCCAAATACTTGGACTCCTTGTTGGGAGGTCGGTCAGTGTCGGCAGAACTGCCAGTACGCCTGAACATGGAGGTGATCACCAGGCTCTCGGCAGGAGGGTGCTCTGTGAACCCCGCAAGGGACCCCATGGGCACCGTGTACTTGCAGGCCATGTGGGCAGACGGTGCTGGACACGAGGCAGGGCGCTGCCACAGTACGAGTGCCGGACCAGCAATGGCCTCAGCCACAGGAAAGGCATCCGTCGGGGTATCCCCTCTCTTGAGGATGTCTGTGAGAGGGTACTCCGCCATTTTCTGGATGGGTTCCAGGGGCATCTCTGTGGAATCAGAGAGGAGACGAAGGATTCCTTGGAAGGAGAAAGCACCTTCCTCCATCCCTGTGCCAACGGATGACTCATCATCCCCAGGATGAGAGTGAAGCCCAGTGACATCCAAGTCCAAAGAGTCGGGGTACAGCGGCCTGCCGCCCAAATCACCCTTGAGCCGCCGAGGAAGGTACAGGGTGACCGTGACCGACAGACATCGGTAAAGTCCGGTATCTGGTCGGTCCTCTTTGGAAGGAGCCCCTCTCACAGGCTGTTTAGGTGGCGGCTCCATCACTATCGGTGGAGAGACGGTATAGGCCGAACCAGAGGGCGGCTGGCCCTAGGGCGGAGGAACAAAGGCTTTGGTTCCGAGGGGGTCGGCTTGGCCTAGGAGGCGAAGCAAGTAATGGTCAGCAGGCGGCGAGCCGCTTATGCTCGGACAAAATCAGCTGTTGCCACATAAGGTCCTCGTGGTGCCAGAGTTTCGTTGGAGCCTCTCCTCATCTGAGGAGGAGGAGGACGACGAGGACGACCTGTGGCATCACCTCTTTTTGAAGCGCTTGTGGCTCTTCCTTGGCCATTTGGCCGAGGGGGTTCTAGACGTCAACCGAGATCGAGCAGGCCAACTCGGTCACTCAGGAGACACCGGATGGATCGGTGGAACATGAGGGTCCAGAACCGGGACCTCGATGGGGACACCAGTGGGCTGGGTCTCGTTATCTGGGAACACAAGAACCGGAGTCCTCTCCAAGGAGTCGTCGGCCACGGCCGGGCGACAGCAGGTAGACTGATCGAGAACAATCTGACCTCTATCGGCCACATCCTCGGTCATCTGGCCAGACTGAAGATCCATGAAGGCTGCGGCCGAAAAGTGATCTCGACTGAGGTCGAGACCGCATGCTCCTGGGACTGAGACCTCTCAGTCCCAAGAAGCCTTTGTGAGACGAACAGGTGCTCGGTTCCTTATCTCTTTTACGAGATCGGGAGGAGTGCGAGCTCAGGCGCCTCTCCTGGTGGGGAGAGCCTGGCACAACTCCTGAAGGAACCTGTGAAGGTGGAGCCCAGGTTGAGTGGAACAAAAAAGCTTTGAATGTGTCCGAGCCTTGGGGGGAGACTTCTTCTTGGCCTTCATGCCGGATTCCAGCTGCTTCGGCCGAGGAACCAGCCATGGAAACCGCCCACCCTACCCTTGGACTTCTCCGGTCTCCATAACTTTAAACATGCCAGGCGGTCGTCCAGGACGAGGGATGGAAGGCCAAACAATAGCTGCAGGACGAAGTGTCATGCCCAACACCTAGGCAGTAGACGCACGTGAGATTGGGATCGGTGCGCGACATCTTCTGGCTGCAAGGACACCAGCAAAATCCTGGAGAAGATTTCTCTTCCATGATTGAGGACGCAAAAGCATGATCACTAACTCGGACGAGTTTTAATTTCGGGAAAACCAAAGTTTTGAAAGCCAGGGCCTACGAAATGCGTGAGCACGAGGGAGGCGACCTGCATTTTCCAGCGGAAAGGAAGATCTGGTGTAATGGGGCGGAGCTGAGGTATATACCACCTGGGTGGGTGGGAGGAGCCAGCTTGAAGACTTCCGGCAAGATTTAAAGGGGAAAGGGACTTGCCAGTAAGTGTGGATGAACAACATATCCACGATCCTAAAAAAGTCCTACCAGCTTCCACTCTCACGTGGAAAATCTGCAGCCCTTCATACATGCGCTTGTCACAACAATGGTCTGCTAGCCAGGGAAAAATCTCCAGTAGCAATGAGTAGAAAACTGCTCTCCATTTCGTGATCTATACATCTGCAAAAGGACAGTCTGACAAAGCATATACAGTTTATTTTTTAGAAGAAGAAAAAGAAGAAAAAAAATCAAAACAGTACAGTGATTAAAACTGTGATGGCGGACTTCTGGTGACATCCGGATTCAAGGCAGTGGTTGGAATCTGTAGTTCTGTCTTAAACCTCTACATAAACCCTCCAAAAGCTGACTAAAAATCAACACAAAAGCTGCCTTAAGACTGAAGGAAGAGGTTCACTTAGAAACACAGTCAGAGGCAGAATGCTGGAGGGCGGCTTGAAGAGCAACAGATCCTAGGCCTCAACAGCCACTAAGCGCTCCTGCTGAACGTAATCTAAACATACTCCTTCACTCACTGGTTTTGGACACTAGATGTCTTGACTGGCAAGCTTCAGGACTTGCAGAAAGAAGTCTGATCAACTACCGCTGCAATCTGTACAGACATCACAAAGCTGGGGAAACATGCGACGAGATGGACGAGCAGCTGACAAAACCTGATCAGAGATGGGACACAATGAAAATGACTTTCCTCCAGCTTCATCAAGAAATGGAAGACCAGCTGGAGAATGCTGAAGCTGCAACCACCATAATAATCTGCTTTTATATGGGGTACCAGAGGGTGCCTCAGTGAGCAGCTTTCCTGTCAAACATGCTGCATGAGGCTCTGAACACTCTGGACGACCAGACACAGAAAATTCAGACAGCACATTGAGCACTGGGCACGCCTGAGTACAGCAGGAGCCAGTCCACAGAAAAATTACTCACCTTAGTAATGTTGTTTCTTCTAATGGAGTCTTGCTGTATTCTGACTATTGCAGTGATCACTAACCTGAATTGCCCGGAGAACAAAGAGTTAACTTTCCATGCAGGGCATGGACGCTGAGCTCGAGCTCGGTTGAAGCTCTGTCTGCTGTTGTTTAAACTCCAACAGTCAGATCTTACGAGCTATACTCGCTAGACGTTCTGTGTGGAAACTGTAAAACTCACACTAGCCAACTGGCAACTAAATTTATTAAAAAAGGGTTTTTTGGTTTCAAAGCAAAAACTCAAGTCAGGAAACCCAAAAAACAAAAACACACACCCAAAATAAAGGAAGGTGAGAAAGGGGCACCTCTAGGTGCCAACACTGCTCCTGCCCACCCACATCCCAAAAACCAGGTTCTGAGAGGGGAGGCGGGGAAGGTCAGAATACAGCAAGACTCCATTAGAAGAAACAACATTACTAAGGTGAGTAATTTTTTCTTCAAACAACATGAAGTCTTGCTGTACTCTGACTATTGCAGACTACCAAGCAGTACCTCCATGGAGGAGGGACAGAACCTACTTTGGGAAAAGGCTCTGAAGTACTGCTGTGCCAAACCGAGGCATCATTCCTAACCTGGATATTCAGGAGTAATGCTTGGTAAATGTATGGACTGTTTTCCAGGTAGTTGCTCGACAGATTCTAAGATAGGAATATCCCTGGCAGCAGCCAGGAAGCAGTTGTACCTCTAGTAGAGTGAGCCCTCAGGCCTGAGGGTGGGGTTCTACCCAATTTTTCATAGCAGAATTGTATACAAGAGACAATCCACCTAGCAACAGATCTTTTAGTGGCAGGTTTGCTCTTACTGACCTCTCCATAAGTGAGGAACAACTGGAGGGACTCAAACCTGTGACCCTTGGTGTGCTCTATGTAGTAGCTAAGGGCCCTTTTTACGTCCAGGCTGTGCAACCTCCTCTCTCCAGAGGAGGAATGGTCAGTGAAGAAAACAGAGAGAGACATAGACTGATTAAGGTGGAAGTCTCAGACCACCTTAGGCAAAAACTTCCTATTAGTTCTTAGTGCGCTTTTATCTCTATGGAAAGAGATGAAGTCAGGCTCCACCGACAGGGCCTGCAATTCACTGATATGCCGGCAGAGGTAAAGGCTACCCAAAACACAGTTTTCCAAGTCAAGTACTTAAGCTCTGTAGAGGACAAAGGCTCAAAGGGGGTTGCATAAGCTGAGTAATGCAAACATTAAGGTCCCAAGCAGGAGCAGGGTCCCTAAAGGGAGGATTGGTGTGCAGCAATCCTTGAAGAATTTACAAAATACAGGATGGGCTGATAAAGGAGAGGGCTTGCCTACTGACAAGAACGCAGAAACAGCTGCCAGATGCACTTTAAGTGTAGCTGGTCTAAGTCCCAAGCCATTAAGATGAACCATATAGTCCAGGATTGTAGGCAACCCAGCAGATTCTGGAGAAATATGCTTATTAGAGCACCAAATAGTGAACCTTTTCCATTTGGAGTTGTAAGTCTTTCTGGTGGAAGGCTTTGAGAAGCCTAAGGATATCCAGAACCCTTGAGAGAGGTGCAGATCAGCAAACTCTATCTCTTCAAGAGCCAGGCCTTGAGATTGAGAGATCTGAGGTTCGGATACCAAATCCTTCCCTAAGAGGAAGTCAACAGATTGTAATTCCTGGGAAGAGACAGGGGAAGGTGGACTGCTAAGGACAGCAACAGTGGGTACCAGGGCTGTCTGGCCCAGTCTGGAGCAATCAGAATCACTTTGCATGGTTGAGACCTGATCTTGACTAGCACTTTGAACAGGAGAGGGAAGGGGGGAAGCATACATTAACTTCCCTTCCCAGTTCAGAACCAGAGTATGCAGGGGGACTGAGCCCAAGACTGGTGGTCTGCAACAGAAGAGAGGAAGTTGGTGATTGTCTGGGGCTGCAAAAAGATCTATCTGTGGAGTGCCCCATCTGGAGAAAATCACTTTCAAAATTAGGGGATCTAGGGGCCACTCATGGTGGCCCTGAGATATCCTGCTGAGAGCATCTGCTAGGACACTGTCCTTCCCTGGAAGGTGAACTGCTATCAGAGAGGTTTGCAGGGAATAGGTCAGAGACCACAACTTCATTGCTTCTGTGCACAAGGCCGTAGACAGAGTGCCTCCTTGTTTGTTGATGTACAACATTGTGGTGGTATTGTGTGTCCTGATCTGGACCACCTTGTTCTGTACAGATTTGGAAAAAGCTTGCAGTGCCAGAAACACTGCTCTGAGTTCAAGACTGATGTGAAGCAGAGACTCTTGAGGAGACCACAGCCTTGGTGGTAAGATCCCCAAGTGGGCTCCCCAGCCCAAGAAGGGAGGCGTCAGTGGTGAGGATTAGAGAATGAGACTGAGTGACAAAAGGAACTCCCTGTCTTAAAGATGTCCTGGTCCTGCCACCATTGCAAAAGCCTGGATCAGGTTGAGTCACTGGGACTAGTTTGGTAAGGAATCCTTTCTTTGGGACCAGAAGGCTCTCAAGTGGAACTGAATGTCCCTCATCTGGAATCTTGCCCCTGGACCACTGCTGTAGAGGCTGCCATGTGCCCAGGAGCTGCAGAAAGGGTGCCTTGCTGGTGAGAGACACCTGAAGGGTGAAAGAAGAAGCCAGTTCTATAGAGGTCCTTACCCTGCACAGGAAGGAAGGAAGGCGTTCTGTCTTATTGTATCCAGCTCTGCCCTATAAAGGCGAGGGAGCTGTACTGGCTCAAGAAAGTACAGTTGCGTAAGAACTTACAAGTAACAGTAGATCTCGAGAGGCTCTTGCAGTGAGTAATTACATATAGGACTGGCCGTGACGGCGGCAGGACCCTGGAAAAATTTCTAGCTAGCAGTCCTGGGGGGACCCGCCCCGTCAGGTGACCAGCGTCATAAGACGTCGGTATAAAGGCGATCCCCAACACCCACCTTCCAGTTCTTTGCCACAACAGGCCCGAGAGAGAAGATATATTTCCTCAATGGGAAAGGGCTAGAAAAAGCCTAGGGGGATGGAGAGTGGGAAGGTGTTACCTACAAAAGAGCCTCTCTAGAAGATCTACTGTTATGGTAAGTTCTTGCGTGACTGTACTATCTTACTTCAAGAGGGCTCTTGCAGTAAATAATATATAGGACAGAATCCCAAAACAGTCTGGAACAAATGAAAGGCACGGGAGGAGGAACTACTCCAAAAGTAAGGAAATAATCTAGTAGGTCTCAGAAGGAGGCCTTGCAAGACAATAACCCGAAGCCTGCTCTCTGACGAGAGGCAATGTCAAACTATATGTTTAGTAAAGGTATGGACTGAAGTCCAACTGGCGACAGCACAGATGTCTACCGCATGACATTCTTAGAAACAAGCTGCAGGCGGCAACTCCACAGGTGGATGACCTCCTGACTTGACCGGGAGGGTCTTGTTATACTGTCATAACGAAAGTGATGCAATGGGCCACCCATTTTGATAGGCATTGTTTAGAGACAGCATTGCCTTCTCTTTTGTGGCGAAAGGAGCAGAACAACTGATCAGTCTTCCTGAGATCCTACGTCCTATCGATTGTAGTATCTCAGAATCCTGTGAACATCCATGGTATGGAGCAGGTATTCTCATTGACTGGAGTACTACGTGAAGAAAGCAGGTAATTCAATAGACTGATTTAAGGTAGATTCCGCTACCACCTGCGGGAGAAACTTAGGATTCGTGCAAAGGCTACTAGTTCTTTGTGAAAAGTCAGATAGGGATTTGCACATCAGGGCCTGGGATCGGAAATTCTGCGAGCAGAAGTAATGAGCCACCAGGAAGTCTTCCACAATAAAACTTCAAGTCTGCAGGCTGCAGGCTCAAAGGGGAAGGGTAAGTTTCTGAGGACAAAGTTTAAGTCCCAAGGGGGCTAGAGTCGGACAGGGGCCTGAGATGAAGGACCCCTCTGAGGAAAGTTTGGATACCTCCAGCTGGGCAAATGCCTTACCAGTAAAGGGACATGGTGAGCTGAAATAGCAGCCATATGGACTTTCAAGAGAGTGACTGAGACCCAGGTCGAAAAAGATGGCGCATGTACTCAAGTAGAATGGTCACAGGACAGGAGAAAAGGGCTCACGTTCCTGGGCGCAGCCAAATAGAAATCTTTTCCATTTCATGGGCGTAGGTGGACCTAGTGGAGGGTTTCTAGCCTCACCAGAATCTCGAACCACCTCAGAAGAAACGTCAAAACTAGATTGGAGCTAGGTCTGTAGGAGCCATGCATGAAGTTGAAGGGACTTGAGTCCCGGTTGGACCAAGGATCCCTGATCCTGGGTCAGCAATCCTGGAGATAAAGGAAGAGGAAGAGGAGGAACCTCTGAGTATTGTTGTAGAAAGAGAGAACCAGATTTGCCTGGGCCAGAAGGCAGCGATCAGAATCATTCGCTCCTTCTAGAGCAAGCTTCTGTAACACGAGGGACCAGAGGATTGGGGGAAAAGCATAGGCGAATCTGTCCTTCTAGTTTAGAGATAGAGCGTCGCTCCAGAAAGCGCCTCGCTCTGAGCGAGCGAGCAAAAGATTGGAAGCTTTGTGTTTTGGGAGGAGGCGAACAGGTCTACCTGAGGAGTCCCCCAAACCTGGAAGATGCTTTTTAGGACTTTTACGTCCAATTCCCACTCGTGTGGAAGAGCCGACGAACGACTTAGTCTGTCTGCTAGGACACTGTCGACTCCCGGAACATGGATTGCCGTGAGGTGAAGGTTGTGGAGGTTGCCCAATCCCAGACCCTCAAGCTTTCCTGCACAGCAGGTAGGACCGAATCCCTCCCTGCTTTTTAAAGACGTCCTTCTCCTGCAAATCAGTGATGATGATATCCTCAGCATCACCACCGAAAAGCACACAGAACCCTGAAAGGTGCTTCTTGGATCGCTGACGCACCTCTGGGACCAGACCTGACATGCAGGCCATGCATGGCGCTGAAGACAGGCAGCAAAGGCAGAACTCATCCTGTGGTGTCCACTGCATCGAAGTCGTCCTCAAATATAAGGACTGGCAGAATGAGCAGAGACGGACCAGGTCGGCTAAATCCTGCTTGACTTGGGAGTCAGGCAAGAGTTGATCTTAGATTCCGCCCGATAAGGACGGCCTTCTGGTAATCCCCATATGTGCTACATAGTTAGGGCCCCTAATCCCCAGTGTGGAAGAGCGTAGATCTTCCTTCCATACTGATCCAGAAAAGCGAGATTCCTTATCCGGGAGGCAGCTCAAGTGTTTGTGTGCTGACCCGCCATGAGTGGGCTAATCACAACCCGAGTCTGCCAGGGGTGAGAGTCTAAAAGTCTACACCCTCCGGCCTGGTATAGCCTGTTCAACTTCCTGGGAAGCGGGGCTAAGCAGCCGTGTTGCTTCAAATCGTGGAAACAAGGTGGGCGTGAGGCTCGATCCAGGGTGGCACTAGGGTAGGAGCCGTAAGAGGTAAGTCCAGATGTTCGTGAGAGTTTAACCCGTTGAGATCTGGCTCTAAGAGTGCCACTGATGGACCTCCTGGATCTTCCTGAGCAACTCGTGAAGGAAGGATCCTCAGAGAGACTTAGGAGTCCTCGGCGAGGCTTGGATGGAGGCGTGGCTTTTCGTCTTTCTCGGAACATCCATGGAAGCCTCGAGGTCCGAGAGAGAAGAGGAAGAATCTGAAGCAGAGTAAGACTCCCTAACTCGACTAGGGGAGAGGCAGGTTCCTTAGGGGGAATCCCAGAGCGATGTGACCTGCCCCTCTCTGGATCCGAGGTAAAGCCCAGTAATCTGGAGGAGGAGAGGAGAGTGCCGTCTGGGGCGTCACGGAGGCAGGAGTGGCACCATCGGCCGTGACAGCTCTCGACTTCCTTGGTGAGCTGAGCCTTGGCCTCGGCTCACCAGAGGCAAATCTCACAAGAGATCCACGCAGCCTAGGGGCGGGGTGGAGGAGGAAAGTGGGATAGGTGTACGGAGGAAATCCGTAGGGGGAGTATCCGTAACCCGGCTGCGGGTATACCGGAGCCGGGTACTGCAGTGTCGAAGGAGTCGGCACTAGGTACTGTGGTGCAGGATACTGCGGACCTGGGAAAACCGGCGTTGGATATGACAGCGGATGCCCAGGCACTGGAGGAGCTGCCGGAGCAGACGGCCCAGCCGGGTACTCCATGGGGCGGATCAGTCGGGATAGGCCCGTGGGGTGGAGGCCCGATGGAAGGAATATCCCCGTCGGCGTCCGGAGGGCCAGCGTCCGGAGGGCGTCAAGAGGCGGCATCAGATCCGGCTCTTCAGGAAGAGGATCCGGACGGTAGCCAGGGTCCCAAGCCTCGTCCGGGGCGGAGGAGAAATCCCGGGGGCGGGCAGGGGACTGGGGCTCCTGATGGCAGCAAATGCTGCGGGAGCCTGTGCGACAGGCGGCAGGGTCTGCCGTAGGATCGAGCCGGCGCGCGTCGAGCCGGCGTGTGGCTTATGGGCAGAATCGGCGGGCGCCAGAGGAGCCGGTGTCCGACTTCCGGGGTCCCTCGTGGGCGGGCGAGTATGAAGGCCCGGTCCGAGGGGACACTGCGTCTACCGCCCTGAAGGGTCGGCGTCTTAGCCTTCTCGGCGTATGTCAGAGGCAGCGTCCGACAGGAGGTGCTCGCACCAATGAGCCGCGGGCCCTCTTGGCGTACTGAGGGGCTAAAGTCTCCTTTGCGGAGACACCTGGCGGGCTCGCGGCGTGAACCCAGCGGGCGGGCGGCGCCTCCTCAAAGCCTTGAGGGCTGCCGTCGAGGCGATCCCGGAGGGATGGTACCTTGCCCGCGACTCGGCCGAGATGCAGCGGAGGAGAAACCTTCTCCTGGTGCCTTTCCTTGTCCCGTTTCTTATGCCCTTCAGGAGGTCGACACCTGCCGAGGTTTCTTCAACTCCTTCTCCATCGCGGACATCTTCTTTTTGAGGAGATGGGCTTCGAGGGACTGCTGGCATCGTCTGCGGGTGGCTGCACTGAATCGAAGGCAGTGCGGACACTTGTCGACTGCGTGGTCGGGGCCTAAGCAGAAAAGGCAGTGGTAGTGACCGTCTTTGTGAGGCAGTTGGGCGCCGCACGAGTCGCACTTATTCTTTGAAGGGGACGACATAAACCAATGTTCACCTGACGAAAGAAAAATAAAATTCTATACTGAAAACTTGTTCGGAAAAACCAACGAAGTAACAGGACTGAGCGATAAGCACTTAACCTCGAGGCGACCACGAGCTG